>JADLZN010001098.1:63574-1530188 GCA_018155175.1 Sinocyclocheilus anophthalmus | reverse complement strand
CGGGACTGCCGCCGTAGCTGCCATATGCCCCAGAGCCTCTGAAACTGTTTCAGTGGGAACGCCATCCTGCTCTTACCGAGTCCCCTCCATACCGGGAAAAGAGATCCTCTGCGTCGGGGAGAGTTTGCTCTTTTCCCAGTTGACCCGAAGGCCCAACAGGCTGAGGTGTGAGAGCACCAAATCCCTGTGTTCGCACAACTGATCCTGAAACAGCTTCATCTAGGTAGTTGAGAATGCGAATGCTCTGATCTCTCAAGGGAACAAGGGGTACCTCCACAACTTACGTGAAGACACGGGGCAACAGGGACAGCCCAGAGGGCAGGACCTCGTACTGATATGCTCGTCCTTCGGACGCGAACCACAGCAATGGTCTGTGCGGAAGGGTCGACACATGAAGTAAGCGTCCTTCAGGTCGACCGCTGCAAACCAATCTCAGGGACGGATGCACCCGAAGATGCGTTCCTGCGTCAACATCTTGAAAGGTAACCGGTGAAGGGCCGGTTCAAGACATGCAGGTCCAAGATTGGTCATAACCCACCGCCTTTCTTGGGTACAATGAAGTAGGAGCTGTAAAACCCCGTCTTCACATCGGCTGGAGGAACCGGCTCTATCGAGTCCTTAGCCAGTAGGACTGCGATCTCTGCACGCAAGACAGAAGCATCGGCCGCCTTCACTGTTGTGAAGCGGATGCCACTGAACTTGGGGGGGGTGCCGGGCGACTGAATCGCATAGCCGTGCCTGACGGTTCGAAGGAGCCATCGAGTCGGGCTGGGTAGCTCAAGCCAGGCTCATAGACACCGCGCTAGTGGCATCAACGGGACTACAGGCGTACCCGCAGTGGGGCAGCGCGGAAGAACGCATGGACCCGGCCCGGGCGTCTCGTAGCCGGTCCGAGGCGGGGTCTGGTGTGTGTAACACTGACCTGCGTTCAAGCAGAGGGTGCGTGGGTAGTCCGTTGGTTCGTCCTCCCGATCCGCCCACTGCTGCTCACTGGCGAGAGAGGAGGGTGAGTGTGATACGCACTAGATCGTCCACAAACCCCCGTCCCCTCTGGGGACCCAGAAATAGAGGAATTGCTCTTTGTCGAGAATTTGGGTACACCGACCGAGAGGTGAGTGGTGGAAAAAAGATGAAAAGATTCTCCGCCCGGCCCTCCTCGGGGGAGGGAGTGGTGTGCTTACCATCTCATGAAGAGCACGTCCCTCCACCTCTGGGTCGCACGTCTCCGGGCCTCTTGCTATCTGCTTGCCACCAGGTTTGGTGGGGGCCTGGACGGGCAGGGCGCTGCTCTTGTTTTGGCGGTGGCAGGGGGGCTGCCCTCGGCGACGGCAGCAGCTGCACGCCGGGGCAGGATGTACCTGATGGCCTCAGTCTGCTTTGGTCAGCGGAGAAACGCTGGGCAAGTTCTCCACCGTGTCACCAACAGGCCGGCCTGGGACACGGGGCATTCAAGAATCGTGTCTTGTCCGTCTCGCGCAGGTCAGCCAGTCACAGCCAGAAATGGCACTCCCTGACCACCATAGTGGACATCGCACGACACAGAGACCGCACCGTAACCTTCGTCGCTCGTGGCGCGAGGTCCGCCGCGGTGCGGAGTTCTCTGCGAACTTCCGGGTCGTGACCACCCTCGTGCAAGTCCCTCAGTGCCTTGGCCTGGTGCACTTGCAATCACGCCGTAGCATGTAAGGCGGAGGCAGCTTCTCCACCTGTCATATAGGCATCGCTGGCCAGTCGAATACCTACAGACCCGGGAGGGGAGGCATGGTTCTCCCTGCTGGTTGGAGGCGGTATTAGGACACAACTGAATCGCAACCGACCGCTCCACCGGGGGAACACTTGTAACCCCCTGACTGCCCCACCATCGAGGGTGGTGAGGAGGAGGATCCAGCAAATCAGTTTCCGGCAGTAAAAAGGTGCCGTCCACGACCTGTTGAGCTCCTCATGCACCTCCGGGAAGAAAGGCACCGAGGCGGGGCGCTGAGAACCAGCGCGGACCACCCCGAGAACCAATCGTGCAACCTTGAGGGCTCGGGACACGGTGGAAGTCTCCATTCGAGCCCTACCCCTATGGCGGCCCGGGAAATCATAGCCATTATTTCTGGATCCGATTTTCAGGCATTGCTACGGTCCCGGAGGTGAGCAGCGCAGTCGAATCTTCCTCTCTAGAAAGCTCTGGCTCACCCTCCGATGTTGCAATCGACATCCGATCGTCGGGGGGATCCTCGGAAGAAACAGGTGGTACCCCCCGGGAGGGTCCAGCCTGCTCTTTTTGAGAGCTCCGCTGGTTTCGAAGTGCCGGCGGGCTTGGGCATCCCCGGAGGGGAATTCCTCACCGTGACCGTAAGACCAGTCCGCCCACCGCTGGAAGAAGGACGCCCCCGGCTGCCACCGGAGGGAACCCCAGATCTAGGCAGTGGCTCGGGCACTCCGCCTCTTTGCAGGTAACGGAGTCCGGTCCACAACTACGAGATGGTCATACTCCCGCAATGGGAGAATGAGCCATCCACGAAAGCCACCTCAGCGTGCTGCATGCCCAGGCACGAGAGGCAGCGATGGTGACCATCACCCAGCGCCAGGTAACGACCGCATCCAAAACGCCCGGGTGATACGTTGTCTATAGCAAGACCCACATCGTCTTTATAAAGACGTAACGTCAAGTTTGCCAAGCAACGTCGTCTTTAAAAAGACGCACCCGAAATTGCTATTTAGGGGAAAAAGCTCTTTTAGCGTGCTGGGCGCACAGGGGAGATGATCATTTGCAAACACAAACAGGGGGTAGTGCAGCCTGATGTGTGCAACCCACTCGACACGTGAAACCACCACCGCTGAAGCGCCGTACCGCCAACACGAAGAGCTCTCCAAGAGCGCACTGAACTCGTTCAGTCATCTTCTCTCAGTAGAGTAGTCAGGAGCAGAACGATGTGAGCGCTCGGCTCCGAAGCGAAAAGCTGAAAATACGCTGCATCTGCTGCCTACTTATACTCACGCTATGATCAGCAGCGTGGTGAAACACGCACGCCAACTGTCATTGGCTTGTTTATTTTACACTCGAAGTAGATTGGTCCCTCAAAGTGAGATCCCAATTTCGTCAGTCCTCTGACGTGACGTCGAGAGTGACCAACTGAAAGTGAACTAAACTAAATATAATCCCTTTACCTTAATACCAAACTGACTGTTTTAAAAAAGCTGAAACAGTAGTAAGTGTTGTGGGAGAACGGAAAAAAAAAGATGGGCCCGGGCAAGGAATCTGAGAGCTTTGGACAAGGACGGGCTAGGGTCTGAGCATATTGGGCTAGGGGGCCTATATGTGAGGCCGTGCAGGGCTTACTGTGTATGCCATGTCAGAGGTGGTGATTGTATGATTGTATGCCTCATTGTACGATTTATGTGAGGGGTAAGGTTTAGGGCGGGGTCAGGCGTGGTCTTCATACCAAATTATGAATTAGCACCTAATAAAATACATACACTTTCACAAATATACGAATTTGTATACTTATGTCCAATATAAGACAATATTGTTTTTGGACATCATCTTCAAACACCGGGTGGTATTTCAGGGTAGACTGTGACATGTCATAATACACCCCAACAATAGGGGGCCAAATAGGCATAAACGAGGTTCATGAAATCTAATGTAAGCGTGTGTAAAGATCGTGACATAAAAACAAAAGAAAAAAGCAGTGGACATGTAAAAAGTCGGACTGTCAAGTTAGCCGATGGGACCAACTACCGTTGATTTACAACGTAAGAGAGTACCCAGATTTGAGATACAGTAAGATTAACTTTCTGTTAATAAGATTTTGGTAGGCTACGATTAGATGGATAGCCTAAATGTCCTAATTCAGATGGGCTACCTGCTTTTTTTTTTTTTATGTTATATCAAAAAGTGTATATTTTTAAATGTTATTGTTGGTACATTTTACCAGTTTTTACTATACTTTCAAAACAAAAATTAAAATAGGAAAAATATGCAATATGCAAAAATGAAGAAAAATGTGTTGTTATGAGGAAAAAACAAGATTTGGTTTTAAAGCCCTTTTTCAAAAGGTTACATCTGGAAAAAGGGGGGTCGTCTTATAATCAGGGTCGTATTATATTCGGGCCAATACGGTAATTAGCTACCTTTTAAAATGTGTACGATTTGCTTGTGAGATCGGGTTGGGATTCACATTGAAATTACTGAATTTCCCATCACAGCGAAAAGTTGTTGAACAACCATAAAAACGGCACCTGTGGAATTGCAAAAATTTACTGTTTTTTTTCTTAACACTCCCCCTGCTGCCATTGGATGGGAAAAAAATTACTTATTTATTTGTTATTATTTGTTCTGACCTTCCTCTAGATTTGTTTCTTCTTAATTTTAGTCTAATCACTTGATTTGTCAGCCAGCATCACTATTTAACATTCACACTCCATGTCAGTTTCTAGCACACCTCACACCTCATGTGTTCATGTTGTTCTGGAATAATGAAGGAGGCAGTCGACGCCGCGGTCGGTACAACACTTCCATAGCATGTGGGCCTTGAATGAGACAGATCCCAATGTCACCTTCAGGAAAACACAGCAGTGCCTGGCGCTTTTGGGAAGCCCACACGGTGATCCCCTACTGCCACGAGACGGAGTATTAGCTTGTGAATAATTTCATGCATCCTAACACGCTGATTTACGAGCCACTTTACAGTTCCTGACATTCAGCCATAAAGAGAGAAGGATATTCTGTCTAAAAATATTTATATTAATAGTTGCCATTATTTTTATATGATACCTTATTCAATATCTTAAGTAAAATATTTTACTATATAGATATAGAAAATATTATTAAACAATTACTATACAGTATATATATAATATAATATACTATAATCTATAATATATATATATTATTATATTATATATATATATATTATATAGATATATATATATTCTACATAACATTAAGCTAACACCATTGCGACAAAATGTAATTTGTAAAAAAAAAAAAAAATAATTATAAAAAATAATGCTTTGAACAAGGATGCCATGTTCTATTCATCAAATACTCTGAAAAAACATAGCATACACAGTTAAAAAATATAAGTAGCACAAACGGTTGTTAGATAAATTATTATAATAAGAATGAGGTATGCTATCTAAACATAATAGATTATATATTATGTATTTTTATTCCATAATATGTATGTCTATTTTTAATATATTTACTGTATTGTAAAATATATTATAATATTTTAGACAGAATGTTAAATATGTAAATGGACATAACATGCTACTTTGTAAGAAATAAATACTTGTATGGATGCATTAAAATGAAAAAGGGGCAAGTAAGACCTTAATAATGACTACAAAAAAAATTATATTTCATAATAAGAACGTCTATGCCATCCAATAATCCTGCCAAAAAACATAAACAGTTCCGCAATACTATTAAACCCATCACAATGTTTCAACACTGATAATGAATAAGTGTGGGCAGCAAATCAGGCATATTAGAATGCTTTCTGAAGGATCATGGGACACTGAAGGATGGAGTTAATGATGCTGAAAATTCAGCTTTGCAATCACATGAATAAATTACATTTTAAAACATATTCAAATATAAAAAACATTATTTTAAATGGTAATAATATTTCACAATATTATTGATTTTACTGTATTTTTATACAATAAATGTACACACTTCACTTTTAATACTGCAGTACAACAGCACCTGCAACATTGTTAAGAAAAATAGATTTTTTTTCTATCAAGTTAAATATCTTAAAAACAATGGAAGACCGAGTTGAAATGCAGCCGGAAAGCAATTAGGCTACTTTTCAGCAAGACAAGGAAAACAAATGCGGAATAAGTCCGAGCAGAATCCACTGAGGCTGGGTGATTAAGCCTGGCTTGGATGTCCCCTATGCCCCTTACACACACTTACACACACACATACTTTCCATCCCCCTTTCCCAGATGAGACACAAGACAGTCGCTAACTCGGATCGAAGGCCCACCATAGTCTGGATTATGTGTCAATTTGCCACCCAGCTGCAGTGGCAGAGTCTCCCTTGCCGAACATGACTAGCTCTAATTAGGCCATGCTACCAATTACTGCTGATCCCAAGTCAGAATGAACAGAAAGAGAGAGAGAGAGGCCAAAGAATTAACCATTGTTTCGCTTTCTATACCCACGCGCTGTGCTAAATGTGGCATAATCCATCATTTGAAACTTAACAGGTTTAACCGTCTAGTATATGTAATATCAGTAGGACCAAAGAAGATAGATGGACCAATTTATGCTGTGCCTGATCCTAAACCTATGATAAAGTACGAAAGGTTGTATAGTTATGGCAAAAGAACATTGTTAGACCACTGTAGACACAAAAAGCAGCAGGGTTATCATTTATTATGCTTTATGTGTACTACCTAAGAAAAAGAGCGGATAGGTAGCAAATAATGAAAAATCTGTCATTATTTACTCATGTTGTTCCAAACCCATATGTTATACACTAAGCACTAAATGTTCAGCTCTTTTCCATTCAATAACAATTTATTAAAGCTGTTACTATGACGTTTAGTAACTAACGTAACTGTATTTTTCAGTAGGATGGTGGACAGTAGCATAGCTTTTCCACAAACACTATGCTTTTACTAACGAATAGCAGTGAAGCATGACAAAATGCTACATCGCTATTTTTAATACCTCAATTTAGGCAATAATCAAATATGCTCATCTAAACGACTCTGTTTTCTCTTACATGTTACAATGGAAAGACTGATTCATTCAAATGATTCAGTTCATTCGAGCTGTCCTCTCTCTCATGTGTTCTATTGGAAAATCTAATTGATGCTAGTCAATTGGTTCATTTGACAAACCTGTTCTCATGAGAAAAATGTAACTATACCTTATGCTTTGGCAAAATGGTGGCAAATGTGTATAAATATATGCAATTTGTTCCATACAAAAACGTATGATCTTTAGAAAAAAGAGAAGAAGCCTGAAGGTCCACCCCTATATCTAATTGTCACTGCGCATAAGCAGATTGTACGAAAATGGTATGAATTCATAGGAATTAACTACCAATTAAACAAGATTTGCCATAAGAGTGTGATGATTTGAACAGCTCATTTAAATAAAATTCTTAAATTCAAATTCCTATATTTCCTAACTAGTTTATTTAATTTAGGGTGTTCTTGTTGTTGCTGTGGTATTTTTGAAAATGTACCTGTTCATGTTTGATACTGTCACTGTATTGAGATCATAAATCTCGCATTGATCAATCTGAGAGCAACAGTAAAGGCAAGAGAATAGGCGGATGGAACATGCCGCGGCTTTGGAGCTGAAATAAAACCGCGGAAAACTGTTCTATCTGCTGTGTCATTATTAAGGCCTGATTCAACACCCAAGAACGTAACTATAACGATAACTATAAAGATATAGTTTTAAAAATCGTTCTCAATATTAAAGAAAGAGTCCACACCACCACAGCTATAACGATAAAGGCACAGAGAAACGTTATCATTGGACTATGTTTTTCAATTTCAGATTGACAGCCAATCAGAATCAATCCTGCTGTAACAAGCTTGAAAATATAAAGAGGTAGACAAGCATGTACTTAGAATAAACAGACAATATCTTCTGCTGGTTTGGACGCAAATATAGTTATCTCTAGTGGATCATTCTTGGGGGAACAGGCCTAATACGTATATGATTTTTTTCACAACATTATCTTCAGCATGAGAACTTTTGTTTTCCAGTTTGTTTAAAAAACGACGATACACGGCACAAACGGGGTTGCAAGCATCATTACCGTGTCAATGCTGGCATACGCTCCACCTGCCCAGCAAATATAATAACAGTAAATTCCCTCCGCACTTCCGAATTGTGGGCTCCACACCGCCGTGCCCATCAAAGTCTCCCCCGGAGACGCCTTTCTCGGCCGGGGAAGGTGTGGTCTCAAATCCCGGTGCAGGATAAACACATACGCCGCCGGGGGCTTCTTCCTTTCCGGGTGGTTGTGTGATTTCCCTTTTTTTTTTCCGTCGGTGTCGTTGCTGGTTTGACCCTCCCCCTATGCACAGTTATGCGCTCCCCGTTCCCTCCACCGGAGCTCTGTCTTTCCCTTACGGCCGTTATTGCTCCCACCACCCCGGTCGTAGGCCTCCCCAGGTCTCTGGGTTCGTGGTCCCCCATACACGGCCCGGCCCTGCCGCAGGGGGGCGGCTCTTGCCTGGCTTTTCGATCCGAGGCCGGTGTTGCCCGGCTCCCTCGGGGTGCCCCCGACCCTTATCTTTTCCTTCTTCTCTTCCCCTCGTATCGTCAGCCCCCTGCATGACGGCGTTGACGATTACACCAACGTGTGACCATTTGGCCCTGCGGCCGCGTGATGCAGGACACTGGAGCGACTTTGTGTCCCAGTTCGGACGATTCGTAAACAGGGCGGCACAGCGCCTCCTCCCGGCTACGACTGCCCTAGGCGTGTAGGGGCGAACATTGTGCGACGGGACCTCCGCTAGCGACAAACCGTACTCTTCCAAGCAACCGACGTTTCTGCTCTCTTTTTTTGGGCAGTGCTACTCCACTTGTGCGAACCGGTGGTCCGTAGTGGCGAGGCACGGACGCGGGGCGGGATTCGGACCCCCCACACGTGGACAGAGTTTTTAGTCCAAAAACCGTTTTTGATTAGAGAAGCACCAAACAGGAAAAGTCAAGGAAGAATCGAGCCGTGACTCGAGGCGGTTTCGGAAGGAGAGGTGTGTGGATATGGTCTGGCCAGCTCACCCCGTGTGTGGTGTTGATCGTCGACTGTTTCGCGTATTGCTAGGGAGGACTTCAGCGGAACGAAGCAGAACCGGAGGGAAAAGGACGACCCCCGGACAGATGATCAGCGCGTTTATAGGAGACGGACAGAGCCCGGGTAGAATAAGGTAAATTATGTGAAAATAATTCGTTTTTTTAATAAGAATAAACACTTTAGACGGCACCCCATAAACAACAATCAAGCCTAGAAAAAAAAAACAGTCAACCACCCGTGTAAATAAATAACAAAAACATTAATTTTTCTACAATACTATGGTTAAACTATGGTAATGTAGCAAATTAGCACTTACCTTAGCAAACTACAGTAAAGTAGCATTCTCAACACTGCCTGGTTGGAAATTTCTTTATTAACCAAACATCATCTAGCTATGAAAATGGCTATTTTATAATAATATACTACCCCCATGACGACCCTACGGCGTGATTCTGAGTCACTATAATGAGACCAGTTTTCCCACTAGTACCTGAGTGCTTTCTGTCCTCTTTCTTGTGTAACAGTGCTTTGTTTATAAACCTGTCTCTCTCTCTCCTTGTCTGTCCCTCTGCAGGTAGCCAGGCTCAGTTCCCCATCGCCCAGAATGTGACTGTGGTCGAGGGTAGCACGGCTAACATGACCTGCCGAGTGGATTATAATGATAACACCTCCCTCCAGTGGTCAAATCCAGCACAACAGACCCTCTTCTTTGGGGACAAGAAAGGTGAGTGTGGGCAAGATGTGTCGTAAATCAGTCTGGTGTGGTGAACCAGCAGCAGAACCAGAGTGGGTTACTGGGTCGGGTCGAGTGGAAATCTGCTGTGTAAGGATGAGTTTGGGCTCAAGACTAATGAGACTTAACATTCGTGTCGCTCTCGTTCTCTCTCTCAGACGGGTCAGGCACACAAACAAACCAATCAATTCTTCGATTCATAGCATCCACATCAGCACTGCAATAACAAAAGCAATTTAGCATCATTAAAGGTTCCCCAGTGGTGAAAGATGAAGTGTTTCACTTCAAGTCTTTCAGGATAGGTACTCAACGCACAACAGTTTGTTTACAGCTGATTATATGGCTTCACTAATGCAAACTAAAGTGGTTTATTCCAGTTTTTTCATAAATACATGAACCACATACATACTGTAAAGTGCTGTGCTGGTATGTAGCGTTATGTTTAATTGTTATATTTTAAAGTATTATAATTATTAAAGATTTTAATAAAACAAGTGCTTTATTTTTAATAATTATATTTAAGTAAATTATCTATCTGAAATGAAAGACGAAGGATTTTGTTGTGGCTTTTGTTTTTGCGTCTGCAGTCGCACAGTCCACTGAGCTCAGGCATCCATGTAAAGCAATTTACTGAGAGAGAAGCTGAGAGCAGGACGTGTGTTTCTTGGTTCAAAAGACAGCGAGATGGCGCCCCGAGAATGGAACACAATCAGGGCTCCCAAGGACGTTTTTCAAACTGAACTACTTTTATTGACATGCACATAAAAATATGGTGCAAGATTCTGAAAAGCAGGAAGACGCAACGTCAGTCTGACAAGTGCACATCCATAAGCATTGATAGATAGATAGAGAGAGAGAGAGAGAGTAGATAGATAGATAGATAGATAGATATACATCTATCTATCTATCGATCTATAGACTGATTTAGATTAGTTAGATCAATTCTGGATTATCTATGATCTATAGCTACGAATATCTATCTAATATTTCTAAATCATCTATCGAATATACTCTAGCTATCTATCTACTATCGATCTATTTTAATAACTTCTAACTCTATCATATATCTATCTAAATCTATCTATCTATATATTAATATCAATTACTATCCTCTCGATCTATCTTCTATCATTATAATCTCCTATCTATCTAATATTTATAATAGAGCTAGCGATATAATATTTATCATTATCTATCTATCTAAATTTATATCGCTATCTATATATCTATCTATCGATCTATCTAATATTTTTTTATCTAGCTATCCATCTATCTATCTATCTATCTAAATATATCTATCTATCTAGCACGTAGAGCGATCAATCTATCTACTTATAATCTATCATTATCTTTATTTATCGATCAATCTATCTATCTATCTACTATTTATATCTATCTATCTATATACTACGATCATTATCAATATTTATAATTCTCTCTCCTAATTTTATACTCTATCTATCTCTCATTTCTAATCATCTATATATCTATCGATCATCTAAAAAATTTATTTTTTTTTTTTTTTTATGGCTATCTATCCATTTTTTATCTATCGATCGATCTATCTAATATTTATGCTATATCTATCGATCTCTCTATCTATCATCTATTGCAAACATTTCATTGCTAAAAATGATTGCTGGTTGATGGTGAGGGTTGATTGGTTGATTGAGGGTCCACACTAAATTAGTGTTGCGTCATGGCTGAGTCTTTCTTTGTCTTCTTCCGCCTTAACTTAATCACATTATTTAGACAGGAAAAGCATTGTTTGGATGGATGATTCTGATAGGTGTTTAGAGGAGAAATAAGAATTCTTGGTGGCGTAACAGAAAAATGAAAGTCTTTTCTGAGATGGAGCGAGTTATGTTTTGATTGACAAAGACGTGAATTTTCTAGGAAATAACATATGCAGATCACATGTATTTAGGATGCAAATGAGGGTCATTTTTGATTTCATGTTGACTTGAAATCTTTTCAGAACATAGCCAGGAGATGAAAGTAGATTTCATTTGTTATCTGATGTTAGTAACGGCAGGGCTTTTGTTTGTCTGATGAAAATAAGTCACTTCATTAGTCTGCAGTGGAGAGCAGTACCATCACTGATATTTACGACTGCGTGTGTGTTCATGTGTGGGAGAGTGCAGGCTTGAAATAATGTATTATCTCTCTATATGTGCAGGTATTTGCTCTAGTTTTCTTGCAAAAACAACTGCTGTCGTATTTTTGAAAGCACAGTGCTTTGAAATGTTTTTTCTCTCTTCATTTGGTTTCTCCTTGGATCTGAGATTATATGTCAATTCACATTTTACAGTAATTGACGATCTTGAAATTGGCTTTGTGAGGAGCTCCAAGCTATTCTTTCAACTTTAAAAGGAATAGTTCACCTACAAATTAAAATGCTGGCAATATTGCACTTAATTTTGTATTGTGTGAATAAAAGCAGCATGAACATTCTGCTAAACATCTGTTTGGTGCAAGTCAAATGGGTTTGAAAATCATGCATAATGCAGAATTACACTCCAAGACCAAGCTGCCTGGTTAAATTAATAACCAAGTGCATGAGTCTGTCACGTCTGCACTATTAGTGTGGTCAGAACTTGTTGTCGTAGTAGCACATGAACATGAATTATTTTCTTAGAAATATTAGAAATATTTTAAGGCAGCTCCAGTACAAAACAAAAACAGTTACAGTAATTCTTCACAAGCAAAGGATGACTCTCTCATGATTACAAATAAGGAATTATTATGTATCATTAAACCTTAAATGAGCACACGTGATGATTTATTTACATTTATGCTTATGCAGGACAAAAATGCTTGCGTTTCATTGGAGGATTCATTTTATCAGTTCATGCATTCCCTGGGAATCAAACCCATGACCTTGAGTACAGGAGCACTTCAGAACTGATTTACTGTACATGCACATCACAGTCTTAATTGCAAAAAAGAAATGTAAATGCTCCATGCTGTCCATCTTTTTTCAGAATGCTCCTTTATACATTCCTGTATGTTATTCAGATTAAATTAAAAAGAAAATTAACAAAAGTACTCTTCTGGAAATCTGTAGCACAGTAATATAAAACTATAAAGTAAATTAAAAATGTTCTCATTGTCATGCTCTTCCGGTTATGTTAAAATGTAATAAATTATGTATTAAATTGATAAATTCTGGAAAAAAAAATATTTCACAATATTGCTGTTTTTTTCCTTTTTCTTCAAGGCGAGTTGAGACATAGGAGATTTATTTCAAAAACATTAAAAACTCTTTTTAATATTAATATCTTACTGACCCCAAACTTTTTAACGGTAGTGTATGTCCAATACATATCTGACATCTGATTGATTCACAATTTTATGTAATTTATTCCTGTGATCAAAGCAAAATTTTCAGCATCACTACTCCAGTGTCACATAATCCTTCAGAAAACATTCTAATATGCAGATGTGCTGCTCAAGAAACATTTCTTACTAATATATGAAAACCAATGTTGAAAACAGTTGTGCCATCTGATATTTTTGTGGAAAAAACATACATGTTTGTTAATTCATTGTCTTTATGGATGCCATTGAAATAGAGTTTGTACATTATAAAAGTAGGTTACACTTATTTTAAGGTCTCGTGGTACAGTGTACATTATACATTAAATACTGAGTAATGTTAAGTAGCAAATGTACGTACTTACCGGTAGGGTTAGGATTGGGAATGGATTTAGGTTAGAGCATGTACTTTTGCATAATAATTATATAATAGTAGTAATGTAACGTGTAAACAAAGACAACTAAAATAAAAGGGCCTAGCCAATTTAAAGCATCCTTGGTGGATAAAAGTATTAATTTCTTTAAATAATAATAATACTGACCTCAAACTTTTAAAAAGGTATAATCACATAACTCGATCCAGTCTGCACCAGAGCAAATCAGAATTGGTTGATAGAAATAAAGGAGCTCTAAATAATGACAATATTCTTATTTTCAGGTGAACTAATCTTTCACATTTTTTTATATATAGTTGTATTTGTTCACATGATTCAAATGAAGGCAGAGTGGTTTGAATGATGAAATGATCTGATCTCATCTTGGTCCTCATGCAGTTCTTTTCCAAGGATTTGTATGTACAAGTCACACTAACGCTATCCGTATATGTATTTTGTCATGTTTTCTTTTCACATCTCCCAAGTGAACTACATGCGCCAGTTCTTGGCAAGCTGTCCCGACTACACGGAATATGGGTAGAGCGCTTTCTTTTGCTTCGTGTTTGCAAACACCCGGGTACTGAATCTGGCACGGCCACTGCAGTCGCCAGGGGGGACAGCCAACCCCCCCCCCCACCAGTCGAGGGGGGTTTGATGTGACACTGACACAGATTGGAGGAAGTGAGCAAGCTGGCAAAATCAGCCAACATTCTGCCAGCGTTCAGCCAACATAATGCCCTCCTGGCACCGGTCCTTCACCCACCTCCCTTGGAGTGGACAGATGTGCTGTTGTTGAGGGCGAAGTAATGGTGGTAATTCTGTAGTGGGAAGTGCCCGCTTCAAATTGTACATTAACCAGGCCAGATGTTAATTAAGATAATTGTTTGGAACATGATGATAATAGAATGAGCAGCACGTGAATTTAGTGATTGTATGAAATCGTATTTGCTGGAAGTTGTGTTGGCACTTGTTGTGGTGGATTGAAGGTGCAGACACACGCCTAGACATAGACGCCAGTTCCCATGGGTGCTCAGGAGCTCAAGCACCAACGGGAAATTGAGCGTTATGTAAAAGTGAATTCATTTCAGTACCATTCATCAATTTGTGTGCTGTTAACACCAGCCAACTGTCAAGTCAAGTCAAGTCACCTTTATTTATATAGCGCTTTTAACAATACAGATCGTGTCAAAACAGCTTTACAGTATTAAACAGAAAAATAGTTTGTCAATAATGCAAGAAGACAATAGCAAAGAATCATTTTTCAGTAAGACAGTTCATCATTGAATTCAGTGATGTCATCATCCATTTCAGTTTAAATAGTATCTGTGCAATCACGTCGATGATATCTCTGGATATTAAGTGTTCCCAACTAAGCAAGCCAGAGGCGACAGCGGCAAGGAACCAAAACTCCATCGGTGACAGAATGGAGAAAAAACCTTGGGAGAAACCAGGCTCAGTCGGGGGGCCAGTTCTCCTCTGACCAGACAACCAGCAGTACGGAAAAATCAATATAAGACGTAATAAAACAGACGATGAATAATATTATTAACAGCAATTATTATATGATGCATTCAAAATTATAGCAAAATGTGGTAGTTCTGTATGTGTTTCAGGGTTGGCATCATCTGAGGACCTCTGAGGGCTTGCATCATCTCTTCACAGGTGTTCTGGATCCAGACTGAAGTTGTGTAATACTAGTTACCCCGGGATGTTACTCCGTGGCAAAAGACAGAGAAAACAAATACACAACAAATTAGCGTCGCTGCTGTTTCCAACAAGCAAAAAATTATTTGTTAAACCCAACTAACGAATAACAATGTACATTTGAGTAGATAGACAACTGCAGTAAAGATTAGGACTCAGTAAAAGGTTTATGAGATGCATTATTTGAATTGCTTGGCAAGAGATGGTTGAATCTAGATTTAAACATGAGAGCGTGTGTCTGGAACCCCGACGGTATACAGGAAGGCTTATTACAGAGTGGGAGCCAAATAGCGACAAAAGCGTACTCCTTAGTGGACCTTGATATCCTAGGTACTACCAAAAGTCCAGAATTTTGCGACCTTAGGGAGCGGGATGGATTGTAGCATGGTAGAAGACTAATTAGGTACGCAGGAGCTAACCAATTAAGTGCCTTATAGGTAAGTAATAATATTTTAAAACTGATACGGAACTTAATAGGTAGCAAGTGCAGAGACTGTAAAATTGGGGTAATATGATCATATTTTCTTGACCTGGAAAGGACTCTAGCCGCTGCATTTTGGACTATCTGTAGCTGGTTTATTGAAGATGCAGGACAACCACATAGCAGTGCATTACAATAGTCCAGTCTAGAGTTCATGAATGCATGAACTAGCTTTTCTGCAAACAGGTAACATTTCGTAACTTGGCAATGTTTCTAAGAAGGAAGAATGCCGTTTTTGTAACATGGGAAATATGATTTTCAAAAGACAAGTTGCTATCGAATATAACACCCAGATTTTTGAATGTAGAGGAAGTAACAGCACACCCGTCTAGTTGCAAATTGTAATACAAGAGACTCTTTTTGGTCCCAAACAGTAATATCTCTGTGTATCCCGAATTTATAGGAGAAAATATTGGTCATCCATGCTGTTACATTTTTAACACCTGTAGCTAGAATTAGAAGTTATTCGGGTCTTGTGAGAATATAGTGAGTTCACGGCATAACAGTGGACACTACTCGTTTTCTAATAACTCTTACCCAGTGCAACCTGTATACGAAAATAGAGAGGTACCTAGGACAGATCCTTGGGGCACTTCATATTTTCTGGTGATAACTTGAGAGCCTCCCATTCAGGAACAATGTGGTAAGCGATCGGGACAGGTAGGCTCTAAAACCATCTTCAAGCCTGCTTGATATGTCTCTAGTTTTCACCTCTGGCTCCCCCTGCGCCTATGTCCTGATCCTATATGTATGATGCTGGTGTACTAAGTTATCACGTAAAACATAGATAGAGGACACGCCCTTGCGTCGGACGCAGACGCATCTTGTCATCGCCTTACGACGCGTTTCGTGCTAGGTGAGAGCCTGTCGCAACTTCTGTATCGAACATTTGTACTAGATGCAGTCATGTTCTTCTTTTTGTCTATCGCGCCACAGGAGCTCTCACATATTGAGCAGACCCCTTGGTTCTAATTCTCTGTCTGACATCCCAAGGTAGAGATTTGAGTGTGTCGGTTACTTATTGCCCTAGTTCACTAGGACGACGTGGTGGTTCTTAATACAGAGATTATGAACTGCAGCGTGAATGTTTTCGGACGTGACTTAAAGACAACGAAGAGTTATATATGAGAAGCGGGGTTCTTCTGTAAAGGTAACAACTCTTTGACTTTTCGGGGTACAGGATCTAACGGCATGTTTGTTGGTTCGATGCAGTGATAGGGTTATTTAGCTCTCCGGGTATCTGCGTTAACGCCCGGCATTATCTTTTGGTGCGATGAATGAAGTTGTAGTATTATACGCTGTAGAATCTACATGTGTTATTGTATTTCTGATGTTATCTAATTTATCAGTGAAGAAATTCATAAAGTAATTACTACTAAACTGAGGGAATATTTAGTTTGGATGACATCTGATTATTTGTTAATTAGCCACTGTGCTAAATAAAAACCTAGGATTGTTTTGGTTATTCTCTATGAGTTTGTGGATATGCTCGGGCCCGGCACTGTTGTGTGGATAGGCTCTGATAGAAACTGTGACTGCAAGATGGTCAGTGAGTTTTTCTATGAATAGAAAAGCTCGGTACTCTACTGTCAAAAGGTTTGGGGTGGTATGAATTGGTAACACTTTAGTATAGGGACCCAATTTTCACTAATAACTAGTTGCTTACTAGCATTCAGAGTTTAACTATAAGCTGTTTTAGTATTTATTAAAGCACCCTATTCTAACATGACCATATTTATAAATCCCTAAATCTACCAATACCTAAACTTAACAACGTACTAATATTATAAGCAGCATTAGGAGTGATTGAGGCAAAAGTCGTAGTCTAAGGCGTTTGTTACTAGCAAGAATTGGACCTGTAGATAACGTGTGAACCGTAGTCTTTTATGGTTACCATGTGCTACATACATTTTAAATTAAGAATAAATATTATACTTTGTAATTTTAGTAGGTCACAACTGTTTTTACCCGTTTGCATGTAATTTATGGCTGCAGTTTCAGCATTCAGTCAGTCTGAATTGAATTACATACCAACCAACAAACCTGGTACATTTTACTATTAAATACGTTTAAGTTGTAACATATTTTAGATATAAGATTGGGCATGTGCGACTGTTGATGCATCAGCGCATGGGTTATGATAGCGACTAAATAGAAACAGTTGCTAATTCAGTTGAAATGAAAATGAAAAAAAAAAGGGGAGAAGACCAATGAAGGAGATCAGTAAAGAGTTTCATCTGAAAGGTAAATTTTATTCAGGTATATGAGTATTTACATATTTAATTGCCAATATTTTATTTAAAGATATGTTAATTGCAACACTATGAATGCAAATTTAATGATTTCACTCAGTTAGCCTACAGGTTTTAATGAAAGCAAAGATATCTGAAATGTACATCTAATTTATGAAAATACTGAATAATAACCTCATTAATTACAATATATGATAAATTAAAAAAATAACACTAACAACATGCCACTTGTTTCCCTCTGTGCCAATTCTCCTAACAAAACTACTTCACAGATCTTAATATACTATGTCCACAAATCCGTCATTAACAAATAGATACAATAAACTTTAATATTCAACATAATATAATGTCATTGTCAGTCTTTTGTTCCTGTGTCTTGTGTTTCCCTCCCTCATATGCCCATTTTTGGTCTTACTGTCCCTGTCCTCATTATGTTAATTTGATTCCACCCGTGTTTCCCTTGTTTCCTCGTTATGTTGATTAATTCCCTCGTTTCCTCCCTTGTTACTTAAGCCCTGTGTTTTGACGTCAGCGGAGTCCAGCCCGGGGTCGTCAATGTGGTGCGCTCCATTCGTCGGATTCGCCCGGGCGGCCGTCTAAACCCGCCGATCAGCTCACGCTAGACCGGATCAGCCTCACTCGAGCCCCACGGCCGCAGCGCACGTAAGAGTGGGCTCTTCAAGCTAGCGCTGTGTTGTGGGTGTGAAAGCGGAAAACTACGTGTTTGGTCTTCCAAAAGAGGTCATGACTAGAAATCAGTGGTTAAGTTAAGTATTTACAACACTGTTCCAGAACACTTCAACCCAAATATCCAGATGTGTGCAGCGCATTTTATGGAGGATTGTTTACTGATCCTGGTAGAGTTGACTACAATACCGGCAGTTCTGACTCTCAGTCTGTAAGTAGGTTTCATTTAAAGGATTGCCACTGATGATTCAAACGCGAGGTTTGAGCAGTGAAGAGTAGCGCTTGTTTGATGTTTCTCCGATCACAACATGGTTTTATGTTTACACGGCGCGATGCAATGCAGTGCAACGCGTAAAAAGACAGTACAAGTAATTATAATCAGTAATTATGTCCCCAATGGATGCAACAAATGCATCGTTTGTAATGGGTTTTAATGTTTTTGAATCGTTGCTCCGGCCGGGGACACGGCATCAACAGTATATGAGGGGTGTAACATTTCCGTCTCACACTAGAGGTATTCACAACGGGCCAATCACCAAACGCATTGGTAGGCTGGCCAATCAGAGCACACCTCGCTTTTCTGGATGATGAGCTTTGTAAAAATCGACGCTTTTCTGAAAGGCGGGGCATAGAGGAGAAAAATTAATGTACAGTATGGGGAAAATAATGTGTTTTTTTTACTTTAAACCGCATAACCACATTTCATTACAACAAATACACAAAATAATATTATTTTTAGCAGCATCATATGACCCCTGTAACAGAGTCGAGTGCATGTCACAGAGACAGGTGTGATTTCTCAGAATAAATGTGTCAGTGATAAAACAGTTAAACTGTTACTGTCAGGTAGTAGCAGAGGTTGTGTTATACAAAAATGTGTTATAAAAAAAATCTGTCATTTACTCAATTTGAAAACCTGATGGATAAAAAAAGCTATCTGCTCTTTTGTTTCAGAAGCTTCACAGAAAAGAATGAAATTAAAAATGTATTTTTTTTAAGCAACATAAGCATAATATAGCAATATAACTATGTTTATGACAAGCAAAAGGCCTTATGCATTGTTTTAATGCTGTTAATTTACTCATGATGATATATCATTTATATTTATGGCTGGCCTTTACTGTATGTTTATTTCATTTAATTTGGTCAATAAACTGTTTGTTGTGTTGTCGCTTATGTAATAGATGCTATTTGTTGTAATAGCACCACGGCTCAACATAATGTAGTACATATTATTTGATTTGAGTACCTTTTATTTGCATACGTCCTTTTTCATAAGGATTGTGTGTGTTATTTTGGGAAAGTCATTATGCTGGGGGAAACATGCAAGGTGAACAATTTAAAGTGCATCATTTAAACGCAGCGCTCTCAGTGGGAATAAAACAGTCATTGTCAGCAGTGTGTGGGGACACGTTTGGCATCAGGAGATTCAGGGCAATAGTGTGCACTATTGAACGAGAGAGGAGGGCAAAGACAGAGAGTGAGTCGAGAGAAAATTGGCTGTGGTCACAATTAGGTCTGTAAACTGAGACTGAAGGATTGTCAATCTCCAGTGGCCTTGGGAAATGAATGGTCTGGTCTTGAGTGACCGGAGACTTTTCTGCAATCAGTATTAAAGGATTTAGGAGTTGGCGTCTCATTCAGTGTGCTGTAATAAGTATGATTTGGTGGGTTGATATTCCTTTTGGTCAGATATTGTTCATATTTGAGTCTAAATCTGTCATTCTGATTAACCTTTGCTGCATCTGGTTGCACTGTAAAAAAGCAACAGAGAATGTTTTTTATCCCAACCTGCCCATTATCCATATATTGAAAAGCCTCTTGAATCAAAAAAAAACTTGGCTGCTCTGTATTTATGGTGATTTGTGCACTGGATACAGTAGCAGATGTCACTGAACAGTCATTTGAAAAATGGCTTAAACCTCAATCATGAACAATGACAGCGAGATGTGGCTTTAGACCAATCGGGGTGTGTGAGATATATATTTTTTACTGATGTGCTTAGGTACAGTCCATTATATTTGGATTCTGGACCACTGGAATGAGGAAATGGAAAAGAAGATTGCTTATGGGCGCTCATGCTGAATTTCAAAGAGATTCAAAGGAATTATAATGTTACACTGTGCTAGCAGCACATCCTCTTTGAAAAAGACGGTCAATTGTGAAAGTGGGAATATGTGGAACCTGTGTTTGTGCAAAACCACCAAATTTGAAAAGGATAAGTCAACCATCACTATTTCTATGGCCCATACTTATAGTGTTAGGGATTGGAACAAATATGATTGGAAGTCATTGTGCATCGTTTGCACTTGAATGATATGTCAAATACAGATTTTGAGAAAAGGTGTGCTATTAATTTTCAAAGAAATCAGCATTTTGGTTCTCAACTGACGAACAGTAAAACGTGTGAAATTGCATAGACTTACAATGAGCGATATCTTGGGTCCAGAATATCATAGGGTTTATTCACACTGCACAAAAATGAGATTTGGTTTTCAAATATGTTCTTTAGGACTGACTATACTCTTAATTTGCAAGTGATGAAGTCTGATCCAATTGTTGATAATTTAATAACTGATCATTTGTTGACATTATTGATAATATATGGTGCACAACTTTAGTTGATATAGTAACAATGTGACAGTATGCCAAGAGCCAGAGTTGGCCATTGGAAAGAGTCAACAAAAATTGGAATGTTCTCACTGCTGTGCTGAACTCACCTATTTTACAACATAGTGAATGTAAAAGTTTGCAATCCACCTTATTTTTAATGTAAGAGCAAACACAACTGTTTTTAGCATGAATGTGTGAGGCTTCTGGTGTCACGGAATGCCAGGAGAAAACAAGGTTAGATCCGATTGCAGTTTATTAAAGAACAAATAAACAGAACAGAACAAAAACGTGGCAAAAGGTAATCCAAAACACAGAGAACAGAAAACACGATGTAACCTCAAACAATACTGCAGCAAAGACAGACAGAGTGAGCATGGTATAAATAGTGATGGGATGATGAGTAAATTACCAACAGGTGATCATGATCAGAACAGAAATGACAGGCAAGGGACTATGGGAAATGGAGTTCAAAATATGTAACACAGAAACGGGAAAGTGGCCAGTCCAGGGCACCACAACCAGACACTGTGACATTACCCCCCCTCTACGGAGCGGATACCAGACGCTCCACCAGAAAACATAAAAGTTCAGGAGGGAGGTGGAACTGAGGCGGACCAGGGGGAGGGATGGCGTGCCAGGACCATGCCAAGGAAGGGGGTCAGGAAACAGAGGTAGACCAGGGTCTAAGAGCAGAACCGGCAGGGAGGAAAGCCAAGGCAGGGCCGGCAGGACGAACCAGCAAGGCCCCAACCATACAGGAACCCCAGCAGATAACCAGGATGGAGCCGGAATCCTGCCAGGCGACACTGGTGGGACAGAAAACCCTCTCAGCAACTCAGGGAAAACTGTAAACAAGAGCAGAGAGAGTTTAGTACCAGCCTCGACGGCTTCAACAGGACTAGCCGATTGCTCCTCAACGGTCCCTGTGAGCTCCAGGATTGGAGTGAGTTCCTTAATGAGCTCGGAGAAGTTCGAATGGGCGAGGCTATGAAGTTGACCTTGTGAGCTCCGGCCTGGAGTGGGATCAGGAGTGGACTCAGAGGGCTCCGGAGTGAAGTGAGTCTTAATGAGCCTTGTGGGCTCCAAATGGAGCGGGCTCTGGAGTGGACATTGTGAGCTACACGGATAGAGGGGCTCTAGAGTGGACTCTGGTGAGTCACGGACTGGATGAGCTTGAAGTGGACTCAGAGGGCTCGCCGAACTGATCGCGGGCTCTGGAGTGACCTTGTGAGCTCCCGGCTAGAGCGGGTCTAGAAGGGACTCTGTGAGCTCCCGGCCCTGGAGCGAGCTCTGAAGTGGACTCGAGGCTCTTGGAATGGAGTGGGCTCTGGAGTGGACTCTGAATGCTCACGGACTGGAGCGGGCTCTGGAATGAGCTCTGCGAGCTCCAGGACTGGCGCGGGCTCTGGAATGAGCTCTGTGAGCTCACGGACTGGAGCGGACTCTGGAGTGGGCTCTATAAGCTTCCGGACTGGAGCGGGCTCTGGAATGAACTCTGTGAGCTCCCAGACTGGAGCGGGCTACGGAGTGGGCTCTGTGAGCTCCCGGAATGGAGCGGGCTCGGGATGGGCTCTACTGTTCCTCTTCTCCGCCTCGGCCGTTAGTGCGAGTCGGAAGGGTAGAGGTGGTGGGGAAAATCCCGGCGACTGGTTTGATTGGCCCGGTAATGACCACTGCCACCATGAAAGATACGTGACAAGCCCCAGAAGGCAGGATCTTTCGAATCCTTCTCTCCAATGGGGG
Organism: Sinocyclocheilus anophthalmus; assembly: GCA_018155175.1. Lineage (NCBI taxonomy): Eukaryota > Metazoa > Chordata > Actinopteri > Cypriniformes > Cyprinidae > Sinocyclocheilus > Sinocyclocheilus anophthalmus. Next base: position 1,507,512 of record JADLZN010001098.1, on the reverse strand, counting down.
CAAAGGATCATCAGAACAGACAAGGAGGTCATTCAATGCAGGACTCATTATCATGTCAGCACCACCGCAAGGTCCAACAGGTTGGGCACAACCAACCCAACCTACATACCTGCTGCCTCAGAGAATCAGAGCCGGTGTTGAGGCAACTACGTCCTTCCCTGTGGCAGCGAAGGGTACTCGAATAATATCCATTGTCAAACGAAGGCAAAAGCAAAACCCAACTGCTGATCTTGTACTGGCTGCAGTATTCTGTCACTGAATGCCAGGAGAAAACAAGGTTAGATCCAATTGCAGTAGTTTATTAAAGTAACAAATAAACAGAACAGAACAAAAACGTTGCAAAAGGTAATCCAAAACACAGAGAACAGAAAACACGACGTAACTCAAACAATACTGCAGCAAAGACAGACAGCGTGAGCATGGTATAAATAGTGATGGGATGATGAGAAAATTACTAACAGGTGATCATGATCAGAACAGAAGGACAGGCATGGGACTATGGGAAATGGAGTTCAACACATATAACATAAAACGGGAGAGTGCACTCAAGTGGCCAGTCCAGGGCACCACAACCAGACACTGTGACATCTGGTGTCACCCACTTCCAGTTATTTTAACTGTTATTAACAGTCCATTATGCTTCTTGATATTGCAATCTGGTATTTTTATGATATTATTTTAATTTATTGTTGTTAAATAAAAATATGGGTGTTGTGCCAAATAGGTTTACCTTCACTATGTTATTCTTTAGTTCTGAATGACTCTCTGGAGTTTAGTATTGGTAATTGCATGGCGCATTAATGTTAGGTGTTTGGTCTTTGGCAGAATAGCTTCTGCTGCGGAGAGATAATGCCAATACATCCACAACATGCTGCTGTGTGCATGTAAGAAATACTGCTGCTACACATATAACATATATTAAATAACCCCCATATATAACATACATTGAAATCAACCCGTAGCAGATCAATATATGTGGAGCTGCTGATGTGAAAAGAAACCAATTGGCTGCATAATGTGAATGAATGATGTAATTATAACAGATTGAGGAAGAACCTACGGTCTGCGCTATCTAGAGTTTTGTGACAAAACTTTGTATTTAGCCTGTTTACAAAAAGCAGCTAATGAATCAGCAGTCTTTTACATTCATAGGAAACAGTATACGTCTACGTTGAAAAACAAATTAAGTTATATATTAATGTGGCTTGAATTACATTTGCAAACATCAGACTTCTTGTGTTGTTCTGATCAAACTACAAAACAAGTAAATTTAAGGTGGAAATGCCAAAAACTCTATGCCTGTCTAAAAAGCAACTTTGTGCTGGGCTATTTTGGCTGTGGTTAGTACACAACTAACTAGAAGCCTCCTAGAACATGCTAGCAAGCACCTAATGATGCACTAGTGTAACTCATCCAGGTTTACCCAGACAGGTCTTGCTAGCTGGTCTCCCTTACTCTCAACCCAGTAAACCTCACTCCCGTCTGAGTCACAGCAACACTGCAACTGGCCTTACTAGCTGCATAGCTTGTACTAGTTGGGCTCTGTTTCACTTACCCCAGTAAACTCCTATCCGGGTCACGGCACCATTCCTATTTTCTACACAGCTCTTTCTAGCAGGCCTCCGTTACATTCACCCCAGTAAACTTCACTCCCATCCGAGTCACAGCACCACTGCAACTGGTCATACTAGCTGAATAGCTTGTACTAGTTGGCCTCTGTAACACTGAACCCAGTAAACCTTACTCACATCTGGTTCACGGCACCACTGCAAGAACCACTTACATCGTCTTCACAATATGTAAAAATCTGTTAGATATTGACTGATATTAATAGACTTTATGCTTTGCTGCAGTTATCATGCCTGCAACAACATAAATTATATTGTTTCTTACACTTGTTTCTTACAAATTATCAGCCTTCAGACCAAGAGATGATGGGTGGATCAAGTTCACTCTCCTCCTCTGCACTAAACCCTTAACAAGACTTTAGTTCCTAGCATGCCAACAACCCAGTGGGTGGCCTATAGGCTCACAGATGGAGTGACATTCTGGTTCTCTGGAGTGATACAGCTGATCACTACAGAATTAACCTGCATTTTTTTTACTAACTATACCATGGTGAAGAAGAGAGCGGACTATATAACCCTCATTCATTGTCATTTGGCCTCATCATCAATCCTTTGTGTGAGGCAACTCCTACATGAGGGCTATATTTGAGAACAGCCTGTGAAACGTTGGTAGGGCCTGAATATGTAGGGAGGTGTGTATGTGTGTGTGATTCACATACAGAACACACTGTGAGTCTGCGGGGAGGTGTGATTCTGGGCTAAATCCTAAATCCACCCCACCTAGATTACCAGATACTTTTCTTTTCTGCATGTTTCCAAGTGAAGACACAGGAAGTCTGCGTTATACAAACACCCACCACTCCTCTGAATTATATATCAGTGGCTTATCCATAATAATGCCCATCGCGCCCTGTGTGCAGACTGTGTGATAGAGTGCCTAAGCCTGATGGATTGCTATGATTTATTTTTATACGTAATTTAGTTTTTACTTTTTTCAGAGCATTTTCAGTGTACTGTAGGATTAGGGAAAAGGATGAAAAACATTCTGAGCTCAATTTTTTATATTGTTAATACAACACACAATTTAATAGACTAATAGAAGGACATATACAGTATATAGACATATATAATTTAAATGTGCTTTTAATGGCAGTTAATTTTGTCATTATGGAACATAAAGGGGTCCTATTATGCTTTTTCAATTTTTGAATTTTAGTCAGTGTGTAGTGTGTATGTTTGGGTATAAAAAAGATCTTCAAACTTACAAATCCCAAAGTCCACTCCAAAGGGAGATATTAAATTTTTTAAAAATCCCTTTTCAAGAACTAAAAACGAACGGCTCGTTTGGACTACAGCATTTGTTTTCCGGGTTTTGTGATATTCGAATGTTGGTGGGGTGGGGATGGCGAGGTGTGGTTTGAAGTTGGTCGAGTGCATCAGACAAGACGACGACGAAGAAGTGCTGCTGTAGCCTTAAGTTTTCACAAGTTATTACACATGCATCTGAATAATTATGTATGTAAATATGTATGTTACAATTATGAAAACATTTTTATAATAAATTGCTGAAAGTACAATACTGGACAATGATGTAATCTGCAGAATATACACTTCAATTATGAGACTACAGTGTTTCCCATACATTGAGTGCAGGTGTTTTTATATCACTGTATTTCTGAAGGAAATTTTCTATGTCATTTTCATTTCATCTTGCATTTAATGTCTGATAAAGCAGTGTTTTTTTTGAGCGGAGCGCTGCTTTGTGTACAGCATTACCGGGAAAACCTTGACTCTACCACTCCAACCGCGCTTCCCTCCTTCTGGCAGAGAATGATTTTGCAGATATATGCCGCCTGGGAAACACCTGGAAACCTAGGTAAAATAAATACATTCAACGTGTACAGTTTTCACTACATTCATAGTTATAAAAAAAATTTAGAATTAAATAACAATTCAAATAATCCTAGCACTTATCTGTACATAGTAAATGCGTTTTATTTTTACCTCCTATCTAAAACGTTATTTAGCCCAAAAAAACAACAAAAAAACAAAAAACTTACCACTCTATATGCGTGCCATCTCCGTGCGTGCAAAGTTTCTGCTTGTTCAATATTCTCTGTGTCGGAATCTCGGGCTCAAATTGCATATAGCAATATGACGCCATCCTAACTTAAACCGAGCAGACGGAACTTGCTGCTTGGCAAGGGCAGGTCAGTACGGAAACCCCGCCTAAGCTGTCGCCAATCACCACGACTGGGGACAGCAACCAATCACAACACATTCGTTTTCGGAGGCGGTCACGTCATCACACCCAGGAACTAATCGAGTCCGTTTGTGCCTTTATTGGGGAGAAAGGTCTTGTAATAATTAATTGTTTTTAAAATACGCTGTTTTTTTTTTTCCGAAACATCAGCATTAGAGCATGGTTTTAGTACACCCCAAAACAAATTCAGACATTGAAAGAGCATACTAAGGACCCCCTTTAGACGGATTATTTCATCCTCATACAACTCAGTGTGTTTATCTGTTTACTAAAAGATTAGATTTGGTTACGTTTATTTTTTAAATTTTTCTATAAGTCTCAGTTGAGGCATTGTTATATAATGTGTTAGTAAAAAATGTATGTAGTATTTTTATATTAATATATTTTATTAGTAAGACTTTAGTATAGGGACCAAATCTCACATTTACTATTGCTTATTAGCATGCATATTAGCTGTTTATTAGCTTAGCACAATATTCCTGCATGACCATGTTCTTATTCTTATCTACCCAATATCTAAACTGAACAACTCTTACTAACTAGTATAAAGCATTAATTAGAGAGTTTACTGAGGCAAAAGTCGTGTTAAATAGTTAGTTAATAGTGAGCACTGGACTTTAAAATAATTGTGACAGTTTTATTAATTCTATGACTGTGTATTGTTATATTGTGGACATAATGAAATTATTTCAATTAAAAAATTCACTGATACTTAAACTTAAATAATATGAAAAATGTGAATAACAAATATAAAGCATATAAAAATAAAACTACAGAATTCTAAATATTAATAGTATTATAATAATAACATATAAAAATACAATTGCCCAGCCCTACGCATCCCAGTGGTGCTTAACCTCCCCTCCAGGGGGACTGTTACTGTAATAAGTGTACTTTTTACTTTGTTTTGGATAAAAGCATCCATGCAACTGGTGTGGTTGACCAGATGTACAGTCCTGTACCTCAAGAGCTTGCATATCAATTTTAGCCCAAGGTCATTAGGAGAGAAGTGCCGCCGCCACTGAAAAATCGATAAGCACCATATGTCTCCCTTATCATGCAGTATTAATGCGATCGTAGCGTATGATTCATCATGCTAGAGCAGGATAAATTAGAGTGTATATGTCTATATGTCTATTGCTCCACTGTAACTTGATGTAAAGACCCAGCGTATGGGAAAACAACACCTGCAGAAGGTATTCATTTTGCACTTCATAATGAGAGACCTAACTACCATGTATCGTGAAATGTAACCTCACAGATCCTGAATAATTTAGGGCTCTATCTTGTGGTGTGTCATACTGTATGTATCTTTCCCAGATGTGTCTGGAAATGTAGATGAATTTGAGCTGAAATCCGACTCTATGTATCTGAGAAGGTCTATAACAAACGCCATTTACGGTATACATATTGGTGTCTTTTTCTTTTTTTTTAGCTGCGGCACTATTAACTGCTTTTTCAGTGGGTATCTCAAATGCTTCTGGCGCATGATTCCTGACATTCATTAGAGATTTTCAGCTCAAATTGCAAAAGGTCAAATTGGAGAGTGGGCTCTTAATTGGCCTGCGGCAATCAAAATGTTGTTATGTTCTAAATTACTGCATTAATGGACTCGTTAAATTGCTCATTAGATAAGAAGATTCAAAAGCGAGCAAAATGCAGAGGAGCGACGTGAGGCGCTGTGACACTGTACAGTCGTCTGGTTATGTTTAAGTCTACAAAGGTCTGCAAGGTTATATCAGTAAATTGTCTTTCCTTACACTTTTTGAAGGGGTTTATGTAATGCTTCTCTCTAATGGGTATTTTCGGGATTTACTGTATCAGCACATTCTGCATTGTCAATTCCAGTTTGTCCCTAGTGTACTATTGAGGCCATCGTGATTTATATTAGCATTCAGCGCTGTGGGACAATAAATGTGAGAAATCAGACTGTGATCATTTACTCCGTGTGGGGCAAAATCCTATTCAGGAATAAGATGAAAAAGTCCAACACACATTCAACTCACAGAATAGTCGTGAACAACAAGGACATGTCCAGTATATTTTTTAAAAAGTACAAAAAGTGGGATCTCAGAGATAATTTCATAAGTAATTTCTTAATTTTCAATTATATTTATGTTACAGACATATTTCAGTCACATACTAAATTATTATTTAAAGCACTGCCAAGGTCATGGGTTCGATTCCCAGGAAATGCATGAACTTATTAAATTTGTACCGTGAACAAATGACAAAGTTGCTTTGGATAAAAATGTCTGCAATATGCAGAAAAGTGAATATAAGAATACAGAATCTGTTATACGAAGTTATGGTGCTCATTTGGGAAATGTGGGTTCAAATTTGGCTTGCAACCTTGTTCCCCTTTCTGTTCCACATCACTTCTAGGCATTTTTCTGCTTTCAGCAGGATCAACAGCACTGAAACATCTCTGTTCCAATCTAAAAGAAATCAAACTCCAGCTTAAGTGCTTCATTCCATAAAACGCTTCTACAATTACAGATTGTAAATGTTGTGAATTTTTAAAAAGTTATTCAATTTTTTACTTTTTTCTGAACCACGCTCCAAAACACGTGAAACAAGTCATCCCCATCTAACATTTCCACACGTACTTAAATGTCATTCTTAAAGCTCAACACCTCACATAGAGCCAAATGGTCCTCTAATGGGCTCCTATCATTATAGCATTACCAGTCGATAAATGAAATGTTAAGTGCTGTGTGACATTTCATAAAGTCTCTATTTGTAGCTTAGCATTAAGGGTACTGTTAGGTAGAGATAAGGGATGGTTTCTACTATGACTGTATTAAACTTATTAGGGTCTTACATCTTTGTTGTTGATGAATGTGAAGATAGACAAAGGTTGATTGAGTTTAAAAGTATGCTTGATTATTAACTATTAGCTTGATTTTCACAGAGTGGACGTGGTCTAGTGGTCTTGAGGTCTAATTTAACTTTAGTTACCTGCTATTTTTGTGGGAATGCTTTTAATAGTGTTCCTGCTCAAAAGGGTAAACAGCCGCCAGTCCTATCTGATGAAACAATCTCCGCATGTTTGCATATTATGTGTGCTGTTGCATTTCTGGATAAGCTGTGGATATTGTAAGTTCTGCTTCTCAATTTTGCATGCTCACAGCGCACATGAAAGCCTTGTGTTCTTCGACTGACCTAAAAATGTCTTGTCTTGTGTTTTGATATAGCAACAAGCTTGATGAACAAAGGCTAACTTTTTGTGATGCAGCATGAGAAACTAAACCTTAGAGATTTGTCAGAGAGAATTAGGTTATTTTATGCACACAAGCTATTCCCCATTGTTAGCTGCGAATGTCTAATATCAAATTTGACCTGATATGACTCAGTGTAGAAAAGTCTCTAATAATTCCACAAGTGTTCATATGTCATCACGTCAGATGTTGCCCGGTTTATCCCTTGCACCTGGATCTGTTTTAACCTCCGATCATTGGCCACCTGCAGTAGAGCACTTTCTTGGCCCCTGAGAGCTGCTGGGAAGTAGCTTCCTGTCTGCGATGGAAGTACAGCCTCACGTCCCTGCAATAATCACAGCCTGTCCAGATAGTGACCAATCACAGCTGGCCGTTGGAGCAGTCTAATTGCAGAGAGTGGGACTTCTGGCTTCTCTAAACGTGTCAGTGCCAAGACCGACGTTGCCAGCTGTGGGACAGTCACAGCCGCTGGGCCTGTCGCTCATGTCGCCGTCTCCTCGTCAGATGGAGTGATCTGATTATGTCAAGAGTAGAAGCTCTGCTCCAAAGTTGGATGTTAAATGTGGTTTCAGAGCCTCTCTCAAAGTGCACTGCCAAATGATTGTTCACAAGTTAGGTGCGAAGACATTTTGTCGGCGGCTCTCTTCCTTTCAAGAGCAACAACACCAAATATATCTAAACACACAATATTATCCAAACGCGCCCGCATTCACATGCCCTTACGACCTTGAAAATAACATTCACAATCTGCTCCATTATTCCCCACTGCTGTCTTCTTCAATTCAGCCGTAATTCTTCTCGCCAAGTTTTATTTGTGTGAGTCTTAGATAAAATCAATGCCGCAATTGGAGAAAAGCACCACCTAAACATACTAAATCACGGATCCGCATCATTAGGCAGTTGTCAGACTGCTCCAGCCCAAGGGAATGCTGGGATGTCTGTCGGGTCATCTGCAAGTCAGCCGTGCATAGTTGCCTTCTTCCCCAAAAAAGATAGATAAGGGCGCAAGGTCAAACCGAGGGATTTACGCTGCTGGAATAAACTGCGTTGAAGTCGTCAGAAGGATGTTGGAAACCAACCATTTCATCATGTCGACTTCTTTAAGCTCTGGGGAAAAGAGCTTTGTCAGACGTTGGCATTTCACGGAGGTTGTGACAGATTGGAGCTAACTCTGGGCATCTGGCAGGCTTTCGATTCTTTTTTTGGAAATGTGGATGCAGAGTTTTGCCAGCCCCTGTTGGCCTGCGTCGAATTGATAACAGTTGTCTGTGGGGTTATTCAAACCTTTGTATACTTGTTTCTGTCAATGGATTTGGGATAATGTTTCGAGCTTGACACCATTGTGTCAAAATAAGACATAGCACAAAGTCTCAGCGTAAGTGAAATGAACCAGTGCATCATGAGATTGTTGTATCAAGCTCTTTTTGAGAGTAGCATTCACCTCTTCGTTTGACCCCAGTGCAGAGACAGATTTGACCACTGAAGGAAGTCGATTTCAGACTCTGTGTGGGTGAATCTTTTTTCTTCCTCTCAGTATCTATCTTCTCTTCTCTGTCTTTCTTTTCAACGCCCACATCCCTATATGTTATCATTGTAGGGCTTGAATGGAAACCGGCAAGCGTTTTAGAGTCTAGGCATTGTACCATCAACCCTCGGATGCGGTACAAACAGCAACTGTTCCTCGCCTTGGCAGCTTATCATCACCTTTGTGATGTTCGGCGTATGAGTGTGTATGTGTTTGTCTTTTCTGTAAACAACAAGGGAGCGCACTCTTTTCTTCCATTCCTCCCTCTGTGTCTGAGGAAGATAGAGGGATATGGGCTGGTGGAAATGTGTCATCTGTTCCTAAGCTTTTATGGTCCTTGTCTCACCGGGTTTCTTTGGACTCAATCAGCAGGCCCATGTGTAGAGCGAGCCCAGACCTGATCACCTTTCCTCCCTTTATCCAATTCCGCTGTGTTTCCTTGCCAAAAAACCCCCAAGGCATTTGCCATCTCCACAAACCCTCTATTCATAACTCAGCACACGTTCAGAAGGAATATTTAAACAGTCTTGACACATTCTCTAGAAAGATGCTGTCTTGTAGCGTCAGATCTTATTGTTTGGAGACACGTTGTTTTTTTAACATTAATGTACATCTAAAAGGTTTCGAAAAGACGAAACAATTGTCTCTGTTGACATGTAAGTAAATCCATTTTTCTGATATGACATGTCATTGTCTGCATGTAACAACGTTCCCAAAAGGGCAGTAAACACGTCTATGAGGAATTCCCCAGTGTTACAGAGTTTACAGAGACCAAACGTGAATGTCAACACTCTTTTGCTGAAACGAAACCATGTTGGGACACCATATATAATTCATGGCATGATGTCTGTTGTTAAAGTGCCCATGAAACTGACTTTACTACTGTACTTTGATATATTTCCACTACCTGGTCTCATGGCAAAAACATACCTGAGGGCACTTTTTCGCAAGATGCGAAATACTTACCAATAAGTACATATCACTGCAGTTTCCAAAAGAAATGAACACTAGAGGCAGTAAAACTCTTACACCTTTTATTCCTTTTCACACAAATTTACAGAGTTTCGATTAATAAAGCGATTAATTTGAAAACTGATGCTTTTGAATGTTAGCATCGCACATATCCAGCTTCATATCTATGTGTTTTCATAGACGGTTGGTTTGTTCTGTAGCTCACGGAGTACGGAGACTTGAGAGGTGAGGAGCTCTGGTTCGAATCCCGTGTAACTACGGTTTGACAAAACAGTTCAAATCTGCATATAAGGAAGTTAAAATGGCACGATTGCATCAACAAATGCGTTTTTATATCAGTTTTGCATTTGTTGACACTATCGGGTAGGTTTAGGGTTGGTTTCCAACACGATAGAGCATTAACTTTTAGCGACAGTCCCCGGATATTTGAATTCTGAACCGCCGCAATATGTACCTGTAGCAACGTAATAAAAACACAGCAATACGTATCTATATCAACGTAATAAAAAGTGCCAGAGTTCACGTATTGAACCCATGTTTTAGCGCCACTCAGTGGACATTTCTCTTTGAAACTGCGGTGAAACGTGCAGTAAGGTACATAAAAATGGTGTTGCAGAAAATTACCCAGAGGTACGTGATAAATAAGAAAAAGGGTGGAACTTGATTTTGGATTGTGAGCATTGCATATCAGAATAGATGCAGATCTGTATGCGGTTGGCTTAACTGGCTTAAAAATTACGGTCCCACTTTATATTAGCTGGCCTTAACTACTATGTAATTACATTTAAATTAATAATTTGATGCAATGCATTTAAGTAATTTCTGTAATACATTTATAATTACAATGTTGACCCATGCCTTACACCTTAACCATACCACCAAACCTGTCCCTAAACTTACCCGTATCCCAGCTCAATAGCAGCAGAAGTGTTTTGCAATACAGTATGAACACAATAAGCACATTGTACTTATTTTTGATGTAAGTACATAGTAGCCACCTAATATAAAGTGGAACCAAAATTACAATGGCAATTAAAATGTATTATATATGTCAATAGGCAGACTGACGTGAAATATAAAGTCTGTGAGATGTTAAATGAAAAGTCTCCGTCTCTCTTACTTTTTTCAAATGATAAAATACAAGTGAATTGTGCCTTGTGAGGTGATAAGTATAAGGTGACCTTTCTGTTCATCAGTCTCTCGGCTGCTGCTGCAAACTCTTCTTGGAAATTGCAAACAAAATGGATGAATGGCTGCTTTTGGCAGACAGGTGGAAAGTGTTGAAACTCCAGTTAGAGGCAACAAACGGCTTCAGTTTGACGGTGACAGTCAATCGCAGTTTATATTCAGAACAGTGGGAGTTTCGAAAACGTTTGTGTCACTACTGTGTGACTAAACTCATGAATAATACATAATGTCATGAATTAGTAAGCAAACATAAGTCCTAAGCTTCACCTCCGAGGTATTTAAAGCTTGAAAATCTCTAATATTAACAAAAAGACACTGTGGTTCACTAACACTAAGGTACCATGACATTAATAATCTGTTATATTTGTATATCTGTGTAATTTTCTCAAATCTGGTCAGGGTCCAGAGGTTATTTTCAAGAGACACCCTAGAAATTAAATTCCCTCAAGAGTATCAGGACCTATATTTACCTTTTGATCCAAAGGATGTTGTCTTTTACTATATGGTTTCCACATCATATTGGGCCATTAGGACCCATGCAGATCACAGAGTGGGCGCCCCCTGCTGGCCTCACTATGTCCTCCAGCATTCACAGTGTCCCAACAATGTCCTATCAGTCCTGCAGCACTGCAAAAAGCTTTATGTGCTCGTCTTAAAACCCAAAATAGAAAAATATTAAGTCTGCTCTTTAAAACAAAGAAATTGTTTTGTTATATTCTTTTTTTGTTTAATTATTTGATATTTAATCTGCAGTTCTCAGATGAAACACTAAACATTTATATACCATTTTTCACAATACATGCTGTTTAAAAGAAACTTTACAGGGAATAGTTGTTTTTGCTTCGCTTCTCTTCGTTTTTTGTTTGACCATCTAACAGTAGTGGAACTGCTTTTACCTATTTTATATGCAACTTTACAGACAATAATTTTGTCTCTTACCTTACTTAATTGCAATAGTTAGTTGTTGCTGTTGTTGTTGTTTTGTGTTGTTTTGATCCTCCAACAATGAGTATAAGAGTAGAAGTTTCAGTTGGGATGATTTCATTTTGACGGAAACAAAAAGTGTCCATGTAAACATTGGTGATTGTGTGACAGACATGTAATGCATTGCACATTTACAGTAAATCGTTTTTATGAATGGTTCCACCAACATAGTGCTTTAAAACAATGCTGTTTAAGAACTTTAGCACATAAACTTTAGTATATGCTGTACATGCATACTTTTTTGTTATATGCTTTGATATTTAATGCCTGATTGTTGACTTAATGCCCACACTGAGGAATATTTGGAGTTAGAAGTGTGACGTCCCTTATTTATTGTATAATCCTTGTTTGAGCAAGAGGGTGCCTTTCTTTGTCTTTTAGTTATTTGGCCGTATCTCCCCAGGAGCAGGATTTATATTTTATCTAGAGGCATACAGTAGATTATTTTTGCCCATTTTTATGAGTTGCTCATTGCATCAAGATTGTTATTTCTTTCATTATTTTTTCATTTGAGATATTATTTTTGTATGCCTAACCCTGTATGTTTTTTAAACAGACAAAAATACAATTCCTTTTCTTTTTTGCTTTACTCGTGTCCTGAATCCTTCACTCAACCAGCTCCAGTAGACATGCTGAGATATTACCATCTGATTCCATCACTTTACCATGGTACCATTCAAACACGTTTTCAGGCAATGTGACAGTTGGATGTTTTTCCAAAAGTCCTTTTTACCTTACTGATTAGTTATTGATCACTAATGATATGTTTTTATGTCTCAGCATTAAGGGACAACCGGATTGAACTGGTTCGAGCCTCTTGGAAGGAGCTGACCATCAGCATCAGTGATGTTACTCTGTCAGATGAAGGACAGTATACATGCTCGCTCTTCACCATGCCTGTCAAGACCTCCAAGGCCTTCCTGACTGTGTTAGGTAAGGGGGGGGGGGGGGGGGTGGGACCTATCTGTAGATCGTTCCCTCTCATCCTCACCATCTGGCTTTTAAGGGAAAAAACATCATATGATCTGGGGTCAGTGAGTTCTCTCCCATCACATGATCTTGTTTTTGCACTTTGGTGCACAGGGAGTGATGTAAATTAATATTTTCACACTGGCTGATGGAGCCATTAGATGTGTCACTGTGTGCTTTGGTTTATGATCCAAAGCACACTAGATGATCCTTGTGCTAGAATCTGCAGTTCTCATCTGTACACTGTATATTTATATACAACTTTTACCTTATTTTTATTATACGCTTTTTATCAATACATAGTGATACAAGTACATTTACAAACAATAGTTGTTTTTGTTTTGCTTGTTGGGGGGGGGGGGTTCGCGGTTTGTTTGTTATTACAATACATATTATTACACAGTACCTTTCAACCAATTGTTGTGTGTGTGCTGTTTTGTGTTGCTCCAACAGGGTGGGACTACTTTTACCTTATTTTGATATTAACTTTTAAGGAACGATAATTGTTTTGTTGTGCTTGTATAACAGTCGTGGGATAACATTTATTTGTTTATGACAGCTTTTTTGTACAAGTACATACAAGTATGTGTAAAGCCCTTACAGCCCAATAGTTGTTGTTTTGTTGTTTGTCTTGGGTATTTTATTATAATAGTGTTTGAATTGTTGCTTGTTTTTCTTTTTTAGGAAACGTATCCTTTACAAACAATAATGTCATTTTTTATTTGTTTGTTTGGTTTTGTGTTTTGTTGTTTTTCAAAGGGGGTCATTCGATGTTGTTGCTAAAAAAATAAACATTATCGGGGTATTGGTGTTGTAATGAATGTGTTTAGTGGTTTAAGGTCAGAGAAAACACATTTATTTTCAACATCCTGTTACATTATGGTTATCCTCATGCCCGCCTTATGATAACGCTGTTGATTTTTACAAAGATCATCAGTCTGAAAAGTGAGGTGTGCTCTGACTGGCCAGCTATCAAGTGCGTTGTGATTGCCCGAATACCTCAAGAGTGGACAGGACAAATGACTCCGCTTCGTCAACGGTGAAAGCCTATCCACAGCGCGAAGTTGATGCATTTCCTCACCGACCAGCACGGATCAGCTCCAGGATGACGAAGCAGATATCGTCATCTTTTGGAAGACCAAAAAAAGTAGTTTAGCTTTCACAACGAAAAACACAAAGAGCCTTCATGACATGGTGGCGCGGCCCCGGCTTACTGGCGGGGCAACATACAATACTACAGCGAGAATAAAAGTACGCCTTCTTTCTTTCTTTGCGTGCACATTTGGGCGTATTATGTTAATATTTCCACATAGTGAGGTAGATTTGTGGGGGTGTGTTAGAACGAGCCGTGTTAGGTAGGTGTGGTTGACTCTTAACATTTATAAAGAAAATCTCTTTGGATTTAAGACTTTAGTCCTTGCAACTTTACAGATCTTATTTATGAACCAAGAGCTTTTAACACTCCAAAGAAAAAGGAAAAATAGAAATTGCATCATATGGGACGCCCTGCATTTAAATCATCAAACAATAGTGGATACTTTTCGTGTGTCTTATAACAGCCTTTTTCTATCAATACTATGTTTACAATTAACTTACAGACAATATTGGTTGTCCTTTAGCTATTAATTGTTTTGTTTACAAAACACCTAGGTGCATTTGGGGTGTTTGTTTTTAATTCTATGTTGTTTGAGCAGGACAACCGTGGTGACACTACTTCACCTGTGTCTTATATAAACTTTACAGCAATATTTTGGTTTGTTCGTAGTGGGTTTGTTGGGTTTGTTTTAAATACAGCAACATGGGGGGCGAATTAATGTTTTATTCCTATACGTCTAGTTTATCAGTATATTTTACAGGACAGGTAGTTGTTGTGTGGTTATTTTGTTGTGTTTTGTTTGTTTATTCAGCAAGCTCGGGACTATTTTTCTAGACAATAGCTTTTGATACTGCATTATCGTCCAGCGTTTGTGCCACATATGAGACCCTATCATCACCAGGCATCAATGCCGGCCGCAGGCGCGATGCAAGTGTTTTGGCTAGTTTCGCCCAACACAGTTGATCAGTATTCCGTCCTGCACCACATTATTTAAATAGAAATGCACTTGAGCCCATTGTGAGCGGAGTGTTGCTATTTTGAGGCAATTGAAAATATTGAACTGCGCCAGTGACCAACAAAAACCTTGTATCAAGTCAATGGCGCAATATATTTTTTTGTTATTTAAAGAGTGAGTTAATGATATGCGCCTATAGGCGGGTGCACAAAGCTCGTACACTTTTGTTATTACACACACAGGGACGCGCAGCAACACACAAACATTTTTAAAAAAGAAAAATTAACGGATTTAAAAGGATAAACGCTTTATTGTCTACATCATTAAAATGCTAATGTCACTAATGGATAGTCTTTGGAATGTAACAGAATTACGTCGCTACGAGCAGAGATCACGTTCACTCACTAGAGAAGCCCATTTATGTTTTTCCGCTTGTAAATTCCACCATGTAAATTGCGACTCCGCCATGGCGCGAGCGCAACTGGCTGTTAAAGGGAATGGGAGGTGAGACTCTGATTGGTTTATGGCATGTTATGCCCAAAACACACCCATTACGCAATTAGAGTATAGGGACAACCCTTTTAGACTGTGCGCCGGCGCGCAGACCATTTTTCCTGTCCTTAAACTAGCAAAAGTGGATTCGGACACGCCCTAAGCGCAATAGCGCCGTGCGCTTTAGACCATGCGTTTAGATCGTTAAAATAGGGACCTATATGTTACATGTTTTACGTTAACGTAAAATTGTTAAGTCCGTTTTCTAATTTGTTCATTTTAACACCTACTCTGGTGTGTTACTGTAACACAGTTTGTGTTAGTGGTTTGGTTTGATGTAGAAAAGACTGTGGTAGAAACCAAAACGCATGTGTGTTCTCCATCTCTATCGCTCAACAAATGCTTCCTTTTACAGTAAAATCACAAAATATACCATACAGCAGAATATGTCAATGTACTGAAATATATCTACTGACAAATTTATATATATAAACTGACAAACATGTTTTATATTTAAAAAATGTCAGTCAAGCAACATTTGAATTTCAGGCGAGAAATATTCTTCTGAACCACATCATGTTCAGGCGGAGACTGAGCCCTGAAATCGTAAATTTCCATCAGTGCTGCCTATAATCCTCCTCCTCTGTTTGTATATCAGGTGTTCCAGCGAAACCAGAAATCACAGGCCTCTCGAGACCTGCCCAGGAGGGGGAGGACGTCACACTGACATGCACCACATCTGGCAGCAAACCGGCTGCTGACATCCGATGGTTCAGAAACGACAAGGAGGTGCAAGGTAAACAAATCCCCCCGGATAGCCTAGAGTTGATTTTGTGCAATGAACAGTTGCACATTTTGTCAGTGTGCAAGTGGTACATGGTGCGTAATGTGTAGCTTTACACCAGCACCTTCATGAATTGTGCAGCTCTTTACAAAGCATCTCACAGTAGAACCCTGCATTTCTATGCATTAAAAGTGAAGTGTGTCATTTACCAGTTTAATGTGCATGGACAGAAATTGTTTTACAAATAATGTCTGAGGTACAATTATTAACACAGGATGTGATTTCATGCACTTATTCAGAGATCTTTCCAGGCATTTCTAAGGTGGGAGTGTCTGGATGTGTGCGAGACAAAGACCATTCTTAAAGAAAAGAAAAATCGGTAATACTTTAGTATAGGGACCAATTCTCACTATTAACTAGTTGCTGATTAGCATGCCTATGATTAACATACTGGCTGTTTATTAAAGTACATATTCTGCATGACAATATTCTACTTCCCTAATCCTACCTAATACCTAAACTTAACAGCTACCTTACTAACTATTAATAAGAAGCAAATTAGGAGTTTATTGAGACAAAAGTCGTAGTTAATGGTTTGTTAATAGCGAGAATTGGACCTTAAAATAAAGTGTGACTGAAAAATATTTTTAAAAATCTATCTTAAAACATGTAGGTAAGATTTTTCTTAAAATATAATCTACTGTATATAGTCATGTTGGTTTTTATGTGGTTTTGAAAAACTTTAACTAGTTTACATTAACTAGTATGTGATAATTACTTTTTGCATGTGATCAAGTAAAAAGTAAAAACATATTGTATTAACTTAATACAGGTGAATACATACCAACAAATTCTTACCATTTAAAAAACTAGATATATGTATATAAATTCTAAAGGATGTTTTGAAAGAAGTTTCTTCTTAACAGGCTAGTAGTAACTTTAATCAAAATATACATTAATACAGAATAATAATGTGAAATATTATTCACATTTTAAATGACAAAATTTTACATTTTAAATGTTCTATTTTAATATGTATAAAAATTTAACTTATTCCTGTGATGCAATGTGCTGAATGTCGTGTCACTGATCTCTGAATTCTTAAGAAACCTTTGTTGTGCTGGAAATCATGATACTTTTTCGGATTTTATTTGATGAATAAAAAAAAACAAAAACCGCATTTATTTTAATTGCAAATCTATTGTGCTCATGTAAATGTTTTACCAAAACTTTTGATTAATTACATGATGAATAAAAGTATTAATTTATATTTAAAAACATATTGTTATTTTATTTAATCACTGGCTCAACCGATGAGGTAAAACAAGGCTACATATTTATCTGAACAATGTACCTTATCAGACAGGAAAGATTTTTTAAAAAGGAATTGCGTCTCTTGAGTCAATCCGTTGTACGATAGCACAGCATACAGTAACACATCAGTTCAACTTTAACCAATATGTTACCCCAGACATCCCTCTGAGGGCTGAGACATGCACATCTCAGGCAGAAGCCCCAGTCGGTTGATCTGGTGCTGGTGATTGATGGCCTGAGACTCCGTCAGACAGGCCCAACTCAGAGATGGCATTCACGCAAGCCGCACTTAAAGGCCAGTGGCACGCGGGAACAGAGCATCACAGCCGGACCGCCTGTCAGTCACTCTGATTCAAAGGAATCTCGCTCTGTGATCTGATCTTGTGAGACGGATTTGATGTGCTTCTAGAGACCAGCACGCAGGCCCAAACAGAATATGTAACATGGTGCGATACCGCTCACTTTAGGATGGTCAGGGAGATACGAAGCTTTGTGGAACGGGTCACGTTGATGGATACCCTGGCTGCCGTTGACAGAACTTCCAGTGCGGGCTGTGCTTGCGACTCTTGAAACTTCAGCACAAATCCAGGATCTCCTGAGTGCTTATTTACCACTGGGATTGCCAATGTTTTTGTTTTTAGATGCAGTTTACTATATCTAGATCTAGAAATTTAAAATTGTAAATGGTAATACATTTTATTAAAATATAGTTCCTATAAAAACGTCTCAGGTTACGTATGTAAGCATGGTCCCGGAGAAGGGAACGAGACACTGCGTCCTCTAGAGGTCGCTATGGGGAATGCCTTCAGTGTGACCGGTGTCTGAAACATATACAGGTGCATCTCAATAAATTAGAATGTCGTGGAAAAGTTTATTTCAGTAATTCAACTCAAAGTGTGAAACTCATGTATTAAATAAATTAAAATCACACAGACTGAAGTAGTTTAAGTCTATGGTTCTTTTAATTGTGATGATTTTGTTAAATTGTAACAAAAACCCACTAATTCACTATCTCAACAATTTAGAATATGGTGACATTCCAATCAGCTAATCAATTCAAAACACATGCAAAGGTTTCCTGAGCCTTCAAAAATGTCTCTCAGTTTGGTTCACTAGGCTACACAATCATGGGAAGACTGCTGACAGAAGACAATCATGAAACCATTCCACCAGGAGGGTAAGCCACCACATTACCCTGCCAAAGAAGTAAGGGTCCAGAGTGCGGTATCCAAGTTCATTGTTAACAGAAAGGTGAGTGGAAGAACAAAAGTGTGGATAAAAAGCTTATGCACAACCAACGAGAGCAACGCCCAGCATTTAAGGTGGTCAAGCAAAATTCATTCAAGAATTGGAGTGAAACTCACAAGGAATGGACTGGAGGCTGGGGGTCAAGGCATCAAGAGCCACCACACAGACGTGTCAAAGAATTTGGCTACAGTTGTCGTATTCCTCTTGTTAAAAAAAACTTTTATTTTGGATGCGATTAATCGCGATTATTCGTTTGCAGCACTAGCATATATACGTATACACGCACACACATACATTCTTATATACTGTATATTTCTGCTTACAGTGGGGGATCTGAGCAAACATCAAGCCTAAGAACTAAATATAAATCATATTGAACTACAGACAACTTCAATAATGTGGCTTATTGAGTAGAGATGTCCTGTTAGTTTTCTAAGTGATCAGATTTGTAAGTAGAAAAAAAAAAACTTTACATTTACATTGAAGGACTGACCTGAGCCTTGGGGGTGGGTGATTTTTCTAGTATGCAACAATCCAGAATACCCTAGCAACCATATGTCATGACACTCAGTACACCCTACCCTAGCAACAGCTTCAGAATGCACAAAAAGCACTTTTAGAACATCTTAGTAACACATAGCAGCTCCTTGACAACACTTGCAACATTAAAATGTAATCAAAAATGAAAAAAATCTACTTACGATATATATTTTTCTAGCTGCTCTCTGAGAAATGTAATAGCTTTTGACTGCTAGAGTTTTACCTAAACACCAGAAGTGTTACAGAGGTCTGTTCTGGAGGAGGGTGAGAAACAGCAGATTGGAGTTGTGATGAGATATGATGAGATGAGATCAACAACATACACTCATTAGAGTGAGTAAACAAAATAAACGTCATTCAGACAACTACATTATTGCCATCAAATGTCCCTCTGTTATAGAAACACTAATTTAAAAGGGATAGTTCACCAAAAATTCATCCTTTACTCACCAACAAATCATTCCAATAAAATCGTCTTTGATACTTTGGGTGTGTAAATGATGATCAAATAGACTTTTTGATGTTTGGGTGTACTATCCCTTTAAAAAAAAAAATCTGCATTTCTTTACGGTTTAGTTCATCTTCAAAAAAAGGTGATCAATCATCCTGAAGCGTCAAATTATAGCATGCATCTAGAGGAGCAGGGCAGCGCCGCAGGCAATGTAAAGGGAGCGTTTGACAGACTGACGCTAGTGTTGATAGAGAGAGAGAGAAAGAGAGCGATAGAGATGTGATTTCAGCTGCTTAGTTGCTCACAATGTCTAGCTTTCACACCACCGACCAGATATCGCACTGCACCATATTCCACAGCAATTAAAATCAACACGTATTTATTTATCACCAGATGCTGTATATGAAATTACATACCAGTCAATCGTCACATTGAGTACCAGCAGGGGCCCAAATTCATACAAAAACAATTCAAACAATAACTCTTACATATTTCGTAATAATAGCATGTTATTACCTCCACTAACAAACTGTACCATGGTGTTACCGTGAGTGTTTTGAACATTGTAACATACGGTACCATGTACACTACTGTTCAAAAGCTTGGGGTAATTTAATCATTATTTATTATCCTTTCCTAAATAGTAAATCATTCAATTCAAAATTAAATTAATCAAAATTCTAAAGTTTGCCAAATAATATTGGAACATTCATCTATTCAATGCTTTCATCTGCCACAGTATGTAATGTATCCGAATTATACTTTTTGGGGGGCTTTTCAGCCCAATATTGGCATATTCAGTCAATTAATCAGCATATGATGTAATTAATTTATTCTAAAAAAAGAATGAAAACAATTGACTTCCTTAGATCTATGTGAGTGAATACAAGAAGCGCATTATTTCCATTTTCATATTGTTTGTATCCAAATGTAATAGTTTGCTTCACCTCTAAAATGACTTTCCTTTTCAGCTCACATCATCATGTTTCACTCAGAAATATATTACATTACATGTGGCAGGTGCTAAATCCAAAGTGACTTACAGGACATTCAGGAAATGCATTTTATTAATACTAGTGTTCCCTGGGAATTGAACCCCTCAACCTTTGTGTTCCCGGCGCAGTGCTTTACCAGTTGAGCATATTATAGAAGTAAAATGGGTTTGCCATTTTAGTGTTTTTCTTCAGTGCTCTATTGATGCTTTGAATAGACAACAAAGATTATATTTGGATGACGAAAAAAAGCAAAAGCAAGGACAACAAAACAACAAAGATGCTCTGAATGTTTTACTGTGTATGTGCATTAAGGGAAAGAGAGATACTCCCATGTTTTATCTGGGCAGGTCATGCATGTGTATGTGTAGTGAGATGTTTGCTGGAGGCAATCCTTCAGGGTGATGTTTTACGTAACCATTCATGATGCCGCTGATCCAGGGCTTGCATGGTACGCAGGCATGGCTCTAACTGCTGTTTTCTCTGGTTACTGATTCTCTATCACTTTCTGTGCTGTTCCTCTCACAGACGTTAAGTATTCCTTACAAGCTTTAAATTATGTTTTGTTCTTCGCATGTCCACAGGCTTTCCAATAAATTCCAAGCCGAAAGGGACCATGTTTTGAACTTAGGATATTAGAATATTTTCTGTTGGTGGATTGCTGTTCTTTGTCTGTGTGATTGCAAACAAAAACTTTTTCACAAACAGAAGAATGTCATGTTGTTGGTGCTGCTGAAGTTTAAGGCTAATTCCCGTATGATCAAAAATAGTAATAGAAAAAAAGACAAATTAGAAAATAAGATATTCTTATGCAACACCTCAGATGGGATTGGCCGACAGTCAGTGCTGCAGGAAGTGCAGATTTGTCATTTTTTTGTCATGTTCGCATACTCCAGTCAGTCTGTGTGACTTTGTATGAGTGATCTGTGTGACTTTGTATGAGTGAGTCATTTGAATCCTTCATTCAAAACACTTATTATTTCAAGAACAAACAAGTGATTGTTTATATGAGTGAGTTAAATTTTCAGTAGTGGAGATTTTTATCTAATGTCACTTATAAATAAGTATTACAACAAGCAATTAATCCTAAAAAGACAGAAAATGAGAAGTAAATGATTGAATTATTCACTCAACCGGTTAGTTCAAGAAACTTATTTAGGAGTGGAATAAGTGTCTTTGATTGAGTTGCTGAATCCAGGGCAGTGCACAGGGGGGTGGCCCAGTGGCTAGAGCCACTGCCCCTCTGCCCTCATCGGCTGAGGTGCTCCTCTCACCCCCAATGGTTTCTGTTATTATCAGCTATGGGTAATCAGGGCCGTTTCTAGCCAATTTGACGCCCCAGGTGAAATCCCCCTATTGCCCCCCACCCCATAATTATATACTATATATATATATATATATACTGTAATTATTTTCAGACACCAGTTGCTTGTCACGTTCAAATTGTTTGTCATAGTAACGACACTAATTTGTGGAGATTCAGTGCATTGAGTTCACAAATCTGAATGCATTATTTGTAAATTGACTGTTAAGATAAACATTTTGCACAATTTAGTATCTGTAATATCATTGTGTTGCCACTAGATGCCTGTATAGATGTAACAATCCCTAGTAGCTAAGACATTGCACATAATTCACACATAAATCACACACATAAATTAATTTTATTACATTTTAAATTGGATACTATATACTATACTACTACAAATTGTTTAGATATTATCAATGGCTACATTTTTGTCTTTATCTGTTTTTTGTTAATTTTTTGTTGTTGTTTCTTGAAACATTAATTTAAAGTGTCAGTTATTGCATTATTATATCAGTCAAACACTTTGTTACCCCAAACTACATATAAAAGCTTTATCAGTGGCATAAAATTAACCAATGCAGCTACTTAATAATTTGTTACTCGTTAACTTCCTCTTTAAATAACGTGACGCTTTGCCCTCTATGACGTTGCTCCCATTAAGCTCTGTTGGAAGTGAATGAATTGATTCAACATTTCGACACCTCAGTAAGGATGCATTTAACTCAACAAAGAGGTCTAATAAAGGATGTATTGATCTCATGAATTAGCAAATTTTACTACAAATATTTTAATTGGATGTTAAAGTTTATATGGGAAAATTACATGAAACGCTGATCCTTTAACAATGCATTGGAGCAAAAAACGCACACCTTTTGGACAAAACTGCCTAAACAAAAGTGCAACACATACTGCTAAACAAAATACTGATTGTGTACACTGATTTACTGTACCAATAGTTTTAACTGGCTTTGAACTTAGTTTATGCATGGCAAAAAAAAGGGTAAACTTGACCAAAGCACTGACAGAGCCCCATGATCTATGGGTTGTTGAGGCTCCAAATGCAAACTTTGCAGGCAAACAATCAGGCCCAGTGCTAGTACGTGCGCTCATTGGCGCCCCTTCAGATGGTGGCGCATAGGCGACCGCCTAGCTCGCCTATGCCTAGAAACGGCCCTGTGGGTAATTGTAATGTTCTATCAAAACATCTACAATAAAGTCTAAAATTATTACAGAGTGTGCGGTCTTCTCTTTTAATTGTATATTTGTAACAACTGGATAATTTGCATTAACAAGCACTCACTCCCTTAGTGCCCCCTTTTTTGGTTTAGGCCACTGCCCCTCAAAATGTTTGTGCATGGCCCTGGTTATATGTAATCAACTGATTGTTCAGAAATAAATATCATCAGAAGTAATTACGTTTTGAGGACATTGTTGTTTGCATTAATTTAATTTGGATCTATTTTCATTGGCTGAAAAAAAAACAGTAAAAAGTAACTGTCAATATTGTGCCTGAAGGTAAGTTATTTAATATTACATTTTGTTTATAAGCAGTTGTACTGATACTTGGAACAGCAGCTTTTTGTGTGGTTATTCTTGGATGTATGATACTATTCACACTGTAAGTGAAGTCATCTGAAATCTGTAAAATGTCAATGCATGATATACTAAATGAAACATTCTAAATGTATAGTACTGTATATGTAACATTAGCCTGATAGGTTTTCTTTTCTTTGTGTGTTCTGGCAGGTCAGAAGGAGGTAAACGCCACTGGGAGGTCATTCACGGTCAGGAGCACCATACACCTCAAGGTGGACAGGACAGATGATGGAGCAGCGTACACCTGTGTAGTGGAGCACATAGCTCTGGGCTCCTTGCCGCACCAGGTTACAGAAGTGCTGGAGGTCCACTGTGAGTCATATTTTTGGATCAGTTTCCCCCTGACTTTAGTTTGACAGAAACTGCTCTCAATCAGCTGAAACAGGATTTCTGCCAGCACCAGTTTAAAGAGCAGCAGAGACAGTGTTGTGTGTACAGTAACCACAATTTAGCAATGTTTTGCAGTAGTGTAACAGTAGCCAAGTTACAATTTGTTTTTCAAAATAGTCAAACATTTCTATTAACAAGTTATTTTGGTCCAAAAATAGTGGTGTGGTGATACAAAATGCTAGTAGTTTACAATGTTTCATTCTATGTGGATATAATATTTACATTGAAGATCCCTTTTCTTCATACATTTTTACATTTTGTGTTTTGGTTGCTTGGTGTTTTTATTTTGCTTTGTGTTTTTTGTTTTATTTTGTGTTTTTGTTATGTTTTGCTTGTTTTGTGTTATTGTTTTGCTTTGGATATTTTGTTTTTGTTTTACTTTTTTGTTTTGTTTTATATTGTGTTTTTGTTTTTGTATTGCTTTGTGATTTTTGTTTTATTTTGTGTTTTTGTTATGTTTTGTGTTATTATTTTGCTTTGGATGTTTTGTTTTTGTTTTACTTTTTGTTTTAATTTTGTGTTTTTGTTTTGGTTATGTTTTACTTTTTTGTTTTGTTGTGCTTTTGTTATGTTTTGGTTGTTTTATTTTGCCTTTTGTTTTATTTTGTGTTATTTTGTTTCGTTGTGTGTTATTTTTTTTTTTTTTTTTTGGGGGGGGGGGGCGGGGGGGGGTGGGTGTGTGTTACATTTTCTGGGTGTTGTGTTTTGGTTTGTTGTTTGTTCATTCGTGTTTCGTTGTGTCTTTGGTTTGCTTTGTGATTCTTGTTTTATTTTGTGTTTGGTTTTCTTTTGTGTTCTCAATCCAGATCTTCCTCAGGTACAGATTGTGCGCTCAGTAATAGTACCTCAGGAAGGACAATACTTCAGAATGGAATGTGTATCCAAAGGCAACCCACTGTGAGTGCAGCTTTCTTTTAATCACCTACGTGAACATTGTTTGAATATGGTTTGTCTTATGAAGTTGAACTTGCAGAATCATCACGTCTCAAGGCGGCCCTTATCTGCATGCAGAGAACAAAAAGCAATAATACTAAATCAGATCGTGATATTTGGGAGAGATTTAGTGAGTCATATAATCGTCTAGAGACAGTTGTAACTCTTTTAGAGTGACCTTTCAGAGGTAGAGGACAAAACCGTAAAAAGTTCCTTGAGCAGAAATGATAACAAAATGAGAGACAAATCTTTTCTGCCACCAACCTACTAAACCTATGCCCTAAACAGATTAAAGGATTAGGTTCGACCAAAATATTTATAATAGAAGTACAACAGGGGGCATTTATATATTATATGTGTTCTTGTGTTCAAAAATAGCTTGACAGATTTTTTTGTTGTTTTGTTTTAATGTACTAAAACTAAGAAATATATTGTAAAAAATCTACATAAACTAGCAGAAACTGCTCGTTTTCTGGCACTGCATGACAATTTCAATATTTTTATATAATATTTTAATAAAATAACAGCTTCCTTGCAGTTTTAGGAATGTGTGTATCCTTTGTTAAATTATATAGTTTCTTGCAATAGCATGTATGAACACAAAATCAAACTTAAAATGACTAAATTAAATTAAATTACTATGCAAAAAAATCACGTTTGTGAACCTTCCTGTTATGGGGCTGACGAGACGTGAGACATGCGGATCCATGTGCAAAGCTTTATTAAGCAGAGAGGTCAGAAACACAGGTAGGGTCAAACAAGGGCAAACAGGTATATGGCGGGCAAGATCACAGATTATTTCCAGGACTAGCGAAGGTCATCGAACGGTGAACAGAATCAAAAAGGGAAAAGCACGAAAGGAGAATCTGGAAGACAGGCAAAGACAGAACAGAGAAACCTGACAGGCAAGCAAAACAATGGACACAAACTAGCAGGCTCACAGCTAAATCAGCAGAGAAAGTGCTTAGCGTGGCGTTGCCTTAGTGTTATATAGTGAGTGAGGTGTGTGCAATCAGTGCAGTGTGCAAATCGTGCAAAGAATGATGGATATGCGTCCAGCGTGCTCATGGCAACAGTTTGTGTAGTGTGAGAGTCCATGTAGTGAGTGGGTGACTTCTGGTGGTGAGTGAACGGAAGTTCATGGACTGGATTCGTGACAGAGCCCCCCCCCAAGGAGCGGCTTTCAGATGCTCCAAACACTAAACGATCCAAGTGGGCAGTGGAGCGGAGGCGGAACAGGGTGAGGGACGGAGGGCCAGGTCCAGGGATAGGAGAGACCAGGGACTGAGGCGGAGCCGGCGGAGCTGAAGACACCACACGCGAGCCGACAGGAGGGCCATCATGGCGGAGCAGAGGACCACCAGAGCCAGACCGTAGACCACCACGGCGGAGACGAGGACCACCAGAACCAGACAGTAGAACACCACGGCGGAGCAAAAGACCACCACGGTGGAGCAGAGGACAACCACGGCGGAGCAGAAGACCACCACAACCAGACAGTAGACCACCACGGCGGTGCAGAGGACCACCACGGCGGAGCAGAGGGAACAGAAAACCCCCTTGGTGAACCACGCCGATTAGGAGACCATGGCGGAGACTGTAACAGTGAGAGAGCAGAGACAGACAACACAGAAAGAACATTGGGGTTGATAGACAAGACTGAGCGTTCAGGGGTAGCCTCCCTGGCTGGGTCGGGACAAGAAAAAAGTTCACAAACGGCCTCCATAACAGTGACAGGACAGGATGAGGATTCCCCGACGGCCTCCATAGCCGTGCGGTCAAGCAGGAGTTCGTATCACGCGCCTCTATCAGCCGGACAGCGGAAAGACAAGGAGTTCCCAAGTCAGCCCAAACGCAACATAAAGCGATCCCCATCATGGGAAGCACTTTAGACAGGGGAATTAGTTCAAGAACAGAAGGGTTAGAGTGAGTGGGTTTGGGGATTCCAGCGGTGCGTGCAGACACCAGCGGTAAATCCCTCATACTGGATACCAGACTGGGATACCGAAAGGACTGACCTTGATAATCTGGGTGAAACAGACAGGACATGACAAGCATCCTGCCGGGGGAATGATCAGCTGTGATCTCTCGTGCAGGAATCAGCGATCAGCTGTGAAGTGACGGACTTCGGGAGGATCGCGTGATGTGACGGGGATACTGGAGACCAGCTGTGGACGTGACGGGACTTGGATGACCAGCTGTACGTGAGGCGCTCTGGCTGACAAGCGTGTGACATGACTGGCCTTTGCCTTATGAAGAACCAGCTGTGACTTGACTTGACTCATGATGATCAGCTGTGACTTGACTTGACTCATGATGATCAACTGTGACTTGACTAGACTCAGGAAGATCCGCTGTGATGTTACGAGGCTCTGGCAGATCAGCTGAGACTTGACTTGACTCAGCAATGGAAGCTGTGACTTTAGTTGACTCAGGGGAACCAACTATGATTTGACCTGACTCATGACGATGTGTGATTGATAGATCATGATTAATGAACTGTACCTGACTGAAATCATCGACGTAAAAACTGTGACTCGACAGACTCCTGATGATCAACAGTGAATGACTGAAATTCCGGCGATCAGTTGGACTGAATAGACATGCATATCAGCTTGACAAACGAACTCATGATAAATGAACTGAACCTGAATCGGACTCATGACGATCAGCTGTGACTTGATGGCGCTCAAGATGGGCAGCTGTGACATGACGGGGTGCCGTTGTGTCCGCCATTTTACGATCAGGCTCCGCTGTCGCCACCATTTTGTGAGCGTGCTCTAGTGCGGCCGCCATTACACAAGCGGACTCTGTGTCATGTTTCTCCGCAACACCCACAGTGAACACGGAGTCAACACACAGCAGAGCAAAATCCAAAAAATTGCTTAGAGAAGAACGGGGACCCTCACGGGTTAATCGTGACTTTAAAGATTCATTCACTCCATCGCAAAAAAAGTCAATGAGTACACAATCTGGCAGATCAGAATAACACGCAATATCCAGATACTCTTGAATGTAGTCCTCGAGCGAGCGTGTGCCCTGCTTGAGGGCTAACAACAGCCTTGCAGTGTCCATACCTGGCCAATGTCCATATGAGAAGCTGCTGGATCCTTGTGTGGCCGAGTATTCTGTAACGGGGCTGACGAGACGTGAGACGTGCGGATCCATGTGCAAGCTTTATTAAGCAGAGAGGTCAGAAACACAGGCAGGGTCAAACAGTGGCAAACAGGTATATGGCGGGCAAGACACAAGAATAATCCTAGGGCTAACGAAGGTCATCGAACGGCGAACAGAATCAAAAAGGGACAAGACTAAAGGGATAAATCCAGGAAAAACAGGCACAGATCAAAAACCGAGAAAACAGACAAGGCAAGACAAGACAAGGAAACAAAAACATAGTAGGCTAAGTTACTCCGCAGAGAAAGGTGGTTTAGAGTGGGTGTGTAATTGTATTTGAGGGTGAGGGAGTAGAAAAGCTGTGTGTGCCATCAGTGCAGTGTGCAAATCGTGCAAAGAATGATGGGATATGTAGTCCGGGGTGCTATGAAACAGTTTGAGTTGTGCGAGAGTCAATGTAATGGAAAGGGTGACCTCTGGTGGTGAATAACGGAAGTCCATGGACTGATTTGTGACATTCTATGTACAGACCATACCCGTGTTTCAGAGTTTTTACTTTTCTGAGCATCAGCTATATGATTCTTTCATTTCAGGCCTGAGCCAGTTTTTTGGACAAAAGATGGAGGTGAGCTTCCTGATGTTGAACGAATGATTGTGGAGGGTAGAGATCTAATCATAACCACACTGAACAAAACAGACAATGGCACATATCGCTGTGAGGCCAGCAACCACCTCGGCACCAACAGGGATGAATTTACACTGTATGTGTATGGTAAGTACTTCTGGGTCATCATAACCTCTGGAGGGCAATAAATCCATGAGTTCATTTATTTATATTCTCATGTGTTCTCATTATTTATTTTATTTGTGAAAGTTTGTTAATATCCATCGTAATCCACGTCAAAACACACATACGCACTCAGTAAATTCCTCCTGGCCTAGTTTATAGGAGTTTTGTGTGTTGAGGGTATACAGCAGAAACTGCTGGTGGCTGCAGTATTTGCCACCAAAGTGAGACGGAGCCAGAAATGATAAGTTGGTTCTCCAAAACAGGAAGCAAAGCAAGAGAAGAACACACAATTAAGGGTCCACTGCTAATGCAGATAACATTTGTCAAGCAAAAATTGGAAGGAAGATACAGAGCGCTTGGGACAGAGATGGATTTGTAGCATCGCTTTTTAATAGGCCCAACAGCAATCTTTGAGAGAAATCATTTGGAAGGTACACATTTGTTGTACTAAAAACAAAGACGCTGGATTGGTCTCAACAGGAGGGGCCTTTATGGACAGGACGCCTTTTGAAAGTCGAGTCCACAGCTCTCCATGCCTTTCCATTGCCCCAGATTTATTTGGAGACAAACAGACGCACAAAATAAAGACTAGTGGGGAAGCTCTACAAATGAATCAGTTACAGAAAGTTATCTGTTAGCATAACAATATATTAGTGACATGCTAACTACTTTTGAATAGTCGTCGACTGAAATTAACACTTTTTGTTGCAGCATTTACTATAGCAAAAACTAACCAATCAAACCTCGGCCCCCAGGTTAAAGAGATGAGAGGAAGCGAGTGACAGACAGGTGTAGAGAGAAAAAGAGAGGGAGAATCTCATTCACATGACTCATTACCTTCTAATTCATCTAGATGTCTGACTTCACCCGAGTGATATTTATTAAGCCCTTCCTCTCAGGATGAGTTGTCCGACTCGGCTCTCGAATGAACCTAATTTGCTAATGGTACGACTGCCAAGTGGCAATAAATGTCAGTTGAATTCACGCACTCCCTATTCATCTCCAGTTACCGTTTTAATTTCCGTTTATTAATGTGTCTGCTGGTAGGTACACTTTATTTTGCAGAGGACAGATATAAATGTGAATGTCTGATGTTTAGGAAAGGCAATAAATACAAAGTAGGATGGCAAATTGTGTTATGTTAGTATTCTGTTCAGTAGGATGGTAAATTGGGCTGTGATGTGTAACATTACTCAGTTTTGTTTTTCGTGTTTTTTCCTTAGAAATGGGTATCATAAGGAATTTAAAGATTCAGGTTCTCATTCAACTTAACCATTATTTAAAAAAATAATTATTAATGTAGTTATCAGTTAGATCTAAACCCGTCTGGAACATGACGTGTGCCTGGTGTGTATTAAAAACATATAAGTATATCTCTTTTTAAAAATGTACTTGCAGATAATATAATATTAATGAAATTAAAGGCTACATAAGTGTACTTAGTGCATGTTTCTTAAGACACTTAAGTACACTTTTAAAAACTGCACTTTGTAAAAATGTCAAATTTAAAGGTTTACATTAAAGTACATTTTAAATTATGTTGGCTTAATAAAGACATAATTTTGATGTGCGTATATGCCTCAGCCAAATCGTCTATACAACTATCGGTTTTTTCGGTTTTATATTTAAAGTTAATATATTTTAAATGTGCTTTTAAAATTTTGTTTAAAATTGTTACTTCATTGTAATTTACAAATGTGTAATTACGATACTTTAGTTTACTGTAAATGCTCATTAGTACATTCAGCAGTACATCTTAATCATATTTCAAATACAATAAGTAATTATGAAATTACATATAAAAATGTATTCAAGTCCTACTTAATTGGGTCAAAAACAAAGTGCTCTAAAGTTCAGCTATTTGTATTTAATATAAATGTAAACTACAGTACATTTTCATTTAATTTCAATTAACATGCAGTTAAATGTCTAAAAAAAATTCTAATTTTCTAAAAGTAATATAACTTTTTCTAAAAGTATGCTAAAGTGTACTTCTAAGGGAATAATTGTTTAAAACTACAGTATACAGTAAACAAATACAATACAGTTATTTTTTTTATTGAAGTGGCATTTAATGGCATCTTTAAAGGTGAAGGGTGTCACATTTGCACCACTTTCACTGCTTCGACTTATAAAAATAAGAACTCCTTTAACAGGTTTCCTTCTATTACACCTCCACTCCAACTGCCATTGGTCGAACCAACAGTTAGCCCCGCCCACAAACTCACCCCATTGGTTCGAGCCAATGATACTACAGTATGTTGGGTTTCTGAGGATAATCTAAAAACATACCAATGCTTTGATAGTACCACAGTGTTTACATTTCACAGAAACTGTGCTAGTAATAGTTAATACTAGTAACGGTAATCATGATTTATATGTGTGTTTAAAGATATACATCTCTGCAACAGAGCTTCAGACCTTTGTTGTAATAAATTATATTAAATAAATAAACAAAAAATGATGATAATAGTGTGTGTGATCACACTTTATTTTAAGGTCCAATTCCCTATAACAAACCTTCATTAAATTTCGCCCCAACCCACTTAGGTTGCTGCTTATGAATAGTTATTAAGGTAGATGTTAAGTTGAGTATTGCGGGATTAGATGTTAGAATATGATCCTACAGAATATGTGTGATACAGTAGGCAGCCTACACTAAACAGTCAAGTCAATAGGGCGTGTCAGTAGTTCCAAAAAAGGCTTTTCCACAAATTTCCTCATGGGGATAAAAAAAAAAAAAAAAAAACAACGTGTTCATTACAAGCAATTATAAGCTGCTGAGCAACCCAACCAAGGTGAATCACAACATAACAAACTTAGATTTAAAGCAAAAAAAAGTGTTTGAAATTTACCACAAATTCCACTGTTAAACATTATAATTTGAAAAACAAGCAGGCTGCTGGCTCCAATATTCCCTTCCTTGAATCTTAATACTTTGTGTGGTTTCCTGGATGATCCACGACTGTCTTTCTGTTCTGTGCTGAGGTCTGTCATGCGTCATTGTTGGGCGGAGCGTTCACCTGCCATGCTTTTAAAAATCCGCAATCCGCAATTCTTTGGTTTTCCAACATTTTCTGCATATTTGAACCCTTTCCAACAGTGTCTGTATGATGTTGAGATTTATATTTTCACATGGAAGACAATTGGGGGACTCATGCATAACTATTATATAAGGTGAAAACATGCACTGAAGCTCAAGAAGGCAACACAATGCATTAAGAGCTAGGGGGTATGTAAACTTATGAGCACAACTGTATATATATATATATTCTGTAGTCACTGGAGACCGCTATATGTTTGTAGCTCTATAGTGTATTCATTAGAGCTGTTCTGACATAGGTAGTAACAATATAACACAGAGCTATGCACTCCCAGGGTTTCCCCTTACTTTCCACTCTCTCCACTCTCCTATTGTATAAATCAAAGTTAAAAAAAGCCCATAAAGACAAAAGCGAAACCTCCATATATTCAGAAGTCAAGCCTGCAGCAGCAGAGAGTTTGCAAAAAGACAAGCATGAGCTAGAAAACAGCAGCATCCATAGCAAATCCGATTGCTCCGCTGGATGGGAAAATCCATGTATCGGTCTGCACGCTCTTATGTGAGTGTTATTGAGCCGCTGAGAGACCTGTGACATCTCTCCTGCAGGTGTAATGTATAGTCTAATTGTACTCAGCAGTAGGTCTGAGCAGACGAGACTCCCTCTGGCAACTCTGCGCCCCGAGTTCTCCTCTGACTTTTAAATGAGCATCAGCATTTACGTTTAATCCGGCGCTTGCTTGGAACTGTAAAATATTTATTGCTTGCTTCCTATAATCAGCATTTGTTCACTCCCAACCCCCTCTCAATTAAAACCATGAGAACAGATGAAAAAGAGTTTCGTTTACTTGCTCGGAAAAGCGTGCAAACATCCATAAAATTGACGTCTTTTCAGAAGCGCGCCCTGCTGCCGGAGCAAGAGATGAAATGCTTCCAGAGGCACTTGTGAGGCAATTTGACCCTAAACTAAATCCTTGCCAAATAGCTTGAAAATGCGGAGTTGTATTTATACTTCTTTTAACTTTTTCCTCCTCTCCAGTCTTAGGTCTTATTTAAAAGAGCTAATTATGTATCGTTAATCAGTTTGGGAGACGAGTAAAGGAAGGGCGCGGGAGGCAGAGACTGATCAAAACAGCTCGCGTTTGAAGCACAGGCAGAGAAAACAAGCAAGCACTCACGTTTCTGATCTAGAAGTTAAGCATTAAGCATTAGGGAACCAAAGGATGAGCCTTGACCAACAAGAAAAACAGAAAATATAATGTAAATACAGCTGTTTTGGGCAAGGTGATATGTAAAACAGGGCAGATGGGTGAATCGCAAGAAAACATATCCAGGTCATGTTTCACTCTAAAAAAATTTTAAAAGATAGTCAGAAACTTGACAAACTTTCATAGAATGTGTCCCAAAATGAGGCTACCTTTAGAATATTTTTCTATTTGTCTTTTGCATGAGGCCAAGCTTGAATAGAGATGTAAGCCAAAAAAACAACAACATATAGTGCGTTTCTACAGGAAGAAATCAAGATGCAAAATTGTTTTTTTGTTAGTTATTTTTTGCTTCACAAAAAAAATATCATCTGCATAAATACATATAAATAATATCTGCACATTTTCCGTACACCAAAAGCTAAAAACATATACACCACTGTACAACATTTTGGGATCAAGATTTTTTTAAATAAATTAATACTTTTATTCAGAAAAGTAGCAGTAAAGACTTCCAAATTATTCAACAAATATGTTAAACTGTTTTCAATATATGTTGTTCTTTTGAAACATTTATTCACCAAAGAATTCTGAATATAATGAAATGAATATAATATATATAATATCATAATAATAATTTATAAATATATTAATAACAGTACAACTGTTTCAAACATTGAAGATTAAAAAATAATAACAAATAAAATGTTTCTGAACATCCAAAATGGGAGTAAGGCTGCTGAAAATTCAGCTTTGCAATCACAAAAATAAATGACATTTTAAAAATAAAATAATAAGATAAATATAAAATAAAAAATAAAAAAAATAAAAAAAAAAAAAAAAAAGGTAAAACATTAAACCCCAAAGCTAGTAGGCTTGTGGTACCTTATCGGCCACTAGGGGCAAAATCCCATCAACAACACTAAAAACAGTCTTGATTTTCTTCATCAAAATCTAGCTTTGTATATAGTTTGAATTTGAAGTGAAACGTGGCCTAGACATGCTCTTGACAGGTTTCATGAGATTCACCCAGATCAGAAACCCTGCGGGAAACACACTCAGCCCGCAGCAGAAATGAGGCGGGAACAGTCACG
The DNA here is from genome assembly GCA_018155175.1 of Sinocyclocheilus anophthalmus. Classification (NCBI taxonomy): domain Eukaryota; kingdom Metazoa; phylum Chordata; class Actinopteri; order Cypriniformes; family Cyprinidae; genus Sinocyclocheilus; species Sinocyclocheilus anophthalmus. Next base: position 1,473,476 of record JADLZN010001098.1, on the reverse strand, counting down.
CCGCGTTTGAACTACAGCGCGAATGTTGATCTTCCCATCTCTGTCTTTCTCCATCTCTCTCGCTGCCACTTCACGTCACCTCCACCTTTTTACATCAGACATTCTTTTTTTCCTCATTGTACAAATTGGGGGGGAAGGGGGGGGGGGGGACTTTTTACCAACTAAACGGTTTTTGGCTCTTGTGTTGAGGGGAAAAAAGCTAGCCACAGATGAAATTCTGGTTGTCAGACTGTCAAAGAGGTGAGAGATAAAAGGCATTTCTAATCAGACATCTGCTCTGTTTCAGTCAATCGATGGGCAGATGTAATACTCCAGTGTGGACAAACAAGCACATGGGGACAAGCAACATTGACATCGTGTACCTTTAAAAAAGTCCATAGACACTGCAAGTCGTCACTAACACATCGGGTCTCCTTCACTAATAATTGCTTGGACGCATGAAATGGTTCTTATGTTAATGAATTTTAAGTATCCTAAATGAGAAACTTCTCGGTAACGTATGTAACCCTCATTCCCTGAAGAAGGGAACGGAGACATCACGACGGAGGTAGGTAATAAACAAAATTGTATTAAAAATGAAAAAGCATTTTTGAAAAGTGTCAAGTGGTGTAACCAAAAAAAAAATAGGTCTTTACATATACAATGGACAAGATTTAGTTAGTTAGTTAGTTGGTTAGTTAGTTAGTAGAACCAAGTAATAAAATTGTGTAAAAAGGCATTTTTGGTCAAATGGTATTACCAAGGAAATAATAATATAATTTATTCTTACACCTAAAATATACAATTAGTATTATTATTATCATCATCATCATCATCGCAAAGTAAACAAGTAATAAAACTGTAAAAAAAAAATATATATATATTTTTTTTTTATTAGGCCATTTTCAACATCAAATTCAAGTGGTTGTGACCATATTATTTTTTATTACACAATTGACAATCATTATTTATTTGACAATCTTTTTTTTCTTCCAAAATATTAATAAAATTGTAAAAAAAAAAAAAAAAAAACTTTTTTTTTGTTCAAACATGCATTTTTATTATTATAAATGTACAGTTCAAACATTTTTTTCATAAATTCAGAATAATTTGAGTACAAAAGTTATTGATGAATCATGATTTGTTTGTGAAAACGCTCATATACAGATTTCACACACAAAATTTTAAGTACGCACAATGAATGAGATCCAGTGTTCCAATTTGTCATGCCGGTTCTCTCAATCTGCATAAGATAAAGAGGCTAGTAACTCAAATGACTAAACTGGCATTAATATAGTAAAAATATCTTCAGCTTCACTGGCTTGAAATACGGAGCGATTTGCATGATAAGTAGCATCATTACAGAGCAGTGTAGCGAGACGTAGCAGACATCAGAGATTAGCGTGAATGTATAGTTCTCAATATGTCCAAATGGAAGTGTTTTGCAGGATGTGTATGTTTTGTACACTGAATTTGTACTTGAAACCATCATGTCGTCCCAGTCGTCCATGTTCCATCATTCTGACTGCAGGTTAATGCAGTTGGTCGGTGTCTTCATTAATGATTTTGAGTTTTGTGGCCAGTTTTTTTTTTCTTCTCTCCCCTTGTGATGTCCTCACCCTTGTCTTCCCTTACTGCCCCTTTCTGTCTGCGTCCATGGCAACAGCTAAAGATTTCCCAGGTACAACCACAGGTAAATATTTTTTGCTGGAGTGCTGACATCATCATTGCGAGACAGGGCGCTGTAATGTGGCTTGTGGAGTGGTGGGCCGGGTTACGCCAATTAACCTCCTCCATAGCATGAGCTGGGAGCCATTGCCTTGCATGGGAGCACTGCTGATCTTTGTGAAATGTCATGGTGCTCCATGGTGCTGTCATTCACACGAGGGACGCTTATACCAATGCTTAAACCTTTGGCCCACTTACTATCGTCAGTGAAAGGAAATTAATCTTATTATGGTTTGGAAGAGTCTGGAAGAGTTAGAAATACAGTTCATATTATATAAGGGTCAATGGCACAAGGATAGAGCTCTACTAGATGAAAAAAAAGGGAAAACATTTTTTTTTAATTGTTTAAAATGCATGTTCTTAGAAATACACTTTTTTTTTTTATCTGTGCCATTTTATGCATTTTTGGAAATATATATATATATTTCCAAATATATCAATTCCCAATGTTCAAATCTAAAGTTATTTTGAATCATTAATATAATTATGTTTTCTTAGGGCTACACCTGTTGACATTTGACTGCTAACCTTGTTTTTTATTAAAATAAATATTTTTATTATTGTATCATTAGGATGGTTATACCACCATGACATTTTTGATGTTATACCCCTTCAAAAATACCAAAATTAATTCAAGAAATTCTGAACTGTTAAAAAAACAACAACAAAACTTTACTTTAAATTCATTGTCATTGACCCATAAAAGATTTGAGAAGGTTGAAAAAAATATACTATATATTTAAAATGTAGATAAAACTTCTATTTGGGGGGGGGGGGGGGGGTGGGGGGTGATAAACACAAAGCTTCAAGTCCTGTTTAGCTCACTAGACAACGAGTTCTGCAATGACTTTCGAATTGCTGACATAAAAACATAATATTGTAAGTCATCAGTCTATGCATGGTATGCCTTTTGAAAACATGTTTTGTTTTGTATGTGCAGTTTCTGTCCTGTTTTTGTTTGGTTTTGTGAACCATTGATTTTTTAGCTTGATCGTCTCTTTCACTGCGGTCTCTGTGCTGAATGTTCCACCTCGATGTGTTATAACTATTTGTCTTAGGTCAGTTTTCCTTAGCCTGCTCTCCCATGAGGGAATTGATTTTAAGAATTAGCAACTGTAATTTGTTTTTAAAACCTAATCATATTTTATGCCACCCACACTATATTCCAATGGGAGTACACTGAGCTGCGACATGAATGTGTGGAGATGACAGCAATTATGTACAGCATGTAAAGATAGTATCTCAGGTGTCATCTATATTTAGAACGCAGTACATACTTTGACAAACGTTATCAGTTCAAAACAAATGAAGATTTATATGGGACAAGATGTTGATTACCATAGAAAATGATTACCGGTCTGTCAGTCGATGGTAAACACATAAACTTTTGCAAAATGTGTATGGTACGGTGGCCCAGTAGTGCACAACACAACTAAATCTCCGCAACACAACGAAATTAGCACAACAATGAAAACAAGTCGCAACACAATGAAATTAACACAACACAACAAAATTAGCACAACAAAACAGAAACAAGCCACAACACAACAAAATCAGCACAACACAATGGAAACAAGCGGCAACACAATGAAAACAAGCCGCAACACAACAAAATCAGCACAACACCACGGAAACAAGCCACAACACAATGGAAGCAAGCCGCAAAACAATGGAAAACAAGTAAAAACACAACAAAAGAGAGAGACAACAGCCGCAAAACAACAAAATAGCCCAACGGGGAAACAAGTCCAACACAAACGGAACAAAGCGGCATCACAAATGAAACAAGCCACAACACAAATGAAACAAGTCTCCAAACAATGGAAGCAAGCCACAACACAAAAGAAACAAGCCACAACACAATGGAAGCAACCCGCAACACAACAAAATCAGCACAACACAATGGAAGCAAGCCGCAACACAAAGGAAACAAGTCACAACACAATGGAAGCAAGCCACAACACAATGGAAGCAAGCCACAACACAATGGAAGCAAGCCACAACACAATGGAAACAAGCCACAACACAACAAAATTAGCACAACACAATGGAAACAAGCCACAACACAAATAGAAGGCACCGCCATCAAAACAATAGATAGGGAAAACAAGCCGACCAAAAACCGAAACAAGCCAAAAATATTTTGACATTTATTTATGTTGAGAAACAAGCCGCCGCAACACATTGGAAACAAGTCACAACACAAATGAAACAAGCGGCAACACAATGGAAGCAAGCCCCAACACAATGGAAACAAGCCACAACAAAAACAATCCACAACACAATGGAGCAGCACCAACACACTGGAAGCAAGCCACAAACACAACAAAAATCAGCACAACACAATGGAACAAGCACAACACAATAGGACGAAAGCAGCCACAACAACAAAAGAAACAAGCACAACCCAATAGAAGAAGAAAGAAACAAGCCGGCCACACAACAAAATAGCGCAAAAACACAATGGAAACAAGCCCGAACAGGCATACACAATGAATGAAAAGCCACCCAAACACAACAAAAAACAAGTACAACACAAAAGAAACAAGCTGCAACACAATGGAAGCAAGCCGCAACACAATGGAAACAAGTACAACACAACAGAGACAAGCCGCAACACAACAAAATCAGCACAACACAACGGAAACAAGCCACAACACAAAGAAAACAAGCCGCAACACAACAAAATCAGCACAACACCACGGAAACAAGCCACAACACCATGGAGCAACGACGCAACCAATGGAAACACGACAACAAAACAGAGACAAAGCCGGCCCCAAACAACAAAAATTCAAGCCAAAACGGAAACAAGTCACCACAAATGAAACAAGCGGCAAAACACACTGGAAAGCAAGCCCAACCCCATGAAACCAAGGTCACAACACAATGAAAGCAAGCCGCCAACACAATTTAGAAACAAGTACAAACACAAAAAAAACCAAGCCGCCAACAAATGGAAGCAAGCCGCAACGAACACATTGGAAACAAGGTCACAACAAAAATGAAACAAGCAAACAAACAGTGGAAACAAGCACAATACAATGGAAGCAAGCCACAACACAACAAAATCAGCACAACACAACGGAAACAAGCCACAAAACAACAAAAGAAAACAAGCCACACACAAAGAAAGAAACAAGCCGCCCACACAACAAAATCAGCGCAACAGCAATGGAACCAAAGCGGCAAACAAAATGAAAAACAAGCCGCACAACACAACCAAAATCAGCACAACGGAAACAAGCCACAACACAATGGAAGCAAGCCGCAACACAATGGAAGCAAGCCGCAACACAATGGAAGCAAGCCGCAACACAATGGAAACAAGTACAACACAAAAGAAACAAGCTGCAACACAATGGAAGCAAGCCGCAACACAATGGAAACAAGTACAACACAAAAGAAACAAGCTGCAACACAATGGAAGCAAGCCGCAACACAATGGAAACAAGTACAACACAAAAGAAACAAGCCGCAACACAATGGAAGCAAGCCGCAACACAATGGAAACAAGTCACAACACAATGGAAACAAGCCGCAAAACACAACAAAATTAGCACAACAAAACGGAAACAAGCCGCAACACAATGGAAACAAGCCGCAATACAATAGATACAAGCCGCAACACAATAGATACAAGCCGCAACACAACAAAATTAGCAAAACACAATGGAAACAATAAGGACACAACCCCAAACGACACAAGCCACAAAAAACACAAGGATAAATAAAGCAAAAACACAATGAAAAAAGCCACAAGACAATGCAACAAAGCCGCAACACAAATGGAAAACAAGCCGCCGCAAACACAAACAAAATCAGGCACACACAGGAATGCAAGCCGCAACCCAAATGAAACAAGCAAAACAACACAATGGAAGTAAGCCACAACACAACAAAATCAGCACAACACAATGGAAACAAGCCACAAAAAAACTAAATTAGCACAACACAATGGAAACAAGATGCAACACAATGGAAACAAGCCGCAACACAGTGGAAACAAGCCACAACACAACGAAAACAAGCCATAACATAATGAAATTAGCACAACACAATGGAAATAAGCCGCAACACAATGGAAACAAGTCACAACCCAATGGAAACAAGCCACAACACAACACAATGGAAATAAGGCACAACACAAAAGAAACAAGCCACAACACAACACAATGGAAATAAGGCACAACACAATGGAAAAAAGCCACAACACAAAGGAAACAAGCCACAACACAACGGAAATAAGCCACAACACAATGGAAACAAGCCACAACATAATGAAATTAGCACAGCACAATGGAAACAAGCCGCAACACAACTAAATCAGCAAAACACAAATGAAACAAGCCACAACACAAAGGAAACAAGCCACAACACAAAGGAAACAAGTACACCACAATGAAAACAAGCCACAACACAACAAAATCAGCACAACACAACGGAAACAAGCCGCAACACATCAAAATCAGCACAACACAAAAGAAACAAGCCGCAACACAATGGAAACAAGTGCAACGCAAAAGAAATCAGCACAACACAATGGAAACAAGCCACAACACAAAAGAAATCAGCGCAACACAATGAAGGAAACAAGGGGCCACAGCAGAACAATGGAGGCTAAGCCGCCAAATCAAACCAAAATTAGACAACACAATGGAAATAAGCCACAAACACAAAAAGAAACAAGACAATGGAAAAAAGTTTGCCAACGCAGCAAAACACAAATGAAACAAGCCACAACACAAATGAAACAAGTCTCCAAACAATGGAAGCAAGCCACAACACAAAAGAAATCAGCACAACACAATGGAAACAAGCCACAGCACAATGGCAGCAAGCCGCAACTCAACAAAATCAGCACAACACAATGGAAACAAGCCGCAACACAACAAAATCAGCACAACACAATGGAAGCAAGCCGCAACACAATGGAAACAAGTACAACACAAAAGAAACAAGTGGCAACACAATGGAAACAAGCCGCAACACAATGGAAACAAGCCGCAACAACAAAATCAGCAAAACACAAATGAAACAAGCCACAACACAATGGAAACAAGTCGCAACACAATGGAAGCAACCCGCAACACAATGACTCATTTATATATCACATTATATATCACAATGACTCATAAATAACATTTTAAGTTAAAGAAACCTTCCTCAGTGATAAGTATTTGTTGAAAGTTAAAGTGGTAGAATAGCTAAATATGCTCAATTGAACAAACCAAATAGTGACTTAATGTTTTAATATAAAACATAATTAAAAACACTACATCAATGTTTTATTGTTTTATAAATGTACACATCCTCATGATTCCCAATGTTTTGGCCAAACACACCAAATTAAATGCATGTGCAAGATGTAGATGTAGATGTAAAATGTACACTTCAACATTAGATATTCCAATCAATCTTTAAATTAGAGTGTCTGACAAAATAGAAGTAGGATAGTTTTAGTGTGTAGTAGACGGTAATGCCAAGTTACTACTTAGTGTTGGTTTTATATAAAATAATCCATCCCAGATTTATCTTTTACTATTTTTTTTGTCCAGCATTACAGTTTGCTTAAATGTATTTAGATTTGCAATGTAAAGCATTTAATCAGACACTTTTATCCATAGCAACTTACAAAAAGTGCTTTAGCTTTATATAAAGTATGAACTTTTTTTATATTTTAAATAGTGTTTTGTATGTGTGTATGTAAGCAATTGGGCATCAAATACAGTACAAGATACCTTAGTCTGTCCAAATTGGAGTGGAGTATAGCAATTCCCAAATTAAGACAAGATCAGTGTACTACATTCTGAATAGCCTCCCATAAAGTGTACCATTCTTAATTTCCACATGGCTTTAATTTTGCCTCAAAACAAAGCACAATGTTAATTGAACTAAATGGGTTCATTTATGTGTTAGAAATGGGTCTGCAGAAGTCCCTGTTCTACACATCTCCCAGGGTCACTTTGCCACGCGCAGCAGAAGCGAGAGCCATTCATCACTATGAGCTAATGAGAGCAAGTTCGAAGAGCAATAAAGACACATAGTTAAAGTTTACACCCTTGCAGAAGCACTGAAATGGCAGCCAACGTAGGGCCAAACGATCGCTCCAGGTCAAACAAAAACCATTTTGTCCTGTGCCCTTCAAGCAAGGTTAAAGGGTTTAGTTCACCCAAAAATAAAAATTCCATCCACCCCTATGTTTTCCCAAACCTGTATGACTTTCTTCCTAACATAAAAGGTGATTTTCTTTGAAGAAGAATGAGGACCGAAGAATTTAAGCTTCAAAAATGACAAAATCCTAGGGCTGGGCAATATGGCCAAAAATGCATCACAATATTTTACTTTTTAATTTTTTTTCCATATCACACAACATTGCTATGTATCACGATATTCATTTATCATTAAAGGGATAGTTCACCCAAAAAATGAAAATTCTGTCATTAATTACTCACCCTCATGTCGTTCCAAACCCGTAAGACCTTCATTCATCTTCGGAACACAAATTAAGATATTTTTGATGCATTCCGAGAGCTCTCTGACCCTACATAGACAGCAAGGATCCTACCACGATCAAGGCTCAGAAACACAGCAAGGAGATTGTTAAAATAATCCATGTGAGGTTCAGCTGTAATTTGACGAAGCTACGAGAATACTTTGTGCGTAAAGAAAACAAAAATAACGACTTTTTGCCACAAACTTTTAAAAAACATGCTTTTGTGAAGATGCAGCATTATCATCTCCGTGTGAACTACAAAAATGTGAATTAGTGAAAATGGTAATGTCATGCACAGGCATGTACTGTAGTGTTTCTTTACAAAGTGACATCGCCAACTACTGGCCTGGCATGTATAATACAGCATTCTAGGTCATTTTTGTAGATGCGTGTGAACAGGAATCGTTTTGACAGGGTTGTCATCTGTACAAAAAAAAGCGCAAAAGAAAACCTTTTTTAGCACATCATTGTTGTGTAAACGTATCCTGAATGATTTGTTCGCTAATCTTGCTGATCTGGTTTAGGACTAAATTTTCATTGAATTACAACATAACGTTCATTCCCAATCCTTATTTACTTTCGTTATATGGAAAATAGTGGGCAATATATTCATTGAATATTCACCTTTTATGTTCCATTAAAGAAATAATAAGAATTTAGGGGTGAACTAATCCTTCTACAGATTTGAGGCAGGTAGCGGCAGCACTAGATGTCTAGCATACTACGCTATCTGCAGTGGGGGCTTAAGATTCACGACTCCAGGTGGCGATTTATTCAGTAGAAGTTCAGAGGCGACCAAATTCACCCTAGTCTGCGCTCGCTCACTCAAAGTTAAACCCAGGAGACAAATCAGCCTGCCGCAACCCCTGCCGTTTTTAAACTTGTTGTATATCGCCAAGGATTGAGTCACTTTGGTCCTCGCAGGGCTGTGTGAGATATGACAGGTCTTTGGTAGCTGTTCAACATTCGTTTGTAATGATAAATCCCCCTCCCTCCTGCTGCCTATTGAAAGTCAGTATAGAACACTGGCTTTGAATTGATGTTGCCTGGGCTCCAAAACTCAAAGCAACATGACTTACTGCGGATGTTTCTGTGATCCGGCATGGCGTAAACACTGGTGATTCCCGATTTGACGGCATGCAGAGGTCATGTGGCAAGTAATATTTAAAACACACCCAAAAAAAAATAATACTATATATAGATCTATTATACGATATATAATATGTATATATACACACACAGAAATGGAATGCTCAACACAGTATTCTGTGAATATTCGGTTGCTACAGAAAATGCATTCTAAAAGCTTTTTTCAGTGACATTAATTTATTAAAGGATTTTTCCAAAGCTTATGATTCAGGATATTAGAAAAATGGTTTCAAGTGATGCACCACTAATGGCATTATAGGTCATCGTAACAAATGAAGCACCAGCAGTAAAACCATAAAGTACTGAATTGTTTAACCTATAACCTGCAATATGTTTTTTTTTGTTTTGTTTTTTTTAATCAAACCTATTCTGTCTTGTATATTTATATTATTTCTGAATAAAATGTGAAAGATGCTTTCCATGCAAAACATCCACAAAGGTAAATGGTCTAGGGTGTTGCTAAAGGGTCGTTAAGGGTTTTTGGGTGGTTTTTAGGATGTTGCTAGGGTGATCTGCTTGGTTGCTAGTGGGTAACTTACTAGTCTCTATAGCTGTTAATTAATTCCATCCAATTGCAAAAAATTGGAATATTGCAAAAAAAACTAAAAACAACTGCTAATAAAGCAGCTCTTCCATCCCTTTATTATATGTAATGAATTACTTATAGTTTAAAGCATGCACTCTAAATGCTCTTATAGAAAAGAGAAGGCAACATTTTAACATCGTTAAAAACAAATAACCAAAACCCAAACCTAACCATGATAACTAAAAAAAAGCACATCAAAGTCGGACGATATGTTACAATTACACCATATCATCCAAGTTTTCATGAGGTTATTTAGTCACACAACTTTTTTGATGTGCTATTGAAGTGTGCTAACCAGACAGGATTTAAACATTGCCAACTAAAATCGTAAGTTCGGTTTAAAGGTGAAAAAAACATGTAAAAAGCACAATTTTCTCCTGATTCTAACACAAAACCACAATGTTTGGCATATAATTTTGTGACTATCAGAGTAAAACGAAAGCTGCTGCTCTCTGTATCATTTTCCGTTGTCTTCTTTATTGTTCTTACATAAATTGCGCATGCTTTTTTCGCAATATTACATCAAAAGATCAGAAAAAGCCCATATATGTACCCGCCTATAGGCCCTCCATTTAATTGGTCGAAATTGGACAAAAGAGACGGATTAAAACACCAGGTGTAAACAGGAATATGTCTACTTGTGGTCCGATCGACCAAAACGCATCTTAATCCTAGATGTTAATCGGCCCTAGGAATTTATTCAGCAAAAATATAAACTTTTTACAGAATAATATATTTATGCACCTTAAACGAGCATATGTTTTTAATGTGCATTTTGGAAATTGTATTTGCACCCTGGTCTCTCCAGACACCATTTTAAATCCAGTAGCCCACAGTTTGCATAAAAAATGTAGGCAGAAACCTGGTTTATGATATTCTGGACTGAATATCCTTTGTTTTCCTGTTTTATCGTTTAAGTCTGATCACTTCTCAACAATGTGCACGATTTAAGATATAATTTATGTAGCACAAATGGTGTGGCCTAGAGTATGATTTCTGGGATACAGTTCATACATACTTGGGGCCAGGTTTACTAACAGCTTGCGTCAGCGCAAATCGTCTTTCAGCGTTAAAATACTACTAGGATGTGCAGTGAAGACAGTTATTTTTGCGCCTGACCAAAATTTATGGGAGGAGAGTAGTCAAGTTACTTGTATTTGCGCCATTATTTAACGCCAAAAAAGCACGTCTTAACGCAGACGTTAATTTGCGCTGCTCTTGGGTCATTATGGAAATGATCTGGCTGTGTCTGTGTTCTTTAATGTGCACATTTTTAGTAAATCATCCGCAGAATTTTCCCTTTCCCTTCGACCCTTTTATGGAATTGCGCTCTAACACTAATTCGCCCTGTATAGTAAATCTGGCCTTTGGTTTGTAAATTGTATAAAAGCAATGGTTTCAAATCAGCAAAGCTGTGCTGTTTCTCAGCGAAAAGATGAGTGGTATCAACAGAGAAATGAAATGACTGCCTGCTCCTGCTGAGTTGCTTACCACTGTATTTAGTGAACTGTGGGAAGTAATGAGTCTGCGCATCTTATATTAACACACCGACCCATAATTGGCTAATTATAGCGGTTGTTCCGCTGGTGTTTAGAGCACAAATCCAAAGCGTCTTCTCACGCCGTGCTCTCCGTCTCCTCCTCCTCCAGATCCCAACGCGCTGACGCAGCCCGGCCCCGACCACGCGCTCATCGGCGGAGTGGTGGCCGTGGTGGTCTTCATCACCCTGTGCTTCATCATCGTCCTGGGCCGATATCTGGCCAGGCACAAAGGTACGGCTTCCCTCCCCTCTCTCCTCTCACCCCCTCACAGTGTGCAAAATGCTTCAACATGTCCACTGTTGTACCTTATGTGTCTATGTGACCTATGTGGGACTGTGTGGACAGGGACATACTTAACCAATGAGGCCAAAGGAGCGGAGGACGCCCCTGACGCAGACACTGCCATCATCAATGCGGAGGGGAACCACGCACATGCAGAGGAAAAGAAAGAGTACTTCATTTAGCACCTCTGTTTTTTCTGTTCAGTATTTTCACGGCAACACTGCGAGCCAGCAGAGGAGGCGTTATAGTCCCTCACAGCACTAGTCTGGTCTGGCTTTTCTGTCTGTTTGTCTCCTTGACTCCAGTCGGAGTCGTTTCGCCAACCTCTTTAAGGCCAAATTCGACACGCCACCTGCTACAAAAGAATGTTGCCTTTGGTTAAACCAATCCTAATCGACCAAAAAACAAACAAACACACACACGAAAAAATACTTCGAAAAAAAAATCAGTTGAGTTTGTAACTGTAACACCAGGTCCATTTAGGCCAAAAAACCCTATCCCACCCTTCCAAAATGACCCCCGTTTGATTTGCCAAGTGCCAAAATATACAGACATGTGCTTGTCATGTTTGTTGCTGTGTTTATTCATTTAATTTCCCAGTGAATGCTGATTTCTCAACCACCCTCACTGTGCCTGTTATATACCTTTTTACAGATATTACCAGGGAGCGGCAAGAAATGTGGTTCATCTCAAGTCGGAAAACCTTGGCTTTGCCAATAATTACGCTTTAAGACAAGAATACGTGAGATGTATAATGTAAATATCATGTACTGTCTTTGTTTTTGTGTGCGTGTCTGTTGTTTTCCATTGTGAAAGTGGGGTTTTTGGTTATTTATTTATTTATTTTTGAAGTACGACTCTTAAAATAAAGGTGCAAGGTTCCATAGAAGAACCTTTTTGTCTAAATGGTTCTATAAAGAGCATTTAACATCTGAAGAACCTTTCTGTTTCACAAAAGGTTCTTTGTGGTGAAATAAGGTTCTTCAGATTACAAAAAGGTAAGAAAGAGATGGTTCTTTAAAGAACCTTTGACTGAATGGTTCTTTGTGGAACCAAAAATGGTTCTTCTATGGCATCGCTGTGAAGAACCTTTTGAAGCACCTTTATTTTTAAGGATGTACGCCCTGTAATAAAGAATTGTTGCCCAAGAGATACGGACACTTATGTAAGCAATCCTATGGGCACCCGAAAAACAAGCGGAGGATGAAAATGGCAGGGGACGAGAAGCACAAAATGAGAATGGGTGTGTAACCTTGAAGTGAGATATTTTCTATTCCATCATACCTGTCTGTATATTCATTGCACTGTTAATACCCCCCACCCCCACACACCCCCCCCCCCCCCCCCCCCCCCCCCACCCCCCCACACGAGCATTATTAAACCCTGAAAATGTATCAAACGTAAGCACAAAGTCATTGTAAAATGTCATTGGTTTAGACAGTCTCAGGATGAAAAGAAGAGCCTAATTGAATTTGTCTTTTATCACTCGAGTGAATGAATTTTTGTTCTCGCTTTGGGAATTGATCTAAGCGGCCATTTGTTCGACGTTTGAATGGAAGTTCGGCATTGTTTCATTTTGATTCGCTGACCGACCCTTGTTAATATTGCTGTATATTACTTTGCTTAAGTGATTATTGGTGGAATATTGTTCAACTATAAGATACCATATATATATTTATAATATATATAGATAGATGAGAAAACAAATGTCAAAAATATCTATTCAAGTGTCCATACTTTTAGTTCATATTAGTGAGGAAAATATTTGTTTGTTAGTTTTTGTCCCAACCCAGGGAATGTATATAATGTGTATACTTTAGCATTTAGTAAGCTGTTTATTTAATTGAATTTGAATTCTTTATTGCTCTGTTTTATGCTACATGTGTACGACTCCATTTCAGCCTCTCAATACTAAGTACATCCTGATGGATACTTGTCATTAATACTAATTTATTGGGTAAATCTGATGGACAAACACAATACATTACTATTAGTGCTTTTTATAAGCTTGTGAACATAGGATCGTTTGTTCATGAGAAGGTCAGAACAGTAATCACCATTATTGCCTTTGTGTTTGCAACAGAACATACGACCACACATTGAAGCTCTGGAGAAGCGTAATCTTCAATGTACGTTTTTATGAAACATGTTTCCAGTGTTCATACTTTATTTCACTCTTTATAACATCAACTAGAACGAAGACATTTTTCTAAGAACTTTTGATTTGCTTTATTGTTTTTTTTTTGCTGTATGGGAAAATGTGTGAGGTTGCTTTTACATTAAATATCCGACTTTTTCAAATATGCCTCTGTAAGTAAAGAACAAAAAACACTCAGAGATTGAGTAAAATATGCACAAACAAGATTTGTGGTTTCTTCTCAGCACCACATACGTCTGTCTAAACATTACTATATAGATTATATATATATTATATATATATATATATAAATATTATATATAATATAGGGTGTGTGTGTGTGTGTGTGTGTGTGTGTGGGTGTGGTGTATGTGGTGTGTATATTATTATAATATACTATTAATATGTTTAGTACAGGACTTATATGTTGCATGAAGAAAAACACAGTTTGTCTGCACAAAACACAGAAGTGTTAGACATTTTATAAATATTATTATAGACTATATAGATATATATAAAATATATATAGATATATATGTGTGTGTGTGTGTGTCTTTGTGTGTGTGGTGATATATATAAAATAAACGATATTATATTTTATAATATATAAATATATATAAATATACATACACACATGCAAAGTTATAAATATCTATAATTGTTTATATAATGTATATAAAATAAATATGCGTAATGATAACAAAAAAAGGCATACTGCATATTCAATAACTACTTTGAATGCAATGATGAATATGCAAATAATGTTGAATAAAATAGATTGTATTATTATCTACTATAATAATTAAAAGTATTATTATATTTAAAGATAATATATAAAAATTATTAAGATATGATTAATTACATAAAATTACAAAAAATGAAACCTTTTGAGGATTTAATTTTATAAATTACAGCAGTCAAATTGTTTGCATTATATTATTTAGGTGCTTAATATGTGATTAGATCAGATCCTTGAGTTGCAAAAAGGGAATATTTTTTTTTTACACATGCTGAAGTGGGCTTATACTATATGAATTTCATGGCTACATGCTGCCCCCAAGAGCCGGATGCTCTTAGTGCACGAGTATGTGGAGGGTCTTCTTCTCTCAAGGCTTTGTTTATTTTCTCCAACTTTAAGTGGCTTTCTGCTGAAACTTTCAAATCCTGTCCTTCTTTCCACTGTACCACCATGGCGACAGCTTTACGTAATCCATAGTGCGAGTTGGCAGAGAAATTACAGGGAAGGATTTGAAGCGATCAAAATACTGGGAAGGAGCAATGCAGTGTTCAACCTTAAATCTAGACTGAGGCTTAACAGAATAACCGACACAAAACCATTACATTCCTCTGCGCTCGCAAAGATGGTGTGCTGTGTGTTTAAATGTTAGTTAATGCTGGTGGGCCAACTTCAGTTGATGGAATTAACCATTAAGAATAGATCGACTTTACAGCACAACAATGGAAACTGATCTATTTTCACATGGGTTTTATGGACAAGTTTGGAGTTGTAGTAAATTAAAAAGCTAAACCTCACTGATTATAAACAGAACATGAGCTATTGTAGTTGTTGATGATGTTTAGTAATAGTATTACTATCACTAACACTACTAATATTCACCATAATCTTAAAAATAATGGTCATAATGGTCATGGTGTTTAGTTACAAGTTGTTGCTAGTTGACAATACACATATATCTCAGTAACCATAAGGATTTGAATAAGAAGTTCAAACATCTAGTTCAAAGTTATCGTAATTCCAGTCATTCTAATTCAAATGATATTCAGGAAACTAAAATGAATATTTTTCATATATCTACTGGGTAACAACTGAACACACTGATATACATTCAGACAAGAATCTAATTATATAATTAAGATATATTTTAATGGAAAGAATCATTTTTATATCCATGTCAGATTGGGGCAAGTTGTCACACTTTTACTGGTTTTATTTATTTCTTAAGCTTATTTGTCACAATATTTTGGGCCAAAATAATGGAGTTTTTAACATGTTGCCAACAATCCATTAGTATCACATGTACATTAATACAGCCTAAAAAGTATTATATGATATTTAATGGCAGGTTTTGAGTGTAACAACATGGTCTGCATAGTAGGTGTTTAATGAGCTGTATCTTTTCCCCTGGACAATATTGGTTAAATATCCAATAGCTTTCCACTGGAATGTACTTATTCATAAAACAAACCCACCCTGAGAAATATTCACTGCAGCAAAAAAAAATAATTAAAGTGTGACAACTAGCCCCGGTCTCCCATGTGCTATATATCTCATCTTTTATTGCGAGAGTTTTACTAATTCATCTCAAGCTTGTTGAAACCTGCCATCTGTGTAAAATCCTAAAAGACTTAATTATTAGGATTGATATTTTCCCAGAGCAGTTAACATGGAATATTTTTTTGGCCCGCTTCCAGTTTGCTGTTCGGCTGCGGTTGAGTTTTCAAAGCAGCGGCGAGGCAAAAAATCTCCAAGTAGGTGGATCTTTGTGAAACAGGGTGGATTTCTATTCTGTGCCTCCAATCAATGTTACTTACTTACAATTAAATTATGTCAATGTGGGTTTTTGAATGAACAAATAATCCCAATTTGGGTGAGAACATCAAACTTGAAAAGATACACTTTATTATGAATTTTTACGTTTATAAAAATACTCAAACTCAAAAACTCAGAGACATACTGATATAAAAGAAAAACATAAAATGCCATGTAAGGACCCAAAATTCTGAATCTTTTCAGAATCTGTTCATTTACACGAACCATCTGAAAGAATCAATGAATCAGGCTTTCCAAAGCTACATATAAGAGAATAAGAACTGTTTAAAACAAACTGATTCACTAGAATGAACCTGGCTTTCCAAAGCTTCATACTGTACTGTATATGAGAGAGGTCCATTTAGGATGAATCAAATCACTAGAATGAATCAAACTTCCCAAAGCTACATATGAGAGGAGGAGCGTTTAAAACAAGTTGATTCGCTAATGAAATTAATCTGATTTTCCAAAGCTACAAACTGTATGAGAGAGGTTAGTTTAGGACAAACCGATTCACTAGAATGAATCAATACATTCCAAAGCTATGTAGGAGAGAATGAGGACAATTTAAAACAAACTGATTCACTAATGAATCTGACTTTTCAAAGCTACATACTGTATGAGGGAGGTTAGTTTAGGACAAACCGATTCACTAGAAGAAGGAATCAAACTTTCCAAAGCTACAGTAAATAGGAGAGAAAGAAAACCATTTAAAATGAACTGATTCACTAGAATGAATCTGAATTTTGAAAGCTACATACTACACAAAAGAGTGGTTCATTTAGGATTAACCTATTCACTAAAATGAATCAAACTCTTTAAAGTTACATACGAGAGAGAAGTCTGTTTAGGGCAAACTGATTCACTAGAATGAATCAGATCTTTCCAAAGCTACATACTGTATGAAAGAAAGCTTCATTTTGGATGAATTGATTCATTCACAAGAATGAATCAACATGTCCAAACCCACATATGAGAGAAGGACTATTTAATATATGAACTGATTCACTAGGATGAATCTGACTTTCCAAAGCTACATGCTGTTTGAAAGAGTGTCAATGTTTGTAGGAGACCTGATGTGTGTATGGAATAAACCATACTTACCAAAACGCCATATGAGAGACAGGTATTTTTACGATAAACCGATTGATTAGAATGAATCAAAATTTCCAAAGCTACATATGAGAGAGAGGTATGTTTAGGACGAACCGATTCACTAGAATAAATCAAAATTTCCAAAGCAACATATGAGAGAGAGGTTCGTTTAAGATGAACCGATTCACTAGAATCAGATTTTCCTGTTTACCAATTCACTAGAATGATTTGAATCATATGATTATTATTATTTATTTATTGTAAAAATACACATTACAAAACTAAATATATATATATATATATATAGTATATATGCAGTATATATGCACACAATATCTGCCTTGTGGTTATTTATATTGTTTTATTTGCACACCATCGTTATATTCTGTCAGCTATTATTGAGAAGACCAGTCATCAATGGCCCACAATGGAACACAACTGTTCAGAGAAAAATAATTTTAAAACAAACCCAACAACAGCCTGTTATCCAGCACCCCTATATTAGCATTTGATTTCTCATTGCAGTGTATCAATATGCTGCTGTGGTTTTGTTCGGTCATCTATGATTATAATCACATGATTTACAGTGGATTATCCAGCCTGTCATTGTATATGGCATGTTGGCTACGCCGCTGGAATATTTCTAAGCGCACACCTCATTAAAGTCCTTTGAGAGGAAAACAAAACTAAATAAGTCATTTGGAGAGCTTTAGTATGCATGGAGGACATAAACAAATGAGATCACCTTGAAAGGACAATTAAGAAGAGAGCTAAGAACCCTTTCGGACCGCACAGAGTAATTACAACTAAAAAGACAAATGATTGAGTTTTTAATGGTGTTCTGAATCGAGTTAGTTTTAACAAAACAAGGAACAATCGATACACTCGCAGAAGACCACAAATGTACCCAATTGGTAGTGTTTAGCTTAATGACGGACGCTGAAATGGCAATGACAACTGGCACGGCGACCTTGAGCACTGAGCAGACAGATGGACCAACAGAAAATGGGGTTTTTTACTAATTAAAACCAGAGTTCCCTAGACAATTGCAATTCAGTGTGGAGCTTAATATGGAGCTTTAAAATATGTTTACTGAGACTGTGGTGCTCAAGATGGAGATTTACCCTCCTGCAGAGAATAAGACTTAGGTTTGGTTCTGTTGTACTCTTATTTTGTACACAGCATGCTAGACATTCAGATGTTTGTGATGAGATCTTCAAACTCATTTTACTGCACATCATTTAGCCTCAAGCCTGTTTCAACCACAGAATAAAGAGCTAAATAAAAAGGGTAATTGCGACTCGATACTTTTTTTTCTTGAATTGTGAGAAAAACTTGCAATTCTGAGGAAAAAACGTCTGAATTGTGAGTAACTATAAACAAAATCATAACTTTTTCTTGCAATTTTGAGTTTACATTTTTTGCATTTCTACATTTTTTTTTTCCTCTGAAAAATTGCATCTCACAATTCTGTTTTTTCTACCTTTTTTATTATTATTATTCCATGGCGGAAATAAAAAAACAGAATTTCAAGATGTAACAGAATTCTGAGAAAAAAAAGTCAAAATTTCAAGTTGTAAACTCAATTTTAAAAGAAAAGTCAGAATTCTGAGTTATATCTTCAGAGTTTCAGTGAATTGTGAAAAAGTAGCCATTCATTTTGACTTGTAATCTCTCAATTTCCTTTTATTCTTAGTCCTTTTTTCCCCGAACAATTATGAGTTTATTTCTCATAGTTCTACACTTACATTTTAGAAACTGTGAGAAAAACACGAGGGAAACAAGCTACATACAATTTTAGACTTCTCTTAGAAATGCGACTTTATATCTTACAATTCTGGCCTTTTTTTCTCAGAACTGCATGAAAAGAGTATGAATTGTGAAAAAAGTCCCGATTATCTTTTATATTTTTTTTACTCCATGACGGAAACAAGTTTTCATAGTTCAAGTAATATGACAGTGAAGCTGAAACAACCGTTTTTTAATGCACAATTATTATTTTACATAGATTAGTTTTTCTCTTTTGAACAGATTTCTTCTTTTCTGAGGATTTCATCTCCTCCCTGTAAATAACAAACAATAAAACATAACCAAACATGTCTAAGTTGTCTATATGAAAACTTTGGAAGGATGTGGAAGACGACTAACCCGGACTCTAATACCACTTGTTGATGCCAAAAAGTCTGGCCCTGTCAGTGGCAGAGAGAAAGGTTGCAGCATCACTGCACATAGTCTTCCCATTCTGGTCGCCTTTTGGCACTGCTGGAATTCCCGGGACGGATGGTAAAGGGTCTCCGGTGCCGTTTCTTCTGGTCACAGAATTCACTGCATTTCCAATGTCAGGAAATACAACTTTTTTTTGTCTTCCCTTCATGCGCCTGGATGGAGGCCTCGTGTTAGAAGATGGGCCAGGCAATGAAGGTGTAAATTGAGGTAACTGGGTCTGGGAAGGGCTCTCAAAAGTAGGAGTAATGCTTGGCCTTGCCAGCGTCTTGCTTTTTCGGCTTGGGAAACAATTTGATCAACTTTATTTAGTCATTAAAAATGTCTAAGGTGTACCTTTGTGTCAGAAAACTCATAACGTGTGACATGAATGAATAAAAGTGATAAACGTGTCTACTTTTGTTCTTTTACTCTCAATGTTTTTACATCCTACACAACATATCGACCTTATTTAAAATGACTAAATGGGTATAGGCTACTGAAAAATTCTAGATTAATAGGCTATAAAAATATAAATAGACGCTAAATATATATGCTTGATCCATTAAGATGAAATGCATCTCTTGGTGCTACTGCTTACCTTTTCATTGCGATCACAAACAGTTCAAACGGTCTGAACAACTTCAGTCACAGATGAACTGCTCTGAACAGATTCCACTGAAGTCGCCTCTGAACTATGGCGTCACAATGCGTTCTACCGCTGATGTTCCACCTGGCTGTAGGTGCTCCATATACAACAGTAAAGAGGACGTTCACACAGGCCTCTTTTTGCATTCATCTGCGCTTTTTCCCCATGTTTTCTATGTAAACAGGTGTTAGACAGACGCGCGTCGCGTCTTTTGCGTCTTTCTAAAAACGCAGAGCTCAGGTTTAAAGTTGTGCTTGCTTGCGTGTTATAATACATGATTATTCTGACCTCTTGTGGTGAAGTTACTCAATTGCTGACTTTTTTTTTTTTGCGTTTTTTAATCAATTTGGGTCTAGTTTTCAAAGTAGTTTTCTCACATTTTGAAAAATTTTAATTATTTTAGATATGCATTGTAATATTGATGGACTCTTTTAAAACATTATGTTGAAACCGGTTCACTATTGCACACTTTTTTCAATTCCGCAGTTTAGAGGAAGACAGTTACTAAGGATAGTGTGTGGCATCTAGAGAGAAGATGGTAAACCCCATGTTTATGACATATCTCACTCAATATGCATAACCTCTTTAACAGAGAGTCAAATAAATATATATATATATACTATTATATATCATATTATCTGTTCGCGTCGGATGTTTCCGTTATCCCGGCAGATTTATCTGTATGTATATAATAGTATATATATAATATATATTCATCGTAAACTAAAAAAAAAGGTTGATTTTTTTTGTTCATTATCTGTTAGCACATTCCTATTAGCAAGAACCTTTACATTTACACATTGAGTGAAAAATGTATGATTGACATTTTATTTGCTACTATTCGTTAAATCTGAATCAAATAGTGAACTATACAGTGCATTCTAGGTTTACATGACAGTATTTTGGTTACAGGATTAAAACAAAAAAAAGCACGAAAAAGTAAATATAGAACATTCCATTGATGCTACAATGGCAAAATGAACAGGTTATGTCTTTTAGACTAATATTATATTGAAATGAACAGAGTTTTCATTATTAATTCTGAGTCCAAAGGATTAAAAATAAAAATAAAAATGTAGGTTAGAATCTGATGAAAAGTACATGAAAAGTAAGCATTCTGTTCCACAACAAGACTTAAAATAATGCCATTATCTCTATTTGTAGCCAATAGACTACGTGCATGGCCTTGAAGACATCATCAGCTAAAAAGCAAAGTCATTTCAGAAGAAAATTACATTTTGATGAAATAATACAAGACATTTCATTGAAATAATGTGTAATGACGTATCATGCACAATAAGATCAGAAACATGTTTTAAAAATGGAAATAGGATCAATTTTGATTTTATGTTGACCTTGAAATCGATCTTTTCCAAACTCACTCCACTTTCGCAAGCATAAAGTGAACAGTATCTAAACTTTCACTATTTTTTTTTCCTTAGACTATGGATTCTATGCATTTTTCACAAACCCTACATGATATGCATGAAAATCTTACATGGCAGTTATTTAAATGTCACTATAAATATGACTTATCATATATGAATACTTAAACAAAAAAAAAAAAAAAAAAAGAGAGATATGCATATTCATCACAATTGTCATGCCAGTAATGCCAAAGACGTATTAGGCTACACTGGAATGAACTTATATGCTCTACATAGCATAACATAAATCATAATCCATTAACATAATAAAGAGAATTACAATGATTGTCCTTTGTGGCAGTGTACGTGAAATTAATGCTAGGACTGGAAATTAATCCACGGGTCATTCCTGTTATGTAGTACATTTTCATAAGTCTATGTTTGAATAAAATTATAAAATTGACAATTGTTGCAGATTGAAGTCATTAATTTTCTTTCATGATAATATTACATGCATAAAATATGCATAAAAGTCCATTTATTAAGTGCTTTTCTTTCTTTATTCAAAATATTTAAACCAAACTTGATTGTAGTGTTTTAATTGTTAATCTTTTTATAGATATTTACTTTGTCTTCAATATTACTTTCCACCCTGATAGTCTGCTGAAAAATCCCTTTAACTAACAAAAGCCAGTTCCTTAATGACACAATCGTCCAGGAAGTGACATTTTTGGTGGGAAAACATACATCATCATATACATCTTAAAGTATGAGCAATTAATCCAAAGATGTCTTGTGCTATTAGTTTGTTTGTCTCATTTCACAATATTCCACCCTGTCGGACAAGATTTAAAAAAAAATGGGTATGATTGAATCAAAATACTAAAACATGGTTAAAAATATCAAAATTAACTTGAGCTAACTATCAATCTGTAATTAAACAAAGCAATTAGCCCTTTATTTCCACCCTGTTATGTTCCATCCTGTTAGGCATATTGTTCTTTTTTTTAAAGACAAGTTATGATTTATAAACGTTTATGTGCCTGAGCTTAGCAGAGCATATTTCTGAAATACTTAATTACAATACAAGCGTATTCATTTTCTTAAGTTTTCAAAATGTGTGGCATAACAGGAATGACCCCTATGGCGTAACAGCAAACAAGGAATGAAAGGCATATCCGTATGCATCTGTATTGCATTTCCATATGAAACTACTGGTAATAGTGCAAATTTAGTCACATCCATACTTGGAAACATTACGAAAGTGCTCCTAATAAGAAAGTCATGCTCAAAAGTGTAACTGACGGCAGCAGAAAGTTAAGCTCCTGAGTAAAAATTAAATATCAGACCATTCCCAAGCTGCTTAGCTTTGATGTACATCACGGAGCTGGATCTGTAACAGTGCTCTGAACGTTGTCTTGCAGGAAGGCAGTGGGCGACCTGAGTGCTACTGTGTCTCCTTCAGGACATGTGTCTGCAAGAAAGGTGTCCAGGGAGGAGTTCGCATGGGCATCCTGGTCTGGGCCAGCCAGGCTAGGAGAGGCCATGGGGGTGAGGAGGATGGAGGTGGGACAGTCGGAGGAGAAGTACCTGGCCAGTGCTTGCAGCTGTTCGGACTGTGGCGCGGCATCCGTAGAGAGACTCTGACACAGGCCTGAGAGGTTCTGACGTACATCCTCTATGCCGAGCTTCAGCTGGTTGTGATCTTGCAGTAATTTCTCCTTCTCGATCCTCTGATAAATGTGGAAACAAAAGAAGATCCATTTTAAGATTACATTTCAGTTTGTGTTTACCAGACTTTGCATTCCTTATGGAGAAAAACGCTAATCATAACCAATACGTACTTGATTTTCTTTGGTGTCGGTTGCTTTGCATCCCAGACGGCGTAAATGTGTGTAAAAAAAAAAAAAAAACAAAACTGCGTACTATATGTCTGATTGATTCGTTTTCTTATTCTACCTCTGAAAATGGGACAATAGAAGCAATAATAATAGTATACTTGCTTGCTTCTACCATGGTTGTAATGGTTAGGGATGGGGAATCATATGGAATTAAAGGTTTCTGGGTTCCCTTACATTCTTGCTGGCCTTTGAGGAATAACCCCAACGGTTTCATAATTTATTATTAAAAACCCTGATTAGTATTAAGCCTAATAT
Source organism: Sinocyclocheilus anophthalmus (assembly GCA_018155175.1). Taxonomy (NCBI): domain Eukaryota; kingdom Metazoa; phylum Chordata; class Actinopteri; order Cypriniformes; family Cyprinidae; genus Sinocyclocheilus; species Sinocyclocheilus anophthalmus. The sequence continues at coordinate 1,449,558 of JADLZN010001098.1, read as the reverse complement.
ACTATTATCAAATTACTTTAAAGTAATATTACTGCTGTCCAAATCGTTAAGCATGCTTATCGCATCAAAATAAAAGTGGTGTATATATAATATACCACATACATGTATAGATTAATCGCGATTAAAGGTGACATACCATGAGAATCTGACTTTTTCAGGTTTTAAGTGTTATAATCAGGTCCCCGGTGCATCTACCCACCAAGGAAACATGAAAAAGATGAACACAGTAACTTTGTTTTGGTAAGACTTTTCTGCAAGCGTCTGAGAAAACAAACGCGTCTGATTTCACTCCCTTGGTGACATTGCAAAGGGATCTCATTATAAAATTACCACCCCTTAATCTTTAATTTACACCCACAAGGCTCAAGCATTTTGATTTCGCAAGCGACAACGATGCACTAGTTCTAATGCCATGGGTGAAAGTTTGAGCAAAACATGCTAACTGTTCTGTCTTTGGCGCAGCTCTATTCTGGAAAAGGAGGCGGGGAGCCGCAGCTCATTTGCATTTAAAGAGACAGGCCAAAAAACGCATATGTTTTCCTCTTCTCCCTAAACTAGGCATTTTGAAAATGATATAAGAATATCCCCCTGTGGGGTATTTTGATCTGAAACTTCACAGACACATTCTGGGGACTTATATTACATATTGTTAAAAAGGGGCATAATATGTCTCTAATAGATTTGACAGCACTATAAATTATATTTTATTGTAGAGATGTTACCAAAAAAATTAATAATTTCTGTATATCTGTACACATTTTGTATGCACATGTATATTTTGAACAGTCTACTTTTACAATGAAAGGATAATTTATTACACAAAACTGATATGACACACACACACACACGTCATTATATATTCATGCAATCATTGTTTTCATCTACTTGTGGCCATGCCTACTCCCTACAGTCTTATTTTGAGTCTAATTGATTGACCTAAAAAAACTAAATATAAATATCACAATAACACTGGTATTGTGAATTATTTTGGACATGATAATCGTGCAGAGAATATCTTTTCTAAATCTGGAAATAAAGCAAAATAATAAACATTTACAGCAATACACTGACATTAACTCTATCGTTCATTAGATTAATTAGCATAGGTTATTGCTTCACCACCTGCATGAAATCATTAACGAGTTTTATATTGGCGAAACAAAGTGGTCCAAATGACAGATGTGCAACAAAGTTACAAAGAACAGCCTTGACAAGCTAGTTAATTTCTTCAAAGATGCATCTTCCTATGGTAGTTAAGTTTTGTTGTTGTACAGGAAACACAGCCCAGAATGAGTTGTTGCGTGAGTTTGAAAACTCTCAAATTCAAATTAATGGTTTGAATCGGTCTGAGACTGATTCTTTTGAATGTAATTTCAAATTCATTTAAAGTAACTGGCTCATTCACCATTCCCTCTTACAGAAAAACCACATGTGGAAATCCCGTTAAAATCACATGTGAAACAGATGTGAAACACATATGTGACCCTGGACCACAAAACCAGTCTTAAGTTGCTGGAGGGTATATTTGTAGTAATAGCCAAAAAAAAAAAACACATTGTAGGTTTGCGTTCCTCAAAATTATTATTTTTTTTATGTCAAAAATCATTAGGATATTAAGTAAAGAACATATTCCATGAAGATATTTTGTAAATTCCCTACTGTAAATGTATTAAAACTCAAATTTTTTATTAGCAATATGCATTGCTAAGAACTTGATTTGGACAACTTTAAAGGCGATTTTCTCAACATTTTGATTTGTTTTCACCCTCAGATTTCAGATATTCAAATAGTTGTATCTCGGCCAAATATTGTCCTGTCCTAACAAACCATACATCAATGGAAAGCTTATTTATTCAGCTTTCATATTATTTTTAATCCAATTTCTAAAAATTGACCCTTATGACTGGTTTTGTGGTCCAGGGTCACATATGAAACATGTAGTTTTAGAACATTTTCATGGTGTAAATGTGTGAAACCCATGTGATCACATGTGATTTTAATGTGATTTCCACATGTGGTTTTTCTGTAAGGGGCAATGTCTCGTGTGTGTTTCATATGTGTTTTACATGTGTTTTACTTACGTTACACGTGATTTTAACGTGATTTGCTCATGTGAAGTTCATGTGTTTTTTTTTGTATAAATGAGAGTACAACGATCATGCTGCACATTGTTTGATTGCACTACACTACACTGATTCAGTCGAATTTAATGGGGTAAATGGGACTTAAACTGTTCGAACCTGTTCAAATACAAAATACTATTTTAGATTCAGTAGATATGACAAACGGATATACCATTTTCTTAATTTCTCCCTCCAGCCTGTAGATGCAGTCCAACTTTCTCTTGCGGCAGCGCTGTGCAGCCATGCGGTTTTTACTCCGCCGTCTCACATCCTGAACAAACTCCAGCTGTTCTGGGGTCAGCTGCTCGCGTTTCAACATCTGCAGGAATGCTCTCCGGGTCATGCTGGAAATTTGCTCCACAGGGAATGGCAAATCCACCTGGGAAGAAAACCGAGACGTCAACACTGCATCATCCTCCAGTTCGGTGACATTTTTCAGTAGAGACTGAAACTTTTAATTGAAGCATGTCAGGGAATCTCAGTAGAGGTTGACATAAAAGGTCTGCAATTTGGCACCAAACTTCAACTCTAACTTGAAGTTTTGCAACTGTAAGTGCAAGCAAGCTCACCTCTTGCACTTGTTCACTGCTGCTGCACTGCGCACAGTCTCCGTCCGATTCGCACTCAGAGGTTTCCCTTGAGTTTTGGTTTACCCTTGAGTTTTTAATGCGGCGGACAGGGCAGGGGGACTTCTGTTTCAGTTGTACTCTTTGGACAGAGTGTCTCCTCCAGAGGTCTGTCTATCATTGGAGCTCAGGTCTCTCAGGAAGGGACAATCATCAGGCGCAGCGCCCAGATCCAGATGCTTTAACCAAGGGAAGTCTGAGCCATTCCTGCAGCTGAGTCTTGGTCGATAGGTCCAAGGGGTTTAGTGTAGCGGGCTCAATTTCCGTGGAGCGCAAAAATCCCGGCCACAAAAAAAAAAAACCCTTTGCGCGAAGAGATAGAGAAAAGCATGCCCTACAGCCACTTCCCTTTACACCGTGCTTCGTTCTGTGGCGCAATCTTTGGGGGTCAGTTCAGAGAAGATTTGTCCGTTGGAATCAAACACCTGGTTGTCATCGGTGCCAATGTTGCTGAGGTCTGGAGCGCCGGAAATGCCATCCAAATCCCCGCTTGACTGCGCAGAATTCAGATGACATAGTTGGCTGCAGTCGGTGGGCGACATTAGAGGCCCTTCACGTTGGTCAAAGTGGCCCTCGGTGATACTGGCTATGTTCAGGTCTTTATCAGTAGGTGGTTCACAATGCACATCCATTGCTAGTTCCTTCTGGAAATCATCCTCCATTGCTAAAATGTCCCCTGCTGCAGAAGAATGCAGTTTCTCATTGTCACCGGTGCTTGAAATAGACAGGAAAGGACAAACTTCAGCGGCCGCCATGGAAGAGGAAGGCAACTGTGGGCCACAGTTCTGTAGGCAAAACTGATCTTGGCCATCACCCATGTGGTATGCAGTGCTTCTTGCGTAAAGCGTGGATAAATCTAACTGCATTACTTTGTCATTTGTGATGGGCGGACAATCTTCAGGACTTTCTTCAGAGGGTGTTGCAGATGCAGCTTGCATGACAGTGCTTGCATCTTGAGGTACGCGATCTTCTCCAGTTTCAGGGGTTTGGTCATCTGGACTGCAGAGGGATTGGGATTTCTCATGGGATGCTTGGCTCTTGCTGTTACCCTTCACTTTTTTTGAGGTTCCACCACCATCGGAAAACTTTGGGACGAGGAATTCAAAGCAGGCTTTATCGAGGTTTTGAAATCCGAGAAATTCGGCGCATCTGTGGATCTCCAGGATGTTTTCTCTCGTGAAGTGAAGTTTTGCAGTGTAGGCAAACTGCAGAAGAGGTTCAAATCCTTCCACCGTGACCTTGGGAGATTAATGATGTAGTCATGATTACTGCATGAATGGATCATTTGCAAATCGCATTAACTGGGTTATTGCCGTCACTTCATTTACTCAATTTAATCTCAATATATAAGGCCTAATTTGACAGCACTGCAATGTAAACCATTTTTAAAGGAACAGTTCACACAATAATGAACACTCTGTCATCATTTACTCGCCCTCATGTCATGCCAAACTCATTTGACTTAGCTTCTTCAATCATACACTCAAGGAAACGTTAGTTTTTCCATAAAGTCAAAGTCAAAACAAATGCATCACGAAGAAATTAAGAATCATGTTAAAAAAATTGCTAAAAATGTGGTGTAACAATCATGATTACTAATTCATAAATGTTATGATGTTGATATTTATCTTTGACTTGTCATAATAAGGTCAAATTATCTAGCATTTAAAGAAACTTACAGACCTTGACACACAGTTATGAGAGTTAACAGTATAAATAGTTTTGTAACTAATAATATTCATTATAGACCTTGACACACCGTTATGAGATTTTTGTAACAGTATAAACAACAATTTTGTAAATATTTTTGTAACTAATAATATTAATAATAAAGTATCATGCCAAAATTACAAATAAAGGTCTGTTTCAAACATTTTATTAATTTGATATCTGGACAGCTAAATCACCAAACCCCACACATATTATATATATTATATATATTATTATATATATATATATATATATATTATATATAATATATATAGAAAACATGTTCATCATAGACGAGGTGATCACGTCAGCTATGTATTATCTTTTTTATGTATTTTGGAATAAATATATCTACAAACAATATATAGGCTATACATCAAGTCATTGACCCTCACACTAACATTCATGGATTTATTCATGCATGAGTAAATGATGACAGAATTTTGTTAACCATATATAGTTTGTTTTAGGGGTTGCCCAGGACAAATTGATTCATTTTTTTTTTTTTTTTAAATAATGTATTTATGTGTGTTCATAGTTAAAATTACAACAAATCATAAAGGGTTTTCATAGTATTCTCAAAACCTCCAGATCCAACTCATCCACCATCTCAAGCATTACCTCATCCGGTAACCTGACGGTGGGGTTTGGTCGGCTGCGGTTTGTAAGTCTGGTGTAAAAATAGTCGCTGCAGGAAGCCAGCACTGAAGAGTGCGCTCGAAAGCTCCTGCGCTCCACTTCAACCGTCACATCACACAAGAGCTCCTTCTGTCTCAGCTCCTCCAGCGAGCGAAGAACATGATGGCTGTGAACAGCGGACTGAAAGGTGAAAACTGAGGTCCGGGGGCCATCCACAGACATGACGCAGGGGATTAGCTACACAAAAAAAAACAGATACATAGATACAACTGTTTAACAAAGTGGAAATACAGAAATAGATGCATCAAGCTACACTTGGGTGGAGTGATGTCCGGCTTATGATGATGATAACGGACACATACAGTAGATACATTTACAATTACACCAAGCAGAATATAAAAAAGAAATATGTAAATAAAAGGACCATAATAATACTTTTATAGTGTTTAATGACATACATAAAGTACATAATGACTGTGTGCATGACTCTGCAAAACATTAAAAACATGTTTTCAGTTAATAGCTAGACAAAATATAGTTATTCTTACTGTATGTGTCCATCATATAGTTCACATAAAGTTAATAATAGTTGTTTTCACTGGATATGTCAACATAAGCCAAAATGAGTGTTAAGCAACTGTGTAAACATTTGGTTTTCAGCTGGCATAAATAAACATTGCTTAACTATGATACCAGGAAATTCCATTTTCCCAATAAGGCATAATCTTCGAGATAATACAGCAGAAGTAGGAACTAGCTAACGTTAGTTGTTTACTGTGAAATTGGCATTGCACATTTGAACACGCTCGTGTTTACACGTGGGGTTTGTCTGTTTGTAGAGGAATAGAAAACCGACCTGACATATCACTGGAGATCAGAAGCCGTCAAAAGTCGCACTCTGTCCATCGCTTTTGCAGTTTAAACGTGAAATCGGATTCAAGTTTGACAGCGAAACAGCTCCACAACGCCTATATGCCCGTCATGTGACTGTCCAGTGCGGCAGTGAGCGCGCGTCACACAGCACGCACAGAACGTACTGCGTCATGCATCGGTAGCTAAAGTCTTGAGAGACACGCCCACTTCTAGAACAGATAGATGATAGATAGATAGATAGATAGCTAGATAGATAGATAGATAGATAGATAGATAGATAGATAGATAGATAGTAGCTTAGTACATATAAGAAATGTGTATTTAGTTTAATTTGTCTGAGTACAAGGTTTTATTTTTTCAATTTTGCCCCCTGTTTTGTCCCACTTCTCAAGAATCAGTGATATATATAAGATAAAACAGTAAAGCCCCCAGGACCAACCAATTGTCAATAATCATCTTATTTGTGAAAAAAACAGAAAATATTCAGAATAAGTTATAAGAAATTTCCGTTCTGTAAATACACATTAACGCAAACATTATTATCATATAGAATGTTAGTATTTTGCTTTTAAAAAATATGCGTGTGTAAAGAGGTCATTATGAGCTTTTTTTTAAAAGATGAGTATTGTGTATTTGGTGTAAACAGAATATGTTGACATGTTTTAATGTTAAAAAAACACATTATTTTTCAAATACTGTTATTATTGTAATAGTCCTCTATGCCCCGCCTCTCTCAAACGCTTCGTTTCTACAAAGTCCCTCCTCCCGACAACCGCAGCCTGCTCTGATTGGCCAGCTGACCCAAGTGCATTGTGATTGGCCGAACACCGCAAGCACTCGTCTGAAATGTAACTCCCCTTACCATAATCGTAACGCGAGCTTCATCTTTCAAAATAAATGTAAACACAGAGCCCGAAAGGGGAACCGAGTCGCGTGACAGACACAGTGATGAAGATGGTATGTGTTTGCAGTACACTGTACTCAACTGTGATGTGGACCCCTCTCTCTCTCTCTATATCTCTCTCTCTATATCTCTCTCTCTATCTCTCTCTCTCCCTCCTCTCATCTCTCTCTCGCTCTCTCTCAGCTCTTGCTCTCTCTATCTCTCTCTCTCTCTCTCACACGCGCGAGCACACACACACACACACTTACTTAAATATAAACAAAAAACGGAATAGCTGATTCAGAACACCAGATTGTCATAGCCCCCAAGTCAGAATGACACTCCCTCATAGGTTTCACCAGAAACAGTACGTCCCATACAACATTGCCCCCTTGCTGTTCTGTTAAGTCATTCGTAAAGTTACTAATGAATCTACTTGCGCCTATATGGGACAACATTATAAAGTTTGTCTTTTTGCTGTCACATAGGAACAACACACACACGCATCTCTGACCATGTGCTTCACAACTAAACTGCGGTTACTGAATACCAAGCTCTTTCTTGTTTGTATTTTTTTTTTTTTTTTTGTTTTTTTTTTTTGAACCATTTGGGGGCATTTATGCTAATATTTCCACATAGTGATGTAGACATGTGGGGGGCGTGTTAGAACGAGACGTTTTAGGGGGACGTGGCAGAGTCTTAACTTTGATAAAGAATATCTCTGTGGTTTTGAGACTTTAGTCTTTGCACTTATCTATGCACAATCAGCTTGTAACACTCCAAACTACGTTCTTCCCCCTCCCCCACTCTTTCCTCCTTCGTCGTTCCCCCCCTTCCTCTGGATCCCACAGAGAAAGGAAAACTTGAAATCGCATCATAGGACCCCTTTAAGTAATATTAAACAGGTGGTGGTAACAATATTATATTAATAAAATAATTTTTTTTTTTTTTTTTTGTGTTTTTTTTTTTTTTTTTTAATTTTTTTTTTTTTTTTTTTTTTTTTTTTGTTTATTTTTTTTTTATTTATTGTTTTTTCTTTTTTTGTTTTTTTTTTTCGTTTTTTGTTTTGCTTTTTTTTTTTTATTCCCTGTCTTTCTTGTCCTATGTACTTTTCTTAATGGACAGGGTTTAATATACAGAGAACTGTTATCAGTAATGTATGCATGATAACCAGTGTTGGGGAAAGTTACTTTTAAAAGTAATGCATTAAAATATTGCGTTACTCCATAAAAAAAGTAACTAATTACGTTACTTAGTTACTTTTTATGGAAAGTAATGTGTTACGTTACTTTTGCGTTACTTTTTAACTCTGGACAGGGCTTGCTTGTTTGTTTTTAAAATAAAAAAGTTATAGTTTTGGCAAATATAAACGCTGTTTTTCCACACCAAAAGTGAAATGAATAATCCTCAGGCTAAAGGGAAAGTAAATTTAAGTCCGTACTGTAGAATGCAGAAGAAGAAATTTCAACACACTTCAGCAATAAAAAAAGACACACAAATGTTTGTCTAGAGTAATTTGTGCTTATTAGTACGGTTGAACTGGATCATCGAAGGTCAGAAGCAAAGACATTGGTTAATAGAATGGGATTAAATACATAAATAGCTTTTCAATGCCAAAGCCCAGGGGAGCTAGACTCCTCCAACCAAAAATTTGGAACGTACATGTCTGGATCGTCCTCATTTTAATTGCTGGATTGTCTTTTAAAGATAAATACAAACAAATGTCAGGGTGTGTGCCGACCTCCCCCACCCCGGTCCACCCCAAAGCATTGTTCGCTTTGGAGGGGCTTTGAGGTGGTACAAGGACAGAGCCCTGCAGGAGACAGAGCAGCTGGTGGAGAAAGCCTGTCACTGCCCTCCAGGAGTCCAGACTGCGGAGAGATTTGACAAACTCTCAGACAGACATGGTAAACATGTTAAACATGGTTGATATAAATAAATAATAGGGTATGAAAAATGAGGGCTTCAGAAGCTTGCTCCTAGTTTGAAATTCAAAGCTGTGACAAGTAAAGGATATTGAAGGGCTATGTGGTTGTGTGTGGTGTGTGTGTGTGTGTGTGTGTGTGTGTGGTGTGTGTGTGTGGTGTGTGTGTGTGTGTGTGTGCTGTGTGGTGTCCCCTACCCTAGCATATATATACAGTATATATATAGTATATATATACTTATACATTATTTTTTGGTATATTTCAAAAAGTGAAACTTTCATATATTCTAGATTAATTGCATGTAAAGTAAAACATTTCAAACGTTTTTTTTTTTGTTTAAATTTTGATGATTAGAGCTTACAGCTCATGAAAGAAAAAATACAGTAGTTATATAAATATTAGAAGATTCCTACGATCAAAAAAAAAAAAAAAGATTTGCAAAAAACAGAAAAAGTTCAAGTTATTTAAAGTATGTTCATATATGCACTCAATACTTGGTCGGGGCTCTGTGGCACTGCTGGCCAGTCAAACGCGGTATTTCCATGGTCAGCAAACCACTTGGAAGTGGTTTTGGCACTGTGGGCAGGAAATCAGCATCTCCATAAAGCTTGTCAGCAGATGGAAGCATGAAGTGCTACAAAATTATCTGGTTTAGAAGCCTGCATTGACTTGGACTTGATAAAACACAAGGGACCACATCATGACTCACGAAACTTCACTCTGGACTTCAAGCAGCTTGGATTCTGGGCCTCTCCAGTCTTCCTCCAGACCTTGATTTCCAAATGAAATGCAAAATTTACTTTTATCTAAAAAGAGGACTTTGGACCACTGAGCAACAGTCCAGTTCTTTTTCTCCTTAAGCCCAGGTAAGATGTTCTGACGTTGTTCTGTTTCAGAAGTGGCTTGGTAGCTCTTTTCCTGAAGACGTCTGAGCGCGGTGACTCTTGATGCACTGACTCCAGCTTCAGTCAACTCCTTGTGAAGCTCTCCCAAGTGTTTGAATGGGCTTTTCTCAAGCTTGCAGTCATCCCTGTTGCTTGTGCACCTTTTCCTACCAAATTTCTTCCTTCCAGTCAACTTTGCATTTAATATGCTTTGATACAGCACTCTGTGAACAGCCACCCCTTTCAGTAATGACCTTCTGTGACTTACCCTCTTTATGGAGGGTGTCAATGATTGTCTTCTGGACCATTGCCAAGTCAGCAGTCTTCCCCATTATTGTGGTTTCAAAGAACAAGAGATACCCGGAATTTATACTGTAGGGATGTCATTTAATAAAACTCAAATGTAAATATTCAAATATTTTGAGATACTGGACTTTTAACTTTCATGAGCTGTAAGCTCTAATCATAAAAATTAAAATAAAAAAAAAAACTTTTGAAATGTTTTACTTTACATGTAATGAATCTAGAATATATGAAAGTTTCATTTTGAAATAAGTTACAAAAAAATGAACTCTCATGATATTCAAATGTTTTGAGATGCACCTGTGTATGTATTTATTTATTTTGTCTCTTAAGCTCACCAAGGCTGAATTTAATTTGATCAAAACTACCCCCCACCCCCCCACATAAAAACAGTAATATTGTGAAATATTATTACAATTAAAATAACGTTTTCTATTTGAATATGTTTTAAAATATTTATTCCTGTAATGGCAAAGATGAATTGAATAAAGTTGTGCCGCTACTATTTTGTGGAAACCATGATACATTTTTTTCCCCGCATTCTTTAATATATAGAAAGTTCAAATGAAAAACATTTATTTGATTTATAATTTTTAACCTTGCTTAATAAAGCAATAATGTGTTTAATAAAATGAAATAATATATTTGATTTGGTAGTGTATTTCAGCATTGACAAAAAATGTTTCTTGAGCACTAAATCACCATATTAAAATGATTTCTGAAGGATCAAGTGTATGTTACAGGGCTGACAAGACGTGAGATGTGCGGATCCATTCGCAAAGCTTTATTTAAGCAGAATACAGAGACGTGGTCATAACAGGCAGGCTCGAACAAAGGCAAACAGGTATATGGCGGGCAAAACACAAGAATAGTCCTAGGGCTAGATCGGTCGGACGATCGGCAGCAGAATCACAGGGGCGAGACTACAGGGATAAATCCAGGGAGACAGGCAAAGATCAGAACTGACAAAACCGACAAGGCAAGGCAAAACAAGGAAACACAGGAAGGATAGCAGGAACTAGGAAAAATAACAGGCTAAGCAATACTCGGCAGAGAATGGTTGTTTGAGTGGGTGTTATATAGTGAGTGAGTGATGTGAAAAAGCTGTGTGCAATCAGTGCTTTGTGCAATCAGTGCAATGAATGATGGGTTATGTAGTCCGGGGTGCTATGCAACATTTTGTGTTGTGCGAGAGTCAATGTAATGAAAGGGTGACCTCTGGTGGTGAATAAACGGAAGTTCATGGACCGGATTCGTGACAGTGACATGAACGAATTACATTTTAAAATATATTAAACTAGCACAAACTGTTATTTTAACATTAATATTATTGTTTTACTGTGTTTGAATCAATAAATCCAGCCTTGGTAAGCATATAAGAGACTTCTTTCAAAAACAAAAAAATCTTAATTTTTCTAACTTTTGACCGGGTTGTGAGTAAAAATGTATATCATAAAACACATCAAATATCCTTCTTTTATATTTATTTTTGATATAATATTTATTAATGTGTTTTATAATTTCTCTTTGTTCTGTTTTTTGTAGGCAGACTTATTAAAGTGGCACATCCAGACCATCATACAGAGAAGCTGCAGGAAAAGGACTTGAAATTTATATCCACTATTTTTCTTTCTTTTTTTCTGAGATCTTTATGGTTTTCAATCTGTCCTACAGGCTCAATACCAATGTTGAATTGGTATGCGCTTGAAGGACCTGCTTGATAACAAAGAGACAAACTAGACCCAGAAACAAGGTATAAATCAGACCTTCAATGATTGAATATAGAATACTACCCTGATATTGAGAGGAGAGTGCTACAGGGAACAGTCCATGCCATCCTGGCCATGTATGTATTTGTGATTGCTTGGAAGCTAAGGTCTAAACGCGGGAATATATATACCTTAAAATTGATTTTATTTATTTATTTTTTTTAATATTGAACTATTTTGTTTTATTCATGCAGAAGAGTGGCTGAACTTTTTATATTTGACTTCGAGATAAGTGGAATCCATCTGGATTAAAAAAAAAGGTCTACATTTTTTATTTTAAACAATTTTTATTGTTTTTCTTTTTTATTATTGTTTTTTGACTGATTTCAGTGTAAGACACCGCTATGCATCTCATGGATTACGTTTCTTTTTCACAGAGGAAAGAGGCTGTGAACTTGAATGTGAAGCTGCTGGATCTGAGCAGTCAGTTTCTCATGAGCTGCCACATGCCCAACAGAATAGAGAAGAGAGCTCTTCCTGAACACATTCACCTGCACTTCACTAAAGACGAGAAATACGTTCAGATCGGAGGCCTGAATGCAGATGCGCCTGATGATCTGGTAAATCACTTTGCTTAATAAGTAGAAACTGTTTAATTTTTACTGTTTAGTTACTGTTTAAGATTGATGTACATTTTTAGGTTGCTTTATTGTGGAGTAACTAGTGTTTTTGGTATATGCACATATTTTTCAGGTCAGGGAAGTTGCGTACAAAGTTTTCCTCTGCCCGAATGCAAATGGGATGCACATACTTGAGGAACTGCTGTCCTGTAGAAACTGGCTCGCTTGGTTGGTTATGAATCTTACGCACATAGAGCATTAAAAGGAACCATGGCCAAAAGCCCAGGTAGTCTTTATTCTTCTGAAATAGTCCCTCTTTCTTTTTTTATTTTAAGTTTACTCATTTTCATTTTCAACCTTTAAACTTGAAATGTGTTGTTTTTGTACCACTAGCTACACCAAACAGAACTGCAAGAATACAATAGTTAATATGTATAAATAATGTATTCTATTATATTCTATTTATTATATATATAGAGGCCAGTTTTTTACAGCAGATCACAGACAAGCTCTCAGACAGGTTGACTTTTCCCTCTTCAATATTTTGTCAATTGCTTTAAGCCGCCGGTACATAATAATGAATATATGTGCAAAAGTTAAAAGGTTTTTTTAAGAAGAGGTAAAATTAATTAATCTCCTGCATATTGTCAGAATCTTATTCTAGCAGATGCCACTAGGTGTCACTGTCAACTACATTATATGTGCCATGGTGGCAGTAATAGAGAAACTGGATTGATATTTATATTAATGATTATGATATTATATGTATTTTGGATTGATAATTGCTGTGTGGGTGTTGTGGGGTATATAATGTATGAGCTGTAAGTATGCATATTTTATAATATAAATTGCAATGTTAATGTATGTTATATAATATATGAACAGATATTTCTTTAGGATGCAGAAGGATTTTGAAATGATGAGGGAAATGAAGACAAAACTCAACCCCAGAAATCCTGTAAGGACTTAATTATCTATGATATTTGGATTTTCATATCATCTGATTATTGTATCTTTTTGAAAAATGTTAGAAACTTTCTAATACCTGCAAGTTTAAGTGAGATATAGTCCATTGCTCTAGAATTAACCAGAATTAAATCTTTCTCTGTAGGAGCTAATGCCATGGGACCATATTTCAGTGGTGTGATACGTGCAGAAAGGTAAGAGATCTGAGAAAAGCACGAGACAGATTCATTTCCGTGCGTCCAAAAAAAAAATTATTCTAAAATAAGCTGCAGTGCTGTTCAAAAGTTGGGATCAGTAAGATTTTATATTTTTTTTTAAATTTTTTTATTATTACATTTATTCAGAAATGATGTATTCAATTTGCAGGGCCGTACCTTAAGTATGCATTGATATAGAAAATTTAGCTGATATTGATAATATTTTCAATAAGCGCCTATAACTGATGTGATGTCCAATAGTATTATTTTTTTTAGCAGTATTCACAGTGAAGCTTGAATGTAGATTGTAAAATTAGTCATTAAAACAGTTTAATTGATTAACAATTTAGGTAATAATTATGTACTTTTCAAAATTAACATTTATAAATATTGTTAGGGGAACTATGCTCTGATATTTTCGTCTTCCCAAAATAAAAAAGCTAATAAACAATATGTAATCCAACATAATTCATAAATGGTTTGTTCTAAACTCAAGGATTCTGTAAATGGTTCTCTTTAGGTTTTCTATGCAATCCTAGATTGCATACAAAAATAGATAAGGTATAAGATATAAGAAATCTTTTCTTAGACATAATGCATGGTCTTAAGTATAACTTTGAATTATTTGCTAGTTATTAAAGGCTTCCTAGACATCAGTGTTTCACAAAAAGCACATCTCCCCATATGTAGGTGGTCTGTTGCCCTGAAATGAAGTGATCCATTGCCGTTATTGAAGTTAATGAATGTTTGGGAATCATTCCTTGACTAATCCTTAATAACATCCCGCTTCTGAAGTACAAAAACACATCAACACACCAAGGTAGTTTAGTTTTGGCTCCTTTCCTGCCGTGTGGTTTTCTACATCTTTCACAGACACTGCACGGTTAAAGGATTAAAATGCTTTTCTCCGCTCTCCGGCCCTTTTCGGGGGGGCCTTTTCTGCAATAACAAAGCAGAGATATACTTTGAAGAAGCACTCCCTGGGGGAAATATTTGAAACTCTTCTTTCAGGGTCTTCTTGGAAGGGAAAACATAGTTTGAAATGCTTTTCTCAGCACTTCGGCAGCTGTAGAGATGGCCGCCTGAGAGATGGAGCGATCTAAAACACATATTTTATTTCGGAATGGCCTTCATAAACCGTTCATCCTGGCCTGTAATTATGTGGAGCCACTGGGAATCAGGCCTCCCCCCCCAACTCTAAATATTCCCTTCTCTCTTTAATTGCTTCAGCCATAATGTCTTTACCATCCTCTAAATCACCCAGCTTCCCCCTTTTTATCAGTTTTTACGGCCTCTCACGGGAACGCAGCTAATAGTATGCGTGTGTGTCTTTTGTTCCTGTAGGATGCATGTTTTAGTGACTATTAAAGCACAACTGAAAGCTTTCCTCAGCCCACATATGGCCGTAAAACCCTCCGCATGCAACTCCGTTGAAGAATGAAAGCTGTTTTGACACATTATTTTGTTGCAGTAAAGATATAAAACCATATTTTAACCTGGGAGTTTTTTCGTGGAAACATTTTTATTGATCCCTCCTTCCAGTGTACTCTAACCTTCAAAAGTTTGGGGTCAGTAAGTTTTTTTTATAAAGGGGTCATGAACTGAGAAACCAAAACTCCCTTTGATCTTTTGAGGTTTCATTGTACTATAAAAACATCCTGTAAGTTTCAGAACTCAAAACTTGCCTTCCAAAACGACAGCTTTTGGAATGTTCTACTCTATGATGTAATAGTGTGGATAAGCACCGCCTCCGCAGAAGATCAATACCTGCTTTGACATCGCTGCCTGTTTAACCCCGCCCACCAATTCGTGCATGTAGTGTAGTACCAATCATAGCAGTGGGTGTTTACTTCTGAGTCTACAATCCGCCACACCTATTCAAACAGAGCGTTCTGATGAGGGGGGTTAAAAACAGGACAGAAAATAGCTTACTTATTTCGAAAATGAGAACAGACCTCAGAGAACAGTACAAAAAATAAAAAATAAAAACGAAGGCAGTTCATGACCCATTTAACAGTTCATAAGTCTCTTGCGCTCACCAAGGCTGCAGTTATTTAATCAAATACAGTACAAACTGTAATATTGTGAAATAATTATACAAATAAAAATTACTGTTTTATATTTTAACATATTTTGTAATTTACTCCTGTGATACAAAGCTGAATTTTCATTACTCCACATCATTACTCCAGTCTTCAGAGTCACATGGTCGTTCAGAAATCATTCTAATATGCTGATTGGCTGCGGAAGAAACATTCTTATTTTTTTAACAGTGTTGAAGAGTTTTTTTCAGGATTTTTTGATTAATATAAAGCTAAAAATAAAAATAAAGTATACATTTTGCCTATTTTATCATCCACCTGGGGGAAGTCTTGTTCCTTTACAAAAATAGCATCCTTCTGCAATTTGAGGTGTTTGTCTTATGTCTTCCCAGAAAAAAAAAAAAAAAAAAAAAAAAAAAAAAAAAAAAGCAAAAAAAAAGAAAAAAAAAAAAACAAATGGCACAGGCACTGGAGTTTGTTCAACTCACTACCCCTAATATGAGTAATAATAGTGATGCTTGACCACTAATAAAGACTGCAGCCATTGATGGAGATGGTTAATGATTCACAGAGAGAGCTGAATTTACAGTTGTTTGACTTTTGTTGACATTGATTCGTTTTACTAGGGCATTAATAGTGTTCTGGAAGATAATGTCAGCTGTTAGAAACATGGGCCAGATGGAAGTTCTTGTCCTATTGCTAATATTTGGGAACATTTGCACATTCCTCTGGCCGCTGAGACACACAATGGGATGCGAAGAGCAAGTCCAAAAAGCATGGTAATACCATGTTAGATGTATTCGTTTAAGGCCTTTATGTAAAGTTCTGTGAATGTGAAATACTTATAAACGTACACTTAAAGTATCTTATGGCCAGCAGCCTGACAGGACCCATCTGCAGGGAAAATATTTCCATAACCGAATACATTTTTTTATATGAGTGTTGATAGTCAAGTAGCTGCTCTGCTTTGCTAATGTTTATCTTTCAGATGTTGCGTCCCTACAGGAGTGCATTTGAGCTTACTGAAGTCATTAGGGGCCATATGGGTTATGTCTTGCTGATACTCTGGGGCTTAACTCTGTATTATACAGCAGTTTCACCTTCTCCAACCAATGTGTCTCTCATAGTGCTGTTTAAACAACCCTGGCTCTTCAACAACTTTGCAGAGGAACACTTAACGCACACATTCTGCATCAGAGCAGACTGTCCAGCATGTCCCTTAGTTATCATTAGAGCCAGATATCTTTGCCGAGTCCTTTATATCCTGTAGCATGATAGCAATGCTTTTATAAGGTACCTACAAACGTACATAGATATGTAACACATGTATCTGTAAAATTCACTTGCACTTACAATGGAACAGTGGAGAAGGTTGCCCCATGCCCTGCGAGAGGAGCAAATGCCCTCAATGGTATATAACCAACTAATTGAGCTTTGTTTTGTTTGTTTCTTGGTTTATTGTTTTGTTTGTTTTTTGGCTTGCTTAGTCTTAGTCTTTGTTTTTTTTTTTGTTTTTTTTTGCTTTGTTGTTTTTGTTTGTTTGTTTGTTTTTACTTAGTTTTTTTGTGATTTAGTTTGATTTGTTACCTTGATTGGTTTTCCTTTTTAGTGTTTGTTTGGATTCTTGGTTTGGTTTGTTTGTTTCTTGCTTTCTTAGTTTCTTGATTTGTCTTTCTTGTTTTTTTTTCTTTCTTGCCTTGTTTATTTCTTGTTGTTTTTGTATTGTGTTTGTTTCATGCTTTGTTGTTTTTGTTGGTATGTTGTTTGTTGGTTGGTTTTTTGTTTTGTTTGTTTCATGCTTTGTTGTTTTTGTTGGTTTATTTGTTTTGTCTGTTTGGTTTATTTTTGTTTGTTTTGTTACTTTGTTTGTTTCTTGATTTGGTTTAATTTGTTACCTTGATTATTTTCGTTTGTTTCTTGCTTTCTTTGTTTCTTTATTTGTCTTTTTTGTTTGTTTCTTGTTGTGCTGTTTTATTTCCTCATTTTTCTTTTGTTTTGATTTGTTTCTTGCTTCTTGGTTCGTTATTTTGTTTCTTGGTTTGCTTTTTGTTTTGTTTCTTTGTTTATTTCTTTATTGTTGTTGTTGTTGATTTGTTTGTTCTTGTATAGTTTTTGTTTAATGTTTTGTTGGTTTATTTGTTTTGTTCGTTTGGTACATTTTTGTTTGGTCTGTTACTTGGCTGGTTTGATTTTTTTGTTACTTAATTTGGTTTAATTTGTTACAAGGTTTGGGTTGTTTTGCTTTTTAGTTTTGTTTGGTTTCAAGATTTTTTATTTTGTTTCCTTTTTTGTTGTTTTGTTTCTTAGTTTGATTTGTTTGCTGGTTTAGTTTTTAGGTTTGTTGCTTTTCGTTTTGGGGGGGGGGTTATTAAAATACCATTGATATGAAAATGTAAATGTTTATACTTGTGTGTTTTGTGTTTTATTCATCAGATACGGTAGAGAGTCACATGATTTTAGGGGGTGGGGGTTTGAGATTGCCTTAAATTTAGTCAAATTCAGGTATGCGTGTCCTGCATGAGCACTTGGGCTGTGTCAAGATAGCATGTGAGATCCACAGAACAGAAACTACTGTTAAAGGTACTGTAGATTTGAATGGCATCCACTTAACATTCAGTGGCTTCATCACACCTGTAATGACAGTGATGAAGAATGTCTTTCTTTGTTCAGTATATCCAAAACCAGTCACACTCCGACCATCTTACTTGCTGACTTTATGAACCCAGACACCCAATTAGATTAGCAGTAGCTATAAACTGATATTATCATATACCAACAGGTTTGTTGCCCCTATTTACTGTCATATCAAGCGTAGTGTACTCGATTCAATTCCTGCAGGGATAATGGTAACAGCGGGTGTCTAAGCACGTCTCCATTCCTCAGCGATGTGTTTGAACTACTGAGCTCTTTCAACACAAGTCTAGCCTGTGTTTTAATGGCAAAATACTTCCCAACTTGCACCCACCCAAAACATTACCACTCCATTTCATTTAGCTCAGAGTAAAGTAGCCATGGGAATAGGCTTTGCACCATTTGTGCTCTGGGAATGTAAATATTTAGTGATGAATATGATCCCGAAGGCATTGTGTGGCAATAACTTGACTCTTCCATTTAATTGGGTCACAGTTTCAGCTGAGATATTGAATGTTGTTAGCATCAGCATGTTTCCAGTTTAGAAAATAACTTGGCAGGCGTTTACAGAGATATAACAGGAATATTCCTACGGCAGCTTGTGATTAGTTCACCTGCACCTGTCTCTGCAGGCCTGGCAGCTGAGGTTCAGTCATCTTGCCGGCTATGGGGCGAAGTACTACTCGTACCTGATGTCATGGGCGGTGGCCTCCATGGTGTGGAAGCAGTGTTTTTTTTATAAACACCCTCTCAACAGGTTTGTGAAAGACATGCATCAGTTTTTCCCTAAAGTTTCTACACTCCTTACCCTCTGGAGTTGTTCGGTCATTTTTTACCAAAACAATTTAACTTTTTGTTGTTGTTGTTTACTTCTTTGGAATGGTATGAAACTTGGGCAAAGTTTTCAGCACTTGCTATGTGAACACACACACACACACACACACACACACACACACAAAATCATGGACATGATTTGAAAAGGATAAATGGTCCAGAAAAAAATAGTTATGCTTGTACTGTTCTTGTTTATTCATATAGCACAGTTTAATACAACACCAAGTTGCCCAAAGTGCTTCACAATATCACAATAAAATATGTAAAAAAAACACACAAATCACATAACAACATGGACACGTTTTAAAGTAAATAAACCTGCATCACAACAACTCCTCATTAGTCTTTAAAAGATGTGCTTTTAACATAGCTTTGTAACGTGCTTGTACTGTTCACAGTCAAACATGACCACATTGAAACGAATGGAAAGCAAATTTCATCAAGTGGAAACGTTTGGTACTGCATTTAAACAAAATCTTACTGAAAGCTAATTTTTTGAGATCTCAGCTTCAAATTTGGAGCATAACTTGAGATTTATGGCTTTGATTTTATTGAAGTTTTAGAGTAAAAAATATGCTTTGGAAAATATACAGTATATTTCATATACATTTTTAAAATAGTACTTTGGGGCATTTTCATAATATAAACTTAAACTTCCATAAATTTTTTTCCGTTTTTAAGTTTCTTCTTTCTCAGTTCTTAAATTTAGTTTCACTTTTTTCACTTCAGCAATAATCTGCCAAATGTCTTCTTTAAAAAGAGACCAAACTTAATAAAATAATTCAAGTTTTATGCCAGTTTGTTCATTCATCTAATGAATGATTTGGGTATGCCATACAGAATTAAATTACTTGATATATTTGTTTATTTTAACCCAGAACAGATAAACTGTACAGTTTAAATGTGTGTGTCTGCTAAAAGTGGTCTAACATAAAGAAGTCCTCGAAGCTAACAGGCACAGACTGAAAACCACAAAACTCCTGTTTTCATTTAATGGGGTCTTTAAAAATACCAGGATATCTTAACTACTCTGCTGTGGTTTTGTTCTTTAGCACTTTCTTTTGTTTGGACAGTTTTGGACATGTCAAGCAGGTAGAGAGGGAACATGAGGGTTTATGGGCTTAGATTGTGGGAACGATGCTGGTAGTGTACAGTAAACCTCCGTCTGCTCACGTTGTTGCAGGGAAACCGGAGAGCGTTACCGTAGAGAGATGCTGGCTAATGGGGGAAGAAAGGAGCCGAGCTGATGGTGGAAGGTAAGAAAAGAAGTCTGCGCTTGAGAGAATGAACAAGGTCTCAGTTCAGTCACTGCCATTTCTTTGTCCCTTAAAGAGTCAACAAAAAGAGTCCAGATTGGCCTTCTTTGCTTTCTGAGTACATGTTCCTGTTGTTATACCGAATGATTCATCAGTGCATGTTATTACAAAAAACTTCCCCAGTAATGTCAGAATGTATTAACCTGCAATAAACAATTGCCAAGAGGCTATTTATATCACAGCAATTATAGAAAATAAGAATAGATTATTATTGGGTAAGTGAAGATGATCTCCGAATGAAAATTCCAGCCCTGTATTGCAAAAAAGATAGATAGATAGATAGATAGATAGATAGATAGATAGATAGATAGATAGATAGATAGATAGCTAGATAGATAGATAGATAGATAGATAGATAGATAGATAGATGCACTATAAGCTAGCTGCACGCTGCACAGTTGAAACAGAAATTGTCACTTGCACAATCAAGGCAGTGTCGTATCGTCACTAAAGTTTATGAATTGCATTTCTTTCTAATTCTTGCCAGTGTTTAACCATTCAGCCCTCACGCGCTCTTCTGGAGACCGTGCACTCATGCACTTTTAAAAGAGCACTTTTAGATAAACAAGGCAATGATAGATGGCACTCGTGGAGGTAGGAAAACAAAGTTATTTATGAACTTCAGGATTGCTTGTAATAAAGATTTAATGCGAAAGAAAAGCAGTAGTGCTGATTGTTTCTGTCAATGGTAAGTTTTAATTTAGAATGTTTGTGATAATGTAAGAAAAGTAGTTTAAATGTTTTGCCACTGAGAAACTGTGTTGTGCTGTGTAAGCTATTGTGCAACAGTTGCCCCATTGTAAAAACAAAAATGTACTGCATGATCGAACATTTAGGTGAGATAAATATATATTTTTGAAAAATCTCAAAAAAATGCTCCCCCCTCTCACAAGAGTCACCTATAAGAGGGAAATTCCCCCCATTTTCAAAAAAATGTAATTCAGGCCCTGAATAAATGTTTAAAAATATTGATTGGAGTATTACTATAAATAATTATAAATGATCAAAAGAAGGCTTTAAAAAGAACGGTATCAGTGATCGTTATCGGCAGATACTGCTTTCTGCGATCGTCTGATCGTGATCACCTCAAAATCCTGATCGGAGCCCCCTTATTTATCATATCATTTTAAACATTGATTTACTTTTGGAAACGCATTCACGAGTTGAAATTTAATAATTATGAGCTTCTAATAATAAATAAAAAAAAAAAACTTTATTTATTGTATTTTATTTCTTATTTATTCTATTTTTTATTTACTTTTTTATTTACTTTTTCATTTATTTTATTTTTTTATATATATAATGATACAATTATAATATCTGCTATTACTGTATTGGCCTGAATATAAGACGACCCCTCTTTTTCCAGATGTATCTTTTGGAAAAAGGCTTTTTAAAAAAAAAAATCTTGTTTTTTTTCTCAGTAAAACACATTTTGTCTTCAATTATTTTTATAGTGCATATTTTTCCTATTTTCTTTTTTGTTTTGAAAAGTATGGTAAAAACTGGTACAATGTACCAACAATCACATTTAAAAAATATATACACTTTTTGATATACCATTAAAAAACAAAACAGGTAGCCCATCTGAATTAGGATATTTAGGCTATCCATCTAATAGTAGCCAACCAAAATCTTATTAACAGTAGAAGTTAAATCTTACTTTAGTCTTCAAATCTGGGTACTGTCTTGTCTTTCGTTTTAAAATCACAAAGGGAGTTTGTCCCATTAGGCTAAGGTGACAGTCACGACTCATGCTGCTGTAAGCTTTTCTTTTTCTTTTGTGTTTACTCGTGATCTTTACAACACGCACTACATTACGTATTTCACGGCACACTCATTTTATGCGTATTTGGCGCCACCTATTGTTGTGGTTGTATTATTGACATGTCAAATTCTAGACCCTGAATATAAGACGACCGCGGGTGTTTTCAGATGTATTTTCAAAAATAACAAACATCGTCTTATATTCGGGTCAATACGATAATTCAGTTATTAAACCATATTAAAAATAATATTGATAATAATCATTTTTACATATTAGTATCAACTTGAAATTTCTACATAAGTAGATGTATTACCATATCATTATCATTCCATCATATCATATCATATCAGTTTCATATATAAATATATATATATAATCTACACTGAACACAATTATAAACGCAACACTTTTGTTTTTTGCCCCCATTTTTCATGAGCTGAGCTCAAAGATCTAAGACTTTTCTATGTACACAAAAGGCCTATTCTCTCAAATATTGTTCACAAATCGTTCTAAATCTGTGTTAGTGAGCACTTCTCTTTTGCAGAGATAATCCATCCGCCTCACAGGTGTGGCATATCAAGATGCTGATTAGACAGCATGATTATTGCACAGGTGTGCCTTAGGCTGATCACAATAAAAGGCCACTCTAAAATGTGCAGTTTTACTATATTGGGGGTCCGGGGGGGTCCGAAAACCAGTCAGTATCTGGTGTGACCACCATTTGCCTCACGCAGTGCAACACATCTCCTTCACATAGAGTTGATCAGGTTGTTGATTGTGGCCTGTGGAATGTTGGTCCACTCCTCTTCAATGGCTGTGCGAATTTGCTGGATATTGGCAGGAACTGGAACACGCTGTCGTATACGCCGATCCAGAGCATCCCAAACACGCTCAATGGGTGACATGTCCGGTAATGCTCACATTTTAAGCATGTGATTTTACTTATTGAAACACATTCTTCTAACTTATAATTATAAGTTTCCAAGTAATAAAAAAAAAATGTTTTTGTTTTGTTTTGTTATTTTGTTATTTATTTTTATTTACTTTTTTAATTAACTTTTTTTAATTTACCTTTTTAATTTGAATATAAAATGATAAAATTATAATATCTGCTGTTAATTCAGTTATTGACCATATTAAAAATAATGATAATAGTAATATTTTCACATATTGCTATTAACTGAAATTTCTACATTAGTAGATTTATTACCATATCATTATAATTTCATTTTAAGCATGTGATTTTACTTATTGAAATACATTCACATCAGGTTGGAATTACAATAATTATGAGTTTCCAAGTAATAAAAATATATTTTATTTTGTTTTGTTCACTTTTTGAATTATCTTTTTTTTTTTTTTTTTACCTTTTTTCATTTTAATTTTTAATTTTAACTTAAAATAATACAATTAATATATCTGCTGTTAATTAAGTTATTGACCATAAAGAAAAAAGAACACATTAGTGTCTTCCCTTCCTTATTCTCTGATTCCTTAGCTACATGTATTTTCCACTGTTAACTTTCCGGTTCAGAGGGGTTCTCCTCAGCACACCCCATGCCCCCTCCTCTGTGCTGGATCACAGTGGAACAAGAGCCACCCTAGAGACTGTAGGCCTGTAGCTCAGGCCGTTTTTATCTGCCAGGCTCCTCGCTCTGAGCTGGCCGGATCCCAGGCCTCTGGTGCTGAAAAGTCCAGGCTGGATTAGATGGCATAGCAGAGAGAGGAAAGTGACGGACTGAAGCCCTGTGTTCTCCAGCCATGAGTGGCACAGAGACGTCTTTCATGGCCCTCAGCTTTCCCAGGGACCTCTATTTTAGTGCCGAAGGACAGACTGAAAGAACAATACAGACTCGAGCACCTGGGCTGGGATGTGTTTTAGCACTGTAGCACACAGATGGTGACACGCATGAGATTTAGATTCAGGATCACAGGAGGGGCAAGTTCACCTTAGTTTTAAACATTCCTTAATGGGGTTTCAGTGAAATAGCATTCATATATTCACCAATAATCTATCACAAAGAAAGGCACATCTTATAAATAACATTACAAACACTGGATTATCAGTGGTTGAAGGGGGAAAAAAGAATAGTTTTTTAATAAGAATATTCTTGTTTTCAGTCAGCTGCACTCAAGAATCAACACGTTGACATAATATGGTGTAAAGGTGGCTATAAATTGTTAAAAATATGCAAGGAAGGCAAGATAACGCAGTATGCAAATTTTACAGTGACATCACTGCTGTGGAGGTTTGAATGCTAAGCATTCTTTCAGTGCAAATGAATGGGAGGTTTTCTAACTTTATACATTTCTTAAAAAGTAAGTTTACAAAAAAAAACAAACACATATATCACTCACTATTTTATTTAATGGATTAAATAATAGTATTATATAATAATACATTATAGTTAGGTTCAAAAGTCTCAATCCAAAATTATTTCCAGCATATTAATCAGAATATAAGAATTATTTCTGAAGGTCCATGTGATACTAAACACTAAATTAATAGCTTTTGAAAATGTATTAAACCTTTTAAAATATATTACATGGAAAACTATTATTTTAAATTGTAGTAATATTTCACAATATTACAATTTTTGCTGTATTTTGTGATGGCAAACTTACAAAAAAAAAATTAACGTTTTGTCATGGAGATAGATAGTTGAGAAAATATTGGAATAATTTGTGTCTTTAGCTATTTAAAACTGTTTGTTACAAACAGTCAGATGTAATCATCTCAAATCATGCTTCAGAACATATGTTTACAGATGATCTCTAGTTACTGAATACAAGTTGATTAGCGAAAGTATGCGGAAGACCCCTTCAATTTTTTTTTTTTTACAGCTCTTTGTTCTGCTTGTCAGCCAATTGGCTAAATCATTAGTTATTTTTTTTTGGATCCTCAGTCATGTACAGCACAGACACCCCATAGTTGACCAGTAAAAACAGGAGAAGGTTGTGTGGGGCATTTGGTTTGCAGATTTATTAAAAGAAAAACTG
Source organism: Sinocyclocheilus anophthalmus (assembly GCA_018155175.1). Lineage (NCBI taxonomy): Eukaryota > Metazoa > Chordata > Actinopteri > Cypriniformes > Cyprinidae > Sinocyclocheilus > Sinocyclocheilus anophthalmus. The sequence goes on along the minus strand of JADLZN010001098.1, from coordinate 1,424,509 downwards.
AAATATCACATGACCCTAAGTATTCAGACCCTTTGCTCAGAATCATATATTTAACTCAGTGCTGTCTTTCGTCTGTCATCCTATGAGTGGGTCTACCCTTATATTGAGTCCAGCTTGGTGTTTGAATAAGTACTTCTTGACTTGATTTAAGGAAGCCAGCAAGGAGGCACCTGTCTATATAAGACCTTACTGCTCACAGTGCATGTCAGAGCAAATGAGAATCATGAGGTCACAGGAACTGCCTGAAGAGCAGAGACAGAATTGTGGCAAGGCAAGGCTCGGGTGGCGGGAAGGTTACAGAAAAAAAAAGGTTCTGCATAAAGCACATTAAGGGTCCTCATAGCACATGCCTCCATAATGTGCCTTAAATGGGTACGTTTGTTGTATGCGCACGATAACCTTCCTTGCTGGCCGGTGGGTGGCCGGTCCAACTGATCTGATCGGGGCGCAAGAATGCCTTGGTTAATAGAGGTGAAAGTAAGAAACCCAAAGGAGTCACGTGGCAGAGCCCATAGATGCATCGGTGGGTGAGTATGATATAAATGTAAAAAGTCAGCCATCAATATGTCTAACACAGGGCAGCCTGCGCACCAAGTCGGGTCTTTATATAGTGACTCTGCAGATGGACCCGATTGAGGAAGATCCGTGCTCCTCAGGTGCAAAGGGACACATGAAATCCCGCATGGAGTTTTTCATACAAAAACCACCTGAAGGTAGCTCCAAGATGGTGAGAAATGGAAAGAGTCTCGGGTCTGATGCGACCAAAATAAACATGTTGCCTTATTCGTAGAGCGCTAGATGTTGATTAGGAAAACCAGGCACTGCTCGGACACCTGTCCCAATCACCGTCCGAACAGGGAAGCAGGGGTGGTGGGCAGCATCTTGCGGTGTGGTGTTTTCAGGGCTGCAGGGCCAGGAAGACTGGTTTGGCAATCGGGGGAAAGATGAAGGGGGCGGCCACTGGTAGCATGGATATCCATAGACTAGAAAACCTTCTCGCAGAGGTGTTGCTGCAGGACAAAGCTAAAAGCTGTGGCCGAATGGTTTACAACTTCCACAAGACAATGAACCCTAAGCCCACAGTAAAAGTACGAGGAGTGGCTTCACACACCTCTGTTGACTGAATTCCTTGAAGGCCCAAGCCAGAGCCCCTGACTTAAACCCCATTTGAGGCGATTCTGAGATAGCCTAAAAATGTGACTGTCGCACAACGTTTACCATCCACCTGACGAGAACTGGAGAGTGATCGTGCAAGGAGGAATGACATAGGATCCCAAATCACAGTGTGAGAACTTGTTGCAGGGGAGTCTTTCCAAAAAGATCATGGCTGTTAGCAAAAGGGTGCAAATAATCTATCTATCAGAAAGGTACTGAGTCAAAGGGTCGATACTTAGGACCATGTGATATTTTCAGTTTTTCTTTTTTAATAAATCAAAAATGTCAACAATTCTGTGTTTCCTGTCAATATGGGGTGCTGTGTGTACATATATGAGGGAAAAAAATTTACTTGAATGATTTTAGCAAATGGCTGCTATATATCAAAGAGTGAAAAATTTAAGGGGGTCGAATACTTTCCGTACCCACTGTAATGTCGAAATATGTTTATATTTTACCTCAACTTTTTAACCTCAATTTAGGTAAAGGGGCTTATTTGTGCCAGTCGAATAAACAAATTACAAGTACTTACCATCCAATCCGGAGTTTTTCTCTTGCAGCTCTGAGGAAAAAACTCTTATTGTAACTCAAACTCAGAATTTCTTTATAACCTCAGAATCGCAAACTCGGCAATATGCAAGAACAAAGATCCGCACTTGTGAGATTAGTCGCAATTACTTTTATTGTTATTTTTATATTTTTCTAAAAAAAATATATGCTTCCATACAAATTAATATCCTCATAACATACTAATAAAAAGAAATTGTGAGATGCATACTCAGAATATTGAGAAAAAAGTTTGTGATATAAGCTATATTATAAATAATTTTATTTAAATAGCTACTTTTTCCCTAAATTTTCATAGTTGAACAGACCTCAAGGCACATGATTCATGTGCACAGTGGCATAATCCTTTAAACTTGAGCTTCCTTTTAATTTTTTTCTCAAAGCTTTGAGACCTCCAGTTTTAATTACAGAGTCGATGAGTAAGTAAGTGTCGATCCGTCCGGTAGATCAATGATCTTAGTGCTTTCAAACTAGTGGGCGGGTGAAACAAGGTGCAATAGATTACAACACGCCAGCGCACGTCAAAGCCGTGGAGTAACCAGAAAATCTCTTCATCTGCTGGGAGGGAAGCTGTAATTATCTTCTTAGTCTTGAAACATTGTGCTCAAGCTGCTTCTAAGCGCGTGTTCATATCGACCAGACCAGACTTAGATCTCAGTCTGTGGAGTTTTAGGAGCACATAATGAAACCCTGAACTCGTGCGGTTGATCAACAGGCACTTCATAGTAGAAAGTGAGAGAGAAGGGAAGGAAAAGGAAGAGGGCAGAAGGGGGAGGAAGTTGCTTATGTCAGTGCCTCGTTTGTCTCTTTGATAACCTGTCCGGCTGTTTCACATGAAACCGCATACCAATGCTACCTGAGGCTGTTACCACCATGGTCTGTGTGCCCACAGTACTGACTGCACAACGGCAGAGTGGAGTGGTGCAACGGCACAGGGATCCAAAGAACGGTGGTTGGTGTTAAAACGGGATTCATGAGGAGAGATGATCGGCCGTTACTTTGATGTGCTTTAGTTTTGCATACATCCTCCAAATCACAGAAGACCCAGTCAAGGAGCTCTTGCTTTACGCAGAGTCGCAGAGAGCCTCCTCATCCTCCTCGGGGGGGGTTGTTCCTCCTCAATAATGAAAGCTTCTCTGGGAAGGGGGGGGGAAGCTTTTGAGAGAGGCATGTGTGGGCATAAAAGTCGTTCTGTGATTGAGCCCTCCATTGCAAAGCAACCACATCGTGGGGGTGTGTCAGTGGTGACCCCCGTGAACGTGGGAAAATCCCGGTTGTGATGGCGTAATAAAACACACACTGTGCACCTGCACTGATAAATATGGTGACTTTAGTCCATCCTTCCTCGCAAATGTTTGATCCTTTCAATCGTTTAATCATGTTCCCACATAAAAAAGATGAATTATTCCTCAGCGTTAGGGTTAAACTTTAGTTGTGGGATTGTTTGTTATAAGACCTTTGATCGTATGTAGCATTTTCCACTTAAAATGTATTTATATTTTTGTTTTTTTTTATTTATATTATATATAATTCAATTTTATTGTGTATTTTTTTTAGTAGTTTATTATATTATTATAACTTTTTTATACACCTTGCCAGTGTGTATGTACATTTTTATATGTATTGTATCAGGAAGGTTTGGTTTGGGTAAGCTTTAAGAACGGTGTGGATTTTATTTAGTCTACTTGGTATGTTATGTCAGAAGAGGACCTATTTTAATGGACTATTTTGGAGTAATTGAGTATCATACAATTATATGGTTAATGCATTTAAATCATGTAGCAATAATGTAACCAACTAATAAACTCGGGGATAGGTATAGATTGATTGGGTGATTCTAATGTGTATTTGTTTTATAAAATTATTTTTTTGAAATATTATTATAACTGGTTTGTACTTTTTACAACAGAATTTTGATAATACTCAGGCTAATTAATAAAAAAAACAAATTTATAAATTATACAGTATATAAACTATTGTACAACAAGGGGCCACTTAGCAAAAATTATAATATAATAAAAACAGGCATTACATGACGTCAGGGCTTAAGAAGACATCAAAACGCAAAGACTAGGTTTCTGTAGCTCGAAATGGCCACTGACACATTTGTAATTTCTCCACATGATCTAGCTAGGCCAGGAAGCAATCAAATGGAACAATAATGGAGTCCCACTATGTCTATAATGTAGTAACTCGTTTACGATCAGAAATGTACCAACGCATTCCGGAACATTTATCTGGGATAAGCTTTATCTCGCTTGAGTGAAGGGCACCTGCCGTTAAGTTCTATTTTTTTGGTTTTTAGAAAATAGGAACACAATGTGAGGTGCTGGATTGGGTTTTACTCGTGAATCCCCTGGCTAGATTGACTCGAGGAAAGTTGGTATCATTAAGAGAAAGTGCTAGGTTAAGGCTGAGACGTTTAGGTCCTCGATGGACCACTCATGAGAGGTTAAAGCATACACCCGGCTACACTTCAGAGCGTCTCTGAACAAAAGTCTAGTGGCTGTATCATTTCACCTAAAGAAGAACACAAAAACCATGATACAGTAAGGTGTACAGCTTGAAGTAATGCTTATACGTTGTTACCAGAAGACGTAATGGGGCAGAGGTTTGAAGTCAAGAAAGACATGTTATTATATAAGCAGTATTTGTAAATGCTAATCTCCTCCCATATGTGTCATGCCCAAGTCAGTCAGTAGGTCAGGAACCTCCTGGGTGGCTATTGGCAGTTGCTTAAAAATCGAACAAATCCGAGATCCAACTCTACAGAGGCCCATAGGGTACATGAGACGAGGAATGAAATTAATTTCAATGCGTTTTTGCGTTGTCAACGGCAAACTTTTGCACTCCTCCAAGACACTTTGTTCACTTAGAAAAACTGTAAATTCAGTGCTTGAATGGTGGAGACATGAATGCAAAGTTTACTTAAATTGGTGTAATGACACAAATAGGCGGGTTTTTTTACGGACGAGATAATGCAAACGTTTTATGTGAGAACGCAAAGTTTCTTGGGGGAACCCAAAACTTTAGCAAGATAATTCATATGTTTTCAGAGAGAATGCAAAGTTTCTTGGAGGAATGCAATACTTTTGCAAGATAATGCACATTTTGCAAAAGAATGCAAAGTTTCTCGGGGGGACACCATAGTTTTGAGAGCGCGCAAATGTTTTGTGAGTGAACGTAGAGTTTCTCGGGAATGCAATACTTTGCAAGGTAATGCAAATGTTTTGCAAGATAATGTGAAGTTTCCCAGGGGAATGCAATACTTTTGCGAAAGAATAAAAATGATTTACAAATGAATGCGAACATTCTTGGGAGAGCGCAGTACTTTTGCGAGAGAATGCAAAGTTGCTCAGGAAATGCAAAATTTTTGCAAGATAATACACGTTTTGTGAGAATACACAAATAATCTTGGGAACTCAGTAGTTTTGCAAGATAAAGCAAATATTTTGCAAGAGAATATTAAGTTTCTTAGGGCAACACAATACTTTCGCGAAATAATTAAAATGTTTTGCGAGCGAACGCAAAGTTTCTCAATACTTTTGAGAAAGAATGAAAATGTTTTGCGAGCGAACTTAAAGTTTCTCAATACTTTTCTGAAAGAATGAAAATGTTTTGCGAGTGGACGCCAAGTTTCTCAATACTTTTCGCGAAATAATGAAAATGTTTTGCGAGCGAACGCAAAGTTTCTCAATACTTTTCTGAAAGAATTAAAATGTTTTGCGAGCGAACGCAAAGTTTCTCAATACTTTTGCGAAAGAATGAAAATGTTTTGCGAGCGAACTTAAAGTTTCTCAATACTTTTCTGAAAGAATTAAAATGTTTTGCGAGCGAACGCAAAGTTTCTCAATACTTTTGAGAAAGAATGAAAATGTTTTGCGAGCGAACTTAAAGTTTCTCAATACTTTTCTGAAAGAATTAAAATGTTTTGCGAGCGAACGCAAAGTTTCTCAATACTTTTGCGAAAGAATGAAAATGTTTTGCGAGCAAACGTAAAGTTTCTCAATACTTTTGCGAAAGAATGAAAATGTTTTGCGAGTGAATGCAAAGTTTCTCAATACTTTTTTACGAAAGAATGAAAATGCTTTGCAATTTGAATGAAAATGCAAAACATTTTCTCAAGGGAATGCAATAATTTTGCGATAGTTTCTTTTACAAGTTTCTTGTAGGAATGCAGTACTTATTTTTTCTATCACCATGTTCCTTCAGGGTCTCTGTACAAATCTACATCCGGTGTATATATAATTATGAATCAGAGGGAGAACATTTAATCAAATAAGGCCATATTGTGATTGTGACCAGATTTCAGATTTTCATCTCATCATTTAGTACAGAATCACAATCAAATCATTGTAAAAGCAAACATGTACACTTCTAATTATACATATCTTGTTAAATTTGTTTCATTTTATTATCTATTACTTTGGAAAGATGTATATAGCAGGGTTTGTGGGTCAAAGTTGCATGAGATTTTAGTGCAGCCTGTTGCTGTGTGGACTTGGCCTCCTCTGTGTGTGTGTGTGTTTTAGAGGTGACCAGTGCAGGAAAGAGGGGGAAGGGAGGAGGACCTATTTACATTGGCAGCTCTACAAGGGGAAATGAGCAGACTTCAAAGCACCAGCAGAGAGGAATTGTAAATCAAGTGCGCACAGTTTAGCAGGACGATGCACATTGATCTTGGCTGCACTGTGTTCACTGACCTGGGCAGCAGCAGTTATGTGTCAACCTGTGGAAGATGATATTGTCATATTATAATGTAGTGTTGGGAAGATAAAACATCTGCCCTTTTAGATGCTGCTTCTCTGCCAGTGTAAATGTTGCTTAGATTTACAGCGCTTCTTTGAACATTGTTTGATGCAAAGTATATGGAAAACATTTACCTAAACAAGTAATTATCACAGGAATATCATCCTGGTAAAGCTTGAGAGAGTGTGTGTAACTGGAATTTGCCCCTCATGTTTCATGTCCAGGTATGTTGCAGAAAAGACCCTCCATCGAGGACTTTGTCAACGCCCTCGTGTCTGATCTGGACCCTGACTTTGAAACCTTCATCATGGACTCGGAGGGCTGAAGGATTTTTTATAGCAGTATAACTTTATCTTCCTCACGGTAATCAGTCTTTACAACTGGCTGAACGATCAGTATTCATGTTCAGAGAAAGAAATTAATTTATGAACCAAAACTGAACGGTCTCACAACAGTGCTTTGTGGGATATATGCTAGTAAATAATATTTTTTTTAAAAACTTGTTCAGGTCATGTTTCACATTAGAACTCCAAAATATAATGTATATGTGTTCTAATATACAGAAATACAATGTATATGTGTTCTATTTGTTTGCTTTTCGACACCCAAAATCATTGCAAAAAATATATGATATATATATTATCATAAATGCATAATGAAGGTATTTATACATCATACAACATTGTTGGTACTACATGTAAATATCACTAATGTGTTTATTTATTATCAACTGAATGGTTAAATAAAATAATGTTTAATAATTTAATAAACTGTTGGTATATTATTGTACTTGTTGTTTAACTAAATTAACAAAAATATACTGTGATACTGAGTAAAAGTAATATTTTTACTGAATTTGTTTTTTTTTTTGGGGGGGGGGGGTATGTATGTATAAATGTGCATTTTAATTTTTAATAATATACATAAATTATATAGCAAAAATTTATATAATTATAGCTATAAATCTTGTTATGTAATTGCTGTTTATATGTGGGATACAGTGGTTAATTATGTTGGATAGTAATTAAACATTATATTGTATGTCCTCAAATAAGGTTGATATAAATTTACTCAGGTCTCCTATATCTAAAAATACAGTGCTTTGTATATTACAGTTTGTATAATTTTCAGATGATTGTTATAATGGCATTATATTTGTGCATTGACTTAATATTTTCATTAAATACTCCAGCAAAGCTTATAAAGTTTTATTTACAAATTTGATGAGCAACACAAATCATAAGGTTTGTATGAGTTCACCATACATCATTACGAAAAGCAAGAGTGAAGGCACAAGATGAGTATCTACATTATAAAAAATATTGTCCTTCTATTTCCTATCCTACATATACAATTCACAGCCAGGCTGGAGCTGACACACACACACACACACGCAGCACAGTTTGATCTATGGAACTGGAATGTACTGCAAAGAGCAATGCAAACCATTCAGGTCGACTGCAACCAATACCTGCAGCTGAACCTTAACTTCAACCCACCTCAACAGGTAGTCAGTGCTGGGGTACAGAACTATCTAGTGCTTTCCTTACAAAAGACAGCAATCTTTTGTCTTGTGTGGTTTTGTTTACACATTAATAAAGTCTCTTTAGGCTCCTGTTAGTGAGTGTCACACACGGCTGGAGAATGACGGCAAAACACACGTTTTTAGTGTGTGTGGCCTGATGTAATCTGAGGTGGGATCTTCCTTTGCTCATTCTACCTCCAGAGTGGCTCTCAAAGACCAACAACAGCTGAGATGAGAGCAGGTCATCCTGGAGCGAGACAAAAAGAGCGCAAGAACAAACTTGTTAATCGCTTGGCACTGAATCAGTCAAAGTAAATTAAAACATATCTCATGAAGCCTCTTCATTTATGAGAATTAGCACAGGCACGGTGAGGTTTGGCTTGGTCTCTTAAAGGGACAGTTAACTTTTTTTTTTACAATGGAAGTGAATGGGGACTGGAACTTTCAAGCTCCAAAAATGACAAAAAGCACCACAAACGTAGAGCATATGTCTTGTGTGTTATATTTCAAGTCTTCTGAAGCTATATAATAGAAAAATCCATATTGATTTAGTTTTAGTTATTTGCGGAGAGAATAGTGTATGTTCAGATATTGTCTCAAAATATTCTGTGCCAGAAATTCTGTCAAAATGAATCAAAGCTTTGGAATATATTGTACATGTCATATGTAAAAAAAAAAAATAGAGGCCAAAAATTAAGAATTCATTCCGATTATGTATTTATTCGTTTCCTTGATTAAAGGTAAAGTTCACCCAAAAATATACATTTTGTCATAACTTATTCACACTCATGTGCATTCTTCTGTTGCCAGTAAAAAAAAGATATGTTTGAAGATTTTGGTATCCAAACAGTTGCTGGTAGCCAAAAATACAGTGGAAGTCAATGGAAACCACAAACTGTTTGGTTATTAACATTCAAGATTCTTTTGTGCTCATCAGAAGAAAGTAATCTCTTCCTCACATTTTTACAATTAACTAAATAAAATAAATAATGTTAAAATAATACAATTTGGCCATCCTTTACCTTAAACGAGTGAATACATGACTCCGAAAGATGTTCTTGAATGAAAAAACTTAATAAACATGCACCACGAGGAAAAAGTCCTGTGGAAATTGTTTAAAGGGACAGTTCACCCAAAATGAAAACTCGAAATACCAATTTAAGTGATACCTCACTGACGGCGCGTTGAAGACTTACCTAAAGAGAAAAAGGGTTGAATACAGCCATTATTTTGTTTTCCCTCTATCACAAAAATTATCTCGTAGCTTCATATCTAAGGCTGAACCACTGATGTCACATGGACTATTTTAATAATGCGCCCTTTCGCACCGCTTTAGTTCCAGAACTAAACGTACGTACTAAAGAACTGGACTATTCTGTCAACTAATTTTTCCAGTACCATTTAAAGGTTTGCATTCCGGGCACCGAGCCTTGGTTGTACTAGGACAGTGTACGTAAGCCGGTCGACAGCGACGTCATATGTGCGTGGCGTTCAACAACAGAAACAAAGAAGAACAACATTAACAAAAGGAGGATGAGGACGCTGTGATCGGAGCTGTTTTTTTGTTGTGTCTCGCGGGTTTCACAATATTGGACATGGAAAGTCGACGTATACGTAAGGCGATTGAAAGAACGGAAAGGAGGACAAAGAATCTCCAACGACAACTGGCAGTGCAACATTTGCTACAAGTGCCCGCACTTCAGCGTCCGTCCATCTATCGCTGTTCTCCATACTTGCGTAAGTTGACACAATGTTTACAGTATGTTTACACTGAGTTTTAAATAATGGCGGGTGAGGGCGTTTTCATACATGTTTGGTCAATCAATGTCTACTTACGTCACGATCAGTTACCAGTTGTGCTGGTTAGACCCTGCTAGGAGTAGGAGCTAATTTGGTTCTCGAAAAAGCAGTCCGGTACTAAAATCGCTCCCAGATATGGCGGTGCGAACACGCCGAAAAGTGGTAGTTCCACAATTAGTTCTAGTACTATGAAAATGTTCCTGCGAAGCGAAAAGCCCTAATGTCCTGACAACCTTTCTGGGCCTTAAACGTGTCAGTTGCGTTGCTGTCTATGCAGGGTCAGAAAGATCTCGGATGTCATGAGAAATAACTTAATTTGTGTTTATGAACGCCATATGGAGGTAATAAAGAAATTTTCACTTTTTGGGTGAACTACCCATTATCTCTGTCCGACAATATCAAATGTTTGTATGTTGGACTACTTTTAAACTACTTTGGTCTTTAGTCAATCTCCAGCTGCAGTCCCCAGTTTATTTTTCTTATACGGACAAAACAACCATAACATTCTATTACAATGATCTGGTTTGTGACTTCAACGGTGGGAAAAAATTAATGTATATTTGGGAACAACTTATTTTTTTATACAGTTGTTACACTCTAAAAATTGCTGGGTTGTTTCAACCCAATGTTGGCATATTGAATATATGGACTAACCCAACTGTTGGGTTCAATTTTGGTTACATTTTTAAATTAACTTTTAACCCAACAGTTGGGTTAGTCCATATTTGACCCAACATTGGGTTGAAACTGCGAGGCTGCCCGCAATTGGTGGGGTTTTAGAGTGTAAGCTTCCTTTTTAGTTTATAATATCACATGTCAAGGTTAAATACTTGAAACAAAAACAGAAATCTGTGTAATTATATAATCCCAAACATCTTGATTCATCGTGTTTAAAGCTCACTACTATCCGGTGACATTTTGAAGGCTAACAAAGTAGGGAACGCATGACTTCACGTGTTTCACACCAGCACGCTGTTTGACAAAGGGCCCTTTTATGTGTTTCAAAAAGAATTGAATAAGTTGTTCCTTTCATGTTCGGCTTTTCACCATAAGGCTTTTGTTTCCTGTGATCGCATGTTTACACACACCACCCTCGGCTCTTGATGGCATCGACAGTTTGTCAGTTGCTCATTTGCTTTGGCTCTCGTAAACGAACACAGAAGTGGAGTGTTTCAACATCTCAGCTTCCATTCGACTCACATCTTGAATTCTTTGTAAATTATATTGCGAAATTTTGATTGATTGTTAATATAATTCAGCTTACAAGGCATATTAATGATAAATCCCTCAATTCAAGACTTCACAATAAGTAACACATCACAATAACATTAAACATGTTTACATTAGTTAATGCATTAGGTAAAATTACTTAACAATGAACTATACTTTTAGAGCACTTAATTAATATTAACCGAGAAAAATAAGTTTGTGGTCGGTAAGCTTTTTTTTTTAACTTTTTTTAAATGACTCTATAGCTCACCAAGGCTGCATTTATTTGATTAAAAATAGAGTAACAACTGTATATTGTGAAATATTATTACAATTTAAAATAACTGATTTGTATTTGAGTATATTTTCAAATGTAATTTATTGCTGTGATGCAAAGATCATTTTTTTCAGCATCATTATTCCTCTTCAGTGTCACATGATCCTTCAGAAACCAAAAAAAAAACATTTCTTATTATATCAATGTTTAAAACAGTTATGCCGTTCTATATTTTTGTAAGTACAATTTTATAATTTACATGCATTTTGTGTACCGTTAATGTAACAAAATACGGTAACACTTTATTTTAGGGTCTCTTAACTAGTTGCTTATTAGCATGCATATTACTAGAATATTAGCCATTTATTAGTACTAATTAAGTACATATTAATGCCTTATTCTACATCCCTAATCCTAGCCAACACCTAAACTTAACAACTACCTCACTAACTATTAATACGCAGCAAATAAATTTATTGAGGGAAAATTTGTAGTGTTAAAGGTCCCCTGAAATGCTTAGAAACACGCAGCGTTAGCGTAGCAGATTTGACCAATCCTCTGTGTTGACGTCATTTTAACTGAAACTGGAAGACAGGGCGGACATATCAAGCAGCCAATAGCGTTAGTTTATATCCCAGCTTGGGCTAGAGCCGTTCAGAGCCGCTGAGCTCCTTAAAGCCACATTTGACAGCCACAATCTCATCTATGTTGTTATAAAATATAGCATTCTGTGTAGAATGTTCAAATAGCTCCGATACATTTTGTGGTCTGCACCGACTCGCGCATGTGATCCGCTCCGTGCTATCGTGTCTCTGGACCGGAGCAGAGTGTGTGCGCGGTGCGGTGGTTAGCGTGACACAGCGCGAAGCCAGACTTCTTTTTTTTTCTCAATGGAAAGCATATTTACACTGTCTGAATCGTTACCTATCGCTTTTATAGTGCACTACGTGCCATTCACTGTCCAGAAAATACTAATTCTGTGGCAAGTGACCGATTTCAGCCGCGGCTTCAGCGTCTACTTTATAGTGTAGGGGGCGGGCGCTTCGGATTCTAGAGAGCACTTGATTGGACAGAAAGTTTGATGAGAAGCTGAAGTACGATGTGACGTCAAAAAATTTGTTGAGCCGTTTTGGCGGAAGTGACGAATTGCAAGCTTTGAATGCTTATATCTTCTAAACGCGAATTTTGTCACTGTTTTGGAGCACTCTGCCTTTTAGATAACCTTAAGACTAACATATTGATACTAACACCCAAAAAACGTTCATTTTGATTTCATGGGGACTTTAATAGTGAATAAGTGTTCCCTATTCTAAAAGTGTTACCCAAAATACAACTCATTGACATTTAGTAAATTTGATTTATGGCACAAAACTACATTTCTCATCAATTTCTGTGGCAGCATGAGAATAGTATAGACTCTTAAACTGGACGTCCCCAGGAGGACACAGAGTTTGTCCCTGTAATGAGTTTTCTGTCAATCACTTTGGACTGATTAGATCCTGTAACTTCACTCACCTTCAGTTGCAGACAGCTGTGGCTGTAGAAGCCGACTGTTTGACCCATCCTCAGGCTCAGCTGGGGTCAGGCCTGAGCTCTGCACGTCTCGTTCCTCGTCCTCGTCACACGAGGAGCATCTCTGTGTGGACTCAGAGGGATCGTCTGAGGTTGTGAAGGTCTGAACGAGCGGCCAGGCCTCATCAGCTGCACATCCCACATCTGCCTGGCTGCTGCCCAGTGATGGATTCACCAATCTGGTGGGACAAAAAACATACTGTCAAATTTCATGGAGCTCAATGGAGGAGTTGAGCTGAAGTTAAACTGGTTTTGATGGCATCTTAAAGACACAACGCTCATTAAATCAAAAATAATGCAGACAGAATACAAAGAATGTGTCCTTTTATTTTCTGAATTCACACAATACCCACATTACTTTAAAAAAGAACAATACCACTCAGTATAAAATAAAATAATAAAAAAGTGTTTATACTCTAGAATAGAGAGAGTCTTAGTCAAAGGAAATTGAGAATAAAAGTCAATTAACGTTACTTTCTAAAAAAAAGGTAGCACAACACTTTATTAGAAATGACACATTAATGTCATACTGCTTTTTTTAAAATATTGGTCACCAATAATTGTATTAATAAACTGACACTAAATAAGATGTGTACAGTACCATTTAAAAGTTAGTGGTCAGTAAGAGTTAAGAAATTGGGGTCAGTAAAAATAATAATAATTATTATTATTATTGGATATATTTAAATAGCTCAAAAGTGACAGTGAAGACAAATGTCTACGAAATAAAATCGATTTCAAATAAATGATGATCTTTTGAATTGTCTATTCATTAAACAATCTAAATCATTTCAAAACTATCATACACATTTTAAACCGTTTTCAACATTGATAATAATAGGAAATGTTTCTTGAGCAGCAAATCAGAATATTAGGATGATTTCTGAAGGATCATGTGACATGATGCTGAAAATTCAGCTTTGCATCACAGTAATAAATTGCATTTTAAAGTATATTAAAATAGAACACTCTTACAGTTACTGTACTTTAAACTGTAATACTATTTCACAATATTATTGTTAAAAATAGACAGAATTTTGTCAGCAATTGTAAAGGAATCTGTTGAATTTGATCTAATCTTCCAGATCTGCCATGCAGACTAAAGTGGCACAGATCCAAACCTGATCCTTTAACCTCATTTGAATGTGAATGTGTCTGGCTGAAGGACCCACCCTTCATTGAGACTGTTCTGAGAGTGATAGGGACGAGTCTCTCGGCCGCGGCTCTGGCTCCAGGAGTCATCGCAGCACAGAGACGGGATCAGGTGCACAGGACCTGGAAAACAAAGCGCACATGAATCTAATGTCATGACAATCAACATTCCTGTGACTCTCCAGAACTGTGTGACTAATAGAATGCTCATCTGACAGATAATTACTGGCTAATTGACATGTTTGGACTCGTCCAGAGAAAACACACAACTGCTCATCACACTCCAACAATTCAGCAGTGTGTTAGTAAGACTTCTGAAAGGTGTGTGAAACGCACCGCAGGTCTGTCCGGAGCCGTGATGGCAGTGACAACAAGGCCGCTGGGAAAACTCCAGAGCTCTCCGATCCAGACAGGACAGCTCGGACCCCACATAAGGACCCTCATGGGACCTCACTGAAACTGAGACATCGATATGCGGAACAACAGAAAAAAACAGTGAAGTTTCATTATTGCCTGATTAGACAGAGATTAAAGCATAATAATGAAATACTTTTTTTCAAAACCATGTTAAAATCATGGTAAAAACCCTGTACTGCATGACATCAGGTGGCTTAATGTTTTGTTTTGTTTTTTAAAACAATGTATAATAAATTATTGATATAAATATGTTATTATATAAATTATGCTGCTGTTCAAATGTTTAGTGTTTAGGTTAGTATGTTTTGTTTTCAAAGAAACAAAAAATACTTTTATTCAGCCAGGACACATTAAATTGATCAAAAAAAACGACAGAAGATTTTTAACATTGTTTCAAAAGTTCCAATATTTGTTTTAATAATTCATATAATAATTCTGCTAGCACAGGGAATTTAAATATCTTAAAATATAAACATGTAAAATCATGGTAAAAACCCTGTACTGCATGACATCGGGAGCTTAATGTTTTTAAGAAAAATATCAAGCACCAATAACATAATAAAAGAAACAATGTATAATAAATTATTGATATAAATATGTTAGTATATAATTGATGCTGCTGTTCAAATGTTTAGTGCTTAGGTTAGTACGTTTTGTTTTGTTTTGTTTTGTTTTGTGTTGTGTTGTGTTGTGTTGTGTTGTGTTGTGTTGTTTTGTGTTGTGTTTTGTTTTGGATTGTTTTGCTTTGTTTTGGATTGTGTTTTGTTTTGGATTGTGTTGTTTTTGTTTTGGATTGTGTTTTGTTTTGTATTGTGTTGTTTTGTGTTGTGGTGTTTGTGTTGTGTTGTGTGGTTTGTTTTGTTGTTGTTGTTGTTGTGTTGTGTTGTGTTGTGATGTGTTGTGTTGTGTTGTGTTGTGTTGTGTTGTGTTGTGTTGTGTTGTGTTGTGTTGTTTTGTGTGTTGTGTTTTGTTGTTGTGTTGTGTTGTGTTGTGTTGAGTTGTGTTGTTTTGTGGTTTTTTTGTTTTGTTTGTTTTGTTTTGTTGTTGTTGTTGTTTTTTTTTTTTTTTTTTTTTTTTTTTTTTTTTTGTTTTGTTTTGTTTTGTTTATTTGTTTTGTTTGTTTTGTTTTATTTTTTTTTGTTTGTTTGTTTTGTTTTTCAAAAAAACTAAAAATACTTGTATTCGCCAGGACACATTCACTTGATCAAATGAAAAATACATGGTTTCAAAAGATTTCTAGTTCAAATCAATGTTGTTTTATTCGTTAAGAAATTCTGCTTTGCACAGGAATTTTAAAATATATTCAAATTAAAAACATGGTAAAATCATGGTAAAAACCCTGTACTGCATGACATCAGGAGACTTAATGTTTTTTAAAGAAAAATAGCAGCAACAGTAACATAATAAAAGACAACAATGTATAATAAAGCACTGATATAAATATAGTATTATATAAATTCTGCTGATGTTCAAATGTTTAGGGTTAGTACGTTTTGTTTTGTTTCGGGCCCCCCCTCTGTTTTTTTTCAAAGAAACAATAAAAAATACTTTTATTTAGCCAGGACACATTAAACTGATCAAAAATGACAGTAAAAAATGTAACATTGTTTCAAAAGATTTCTAGTTCAAATAAATGTTATTTTATTCATTAAAGAGATTCTGCTTTACACAGGAATACATTTTAAAATATATACAAATAAAACATTTATTAAATAGAAAACGTTTTTTATTGTAATAACATTTCACAATATTAACAGTTTTTAAGTACTTAATGTTTGATCCAAATAAATGCAGTCTTTATAAGTATTTGACTTCTTTCAAAAACATTAAACTCTCACTTTTGACTGGTAGTGTAAATATTAATAGTATTAATCTAAACTATAATAAACTATCCAAGAAATATTGTCAATTCGCTTAACTCTAATCTGCTTACAACAAATTTTAACATTAGATCTGTCAGTATCATTACATAGCCAACTGATGTTTGATACATGGTAAAATTGTGAGAAGCAGGAAAATAAAAATAAAATCTTTCAAAATTGACTATGCTAATCACAGTTTACACTAAAATGTAATAACAGTAGTACCACTGCCATCAAATAAATACATAAACAAAATGATAGAAAGACTTGTATGGCTTTTTACACTGCTTAAAGAAGCTTCCACATACATTTTGAATGATTTTACAGATATTCAAAGAACTTAAGTATTTATGGATGCTATTTTGGCAGGCTTTGTAACTATAAAAACCATGGTACTGTAAATATTTGTAAAGAGTGATTAGAAATACTTTTATTTAATAGCACTACTTAACAGTTTATCCACACAAACTAAAACACGCTGAATAACATACCAACAATCATAAACCGTGTTTCTTGGAAGGAGTGATCGTGATCAGAGGAAGGAGCAGATGGCGTGATTCACCTGGTTTCTTCTCCAGAAGCTGTCTCTTACAGTAGATGACACACAGGATGAAGAGGGCGAGCAGGACGGTGGCCAGCGCACTGCAGATGACCGCAGCTAGAGCCATGTCTCTGGGGCTGGTCACCGCAGGCTGGACCGGGACAAAATTCACTCGCCCCATACCTGACAGATACACAGCAGAGAGAGGAAGTGAGGTCACCGAGTTCAGATTTTACTCTATTATTCACTCTCCTACAGTAAGTGCAACACAAAAGGAAGTTTTGACAGAATGTGTGTTCAAATAGTATATCACCATAAAACACCCATTTGAAGCTCTTTTAGAGCTTAACCGGTTTATCCCTAATTTACTTTCACTATATTAAAATAGAGCTGCGTCGACATTTTGCTAAAATTCTTACTGAAGAAAAATGGTTTGAACTACTGTACATGAGGATGACTAAATGATGAGTAAAGAATTGAATCCTACAAATTCATCTAGAAGCAGAGTAATTATCGTTAACTAAAACTATTTTTGTTCATTAAAATAAAGCTGAAATAAAACAAAATATAAATAAACAAAAATTAGAAATGTTGCTTTTGCAACTGAAGTACTAAATTTACTAAAATACTGGAAATACATAAAAACTAAAACTGAAATTAAAAAAAAATTAATAAGCTAAAGCTAATAAAAATTACAAAAGCATTTAACAAAATTGCTAAAAATTTAAATGAATTAAACACAAAATATTAATACAAATAATTAGTGCTGTCAAATGATTAATCGCGATTAATCGCATCCAAAATAAAGTTTTTGTTTACATAACATATATGTGTACTGTTTATATTTATTAGGCATCTATAAGTTCACACACACATGTCTATTTAAAGAAAAACGTGTTATTTTATATATTAAATATTTATAAATAAAATATAAATATATACATTTAAATATTTTCAAAATATATACTGTATGTCTGTGTATTTATATATACATAATAAATATACACAGTACACACATATATATTATGTAAACAAAAACTTTTATTTTGGATGCGATTAATCGCGATTAATCATTTCACACCACTGATATAAATGATACTAAAATAACACTGCAGGCTAAAGGGCCCAATTTACTTAAGCGAAATCCAAGAACAAATGGGTGTGAGGGAATTTAAACAAATCTGGTTGAAAAAGAAAATCGGTTTCAGTGGTTTGAAACAGCTTGCAGGCGCAAACTTTCCAGAAAACTTTACGGCAGTGGCGGGCACCTTCAAACTGCCAATGAACGTTTGACCTGAGGCTCCACCTTCATTGACATGGAAATCTTTTCAGGTTCTTGTTTTCACTCAGTAAGTCGAGATCAGACACCAAACATCAGATGTGTGCAAACAGTAAACCGTTGGCAACTATTTCGAATTTCTGTTTGCCTCTAAGCGAAGAACGCAGAAGAACTTTGCCATTAGTACTATATGTAAGGGCCTTAATTCACCAAGAGCTCCTTTAAGAATCTCCTACAAGATTGAATAATAGTGTTATAAAATCCAGACATTATTTGAAGAGGCTTTCACGTTCTACTACACTTTCCATTTTTTCCACCATGTGACCCATTCTGTCTCATCTTCCATTAAACCTGCCAAAACCAAAACCCCAGCTTGAAAGCCCCAATCTCCTCTCGCTGCGGTTGCGGCTGGGAATCTGCACCAAAGAAAATGCGGTTTAAAAAAAGCAGAAATGTCCTGAAGGTGAAGAGCACATTCCCGGCCTGCCGATAATTTTTCACCCCGGGCCAGTCGGGCCTTCACTTGCCAGTCTAGCGAGCCCATTATTAAGAGGCAGATCAAGGCCGAGGGCGGTCACTGCTATATGTTTGAAGTGGGGTTGGGGAATGTGGAATCAGCCTGAGAAAACAGCTTCCACGGTCTGAAGGCACCACAGGAACTCTGATGTCACCGTCTAGAGAGCCTTCCCTACTCAGAAGACAACAGCCATCTGAGAAAAAGCGAGGGACTATCAAGTGACTGATCTAGCCTGAAGAAGGGGTTTTACAGTCCGTGTTCTTCTGACACCGACTATTAAGTCATTGAGATAATTGGGGTTATCATGTTATCTGGTGTGTACATCAATATGTCCGTCACTTAGGACTGGAAAAATGGCTGTGTGGCGAACTCTAAAGAGTGTACGTTCACATGAACGGTTATTTCGATAGTAACAGTTCATCAATTAACAGCTAGTTAGCAACTACCTAGAACAACCTGCGCTAGCAACGACTTCATGTGAAGCGTACGGTGTAACAGTCTGGTCTTGGAAGTGAAGCCTCATTCACTTTCTCTATAGGGAAACTGATTTTTAACACCAACTTATAGACCTACACTCTTAAAAGGAAAGGTGCTTCAAAAGGTTCTTCAAGCGATGCCATAGAAGAACCATTTTTGGTTCCACAAAGAACCATTCAGTCAAAGGTTCTTTAAAGCACTATTTGTAATCTGAAGAACCTTCTTTCGCCACGTAGAACCTTTTGTGGAACAGAAGGGTTCTTCAGATGTTAAAGGTTCTTTATGGAACCATTTAGACAAAAAGGTTCTTCTATGGCATCGTGAAGCACCTTTATTTTTAAGAGTGTACTGTGAGCTATGAGGCTGTTCATCGATGGTATATGCTTTTGTTTGAAGCAGGTCTGCATAATTTTCACTTAAACATGTTTAACATTGAAATTTCTGGTGAAAAACTAAATTTCTCTTGATTCTGCAAAAAAAAATCTGTAACACTTTAGTATAGGGACCAATTCTCACTATTAAATAGTTGCTTATTAGCATGCCTATTATTAACATATTGGCTGTTTATTAGTACTGACAAGGCACATATTCTGTATGACCATATTCTACATCCCTATCCTACCCAATAACTAAACTTAACAACTAATTTACTAACTAATAATAAGCCGCAGAGAGGAGGTTATTGCAGGCAAAGTCTCGTTAATTGTTGTTAATAGCGAGAACTGGACCTTAAATTAAAGTGCGACCAAAAAATTAAAAAAACAAGCAAACTATTTAGCGACCACCCACTCTCATGGACTGCGAATGACGAGTCCCTACACGCTCAAAACACTGAAATTATATATACGGTATGTCATTTGCAATGCTTTCATGTGACTATAGTTCTTTCCCATTCCCTCCCAATTCTTTCCTTCCCCACCCCCCCCCCCCCCCGCCTCCCCTACCATTATTGAAACTGTAAAGTCACACACAAAGACCTTTTTGTCTGATTTTCAAATACTATTTTGTTTCAAATCAATGTTTGCAGTGTTGTGATTCACATTGTGGCTGGTTGGTTTGGTTCTTGGCTTCTCTCTATGAGAAAAATGAATGGGAAAAATACTTCCAGGACCATGGCGGATGAAAAACTAGGCAGCCACTGTTACACTTTGTTGATGCTAGTAGAGGTTGATGTTTGCATGTTGCTAAGCTAACAGCTCAAATGTCAAAAATACATAGTACATAAATTTTTGGGAAATCACTCATAAAACTTTCCCAAAGGATTTGTTGCATAGTCTACGATGGCATAGAATAACCGTTTTGGGTTCTCGACAGTACCTTTCAGTAAACAGTTCTTAAGAGAGTTCTTTTTTTTTTTAGTGTGAAGAACTTTAAACAGTCTATAAATAACTTTTTGTGGAATGGAAAGGTTCCATGGATGCTGAGGGTTCTTCATGGAACAATAAATGCCAATAAACAACCTTTATTTATTTAAGTCTTGCATATGTTACTTTTAAAAGTAATGATTACAATACATTGCATTAAAAAGTAACTAAGTATGTTACTTAATTACTTTTTATGGAAAGTAATGCATTAATTTACTTTTTCATTACTTTTTGTCACCTGGGCTGGGCTTGCTTAATAACAAAAAAAAAAAGTTGAATAAGCCTCAGTGCCTCTGCCTCTTCACTTCACTCCAGATTTCTCTTCTATCAGTAAATGAATGGGAAAACAAAGTAACTCAGATATTTCGTAGTAAATTTATTAGTGCTGTCAAACGATTAATCGTGATTAATCGCATCCAAAATAAAAGTTTTTGTTTACATGATGTGTTTGTGTACTGTGTATATTTATTATGCAAATATAAATACACACACATACGTGTGTATATATTTAAGAAAAAATGTTATGTTTATATATTAAATATATTTATAATATAAATTAAATTATCTATGATATACATAAACATGTAGGTCGGTCAAAAATGTTTAATCGCGTTAATCACTCTAAAACTAAAAGTTTTTTGTGTACTTATAATATGTTGTGTACTGTGTTATTTTATTATGTAGATATAAATATACACCACTCATACAGTATAGATTTTGAATATTATATTCATGTAGCATTTTATATTTACCTAATGTATATATATTATAAAATGTATTTAATATACAAATGATAACATGTTCTTAAATATATACTTGCATGTGTTTGTATTTATATATACATTATAAATATTCACAGTACACACACATATATTATGTAGACAATTTTTTTTTTATTTTGGATGTGATTAATCACGATTAATCGTTTGACAGCACTAGTAAATACATGTACATATTTTCAAAATAGATGCTGTATGTGTGTAATGTATTTATTTATACATAATAAATATACACAGTACACACACATATCATGTAAACAAAAACTTTTATTTTGGATCCGATTAATCGCGATTAATCGTTTGACAGCACTAAAATGTATATAACAAATAAAATAATGCGTTACTTTACTAGTTACTTGAAAAAAGTAATCTGATTAGGTAACTCATATTACTTGTAATACGTTACCTCCAACACTGCTGGCAACTATCCAGAACCATTCTAAAACCAGCAAAGCAGACCAGCTTGCCCAGCTTGGATAGACTTGCAACTTCATGGCTTGGCATCTCTCACTGGTATTGTAGTGACAGGTTTTGCACAGGCTTCAAAGACTTCAAAAGCAAAAATCTAGTTTAATGTAAAAGAGTTTTGCATTGTTTTCGTTCAATACCAGCAATCTGTAATGCCAAAATACATCAAAACATATAGTGACAGTACAGACATGTCTATTCCAAATCCTACACGGTCAGATTTTGGAACAAAGACTACAACACATAGAGATAAAGCCTGTGGACTTCTTTATCCCTACGTATTATTTTGGTATAATGAAGTTAAATATGAACCAGATATTTGTTCAACATCTTTTCACTGGATGGACACAAGCACTCTTTATTTGCTCTATGGTAAATTAATCATTAAGTAAACATGGGCTTGGCCTTCACAGGTACAAGTGCTCTTTGTGAGACACTGTCAACATCAGTTGAGCTCTCAAAAGAAGTTTCTTTGTTAGAGATGTGTGCCTTTGTGCACTCCGTTTGAAGACATAATCAAAACTATAGGTGCAGAGCTCATAATTTAGTCCTATAGTGACTAATCTCTTTCTCTACATCTCTTTCTCTACATCTCTACAATCTCCCATCAGCAGATTTAGAAGATATTTAGCTTTGCCAAGGTGTTGCTATGTGTATCTGAAGGTGTTCTGAGGGGTTTTGGCAAGCTGATATAGTGTTCTAGGTGGTTGATAGGTTTTTTGAGTGGTTGCTAGGTGGTTACTTTCGTAATTATGTGTTAAAGTTACTTTCATCAGACCAGGATGGCGATGTATCTTTTTTTTACAAAACAACACCAAGATTTTTTAAAGGTATAGTTCACCCAAAAATGATAATTCTGTCATTAATTACTCCCCCTCATGTCGTTCCAAACCCGTAAGACCTTCATTCATCTTCAGAACACAAATTAAGATATTTTTGATTAAATATGAGAGCTTTGTGATCCTCCATAGACAGCAATGTAA
The DNA here is from genome assembly GCA_018155175.1 of Sinocyclocheilus anophthalmus. Taxonomy (NCBI): domain Eukaryota; kingdom Metazoa; phylum Chordata; class Actinopteri; order Cypriniformes; family Cyprinidae; genus Sinocyclocheilus; species Sinocyclocheilus anophthalmus. The sequence goes on along the minus strand of JADLZN010001098.1, from coordinate 1,401,816 downwards.
CTGAAATGTTCCCAGGCCCAGAAACTTAATAAAGACATTGTTAAAATAGTCAGTGGTTCAACCATAATGTTATGAAGCTACAAGAATACTTTCTGTATGCAAAGAAAACAAACTAAGCATTTCCGTTTACATTGCTGTCTGTGCAGGGTCAGAAATCACGTGGATTTCATCAAAAATATCCTAATTTATGTTCTGAAGATGAACGAAGGTCTTATGGGTTTGGATGGAACAACATGACGGTGTGTAATTAGTGACAGAATTTTCATTTTTGGGTGAATTATCCCTTTATGTCTACTTTTACAAAATGACGAATGAGGAATGTGTATATGATCTGCTTCACATAAGAGAACCTTTAACATCTGAAGAACCTTTCTGTTTCACAAAAGTTTTTTTGTGGTGAAAGAAGGTTCTTCAGATTATAAAAAGGTAAGAAAGTGATGGTTCCTTGACTGAATGGTTCTTTGTGGAACCAAAAATTGAACTTCTATGGCATCTTGTGAAGAACCTTTTAAGCACCTTTATTTTTTAGAGTGCAGAATGCTTTGCATGTCCTCACAGTTTGCTCAGAGTGGTACTGTCATGTCTCAATGCCAGCAAATCTGGCCCAGCTGTGTGCTGTCCTCTTTCCTTCAGCTCCCCCCAAAACCAAAGCCTTTCCCCTCTTATCAGCTGCCCACAGCTGCAGCAAACACAGACAAAGGGCGGCCCTTGAAAAGATCTCACCTGCTGATACTATCGCTGCTCTGCGCTCCGTGAGTCAATAGACTGTTCTCTTTGATATGTGCGGCTGTTGACTTTAGAGAATGCCACACTCAAACACATGGCCTTGAGCCCGAAACAACTGTGGGGTGTGTAGAATAGAGGAGTGTGTTGATCTAGATCCCGAGATTCCAAGCGGGTTGCTGATTAAACGCTCAAGCCACCATTATTCACTTCATTAGTTGCCATGGTTGGGGCTTTTATGCTGGTGAGGATGGGCTCTGTTCTATAACCTAGTGAGCGTCTTTTCTGTCTACACAATAGGCAGCATCATAACCCAAATGGAACCACACAGAAGTGACTCTGCAGAAACTCTGCATGTCACAAAAACACACTTCTCATGTAAAATGCACAGGACACTCAAATCAAAATCAAATCACTTTTATTGTCACATCACCACATCACATGTGCCTTGGTGAGTGAAATTCCTGGGAGCGTGCTCCAGACAGTGCAGAATCTCGATTCACAGTTCAGTAGAGTTTAAAGTTAGCAAGCTAGTAAGCTAACAGCATTCTAGCCAAACACCCAAACCATACACATACTAGTTAAAACTTTCCAATTGTAAAAAATGACTATTAATAGAACACAACAAAATACAATATAATATATATATATATATATATATATATTATATATCATATATTATATATATATCTATTATTATATATTAATTATATTTAATGTCGAGCATTTTATTAGGCCTTTCCATATAATTTTGTGTCTGATATTGTCCCATACAATCAAAATTGTGTTTTGTTTTTGTTTCATGTTCATGCCTTATATACACACACATTATATATTATATTATATAGATCGATATATAAGTGTGTTTTTTTTTTTTATTTGGAACATATGAGATCCCTAATTCAATTATTTATTTGTAAATAACTATTTATGAATTATGTAATTAACTATTATAACAGATGTTGTAACTATTTTTTCAATATAGTTTTCCTTTTTGGGATGCAAAATGCGCTGGAAATTAAACGACATTTTTCGCAGTTATTAAATAACTGCCATTCGATTCAAATAACAGTACACTGAATCATAATTGTGACAGCCTTGGCTATAATAACAACACATATAAATTAATAATAATATAATAAACTATCATCTCTTTTCAGTATTATCTAATCTAATACTGTTTATGTACTTGTGTATATTTTTTTATATTCTTTATTTCTTCTTTATTACTGTATAATAATACCGTATAATATGATACTTACTATTATATAATACTATAATTGGCACGGTGAGCAAAACAACACACACACACACACACACAGTCCTAATCCTATCCGTTGACAACATATTTGTATTTTTACATTTTACAGTACTTTACTAATAATATCTAATAATTAATAATAGCTATAATAAATTACATACAGTTTTAGATCAGATTTTTCTAATTACCTGTCTATTTTCATATTTATACTTAAACTATAATAATAATAATAATAACCTATAATATATACCACAAGTATATAATCTAGTATTATATTATTTATATTTATATTTTTTTGTATTTTATTTGTATTATTATTTACTACAATTTTATATTTTCATTAACAGTTTTGACCAATTCTTCAATGCAGGTCTTGGATCAGAGCTGTTTTTCATGTGTACTGTTATATGAAGTTGTTCCTTTTAATCAGAGGATTGTCTTTTATGTAGTGCTTCATCACCCGCACCCCAGACTAATCAAATAAGTCCATCAGTGACCCACAAGACATACGAGACTCCAAGATGAAAGCCATCGCTAATTATGATCTATGGGCGGAGCCAATGTGATGTAATCCCCTTCAGGTCAAATACCAACCACTCAACTACTTTCATACTCCTGCGATTCAAGCTTTCTTCAATATGAAACAGAGATACACTACATAAAAGATCTTCCCATGACTGAACAGCACCACGGTGAAAAATACATCCAAGTACAACACAGCATTGGTCTCTTTTCATGCCGGGCTGCTTCAGAGGGTCTAAGTTCAGTAGCTTTGGGCTCGAATCCTAGTCGAAGTTAAAACAGAGGTGTTCACAAAAGCAAAAATGCCAGCTTATATTACTCTCACCCATTACCGGCCCAGCAGCCGCCCGGCTCTCATGTGACCCCTTCATAAATTGGCTTCACATCAGTTCAGATGCTTAGATGGGACAGCTGAGAGGGGCTTTGCCAAATATTTAGAGCTATCCCATGACAAGAAAAGACAGCAGCAGATGAAACACATTAAAGCAGCTAGAGGAACCCATAAAATGCTGTTTTCTTCCTTTCGCTCTCAAGATGGGCCAAAGAGACCGGAGTGTTTTTGGATTTATGGTCCTCTTCCTCGCGCAGCTGTGTGTTCGCCCCGGGCCGACGTGGGGGCCGTTAAAACCAACAGGCCTTTGAGTTTTCACCACCCTGTGTCAGATAATGCCAGAGGAGAGAAACTACCTGCAGCAGTCATGGTCCTGAAGTCAAGCTACAGATGAAAATCCTGATATTTTTGCTTCAAAAGCAAAGGAAAATATGCCTTCATCCCAAGTCCAAAATAAAATTGGCTGAAAGATTTCTCGCTCTGATATCTACAACTTTTTCAAACTTTCCTAACACATGACAACCAACATATACATGTCAACTATTTGGCATTCAGACACTTATTGTGTGCTGAAATGCACTATAATTCTCAATAGCAAAATACTTATACTTAACATATTAACCAAGGTATCCTTTTATCTTCTGTATGAAGCCACAGCTCTTTTTTATTTTATTTTATTTTCTGTATTATTTTAATTTTATTCTTTCATTTATGAGTTATTATAATTTAGCTATTAAAAGAACAACTCAATTGTAGTAACCATATGTAACATATTCCTTCATTTATTATGCTGTTAGACATACTCTATGTAGTAACCAAGAACATTTTATTTTTCATTTTACATTCTTTATTATTATTATTTTATGTATTATTTTATTTTTTCTTTAATTTATGCAGTTATTATCATGTAGCTATTAAAAGAAACAACTCAATGTAGTAACCATCTTACATATTTATTATTTATTCAAGTAATTATAGTTGCTGTTTACATACCTACTATGTATTAACCAAGAAAATGTATTTTTAATTTTAAATTCTTTATTATTTAATTTGATGTACTATTTTACTTTATGTAGTACATTTTATTTTATGTCATTCAATAATTTATGGCAGTTATCACAATTTATGGTAGCTAATAATAAAGGACTCAATGTAGTAGCTATATGTACGTACTTATTTATTTATTTATTTACTTACTTACATACTTACTGTTAGAAATACTCTATGTAGTATCCAAGACATTTTATTTTACATTTTAAATGATAAATTCTTTATTTTATTTTATGAGCTATTAAAATATTTACTCAATGTAGTAGCCATAATTATGTACATACATATTTATTTGTTTGTTTGTTTGGCATTAGAAATACTCTATGTACTAACCAAGAAATAAATGCTTTATTTTTATTATTTTTGATGGCAGTTTGATCCCGTGCCCTTCTCTCTCTCCCACTCCACTTCCTGTCAATACTTAACTGTCCTATCACAATTTTTTTACCCTTACCCTTTATAGCTAAAAACAAAGAACATACTGGTGTCCTCTACTCTTAAGGCTACTAAAATGAACCAAACATCATAGTGCATGATGATTACATTATAAGCCAGAGTTTACACAGAGATCAGATTCGTCACATGCAGGGGTCGAGCTGACCTGTGCGTCTACAGGACGTCTTTCCATGTATCTGGCGCAAGAGTATTAGACGTGGCTCAAACTCTGCAAATCCCCACATGATGCAGCAGCTGCAAACGTCTTGAACCTCTGGAAGTCAAACTTCATTCTGAAGCTATAAGATCCCCACTTCTCTCCCTGTGTAACTGCCAGACACACTAGCTTCTGTACAATGGCACTCAACGGTGGGTAAAATGAGCCCAATTAGCACCACAGACTGCTGGAGAACAATGCACTGCTTTGTGAAACACTACATACCCAGTGTGTGTTTACAGAAGAAAGCCATGCAGTTTCGCAGAGAGTTATGTTTATTACCTTTGCCTGTGTTCTGACTTGTAAAAAGAGATTGTAAAACACTGCTGTATGAATCACCAGCACTGAGTGGGTCGTCATCTCACAGATTATTATTAACGCAACTTTTTGTATGATGACCCCTTTTAAAGGATTACCCTAAAAAAAAAATCTGTCATCATGTACTTTATTATGTATGTTTTATTATTCTAAGTAGAAAAGAACTGAGATTTTTTTGACAAAAAAATAAAAAAACACCATAAAAGTCCGAAGTCATCATTTACTGATAATCTTGCCCTCCACATTCGCACATATTCAAACTGGCACGTTGCATTATGGAATATAGTGCACAAGTCAAGGTATGGAAAATAGTGGCTAGGACATTCAGCAAAATATTTCCTTGGGTTAAGAATGTCATATTATAGCTCAAACTAAAGCCATTAAAAAATGTCATTACTTGAAATAAAAGAAACATATATAGACAAAACTAAAAACTGTACAAATTTAAATTAAATATAAATAAACTATTTTAAATATTAATAAAACTATAACAACACCACATGAGAGTAAATGATGACAGAATGGTCACTAAACAAACCTTTTAAGAACATTATCACTGACGTTTCTGTGATAATGTTAACTGTGATCTGATGCTGATATATTTTTTCCTGAAGAAATGAATCCACTGGATTTCTTCCTCAAGGACTGAAACACCTTCTAATGTGTTTGCTTTCAGCGGTAATACATAAATGAGCTTACAGTGTGGTTCATACGGTGGTGGCGGATCTCCACACGGGATACACTCCATATCCTGGAATCCACTCAACTTCGTCTTTCTGTAAAATCTGAAAGAATAAAATGCATATTCATTTATTTGCAATAATACAATTATAAATAAGGCATTATTTCTTTTTTGGGTTTAGCAATCAAGTCAAAATTGTAATTAATAACATCATATAACAATTTATTATTCAAATAATATTGCATATTCAAAAGTTCGGGGTCAGTTTTTTAAAGGAGTTTTTTAATGTTTTTTATGTGTGTGTATTTATATACATAATAAATATACATAGTACACATACATACAGTATATTATGTAAACAAATACTTTTATTTGGGATGCGATTAATCGCGATTAATCATTTGACAGCACTAATTCAAACAGAAGATTATTTTAAATTGCAATAATATTTCATAAACATTGTTGTTTATACTGTCCGTTTGATCAAATAAATGCACCCTTGGTGACCATACGATACTTTTTTTTCCCTAACCCCAAACTTTTAAACAATATTTGCTGAGAAAAACCACCAACTGAATATAATTCAAAGACATACCATTATTGTTGCAGGCGATTAAACAACTGGATAAACAAAACGTGGCTTTAGAAGTCAAATACAATTTAAAGTCTACAGTAATCCATTTTACTAGACTTTAGACTTAGGGGTGTTTACAAATGTGATTCTTTTTTATTTGTTGGATTATGTACGCATGCATTCCATCTTGCTGCTTTTCAATTGAATTTCTCTGATAGCAGGAAAATCTCTCATCAGAAAATGTACATTGGGGCAAGAGTTATTTGACAGCATTAACTAATGAATCAGAGAAAACTATCCAATACAACATGAGAAATATCCCAGCATCAGTAAAAGCCCTAAGAACACATTTTTCTAAAATGATGCAGATGAACTTTGAAGGTAATGTGAAGAGTCGCCTTCAGCATGTCATACTGTGCCAAAGCACTTAATTATGGGTAATCAAAAGTTATTAAGAAACTTATCTGGTTGGAGCAGGATGCTGCTGTGGGGAAACTAGTAACTCTTGCAGCGATAGCGAAAAGCAGGTCTTTAAAAAACTGACATGTTTTATCTTCTAGGGCATGTCTGGGCCTTGAGTTTATTTCCCTGACCTGGACTTTAAACTCAGAAATGTTCGGCTGCGCTTGTGGCTGGAGGACAAAAGTGCAGGTAACTACACTTAAAAATAAAGGTTATTTTTTGGCATTGAAGAACCTTTAACACCCATGGAATCTTTCAGCTCCACAAATGGTTCTTTATAGTGGAAAAAAACATAAAAAAATAAAGTTCCAAAAGGAGTTTTTCACAGCAATGCCAAAGAATCTTTAATTGAGCAGTTCCTAAAATAACTTATTTTTTTCTTTTCTTTGTGCACTCTAAAAAATGATGGGTTAAATACAACCCAGTGCTGGGTAAAATAGGGACAAACCCAGCAATTGGGTTGTTTTGACCCAGCGATTGGGTGACTACCCAGAAGGTTGGGTTAAACATTTAACCCAACCGCTGGGTCAAAACAACCTATTTGCTGGGTTTGTCCCTATTTTACCCAGTTCTGGGTTGTATTTAACCCAGCATTTTAGAGTGTGTAAGAACATTCTAATAATATAAAGTAACTTTTTAAACCTGATAAACAGTGCTGGGTAGATTACTTACAAATTGTAATCCGTTATTGATTCCGCATTACATGACAAATTGTCGTAGTAATGTAAACCATTCATTCCCATTTAGTGTTATAATCCGACTACTTTTCGAAAACTGCTGGGTTTAAATACAACCCAGCGCTGGGTAAACTATAGACAAACCCAGTGGTGGGTTACTACCCAGGAAGGTGGGTTGAAAATTTAACCCACAGCGGGGGTCAAAAACAACAGTTGCTGGTTGTCCATCTTACCAGCGATGGTTGTATTAACCAGATTTTTAGAGTTTGTACGGACTTACTTTTAGATTAGTTACGTTCAGATACTTGTGAACTATATCGTTTTTCAATTGATTAAAATAGGACGAAGCTTGTACAATTGATATGAAAATACAAAGAGTATAGAAAATATTTCCATGTTGTATTCAACAACAGGACGGACAATTCAAAATATATTACGCAAAGGTACGAATGGAAGGGGTTTTATGATTCAATAAAAAGCTAATATGAATAAATCATAACATGTTAAATTAAAACATATAATTTTCAAATGATCAGAAAAAACACTTCCCCCTGATGGAAAAAAAAAATAATATTTATTTGTCTGACCCTCGCATGTCATGTGACGATAACCAAACGTCAGAGAACCATGAACCACCGCAAATGTGAAACTTCATTTTAAAAACGCTATAATCTACTTATAATATCAATATAATATATATTATATATATATATTATCTCTAGTATATAATATATAGAGGTGAAAGGAGATCAGATGACAAAAAAGTTTGGTGAATTGGAATTGTGCAGTGAATGTGTTTGAAATACAAACAAAAGTAATACATGGTAAAATAACTGACTGAGTTATAATTCAAATTAAAATGTATGTGTTCATCAGTAGTTGATGCAATTTTGAAACACTTCTTAAACCTGAAATGAGTTTTGTAAATCCAGTGGTCAAATGCTATGGTAGCAACATGACAAGAAATGAGCGAATGTCTAAAAATCTGGAAGACTTTCTGAGGTATTAAGCGGCAGTTTTAGAAAGGACAATGTCAAGATGAAAAAGAGGAATATAGGCGAATCATAACGTATGAATAAATTATTGCTATTGTGTAAATAATATGTATTCCATAACAAAGTAACTGTAGTCGGATTATGAGTATTTTAATATGTAATTTAATCTAAATACAAGTACTTAATTTTTGTAATCTGATTACATAACCTAGATTACTTGTAATCAGTTACTGCTCAGCTCTGACTATAAAGAATCTTTTGTGGAATATAAAGATTCCGTGGATGTTGAAGGTTTCATGGAACCATCAATGCCATATATAGTCATGTGAAAAAGTTAGGACACCCTATTGAATTCCATGGTTTTCTGTATCAGGACATCATAAGCACAATATTTTTGTTAAATAAATAATGACACAGTGTGATATGTCATGTGTTGTTGTTCATCTGAGGTTTTATTTTCAACATTTTAAGACCTGCCAAGGACCAGATAATTTTTACTATGTTCTGATATGGAAAACCATGGAATTCAATAGGGTGTCCTAATTTTTTCACATGACTGTTAGATCGTTTATTTAAGAGTGTAGATTTTTAAAATTTCTTCACATAAAAAAAAAAAAACAATGAAAGAACTGCTCACTAAAAGTTTTGGGGAACCCCAAAATGCTTTTCCTACAGCATCGCTGTGAAAACCCCCTTTTGAACCTTTATTATATTCTGACTTAAACTTGTGGTTTCTGAAAACGCCCATCATCCTTTATTCTATACAACTGACTCACCCGGGCAGGCAGTCTCCGCATACGGCATTGCTCGTGGTGGAGCAGTTCCCCTTCTGGAAGCGGTTGAGGAGGGAACAGTCCAGACAGGGCTTGCATTTCTGCAGGCTGCGGTCCTCTTTGAAGCGACTGGTTCTGCAGGGCACACACTGGGCATCCTCCCCATAGCCAAAGCCACATTCCTGCGAGGATTAACGGAAGATATCTCACTGCCGAGGAAGGGAAGGGCGAGGGAGAGCCGCGCTAAAGAAAAGCACCAATGTGGACTAACAAGAGGCCGAGATGAAATAATGATCACAGTGTGTGTGAGATCCCCCCGCTGAACAAAGGCCAAGCTTCTTTTCAGAGAGTCTATCTTACACAGGCAATAATCTCCCTGACTCTCACGGGATCAATGAACAGCCTTCTGCTCCGGGCCCCCGAAGGGCTCCGCATTTGAATCAGAAAGGCCCACGGGGACGCCCATTGTTGGTTTACTGGGAGTTTATTGCAGAGGCTTTGTCAGGCCTCTCTTCGGCTAAAGTGTGCGTGAGAGATATTGATATTGAGAGGTTTTGGTAAGCGTAACGCGGAAAGAGAAGAAATCTCTTAAACTAAAAGATTTACTGAGATTGCAGATTTTACGTTTTAGTAACACAAAAGATTAAAGTTTGCATATATAATGTTTGCACAATAAACTTTGCGTTCTCTGTTAGTTTCTAACCACAGAATCAGGAATGCACCCACATTTCAAAATTAAATGAAAATGATAACATTTAATTATAAAGTAAATCAAATTTTTGCCACTCAATTTTATGTTTAATTTTATAATTTTACATCTTATAGATAAATTATACATTATGAATAAATCATAAATTCATTAAAAAATCTAGTATTTTTTTAAGTTAAATTAAATGCATTAAACTGACCAAAACTGACAGTAAAATGTTTTAAAAATTACAAACAATTTAAATAAATGCATTTGAACTTTCTCTTTAACAAAAACGTTCACAGTTTCCACAAAAAAAAATAAAAATAAGCAGCTGTTTTTCAACATTGATATGAACAATTAAAAAGTTTCTCAAGGCCAGCAAAATAGCATATTTGATAATTTCTAATGGATCGTGTGACATAATGAATTAAAACAAACAGGAATATTCAAATTTTTAAATATATTAATATTAATATTACAATAAAATGTTTTAAATTGTGACAAAATTTTGCAAAATTACTGTTTTACTGTAGTTTTGATCAAATAATAAAAAATAAAAAACACATGCAGCCATGGTTAGTATAAAATACTTCTTTCAAAAACATTATAAATCTTAGAACAGTAAAGTGCATATATAATAGAAATTGTAGTATAAATGTGAGTGTGTGTGTGTGTGTGTGGGGTGTGTGTGTGGGGGTGTGTGTGTGTGGGTGTGTGGGCTAATGTAATTGTTAAAAATAGAAATGTGTAAAATGAAGTTGACTTAAAAGTGACAAAATCTATACAGTAGATGTCAGTTCCTCCAAATGACTTTAGGCCTCATGTTCTTTTAGGAAAATGTATTGAACAGGGTGAAACATGACCCAGACATGTTCTTGACAGGTTTCGTGAGATTCACGCCGAAAAGTGATCTGTGTTCATACGCAAATCCAAATCATGAAAGAAACCTGAAGAGAGGTCTCTATGTCTAGCTGTGGGGTCGAGAAGAATTCTCAGCGCTCTTGAATAAAACAAGACAACACCCTTTGCATTGTTCCCTAAATACAGGCCTATTTCATTCCAATACAAGATCGAAAACAGTGCACTTTGGGTAATAATAGGAGGCAGATTGAACAGTACACATGCAACGTCTAAGCAAAACACGACAAAGAGACCACAGGGAAAGTATCTGAGCATAACTAAATGAGGATTATTACTAGTGGTCGACCGATATTTGGCATTTTTCAAATATCGGTATCGGCCGATAAGTTTTTCTGTTTGGCCGATGCGTTCGAGGCGGGACTTTTATTTTGACGCGCCTGAACACACAGTGCTCACATTCTCCCTCTTGTTCGCTAATATGGACAGAAGTCTGTCTAATAATCTGATAGAACTGTTAAACAAAGAAATTAAAATACAAAAAGAATTATAACGATTGCTTTTATATTATTAGTAATAGAAAGGCAAACATTATAATACTTTCTCGTTTGCCGTCAGCATTCAGCAAATACACATTTACATCATTTAAACAAATCTTTGAATGGCTAATGAAAATTTAATTTCACAAACCTTGCAAACTTAGTCGTATCCAGTTGTGAGATCTTGTGAAGTGATCTGCATGATCGCGTGTTTTCTGCGTGACAGTTGGGCCGTGCAAATTGAATGCTTTAAACATTCGTGATTTCAAATTATGCTGCGCTTTATGCATTTGCCCACTGTCATAGTCATGTCATTTTCACTGTGTGCTGTTTGTTAAATGAGTGTTACACTGGCTTTATTTGAAAAAATATGATTCCCAATGCACACAAACTTCCTAGAATACTGAGTGCCCTGTTGGTTACTGTGTTTACTTCCTTTTTTTTAATTATATTTTTTATTAAATATGTATTTATTTGTGGAAAATGCTTTGTCATCTAAAGTATAAGTATGTTTATTTTACAAATTTAGTTTTTAATCCATTTTCAAATTATTTCAAATTTCTTAAATATTAATTCAAATAAAAACATTTATATCGGCTTTATATCGGCCACCCTGCTTTCCAAGATATCGGCATCGGCTATCAAAAAAACAATATCGGTCGACCACAAATTATTACAATAGAACAGAATACAGCTGTCTTTATGTAAACACTAGTATTTTGCTCACAAATGAGACAGAAATTCATCTGGGAAGATGTTCTAATGGGTTTAGAATGGTATTTCCTCGAACTGAGACGAACAGGCATGTTTCTGTACAACATGTTGGACTTTTACGTTTTGCCACATTGAGTTTGACATTAAGAAGGGAAATGTAAGCAAGTTTTTTTTTTCAGGCTCCAGGATTTAAACTGAAATCTTAAGTGCCAGTTAATTAGCATTACTCATAACAGCCTTTCCCCCTCCTGGTCCACCCACTCCAATAAACAATAGCAGTCTTTTCAAAACTCTACTGACAGTAATCAATCTGGAATACGCTTGTTTGTTTTTAATCCTTTCCACATTGATATAATTCTTGGGAATCTTGCGGGGATCCATTCAGCTTTCACTGAGCCAGATTTCTCAAGTGAAGCAAAGCTTTATGGAATTCAAATAATGCCTTGTGCAACTATCCAACAGAATTCATCAATCAAGACATTTCTCAATGAAACCCACCAGCAATGTGACACTAAATCAAAACCCAGAGTTTCCAGTCTAGTTCTGACTAAAAGTTCTCATGTTCTCTCTTGATTCGTGTCAGCTAGAGGAAATTCGTGCAAAGATGAAAATTATGTCATCATTTGCAAACTTCATTATGAGAGCGAATGCAGAATATCTGGAATCAACTGACGCAAATGAGTTTTGACACACAGGGTGCAGCAAGATTTCTGCTAAATGACTTAGAGTTCGTTTCTCACACAAAGCTATTGTATGGCATCAGACGACTAGAAATGTAGTGCACACAAGTCGTCTTGATTGCTTTTAAGGTACTTTTATAGTCCTGTATTTCACAGTCTGGTTCAATGTACACTTTTCAAAAATCTCTTTTTGGGTTCCACAGAAAAAAAAAAACTATTGTTTTAAAAGTGCACATTTATTTTACACAAGTTAATTTTTATATGATATCGACAATTTAAAATAACCATTTTCTATTTTAGTATAAACTACCAGTCACAGGGTTGACAAAATAATACTGTAAAATAATATTATTACTATTATAACATATAAAAAAAATTATACTATATAAAAAATTGAGATTTAGAAAAGTAAAATAATACTGGAAAATTTTAAATATTGTTTAAAAACTGATTGTACATTTAAAAAGTTATATTTTAATATTATTAAAATATCTAATTATTAACTAATAAATATATAATTTAATTTCATTAAATGTGTAATTTTTACAGTGATGGCAGAGTGATTTTAACAGCCAACGTCTTTAGATTCACATGCGCAGTTATAATCAGCTATTATTGGTCATCAATTATACGGTGATATCAAAGTTGAAACTTATATTTTGTGGAAATTATGATATTATGTTTAGGATTCGTTCTTGACTAGAAAGTTCAACAGCATTTATTTGTAATATAAATCTTTTGTTGCATTATAAATGTCCTTACTGTGACTTTTGGGTAAGTTCAGGTCCTTTAGAATAAATGTTTGTATTTTTTTATTTTTTTTTTAATTTAGGTTTTCAATATGGATAATAAGAATGTTTTGAGCACCAATCTAATGGACATTAATAAATACTATCTAAAAAGGTTATTGTAAATTATAATAATATTATGACAATTTTAACTGTAATTTTGATCAAATAAATGCAGCCTTGGTTAGCATAAGACACTTCTTTCAAAAACACTAAAAAGTCGTTCTTAACTTTTTTAAAAGAAAAAAATGAATGAGTGCCCCTTGAAGACTTCTTGACATCTTAGAAATCCGACCTAAGATGCTTCTTCAACTTTATAAACAACACGATCTGTAACCGTGATCCATTAAACAAACACATCTCCTCAAACAATCCCGTTCCCACCAGTCGCATTCCAGCAGAGGAGCGTCATGTGGAGAAAAGTGAGAGGACCTTTGTGGTTTGATATCACCCTGCACTATTGTTTTTTTCCCAGCTGCCCCTTCCCAAGTCAGGTCACTCTTACCCACCTGCATTTCCACCACACTGAGCTGGATTAGAGAAGAGGCTCAAATATCATTAACGTGGAGATCGGCTTCAAACAGGGGCCTTCATTCAACACCGCGATCCAGTTTCCCAGCTTGGGCACACATGGATTACCGGCCTGCGTGAGAGAGCCAGTGACAAGAGCTCTCCACAAAGTCTGGCCCGGGGATCAGACGGGGTTCAGCCACTGTTAGAGAAGACCGATTTGGCTCTCTCAACACAGGCCCTCCAAAGACTACATATAGGCTGCCTGAACAGAACGACAGCTGTTGTTGCCTCGCCGCAGCCCATAAAAGACCTTCCTCTCCAGCAGGGCGAGAAGGATCAGGGGGACGGTGAATAAAAGAGGTATGGTCACTCCGTTTGAAGGCATGAGGCCATTCCCGGAGAGCTAATAAACAACAGAGTGAAGGGGGGAAGAGAAATCTAAGGAGCTCTGTAACCCCCTGTGGTTTGTCTGTTGGAGTGTGCTGCTGGGATCTTCCAGCGTTTAGAAATTCAAACAGATAGCTGGACCTGGCTCGCGAATACAGCTAAGAATGCGTTTGCGTGTGCTAATATAGGCAGTACGAGTTTGAATCTGGCTTGCAACATTTCATAATCCAAACTGGACATCAGATATAAGCCAATGAGGATTAAGGCTCCCGAATATGGCTCTGAAAGTGTATATGTGTCAGAGCTGTGGCTTAGTAGTTTTCACTGTGAGCTGTGGTGCTAATGTAGGCAGTATGAGTTCGAATCTGGCTCACAACTCTTCCTGATTCTGTTTCCCCCAACATTTTCTGTCCTTTCCCGTGTTAAATTCCGTGTCATTACAATTGAGTTACATTTAAAAGTCTTACAAAATTAATTAATGAAATAAATCATTATTGCAAAGAATTTTCGGTTTCGGTTTTCGACCAAGCACATCCAGAATTCTCGGTTTCGTTTTGGTTTTTTTGTGTTTTTTTTTTTTGCCCAGAATTTTCATTTCAGTGCATCCCTACCATTTACTGTAACTACATACAGAGCACTGTGTTTGCAACCGCATGCTCCTTTAAAGGATTACACACACACACACCAGTATGCAGAGACATTTAAGAGGGTTTATTCTCCAAATAACTTTAAATTCATGTTGCTGAAAAATGTGTTAATAAATGTTATGTGTATGGACTCTTGTTTTTGTTCCACGTTAGCTTCCTGCCTCTTACAAAAGCCACAAAGCCTTCCAAGAAGACAGTAAAGGCTTATGTCATGCCTGAGCTGTAGTTAGGCTGAAACTTGAAAGTTAAGTTGCACAATGTTTAGGTTTTATTTTTTATTTTTTTATTACTATTATTCTGATTTATGTCTTAGTTTTGGGTTGTACTATGTTTACCTTTTTTAAAGTAATTTGAAATAGATTTTAATTTTTTTTTATATTTGTTTTTGCGTTTTGAAAGTAATATGGCAATTAAATGCATTAAATGGGTTTAGCTTTCACAGTTATTAATATATGCAATTTCAGCAATAAAAAATTTAAATTTTTTCTAAAAAGGAAACAAATTACTTGTTCATTTTAAGAGACCTGTCTTATTTTCTCTTGTATATTTAGTATTGCTCTTTAATAAAGACAAAGTTCTTCTTATCCAATTACTCGATGGAATTTTCGGTAGAATACTCAATCACTAAAATATTCGATAGCTTCAGCCCTAATATTTCAATAAAAAAATCCATAAGTGGAATGTGTCTACATGTCGGAGCTGTGGCTGAGTAGTTTTCCCTGTGAGCTGTGGTACTAATATAGGCAATAGGAGTTCAAATCTGGCTTGCAACATTTCATAATCTTAACTGGACATCACATATAAGCCAATGAGGATTCAGGCTCCCGAATATGTCTCTGAAAGTGTCTGTGTCAGAGCCGTAGCTTAGTAGTTATTTCTGTGATCTGTGGTGCTAACCAGGGCAATTAAAGTTCGAATCCAGCTTGCAACATTTCCTAATCCTGTTTCTCCCAAAGTTTTCTGTCCTCTCCCTGTTATCCTTTCAATAAAAAAATGTCATAAGCAGAATGTGTCTTTGCGTCAGAGCAGTGGCTTGGTAGATATCACTGTAAGCTGTGGTGCTCATAAGGGCAACAGGAGATTGAATCTGGCTTGCAACATTTCATGATCTTAGCTGTACATCAGATATAAGCCAATGAGGACTCAGGCTCCCGAATATGGCTCTGAATGTGTCTATTTGTCAGTACCGTGGCTTAGTAGTTATTACTGTGAGCTGTGGTACTCAAAAGAACACAATGTCTGGCTCACAACATTTCCTAATCCTGTTTCCTCTAACATTATCCGTCCTTTGCCTGTTATCATTTTAGTATAAAAAATGTCAAAAGCAAAAAAAGTGTATGCGTATTAGAGATATGACTTAGCAGTTATTGCTGTGAGCTGTGGTGCTCAAAAGGGCAACTGGAGTTTGAATCTGGCTTGCAATATTTCCTCATCCTAGCTGGACATCAGATAAAAGCAAATGAGTATTTAGGCTCCTGAATATGGTTCAGATGTGTCTACGTGTCAGAGCTGTGGCTTAGTAGTTATTATCTTAAGCTGTGGTGCTCACAAGGGCAATGGGTGTTTGAATCTGATTTACAATATTAATAATCCTCAATGGACGTCAGATAAAAGCCAATGGGGATTCCGGCACCCAGATGTGGCTCTGAATGTGTCTTTATGTCAGAGCAGTGGCTTAGTAGTTAGCACTGCAAACTGTGGTGCTTACAAGGGCAACAGGAGTTTGAATCTGACTTGCAACATTTCCTAAACATAGCTGGACTTCAGATAAATGCCCATAAGGACTGAGGCCCCCAAATATGACCTGAAGTTTAATAGATATCTCTTTGAGCTGTGGTTCTTGTATTGGCACCAGAAGTTCAAATATCGCTCACAACAGTTCCTAATCCTATTTCTCCCATCATTTCATGTCCTCTCCTTGTTATTACTTCAACAGTAGTAGTAGTAGTAGTATACTTTATTGTCCTCAATAGGAAAATTGTTATGGACTACATGTGTGTGTTTGAACATGCTTTACGCCATCCTGTTTTCTCCTCTATCACACATCCATCCTGCTGTTATAACAGAAAGTGTCAAAGGCAGTCACAACACAAACTAATGGTTTTCCCCAAACACAGCTCCTGTCTACCATTGGTCAGCCAAACAGGCAGAACTGCTTCAATATAATCTATAATAAATAGATTTGGCCCACGGCTCTCTCACCTTGTTCTGATACCTGGGTAGTCCTACACTAACTTGCTTTATAGTGGTAGCGTCGGCTTTCTTTGTTAGGCACATTTCAGAAGTGAACTGTGCGAAGTTGTGTTCAACATTTTCCTGTAAGCTCGTTTCGTACATTAGTCCATGTCTTCGCTTCTCTGCTTTGCCTGTTTTTAAAAATAAGTCACACGAATCACAAGCGGCCTCCCTACCATTTTTTTTCTATCGATCTCTAACTAACAGGTATGTTCAATAGACACAGTGATACTGATGACCCTTTACGTTCTTGGTAGAAAATCACCTTCTGTATGTCTCAGTACCATGGCCAACTAAATTCCTGTAAATGCGTATTTTTTTATTTCACAATGTTGTAACCTCTCTTCCCAGCAGTATGTATATTCTTGCTATCAAATGAAAAGTTAAGAATGCCACCTCTATTCTTTCCAAAGTGTTTTCACCGTCATAATTTGTTAAGAGGACTCACACCCAGTACCTGCACAGTACCCATGTTTTCCCATATTCTCTTCGCCAGATTTGCAGTGCTTGAATGCACAACTGCAAACCACCCATGGCTGTGCTTAGGGTTTTAGTTTGTTTGTTGATGAGTATCGGAGAATTATGCAGGATGGTTCTGCTGTTTTTGTATCCAAAGCCCCCTTATTTTCTGTTGTCCCAGACCATACCACTCATTGTTTGTATCGTCAGCCTTATTTAAAACCCCATTACCCAACACTGTTGTATTAAATAAACCTGAACCACCTCGCCTTCATTTACATACCTTCCTGTATCTCATAGCCACAGAGCTAATTTTACTTCACCCCAGCAGGTACGCTTTCGGGTGAATTCACCTAAAACCTGCAATGAACACTCATTTGCGTGGAGTCTTATTCACCCCAAAATCCACAGCAATTGTAAAATGCTGAACCGCTTGCTAAAAATGAAAGTATGGCCTGGGGATACTATGTTATTGAGATAAACAAATTGGTGTAACAAATACACTAATAGTGAATTATTAAAAATACCTAAATTGCTGTCAAGTATGGGTTGTAACTTTTTGTAGCAGTGCATGATTCCCTCTCATGACGCTTTGCGTCACGCGCATATGGTGTTCTGTGCTTTTTGTGTAATCGTTTTTCTTGACGGGCTGTCTTTGTGTTTAGAAACAGCTATTAGTTATATGCCCCTGTGAAGGGCCCCATCGAACCTTTCCTGTGATCAACGTTGTATTTTTTGAGACTACGTTATAAGCTCATGCAAACTATGTATAGAACCTTTACTATCATTGAATGTCCATGAAGCACATACGTTGAAAAGCAACTTGAAAGTCATATTATGCAAGCTCATGGGTTCAAACTCATATCTGTCCAAGCTTTTATTTGTCCGATTTGTGAAGAAATCTTTGCGTTAGATCTTTTCACGGGCGGAGGGCAAGACAACTGCGAAAACGTCGGTCTTTGTTCAGATGGAAGCACACTGCACCAAAAGGTAATCATACAACATAAAACTTAATCGAGCTTGTGTTGCCACGTCACTATGGCAGCCGATGCATAAAAACATCGTTAAAAACACTTTTAAATTAGATTTTTATAGCGTTGTTACAGCTCAACTGACTGATTGTATCAATCAACGGACGGCGTTCTCGCGACCATGGATCTCGAGCATGCAACATTTTGATAACATTGGGCTGTGGAAAGATTTCATTTTTGTCTGAACTATCACTTTAACAATTACAAAATGCCTATCAACAAACCTTTATCTTGGCTGTTATCACCTTTTTAGGTGAAAGATAGTGTGTATGTGGGGGTTTTACAAGCTGTTTGACTAGTCATCATGGACCTGAGAAACAGCAAAAGGGAAATATGCGAAGCGGTGATTTAGTGTCAGACACTAAAACGACAAAAATGTTAAGGTGTTGCTGTTGTTATTACAGCTATTCTAAGGTTAAGTGTAATTTCTATAGTAAATTAACGACTCTGTTTAACAGGTTTCCCAGCGCTGCTCCCATCTGCCATTGGTCACAAAAAACAGATAGCCCCGCCCCCAAACCTACGCCATTGGTTGAGCCACTGATGCTGTTGTTGGGCAGGTAAGGATGTTCAAACAAACAAAGCAGTGTTTTGATAACACCACAAACTTTTTAGGGAAAATAAACCTACTCATACTAGTATCTGCATATTAAAGTGGGATAAAAAAAGTATTTTAACATCGAAACGAATCTAATCGAAAGTAACTCAAACACCACATGATATTGTCCTTGGCTCTAAAGAATAGGGTAAACCACAAGGGCTTGAATGGAAAAAGTAGGCAATCATTCACTACCTCCCCAGGCCCCAAAGCATCAATTGGCCCGAAAACATCTGAAGCATTGAAGCGTATAACCAATAAGTGTGTGTTCATGTGTACCGACATGAAAGTCGTGCGGTTATAAGAAGCATGTGCACTACATTTGTATACATCCAACAGCCTGATGTACCTGCATTTACCCAGGCATAAACTGTGTAATGATTTCCACACTTCAGAAATACCCCAGACCTCCGTTTAGATTAGGTTTATAGTACAAAACCACGTAATTTCTTAACATGCCGTGTTTACAAGGCCTTGAAATTCTCAGGGGTGGCAATGACATTAAAAGGCTTGAAGGAAAAACAGAAGATTGTGAGCAGAAGTGTGGGTGTAACTGATTAAAGCATGGCCAGCGCTCTACAAAGGAGAACAACGGTTTACCCTCTCTCTTTATGAAAAGGAGGAAGCAATAAATAATTGGTCGGGACAAGCTATTCAAAACATTGGCATCCCCTCTTTATTGGTGAACTCTTTGCTTTTGGCCAGTTTGGTCATGAAAACTGATGGGAACGCGTCTCTCGGTCCAAGATTTAATCGCATACGTGGTCTTTTTTAAAAAGCACTCAAAGTATAAGCGTCTAAATATATCTGCGTATTAATCTGACTGTGGTAGGTGCAGACCGGAAAGAATTCCAGAATGAAGCTCAATGGGAACCAATTCAAAGCAACAGAGTGCTTTGGATATTATGTCTTGATTTAAGATGTAATCTTTTTAGGAAATTAAAAATACTATGTGCGCCAATGTTTCAAATGAGGCTAAAACAAAAAAAAAGAAATAACCCAGTGAAGAATTGGCAAACCTTGGATAGCTCTTGTCCAGCATCACACTGCCGGCAGGGAATACAGTTTCCAAGCTTATCCTTGTATTCCTGTTCCCTGCAATCTCTTCTCTCCTCTGCCATGACTGCAAACTGTGAGGAACATGAATCAAACATGGTTAATTATTCCATAACATCATTGGAGGTTTACCAAATTGGAGTGCAAGTAAATGCAGCCTTGGTGATGTAGTAGTGCAAGGGTCTTTTAGAGCACATCTCAGAATATCAGTTTTTCACTCTTAAAGTTAGTAGAAAGTGTTCATATGAACGAAACATACCATAACGCACAGTTGAAGGACGAGTATCCTCTGAAGAGGAAAAGTGGAGAGGATCTGAGCCCGGGGCATTGTGAACCCACATACACTGTGAACACAGAAATCCTTTGATGAATGATTAATGGAGGACACTATTTGCATTATCTTTCATAACTGTGTGAACACCAAGCAAACAATGATTATTATAAATAAATACCCTTTTTTAATGTTCCTAATAAAGCTACTGCATGTTGAAATCAGATATCAAAATATTAGAAATGCTCTGTAGATGTTTAATATTTAATGAGGTTTAACATTTACTGAGTTGGATACAGATGCCGATAATTAAAAATAGGGTACACGCTAAAAAATGCTGGGTTGTTTCAACCCAACTTTGGGTCAAATATGGACTAAAAATGGGTTAAAAATGGGTTAATAATTAAAAAATGTAACCCAACAGCTGGGTTAGGCCATATTTGACCCAAAGTTGGGTTGAAACAACCCAGAATTTTTAAGAGTGTAATATTGGCTGATAATGATCTATCAGAGTCAATTTTCATAGATTTCACCTACATAAACATTCTGGCTTATGCTGTTTTACTCAGAAAGTATTATAAATTTAGTTGGGTTATTCAAAGAGAGAGGAGAGAGGAGTTATATTTCCCTTTTGGACAGTATTAACAAATATGCAATAAACCTAAAAAAACTGCATGTTAGACACGTTCTATCTACTATATGTAAACAATCTATCCATTTATCATTTATCGGTTTATATAATACTGGCGGAATCAGAAAAAATAGCCTCCTTACACAAATAAATAAATAAATAAAAACTAACTATATTTAGACGATAATTATTAACTGCTAGTTATTATACTTGAATTCTTGAGTGAGAGATCTAGTCTTATTTTATTATATATTAATTGTTGTGTGTTTTTGTTGCTTTTGTAGTTGTTGATTGGTATAACATTATTATAAAATATAAAGTATGTGAAAAAGTTGTTTTCCTTGTGTTCTAGACCTAAGTAGACTTGGGCCGGTATTCGGTAATGCGCATATATAACCGCTAAAGAATTGCACGATATTGAGATCGTGGGCCTTATATGACGTGGATAATATATCTAAATATTAGGGCGGGGAAATTTTGAATGCATTTTAAGAATACTTTTCCAATCAACTGGTCAAAATGCACAACACCGCTGTATAAGCGCGGACCAGAAGCACATGGCGGACGCTCTGGATGAAAGCACACTCTCACTCTCTGACAGCAGATGGCGCTAAACTGCAGAAATAATAATAAAAAATAATTAATTTAAATGCAGCTGTTACCCCGGAAACCCTGTAAATAAAGCAGCTGCTCTACTTTCTGTTTCTGAAAGGTGTTTAAATGATTTTAACAGCCATTCAGATTTGTGTATTCGAACAGCACCAAATACTTAAATATTTAGGCTATTTATTTTCAAACTTTTTTCCTTTTTAATCTGGACTACAACATGCCCTAGATCAGGGGTGGCGAACTCCAGTCCTGGAGAGCCGCAGCCCTGCAGAGTTCAGCTCCAACCCTAATTAAAACTCACCTGCCTGTAGCTTCCTAGTAACCGTTCAGACCTTGATTAGCTTGTTCAGGTGTGTTTGATTAGGGTTGAAGCAAAACTCTGCAGGGCTGCGGCTCTCCAGGACCGACGTTCGCCACCCCTGCCCTAGATATTGTTTGAAAGCGTTTTGATTCTTTATTGTTCAGACACACTTTACATTAGCCTTGTATTTTTTTTTTAACAAAGATTAATAACTTCTGTAGCAAATGTAACTATTGCTCATTGTGAATGTTAATGCATTAACTAAAGTTAACTAATGAGGTCTTGTTGTAAAGTGATACCTATTGGTCTTAATAATTTTTTTGCACTTTAATCTGTATAAAACGTTTAACTTTATACATTTCTCTGTATTGCTTTATTGCGTTTAAATGTCCAGTTATTTTCATTATATGAAAAAAGTTATTAAACCTGTTATACTGTATTATGACAGCACTTTTTTTTAACTAAATGTCAATATCGTGATAATACCGTATACCGTGATAAAAGCCTTAGCAATTCATCGCAACATGAGAATTTGATACCGGCATATCCCTAGACCTAATGAATGTTCAGTTAAATTCTGTAGTCATTTTAATATTCAAAGATGTAGCCTACTAGTAGCTCATGTCGCTATTTTTCATTTAATACTACTACATTATGTCGTGTTACACATTGAAATCAGGCTTCAAGCCATAACAATGCATAGTATAAAATATAGTTACCCTTTTGTATTTGTAACTTTTTAACACGGCATAAAAAAAAGAGTGTACTGGACGAAATAAAATTAGGTCCCTTATAAGCTGTAAGTGTTTGTTTCGTGTAGTTTTCTGAAGATACAGGCTTTTGGATACATATTACGCGCGGTCAAAGCAGCGCTGCAACTGTGCGCAAAACTTTCTTACCGATAATTAACGAGTCGCTCGCGAGATCGCCCTCTCCTATCTATGCAAAGCTGTTCGGGAACGGGATGTGATCCAGTGCGCTCGCCGCTGAGGTCCGAACCCTTCCAGAGTCCAGCCCTGAAGTCAAAGCTCAGGTGAAAGCCTGCGGTCTGTGAAGCCTGATGCCTGTGATCTGATCTCCCATCAGCATGTGCATCAAAGCTGCAGACACGTCCTGGACAAAAGCGCTTTAAACGAGCCTGTTTATTCACTTACAGCCCTCCATGTGTTAATCCGAATATCTGCAAATGCACACACCCCATATGAACACAAGAGAAGCCTGACTGCAGGATCCCGAGGCAGGCACGGCTCGGTCTTGTGTGATCTGATCCGATCTGATCTGATCTGCTGCGCGTGTTTGATGCAGAATTCCCTTTCATCTCAGTGACGTCCCCTGACGGGCAGCGATTGGCTGGATTGTCTGCAGAAATCAAATCTCCTGCATTCACTGGCTCCAAAAAGAGTATTCTGTAGTCATTTTAATATTCACAAATGTATTGGTACTGGATGCCCTCTGCTGGTCAGCCTTTACCTGCGTTTATGCTGCTTCTACATCAAATGCAATTGTCGATAACTCAAAATATATACATTAATATAGTGTAAATACTATGTTTAATGTATGATCAACATTATTTACATTCTACAATCTTGAGCTAGGCGGGAGACTGGGGCTAGTTGTCACAAATTGTTAGGTTTTGTCAAACAAATAATGTTCACAATGCCAAGCTACATCTATGGGAATAACAGAAATTGACCTGCATTTATTCCTGCTCTCTGGGTTGTTGATATAATGAATGTGATTAATGTTAAGGAAAATATAAAGTTTTGAGTCAAAAAGCCAATTGCAAAAATGCTTTCGTCATTCAAAGCACACTACATTGAGACATGTCAACTATTATATTGGGAAAATATTATATTCATAAATGTAAATGTTCTTCAACATCTCCAAAATTACATAATTTTCTTTGTGACTTTATCTACTTAATTATAACACAAAAAAATATGAATACCAAAAAAAGTGTCAAATTTGCGAAACTGTATAATGATCTGCTGAATGGTACATAATTCTTGATTTACTACCTCTGTATTTTTTGTTTTATCTATGTATTTATTTTTTATTATTATTCTTTGTCTTCTATAATTTCTGTATTCATAATGTCATCCAATGTTACATTAATTGTTAAGTGTTTATACTTGCAATAAAACATTTTAAAAAAAAGTCGGAAACTTTATGAAGGCAATTTGAAAGAAATCTGTTATATCGTTTCTCAGGACCCTCCCCTAAAGATTACGGATTCACCCACCTTTTATTTTTCACGGGTCTCGTAAACTAGTTTGCTTATTAGCATGCATATTACTAGAATATTAGCCATTTATTATGCCTTATTCTACATTCCTAATCCTACACAATACCTAAACTTAACAACTACCTTACTAACTATTAATAAGAAGCAAATTAGGAATGTAATGAGGGAAAAGTCATAGTTAATAGTGAATAAGTGTTCCCTATTCTAAAGTGTTACCGTATTAATGTATGCTTGCTATTTATTTGACTGAATGTACAGGTTTAAAACAGTAATATTGTGACATATTGTTACAATTTTAAATAACTTAACATTTCTATTTGAATATATTTTAAAATGAAATGTATTCCTGTGACGCAAAGCTGAATTTACAGCATCATTGCTGCGGTCTTCAGTCAGTGTCATACAATCCTTCAGAAATCATTCTGACATGTTGATTTGGTGAGATAATGTTTTTGTGGAAACCATGAAACAGCATTTATTTCAAATGTAACAATATGTATATATTTTCTGATCAATTTAATATGTCCTTGCTGAAAAAGGTATTAATTTCTTTTCTGTTCTTCATTGTTTTTATTATTATTTACTGTAAACTTACCCCAAACTGTAGAACATTAGTGTATCATAGTTTCCACAAAAAAAAAATGCATCCTTTCAAAAACATCTTAATTTTTAAATCTTATTTATTGCTTTTTTTAAAAGTTAACGTTATTACCTTTTTATTTATTAACATTTGTAGTATTTAGTATTTATATAATTTGTGTCTATAATGTTCACTGGAGTAAAACATGACAAACCACACTAATTTCCCTATGTGGCCTCAACAATATTATGGGCAGGAATTGTTGAATAATTTGCAGAAAATGTTTTTTAATTTAGACTTACAAACTTTCATTTCCCAAAATCAACATTTGTATTAAAGCTAAAATGAATGACTAGCAATAGGCATATTGCTAAAAAGGGGAGTGTGACAGATTAGATAGCAGATTTTATTTTCTGTTTTGTATCTGTCTACATTGCATATACAGTTATTGTTTAAAGAATCTGCCATATCCTTTCATTTTACACTTTAAACCAACTTTATTACACAATTTGAATTATTTAAAGGTTAGTTCACCCAAATGACTTTATTTTGTGAAAGCAGAAAACGGAGACATTCAGAATCCGTGTATCATTCGATCATTCGTTTTTTTATTTAATATTGAAAGTAGAAAAAATAGAAAACGGCTCCTCTTTCGTTTTTTCGTTTTTTTCCAAAAAAACGAAAAAACAAGGAATTTCAGCTTAAATTTTCGATTCGTTCATGGGTGGAAAAAATGAACTAAACAGCTTGACTTGATTTCTACATGTGGGTGGGAATTAAATGCCCCTTTCTGTTGATTGGTCAGCCGAAGATCAAACCGTGCTGTCATCAGTTCTTCTGCAGTATCATGCAGCAGAATAATAGTCCTCCACTGCTGCAGTTGTATGGATTCTTAACGCATTATTGCAACTACATTTAATCTTTTTACGTCAAACAAACAGGCTTATGAATAGCTCAACAACTCATACTGGGTCAGAGTCTAGACAGGGCTTTCTTCTGTGTAGATATAAATTCTATTCTTTGCATCAGCTGGCATGGCAGGGTATGATATGACAGCTGTCATAGCCTACCCTGCTCACCCAGTAAGTCTGTTTAAGTAATTAATAAATTAGTTTCAAAATAAATATTTTAAAAACTAAGACAAAAAGGAAGAAATAATAAATTGGTTTGGGTATATATAGGCATATGTTCGCAAGAACTGCCATTCTGACTGACAACCGGAGAACAGCAGATATTAAATAGCCTACTGTTAGAGTTATATAATGTAGTATTGTGTAAAATGTATTATAATTGATATCTCAAAAGGATATGCACTTGTGCTGCTGCGCACTCGCACTGCAACGCAAGATTTTCATAAAATATAATAACTTGCCATTTCGGTTTGTTTCTCACCAAACCCTCAGTATACCTTCAGAATGCTCGGAATATACGCCACGAGATGCATAGAGTCTTATTTTACGCCAGATCGGATCCGTTAAAAAAAAAAAAAAAACTGAAGTCACTATTCTCTGCCATTAAATTGGCAAGTGTGAGCAGGAAATTTTTGTGTTAAGTAATAAGCCTTTAGCACAACATTAAGGTGATTAGTGACAGTTCACACAGTTCCAATAAATTGTGATCGGTTAAATAAACTCAATAAGCAGACACACTACAGTCAAGCGCAGGTGCACAGGAAATAAGCAGCAGTTATATTTAAAGCAGTTTAAATTAATATTGAGTACGGATTGACGTTCACTTGGATTTTTTTCCCCATCGAGGGGAAATAAAATTCCCAACTCGTCATTTCTAGTGGATGGTAAAGTAAAATGTATATTTTTAATTGTGTAACGTTATATTCAAAATAACTACAAAATGTCATGCCTATAAATAAAAATAAAGAGAACAACAGAATGCGCAGCTTTAGCGCGTCTCGGTCTCCTTGAGCATCCTTCTGGCGCATGCCACAAACATGAACAACAGCGAATACTTGTCTTTTAAAAGGCTTCATTTAGATACTTGCGACATTACCGGCATATATAAGTCACTTTGGAAAATAAACACAGGAGGCATAGTATTCATGATAAAAAAAAAAAACTTTACAGTCTGGAAATACTGAGGCTATAGCACAATATTTCTGGACCCCCTACACTTTAAGACCGCTGGCCTACACAGAAGAAAGCCCTGTCTAGATTATGCCCTGTACGGTGGGGCGGCATTTCTTAGTCTGTGGGATGAGGAAAAATATGAAATGCAGTTGCAATAAATGCGTTAAGAATCCATACAACTGCAGCAGTGGAGGACTATTATTCTGCTGCATGATACTGCAGAAGAACTGATGATGGCACAGTTTTGGCTGACCAATCAGCAGAAAGAGGTGTTTAATTGCCGCCCAAGTGTAGAAATCGAATATTCAAGCTGTTTATTAATTTTTCCACCCATGAACGAAAAACGAAAATTTAAGCTGAATTCTTGCTTTTCGTTTTTTGGATAAAAACGAAAAAACAAAAAAGGAGCCGTTTTCTCATTTTTCTACTTTCAATATTAAATCAAAAAACTAATGATCGAATGATACACGGATTATTCAGCATCATTCACTTTCGTTGAATCTTTTTGTCCCATGCAATAAAAGAGAATTATGACTCCTTCAACATTCTCCCATTGCATGTCACTTTCTCACTTTTGCATCCATGTTCTTTGGTTAAAGCACACTCTCTGAACATAGACGAATGATGCATGTGCTATTGAGGAACCTGCTGAAGTGCAGGTGGCTTTGATCAAAGAGAAGGTGTCATTGCATAGGGGGAGCTGGTGGAACAATCTGTCAATCCACACACTAACAATCCCAAGAAACTCCAAAACGATGAGACAGATCAGTTATGACTGACAGTTATAAACTTCAATAGCTCTACTGGAGGCACTGAACACTCACACACACTGTCTGAAGCCAAACTCTTTGTTGTATTGATGTTGGATCTCGCCAAAGCACATTATTTTGGCCTTCCAGTGTTGGATCCATCTCGTATCTGAGCATCACGGTATGAAACAGCCTCACTACTTGTGCCACCGAACTCATCTGGAAGGAATGAGACAATTATTTGTAGAAATGCAAACACATGTTTAGTTAGATATGTAAATGGGGACATATTGTTTTTATACAGTATGCAGCTGATCATTCTGTAAATATTACAACCTAACTGAAACATTTTAAGAATTGGGGAGAAAAGATAGATAGCATTTTATTATTTTATTATATTCATTTTATTATTTATATGTGGGGGGTTAAGAACAAGGTTACACTATATTTTATGTGTCCTTTTTACAGTATGCTTATACATTTAAGCACTGAGTAATATTAATGAACAACATGTACTAACTAGTTACGATTAGTGTTTGGTTTAAGGTTATTTTATTTAATTAAAATACAATAAAACAGTAATATTGTGAAATATTATTAATACAATTTAAATTAACTGTTTTCTATTTATATACATATATAGCACAATAGGCTTTTACTGTTTTTTAAATTACATAAATGAAACTGTAGTGAACATAAGAGACTTCTTTCAAAAACACTTTATTTTTTTTAATCTAACTTATTCCAAACTTGTGACTGGTAGTGTATCTAGGCTTATGTTTTGGCCCCGGGACCACAGTTTGAGAACCCGTGTATTAAACGTTAAGCACACCTGTAGACACAGTGCTGCTATCTTTTCTTTGCAGTTTACGGCGTTTCTTTTCCGGAGGTCTGTAGTAGCCGAGCCACAGTGTCGGAGAAGGATTCTCTGCTGTAGGTTTCTTGTCGACAAAGTGAAAGCTGCACACGTACAGATTATTCTGAGGCTTTTTCAGATACAGGTTCCGGAGCCTCCTCGGCAGTAGGCAGTCGATAGAAGGAAAACCACTGCGGACAGGAGCACTGTGATTTTGTGAGCGGTTTGTGATCATAACACTCTTGTTTTAGCCACAGGTTTAGTTTCGTTCGATTATTGTGACAGCCACAAACTGCACACGTCGTCCCAGAACTTCTCAGAGACATTTTATAGCGATTCAGATGCACAACTAACAGCGTGCGCTGGGTTACTTTTATCAGTTACACACAAAACACCAGTCTACCAGAAATTCCGTCCACATAACTCAAATACAGAGACCTCCTTTGGAATACTGCAACAGTAACAAATGCAACAATAAATGCGGCAACAAGCAAGACGTTACTTTTGCACCTAAGTTGTTCCCTATGTGTTGGTCCTGATTTTCTTCTCTATTATTTATCTGCAATAAGGCCATGTATCCCCCTTATTTTTCAACTCGGAAATAGGATGTTTTCTGTAAATGTGCGAGACTTCCGGTTGCCACTGTAGGGAAATAACGAGAACAATAAGAAAGTTCAGTAAAACTGTTTGCAGTATGAACCAATGTGATCATACTTAAGATTATGCATTAAAATAATATGGTAAGACACACAAGTTTGCAGGCTGGTACTAGTAACTGATTACATGTAATCTGGATTACATAATCAGATTCCAAAAATGAAGTACTTGTAATTACAGTCAATTACATTTTTAAATACTCGTAATCAGACAACAGTTACTTTTTTATAGATAACATGATTACATATTAATCACACAATAGCAATAAATTATTCATAATTTATTGATTCTCCCTAATTCCTCTTTTTCATCTTTGAAATGTTCCTTTCTAAAATAGCCTGCCGCTTATATACACTTAGAAAGTCTTCCAGTTTTGTGGACATTCACACAGAAACCAGTCATTAGTCAGGTGGCTACACAGCATTTGACCATTGGATTTACAAATATTTTCAGGGTTTAAAGGGGTCATATGATGCTATTTCAAGTTTCCCTTTCTCTTTGGAATGTTACAAGCTATTCGTGAATAGGTAAGATCCCTAAAGTTGCAAAGACTAAAGTCTCAAAAACCAAAGAGATATTCTTTATCAAAGTTAAGACTCTGCCCCGCCCCCTAAAACGGCTCGTTCTAACACGCCCCCACATATCTACCTCACTATTGCATAACAGATTTTCCCAAATGTTCACGCAAAGAAAGAAGGCGGTGGTTTCAGTAACTGCAGTTAGTGTTGAAGCAGTCATGTCAGGGAGACTCTGTGTGTTTCTAGGCGAAAGCAAAATCATTTTATTTGGCCTTCCGAAAGTAGATGAATTTTGGAATCTTTAAGATTACTTACAACAGAACAGCAATGCATTTTAGGACGACCGTTTCGTGGACCTAGGAGAGGAGGTCATTCGGACTTTGCTATGACAATCTGGCACTTCAGAATCAGCTACTGTTTTTTTATTAGTTTAAGTATTTGCTACTGACAGTTCAAATGCTGAGTTTTGCGCATCGTGTGTTTGTGTGTGTATGCGCGACGAGCAATGCGAGAGAGAGAAAAGAGAGAGAGAGAGGGGGGGGGTCACATCACAGAGTCAGCTGTCTTAACCGTGGCTTATGTACTGCAAACACATACCAGCTTCATCACTGTGTCTGTAACACGTGACTCTGTTCCACTTTCGGGCTCTGTCTTTACATTTATATTGAAAGATGAAGCTCGCGATTATGGTAAGGGGCGTTACATTTCGGACGAGTGATTGCGGTGTTCGTCCAATCACAATGCACTGGGTCAGCTGGGCAATAAAAGCAGACTGCGCTTGTCAAAGGAGGGACTTTGTATTAAACGAAGCGTTTGAGAGAGGCGGGGCATAGAGCACTACAATAATGTACAAACCCGATTCCAAAAAAGTTGGTACACTGTACAAATTGTGAGTAAAAAATTAATGGAATAATTTACAAATCTCATAAGCTTATATTAGATAACATATCAAATGTTGAAAGTGGGACATTTTGAAATGTCATGCCAAATAATGGCTCATTTTGGATTTCATGAGAGCCACACATTCCAAAAAAGTTGGGACAGGTAGCAATAAGAGCGGAAAAGTTTACATGAAATAAGGAACGTCTAGGTTCCTTGTGTAACCCTCGTTCCCTGAAGGAAGGAACAGAGACGTCACGTCGGTGATGACCGACGAATTGGGATCTCGCCAGAGAGACCAATCCACTTCGAGCGTAAACTAAACAAGCCAAGACAGTGCAAACGCACATTAGTTTTTCGCTGAGGAGCCGAGACTATGTGCCTCGGCCGTACAGTGGTGGAACAGCAACTGTGGAGACGGAACGGAACGTCTCCGTTCCCTCCTTCAGGGAACGAGGGTTACACAAGGAACCTAGACGTTCCCATTCAGACAGTCACGTTCAACGTTACGTCAGTAACTGACGAATTGGGATCCGTATGGAAAACGCCACTATTGCGGACCCCCTCCAATGCCCTGCGGAAGCCGGCAAGTCCCCCCACACTAGCTGGGGCGGAAGATAGGACAGCGGTTAGGGAGAGGTGTCCGCCAATGCTGTTCCATACATTGGTACATTGGATAACACTGGGAAAGTGTACCCAGTTGGGACGCTACGGAAGCCATATCCTGCACATAGGAGGTATCATGTGGAATTTCACATATGGACTGGCCCAGGGCAGTAATACATATGGAAGTCTCTGCGGTAGACTTAACCCGCCTGGGGTGAGATCACTACACTGCAGGGATGGCAGTGAACGACTGCCAGGGAAGGACACGGGCTTACCGTGAGGGGAGCCTTACCGTGGAAGAATACACATGTGGGAACACCCGAAGGGGGAATCACTACACACAGGCACCTAGCCCAGCACAAGGGCTGACCTTGGGCATGCACACGAGGGCTGAGCCTGGCGTCTGGCGCTCCGCTACGCCTGACCGCCGAGGGTGCGGGAGAAACTCCACCAGGGTTCGCCATGGGGAACTGATTGAGGAGCAAAAAAAGCGCACGTATCCGGTCCATAGAGGGGAATGGCGCAGCAAGCGTGATCGACACCGAGCAGGTCCGGTGTACTGCCTACCTGAGGCGAGTACACGAAAGGACACAGGCTCTACACGGAGATTATAGAATCTCGCAAACGTGTTAAGCGTCGCCCAACCGGCAGCTCTACAGATGTCTACTATCGAAGCGCCCCGCGCCAATGCCCAAGAAGAAGCCACTCCTCTCATAGAGTGAGCTCTCACTCAGAGGGGGCATGGTAAACGTTGGGCCTAGTATGCCAAGACTATAGCCTCCACTAACAAGTGGGCAAGTCTTTGTTTGGAGACAGCCTTCCCTTTCTGCTGACCTCCATAGCAGACAAAGAGCTGGTCTGAGGTTCTGAAGCTCTGTGTACGGTCTACGTAAATGCGCAGAGCGCGAACGGTACAGAGCAGAGCGATGGCTGGGTCTGTCTCCTCCCGGGGCAGCGCTTGCAAGTTCACCACCTTATCCCTAAAAGGCATGGTGGGAACTTTGAGCACATATCCAGGTCGGGGTCTCAGGACAACATGAGAGTTACCCTTTCCGAATTCTAGGCACGAATCATCGACAGAGAATGCCTGCAGGTCCCCTACCCTCCTGACCGAGGCCAAAGCGGTGAGGAGCACTATCTTCAACGACAGAAACTTAAGCTCTACCGACTGCAGAGGCTCGAAGGGCTCCTCCTTCAGGGGCCGTCAGGACCGAGGGGAGATCCCCAGAGGGTAACAGGTGAGGGCGCGGAGGATTTAACATCCTTGCCCCTCTGAGAAACCTGATGACCAAGTCGTGCTTCCCCACAGACTTACCGTCTACTGCCTCGTGATGCGCGGCAATGGAGGCAACATACACTTTCAGGGTGGAGGGAGACAGCCTTAGCTCCAACCCATCCTGCAGGAAAGAAAGCACGACTGCGATCAGGCAATTCTACGGGGGGGGTTCTTCCGGAGGGAAAGCACCAACCGACGAGTGTGGTAGACGGGGATCTAGCTGAAGCGATGGTGTTTACTAACGCTGGAGGTAGCCCACCTAGATCCTCCGCGTCCCGTCCAGGGACCATAAGTGGCGATTCAACAAGTCTGGACGCGGGTGCCAGAGGGTGCCCCCTCTCTGAGAAAGGAGATCCCTCCTCAGAGGAATTCACCAAGGAGGGGCTGTCGCGAGGAGCATCAGTTCAGGGAACCACGTCCGACTGGGCCAATATGGCGCTACCAAGAGGACATGCTCCTCGTCCTCCCTGACCTTGCACAGTGTTTCTGCGAGAAGGCTCACTGGGGAAAACGCATATTTGCGTAGGCCCCGAGGCCACCTGCACGCCAGTGCGTCCGTGCCGAGGGGTCCCTCGGCCAGGGAGTAAAACAACTGGCAATGGGACGTGTCCGGGGAGGCAAACAGGTCTACCTGAGCGTCCCCAAAGCGTCTCCAAATCAGCTGGACTGTCTCGGGGTGGAGTCGCCATTCTCCCAGAAGGGCGGGCTGACGTGAGAGCTCGTCGGCTGCACGATTGAGCTCGCCTGGGATGTGAACGGCGCGAAGTGACCTCAGATGCTTCTGACTCCAGAGGAGGAGATGGCGGGCGAGTTACGACATGCGACAGGAGCGCAGACCACCCTGTCGGTTGATGTACACAACGGTCGCAGTGTTGTCCGTACGGACCAGTACGTGCTTGTCGTGTAGCCGCGAATTGAAGCGGCGCAGAGCCAGCCATACTGCTTGCAACTCGAGGCAGTTGATATGCCACTGCAGTCGGGGCCCCGACCAGAGCCCCGCAGCTGCATTCCCATTGCACATGGCACCCCAGCCCCTGGAAGAGGCATCTGTTGACACAACAACATGCCTGGATACTCGCCCAAGGGACACCCCTGTCCGAAGAAAGGCAAGATCTGTCCACGGGCTGAGGGTTTGACGGCAGAACGGGGTAACAGAAACCTGGTATGTGCCGTGTCGCCATGCCCATCTCGGTACCTGGTCGTGAAGCCAACGCTGAAGCGGTTTCATATAAAGCAACCCGAGCGGCGTGACAGCGGATGCCATATGCCCCAGGAGCCTATGAAACTGTTTCAGTGGAACCGCCGTCTTGCACTGGAAGGACCTCATCTCGGCTGGAGGGACCGGCTGTATCGCGTCCTTCGCCAGCGGGACCGCGATCTCTGCACGCAAGACAGGAGCATCCCTGTCCAGCACAGAGGAGAACCGAATGCCCCTGAACTAGGGAGGGCGCCGGGCGAACTGAATCGAATAGCCGAGTCTGATGGTCTGAAGGAGCCAACGAGACAGACTGGGCAGCGCTAGCCAGGCTCCCAGATACCGTACAAGTGGCACCAACGGAACCACCAACGTACCCACAGTGGGGCAGCGCAGTGGAACACAGAGACCCAACCCGGGAGGCTTCCGTGCGTCCCAGGGTGGGGTCTGAGTGCGCGGCGCGCCACTTACCTGGCTCCACGGCTGGGCAGGGGGCTCGTGAGGAGGCATAGCGTCCCTGAACCAGACCCTGCTGCCCATAGGCGAAAGGAGAGGGGGACGGCCATGTGGAGACTGGGTCTCGCGCACTGCCATCCTCGCCCTCTTGGAACCCGGAGAAAAAGGAACCCGCTCTTCTGTTGAGGTTTTGGGCACCACTGGCTGGGTAGCCCGTGCGGGAACAGAAAAAAACAGGCACAAAGGTTTCTCCACCCAGCCTCAGCCGGTGGGACAGGAGTGGTGCGGTCACCATTTCCTGAAGAGCCGGATCCAAGAACCCCGGGTCGCCCGTCCCAGGGACGCCGCCCGCCCTGGCGCTTCACGGGCTTGGCAGGGGCGGAGACGGGCTGCGCCGCTTTCCTGCGGCCAGCTCCACGCTGCGGCCGTTATGAAGGCTGCTGCGGCCGAGCTGGAGCGGAGATGGAGGCCACAGGAGGGCGCTCTCGGCAACGAGCAGACAGAGGGGCTGCAGCTGGCGGTGGGGTGGCTACAGCAGCCGACCGCCGGGGCAGGATGTGTTGAGATGCCTCCGTCTGCTTCTGTGCGGCGGAGAACTGTTGGGCAGAGCCCTCCACCGCTTCGCCGAATAGGCCGGCCTGGGAGATCGGGGAGTCCTGGAAGCGATGCTTGTCGGTCTCCCTCATTTCCGCCAAGGTCAGCCATAGGTGGCGTTCCTGGACCACCAATGTGGACATCGTATGACCCAGGGCCTGCGCCGTGACTTTTGTTGCCCTTAGCGCGAGGTCCGTCTCCGTGCGCAGTTCCTGCAGCACACCTTGGTCAGCACCTCCCTCGTCCAGCTGCTTCTACGCTTTGGCCTGGTGGACTTGCAGGATGGCCATGGTGTGCAGGGCGGAAGCGGTCTGTCCAGCAGCGCTGTAAGCCTTAGCTGTCAGAGCGGATGAGAACTTACAGGCCCTGGATGGAAGGCGCGGACTACCCCTCCAGGCTGCAGCGCTTTGCGGGCAGTTTTGCATGGCAATAGCGCGCTCGACCGGAGGGATGTCTACATACCCTTGGGCCGCCCCCCCGTCGAGGGGGGTGAGGACGGAGGAGGCACCAATCTGTTTCGGGCAGAAAAAGGTGCCTTCAAAGACTTAGTAACCTCCTCATGCACTCCCGGGAAGAATGGAACCAGAGGCGGCTGCCTGCGCCCGGCCTGCGCCCCCAGGAACCAAACATCCAGCCTCGAGAGTTCGGGAGAAGGAGGAGGCCTCCAGTGCAACCCGACACTCTCAGCAGCCCGGGAAAACATAGCGGTCAGCTCTGGATCTGACTAGGGCAACGCCACTCTACCTGACGGTGGCAGCGCAGCCGAATCCTCATCTCCAGAGCCTAGCTCGCCCTCCGATGCAGCGATCAACATCCTGTCCTCTGCCTGTGTCCCGCACAAGATGCGGACCCGCACTGTCGAATGACCCGCACACCGCCGGAAAACAACAGGCTGGTATGGTTGCGCCAGCTTGAGGAATGAGAGGCCCCGCGGAGAGTAATCGACAGGGAAGCTCTCACTGTAAACCCTCGGTCTCCATGACATGAACCGAATTAGCCCTCCGAGACGGAAGAGCTAGAGCGGGCCTGGCAAAAAGGGGGATACCCCACCGTTTAATGAGGAGGTATCTAGACCGCAACGTTGCGATGGTCATGTTCTCGCACTGAGAACATGACTCATCCATGAGCGCTGCTTCAGCGTGCTGTAAGCCCAAGCACGAGAGGCAGTGGTCATGACCGTCAGATGGAGGCAGGAAACGACCGCATCCTGAAACGCACGAGCGGGAAGCCATCTTAAAAAAGACGCCCGTCGCTCGTGGAGCTCTTTTAGACATGTGCTCTTTTAGGAAAAAAGGAAACACTCTTTTAGAGAGAGCGCGGAAGCGCCCAGGGGAGGTCGCGGCGAAACCACAGAATGGAAGCTGCAGCCCGCCAAGGTTTCAGCAGCCTGGATGGCAACCCCCGCTGACACACCATAACACCAACGCCAGCTGTTTCTTCCAAACACTCGAGGAGATTCGTCCTGAGAAGGCTCGGCTCCGAAGCGAAAAGCTGATGTGCATCAAGCGGGTAGCGCTGCGGGGCGGGGTGCGCATGTCGAAACACGCACGCCAACTGTCATTGACTTGTTTAGTTAACACTCGAAGGTGAATGGGCTCTCGGGCGAGATCCCAATTCATCAGTCACTGACGTAACGTTGAACGTGTCGACTGAATGGGAACAGCTGGAGGACCAATTTGCAACTTATTAGGTCAATTTGGCAACATGATTGGGTATAAAAAGATCCTCTCAGAGTGGCAGTGTCTCTCAGTATTCAAGATGGGCAGAGGATCACCAATTACCCCAATGCTGCGGCGAAAAATAGTGGAGCAATATCAGAAAGGAGTTTCTCAGAGAAAAAATTGCAAAGGTTGAAGTATCATCATCTACAGTGCATAATATCAACCAAAGATTCAGAGAATCTGGAACAAACTCTGTGCGTAAGGGTCAAGGCCGGAAAACCATACTGGATGACCGTGATCTTCGGGCCCTTAGACGGCACTGCATCACATACATGAATGCTACTGTAATGGAAATCACAACATGGGCTCAGGAATACTTCCAGAAAACATTGTCGGTGAACACAATCCACCGTGCCATTCGCCGTTGCCGACTAAAACTCTATAGGTCAAAAAAGAAGCCATATCTAAACATGATACAGAAGCGCAGGCGTTTTCTCTGGGCCAAGGCTCATTTAAAAATGGACTGTGGCAAAGTGGAAAAATGTTCTGTGGTCAGACGAATCAAAATTTGAAGTTATTTGGGAAAACTGGGACGCCATGTAATCCGGACTAAAGAGGACAAGGACAACCCCAGTTGTTATCAGCGCTCAGTTCAGAGCCTGCATCTCTGATGGTATGGGGTTGCATGAGTGTGCGTGTGGCATGGGCAGCTTACACATCTGGAAAGGCACCATCAATGCTGAAAGGTATATCCAAGTTCTAGAACAACATATGCTCCCATCAAGACGTCGTCTCTTTCAGGGAAGACCACAATGCCAGACCACATACTGCATCAAATACAACATCATGGCTGCGTAGAAGAAAAATCCGGGTACTGAAATGGCCAGCCTGCAGCCAGATCTTTCACCCATAGAAAACATTTTGGCGCATCATAAAGAGGAAGATGCGACAAAGAAGACCTAAGACAGTTGAGCAACTAGAAGCCTGTATTAGACAAGAATGGGACAACATTCCTATTCCTAAACTTGAGCAACTTGTCTCCTCAGTACCCAGACGTTTGCAGACTGTTATAAAAAGAAGAGGGGATGCCACACAGTGGTAAACATGGCCTTGTCCCAACTTTTTTGAGATGTGTTGATGCCATAAAATTTAAAACCAACTTATTTTTCCCTTAAAATGATAAACTTTCTCAGTTTAAACATTTGATGTCGTCTGTTGTATTCTGAATAAAATATTGAATTTTGAAACTTCCACATCATTGCATTCTGTTTTTATTCACAATTTGTACAGTGTCCCAACTTTTTTGGAATCGGGTTTGTAAGTTATTTGAAAAAGAATGTGTTTTTGAACATTAAAGCATGCCAACATAATCTGTTACACCAAATACACAAAATAATGATATTTAAAAAAGCATCATATGACCCCTTTAAGAAGAGTTTCAACATTGCATCAACTGATGAACATTCACTTTTATTTGAATTATCAATCAGTAGGTTATTTAACCATGTATTATTATGTATTATTGAAAGGCTTTTGTCTCATAAATCTCATTATTTACATGTAATGTAGACATTCCCAAACTTTTTGTCATCTGAACCAGTGTTGCCAACTGCTTTCAATTAAAAGTAGCTAAAACTGGTAACTAAATGTCACTAGATGACATCATAACGGCTAATTAACTGATCTATATAAAGATGAATGTAGATCAGTGGGCAAGATGAGAACTTAGATAAGGTTTGTCCAAGAAGTTGCTATATTTTTCCCTAAACTTTTGAAAAAGTCTCAAAAGGGGTGGGGAAAGTAGCTAAATTGGCAACACTGCTCTGAACCTCTTTCACCTAATGTATTTACTTTAAAGGGATAGTTCACCCAAAAACCCAAGAAAAAGGCTTTGTGATTTAATTTCTCACCCTAATGTCGTTCCAAACCTGTAAGATCTTCGTTTATCTTCGGTACACAAATTGAGATATTTTTGATGAATTTAGAGAGCTCTCTGGCCCTCCCATAGACAGCAAGGATCCTAACACAATCAAGGTCCAGAAACGTAGCAAGGACATCGGTAAAATAATCCATGTGACGTCAGTGATTCAACCGTAATATTACGAAGCTACGAGAATACTTTTTGTGCGCAAAGAAAACAAAAATAACGACTTTATTCAACAATTTGTCTCCTCCGTGTCACCCTATAGCGGCATTTTGGAGAGTATCACGTACGTAAACAAGCGTATGTGTTCTGTGTCAGCTGCATCACGCGGAGGAGACAAATTGTTGAATAAAGTCGTCATTTTTGTTTTATTTGCACACAAAAAGTATTCTCGTAGCTTTGTAAAGTTATGGTTGAAACCCTGATGTCACATGGACTATTTTACCGATGTCCTTGATATGTTTCTGGACCTTGATCGTGTTAATTACATTGCTGTCTATGGAGGGTCAGAGAGCTCTCAGATTCCATCAAAAATATCATAATTTGTGTTCCGAAGATCTTACGGGTTTGGAACGACATGAGGGTGAGTAATTAATGGACAGAGTGTTTTTTTTTTTTGGGTGTGAACTATCCCTTTAAATATGTGACAATGCAAACAGTAGGCCTACTAAAAAGTACTGTTTTGTCAGTGAAAAAACATGTTATACATGTTATAGAAACATGCTACTTGTGTACCCGCAGCAGTGCAAAATGCAGACAGATGTTTGGCACAGGATTGTACTTTGATGTAAGTCTGCCAGCGAAGTTTCTAGCAATTCGTATTGATGTTGGAGTATGTGGTATATGATGAATGGTGATTGAATTGATTTATATTAATAAGTTAATATAAAAAGTTATGCATTTAGAAGACGCTTTTATCCAAAGCGACTTACGGTGCATTCAAGCTATACATTTTTTACCAGTATGTAAATATAGATATATGTTATAAAAGGGGTGGTCAACCAGCTATTTATGAAGGCTTGTGTTTATGCTTTGTTTTGTTTTTTTGTTTTTTTTTAATTGCATGATTTTTCATATATTTTGCCGCTGTTTCCGTTCTCCTTAAAACAGTCTGTTGGCTTCCTGGTTCTATGAAGCCCCTTCCTCAGAAACATGCAATCGGGCTCAGATTGGTTAGCTAAACAGTGTGTTGGTGACTGTGTGCTCCTGGGGACGACTTTATGTAAAAATTTGGGTTTGATATCACAACCAAGGAAGAAGCTCATTTGAAGTCCTTGCCAGCAGTTTGTTGTAGGCATTTAAAAAAGTTAATTTGTAAAACAAAAAGATTCCCTTTACCTTTACTTTGCAGATGTGGTATTTTAAACAGGAATATTACACATTAACTAAAGTTAAAAAAGTAAAATCATAATTATAAATGGATATTTCCGGTCCCTTGACTTTTGATGGTTGAGCCAAGTGCGAAGCTGTTGTAATTACTTACAAAACACACATGGGTTTAAATGGGGTGTTGCTCTGCAACCACTTGTTGGAACAACTACCATTTCTGAGGAACTACATTGTTTGGTGGAAGAATACTGTCTTTATTAATATCATTACACTTTATTTGCTTTGTTTTGTTTTGTGAAACCTTGCTACATATATGGCATGTATGTTTTATAAAGCAATAAGCCCCGTGAAGCCGTGGTTTACAGTGAATTTATAACAGCTAAGGGTTTTTTTTAACAACGCCCCTTAGCTGTTATAAATTCACTGTAAACCACGACTTCTTGGGGCTTATTGCTTATTAAGGCCCCCTTTAAGTACCCCTGAGATTTTAAAATAAATATTTTAATAATTAAGTATCACATTTGCGTGTTCACAGTTCTCCGTCATTGGTTAATGGTCATATGGCATGCAGGTAAACAAAATATTTCGTCATTTTTTAGTAAGTGTTTTAATTTGATTGTTATTTTAACATTTAACAATTTTACATGATTTATGCTTTAATTAGTTGTTAGCTTTTCATTACACTCACAACCCCCCTGCAGCGCCTTTACAAACTCCAGTCTGGGAAACCTTGATGTAATATAATGTCTAATACACTTCATGTTGTTAATTACAATGAATGGAATATATGTTCTTACTCTTTGTATTTTGAATATATGGGACCAGATATCAAATTACATCAATGTGAATAAAACGGAGGTTAGGACAAACGTATTGTAAAATAATCAAAAGTCTCTGTTACATTTACCAACTATGTAATGGCTGGATTACGTACTGAATAAGTTTGGCCATGTAATTTGGAATCAGTAACGGATTACAATTTGTAAGTAATCTACTCTGCTCTGCAAGTTTGCTATATCATGCAGCAAAACAAGCTGTTTTCACGGAGAGCCCAAACACTGGGTGGCGCTAAAATAGAGCGAGCTGCATTTGGGTTATAACTCTGAAACCCCAAAGGACTAGAATCTAAACTATTGCTACCTATGTTATTGAAACTTGATAGAGATCAGGACATTCTGAATCCAAGTTCCGTCCAGTTCTGTCAATAGTGGACGCTAAAACTGAAAAATCCTGCATTCTTTTGCAGATAATTCAACCAGACAAGTTGAAAACTTGTATGATTCTTCTTTGGGTCAGATTCTCTAAATATCATTAAGATAAACCAACAATCATGACAGAAGTAGCTTATAAAATCAAATCTCAATGGCCGACCTTTATGAAATCCGAAATGATCGTACATAGTCTAGTAGTGTCAATAAGGACTGTTATATAAAAAATAAATAAATAAATACAATAAAAACTTTGTGAGAATCGGCCGCAAGGTGGAACTGTTATAGGCAAATTAACTTGTTTGCTAATAACTGCAACCTCATAATTTCTATAAATCATTCAGATTCCCTGAATCAGTTGATCATATTATTTATTTTTGCAAAAAATGGAATAAATAAATGCATACAAATTCATTTACAACAATAGTAGGCTACATTTACAGTATTTATAAGCACATCTTATACTAGTCAGTTGGAAACATTTTGATACATATTTTTTGTTAATGTCCTCCACTCTTAAAAATAACGGTGCTTCAAAAGGTTATTCACAGCGATTCAATAGAAGAACCATTTTTGGCTCCACAAATAACCATTCAGTCAAAGGTTCTTAAAGAACCACCTCTTTCTTACCTTTTTTGTAATATGAGAACATTGTTCACCACAAAGAACCTTTGTGAAAAAGAAAGGTTCCTTCAGATGATTAAAGGTTCTTTAAGGAACCTGTAGACAAAAAGGTCTTCTATGGCATCGTGAAGTGACGCACCTTTTTTTAGAGTTGTAGTGATATTGAAAAACTATTTAGTCATTGCCAGACAGGATTGACGATATTGTCAATTACTAGTCCTGAATATAACTTCCCTTTATTGGCCAAAAAGCTAAAGGTAAAAATCGTTGAATTATCGACTCAATGAAAATGTATTGAAAGGTAGAGGAACTGTTTTATAAAAAGATTGGACGTGTTGACCAAGTCCCTTCTGCCAGTTCTGTCATGTTGTATGTGTTGTTCATTAGGGTAAACGTACCTATTAAGCTCACCAAAATCTACATTGAGACATTTTTAGTGCACAAGATATTGGTTTCACAAGATGTTGTTACAATAAAATATTAATCTCTCACACAAAAAAAAAAATTTTTAATACAAAAGCATTTAAATTAAGATATACATCATTAAATGCAAAAAAATCTGGCTGTGCTTAATGGGTACATTTCTGTACCCTTTAAGCACACCCCTGTTCCCATTAAGCTCACATCATGTTTTATTAAAAAATCTTGTTTATTTTAAACAACCTTTTTAAAGAATAATTGAAAAATATATATTTTTGAATGTACAAAGTCAATCACAAAAAAAACTGAACACTAAAATCAAGCAACAAGGCTTGATCAGTTATATATTCATAGTTAAGTGTCATTTAAGCACATTGCAACATCTAGAGTAGTCCATGTTCAGCTAAGTAACACAAATTCGAACAAACCAATAAAACATTTCTTTCACGGGGATGAATACAGAAACTAGCCTCATTATGAAGCCTCTTATTAAATGGATGTCAACTTATCTATAGTCTCTTAAGGCTGGAATGCACTACACGATTTTTGCCTAGATTTTACACATGATTTTACAGTCTGGGAAGTTCACAGTAGCGGCAACGCGTCAGAGACAGTCTGCAGATTTGAGTGTTGACAAATTCCAAGGAAAATCAATTACTTAACACTTAAAGTGACAACCATCAGTTTTATTAAAGTCTGTTAGGGAGTATTACATAGAGTTCAATGCGGACAGAGCTTAAAGAGAGCACACTGAGCGAAGGGGAGCAGAAAACCCTTTAATCAATTCCATTGTAATATTTATTAAAAATGACAGATTTGCAAAATTAATAATGTAGGTCATGTATAAGTCATACATATTTATTAGAACAAACTACCTATTAACATATCTAGGAAATTATACTTTACTTACTAAGGTCTTAGTATTCATAGTAGTGTAGGCCTACCGTTAGATCACCTTATAAATTAACATGAAATCTTGGTTTTTTTTTTTAATTAACAGCGTTTTAACAAACCAGACCAGCAATAAACCTACATTTAGAAAATATTTATGACTGTAAAAGTACTGGCCGCTAAGGCCTGTGAAGCAATATATTAGCGTAGCCCACAATCTGATACTTTGAAACGCACCCAAAATAAAAGATTAAATATTTTAAAAATGCACATTTTAAGGGGATCCTCTTTTGGGTAGTGTTTTCAGACAGTGTTCATAATGGGCCGCAGACAGTGTGACACATGGAGAACCATATCTCTAGTGTGCAATGATTGATTGACTTGAAATTCAGGATGTATGTAGTAACAAACACATCAATTTGTGACATCAAGTATGATCATTGATATGATATTATTTTTTCTTTTTATAATCTGAGCTCAAATATGGAAGTGTGCTTAATGGGTACGTGAGCTTAATAGGAACGTTTGCCCTAACTGATCTAGAAGAATGAAACATGTAAACAAGAAAGATTAATGAATGGATCGTATCTGATACAATGCATACAGTAGGCCTACTAAAAAGTTGTCAGTGAAAAAACATGTTATAGAAACATGCTACTACCAGTGCAAAATGCAGACAGATGTTTGGCACAGGATTGTACTTTGATGTAAGTCTGCCAGAGAAGTTTCTAACAATTTATGTTGGAGTATGTGGTATATGAGGAAATGCTTTACATCCGTTTTATTCACACTGTAAAACATCTAAACAAAAAAAGCCAGAACACTTCTGCAAAAATATTCTTTGGACGGCTGAAATGAAGATCAACATGTACCAGAATGCATGGCTTCCAGTGGCACTGGGTTGCTGGTCATATAATTGTATGTGGAGTTTATTCAAATGTATTTTTGATATCAGTTTGTTTTTGACTTGCTCTTATGTGTTGTTTGGGTATTTGGTTTCTAATATCTAACATTATTCTGGAGCCACTCCATATGCTTGAAGCATCTTTTTGTGACACAAACATAAAAGTATTTGATCTATATGAATTAATAAAGAGTTTCACACTAATCGGGTGTCATTTTGAATGTTGTCATTTATACTCTGCATTGTTGAGCAGTATTTTCACTGGTTATTAGAATTATTCTAATAGAGTTATTCAATATTTTATCATTGCATTTCATTAAAAACCAACATCATTCAGTTTGAATATTGCTATTATGACATATCTTATATATCTTCATAATATATTGGCAGTTAAATATGTATATTATGTTCATAAGCCTATATAAATTTACTTTTCAAATGAATCTTCTGCTTTTGGTTATTCAGTCATTTGACTAAATTGTCAAAATGCAATTG
This sequence comes from Sinocyclocheilus anophthalmus, assembly GCA_018155175.1. Taxonomy (NCBI): domain Eukaryota; kingdom Metazoa; phylum Chordata; class Actinopteri; order Cypriniformes; family Cyprinidae; genus Sinocyclocheilus; species Sinocyclocheilus anophthalmus. Next base: position 1,357,637 of record JADLZN010001098.1, on the reverse strand, counting down.
TTAATAAAACAGTTGATGTTGTATTTTACATTAATGACATTTAATGTGTGTTTTTTTATTATTTCCTTTAATAACACATTGGCTGATGCATCATCATCATCATCCTGCATGCTAAGCTTACATCTAAATTTTACTATTTAAAAGTAGATGTTCATTGTTCATGTCTTTAGGTGTATTGTTTGTTAATTTGCATAATATGTATGTGTGTATGATCATTTACATATAACATTACTTCAAGTGCTCTGTCGTTTGCAGTGAGTATAGCACATTTCCCAGTGGAATTCAGCTAAAAGCAAGCATCATGCCATTTGCATTTATCTTTCCTTGGTGTCTATACTGTCCTCTTATGGATATTGTGATATAGTCCATAACACTTCTATAACTATTGATGAAATATTGATAATAGGTGCTGTGGGGAGAAAACAAAACAGTGGTGTTTATATATGGCTGTAACACCATTGGCGTTTAAATTACTTTTATTACTTTTTGAATTTATTACATTTTTAAATTGGAAAAAATAGCTATATTTTCATATCAGGCAGTTTTATGTAAATGGCTAAAATATTAATAAGATTATGCATACTTTAAGTTGAGTATAAAATGTATACGTGCAGTCTGGCACTCTTGATCATGACGCTTGCTGAGGAACTTCAGCCCAGCTGCAAGAGAGCGATGACCTTGGCACTGGTTACTGTGTTATCCTTCTATAAAAACAGCATGAAGATAAGGGTCAGACAACCGTCACACAAACCACACTAATAATGATATTAACGTCCTTGCCCTCATAACTTTCCCCTTTACCATGGCCATTTCTGTTATTAGCATGAACAAACATGAAAAGAAAACATTTTATTTATAACACACACAGATACTTTACCCAATACACTAAATCATAACCAATAAAGACAGTTACCCAAACCACTATAAAAGGCAGTTAACTTAAGGTTTACTGATGTCAGGAAATGCTCATATGCTCTAGTTTATTTACAGATTTATGACATTTTAGCTACTGTTACAGTCACACCAGAACATTTTGGAAATTTGGTCCAGGTTTGTTTTTATACTGTGAATTATTTCAAATGTGCCAGTATTGTGTATGTATATGGATTTTAGTCATTTCTTCACATTAGTCTTCATGTATTTGCTCTTATGTGTATTCCAGACTCGTTTCTATTTATTCTGTGCTTTACTGTTGGCCAGTATGACCAATAACTTCACAACATTGATTATGAAAGGAGTGTTGTGTGGGTGTGTGTGTGTGGGTGTGTGTGTGTGTGTGTGTGTGGGGGTGTGTGTGTGTGTGGGTTTGTGTGTATGTGTGTGTGTGTGGGAGTGTGTGTGGGTGAGTGTGTGTGTGTATGTGTGTGTGGTGTGTGTGTGAGAGGTGCTGTGTGTGTGTGTGAGAGAGAGAGAGGTGGGGTGTGTTTGTGTGTGTGAGGTGTGTGTGAGTGTGTGTGTGTGGAGTGTGTGTGAGAGAGGCAAGAGTGTGTGCGGGTGTGTGCGTGTGTGTGTGAGTGAGAGTGTGTGTGTGTGTGTGGGTGTGTGAGAGAGAGAGAGTGTGTGTGTGTGTGGTGTGTGTGTGTGTGGGTGTGGGTGTGTGAGTGTGTGTGTGAGTGTGTGAGACAGAGAGAAGAGTGTGTGTGTGTGTGGGTGTGGGTGTGTGTGTGTGGTGTGTGTGTGTGTGTGTTTTTTTTTTTGTGTGTGTGTGTGTGTGTGGTGGGGTGGGTGTGTGTGTGTGTGTGTGTGTGTGTGAGAGAGAGAGGTGTGTGTGTGGTGTGTGTGTGAGTGTGTGAGTGTGAATGTGAGTGTGTGTGTGTGTGTGTGTTGTGTGTGTGAGTGTGTGTGTTTTTGTCGACGTGTGTGTGTTTGTGTGTGAGTGTGTGAGAGTGTGTGTGAGGGTGTGTGAGAGAGAGAGAGAGTGTGTGTGTGTGTGTGTGTGTGTGTGTGTGTGGTGTGTGGGGGTGTGTGAGAGAGAGAGAGTGTGTGTGTGTGTGTTGGGTGGGTCTGTGTGCGCTGACGGCTTGTGTGGGAGTTGTTTCAGTACAGCCTACAAATGGCTGCTTTTCAGGTAAACAGATGAGCTCTTCAAATGCTTTAAGAAAAATGTTTTAAAACATAATGAATAAAATATAAGAATAATCATAATAATGATAATAATGTAAGAAATAATAAAAGTGGGACATAACATTGCGAAGAAACGCCCATAAAGGTCATGATGGTTCATGAGGATAATACAAAAAAATAAAAATTTAAATAGCATATATCCTCTATATAGAAATTAGAAATAAATATTTCATACTCATGTCTACATTTTGTGTTACAATCTTATGAGCCGCTGTTGTTATTGTGGCGCTCGGGGTCACGTGATGCGAATGTGCGCACGTGTGAGTGACAGAGCCGCTCATGGAGAGAGAGAAGGCGAGGGAGGGGCGACCGAGAGTCGGAATGACCGGGAGAACCAAACGTGCTGTCACACGGAAGCGAGTTTAGCCCATCATCGTACTCATGGAGGAAGACACTCAGGCGTAGTGTAATTATTTAACCGTAGGTTGCTTGATTGGACGCTTTAAGATCATGTAAATTAATATTCATGAGCTAAGCCTTGGCCATAATAGGATGCGTAATTTCGCCACCCGCTCAGTGTTTTATCAGTTACGAAGCGTAGGCTACTTACTCTTTGTTCACCAAGGATTATAGGGACAGAAATTACAGTGTTGTCAGTGAAAATGTTGTTTTAATTATTTTTACCAGCTGAAATGAACGTGTATTGGATATGGGCGAGAGAACACCGGAAATTCTTTATATTCGCTGCTGGTCTTTAGTGCCTTTACCATAGAGGTAAGTACACTAAGCCAAAATACGGCAATATTTCTATCTTCATAGTCAAGACTTTGGCTTAACTTTATGAAACGACAATTAATATATATTTACCAGTTTACCATGTATACATAGTGTTATACAGATAGCCTACATATTTAAAGCAATATGTGTTAAACTAATGGATTGGGTGCCCGATCATTTCACTGGTTTAATTATATATTTTTAAACTTATATCGTTAATTTATTTTAAAATATTTTTTTAGAGCGTCTGTATAAAGTTTTGGAGGATATTAAAATAAAATAGCATCTGCACTATATTTTATTGCACACATTTTACTAATATTTTATCCATAGGTCTATCTCATAGGAATTTAATATATTTTAAAAATATATATATTTGCAGTATATACACACACACGTCGTTTTGCAAGTTGGTTTAAGATGAAAGTCTGGACTTTGTTCTAAAAATAAATGTTTTTTTCTTCTTTCAGTATCAGCCAAAAGTTTATTATATTCAGTTTTTTTTGTATTGTTTCATTACACTGCATTTCATCTATCTATATGACATTTTCAAAATTATACAGAGTATGACTGGGCACATTTATAATGCGCGTTAGTTAACGTGCCTATTAAAGTTTACTTGATTTAACCGATGCTACTCTCTGTCTTCAGACGCCCAGAAACCCGTGCCCTGGAAATGAACAGCCATGGAAAATAGTGAATAGTTAATTCTGTAGTAAACAACTAATAAAAGGAACCGTGCTTATGGTGTGCTGTGAAAGTTTGGCGAGGAGCTTCGTGATAACAGCGCCGCCAGGCAGGCATGAGCAGAGCCGATTCTGCAGAAAATGAGCATTGGACGTGAGCTACGTGCGCATCCAGGAGTAGACGACATGACATGGAGAGACTGGAAAACACGGACCTTTTAAAAACGCACGGACGCGAGAGTATCTGCTGCCCGCAAGAGAGAGTCGCCAATGGCTGTTGTGATGCTCACGCAGTGAATACAATGGTTCTGAACGCGACCACAGCAGAGGAGCTGCTGGCTGGACATGCGTCTAGATCTGGACCCCGGATCACGCTTCTGAAGGAGTCCAAGAGCGGCTTGCCGTTGTATAACGGTGGAGGAGTGGTGTCCCCTTCACCTACAGCAGAAGAAGGTTATCGTGAGGTCCCTGCGCAGACGCAAAGCAGGTGTTTACATTTAAATGGACTGGTGGAGACCCCCAATGGGGGCCTCACAGCTAATGGGGACAGGACTTTGGACAGGCCTTTGAAGAAGCCTTGTGGAGATGTGCGATTCAGACAACTCCAGCATCAGAGGAGAAAAGATGAGGAAAACAGAGACTTTGGGGCCCATGGTGGTTGTCCCGCATCGGGGTCCGGATCTAGCGGCTCTTCGGAAACGTCCCACGGATTCGCGGAAGAGCTTTGAAAGGTGTGAACTTTACAAAAAATACAAAGACACACAGTACAGTAGAAGAGCAACACCTGGGGCTGCTTGCGCTCCCAACACAAAAACTGTGGCGGCTCCGTGTCGTCCGGCTGGGTCTATCACAATGGACGCAAAGTTGCAGTGAACCAGGCCGAGGTGCACTCTGCTCCGCCTGCGGTGGCCACCAGTGCAGATTGGTCTCCAGAGCACATGGCTCAGCAGTACTTAGTTCCTTGCATGAAGTTTTACGGCATTTGCGTTAAAGATGGCTTCCTGGGCGATCGACTGGGCAGTAAGGTTCTGGAGGAAGTGGAGAGTCTAAATCACAGTGGGAAGTTCAGCTGGCGGCCAGTGATCAGCCAAAGAAATACCCTTAAGAAATCCGTTGTACGTGGAGACAGATAGCCTGGGTCGAGGCAACGAGCCGGGCGCGAGAACATTGGGAGATCATGGACACATTGATGAGGCCATCATGCGCAGTGCGGCCAATGGACAGCTGGGGAATTAGATCATAAACGGCCGCACCAAGGTGAGTGAGGTGGGGCATAGCTGTACTCATGTCATTCCAAAACTATGACTGTCTTACTTCTGTGGAACGTAAAAGAATATATTTTGAAAAGCAATAGAAGTCCATGATGTAACCAAATTGTTTGGTTACAAACATGCTTCAGAATATTAAAGTCTTGTAGCAGTATAAAGAAAGTCATGCAGGTTTGAAATGATGTGAGGGTGAGTAAGTGATGACAACATTTTCATTTTGGGTGGAATATTTTTTTTGTTACTTTGGAGCTGTATGGTAACACTGGGGATGCTATAGATGTCACACGTTTACTGCAGTAATCATTTCTCGGGTTTTGTGAAAGTCAATATCTGTATAGGCACAAAAAAATCTATTAAGCTATTTAAAATTGTAACCATTATTGCAGATGAAAATAAGATACAGTTTATTTACAAAACAAATATAGGAAGTTGTCAGCAAACAGCAGTTTAAAATTAACATCTAAATCTCTGTGACCTCTCATGCACCTTTGGAAAAACCTGAAAACATCTTTGTTAAAGGAAGTTCACTCAAAAATAATTTTGTTTTTTATTTGCTCACCCTCAATTTGTTCCAAACCTTTATGAATTCCTTTCTATTGATATTTTAAAGAATGTTGGTAGCCATTGACATCCATAGCATTTACAGTATTTTCATACTGTGGAAGTCGGTGGCTACCAGCGATTGTGAATACAAACATTCTTAGAATTTTTTTTTCAACAGAAAAAAAAAAAAAAAAAAAATGCTTACAGGTTTTGAAAAATATGACAGTGAGTAAATGATAGAATTTTAATTTTTGAGTGAACTATCCATTTATAACATCTAAAATCGTACTCGAATTGCATGGTTTTATTGTTTTTACATTCAACATCTGGTGCAAATAAAAAAAAAACAATAAAATTCACTCAAAACCTTTAAGTTGCGATCAAGTTTACCATTGATAACCAAATTTAGCAGTCAAAGTCCAGTCATTTCAATAGGAGTTAATGGAATCTGAAAATCTGTTTAAGGGTGAAGGAGTTCCCACAAGTTTTTCACTCAGATTCACTTGCGTTGACCAACAGACAGCTGCTTGATCTGAAAATGACATATATGTGAGCTGTACTTGGTGTATGGACAATTTTTTTTGAAGAACGAAATTTAGCTGAAAATTCACGAATGTCACCTTGCCTTTATAGTTACAGAGATCTTGCCAACATATATGTGTGACAACTTTCCCCGGTCTCCCCTTTATTCAGTATCAGTAGATGGTAGTTAAAGGGGTCATATGATGCTGCTAAAAAGAACATTATTTTGTGTATTTGGTGTAATGAAATGTTTATGCGGTTAAAGGTAAAAAAAAAAAACATTATTTTCAACATAATGTACATTATTGTTTCTCCTATATGCCCCGCCTTTCTGAAACGCGTAGATTTTTACAAGCTCATCGGTCTGAAAAGCAAGGTATGCACTGATTGACCAGCTATCCAGTGTGTTATGATTGGACGAATACCTCAAGCGTGTGACGGAAATGTTAGCCCCTACCATATTGTGATGATGCCCTGTCCGGCCGGAGCGTAACATAAAACCATGTCTGTATTTGTAATCGGAGAAATGACAAACAAAGTGCTACTCTACACTGCCCAAAAAACTTGCGTTTGAATCGTCAGTGGCAAATTCTTTAAATATAAAAAACATACTTACAGGCTGTGAGTCAGAACAGCCGGCATTGTAGTCTACTCGACCAGGCTCAGGAAAACAGTCCTCCATAAAATGTGCTGCACACATCGGAATATTTGGTTTGAACTGTTCTTGAAAAGTGTTGTAAATACAACTTAACAACTGATTTCTAGCTGTGTCCTCTTTTAGAAGGTCAAACAAAGTAGTTTCGCTTTCACAAAACGAAAAAAAGCGTACAATCGCGCCCTGACATGAGCAGAGGAGGGCGGGCTTGAGAACGGCGCAGCCGGCGGATTCGACGAAGGAGCGTCCGGCGGGCTTGTGGCAATCACATGTGACGACCCTGGGCTGTACTCCGCTTCGTCCACGGTGAAAGCGATCCGGTGATCGATAGTGCGAAGTTGAAGTATTTCCTCAGTGACCAGCATGGATCAGCTCTAGGCATGATGAAGCGAATATCGTCCTCTTTTGGAAGGCCTTTGTTTCGCTTTCACAAGGAAACACACAGCGCCTTCACGACAAGGCAGCAGCAACAATACTACAGCGAGAAAAAAAATAACGCCTTCTTTCTTTGCGTGAACATTTTGCGCCTGGTTTGTTATGCAAATCTTCCTACATAGTGAGGTAGATATGTGGGGGTTTGTTAGAACGAGCCGTTTTAGGTAGACTGGGTTGACTCTTAACTTTTATAAAGAATATCTCTTGGATTTGAGACTTTAGTCTTTCCAACTTTACAGATCTTCTTTATGCACCAAGCGCTTGGAACACTCCAAAGAGAAAGGAAAAAAAATTGAGAAATCGTTATATGACTTTAACTATTACTTGAAGGTCAAAAATGGCACACACTCTCACCAGCAGGCAAAAACTGCAATTTCGGAATGTTTTGCGGTTGGGTATCGGACAAGATCTGACTGTCTGTGTGTTCCTTTTCCATGAATCTCAACTACCAGCCGAGAAATGCAGTCTATCCCAGATCCATTATCTGATCCCAGGATCAGTGTTCTCTTGGCTTTGAAGGCGCATCTATCTGAGCTCAATTATAGCCCAATACAAACAGCATATCTTACTGCCCTAAAGTGCATTGCTTGCGTTGTAAAGTGTGTGTGTGTGTGTGTGTGCTTGTATATACAGTATGCTCATTGTGCGCGTGAGATCATATCAGCTTAACGGACGCAAATCGCAAAAACAAACCCTGGATCTGAAAATGAGAATTACATTTTTTTTTAGATTGAAATATGAGAGTAATTGAGACTCTGACGTCACAAACTGTTGAGAAAACAAGTTGCCACCACATGCTTGCCGCACGGATAAAAAAAATAACGCAAGTAAAATTATATTGCACAAAATTTTTAAATGAAAGCAAAGTTTCAGAATAGCAAACAAGGGTCACGGATCAAAAAATAATACGTGTAAATCAAAAATTTAATAACACATTAAAAAAAAATAATAAGCACGAATCAAAACTTTAAACACAATTAAAATCATATTGCACAAAACTGAAACATTAATATAAAATTATATGACTTGCACATAAAATCATGTTTTCCTTCTATATTTCTCTGCTTTTTGTGCTCTCAGACATTTTTTGCTCAAATTGTTATTTTTGGTATGCGTCATGATGTTTTCCCTTTGCTCTTTATTCACGTTCTACGTTTCTTCTTCAATGGTTGCGGTTAGAGTTCATGTAATCAGGGCGGGGTACTAAAACATCATCATTGGTCCACTAGTTCTATATTGACAGCTCTTCCTCAAGCCAATCAGATGAAGAGGGACATTACTGCCGGTGCTCAGTGTTCTGTTCACTTTTACAGGTGACACTGGCGACAACTGCCGGCTGTGGAAAACACCCTTTCCATACAGGACACAGTATATATGTCTGTCTGTCAAGGCTGTACGCCACCTGGCAATACGTAACGTTAAAGAGTGAAATCTGTAAACTTAATTTTGAATTAATGTTAATATTTGCATTGAAACGAAGTTGAGTAGACAGTTACAGAGGGCAGGTGGATTTGATATACACAATGATTTATTTGCGTGTTGTGTTTATTTGCATAGCTACATATATAATTGCCTAACACTATCATATTAATGTTTCAAATACATAAAGTACAATACAACAACAATATGAAAGTAAAACAGCCAGCAGGTGGCAGCAAGTATCTTTAGAGTAAGACATTAAATCATTCATTCAAATGACTGATTCATTCAGTGAGGAATAAAGCGAATCATTCAATACGAAAGGCTGCTTGTTGCTTGTAGAGGACACTGTTCTGCTGTGGCTTTGTTTGGACTCTTTGTCGAAATAGAGCAAAATGAGAAAATAGTTACTATTAATAGTAAACTCACTCAAAATATACTTCTTGTTATATTGATTCAGTTCAGTAAAAATTTGCAATGGTCCTGATATTAGGAAAAACACTTTTTTGCTTAACTGTATGTCATAAAATAAATTATAGTGCCATTCTTTACAAACAACACTTATTTTAAATGCTAAGCCTATAACTTATTTAAAACTAAACTAAAAACTGAACCTCCTGCTGGGCTCACATACCTCTCATTTCCATGAGTGAATCGTTAGACGCAATGTAACATTTGGTTGATAAACTATTAGCCTATTTATTTTGTAAAGAAGGCTTTGTAATTCTCTCGTATCTGAATATCTACTTAAACAACATCCTTCACATATGCAAAAAATGTGTTTGGAACACCACGGCATGGCGATGCTCGCGCTGACCGGCAAAACCTACATATTGTACAAAAGACAAGCTAAATTGAGTCACCAATACCTTTAGTATGTTTAGTTGTCTCATTTACTTTGATGATGAAGAGGCTGCGATGTAAAGATTGCAATGCTAGAACTGATTATGTTGTGTGCGCGCTGGAGGCGCCGGTGCAACATACGTTACTCACATCAGCGGAAAGATGTGATAGATAAAAGCAAGACAGCGTTCAAAATGATCTATTTTTTATTTGTGTACCTGCAATATAACAGTGAAACGTTGTACTTTTGTAAAATAAAGAAAACATACAAAATGCACTTGCCGTCTATTATACCTCTTCCTGAAATGAAGAAAAACTCAGCGATACTGTCTAATATTCTTGTCACACAGAATGAGAAATATATTTATAGAAACCTTGAAGTGCCCGCTTTTACCTGTTAACGTTTTCTAAGCATCTAATCAAAGCATGTTCAGAAGATAAAAAATGCGACGTGTAGTCCGGAAAATACCGAATAGCTAAATTTTTTGTGGGACCCCCTGGCTTTGGGTCACGACACAGACCCCAGTTTGAAAATCCCTGCTCTTACTCATATTATCCTCTCCTAACAGTAATAACCATAACAAGACTTATAATCAGTCAGGTAAAGGCGAGCCAGGCACATCAGTCACTTCACGAGGCCGGTGCATGTAGTGGCTGATCCCTTTCGAGATGTGACCGTAGGCGAATAAATACAGGTGAATATAACCGCGACAAGTCGCTAGGACGGCTCATTTAACGTTAACGGATCGCCAGGTAGGCGTACAGCAGTGACAGACAGACATATATAACGGTGTCCTATATGGAAAGGTGTTTCCCAGCCGACAGTTGTCCATTTTCACCTGTAAAAGTGAACAGAACACTGAGCACCGGCAGTAATGAGGCGCGTTGGAGAGACGTCACCGCCTCTCTTCATCTGATTGGCTAGAGGGGGAGCTGCCAATCTAGAACTAGTGGACCAATGATGACTCTTAAGCCCGCCCTGATTTACATGAAACTCTAACCGCAACATTTGGAAGAAGAAGCGCAGAACGTGGAATAAAGAGCAAAGGGAAAAACAGCATAAGCATACAAAAAATAAAAATATGTGCAGAAAATGTATGAGAGCACAAAAAACAGAGAAATATAACCAAGGAAAACATGTTTTTGTGTGAAATTCGGATAATTTTGCATTAATATTGCAGATTTGTGCAATATGGTTTTAAATGTGTTTAAAGTTTTAATTTGTGCTTATAATTATTTTAAACGTGTTGTTACATTTTTGATTTACGCTTATTATTTTTCAATCCATGACCATTGTTTTCTATTCTGAAAACTTTGCATTAATTTTAAAATTTTGTGCAATATAATTTTACTTGCGTTTTAAAATTTTGGTTTCATGCTTGTTATTTAGTTTTATCCGTGACTGCAATACATTTGGCAGGGATGGATCATAGAAACTGCACCATGCCCAGGTTTTGTATTTGAGCTTGCCAGGTCAAATCCAGGTCCAGTGGTATGTGAGCTTCAGGCTGTGGGCATTTTCCACACACAAATTCGGAGAGGAACACATGCATATTGCTCAGTTCTAGGGCGGCCTTTGTTCAAGTATGCTATATGAATAAGAGTTTTATGTACACTATCAGAAAAAATTAGAGTGTTGATTTGTGAAATGTTTTTGTTAAAGCAAAGTCTTTAGGCTCACCAAGCCTGTATTTATTTAATGCAAAATAGTGTAAAAAAGTATTATTGAGGAATTTTATTAAAATGTAAAAGAACTTGTTTGCATATATTTTAAAAGTAATTTTACTCCAGTTTTCTGTGTCACATGATCCTTCAGAAAATCATTCTAATATGCTGATTTGTGCTCAAGAAACATTTATTAGAATTATGTTGAAAACTGTTTTTTATTCTTATTTTTTGGAGAAACCGTGATACACATACAGTCAAAAAGTTGGGGGTGTTTTAAAATCCGTAAAGAAAAATTAATTCTTTTATCAACAGTACGCATGTGGGGTGATCGTAAAGACATTTATAATGTTTACAAATATTATATTGGATTAATTGCAGGGTAAAGGCCTTGCACACTTTGACCTGTTTAAGATGTCCCAGACTGCGAGTTATGAAATTTTTGCATGTTAAAAAATAAATACGACCTCATGTTGTGTCAATCACGTTTACACACTGCCTCCGAATCGTTCGTCCGTCATAAAAAATTGGAAAGTTAAATTTTCTGCGTTTTCGCATCCATAGCAAGCATTTTTATAGGAAAGGATTATGAATATGAAAAAAACCCAGAAAAAACTCATATGAAACTGTGGGACTCAGTGTGCAAGACCTTTAGTCCTGAAAAAAAAAAAACAGGGAAAAAATTATTATTGTTACCATTACTAATAATTGAGCACCAATAATAATTGACAATAACTGAGAACCAAATCAGCATATCAGAATAATTTCTGAAGTGTTGTCCTTCATTGCGGCATTTACCTTAACAGGTGTCGTCACACCAGTTGCTGTTTGCATGCGTAAATGATCAGAGGTTTGAGAAGAAGCCAGTGTTGGTGTGCAGCTTCACACGTGTGTTCAGTCATATGGTTATGCCTGGAGGAAAAATCTCATACCTCAAACCTTGAAATGGGAACACTAGTACAGCGGTGTTCACATGCTTTTGCAAGTGATTGACATCTTGCAAAAAACAGCTTGATATTTTGTAGTTTTGCAACTTTTGATAATTGATTGGTTTATTTTGGTCGAAGAGTTACGGTGGCCGAGAAGTGCAGAACAAATCACAATTCTGAAAACAAAATAAACAAATTACAAACGCAAATGCAAGTATAAAAAACAACATAACAATTCAGGAAAAACAAAATAACAATTCTGAAAACATTATAACAAGTCAGAAAACACAATGACAAATTCGAAAACAAAATAATTTAATTTAAATTTAAATGTTTCAATTTATAAGAACTGTTCTATTTGAATATATTTAATAATGCCATTTATTCCTGTGATGCTAAGCTGAATTTTCAGCTTCATTACTCCAGTCTTCAGTGTCACGTGATCCATCAGAAATTATTCTAATATGCTGATTTGCTACTCAAGAAACATTCCTTATATTTTTGTGGAAATACCGAGATACATTTTTTTAGAATTCTTTCAATAATAGAAAGTTTAAAACAGCATTTATTTGAAATAGAACTCTTTTGCAGCATGATAAATGCCTTTACTGTCACTGCTGATCATATCTATGTGTCCTTTCTGAATAAAATGATGGATTTCCAAAAATCTTACCGACCCCAAACTTTTGAACGGTAGTGTAAATAAACCAACTTATTTCCAGCATGTTATCCCACATATTGTCCAGTACTTTCCTTCAAACAAGGATATGAAACAAAATATGTAAATACACAGTGCACATTTTGTACAAGTAATGTGTAAACAATACATATTACAGTATAAACCCCAAACACAGACATGTGTAATCAATGTGTGTTTACAGTATTGCAGCATTTCTGCTCAATAACTTCACAAAATGTAAAGGATTAGTTCAATTCCAGAATGAAAATTTCCTGATAATTTACTCACCCCCATGTCATCCGAGATGTTCATGTCTTTCTTTCTTTCGTCCAAAAGAAATTAAAGTTTTTGAGGAAAACATTACAGGATTTTTCTCCATATAGTGGACTTCAATGGGGGCCAATGGGTTGAAGCACCCACACAGGGCACGCACTCCGGGGCCCCCACAATAACCTCCCCGGTGCTGGAGTGCATCTAAAGACGATGATCATGTATCGACGATAGTGAGAGATATTGTCAAAAGCATCAAATATGGGCAATATTAAGAGCATTTGGCATTTCGAATCAATGTAGGCCTGTTGCATTCTTCTTATTATAAAGCATATAATTATTATTATTAGGTTACTTTTATTATTAAATTAATATTACAATTCCGCACGATGCCACTGGGTTGAAGGTTCAAATTTCAGTTTCAATGCAGCTTCAAATGGCTCTACCCTACCAGCCGAGGATATTAAGGTATTATCTAGTGAAAACGAATGGTAATTTTCTAAAAAAAAGGAAAAATGATATACTTTTTAACCACAAATGTTCGTCTTGCACTAGCTCAACCTCACACATTACATAATCACACACACATGATGTAGGCGGAAATACCGACCCAGTGTTTACAAAGCAAATGTGAAAAAGAATCAGTCCGTTCAAAAAAAAAAAGTAAAACAAGACGATTTTGAAGTTGGAGGAACGTGGATGGAGTTTAGTTTTTTCACCCTACCCTACCTTTCTGAACCGAAGTACACAGATTAACTTTTTATTAGTCACTAATTTGCTTACGTAATGCGTGAAGATGCGCATCGCAGAGCTAGTGCAAGACGAGCATTTGTGGTTAAAAAGTATATATATATTAAAATTATGTAATCGTTTCGCTATATAAGACCCTCATTCCTCAGCTGAGATCGTGTAGAGCCCTTTGAAGCTGCATTGAAACTGCAATTTTGACCTTCAACACGTTGGTCCCCATTGAAGTCCACAATATGGAGAAAAATCCTGAAATGTTTTTGAACGAACAGAAAAAAAGACATGAACATCTTGGATGACATGGGGGTGAGTAAATTATCAGGAAATTTGCATTCTGGAAGTGAACTTATTCTTTAAGGTCACATAAATGCCTGATCTTTAATCTTGTAAAGTTCATAAATGGCACAAATCAATTTTAGGCCCAAAACCTTGAATGCGGTCTTCATTCTAGCAGCTAATTCACTGTCTACATGTTTGTTTAGGTTTTGACATCAAAACCGGATAAAACCCAAGCGATTTTAAAACATGCATGTAAACACAGTTTACTTGCATTGTCGGGTGTTTATCAAGAGCTGATGGTTATCAGTGAGTGGCTATTTATTTGAATTGTGTACGGTTTACATGATTAATTAGTTGTTGCAACCCTAATATTTAGGTAATTTTAGAGTGTTGATAGCACTATTTGACTATAGAATTATGTTGAACCGGTTAAAGCAAGGCTATGTAAATTGTCCCAGAGAGTGATAAAGCCACATCAAAAAGGTTGCAGTTTTTCCCATTGCACTGGAATGGCTCTGGTCTCACGTCTCTCTTCCTCAGGGGCAGCGTAACTCCCTCATTTTCTCTCCAGTGCGCTGATTGTCCTTGATCACCCCTCCCATTAGTTCTCTTTTTCCTCTCCGTCTTCTCTTCCGAGCCTTATCAGACCCCTTACTTTTTAGCCGGACAAAATATTTCTCGCCGTTACCCAGGAAACTAGACACGTAGCACGTTGTATACTGCAGGAGAATGAGTGTGGGTGCCCGTGCCCATGCAGCTTCCTTTCTCTCTAATCCAATGCTTTCAGAAAAAGACCTTGGTTTCATTCTTGTATGCATAGAAACCATTCGATTTTGGGAAGACGTGGCAGGGGGAAAGGATAAATAGGAGGGAACAGCGAGTACCAGACACATGGCAGACTTCATATGCCTCTCCCAGAGAGAGGAACCAGCCAAACAAAACACCACCAGCATTGCTGTATTCGCATTCATCCACTTAAGAGTTAATAGCATGAGGTCAGAGTCAGAAATTAATGGGAGCTTTAGGGCAAAAATATTACGATTAAGTGATAAACTGTTCTAGGAATTAAAAATTCAGTCAGACATTATTGCAAAATAAACTGTAAGGATGAGTAAGTAACCGCCCAGAACATCCTAGCAGGCACATGCTGAAAACTACTCAGAGTGCCTTAGAAACCATTCACAACACCCTGGCATTGTGGTTGTGAGGATTGCATGAGCTAACAGTTCCCTTTCTTAAAGGGATCGTTTACACAAAAATGAAATGCCGGTCACACTTTATTTTAAGGTCCAATTCTCACTATTAACAAACCAGTACTGCTACTTTTGTCTCAATTAACTTCTAATTTGCTGCTTATTATAGTTTGTAAGGTAGTTGTTAAGTTTATGTATTGGGTAAGATTATGGATGTAGAATATGTTCATGCAGAATATGTGCTTTATAAGTACTAATAAACAGCCAATATGTTAATAATAGGCATGTTAATAAGCATCTAGTTGATAGCGAGAGTTGGTCCCTATTAGAGCTGCACAATTCTGGATAACCTTAGAATTACAATTTTTTGTGTCTTAAATTGAAATCACGACTCTCCCACGATTCAGAACTAATCGGAATTAATCAATTTTTATAATATATAATATATATCTAGAATTATATATATATAAATATATATTTATAGACCTATTTAAGTATAACATTTGGAAAAAGTGGTTTGATCAATGATTTCATGATCTCACGTCATAAATACTCTTATGAATGAATCAGTTGCTTTGAACAAATCTATTGAATGAATGATTCAATGACAAATAAATTAAATAAAGTAACAGTCACTTGTCGCCGAAACAATGTAATTGACACAAACGTTATTTGAAGCGCCAGTTAATTTAAAATGGGGATTTGCTCTATTTTGATCGCTACCATAGACATCAATTTTTATATCCAAACTATAAACTTTCATTCCAGTATTTCTGTGATAATATGAATGACTGTAAGACAGAAATAATACTGAGTTTGTGAAGCTGTTTGTTTCCTAAAGATAATAACTGCTCTCTCTCTGTCAGTGGCAGTGCGAACACAGATTTGAATGTTCCGGTAAGACTTTTTTCAAAGGTTTAATAGACACGGAAGAATCATTGTCATTTAGATTGTGTGGGTGTTTGAATCAAGATCGCAATCTTTTAACAATTAATCCTGCAGCTTAGTCTAACTCATGTCGTTCCAAACTTGTATGACTTTCTTTGTTCTGTGGAATACAAAATAAAATATTGTGAAAAATGTTGATACATTTTGGTGACAATTGACTTCCAAAATATCCTTCTAAAATATTTCTCAAAATATATTTTTGTTCCACAGAAAGAAATATGTCATGTTTTGAAATGACATGAGAGTAAGTAGGCCTATCTAATAACAGAATTTTTGGGTTGCCTGTCCCTTTAAGGAAATGTAAAAATCACGTTAGAGATGCTGTTGGTTTAATTTAGTCGGTAATAATGGGTTATGTATTTCCATTAGCCTATTTGATTCAACTGACCCTTCGACGGGAGTTTGATTGACAGGTGATCTGACCAACCATAACGCCAAATCCATCATTTTGTCCGACAAACAAACCAGACAGGAGAGTAGATTAACGTCGTTGGACTTGAACTTGAAAAATGGTGTGCATGGTATTTATCTGCTGTTGGAACGATACCTTCTGATGTTCATTCATGTTTATTTTGTGCTATAACTAATAAAAAAGAAGTGCGTGAACTGTGATGCTACAGCGATCTGTCTCAACACGTTAAAGAGCCTCAAAATGGTATTTATTGTTTGAATTGATTAAAAAATTACAAAATTTGAAAGCTGAGACTTTGTTACATGCCAAAAGTAACCTGCTCTGTCTTGTCTGTCGATGTGTTGTCAGTGTCCTCTTTGCTCGGCGATGTATTTTTCACTGTGTGAGAACATGATGTGTGGTGTGAGAGCGGCATGGCTTGTTGGACGTAGCAACAGTAACAGTTAGGGTGGCGGGTCTTTGCAATGGGTCAATCGAAAGACCAAAAGCTGACCTCATGGAGGTAAAAAAAGGTCTTGAAAACACCAACGTGGAGTTATTGCTACACAGCATCAATGTCTGGGACTTTACGAGATGGTTAGACTATTTTGAAACTCTTGTCATACACGGTAGACACAAAAAGCAATGGAATTATTGAGCAATGGAATTATTTCTCAATTTTGTTAAGATGCTTAGTCTTTGGCAGGGATAATTACAGTAGGCTATACAATAGTAGAAAGGTGTAGAGAGGAAATCATGTATCAGCATCTTATCAGCACTTCAGCACTTCCTCTGCAGTGAAGTAGTTCAGTGGTACAGTGAAACTGAATGGGAGAAAGTTTTAACTGGATGGTATTCCAACGTTTCTGACCGCAACCCAGTGACATAGATGGAAACATTTTGGAAATTGTGGGTTCCAGATGAATCCTGTGTTCTGGTTTCTAAAAATGGCATCATAATTGGTTTCCATTTTGATTATGTAAGCATCATATAAACATATTAACCCAATGGCCATAACCAGACTAATTGAACATTGTGGTTTCAAGAAATCTGAATAAGACAACTGGCATATGACTGTATTAATCAGAATTTTGGTTCATGTAAACATCTTGGAATATCCACCAAAACTGCCCTTGTGAAAAAAGAAGTACACTTTAGTGTATTTTTAATAAGTTTACACAAATAATATACATTAAAAGAGTATACTTAAGTGCAAACTCAACATAATATTTTAGGAAACGTAACTGCATGTTAATTGCAATTAAATGAAAGGTTCTAAAAAAAATGCAGAATCTATTTAGAGTATTTTTAACTCGCTTAAGTAGGACTTAAGGACGGAAACCTATATGTGTATTTTTAATTATTCTGTTGTCTTGTAAATATGTGGACTGCATTTGTGATATATTACTAAAATATATTAATTTCATTTAAATCTTAAATACTTAAATTCGGTGACACGGGCATGCCGGATTTAAATACATTTGTAATTAGTTACATACAGTATATGCAACAATGTTGCAAATTATTCTACCACGTACAGTAAAAAAAAACTACTTTTGATTTACAAAGTGACATCGTACATCAAAGTGTGCTTTTTGCATTGCTAGGTCCAAACAATAATAATTCTGGATAATATTAGATACAAAGAGCTATTAATTCCATGACAAGCAGGATAACTTTTTTAATTTCTGTGGGACAATATAAGCAACGTTCATAAAGGGGTGGCGAGACTATATTTATTTAATTTGAGTTACATTATTTATTTGATTTAATTTAAGTATTAAAGTGTGTTGTAACAGAGGACAAGAAAATGCAGAAAATGTTAGTCTTGTTTATTAAGAAAATGCTGATCACATGGTTTACACAGGAACATTCCACATTCTTTAACTTAATAGCTAGGACCTGAATCGAGACGATAGTGACATGTAAAGGTCAATTAGTTTAAAAAGTTAAATTCATTGTCTTGTACTCTGAATTTGTTGTTGTAGTCCTGATGTCGCAGCCTGTGTGTGTGTGTGTGTGTGTGTGTGTGTGTCCTTATCTAACCCTTATGTCCTACTTATCCTCTGTGCTCTCATCATCAGGGTTACTCTCTTTTATCTCAGCACAACCTGTGCTCAATATCTACCTGACTATCAAGGTTTGAAAGGATCTTACATGATCAAAACCATATTGTTTTAAGGAACTGTTGCATTTCAACCATAAAACAACCAAAGAATATCAAACAGCGTATTAATGACCATCACAGCATCACTTTTTATTTGAAAGTCTGTTTTATCATGGATTATCTTGTCTTTAAACTTGACCCTCAGGTGGGCATTGTGCAATGTGGGTTTTGCATTACATGAACCGTTTGACAAGAATGAATCAGATTTCTCAAAACGAAATACTTGAGTTTGAAAAATTATTTGTTTGAAAATTGTCTGTAAAGATGGGTGCACAATGCAGTGGCGCATTTAGCAGTGTGTGTGTGTCCACTTTGGAACCCACTTTCATTTTTGTTCTTTCTAATTGGATAATTGAGTATTTCTCTGCTCAGCCGCGCAGTATCAGTTCAGTTTGGGTGTCTTAGTTGGCTTCCTGTGAAACCCTTCAGTCTGCCAGCGGAGGTCATGTCCTCTACTCTGTTATGAGAGAAGCCACGAAAAAATCCAGTCAAGGCAGCTCTAGACCGCTATCTGTGGTCATCAGGTTTAGAAACATATTTAGAAATGTGTAACCTGATGAGTAAGCAACACATTTCCTAATCAGCATGTCATAAGAACGATTTTTTTAACCATTTGTTAATATTAGTTAAATACAGTATTTAACATGAAAAATTCTTCAAAAGCATTTATTAATGGTTAATTTTAGTTAATTTTTTTACTAATACATAATTAAAATCAAAAGTTGTATCTGTTAATATTATTTCATTTTCTCTAACATTTACTAATAGATAATTAAAATCAAAAAGTTGTATCTTTTAACGTGATTTAATGCATCTCAGCTAACATGAACTAACATTGAAATACCGTAACAAATGCTATTTCTTATTGTTGGTATTTCTCATTACCTAACTTTAACAAATTTGGCCTTATTGTAAAGTGCTACCAATTTTGGGTATGTAATTTAGGGCTGTCAAACAATTAATCACCATTAATCACATCCAAAATAAATGTTTTTGTTCCCATAGTATATGTGTGTGTTTTGTGTATATTTATTATGTATATATACATACACACACATGCATGTATATATATAAGAAAAATATGTTATGTTTATATAATATATATATAATATAAATTATTGGATATCAAGATATAGACGTGTAAATATTTTCAAATATATACTGTATATGTGTGTATTTACATATACAAAATAACTATACCACAGTACACACAGAAGTATTATGAACTAAACTTTTATATTGGATGTGATTACTAGTGATTAATTGTTTTGATCAGCACTAGTATGATGTAAGTATTCCTTCATTCATGCATGCATTCTTCATTAATTCTTGTTTTGTCTTGTTTATTAATGAGGTCCCTTGTGTCATATATAGAAATGACAGTAGTAGGTATATATATATATATATAATATATAATATATATTATATATATATATATACCAAAGAACCTTGAAATTAGTCTGAAAATATTTTTGATTTAAAATAAGATTCATCTTTTACAAATCTGGGAATTTTCTATGTTGTTTTAAATTGTAAATTTAAGAAGGTTTAAGTATAATCAACCTAGAACATTATTTTAATTAATGGTTTAAAATGAGCTTTTTCAGTTTTGCCCAAAAATGAAAGAGATCATTTACTCGAAAAATTACACTTCCTGTCATAATTTACTCCACAATTGTTTGACATGGAACATAAAAGAAGAAATTTAGAGTGTTAATTTCTCAATGTCATTGGTCACCTAAACTGTGGTTGCCAACATTCTTCAAAATATCTTCTTTTTTGTTCCACAGAAGAAAGAAAGTCAAACAGGTTTGGAATAACATGAGAGTGAGTAAATAATGACAGAATATTAGTTTTGGAGGAACTGTCCCTTTAAGAAAATAGTGCACAATCACTTTTGTTGATCTTCAAACAGACCTTTTGCCGGAGTGCATGCGAAAGAGAGGTGGACTGAACGTGCCGCTGTCTGTCCACGTGCTGTCGTTTAACCCATGTGACACACGTTACCACTATGCTGTGCTCCAGTGATAAAGGCTGAGATAAGGGTTGGCGGAGATTCTCTCTGGGGCTTGATAAAGTACTGACCATATCACAGAGCTTGCAACATGAGAAAGCTAACAGAGCACCCTGATGACTCGCATTCCTGCCGAAACAGACCCCTTTAACATCTCCACCATCATCCAGCCCAGGAATGCCTCATATCAGCCAGAGCTGAAGTTGTGCCAAAACTCAGCTCTACAGAAGCCAAGCCATATGCTGTTGGTGGTTTGTTGGCCCTTTTTTCTGAGCAGTCAAAAGATGATAGGAAGTGATTGGGGGTGGGGATCTGGAAATGGTATGAGCCAAATTTGAACTGATGATGCCCGTATGAGCACCACAGCTTAACACGTCAGAGCATGTAAACAAACTACGGCACCTTGCAAAAAATATGACCAAACTCTAACTAAACTAAACTATAATAATAATACAAATAATATATATATCTATATATATTTTTAAATTATTACTTTAAACGTTAAAGGTTTTGAATGTTTTTGATATGTTTATATTGTCAACTAACTGTTTTCTATATATAATTTATTCCTGTGTGCAAACTGAATTTTTTGGCATCATTACTCCCGTCTTCAGTGTCCACAAGAAAGCATTCGATATGCTGATTTTATGCTCAAATACCCATTTCTTCTTTATTTAAAAATACTTTGAACAGTATGTAAATAAAAATAGAGTATGAATCTTTCACAACATTTTTAAATTAATTACATATAATTAATGATTACTCCACTTAACATGTTAAGTATAATCATTTCTTATGGGTGTACACATCTTAAGAATTTGTAATCAATTAAACATTATTTATTTTTACACTATTTTTTGACCAACTTTTTCTGTAACAAGTATTTTATTATATTTAATAAACCGTTTTAACAGTTTTAAGACAGTTTGTTTATTTATTTATTTATTTTTAGCCATTATAATAAAAGTACTACTACTGTTTTTTTTAATATATATAATTTGCAATATGTAAAAAATTATATGGAGATTAATTCATGCCATTTAAGGTTACTACTCGGTGGGGGGTGTGGTGTTTTTTTTTTTACATTTTACCTAAAAACTTTTTCTTCTTTGCTACTACTGTTTTTTTTTATTTTAATTTTTCCCAAAGAAAAAGTTCCAAGTATAGATCTCATCACAAAACAAGCAGTGTTATCACTGTACCCGACAGAGCTGTTTATTTGAAGTGTGTCAACGTGTCTGTTCATGAAAAGCTTGTGTCGCTTATTTCACCTGACCAGACATTCTGCATGATGAGTTCAAGGGATAGTTCACCCAAAAATTAAAATGTGTTGTTTATCTGCTTACCCCCGGGGCATCCCAGATGTAGGGGACTTTGTTTGTCTTTCTTCTTCATAAACACCACCGAAAGATTTTTAACTCAAACTGTTGCAGTCTGTCAGTCGTATAATGTAAGTGGATTGGAATCACGGCTTTGAGAGTCAAAAAAACCATACACAAACAAAACCAAATTAAACACTGCGGCTCGTGACGATACATTGATGTGTATAAAGACACGAAACGATTGGTCTGTGCAAGAAACTGAACTGTATTTATATAGTTTTTTTTACTTCTGATTCACTGCAATGTCCGAACTGTCCTGAGCGTGTTCGCGTCTTCTTCTTCAGCCGGCGCATGATCCATCTTCTTCTTCTTCTTCTTCTTCATGCTTTACGGCAGATTGCAGACTTATATGCCTTACCCGCCACCTCTCTCTCAATGGACTATTGACACTCCCTAATGAGATTGTAATAGAGTGTCAATGGTCCATTGAGCGATTAGGTGGCGGTACTGCCTTATAAACTGCGATCCGCCGTAAGGCAGAAGAAGAAGACGTGTCACGCCGCGACTCTCAAATACCCTAGTCCGGACGCCTAGGACAGTTCAGACATTGCAGTGCATCAGAGGTAAAAAACTATATAAATACTGTTCAGTTTCTTGCACAGACCGATCATTTGGTGTCTTTACACATCAATGTATCGTCATGAGCCACAGGGTTTAACTTGGTTTTGTTTGTGTATGTTTTTTTAAATCTCAAAGCAGTGATTCCCATTCACCTCCATTATAAGACTGACCGACTGCAACGGTTTTTGAGTTAAAAATCGCCGTTTTGTTGTCTCCGAATAAACAAAGTCACCTACATCTTGGATGCCCTGGTGGTAAGCAGATAAACATCAAATTTTTTTTTTGGGTGAACTATCCCTTTAAAGTATTAGGCCAGGATCTCGATGAGACACAGACTTGTGGTCATAAACCCTCATAAACAGCACTGTATGATGATGACGGCCTGTGTGGTCGCTCTGTGCAGACATACTGTACCATACAGCACCTGCTATTCTGAACATGAGCATGTGTGACCTTTGACAGGTGCCACAGAAAAGCTGCAGTATTTAGGGCCCTATGAAATCATTTTTATTTTTTCCTTCCCCCCCAACTTTCCAGTTTATTTTTTTTTTCTTTTCCTATTCTTGTTATTTTTCTGGATTCCTTTGTTTTTCCCATTTTATTTCTGGACTACTTTTTAACTGGTTAAAATTAATTTTAGAATCAAAATGCTGTCTAATTTCAAAAAATGTTAACTCTTACGTCCATAATTCACATCATTTATTAAAAGTTTACAAAAATGATGACATGTTTTAGGGCCCTATTTTATTTTTTCTCACCATATTTTATTGTTACCAAATTCTGGGTTTTAATATGTCTAATTATTTGAATACATAAAAACTACTTTTATTCAAATTTATCTTGCAATAGCCTATGGATTTTTTTTCCCTCTGTGTTGTGTATTTAATAATTTTCTATTTATTAAAATGAAGGCATAAAACTATTTCAATTATCGTTTCTATTATTTGAAAAGTAACAAACTTTATTGTTTTATTAATTTTTTTTGCAAACATGAAATTAAAACGATAGGAAGAAATTTTGTAATTTTCTTAAAAAGTAAAATACAGTTTTAAATAATTTTAGTAGTAGTAGAGTATGGTCATGTCTATTGACAATAGTAAATGTATTCTAGCTCAATGTCCTCGAGTTACCAACTTTTATTTTTTAATTTCTGTGTCTTTTAGGGGTTGAACGACTTCTGATTTTCTGAAGTCGACTTTTATGTGATGAAATTCGATTCGAAGTCGACTAGTCGCTGATGACGTCATTAATGAACACCTTGTGCACAGCTATGGCATATGACACAGTGCTGCCCACATGGTTATTGCTCCTATAACAGTTCATTTTTATCAGTTCTTTTGTCTTTGTGTTGTTATATTTCTCACAGATTTCTGCTCGTTCTAAATCCAATACAGATAAAGTAGCACAGTAAAGATTTCATTAATATGAATGCATTAGTGAGAGCGATTGTGTGTGTGAATTAATTATACCTGGCAGCGTCTCTTTACTAGTAGTGAAGCTGTGGGATTTATTTATTAAGAAATATATGCTTGAACTTTTCAGTTTGTAAGCTATTTTATTGAGAAATCACAGAACAGTGTTGACAATACATTTCCGCGCTGAATGATTCTGTGCGCGTGATGTACGTGCTACTGTCTGTAGCCTATGTGTGTGCATTACAGTGCTGCAGCGCATTAGATTAGAATGGCGATTCATTTACCTGTATAATAAGCTTTTTAAAACGTGCATTCTCCCGTTCAAATTTCAAGCATCCAGTAATATAATCACACATGTCTTGTGGAGCGCTTTCAGAGTATGCATTTATTTGTCATTTGAACTGTTTGGAAACGGAGCGTAAATGTGGACTTCAAAGATTTCTTATCCTTTTGCACCCTCTATAGGACCACAACTAACTCTTCGCGTCAAGCCTTAAAGCGTCATGGCAAGCATTGACGTCCGATTAGTCGGTGCAAACCCCTAGTCTATAGACAGTACTTTACTCAAATATTAATGAGTGACCTCTCGATTGCAGTATTCAGAGATTTGTTCTGTATTTATGTCCTCATTTAGTGAACATTTACAACGACAGACGCTGAAGTAACCGTGGGCGTCAAACGCGCTAGTGTGTTGTGTAGTATACAAATCACGCGTCTGTCGCCATTCATTTACACAGAGACAACTCAGAACATGCAGGATTTATATTTAAAAATAGAGTCTTTTTTGAAAGGCTTAATATTTGAAGAGTTTATATTTGCAAAAACCGTAAACTCCACATGTAAAAAAAAATTGCGCGTCTGAACCCTAAACACGTTTAGTCAAAAACGCCGGTTTTGTCGACTTTCAAGGCATCGCGATTTCACATTTTACTGCAGAAGCCGACAAGCGCCCTTGTTGTTTTTGAACATAAGCCGATAAGTCCATTTTAGCGAATCAGCGTGCTGTATTCAGGTCAGTTGACAATGCTACTTTCACTTTAAAAAGACGTGCTAGCTGAGAGGAGTTACGTCAAAGCTGACTAAAAGTGATCGACGATGGATAATTTCGAGGAACTTGGTGAACCTGTGATATCTTCAGGGCGAAAAAGGAAAATAAAAACTGAAACATTTTCACGGAACCTTGCAAAAGCAGCACATTAAAATGGGAAAAGCTCTGTGTATTGCGTGTAATAACATCCATACCGTTTATGATCACAACAACAACAACGTTTGTCAGGCATCTACACTATCATCTGAGGAGATTACAAAGATTAAACAAGTGTTTTTTAAAACTCTAAAACATGAAATTGGACGTTTATAATCTGCTTTTGCCAAAAACGACATGTGGAGTGTCTGCTTTGCTATAAACAAACTTATTAATATGTAAAAAAACATACTTCATAACTTATTTAGGAAATTACCTATACCTGTTTGAAGTTATTATTACTTAATAAAAACAACCCAACTGCAGTTTGATTTTACTTGGAATCAAAAAAAAAAACTTGATTTGTGAAAAAAATTTTTTAATGGAGTTATCGGTTTTTGCAAATGCAAAAAAACGATAAACGCTTCATTTACAGATACTAGTCCATATCGCAATTTGATTTAAGTGTAATTACTTACTACAAATTCCGTGAAATTCCGCTTTATACAGTAAATTTCGTTTTTATGACTGGATTCTGCGATTCCGTTCGTGTTGGGGTTCCGGGGGGGCGTTGTGCGGAGGGGATCGGGGGTATGGCCCTAACATTCTGACACCAAGTGAGCGTCGATCCATTTTCATTTTTAAAGGGCCAGAAGACTAAAATAATGAAGCACCTAGTGTTGTCAAACAGTCCTGAACTTCGGTACCAGGTCGATACTTAAATTTACTATACTTAAAACCTTTTTGCTTAGTTTAAAACCCTTGTTTTGGTACAGTTATTACTTTAAATGTGAGTAGGTGTTCCTGTAGCGTTTAGCAATGTCACAAAATGTCTTTATTTAATTGTTAATCATCCTAAAACCTTATGTTTCTTTAACCCCCTCTCTTCTGTACGATCAGGCCATGGTTGCGTGTTACCCTGGAAACGGAACAGGATACGTGCGACATGTGGACAATCCTAACGGCGACGGACGCTGCATAACCTGCATTTACTATCTGAACAAGAACTGGGATGCGAAGGTATGCTGTGGCCCTGCGTTTACTCTTACTGTTACCTGATTAGTCAGGAGGGGAGTCTTCTCTGATCCATTTCTGCTATTTGGTTTTGATCAGGTTCATGGAGGTTTATTGCAGATCTTCCCCGAGGGTCGTAATGTTGTAGCCAACATCGAGCCTCTGTTTGACCGTCTGCTCATTTTCTGGTCAGATCGCCGGAACCCACATGAGGTGAAACCAGCTTTGGCCACTCGGTGAGTACACACACTGTTCACAGTTACACAGTCACTCACAAAGAGCCAAATGCAATTTATACGTACAACGTATTGTTATCAATATTCTTTATGCACTGTATTTCTTAATACATTTTAATTTAAATATATTAATATGTGTATTAATATTATGAACAATAAAAGATGAACTTTTATTTATATATTTCCAGTTTTCATTAAAACTTTTAGTCTGTTTTAGTATTTTGTCATGTCTGTATTTTGGGTGTATTTAATTAGGTTTATTTTATTAATATTTGTCTTCAGTTTTTTAATATTTTTGTACTAAACGTTTTTAGTTCGTTGCATTTTTATAATTTAAGTTTTATTTATTTATTTTACAATTTCAAAAAGATTAAGAATGGGTTTAGTTTTAGTTAACAATAACAGCAATGGTACAATGTCCCTTGACACATACCTCTTTCCTGATGATTATCAATGTTTAATTATTAATTAAAATTTATATTTTTATGGACTTAAGTTAAAATGTCAGGTGGTGCACCTGATCTTTCGGTCTTCTATATCCATCTACATTTTAATATTTCCTATTTTAGGTTTATTTATTTTTGTATTTCAGTTTATTTTTAGTAATTTTATACTTTAGGTACTAGTTTGGTTTTCAGTTAGTTGCCAATTTTTCATTTACGTTTAAAGTTTCATCTAATATTCTATATAATGACAATAATTGTTTTTCGTTTTAGTTATGATAACCTGGTACAATGACTTGAACACACCTGCGTGGACTGCTGTGATTACCAATTTTTGATTAGTATGAATTAAATTCTATTTTGAGGGATTAAGTAAAACATTTCAGGGTGGTACAACTGTCTTTCTGCCTATCTATATCCATCTATATGTTATTATTTCTGTTTAGTTTAATTTATTTTTTTTTTTTTTACAGTTTTAGTACTTTTTTCAGTTAGTTGCCAATCATTTAAGTTTCAAGTTTTTCATCTAATAGTTATACTTAAAATGATTAATAATGGTGACAGATGGTGTCATTTGAATAATCAAACAGATGGTGAACACTATTAACTGAAATGATTATATGTTGCGATTAAACTTTGCAATTGCGATTAAACATTGCGATTAAGCAAAATGTGTTAGTTTTATATGTTGTTCCAGAGTTAGCATCATCTGAGGTCTTCTGGGGTGTTGGCATCATCTCCTCTCAGGTGTTCAGTCATCTCAGATCTTCGTAAGGGTTGAATCCAGACTGAAGCTTGTGTAATTCCTAGTTGGATGTGTAATTAAAGTCCCGTGGCAGAAACAGAGAAGCAGATAGAGAATAAATTAGCATAGCTTCTGTTCCAACCAAGCAAAGATTATGTGTTCAACCCAAGCAAAAGAATGAAAATGTGCATTGTATCAGATATACTGTAGCTGAAGTACAAAGTTACGAGAGACATTATGTGAATGCTTGGCTAAAAAGATGTGTCATTAATCTAGATTTAAACAGAGAGAGTGTGTCTGAACCCCCAAACGTTATCAGGAAGGCTATTCCAGAGTTTGGGAGCCAAATGCGAAAAAGCTCTACCTCCTTTAGTGGACTTTGCTATCCTAGGTACTACCAAGAGTCCAGAGTTTTGTGACTTTAGGGAGCGTGATGGATTGTAGCGTGGTAAAAGACTAGTTAGGTACACAGGAGCTAAACCATTAAGGGCCTTATAGGCAAGTAATAATTTTTTGTAACTGATACGGAACTTAATATGTCAGTAAAATTGCAGAGACTGTAAAATTGGGGTCATATGATCATGTTTTCTTGACCTGGTAAGGACTCTAGCTGCTGCATTTTGGACTACCATTAGCTTGTTTATTGAGGATGCAGGACAACCACCTAGCAGTGCATTACAATAGTCCAGTCTAGATGTCTTGAATGCATGAACTAGCATCAGAAACAGGTAACATGTTTCGTAACTTGGCAATGTTTCTAAGATTATACAATTTTGGTTTTGTAACATGAGAAATATGATTTTCAGAAGACAAGTTGCTGTCTAATATAACAACCAGATTTTTGACTGTAGAGGAGGTAACAGTACATCCGTCTAGTTGCAAGTTGTTATCCAAGAGATTCTGTGTACTGTTTTTTTTGGTCCAATAAGTAATATCTTTGTCTTATCCGAATTTAATAGTAGAAAATTATTGGTCATCCAATCTTTACATTTTTAACACTCTCTTAGCTTAGATAATATAGAAGTTTCATCTGGTCTTGTAGAAATATATAGCTGAGTATCATCAGCATAACAATGGAAACTAATCCTGTATTTTCTAACAATATTACCAAGTGGCAACATGTATAACGAAAATAGCAGAGGACCTAGGACAGAACCTTGTGGCACTCCATATTTTACTGGAGATAATTGAGATGATTCCCCATTTAAATAGACAAAGTGATAACAATCGGACAGGTATGATCTAAACCATCTCAAAGCCTGCCCTTGAATACCTATGTCAAATAAGTTTTTTGCTTCGATCTAGAGGTATGTCATATCTATGGTCGAATGCAGCACTAATATCAAGTAAAACTAGCAATGAGATGCAGCCTTGGTCTGACGCAAGAAGCAAGTCATTTGTAATTTTAACAAGTGCAGTTTCTGTGCTATGGTGGGGCCTGAAACCTGATGAAATTCTTCATAGAGATCTTTTTTTTAGGAAGGAGCACAATTGAGCAGACAATTTTTTTCTAAAATTTTAGACATAAAAGGAAGTTTTGAGATGGGTCTGTAATTTGCCAGATCACTAGGATCCAGTTTTTTTTTTTAATAAGAGGCTTAATAACCGCCAGATTGAATGGTTTTGGGACATGACCTAGAGATAACAACGAGTTAATAATATTGAGAAGTGGTTCTTCTGCTACAGGTACAGTAACAACTCTTTCAGTAATTTAGTGGGTACAGGATCTAATAAACATGTTGTTGGCTTAGATGCAGTGATACGTTTATTTAGCTCTTCTTGTCCTGTAGTTGTAAAGCACTGCAGTTTTTCTTTGGGTGTGACGAATGGAACTGTATTACAAGCATTCTGTCAGATCTCAGTCATGTGGTGTGACCAAATGCAGAAACTTATAGAAAAACCAGAAAACAGAAAAATTACATCATAGAGAGGACCCATGACTGTGTGTCCAGGTCAATAAGTCATATAAAATATCAGATAATTTGACCTTTTTATGAAAGGGAAAAGTTATTTCAGGCTGTAAAATGTCATGTGGTAGAAACCGCAGTCCTACAGTTCTCGCAACCTCTCATCTCATGGACTGGGATCTATCCAAACACACACACGTGCACTCGTCTGACCTCGTCCACCGCCATTGTTCTCACACCGCTACAAACACTACAGTTTGATTTGATCCTGCTCTTTAACCACCGCACCTGCAGCTGCTCTTCCTCAGGAAGACGCTCTGTGTTTAAATGAGTTTGATGAAACAAATTAAACGCTGTATTTTTAGCCCATCCTTTTCTAGTAAAACAATCAAAAGAAGCTCTTGCCGTTTACTTTTTAAATTACATTCTACATTTAGGATGAGGGTCATGGTGTATCAGCCCCCATCGCAGCTGGGGGGCGAGGTGGGACGCAGGAAGTACGTGCTTCCTGCTTGCAAGTGGCCGCCGCTTCAGTTTGTGCGCTCGTGCCGGTAGGAGAGAGCCAGGAATAAACAAACTAGTCACTTTACTAGCGTTAACCCTTTCTGTACTTTATCCTAACAATGATCCACATGACTCAGACTCCATATCACAGTTCCTAAACCTCTGCCTTGAGTTAATCAGATCAATACACGGTCATCAGAGGGTCTTACTGAATTAATTTTTCTCTTCCCACAGCTACGCCATCACTGTTTGGTACTTTGATGCAAAAGAGCGTGCTGAAGCGAAGGAGAAGTACATACTGGGTGAGTTTCGTACCTCTTAAAAGAACTTGTTCTCACACTGTTTGTTCATTTGATTCAAGTTCAGTGGGTTTGGTTGGTGGAGCACAGATAGACATTTTAATATTTCAAAATATTTCAAATTTTACTGTTTTTGCTGTATTTTGGATCAAATAAATGCAGGCTTAGTGAGCAGAAGAAAATTCTTTAAAAAACATTAAAAATCCTACTATTCAAAAACACTTGACTGACGGTATTTATTTATTTTTATTTTTTCAAAAGTAACAGTAAATACATTTATAATGCTGCCAGAGATTTCTATTTTAAAATAAATACTGCTCTTTTGAACTTTCTATTAATCAAAAAATCCAGAAAAATTGTGTCACAGTGTTCACAAAAATATTAAGCACACAACTTCACAGCATGAGTAAAAACACCAAAAAAGGTTTGTAGTGCTGAAAAATTCAGCTTTGCCATCAAAGGATAAATAACATTTTACATTGTTTTTGTTATTTACTAAGTTATTTTAATTCAGAACAATAATTAAATAATACATACAGACTTGGTGAACATAAGGGGCTTCCTTCAAAAACATTAAAAAATCTTTCCGACTACAAACTTTTGAATGGTAGTGTACACAAACTAATTGATATCATAAGTAGCCATTTGAGTTCAGGTATATTCAGCTGCATTTAACTTCATATGATAGATAACCAAACCTATTTTTTGTAGGGCTGGGTAAAAAATATCGATATCTCTATATTAATCGATTCTCATTTTTCGGAACGATATCGATTCTTAAATCCCAAGAATCGATTAGTCTAGCCTTTTTTTCAGTTAATGGACGGAACGTTGAAGGGCTCTTCCCATCCAATATATCGCAATAAGTATTGTGCTTTGGTGCTTTTAATATGAAACAAAGTCCCAGATTTCAAATTCTGTCCACTGTTTAATGTGGAGTGACAGATTGCTGTAGCGCCTCAGTTCAACAGACGCGGCAGCGCGAGGTGCACGTGAACTAATCATCTCCTCCACATTAATACCAGTTACAGCACAAAATAAACATGACTACATATCCGAAGGTAAGTTAAAATAAAGGGTGCAACTTTTCAATCCGTATCCTGTCTCATGTAATCGCTCATTCAGAGGAGAAGACACGAAAAGATGTTAGTATAACAGCTTGTAAACAATGTCACGTAACGTCACATTAAAACATATTAGGTGACCATAAACTCATTAGTCAGCTAGAAAAATAAACTGTAGAGAGGGGCATTTTGCTAAATATATGCACCATATAACATCTTCCTTTTAATTTTTACTGTTCTTTGGTGTTTAATTTGTTTGAATAAATCCATCAAGATTTTATGACAGACACCATTATGTTTATTAAAAAAAAACTAATTGAAGTAAAAATATTATGTAATTGTAACTTTATTTAAAAAAACTTCATAAGTGTATTTTAAAAATCAGTCAGTTTTAGCCTTCAATATTATAGTATTGTAGTACCAACTGACTCTCATGTACAGTATATTTTACAGCATTACTTGATAGAATTTTTTTCCTTGAGAAAATTTGGCATGTACCTGATATATATCTAAAATAATCGAAATAGTAATCGAATTGAATCGCAAGCTTGTGAATGAGAATCGAATCGAATCGTGAAATTTGTGTCAAAACCCAGCCCTACTATTTTTAATAATCTAATACAAAAAAGATACATAATAAAATTATTTTCTTTTTTTTTTATGTGTAACTTGATGAACACAAACCAAAAAATATGATCATTCATAACAAATGAATGACAGGTCTGTGCAAAGCTGCTTCACATTAGGAACAATTTATAAACAAAAGATCCAAAATACGTCTGACTGGATGAGCCACAATTAAAGCTGTAAAAATGTAAATTCTTAATGCTGTAAACTTTAATATTTAAAATCTTAAAGGTTAGTAACAGCATTTAAATAGTTACATTCTAGATAGTTTTATAATAACTTTAATGTAACTATGTTTTTTATGCCAATTTGTTTTTGAAAACCATAAACACATAAAGTTGACTGTCATTAAACGTCTTTTCTGATGGATTTATTCAAACATTTCTGCTTCTGCCTATGCTAGTGTTAAAATTCCTTTATACTGAGTAAATTTTGAAAGCTGGTTCTCAGCCTGTCAAAGTCTTGCTTTATTTGTCTGCTAAATACTGAACACTTTAATTTGCCTGCTGTTCATCATTAAATATCTTCTCTTTCTCTGTCTTTTAACAGCTACAGGACAGAAAGGAGTTAAAGTGCCCGTCACACAAAGCAGCAAGACCTGAACCTCAGAAATTCGAGTGAACACTCAAGTGTGTCCTGTTTATGTGTGTGGCAGCCCGTGCTGCCGCGCGATTGGCTGTTTTCAAGAGAAGATGCAAGAAACCCAACAATCACAGCTCTTTCTGTGGCCTCAAACATCCAACAAGAAGTTTGATTTGATTGGGTGGGACTGTCTGTAAATTTGATTGGGACTGTCTGTAAATGAACACCATAAACAAACTTGATGGTCACAGCTCTGAAAGGCTGGCAGGATTGGCCGATTTTCCTCAACTCTTGCTTTTCACAACACTACACCTCTGTGTGTAAGTGGGTAGATGAGATTTTCCAGTGGCCTTTGTCATATCCTATTTAGCCCCACGAATGTGTAACCAGCTTAACACTGAGATCTGACTTAAGCGAACGCTCAACTAAATCATGAAAACTGACATAAAATAACCAACAATCACATTATACATGACTGCTTCGGTGGACATAATCCCTTACGATTGAGCCTGAACAGCGCCCTCTGATGGCGTCAGTTTTCACGCAATGCTTTGTTCACGGAAATCCAGTAGCACCACAAAAATTTTCGCAATAAGCAATTTTGCTTGCAACGGTTTGCTGCAAACTTTAGGGCCGTTCATTTAGAACGTATTTTTGCAGTCCGTCTTCGCTATTTTTTTAAGTGTTGTCCTCGCCATTGCTTCATATTTCGGTGTATTTTCAGAGATTCACTCCACGTGAGCTGCGTTTTTAAGATGCATCCAAACTGTGTCCCGTGTGAATGGCCGTGACCTCAATTTGTAATACTTTGCTGGGACTGTACATTGAGATGCAACAAAAATAAAATTCTGGCCGATAATGAAAAGCGTTAATTGTTGTCTAATTATAATTGTATGTTATAACCGATAACCGATAAATGGATATAAATATTAAAATTCTATACTATTTTGTAATAATACATTAAAAATAAAACGCTAAAAACTGAATTTAGTCATTTGAAATGCTACAAGTGAATTTTTGGTGTCACAACATTCATAATGTACAGTATGACAAATGATTAAATTTAACAGTGATATCAAATTATTAGTATTGTTACAGAAGTTTAAGTGTTTAAGAAAATTAAATGTAAAAATGCAGAAAATGAGCTGCACAAATAAATATCCAGTATTGATTAATAAATTTAAAAAATCAATATCGGCCAATACCTAATTTGGAACCGATATATTGTACATCCCTAACTGTAACTGAAGGTCTAAATTAAAGATTTATATATTTGAATTGCATATAAAATTTCCATTTATTTGGATTACAATTTTAACTTAATTTGGGATGCACATTTGTCAGTCGTACATAAAAGAATCATAAGTTGTAATAGCACGAATAAACTGACAGTTTTAAAGACATAATAACCAGGTTTATATATTTATCATCAATAAATCCAATTTCTCTTTTAGTCTCATACATTTGAACTAACTGAATTATTGCTTGTTCCAAAAGTAGCCATATTTTAACCTTATTAACCATACATTTTAACTGAATAAATGTAATAGGTTTTGCAATAAACAATTTGAATAAATGCATTTTAATAATATATTATTTAAATAAAATCAAATAGATGCAAATAATTAATAATAAACCATGCAATGATTTTTTTGTTTCTCTTTATGTTTATGAATCTCTGACAAATATGCATCACATTACGTTTATTAGTTTAAGTTAAAACTCTGTAAACTAAACGAATGGAAATTTTAATGCACATAAAATACATAAATCCTACATTTAAGCCTTAAGATTTTGCAGCATCGCCTCACCACGGCAATCCATTCATCTGAATCAGGAGAAAATGCTTAATCTCTGGATAGAAACACGATTTTAATGACCTCCATCATCATTTGATGAAATACTGCCTTTCAAATCCCTTTTAAATAAAATCCAGTTTACCTGCTTTCCATAGACGGCAATAAATGGCTACGATAAGTGCACCGACCACATGCCACAGTCAATCTGGCACATTCTGTTGAAAGAAGCTATGTTTGCCCAGAAAATAATAACAAGGACTTACTTTGAATGTGCATGGCACAATGTCCAACCAGCTCATGTAGGACCTGAATTAACTGGATTCTCTGTGCAGCGGTGAAATCTGCTAGCTGTGTGCTAAAGTGATTTCACTCCAAATAATAATTTCAAATTTGCAATCCGCAGAATGTATGCTCTGTAACAAAATGTCAAAACAGGGTGTCTGTGACCTTTTGAAATACTGCTGCATGCTATCTTGGCTTTAAAGGGTCTTTCTACAGAGATGCACTTACCTGAGAGCTGACAATCTTTTTCCTGCCTGCGCTGTACAGCAGAAGAGATCAGTAATGAGGCTCTGGAACACACAACAGCCTCATTCTATCAGGTGTCCACACATGCACTACCCTAGTGCCTACATCTCCCAGAGGGCATTGCAAGTTCATCAGGTGCTTCTAAGAGGCTATGTTCAGAATGGAATACTAGCATACTGCACAGCATACACTCTGCACTGCTTATTTAAAACTAGTATGCGACAGTTTGCAAATTGGTTAAATAGTCAAATGAACTCATTATCATGCCAACAACAACAAAAATTAAGGATTTTTTTTAAATTCAGGTTTGTGTAAAAATGTATATGAAATATGAATACAAATATATTTTAACATTTGTAAATATATTAAAATGCACCTAGTATTACTTCGTCTCTCTGGAAACAGAAGGTCAAGCACAATGCATTGTGGGTGCAGTGGTCGTATACAGCAAATTTTGGCAAATGCAGGTCATCCAGGTATTCCACGCAAACTTTTGCACAGTATACATGCGGTATATTGCAGAAAACAGTAAGAGAGAAGTGTGCTATTCTGAACATAGTCACAATCTGAGAACCTGAGATTTCATGCAAACACGAAATGGCACAGAACAGGAGATTTCCCAGCGTACTATGACCTAGGGGGTGTAGTATTGAGCTGTTCTGTGCTGAGTGCCATAGACGGCCAGAGAAGTAAAACAGTAAAGCACTTTATCATAGAATGTGTGATGTCTGAATGAGAAGCTACCGAAAGAAATGCTTTGTGCTGTGTAACAGTATGAAACTTAAATCAACTGAGAACAAAAACATGTTTGCGTAACCTTTCTGAGTTTTGCAGTATTTAATTAAAATGTGTCAGATTTTTTACAGCTGACCACTGTGGTTGTGTTTTCGTTTGTTTTTTGTTTTTTTTTTTTTTTGCTTGATATAACTATAATTGGGTCATTATTCTGCTTAATAGTACCTCTTGTTCGTTTCTTTTTGAATAGTAATAATTTATTAAGTCACAATAATTTAATTTGAAGTCACATTTAATTTTTGAAAAAGTAATTGCTGTATGTGTTATGTATTATCTAATAATCTTTGTGAATAAAATAATATATGTTAATTCAAATTAAAGCAAAAATTCGAATATAACTAGAAATATAATTAGAAATGTTGCCTTGGAAACTAAATAAAGCTAAATATAAATAAAAAAAACATAGCAAGACATACACTCTCAGAAAAAAAGGTAAAAAAGCTGTCACTGGGGCGGTACCCTTTCAAAAGGCACACCTTTGTACCTAAAAAGTCCATATTGGTACCTTAAAGGTACATACTAGTACCTAAAGTGTACATATTAGTACATTAAAAGTACAAAAAGTGTGCATTTGAAAAGGTACCGCCCCAGTGACAACTTTTGTACCTTTTTTTTTAAAGTGTATTATACTGTGTGCTGGTTGTGTGTGTGTGCATGTTTATGTGGTTTATGAGACACAAATTTGTATAATAACATGGGAATGACATAGGTATTACAACGAGAAGGTGATTTATGAGGACATTTCAGTGTCCCCGTAATTCAAAAGGCTAATAAATAATTCAGAATGAGTTTTTTTGAAAATCTAAAAATGAGGGGTAGGTTTAGGGGTAGGGTTGGAGTAGGGCAATAGAAAATACGGTTTGTACAGTATAAAACCATTACGCCTATGGAGAGTCCCCACAAGGATAGCAAACCAGACGTGTGTGTGTGTGTGTGTGTGTGTGTTGAATTTGAGTTTAAGAAGCAAAAAGTTCCAATGAGTCTAATAATCTATTGAGGCCTAGTAGTCCTTAATTAATTTTTTTAATTCTAATAATATAAAAGCAATATTTAGATTTTATAAAAAGTTTGTTTGCATTCACACGAAAAACGTCACTCAAAAATGTAAGAAGCCTGTTGATTATAATCAGTAGCAAGTCACTGGAACTGGGACTGATTACTGAGAATGACAATTTATTTGTGTCTGTATGTGAATATGAGAAAAACAAATCAATATATCAGTCTTAGGACAAACATGTGACCTACTAGTACTTGATCTTTACTCTAGCATACTGGCCTGATGATGTTGATAAGCAGTGGTAATTTCAAAGAGGAAACTGCTTCTAGATCAGTGTTGTCTTGTGTTCCTCAGCAGCAGGAGAGATAGTAGTCCTGGAATGTGTCGACAAACAGGAAGTGTTTTTCCTTATCCGGCCGGCGCTCTGATTGAGTGCAAGCTCCCGCTCATTCATCATCTCCACTGTTTGTGAAGACCTTTGCTCTTGGATCTGTCTCAGATTACTGTAGTGGTTTGTTTAGTGCTCTCAGACTGACCTCCAACCAAGCCAGGCTGAGCTGGGTTAACATGTCTGGAGAGATAAATACAACACAAACACAGGGACACAATGACATTTGCCTCCAGATAAACATAAACTTCATCATAGTCAATCATAGTAACTTTCATATTCGTCAAATTCTTTTAAAGTTTAAGAATTATTTTACATTCAGTTGTTTTAGGTTGAAAATAGTAATACTTTTGGGGTTTTGTGCACTTGCTATTTGCATATTAATTGGTCTCAAACATCTTTGTGTTGTCATTAGTTATACCTAAATGAGTGGAATACAATGAAATGTATACACATTCATGCGAATGGGTTGATGGTGTGAAGGTGTTGGGTTATTTTGATTAGGTTAAAAAATAACTACAATACGCTAACTAACCAATAAAGACAACAAAAACGAAGAACAATAAACAAAATGATTTTTGAAAAAAACAAAAAGAGTTATCGGTTTTGAAAATAAAACTCATATATATATATATAAATATATAATATATTATATACATATATATATATATATATCATATATATATATAAACACTCAGACAGAAAACATTCATTTACGTGCTATTCATGTTATTCCAGCATTTATATATATATATATATATGTACAGTGGTGTGAAAAGGTTTTTGCCCCTTCCTGTTTTTTTAATTTTTTGTATATTTGTCACACTTAAAAGATTCAGAACATCAAACAAATTTAATATTACACAAAGATAATGCAAGTAAATACAAAATGCAGTTTTTTAAATTATTATTTATTTTATTCACACAGTTAAAACTCAAGTAAGTACTGTAGAAAATAATAAATACTAAATACAATTTATAAAAGGTACTACAACTTAATGTAATACAGAATAAGGAGTAGTAGTAGTAGTAAAGCAGTAATAACAACAATAAAAATAAGACATGTATATATTTAAGAAAATCCTGTTCTATTTTAATATATATAAATATTTATATATAAATATTTATTTTAATAGAAAAAGATAACTTACAATTTAATATAAATATAATAATAACACCACCATAATATGTACGTATATATCAGCAAAATATATATGATAAAATATATTTATTTGAGAAATAGGTATGATTTTAGAAATAATTGTATAAATATATATGTTATGATATAGTAATATCTATATATAATTTATAAAAAATAGGAATTTGTTGTGGTGTGGTATTTATATATACATAATAAATATACACAGTACACACACATATATTATGTAAACACAAACTATTATTTTGACAGCCCTAATTCAATCATTCATTCATTCATTCGAAACAAATTAAATAAGATTTTAAGAGTTGTTTTTCTCTCTTATCCTACTGTCCTGTCCAATAAAAGTCAAAAAGCTTCACTTTAAAATATGTCACTAAACATATGGTGTGAAAAGCTCTCAAATTAAGAAAATTCAAAGTATGCATGTCTTTTGAAGTCCATATATTATTGTTTATTTCCATATAATTGAACATGAATCTATGATTTATCTACTTTGCAGTTGAGTTTGTGGTAGACTGTACGGTGGATCATTGTTTAAATGCTGGTCCATGTGCACTTGCACACTTAATGAACATTAAATTGGCAGGCGTAATAAAACATGCCTTGACAAGAAAACGTATGCAGTCTGTATGAGGACCAGCATCATAGCGTGACAATCTGATCTTAGTTACTCTTTATATCAAAGGCAGTCCTTTCCCAAACGCATTCTTCACACAAACGTACATTCAAATACTCACAGCCTGCGACCTCCTCCTTCCTCTCTGTGTTCCTCACGCTATATGACCATCAGGGTGTTCAGGCGTGGTGACCCACAATCCCAGAGGATCACATTCAAGACAAAAGGCCTCTGCAGTGAGAGAGAAGCAGGCCGGAAGAGACCACTCAAACACACAACACCAGTACATCCTCTGAATGACTTTCTTGTTACCCTCGCTCTCATTACATTACAGTATGTACAGTACAGTGGCCTTAGAAAGCATTTTGACATTTAAAAAGTGCTTTGCAACAACTACAAATATGCTGCTACCAGCTAGGCATCCAATCGTAAGGTGGTCAAACAGGTTTCTGGATTAGTTAACAAGCTAATAAGCATCTAAGACCAGCTACTGTGTTCAGAAATACAGCTACAGTCTGGATTTTCCAGTCGAGTTTTAGGGTTTCCAATTAATCATATTAAACCATGTCAACTTATGTTTGTGTTATGTGTTATGTTTTGTTTTAAAAGTGTGCTTGCGTTGTCTTTAATCTAGCGTAGCGTCAGTTCTGGCAGGGCACGTTAGTCAAGCTCGCATCAGCTGACTCTCAGCTGATCCCCATCAACCTATGGGAATACAACACCTATCTAAGCATTCATATATAAGGTCCCGCAGTAGTATCAGCAGTTTTCGCATTGCTCAATAGCTAATTACCCACATCCATCCCCAACTCCTCCTCTGTCAGACAGGATTCAGCCTTCTGATTCTCCTTTGAAGCAGATTAATTCTAAAATGTGTACATAAAATTATGAACTTTTAACGGATCTGCAATACATTTATGTGTGGGTGGGGGGGGGAGGGGGGGGGGGGGGGGGGGGGTGCGCTCACCTGCCTCTCCTGCTCTCACTCGGGCGCGGGAGGTCTTGCCCGAACGGAACCTACAGCAAATCCAAATGTAGGCTAAGTGTCAATCATCTGGACGATATTGGTTCTGACAGAAATATAAATACATGTCATTGGCTTGGTATTTGGGGACATTTGAAGTGATTTATGTATGACTCCAAATTTAAGCATATTACTCAGCAAATATTAATTAACAAACTTTCTGCAAGCAGGTATTTAAAAAATTTTCTCACCAAAAAAAAAATGCGTTTACACCTAAATTGTCACAGTGTTTGTGTGGTGACCTGGATGGTCAATGAGGGCGCTCTTCTGTTTTTCGTCTTGGTTTGTGTTAAAAAACTCCATTTTTTTTTTTTTTTTTCCCCCCATATCCTGCTCACTAATCCTGGTCTAATCGGTACACCTGTTCATCATTAACCCAGCTATATACTGTATATCATGCCTTCTCTGTCTGTCTTTTGTGTCTGGATTGTATTGTCTTCTTAGTTGGTGTTGTCAGTGTCAGATTTTGGATTACCTTTTGCAACGTTCTGTTTTGTCCTGTTATTATTTTCAATAAACTGCACATGGAACTTACCCTGTTTCCTCCTGGCATTCCGTGACAGAATCCAGACGCCAATACTAGTTCCAGCAGTTTGTTTTGTACCTTTTGTGGATCATGGACGTTCGGATTGTTCCTCCTCCTGCGAAGGAGCGCAGGGCTCGGCTCCGGATCTTTGCCAACGGGGGATGGAGATTGGAGGTTTCGCTCAGACCTTTTGGAACCTTGCGGTAGGGATGGGACTTCATGACTCAGACTTGAAGAAGTCTTTAATTGTGGTTTAGACAATCCCGTGCCTACTCGGGAGATGGATGGGCTTAAAATGCTTGACTTTTGGGGCTTCATTGATTACCTTGGTTACCGCAACTTGGTGATGTCATGTCGGTCTGAGTCTCTTGCAGTGCTCCGGGAGATGCAGGAACCCGCTCCAGGCGGGGAGCTCGCTGAGTCCACTCCAGAGCCCACTCCAATCCGGGAGCTCACAGAGCCCACTCCAAGACACGGAGCTCACGAGCCCGCTCCAGCCTCCCCCCGGAGTCACACTCTGTCATTAAGATCCACTAAGCGGCGGAGGTGGAGAAGGAAGGACAGGAAGACACCAACATAAAAGCCCGCTCCAGTCCCGGATTTCTCTGAGCCCGCTCCAGTCCCGGATTTCTCCGAGCCCGCTCCAGTCGCCGGATTCTCAGAGCCCGCTCCGTCCCGGAGTACAGAGCAGCTCCAGTCACGGGTCACAGAGCCCGCGCCAGCTCCGGAAGCTCACCACTCTGTCTTTCAGACTGCCACTAAGCGGCGGAGGGTGAGAAGGAGGACAGGAAAACACACTCCTCAGCCCGCTCCAGTCCCGGATTTCACAGAACCCGCTCCAGTCCCGGATCTCACAGAGCCCACTCCAGTCCCGGAGCTCGCCGAGCCCGAGCCGTCCGGAGCTCGCCGAGACAGGCTCCAGTCCGGAAAGATCGCCGAGCCGCACCGTCCCGGAGCTCGCATGAGACCGTCCAGTCACGGGTCACAAGAGCCAGTACAGAGCCCGCTCCGTCGGGAGCCCGCAGAGGCGCTGAGACTAATCTCTCTGCTTTGTTGCAGTTACTCTGAGTTGCTGAGGGGATTCGGTCCACCAATGTTGCCTGAAGGATCTGGCTCTCCTGGTGCCAGCCTGGGTTCTGGGTGGCCGGAGCCTCATTGGCTCATTCCTCTGGCTCCGTCCTGGCCATCTGCTGGGGTTCCTGTATGGTTGGGTCCTTGCTGGTTCATCCTGCCGGCCCCGCCTTGGCCTTCCACCCTGCCGGTTCTGTGCTCATGCCTTGGTCTAGCTCTGTCCCCTGGTCCTCTTCTGTTGGTTGGTCCTGGCCCGCCATCCCTCCCCCTGGTCTGCCTCTATTCCACCTCCCTCCTGAACTTTGTGTGTCTGGTGGAGCGTCTGGTATCCGCTCCGTAGAGGGGGGGGGTAATGTCACAGTGTTTGTTGTAGTGACCTAGACTGGTCACTTGAGGGCGCTCTTCTGTCTTATGTTGTTTGTGTTAAACTCCATTTCCCATATTCCCCTGCTCACTAATCCTGTCTAATCGGTAACACCTGTTCATCATTAACCCAGCATATATATCATGCCTTCTCTGTCTGTCATTTGCGTCTGGATTACATTGTCTTCTCAGTTTGTGGTTTCTGTGGTCAGGTTGGATTACCTTTTGCAACGTTTTTGCTCTGTTTTGTTCAATAAACTGCAATTGAACTTACGACGTTTTCTCTGGCTTCGTGAAAATCCATTTAGTTCATTATTAAATATTGTTATTTTGTTTTACATAAATCTATGAAAGTTGCTTTGGAATTGTGTTGTAATTAATGTATGTAATTTATGATTATCATGTACATTCACACAAGACTTATCAAATAACATGCAAGCCCATTTTCACCACATAAGAAAAAAAAATCATGCTTTAGTAAATCATAAATATGGCATACAAGTCTAAATTATGAGATACTATGCAATTTTTGTGGGAAAAAGTCAAAATGACAAACTAATGAAAATCGTTACATAATAGGCTAAGTCAAAATTATGACAAAAAAATTACAAAAGGTTTTGACTCATAGGCTAACTTTTCCCCTCATAATTTCGACTTTCTTTATGAACTAGTATCTTATAATTTCGACTTTTCTAAGTCATAAGTCTTTTTATATCCAAATTATGATTTACCAAAGCGTGTGGCTGAAATAAGCTTGTGTACAAATACAATTTTGTACACTATAATATTTTGTTGTGTTTTGGCTCCACCTTACGGACACTATGTCGACTGCATCTTTCTAGGATTTTACTTTAAAACCTTTAAACTTTTAAAAAGTGGTGCATTTTAAAATAAAGTAGCTCACAAAGAAATGCAAATAAATAAATAAATAAATAATTACACGTATCAGTGATATTTAATACGAACTCATTATATGGGCTAACATAATTAAATCTGATATGAATTTCAGTTGCTCCTTTTGTGTCAGTTGCCCTGAAACTGTGGTACATTTGTTTTGGCATTCCCTTTTAGTAAACCAATTTTGGCAGAATGTCTGTGATTTTATTGTACAAAATATTGACAATCATTTTAGTTATGGAAGTTACGTTCTTGTTCTATGTAGTCTCTGATGTTGTTAATAATTATATACATATAAATATATATATATATACACATAAAGATACATAAATACTGAGGACGTAAAGATAGATGGCGCCACTGAAATCCACGCACAGTCCTGCGGGCACGCGGCAGCGTCTTTACGCACGCTCACCTGCAGTGTCAAAGTTTAGAGGTCGGGTAAAGGTCGTGTCATCACAAGCAATGGCTTCCATAAGTTGGTTAACATGCAGGCGGTTTTCTTGGCTCGTGCGGCGGCCGCTGCTGCTGCAGTATGTTTGGGCTCCAGCGCGAGCGCTTCACCGGGTTAGCGCGCGACGCGCGGCGGAGAAAACCCCGCTGAACAGATCACGATCATCACCGGAGCAACAGTACTTCACTGAGCTAGACAGAGCTGATGCACTGGTAAACACAGAGTATTACTGTATAACAGTACTTCACTGAACTAGACAGAGCTGATGCACTGGTAAACACAAGAGTATTACTGTATAACAGTACTTCACTGAACTAGACAGAGCTGATGCGCTGGTAGACACAGACAGAGTATTACTGTATAACAATACTTCACTGAACTAGACAGAGCTGATGCGCTGGTAGACACAGACAGAGTATTACTGTATAACAGTACTTCACTGAACTAGACAGAGCTGATGCACTGGTAGACACAGACAGAGTATTACTGTATAACAGTACTTCACTGAACTAGACAGAGCTGATGCGC
Source organism: Sinocyclocheilus anophthalmus (assembly GCA_018155175.1). Classification (NCBI taxonomy): domain Eukaryota; kingdom Metazoa; phylum Chordata; class Actinopteri; order Cypriniformes; family Cyprinidae; genus Sinocyclocheilus; species Sinocyclocheilus anophthalmus. The sequence goes on along the minus strand of JADLZN010001098.1, from coordinate 1,314,033 downwards.
TGGTAGACACAGACAGAGTATTACTGTATAACAGTACTTCACTGAGCTAGACAGAGCCGATGCGCTGGTAGACACAGACAGAGTATTACTTTATAACAGTACTTCACTGAGCTAGACAGAGCCGATGCGCTGGTAAACACAGACAGAGTATTACTGTATAACAGTACTTCACTGAGCTAGACAGAGCTGATGCGCTGGTAGACACAGACAGAGTATTACTGTATAACAGTACTTCACTGAGCTAGACAGAGCCGATGCACTGGTAGACACAGAGTATTACTGTATAACAATACTTCACTAAGCTAGACAGAGCTGATGCACTGGTAGACACAGACAAAGTATTACTGTATAACAGTACTTCACTGAACTAGACAGAGCTGATGCGCTGGTAAACACAAGAGTATTACTGTATAACAGTACTTCACTGAGCTAGACAGAGCTGATGCACTGGTAGACACAGACAGAGTATTACTGTATAACAATACTTCACTAAGCTAGACAGAGCTGATGCACTGGTAGACACAGACAAAGTATTACTGTATAACAGTACTTCACTGAACTAGACAGAGCCGATGCGCTGGTAGACACAGACAGAGTATTACTTTATAACAGTACTTCACTGAGCTAGACAGAGCCGATGCACTGGTAGACACAGAGTATTACTGTATAACAATACTTCACTAAGCTAGACAGAGCTGATGCACTGGTAGACACAGACAAAGTATTACTGTATAACAGTACTTCACTGAACTAGACAGAGCCGATGCGCTGGTAGACACAGACAGAGTATTACTGTATAACAGTACTTCACTGAACTAGACAGAGCTAATGCGCTGGTAGACACAGACAGAGTATTACTGTATAACAATACTTCACTGAGCTAGACAGAGCTGATGCGCTGGTAGACACAGACAGAGTATTACTGTATAACAGTACTTCACTGAGCTAGACAGAGCTGATGCGCTGATAAACACAGACACTGAGTATTACTGTATAACAGTACTTCACTGAGCTAGACAGAGCCGATGCGCTGGTAGACACAGACAGAGTATTACTGTATAACAGTACTTCACTGAACTAGACAGAGCCGATGCGCTGGTAGACACAGACAGAGTATTACTTTATAACAGTACTTCACTGAGCTAGACAGAGCCGATGCACTGGTAGACACAGAGTATTACTGTATAACAATACTTCACTAAGCTAGACAGAGCTGATGCACTGGTAGACACAGACAAAGTATTACTGTATAACAGTACTTCACTGAACTAGACAGAGCCGATGCGCTGGTAGACACAGACAGAGTATTACTTTATAACAGTACTTCACTGAGCTAGACAGAGCCGATGCACTGGTAGACACAGAGTATTACTGTATAACAATACTTCACTAAGCTAGACAGAGCTGATGCACTGGTAGACACAGACAAAGTATTACTGTATAACAGTACTTCACTGAACTAGACAGAGCCGATGCGCTGGTAGACACAGACAGAGTATTACTTTATAACAGTACTTCACTGAGCTAGACAGAGCCGATGCGCTGATAAACACAGACACTGAGTATTACTGTATAACAGTACTTCACTGAGCTAGACAGAGCTGATGCGCTGGTAGACACAGACAGAGTATTACTGTATAACAGTACTTCACTGAACTAGACAGAGCTGATGCGCTGGTAGACACAGACAGAGTATTACTGTATAAAACAAAAAATTATTAAAAAACAAAAAAAAAAAAAAAACAAAAACAACAAACACAAAAAAAAAAAAAAAAAAAAAAAAAAAAAAAAAAAAAAAAAAAAATTTTAAAAAAAAAAAAAAAAAAAAAAAAAAAAAAAAAAAAAAAACATTAATTAAAAAAACAAAAAAAAAAAAAAAAAAAAAAATTAAAAAAAAAAAAAAAAAAAAAAAAAAAAAAAAAAAAAAAAAATTTAAAAAAAAAAAAAAAAAAAAAAAAAAAAAACAAAAAATAAAAAAAAAAAAAAAAAAAAAAAAAAAAAAAAAAAAAAAAAAAAAAAAAAAAAAAAAAAAAAAAAAAAAAAAAAAAAAAAAAAAAAAAAAAAAAAAAAAAAAAAAAAAAAAAAAAAAAAAAAAAAAAAAAAAAAAAAAAAAAAAAAAAAAACGTACTTCACGAGCTAGACAGATGATGCGCTGATAAACACCGAAAGGCTATTACGGTAACAGTACTAACTGAGCTAGACGAGCTGATGCGCTGGTAGACACAGACAGAGTATTACTGTATAACAGTACTTCACTGAGCTAGACAGAGCTGATGCGCTGGTAAACACAGACAGAGTATTACTGTATAACAATACTTCACTGAGCTAGACAGAGCTGATGCGCTGGTAGACACAGACAGAGTATTACTTTATAACAGTACTTCACTGAGCTAGACAGAGCTGATGCGCTGGTAAACACAGACTGAGTATTACTGTATAACAGTACTTCACTGAGATAGACAGAGCTGATGCGCTGGTAGACACAGACAGAGTATTACTGTATAACAGTACTTCACTGAGCTAGACAGAGGCGATGCGCTGATAAACACAGACACTGAGTATTACTGTATAACAATACTTCACTAAGCTAGACAGAGCTGATGCACTGGTAGACACAGACAAAGTATTACTGTATAACAGTACTTCACTGAGATAGACAGAGCTGATGCGCTGGTAGACACAGACAGAGTATTACTTTATAACAGTACTTCACTGAGCTAGACAGAGCCGATGCACTGGTAGACACAGAGTATTACTGTATAACAATACTTCACTAAGCTAGACAGAGCTGATGCACTGGTAGACACAGACAAAGTATTACTGTATAACAGTACTTCACTGAGATAGACAGAGCTGATGCGCTGGTAGACACAGACAGAGTATTACTTTATAACAGTACTTCACTGAGCTAGACAGAGCCGATGCACTGGTAGACACAGAGTATTACTGTATAACAATACTTCACTAAGCTAGACAGAGCTGATGCACTGGTAGACACAGACAAAGTATTACTGTATAACAGTACTTCACTGAGATAGACAGAGCTGATGCGCTGGTAGACACAGACAGAGTATTACTGTATAACAGTACTTCACTGAGCTAGACAGAGCTGATGCGCTGGTAAACACAGACAGAGTATTACTGTATAACAGTACTTCACTGAACTAGACAGAGCCGATGCGCTGGTAGACACAGACAGAGTATTACTGTATAACAATACTTCACTGAACTAGACAGAGCTGATGCGCTGGTAGACACAGACAGAGTATTACTGTATAACAGTACTTCACTGAACTAGACAGAGCTGATGCGCTGGTAGACACAGACAGAGTATTACTGTATAACAATACTTCACTGAACTAGACAGAGCTGATGCACTGGTAGACACAGACAGAGTATTACTGTATAACAGTACTTCACTGAGCTAGACAGAGCTGATGCGCTGGTAAACACAGACAGTATTACTGTATAACAGTACTTCACTGAACTAGACAGAGCCGATGCGCTGGTAGACACAGACAGAGTATTACTGTATAACAGTACTTCACTGAACTAGACAGAGCTGATGCACTGGTAGACACAGACAGAGTATTACTGTATAACAGTACTTCACTGAACTAGACAGAGCCGATGCGCTGGTAGACACAGACAGAGTATTACTGTATAACAGTACTTCACTGAACTAGACAGAGCTGATGCACTGGTAGACACAGACAGAGTATTACTTTATAACAGTACTTCACTGAGCTAGACAGAGCCGATGCACTGGTAGACACAGAGTATTACTGTATAACAATACTTCACTAAGCTAGACAGAGCTGATGCACTGGTAGACACAGACAAAGTATTACTGTATAACAGTACTTCACTGAACTAGACAGAGCCGATGCGCTGGTAGACACAGACAGAGTATTACTGTATAACAATACTTCACTGAGCTAGACAGAGCTGATGCGCTGGTAGACACAGACAGAGTATTACTGTATAACAGTACTTCACTGAGCTAGACAGAGCCGATGCGCTGATAAACACAGACACTGAGTATTACTGTATAACAGTACTTCACTGAACTAGACAGAGCCGATGCGCTGGTAGACACAGACAGAGTATTACTGTATAACAGTACTTCACTGAGCTAGACAGAGCCGATGCGCTGGTAAACACAGACAGAGTATTACTGTATAACAGTACTTCACTGAACTAGACAGAGCTGATGCGCTGGTAGACACAGAGTATTACTGTATAACAGTACTTCACTGAACTAGACAGAGCTGATGCACTGGTAGACACAGACAGAGTATTACTGTATAACAATACTTCACTAAGCTAGACAGAGCTGATGCACTGGTAGACACAGACAAAGTATTACTGTATAACAGTACTTCACTGAACTAGACAGAGCCGATGCGCTGGTAGACACAGACAGAGTATTACTGTATAACAGTACTTCACTGAGCTAGACAGAGCCGATGCGCTGATAAACACAGACACTGAGTATTACTGTATAACAGTACTTCACTGAGCTAGACAGAGCTGATGCGCTGGTAGACACAGACAGAGTATTACTGTATAACAGTACTTCACTGAACTAGACAGAGCTGATGCGCTGGTAGACACAGACAGAGTATTACTGTATAACAGTACTTCACTGAGCTAGACAGAGCTGATGCGCTGGTAGACACAGACAGAGTATTACTGTATAACAGTACTTCACTGAACTAGACAGAGCCGATGCGCTGGTAGACACAGACAGAGTATTACTTTATAACAGTACTTCACTGAGCTAGACAGAGCCGATGCGCTGATAAACACAGACACTGAGTATTACTGTATAACAATACTTCACTGAACTAGACAGAGCTGATGCGCTGGTAGACACAGACAGAGTATTACTGTATAACAGTACTTCACTGAGATAGACAGAGCTGATGCGCTGGTAGACACAGACAGAGTATTACTTTATAACAGTACTTCACTGAGCTAGACAGAGCCGATGCACTGGTAGACACAGAGTATTACTGTATAACAATACTTCACTAAGCTAGACAGAGCTGATGCACTGGTAGACACAGACAAAGTATTACTGTATAACAGTACTTCACTGAGCTAGACAGAGCCGATGCGCTGGTAGACACAGACAGAGTATTACTGTATAACAGTACTTCACTGAACTAGACAGAGCTGATGCGCTGGTAAACACAAGAGTATTACTGTATAACAGTACTTCACTGAGATAGACAGAGCTGATGCGCTGGTAGACACAGACAGAGTATTACTGTATAAACAGTACTTACTGAACTAGACCGAGCTGATGCAGGGTAGACACAGACAGCGTATTACTGTATAACAGTACTTCATGAATAGGGACAGAGCGTGCGCGGTAGGCCCACCCACCACCCCCCCCCCCCCCCCAACCGAAGAGTATTACTGTTAACAGTACTTCACTGAACTAGACAGGCTGATGCGCTGTAAACACAGAAGAGGATTACTGATAACAGGACTCACTGAGACTAGACAGAGCCGATGCGCTGATAAACACAGACAGAGTATTACTGTATAACAGTACTTCACTGAGCTAGACAGAGCTGATGCGCTGGTAAACACAGACTGAGTATTACTGTATAACAGTACTTCACTGAGATAGACAGAGCTGATGCGCTGGTAGACACAGACAGAGTATTACTGTATAACAGTACTTCACTGAGCTAGACAGAGCTGATGCGCTGGTAGACACAGACAGAGTATTACTTTATAACAGTACTTCACTGAGCTAGACAGAGCTGATGCGCTGGTAAACACAGACTGAGTATTACTGTATAACAGTACTTCACTGAGATAGACAGAGCTGATGCGCTGGTAGACACAGACAGAGTATTACTTTATAACAGTACTTCACTGAGCTAGACAGAGCTGATGCACTGGTAGACACAGACAAAGTATTACTGTATAACAGTACTTCACTGAACTAGACAGAGCTGATGCACTGGTAGACACAGACAAAGTATTACTGTATAACAGTACTTCACTGAACTAGACAGAGCCGATGCGCTGGTAGACACAGACAGAGTATTACTTTATAACAGTACTTCACTGAGCTAGACAGAGCCGATGCACTGGTAGACACAGAGTATTACTGTATAACAATACTTCACTAAGCTAGACAGAGCTGATGCACTGGTAGACACAGACAAAGTATTACTGTATAACAGTACTTCACTGAACTAGACAGAGCCGATGCGCTGGTAGACACAGACAGAGTATTACTGTATAACAGTACTTCACTGAGCTAGACAGAGCTGATGCGCTGGTAAACACAGACAGAGTATTACTGTATAACAGTACTTCACTGAACTAGACAGAGCTGATGCGCTGGTAGACACAGACAGAGTATTACTGTATAACAGTACTTCACTGAGCTAGACAGAGCTGATGCGCTGGTAAACACAGACACAGAGTATTACTGTATAACAGTACTTCACTGAGCTAGACAGAGCTGATGCGCTGGTAGACACAGACAGAGTATTACTGTATAACAGTACTTCACTGAGCTAGACAGAGCTGATGCGCTGGTAAACACAGACAGAGTATTACTGTATAACAATACTTCACTAAGCTAGACAGAGCTGATGCACTGGTAGACACAGACAGAGTATTACTGTATAACAGTACTTCACTGAACTAGACAGAGCTGATGCGCTGGTAAACACAGACAGAGTATTACTGTATAACAGTACTTCACTGAACTAGACAGAGCTGATGCGCTGGTAGACACAGACAGAGTATTACTGTATAACAGTACTTCACTGAGCTAGACAGAGCCGATGCGCTGGTAAACACAGACAGAGTATTACTGTATAACAGTACTTCACTGAGCTAGACAGCTGATGCGCTGGTAGACACAGACAGAGTATTACTGTATAACAGTACTTCACTGAGCTAGACAGAGCTGATGCGCTGGTAAACACAGACAGAGTATTACTGTATAACAGTACTTCACTGAGCTAGACAGAGCTGATGCGCTGGTAAACACAGAGTATTACTGTATAACAGTACTTCACTGAACTAGACAGAGCTGATGCACTGGTAGACACAGACAGAGTATTACTGTATAACAGTACTTCACTGAACTAGACAGAGCCGATGCGCTGGTAGACACAGACAGAGTATTACTTTATAACAGTACTTCACTGAGCTAGACAGAGCCGATGCGCTGGTAGACACAGACAGAGTATTACTGTATAACAGTACTTCACTGAGCTAGACAGAGCTGATGCGCTGGTAAACACAGACAGAGTATTACTGTATAACAGTACTTCACTGAGCTAGACAGAGCTGATGCGCTGGTAGACACAGACAGAGTATTACTGTATAACAGTACTTCACTGAGCTAGACAGAGCCGATGCGCTGGTAAACACAGACAGAGTATTACTGTATAACAGTACTTCACTGAACTAGACAGAGCTGATGCGCTGGTAGACACAGACAGAGTATTACTGTATAACAGTACTTCACTGAACTAGACAGAGCTGATGCGCTGGTAAACACAGAGTATTACTGTATAACAGTACTTCACTGAACTAGACAGAGCTGATGCACTGGTAGACACAGACAGAGTATTACTTTATAACAGTACTTCACTGAGCTAGACAGAGCCGATGCGCTGATAAACACAGACACTGAGTATTACTGTATAACAATACTTCACTGAGCTAGACAGAGCTGATGCGCTGGTAGACACAGACAGAGTATTAGTTTATTTGTTAAATTACAATTGTTCCTTTTTATATTACACTAATTATGAAAAGTACTGGTTGTACTGTACACTTTTGGTATTTATGTTGTTCATTGATAATACAGGTGCATCTCAATAAATTAGAATGTCAGGAAAGTTCATTTATTTCAGTAATTCAACTCAAATTGTGAAAACTTGTGTATTAAATAAATTCAATGCACACAGACTGAAGTCGTTTAAGTCTCTGGTTCTTTTAATTGTGATGATTTTGGCTCACGTTCAACAAAAACCCACCAATTCACTATCTAAAAATTAGAAACTTAATAAGACCAATAAAAACTATTTTTTTACTGAATTGTGCGCCTTCTGGAAAGTATGTCTTTACTGTACATGTAATCAATATGGTAGGGTCTCCTTTTGCTTAATTAGTGCCTCAATGAGGCGTGGCATGTAGTTGATCAGTTTGTGACATGTGAGGTGGTATGGAAGCCAAGGTTCTTTGACAGTGGCTCAGGTCATCTGCATTTTTGGGCTCTGTTTCTCATTTTCTCTAACACTACCCCATGATTATCTATGGGTCCGGTCTGGTGAGTTTGTGGCAGTCTCAGCACCCAACACATGGTCTTTAAACCAAATTTGGTGCTTTTGCACCAGTGGTGGGGCAGGTGCCCAAATCATGCGGAAAATGAAATCAGCCATCTTCAAAAAGCTGGTCAGCAGAAGGAAGCATGAAGGGCTCCAAAAATTTTGGTAAACGGGTGCAGTGACGTTGGTTTCAAAAAACAAAATGGACCAACACCAGCAGATGACATTGCACCCCAAATCATAACAGACAGTGGAAACTTAACACTGGACTTCAAGAAAATTGGGCTATGAGCTTCCCCACCCTTCCTCCAGACTCTAGGACCATTGGTTTCCAAATGAAATACAAAACTTCAGTATTTCAAAACAGAAAGCACAGCAGCGTCTCTATTTCCTCCGCAAACTGAGAAGAGCCAGAACCCCGGCCCCCATCATGTGCACCTTCTACAGCATTCTGACGACCTGCATCACTGTGTGTATGCGCGCAAAGAGTTCCTGCCGCAGTCACTCAACGCATAGTGAGAGCAGCTGAGAAGATAGTTGGTGCCTCTCTCCCCTCCCTCCAAGACATTTATGGAACCTGATCCCCGCAAAAGCGCCCTCTGCAGCAGGTGATTCCCCACCACCAGACAAACAGCTATTCAGTATGCTGCATCAGGTAGGAGACTGCGGAATCGTCAGGCAGGACCGCAGAATGAAGGACGCTTCATCCATCAGGGCTGTCAGGAAAGCTGAACTCCTCCGACTTGGCACACCTCGCTCTTTTGCCCATGCCACTGAAATCCCTTTATATTATCTGTATTATGTTCTTACTGTACGTTATCTGTATGCACCCAAGGGGTCTGAGAGTAATGCAATTTCAATTATCTGTGTGTATGTGTTGTACATGTGGAAGAATTGACAATAAGCAGACTTGACTTGGGACTTGACAAAACTTGCTCTCATCTGAAAGAGGACTTTGGACCACTGAGCAAAACAGATCCAGGTCTTCTTCTAATAAGCCAAGGTAAGAGCCTCTGAAGTTTCTGTGGTCAGGAGGCGCTTAACAAGAGGATACGACAACTGTATCCAAATTCCTGACCGTCTTGTGTGGTGGCTTCTTGATGCCTGACCCCAGCCTCCGGTCCATTCCTTGTGAAGTTATCACATTCTTAATCGATTTGCTTGGACAATACTCATAAGGCTGCGGTTTCTCGGTTGGTTGTGCATCTTTTATTCACGCACTTTGCATTTTATATGCTTTGATACAGCACTCTGTGAATAGCCAGCTTTTTTGGCAATTAATGTTTGTGGTTTACCCTCCTTGTGAAGGGTGTTAATTATTGTCTTCTGGACAACTGTCATATCAGCGGTCTTCCCCATGATTGTGTAGTCTAGCGAACCAAACTGAGAGACCATTTTGAAGGCTTCCTTCGAAGCCTTTGCAGGTGTTTTGAGTTGATTAGATGATTGGCATGTCACCATATTCTAATGTGTTGAGATAGTGAATTGGTGGGTTTTTGTTAAATGTGAGACAAAATCATCACAAGTAAAAGAACCAAAGACTTAAAATACTTCAGTCTGTGTGCATTGAATTTATTTAACACACAAGTTTCACAATTTGAGTTGAATTGCTGAAATAAATGAACTTTTCCACAACATTCTAATTTATTGAGATGCACCTGTATATTCATAAACTGTTTTATTAACATTGTATTCCAATGAATGTGGTTCTAAGATGGTTCTGGTACAAAATTATGTATTATAGGGCTATATAATGTGTCTGAAATTCATGGCATTAGCCTGGTATAATACTGCTTGTCAATAATACTATTACTAATAATAATGGTAGTACTGTAAATATTTCAATATTTCATTGAGTTAACTGCCAAATAATCTGTTTTGTAGACCCTTATACTATTTAATTTTATTTTGTAGATGCTGCGGAAGTCTCATGAAACAGGTGAGGTCATTTATCCAACATTAATGAAACACGAATTAGGCCTATTGACATATAGAAAATCCTGTCATCATTTACTCACATCCATGTCTTTCCAAACTATGACTGTGCTTTTTTGTTGTTGTTTTTTTTTATTCTTACTTTTTATGGAATATTTTGTCTACTATAAGTATATTGAAAAGTAGTAGGACTGTCAAGCTCTAAATATAATAAAAACATACATGCATACATACATACATGCATAAAGTATCATAAGCCCAAATGTATTGTACCTTTATTTAAAGAACCAGCTAAAAATCTGAAAGCTTTTTCAAGATCAGTTTGTGTACAATTTGTGAATGAATCATTATTCAGAGTCAGGTTTTAATTAATTGTTTGATTTATTTCATTCTAATTAATTTCAAACTGTCAAGTCATTTAGACTGATATTATTTTGCTTTTATGGTGTTTTGGGGTCCTTTTGAAGCATGAAATCTTCAGTTTGTTGTAATTTATTGGGAATAAGCAAAAACATTATCATTTTCAATTTGTGTTGAACGGTAATAGTTATAAGGGTTTGGAACATGAGTGTGAGTAAATGATGCAAGGACATTCATTTTTGGGTGAACTAATAATCCTTTTAACACCCCCGAACACTTCCTGGTTTGTAATAAAGTGCAACAGTTAAAAAACCAGGACCCAAACTAACCAGCTACAAGGTGAATCACTAAATGACAAACTTTGAAATGATTGATTTAAAGTGAAAAGAAAAGAAAAATGGACAAAAAGACAAAGGTAGAAAACAGTGTACTTAAGGAAAGAACTACAGTCTCATGAAGCATTGTGAATGATGTAATCAAAATAAAAATTATGAATAAATATAAAACTACTAATTTAAAAGGGGTAATTATAAATATATATAGAAATATTTATTACAACAAATATGCATATAATTACTGCGAGTGTGTGTGGGTGTGTGTGTGTTATATTAGTTAAACTTTACTTGAAGGGGTGTGCATAAGAATGACATGACACCTTCATAATCATGACATGAAACCTAATAATCATGACATGACACATGTCAGGAATATGAAGGTTTTTTATGCATGTTTATGACAACTGTCATTAAGTGTCATGCGCTCAGTTATGTAATTTTTAATGCAAATACGACATTGTTGAGATGTCTTGTGATGGGCTATGGATTTAGGGGTAAGGGTAGGGGTCGGTGAGGTCAAATAATGTATATTTGCATTAAAATGACTAACTGAGCGAAATGACACTTCATGACATTGTCCATAAACATGCATAAAACCTACTTAATATTCATGACAGGTCATGTCAGATTATGAAGGTGCCATGTTCAGTCTTATGCCACCCCTTCAAGTAAAGTGTGATGTATTATATATATATATATAGATACTATATATTATTAGATATATATATATAGGAATTCCTCCTATTTTCACCAGGAATTCTGCTGTTAAACATGAACATTTAAAAAAAAAATATGTTGAAATAATGTAAACTGATGGCTTAAACAAAAGATTAACAACCTCGTAGCTGACACAAGGTCTGTCTTTAACGGTTTACAAGTTATCATTAAAAATAGAAAATGAATGGGATTTTTTATATCTGGAACTGACTGTTGTGTGCCTTACAAAAATATTAAATGATGCTTCAAAAAATGTTTTGATGCTTAAATAGCATATTTCCTGCAGTTAAGTACTTTTAAGCATGTCCGTAAAGCAATTTTTATTAATTAATTATTTTTTTTGCAGGATTTTTGTCCTGGTTCCGGAATGGTCTCCTGGCAACAGGAATCGGCGTTATTGCGTTTGCGCAGAGTGAAGTGGGCCGAGAGGCCGGATACGGTACTATATCATTTTCCACTCAGTCCGTTGGTTTTTCTTTTAAATCATAATCCTGTTTTGAACAGTTTCTTCCTTTCCTCGCCCAGTGTTCTTCATCCTGGGTGGAGTGTGCGTTTCGTTCGGCGGAGCGTCATATGTGACCAGTCTTCTGACCCTGAGGAGGATCATGCTCCTCTCTCGGCTGACTGTGCTGCTCCACGCGGGCCTGGTGTCCGTCGCCGCCCTCTTCTGGCTGTGTGCAGTATCGCTCTACATCGGCCGCCTGGAGTTGGAGATCATTCACGAGGAGGATGAGGAAGAGCATGGAGGAGATGAAGGTGGGGAGTGCGCCGAATGCAGGGCGAGACGCGGCGCTGAAGAAAAAGGCCAAGACAAGTGAGACGAGAGGAGACTCCGAGTTCAAATGGCCTTTTACACTGACCCACAGCCAGATTTCTGTATTCACAAGCTGTTTAAACTGCTTTAAGAGAAAAGGTGAAACTGCTTTGTGAAGTTGGGGCTTCTATCAACATAATTGTGCAGTACTCTAGTGCTTGATTTATCAGGTTGAGTGAGTTTTTGTGTTTGTAATATTCCTGAACAACAGCTGTCCCACAAAGGGTCAGTGACATAAATACATATTTTTCCTTGGCAATATTTTTGTTGGATGTGGGGTGTGTGTGCTGGAACATGAAAGTTAATTTCTAAACTAGTCTTATCAGGCAAGTAGTTAAGCATCTTGGTTGTTCAACTGTTATAAATGGACATGTTCTCTATTTTATATAGTGACGTGATTCAGAAATAACAGAGTTTTGCACTTTACAATACTTTACAATAAGGTTTGATTTTCTAACATTAGTTAATGCATTAATATCATAAACCAATAATAAAAACCTATTTTTACATCATTTAGGAATACAACATACATTAATATCATGGTTAATAATAATAGTAAATTTAATATTTATACTAAATATATTTAATTTATAATGCATAACAATTATGAGTTTTATCATTTAGATTTTTACATTGATAATTTAAATATAAATATATAATTTATAAACGTATTTGTATGTGTAGAAATGAACATTAATCAAGATGTGCTGTGAAATTAAGTAACCAATCGAACTTTATTGTAAAGTGTACTTTTATAATTCATGGTTTCTACATAGTATAGCATTTTTCCATCTATTTAGGCCTTGTTCAGGATTTATTTTAAAATGATTACCTCACGTCTCTCACAATTCATTTTGGATTTCCTGCTCTAGCGGTCGCAGTCATATTTAATAAAATCACTCCTTGCAGATTTGATAAGAACTTCTAGACGTCGTCTGCTGCCTCGAGGCTTTCTCTCAACAGAGATGTCAGCACATCTTTTCTTTTGTTATGCGTAAGTATAGATATTGTTGGTACTTTTTTTTCCCAGCATGCAGTCGTGCCGTTTGCTGTCTTAGGTGTGTAGATATTCTGCTGACGTGAGATGTAGTGTCAGGCATGTGTGTGCGGACCATACAGTCATTCACTCTACTGGAGTCTGTCTATGTTTACTTGTCATTGAATCATGCACGCTGCACACTTACAATCAGTCAACTCTCGATCTAGATCAACTCTAGTTTAAATGCTGTTTTTCCCTGTTCAAAGCAAATACACAAATCTTGCTGGACTACAAGTAGGAATAAATCAACCGTGTCATCCAAAATGTCCTCTACAGATTAAATTGTTGTCAATTGCTCATTTTTCCTGTCTGTTATTTTGGATAAATGATTAGTGGTGCTAAAGGTATAATTCCAGTTTTAAACAAGTAAAAAGTGATAAACTTTATTTGTGACCCTGGACCATAAACCCAGTCATAAGTAGCACGGTTATATTTGTAGCAATGGCCAACAATACAAAATTACAGATTTTTCTTTTACGGCAAAAATAATTTTCCATGAAGATACTTTGTAAATGTCATACCATAAATATATATATATGTATATCGGCCAAATATTGTCCTATCATAACAAACCATACATCAATGGAAAGCTTATTTACTCAGCTATCTCAATAATAAAAAATACACTTATGACTGGTTTTGAGGTCCAGGGTCACATTTGTAAAAACATACAATCATCAGGGCCATCATCAGTTCTTCTGCAGTATCACGCAGCAGAATAATAGTCCTTCACTGCTGCAGTTGTATGGATTCTTAAAACATTTATTGCAACTACATTTCATCTTTTTTCATCAAACAGACTAATGAATAGCTCGACACAACTCGTACTGGGGCAGAGTCTAGACAGGTCTTTCTTTTGTGTAGACCAGCGGTTCTTAAAGTGATAGGGGGCCCGAGAAATAATTTGCTATAGCTAAAGTATTTCCAGACTGTAAAGTCGCTTTTTTAATCATGATACATAGGCCTACTGTGATTTATTCCAAAGTGACTTATATGATGCATTTGATGTAAAATAATCTAAATGAGCCTTTTAAAAGACGAGTATTCCCTGTGGTTCATGTTTGTGGCATGTGCCAGCCAGAAAGATGCTCAGCTGATGCAAAGAATAGAATTTATATCTACACAGAAGAAAACCCTGTCTAGACAATGCCCCGGTACGAGTTGTGCCGAGCTATTCATTTGACTGTTTGTTTGATGAAAAAAGATTAAATGTAGTTGCAATAAATGCGTTAAGAATCCATACAACTGCAGCAGTGGAGGACTATTATTCTGCTGCAGAAGAACTGATGATGGCACGGTTTGATCTTCGGCTGACCAATCAGCAGAAAGGGGCGTTTAATCCCGCCCACGTGTAGAAATCTAATATTCAAGCTGTTTATTCATTTTTCCACCCATGAACGAAAAACGAAAATTTAAGCTGAAATCTCGTTTCTCGTTTTTTTTGGAAAAAAACGAAAAAGGAGCCGTTTTCTCATTTTTCTACTTTCAATATTAAATCAAAAAACGAATGATCGAATGATACGCGGATTTATGTGCTTTGTCATTTTATTGTTTTTGTTTTTTTTATTAAATACTTCTATTTAGCTTGTACTCATTTTCATTTGATTTTTGGTTTTAGTCATTTTGTACTTCAATTTATTTCAGTTAGTTGCCAGGCCAACCTTTCTAATTTTGGATTAAGATGCATTTAATATATCTATTTTATTTCAGCCTTATTTCAATTACTGAAATGGCTTTTAATAGTTTAGGTTTTCAATAACAACACTACTTTGGTGCAAGATACTTCAGCAACATAAACACTAAAATACACACATTTGAAATATAATTGAATAAAAATGTAAACATGAATTGTCTAAATATGACACTAGTGAAAGAAATGCTTGCTAACTTTGTTATACATGCATATGGACAGATGAAACAACAATATAAAATTGTACAGTAAACGATTTAATAAACAGCATAATGTTCCTGTGACTCAGTGGTAGAGTACTGGGTTAGCAGTGCAAAAGGTCATGGGTTGAGGTCCCAGGAGGAAAAACACTTTACTGGTAAAAGATGTATAGCTTGAATGCACTGTAAGTCACTTTGGATAAAAGTGTCTGCTAAATGCATAAATTATTATAATGTTTAAGTTTTGTGGTTATACTTTAAAAATGGTGTATTTATAATGTTATTGTAGTGCAAACTTGCCTCATAGACTTCCATAGTGCATTACTATAAAATTGATTTCTGTTTGTGACGACAAAAACACACGTCCTACTTGATGTCGGACCCTGGACTAACTAGGCTTGTCCCCAAAAGCGGTTATTTTACAACCCAGCTTTTTCCTAAAGTTTGGAGTTACAGCCACACGCAAACACAGCACCAGGTTACTGAAACCAAACATTTTTGAAAACGCCTGCCATGGTGAAGATTTTCAAAAACTCTGGTTTCAGTGTTATCGTGTAGACAGCGAAACGTCGGAGCCTGCGCTGTTATCTCCGCCTACTGGAAACTTTTCCAGGCTTCTGATTGGCCAACATGGCTTTACGGTTGAGATTATATCGCCACCTGTTGGTTTGGCATGCTCTTGACAGTGCTTCATAGCATGCTTTTGCGTTTTCACGTGGACAGAGATTTTTTTTTAACAGAACAAGGAAAAACTCAGTTTATAAAAAATACCTGTGTACGTGTGTACATGGCCTAAGCTTCTTCCACTGTCATTCAGATCAGATTTAACCTTCAATGCTGAAGGTTTCTATTACTATTAGGGGTTAATGAATTACAACTGTGAAATTGTAGTGACAAAAAGTTGTTAAATAGTCAAAAGTTAAAACAACGTGAGTGCAATTTGTGTCAGATATCAAGGGCAGGTGGCGTCTCTGGAGGGAGGCATTCACGGTAAACAGACAGACGTGTTGATCTGTATGCGTGTGAGGTTTGTTAATAGCACCGGGGACTCTGGAACATGTGCGGCGGTTCTTTCATTAGTCGTTCCACTTCTGTTTGTACATCTTCAAAGGGCTGCTTATTTATTTGATTATTTATTTTAATTATTGTCATCCAAAAGATTTTTTTGTTGTTGATTTCTTGTCACAGTGGCTGTTGTTGTCGTCATCAAAGATCATGATGTATGAATCCTCAGAGAAATTATGGCACTTATCTGTCGCCATATTAATGCGTATAAGAATCGTCGCTGTTTGTTTTGTAAATTCCAGAACACATTTAGAATTTTGTCAGGTTTTCGTTTTGTTTCTTGAGTCTTGAAGAGGTATAGATGATTGTCTTTGCTATATGACTTTTGAACCTGAAGCCTGATTGGCTGATGTTCATACGTCCACCTCTGTCATGCATCTTCGCTGTTTTTCCAGTGTGACTTTTTTTTTTTTAATGTATATTTATGTTAATGTGAAATGCAGAACATTCTATAAATGTACTCTTTTAAAACCAATGACATTCATTGTATGTTGATTGTGAGTGTTTATCACGAGGTTACAGACTATTTGTTTATGCATGACCTTCAGTGCTATTTACAGTACATAATGAGTCTATGAATATGTACATAAATGGGGACTATGCAAGCACATTTGTCTCCCGCAATTTCTGAGAAGGACAGGTTTGATGTTTAAGGTGGCGTGAATTCAACACTGCCACTTAAGGTGGAAATGTCATGTTAGTGGCCTTTAGAGGTTAACAAACTGACTGGCAGAAGCAACTTTTGAAACTGTATCGTAGGTAAAGTAGTTACGTTACAGTCCAGCTTTACTATACATGACAGGTATACATACATGACAAGTTACCAGAAAGTAAAAAAGTAAGTCTTTTTAAAAATGTATAACAATGATATAGGCCTATCTTATGTACAAGCAGAGCAGTCTTTATTGTTTCTGGGAATCTGACAGCAATAAACAAACAAATTTCTAAACAGAAGTAAAGGAGTGAGCATCATAAAGAATTGAACAATTCTGGTTTGATTACTGATTTGTTTGCAACCTTTGAAGAAATAAACATTATTCCATTGACAGATGATGACAAAGGTGCAGGTGTAACATGAACAAATGGAAAACTATATCCAGTAAGCTTTATACAAATGAGGAAGAAGGGACTCTAGCATAAATGCAGTCTTATAATTTACCTTAACTACAAAAACATGCACATTCATTAGTTCCATTTTAAAAAGTAAAAAGTCTTACGCAAGAAGAATTGTGTTTTTGAAATGAAATGAAGACAGTCCGCATAGTTTGGTTCTAATTTAAAATGTCTGGTATATTAAGATGAATTATTTTTTGTGAGTCATCTAAATTGTGTATGCTCTCATGAAGACCATACTCAAAATGATTTTCTACAAAAAACTATATTTCACCTGTGACCCGCGCGCTGTGCCTGATTGTCTTCTGCGTACTACAGTCAGCGAAAGTGAGAAAAAAAGTGTTTATTACATTTGAAATATGGATATTTATCTTACAAAAACGCATTGATTCGCTATAGGAGGCCTTTATTCACCCCCCGGAGCCGTGTGAGGGACGTTTTATTATGGATGTGCGCACTTTATTTCACGTCTTCTGAACTGTTGACAACCAACACCCACTTACCCCCATTGAAAGGCTTGGAGGGGCCAGGACAGTTTTTAATATAACTCCGATTGGATTCGTCTGAAAGAAGAAAGTCACATACACATAGGATGCTTTGAGGGTGAGTAAAACACAGCCTAATTTTAATTTTTGGGTGAACTAACCCTTTAAGGCACGCTTATTATCGTGCTTTTCCAGCTGAGACAAATGGAGAACCAGCAGCAGCAAAGACGAAGCAGCAGAAAAGGTCTGAAGCCAGAAAGAACAAAAAAGAGCATAAACATATACGGCTTACAAGATGAAAAGATGACTGAATCCTAAGTAGGGATGCAGACGTCCCTTCTTTTTGTTGGACATGTAAGAGTAGACCACACTTTAAAACGCACTAGTCTATCAGTGTAATTTACAACTACTTCTTTGGGTTTTAATGGCAGCTTGCATCCTTGGTGTTGCATTACCGCCATCTTCTGGAGCTAGTTACTTCCCATGTACAGCATCTTGTTTTCATATTCTTGTTATTAATTTTACAGAACTATTTCGCGCCGCAAAAGGTCGTGTCTGGTGTGAATAGCCCCATAGGGATCTATTGTTTCCATTCAAAAGTGTCATCGTACCAAATTTTCGTGTTTAGTGTGAAAAGGCCTTGATCTACGCCAATGCAGTGCAACATTGGAACAGCGACACAAAGGCAACCTAAAAAACTACTGAAAGCAGAGAAAGTTGATTTAATCGCTTCGCAAAATGATTCACTGTTTTGAGGTAGTGATGGGAGAAATGAACATTTTCGAAGCTTTGGTTCAACTGAACCAAATGCTTCGCAAACCGATTCACTGTTTTATAGCATTTGAAACACCGCGCGTAAATGCAAAGGCCAAAACATGTATAAAAACACCTTTTAACCAATTGCAAACGTTTTGTTGAAAGTATTATCTATTTAATCCAAATTATTAAAAATACAATCTGAATCACTCGTTTAAAACAAACGATTCACAAAGGTTTTGAAGTTTCAGGAAGCAGTGTTTCATATCACTATCTTTAACTGTGCATATTGTATGAACAACCAGACAGTTCATTGTTGTAGTTCTCATGAGAATCACAGTAAGTTGTAAAGGGTTGCAAAGGGGCAGAACATTTCCAGTAAATTTCTCTACACGTTCTAAAAGTTTTAAGTCTTTTTATTGGGGAATCCAACAATCCAATACACATTGTAGCATACATCTTATGATTCCAACGTCCTAAAAGTTTTAAACAAATTCCTAGAAAGTTTCCAAAAATTCTGGAAAGTTTAGAGAAATGAAAAAAAAAAAAATTATTCCTTGACTTAGTTGAGCTACATGGTTTTGCTTCACTTAAAATTCACTTAAAATTAACCACTCACTAAATCACCTCACTTCACTACAGAAACACTGTGAAATAATTTTAGTACGCAAAGGCATGTGTAAGACCTATTAACAGAACTAAACATCATTGTTAACTGATTATCAGTATTAAAAAAAAATGGCATGGTTCTGAATTTTATCGACTGATACAGTTACATTATTGCCCAATACATTTGAAAATCACTAAAATCGGACCAAATCTGAAGCTGAGAAAAGAACATAACGCTGCAGACAACAGGTAAATGCCGTTATCACTGTTTTTCATGTTCGTGGAGAAAATATTTTTACGTGTAGCCAGTGTCTCGTATGCGTTTGGCCAGTCAGCATACACTTACGTCACTGGTAGTTCCTATAGAACTGTTTCAGAGCCTACTCTGTATTAGGAGCTAATTTAGTTCCCCCAAATGTAGTTCCTAGAACTAAAACCGTTCCTAGATCCTGTGGTGCGAACACGCCAAAAAGCAGGTACTTCCGCCAATAGTTCTAGGAACTATGAAAAGGTTCCTTTGGTGCGAAAGCCCCTATTAGCGACATTTCACAAAAATCCATTGTAAATTGTCATTGCACTCAAAAGTCACTTTCAAACATAGCATCCTTCTTTCGGAAAGCATGCAGAATTTGTGTGAAAAACTTGAAAATGAAAAGCGCACCCTTGTGCCTAATTCCAGATGAAATGACTAGATTTCGCTTACAAAACTTTGACATTCAACAATAAATGTTTGCACCTTTTCTTAAAAAGCTCTCTTTAGAAAACTGCTGAGCTACTGTAGTACTACTGATAAATGTAAACCTGTATGCTACAGGTGCTTGTAGTTATTGCTGCTTGTAGTTATTTACTCCTCAACACTGAAAAGTGTGAAGTGAAAACACATCAGACATTCGCTATCCTTTTCTTGCCTATTCTCCAACTCCTCCTCGTTCTGTGGTGTTTTGGTGCAGTTCGTTAGTTACTGATTCCGGGCGTGTCTCAGTGCAGTAGGCCCGCGGTCTGTCTGTCTCTCCCTCAGCGCACGCAGCTCTGCTTCAAATTCAGGGCGTCTACAGGGGCCGCCACACGGCTAAAGGGCATAGCGCCCAAACACACATCCCCACAAGCCAGACTTCACACACCTGCGTTACATGAACTGAGTTCATAATCGCACAGAGCGGCATTTCCATCACGCGGAACCAGTATGTTAAACCAAGCTTAATTTGTTATTGTCGCAATATGTGAATGTGCAGCACAAGATCATTGAAAAACACAATGGTTTCCCTATTTATTGGCAAAATGACCCATAAAAGGAACTAATTCCTGTTTATATGTCAGCCTGCTCTTAAGAGATGGCCGTGGAGGATATTTTAGAGGAGAAACTTCGGGTCACAGTCGAGTTATCGTATGCGCACGCACACGGTCCGGCCATTCGCCTTTTCTCCCCAACAACTCGGCTTCTTTAGTATGCAATTCCTTTAGTCGTCAAGAGGGAATGATCCTCACACTAATGAACTGAGGCCTGCCACTTGAATGTAAAACAGGTTTTAACCCGTCTTCAATGTCAGAGCCCCTCCCTGGGGTTTCTTGAAACAACAACACCATCGCTAACACCAGCACGCTCCGCGTTTCAATCACAACGTCTGCCTTTGTCTCGACCCTCCGGCCTATTACTCTGACAGCTCACCGACTCCGCTTCAAAGACACAGAGCCAGAGTTATGAATCTGTACACGGATTATGATGAACGCCAATCAAAAGGCTTTATTGTGAGCGGAGCGGAAGAGTTGACAGAGTTGGGTAGCTTACATGTGCTCCCAGAGGGAGCTGTTGTTAAAGCAGCTTATCACATCAATCCGATCCATGTTCTTTCATCTTTCCTTTATTTTCCTCTTCTTTTGAACTTGTTAACATGGAACGGTGTGGATTACAAAATTTACACAAGATAATAGTCGATTGTTAATCCCTTTTGAATGTTCACTTTTCAAATCCAAAAGCAATCCCCTTCATGCCATTCAAGACAGCGACTTCAAATGTTTTAAAGTTTCCGAGCATGCAACTGGTGTCTTTTTTTTGCCATTGTATTTTTTAGGCTGTTCTTAAAAGGATCACTCTGTCAAAAATTAATTCTGGCATCATTTACCCACATGTCACTGCAAACCTATACTTACTTTTTTTTAAAACACCAAACCAGACATTTTAAACGATGTGCTGGTTGAACCTTTTCATGCTTTTACAGTGAATGAGGACAGAAGCTTTCAAGGCTTCAAAATGGAGGTAAAAAGGCCATTAATAGTATATTATAGTACAATTGGTGTGAGAATCAGAATTAATTTTAAGTTGTCGTCATTCTCTAAAACACTTAAAATCCACCGCTCTGGTACAGAAGTAGTGATGTACGTGCGATTCATGAATGAATGTTTATTTTGAGTTATGTCTTTTTAACGAACCAGGCTTGATCTGGTTCGCAACATTGGTCTAAATCAGGGATGGCGAACGTCGGTCCTGGAGAGCCGCAGCCCTGCAGAGTTTTGCTTCAACCCTAATCAAACACACCTGAACAAGCTAATCAAGGTCTGAACGGTTACTAGGAAGCTACAGGCAGGTGAGTTTTAATTAGGGTTAGAGCTGAACTCTGCAGGGCTGCGGCTCTCCAGGACTGGAGTTCGTCACCCCTGGTCTAAATGATTCTTTCAAAGATTCATCTGGTTCTCTAATTTAACTGCCTCAGTGATCCAGTCACACAAGACAAATTGACCTATTTTTTACACTTTATGGTGCTTTTTGAAGCTTGAAGGCTTTAGTCCTCCTTCACTGTAAAAATAGTGACCAGAATATGGACATTTATCCATATTTTGTAAACTATAGAAATTGGGGGTGGGCGATATGACCAAAACCTTACATGAGTAATTGTATTTCAGTAGAACAAATAAATAAGAAATGCTTCATACATTATTATAAAGTAATCACATTTATAAAAACACTGCAGATTCTTCACGGTGTAAACAAAATATATATTTCTTCTTATGAAAGTTATAAAAGTGATTTAGTCAAGAGCAGTGAGAGATTTTCTCTCTTTTGTGGTTTGATCAACATGAATGACAGACAGCTGGAACATTAGACTGCTGTTACTTTAAGAGCTGCCCCGATCCAATATACTGTTACATGTGTTTGCTTTCTCTGCTGTTTGTTTTCACTTAAGACCTAAATTACTGTTTATGAGGATAATTGCAAAGACGGGCATTTTGACACATACAAGTGTGTATTTAACCGTTCAAGGCCTATAAAGCGGCACAAATAGCTCTGTTCAATACTCCCGTGCTATGTGCAACGTCTTCATGTGCGCACGCCTCTCTGACAGCACTTAGCCAGTGTGCGCATATAGTGAAATGTGTTGTCTTTCGATAACATTTCAACGGCTTAAAATCACTTGCTTTTAAAGTGCAGTGCTTAAAAACGCATGCAAAACTATAGGTTTTCGTGACCCCGTAGCACAGCAATGTCATGTGAGCGTGTAGATACGATGATAGAGACTATAGTCAAAAATTTCTACTGGTTAACTGTGTCTGCTGGTATATCGCTCACTGAGCAACCAGTATAATTTGTACTGATTTTGCATAACCAAAAAGTCATGGGTTTGGAAAATGAGGGTGAGTAAATTATAAAAATGTTTTCAATTGTCATTATTTATTCACCCTCATATCATTCCAAACCCCTTTTAATATCTTTATTCATGAACCACTGATGCATCTTGACTGGTCAAGTTCGAATATGCAAAGGACAAAAAAAAATGACAGCACAAAGAAATGCTCCATTATTGGAATAGTTTATTATTGTTGTTTGGATTATCATAATAATTGTTTTTACAGTGTATCATTTTCATTTAATGCTCATGGTGCTGTATTTTCACAAACATCTGATCATAAAGAAGCTAGAATCACAGTGATGGTAAAGGTTAAGGGAACACCAACTCGTGCTGATGTTTCAGGACTGATTCTCTCAACTATTTACATATTTGCCCTCAATCACAAATACAAATAAAAACCATCTCATATCGTTTAGTGCTACTGAAAACCATCATATCTGGTAATACTGCATGGGCAGAGAAACCTGCATACACAAAAAAACAACAAAAAAAAAACTAGAAAATGTTCACATGGTGAATCTTGTATCTGTCCTTTTGTAATTAGCTACTGCTTAAACCACATTGTTATATTCAATGTGGTTTCATCAGTTGAAACCCTGAAAGGGATTGAATTTTCTGTCATCTATTCATCCTCATGAAAGGTACCCATAACGTTGTATAATTATTATTATTATTTTTTACATCTTTAAAGAAGATAGACCTTATTGTTCTACACCCTGACTCCAAAAACTAGTGAGCTGCCTCCCATTTTATGTCTACAGACACAAAAGAAAACTCTTTGATTCCAATAATTTTACATTAGCATGTTTCTAAGCTAAAAATACTTTGAGCACAAAGAATATATTGTACACACAAACACTGCTGCAATGCATTCTGGGATCTACATTCAAATGAGACCTTAGAATCTGGCAAAAACGCGGTATCTAATTTTAATATTTACTATTTTACTCTCTGTCTTACATGAGGAGCATGGAAAATGCCTTACAATGCTACGCAGCTCACTAGGGTTTGGAACAGTGTGCCTTAGCTTTACATAGTGGGGTGAATCTCAGTGTCACAGGTAATATTTTACTTCAAAATCAAATGCCTATTTTTTAGGACCATTAAGATTTTTTTGCAGTTTGGTAGTATTTTAATGAAATTTGTGCACATTCTCGCCTAAATTCTCAAGGAGTAATGTCTACTTGTTTTACAAGTCTTTGTTTTTTGTAATTCTTTTAGGTTTCTTTTTGGTGATTTTCACAATGCAAGTACTTTTTGCATTACAGTAATGAGAATTTGCAGTGAATGTACTTAATTCACATTTCAATAATGTCATAAAAAAGGAATATAAATAAGCAAAATACAAGTAATTTCTTTGGATTTTTGAGTGAAATATGACCTGGACATGTTTATGACAACGTTTGTGATATCCAGTGGACAATTTATTTTAAAATAAAACATTACACCTTTATATAACAGACAACATTCTCCACACGTTAGTTTCTGGAATCATCGGCACATTTCTGGCACAACTATTGTAAACAATTCTTGTGGTTTTTACAGTAGGAGAACTAGAATGTCTGGCCATGGATGAAGTGCTACATGTATGCAACAATATACTGTAAGTGCTTGGACATGATACTTGACAAATAGACACACTTAACCACCACCACCCCCCAAAACCCCAAAATTTCTTATAGGAAGATTAGTCCATGATATTTGCTCATGTCTTGTGAAAAAAAACAAAAAAAAATTTTGAGCATTTGCATGTATGGAGTCTCTTAACTCAGCGTTATCTATATATGGCTATGACCTTGAATTAATCATTTTTCAAGTGATTCGTTTTAGATGCATTTTTAATACAAAAATGAAAATTCTACACTGTTCAAAAGTTCTAATCTTTATTTTCATTACGACCCCTCTGTCAGTCAGGGACTTGTGGACTGTGCTTTCTTATGTATTGTTTCCTTAAGAATGTCTTATTTGGCAGTTGCCACCATTCTTCTTTTGTCCATACTTGCATATTCCTGTGTGTTTTCTTAAATGTATGGGGACTTGGAAAAAATGTATAGGTGGGCCCATCTCCCTAGGGGTCAAAGAGGACCTTTGTATGCAAACCCAGGACAACGTCCTCGGCTCTCCTTCCACATGACAGACCTGTATTTCCAGTGATTTAGGCCTCAATGATGGCCCCTTTGTGTAAGTTGCACGATGTCCTTCATATGTTCATTATGGCTTTGACTGCTTGTCCAGAGAGAGGAAGACACACTAACAAATTAACAGAGAAAAGTCTGGAGAGGATGCTCGGAAGACTGTTTGAAAAACCCCAAGTTCTTCTGCAGTTCCTCTCTCAACGTTGTACCCTGTCCTTTATGATCTCTTCCACCTCCCCTTTATATTTTTATCTGTCTTTGTCCTTCAATCCTCATCTGTCCCTGCTGCTCCCCTCAGTCCGTTCATACAGAAGGGCAGAGTTGGAGGAAAAGTGTGTTCAGCTGGAGAAAAACCACTGAAGGGAGGCAGAGAGGCGATCCTTTGCAAGTGGGGAAAGAAAGCGGGAGTTTTGGCCGCATGGTCTGAGCGGTGTCCTTCAGTGTGAGCTGTAGGCATCTCAGGTGGGGCGTAGCGAATAGTGCTGGGAGCATAGAGACTCTGAGGCCCCTGTGGGCCGAGAGCCAGGGGATGAAATAGGACATGTCCTGCAGCCCCACTAGCAGTCAGTCTCTGCAGCAGTTCAAAGTCTGGAGCACGCCCTCCGTGGATGGACCGATCATCTCTGGGCAGGGATGAGGCCAGAATGGGTGGAGACAGGGTCGGGGAGGATGGGTTGAACAGACCCTTGGATGGATCTTCTGTCGGGGTGGAGTTTTGAGGTTGGGAAGGTGGACTGCTGCCATTGGTTCCTCCACTGCTGGGCTGAGCTTGGCTCCAACGCCTCCCAGAACCCACACCTAGACTTGTTCCCATTACTTCTTGTTCAGTCTTAATATTCGACCCGGAACTGGTCCCCCCCCCCCCCCCCCCCCCCCCCCCCCCCCCAACCCCCCCACACTCTTAAGATGCTGGATCACTGCACGACCGTTGTGGATCTTACTTGCTCCATTGGCCCCGTTGCCTTGTTTCAACTGCCCCTCTTCGCTCTTCACCCGTTTGCTGGTGGGGTTGTGGTCCCACTCGCTCTCCCTCTCATCGTCCTCTTCCACCTCGCTGTCACTGGCTTGATCTGAGGAGGTACATGGGCTGTCCTCTCTCTGCCGGAACACCTCCATCCGCCTCCTCACCTCAGGAGGACCACTTTCAGCATCAGACTGGTGCGATCTCTTTCTGGTGTTCTCTGATTGGCTGCCAGCAGTGTGTGAGAAGGCTTCCTTCCCTTTGTGGTCTGTCTCGGTCCTGCCTTTCAATGGCTGTGTCCCTGTGGAGCCTGAAGTAAAGATAACTCTGCTGATTTGGGCTGTTGAGTAACGTACTACCAGTGTGTGTATGGATAATTGTGTGAGGGGCTAAAAGCATACCTTGTGCCTTTGGAGAGGTTTTGCGTGGGGAGGAGCTTGCTTGAAGCCTCTCTGCCCTCAGGCTTTCTGGGAGTTGTAATAAGTCCAGAGGCATGTCTGCCAGCTCTGGTCGACTGAAAATACAGATAAAAGAGTGTGAGCAGTTTACCTTAGGGAGCTTTACACATTTAACAGTCTAAATGCTAAACTCTATGCCACAGGTTAACGAGAGTGTTCTCCAATCATTTAGTATGGTTTAATCACACAACAAGTTGTACAAATACTAACTTGAATAGTACTGGAATCTTATATAGTACCTGTTCTGAAACATAAGTAAGCTGCCTACCTAGACAGCAATTTAAGGCATCACTTTGGACGCTTTCATTTTTGCTTTCGAATTCGCAATCTTGGTGTTAACGTTTTACAAGAAAAGGTAATTGTCTGTTGTGCTTAAGTTTAAAACAAATGCTTTAAAAGAATGGATTAATATTATCTTCATGACATGACATTTTACTCAAGTATGCATTGGTCCCATACACGGACTTTGTGCTCTGCATTATCCCATCCAAATGACCACACACAAGTCAGTGAACCCACACTCTTCTCCTGAACACATCAACCGAGCATTGGGTTCCCATGTTTGCGTGGCCATGGGGACATTGGGGGTTCGGTGCTTGCGTCAATGGAAACTAAGTTTTGTCGGGATGTGAAGGGTTCTGAATCGCGGGGGAGGTGACATGTACCTTGTCTCCCCTCACCTACTAATTGCCTCCACTTACACCTGATAACACAAACTCGCGACTTCGGGTTACAAATCGACTCCTCGCACGGGTAGGCCACACTGCACCACAGCAATAAAAAAGGCTGAGGCATGCAGACCCACATGGGCGGTATTCATATATTTGACTAATAGATTACAGAAAGTGTTAGCAAACAGGGAATCAGATTACCTAAATAATAAGTAAATAGGTGGTCGGTGAGAGTGTTCCTGCTTTTTTGCAAGACAACCACATAGTCACCTTCTCTGATAGGTTTTTACGAACGGGGTCTTGGTGTGGTCAAGTCCGCTGTAAACCAACCTGTCCCGCCAGCATTTTTCCCTCAGGATCCATGTATTTTTGCTACGCAGACATGCCGACAGTGGTGAGTATAAGCCCAGGTTCCCACACTGGGTTAACTTCAAATTCAAGGACCGTTCAATTACTTTCCGTCCTACCCCTCAAATTCAGGATTAATGTGGGGAAAACACATTCAAGTGATAGCAAGGTTACATCGTTGTTTACCTAGTAAGATACATTGTTCAGTTTTCAAGTGTCCAAACACAACTATATAAACAAGCATTTTTGTTGGCCGACTATGAATAGATCTGATATTATATTTGTCCCGTATTCTGTTTTGGCATAACGAAGAATATTCGGACACTCCTATACTTTACTTCTACAATGATCTTATCATTAACTTTTGCATGGTATTATTTTGCAAGGCTCATGTACCAGACCGTTTTAAGAATTACTTAATATGCGTTTAAGTTTTCTTCGCTCATGTTTTTACTTATCCTTAACAAAGCCCAGCCATTCACTTAATTTTACGGTGTGTCCTGTGAAACGTTGTTGGACGCGTATTGTAGTTTCGTGCATGCGTGAACATCATGGCAACGTACAACACAAAGTACCTCACGTGGGAAACACTTCACGTAACCCGTAAATGCGCATAACTAAGATAAATCAAGCAAGCCAAAATGCATAGGCCACGAAGTGTTGGCGAAATAACACATTAGCGGACCGGAGGGAATAATATGGATTTTTTTCCAGAAAACTTCTTGCACAAAATAAATTCAAGCACTTTCAACCTGTATCTATGTATGCTTATTTTCAAAAACTTTCCAGGTCCTTGAAAATTTTTTTTCAGATTCACAAACTTTCAAGGATTTCAAGGACCCGTGGGAACCCTGTAAACCAGGCTATACACTCAAAGCACTCACATTGAAAGTGCTTCTTCATGCGATTAGTAAACTCCTTCTGCGGCTCTGCAGCGCGAACTGTATGGAGCAGAGCAGACATTTTCAGTTTACTGTAGCGTATGTTGTCCAGCTAAAATAAATGGTTTACATTTCTATAAAAAGCAAAACGACGGTGGGGGCAGTACTGTGGTAGGCAAATAATGTATTTGGTGTAAGGACAAACTCCGGGTAATACCAGTAACACAGACTACCGCAGTAAACCTAATTCTAAAGGCCATTTCACACTAAGCACAACGTGAATTCACGCCTGCACACTAGGTGGCGACCGAGCAACAATGCATTTTTTTCTCAGATATGTATCTCATATATAGATTTAACACTGTCCATTATTCAACAGCAGTAAATTAAAATAAAGTTGGATTCTACACCAGAAACACAAACTATCTATAATGCTTACAAGTATACATCTTAAAATATAATTAGAGGTACAATTAGCATCAAGCTACACTTGAAATTGTATTTTATTGTTTTTTCTTAAAACCATAGAACTCATAACATTCGCGCACATGGAAGAAAACGGTACTCTTCAGAACACAGAAATTATATTCTATATAAAGAACGTGAGAATGAATCTGTTCTCTGATACCAATGATAACAAGAATTCAGCATCCCCTCTCATTCTCTCTCAGAATACTCTTCTTAAGTGTTTGTTTAGACTGGTTTTCAATACAGCGCCACCACCCTTGCCCTTTTGTGCAACAGCAGCTCCTCCTGGCACGTGCTCTAAGCTTTAAGCCCATTTCATAATGGAGCGACGGGGAAAGAAATTTGACACACAGGATGGGAAAAAATCCATTGAATCTATTGTTTCAATTCAAAATTGTTACATAGTATGTTTAAATGTTTTATCTTCTTGTTTATTTTATATATGGTCTAGCATCCTTTTTTAAAATCACTCAACAGCACATTGGTCAACTGTCATTGTTTTTAATTGTGCTCTATAAATACATTGACATTTTACAGTCTTATAGTCTAAGAATGCTTTGCAACAAAGTTGTTGGAAAAAAGACAGATCGAGAGAAGTTATGAAATGTATTGAAATGTATAATAGTTTGATCTAATTAAAATTGACTTATTCACAGAGAAGGGAATCCCAGAATGCATTGCAACAAGCAAAAAAATCCAAGATGGCAGACAAATAAAAAGAAGTTCTATAACGTAGCAATAAAAATTGAAATTTTTAAAGTGAATTATTTCACCCAAAATTTGTGTATGCAATGTATTTTATACTTGGAGTATTGCATCATTTGCTTAGCAACATGTGCTAATGGGATCAGGGATCAGCTGTAAAAACTGAATTTCTCTTGTGTTGTGCAGCAGAACTGCTATTCTTCTGGTGCCAATAAATTACCTTTACTGACTATGTAGATTGTTTCAAATCAGTCAAAGGAAGGTACCTTACCAGTAGGCAGCAACACAGTTCACTATATTTTGGAACACAGCTTCAGAGTTTCCTCCTCATAGAGATTAACAGCACCGTAAGAGAGGTTTCACATTTTGTACCGCTGTCGACACCACCACACACACACACACACACACACCCTAGAAAAGCCCTTCTGAACATGAACATGGCTCCAGCAGGGTGCTATAGAAGTTAATTAGCTATCGTAATTACAAGCTAATTCACCTAAACACCATTCGCCAGAAGTTGACTCCTTTGGTTTAATTATTATCACCAGCTCTCCATTATCACTGAATTCATCTCCAATTTTTACATTTCTTGAACTGTGCGCTTGTGTGATGAATATTTAACTTGTAGACGATGAGAGTAAGAGCAGCTTACCAAGGCCTCTCTCTGGGAAACTCTCAGCACATTAACATTTTTATACTGTAGCACAACACTCAAAAACACAAACACACAAGGTCACTAAGAAACTGACCTGAGCACATAGTTGACCCAGATGACGTTACGCTCATGGGGCGCTTTGTGGTTAATGGACACGGTGGCACAGGACTGAATCCACAGATACCCTCCTCTCCTTTGCAACCAGCGATAATACCCCGTCACAACCTGCCCTTTCCGCAGCACTAAGAAAGAATAATTAACAGATATACATTTATATTTAGGTAAGGAGTCTGATTAAATAATAGATTTTAAAATGCAAAAACCACATGAGATGGCTAAAAAAAGATACATTTAATAACCTGGATGTGGAGAAGAATTTCACAATTTGTTTATTTGGCTAGGGGGCGCTGGTGTCAAAATGTAAAATGTAAACAGCAGCTTCAGGCTCTTAAACTGACAAAACAGATACAGCTGTTCTTTAATCATGAACTAAAAAAGGTTCTTTTTTCTTTTCCATTACTTTTATTATTCACCTTGCAGCCACCCTCACTAAAGCTCTTCATATTTCCTTACCCTACAATCTATTGGTCATTATGAAAAAATAAAATCCAATAGTGTGATTAAGTTCATGACATGAAACGCATACTAATAAACAAATAAAATATATAATTTCTGTTATATAATATACAACTTTGAGAGAGATGTGTGACACGTAATAAGTTTTTTTTAGAGATGGGGTGGCAAATAGATCACAAATCTTGACAGGCTTACAGTCTTCATGGCTCTGCCTAATGGTGTCCAGGTCTTCTGCATGGATGAAGTGGTAGCAAGTACGTCCAACCACCTCAGCTGGGCTCAGGTCCATATACTCTGAAATCCTACAAAATCCATACAAGTACACATTTAAGAGTGACATTGTTTGTAACACAATGAGTTTTTAGTTTGAGTGCATATTAATTTTTATCAAATTTTGTAATAATTCTTTCAGCTATGTAGTGTAATTCTATTCCACAGGCTTGAGACGTAGTGTTGATGCGATAACACATATTTGGTACGAGTTATCATTTACACCAATAATGGGAAAACACTATGGCAAAGGTAGCTGAATATATTGTAACTGAGACTGAGGCATGCTGGGACTTTACCTGTTCTCACAGTAGGTGACCTGCAGGTCCATGTTGACTCTGAAGACAAACATGTGACTTTCCATGCGCACCTCATTGAGCATGGAGGGTGGAAGTGTGTGAGCCAGAGCAACCAATCCCATTGGTCGATGCAAGGGGTGGGAGGAGCCTGGCACCAGGGCTGGCCGACACCGAATCCGACCTGTCACATGAATCACCTGATAAGAAATTAAATAAGCAGTTCAGTTTTGAAATCATTCAATTAATACAACAAAAGTGCGTAAATGCTATATTATGCTTATTCCATCGGTTCCCTCCACATTGTTCCATGAGCCCCCTACTAAATGGCTGGCTAGTATTATTCACAATCCAATGAAAGACATTAAAACAACTCTTCGTAAAAAATCTGACACTTTGAAGGCATGTGACTCTTTGTGCTGGTCTAAAAGACTCAATAAAAGGAAGCCGTTTTCGCCACGTGAGCTTTAAAAAAAAGGTAATTGTGACTTTTTATCTTACAATTGCGAGAATTGCAATTCTGAGAAAAAAGTCAGAAAAGAATGGGAACTCGCAATAATTGTAATAAAACCTGAGTTAGAAACTATTTTGAGAAATGAAGTCAGAACTGCGAGATAGATACACATTTATATCTCGCAATTTGGAAAATAGGACTGATATTTTCTCAGAATTGCTAGTGTATATTTTGGAATTTTGACTTTATAACATGCCATTGTGAGTTATTAAATCAGAACTGTGATTCAATACTGTAATACTGTAACTGTGTGTTTAAATACTGTAAACTCACAATTCTGAGAAAAGTCAGAATTGTGAGATGTAAGCTCGCAATTGCGAGAAAAGTAAGAATTGCGAGTTTATAGCATGCAATTCTGAGAAAAGGCATTATGCAATTGACTCTGACAAATTCTGACTTTTTACTTATTCTCAAAATTGTTGAAGTTTGTATCATGCAGTCTGGTGAAAGTCTAGATTGCGTAGAACAGGCGCAATTAGCGACAGTTTATATCATGAAATTCTGAGAAAAAAAGTCAGAATTGTGAGATGTAAGCTCGCAATTGCAAGAAAAGTAACAATGGCGAGTTATATATCAATGTCAAATTTGTCGGGTACGAAACAGGCCAAGTATCAAATTGCCTCCAGTTGACTTTTAATTTCTCAAATTGTGGAGAAAATTTGTTAATTGGCGTCAGGTGTTGAGGAAAAAGTGTCAATTCTGCAACTGACTCAGAATTGACTTTTAATTTCTTAAAATTGCGAGTTTGTATCATGCAATTCTGAGAAAAAAAGTCAGAATTGAGAGATATAGTCGCCCTTTTGAAGAAAACGCAGAATTGTGAGTTTATATCATGTAATTCTGAGAAAAAAAGTCAGAATTGCGAGGTTTCAACTCGCAATTACCAGAAAAAATGTCACAATTTTGAGATAAAAAGTCACAATTACCTTCTATTTTTTCAAATTCAAATGTTTATCATGCAGAATTTTCGCACTGAACATGTCTTTGTGTACACATGCCTTAAAATGTGTGCTACAATTTAACACACGAGACAGTACGTCTCCAATCAAGGACTCACTTTATAGCCTGAGGATTTAATGTGGAGGCCACGCTTGGTGAGGGTGGATTTCATCCTGATGAAGAATCCACGTTCCGATAGCTCAATGACTGGAGAACAGGGACTAGATGGTACTACAGGAGAAAACACACACATCACAAAGATATCCACCCTTTGAACAATATTTCACTATCCACGGATATATGACAACAAAAATTAACAGCTAGACCAGGGGTGTACAATCCTCCTCCTGGAGGGCCAATGTGTTTGGGCAGATTTTAGCTCCAACACACTTGCCTAAAAATTTCTGAAGACTTTGATTAACTGATTCAGGTGTGTTTAATTAGTGTTGGAGCTAAACTTTGCAGGACAGTGGCCCTCCAGGAAGAGGTATTGGATACACCTGAGTTAGACAGTCAACACATATATGGAAAATCGTATTTTGTGTTTTGCCGCAATTTAACTGTATTTATTGATCTCGTAATTTTCAGATACTTTAATTTTTTTACCTGTGCACACTTATCATGTTTTGTTTTCACCAAAAGCAGTCATATTTTCAGGATCATTTTCCACCCTCCTCTCTGACCCTTAGGATGAAACAAGCGGTTTTTGCTGCCGTGTTTCAAGCCTTCTATGCAAATATCCTCTTGAAAATGAGAAACAGCATTATTCCCTGCAGAAGCGGGCTGGGTGTTCTGCCCCTTGGATCGAGACACAAGATACGCAAAGGATTGGTGTGCCAACATGCCAAATAGTGATTGGGGATGGAGAATCGATTTTAATGCTGTAGTCTTATTGATGACAAAAGTTATTCAGCAGCATAGTTTGATGTTAGGTTTTGAGTCTGAAAGTTACAGTATAGATTTTTTGTTATCTATTTAACTATTTATGTCAAAGGAGACACGAGACATTGAGGAAAATTATGAGATGATATAAGCTATAACCGCTGAAGGCGCTCTGTTACCTGGATTCTGGAGTAGCCGGCCAGTGCTGATGTGGAAGCGGTCGTTTTGAACAGCACCTACTCGTGGGACCGTTGACAGCCTGCCCCTCTGCCCGTAGGTTTGTCCTACTGCCAACACTCTGCCATCTACAACATGATCCGCAGTGGTGAAAGTGTATCGATATACGCTACGTTAAATTCCATTCAAATCTAACCTGGAGCATATGCGGATACACACATAAATACACATTCACACAGATCAATATAGAATAACATTCTATAAAAAATGACCAGAACCACATGTGATTTGACACTAACACACCGAATGAGACCCTTTAAAACCAGCTCGTCTATAGCTATTTCCTACATTTGATAATTGTAAGTGTACAATACGCACAACAGCACGACTAAAACCTCACTCCACTGGGGGAAGCAAACATCAGAAAGATGATCCACACGCAATGCTGTACCTAAAATCTATTAACTTTTAGAGCGTTTCCATGACCTAGACTGAATATTCTACCTGCTGCATTTTATAAAATGAATAAGAAACTCAAAAACAGGTGAGCTTCATAAAACAAACCGACCATGTATAGATATAACAATGTTACAAATCTTTGCAAATCTGTATGGTTTTCCTTCTTTTGTGAAAAATAAAAGCATGTCCAAGCTGCTTTTTTAACGCTTTTTTTATGCAAACAAAAGTGCACGTGGACCATGATGGTCAAGATTCAAAGGGACAAAAAACACAGACCATTCTAAACCAGTAGTTCTCAATCGTTTTGGCTCCAAGGCCCCTCATTCACTACAATATCTGAATGCCCAACATGCATAGTTTCTGTAAATTTCGATCTAAGTTTACAGAGGATTTTTTCATTTTTAAGCTTCCCACTCTTTTCAGCCATTGAATTTATATGACTCTCCTAGTTGTTTATGATTTACTGGAAAAGAACTAAGAATGAGGATTTTTATAGCTTTGAGAAATTAGAAAAAAAAGTCTATTTATTAAAAAAAAATTCCATGGAGTTTTTGGAGGTCTACCTTAATATCCAAAGAAATATACAAAATATCTTGCATCAACTTATTTTAATGCATATTTTGAATTTTTATTTAATCATTCAGATCATTTTTAATCATTTTAAGGCTTTCTGAGTTGATAACCACTGTCCTTTACAATATGATGATTATATATTTTTAAATCGCAAGCAGGAAGGATATTTGGCAGTTGCGACAGAGGAAATAATTGTATTAATTTCTTTAAGATGTATTTTTTAATGAGTTTTTAATTTTATTTGCATGGCTTTAAAAGAATATAGGAATGGTCATACAGACATTTATGGCACTTTCAAAAAAAAAAAGATCTTTATTTGAATATTAAAAAAGAGCAACCTGGTCATTCTGCAAAACATCTCCTTTTGTGTTGTACAAAAGAAAGAAAGGAATTGGATTGATAGGTACATGAGTACACTTGTATCCATATGTGTATACTGTAAATTCCCTTACTACTTTGCTCAACTAGTAAGAGTGAAAAAATGGTATTCTGCAGATCTATTAAAAAATAATCTGTGTGGGTCAGATTTCATTCTACAGTATCTTTATAAAAGGCTGGATTCTCCCTCACACCGCTGTCTGTGGGACAAAGCCATTTATTATGGGATTAGATCCATTTACGGAGGGATTTTAAAGGATTTTACGCTGGCCGTCAAGGACACTAATGTGTGTGTGCAAGGCAGATTGCATGCAAACAGAGGGAAGAGCAGAAAGGAGAGGGATAGGCGGTGGAGTAAAGAGCGGGGCTGTGTAATTGGGGATCAGATGAGGGATAAATTGTGAAGAGTCTGGGGTTTTACGCCCATGTCGGCTAATTGAGAGGTAAAGGTGGAGGTAAATCCAGCAGACAGGTGGTCTGGCTTGGAGAACTTAATCTGATCTACAATGCTTTGGAGAGGGTTGTTTAGCTTGTCGGAGTAGCGCCGATGGGATATCAGATGTTTGGACTCAAGAAGACACCAAAGGTGCATGTGGGAGCTTTTGGGAAATATCAGTTAAAAGGATCCACTGGAGGACACTCGATTTGTAAGAATAAACGTAATTGTGAAAAGGCATGCAAGAGAGATTACTGGGTCTAAAACAGCATTTTATGTCTGATGTACTGCAATGAATCCATTCATTCTGACAATTCATTTTAAGGAACCAGTTTCAATATAACTGGATAACTGGTCCCAAAATTCTCTTTAATTTAACCTGGATTATTTATTTAAATGTTCTTTAAATATGTGTGTGTGTGTGTGTGCGTGTGCGTGTGCGTGTGTGTGTGTGTGTGTGTGTAAAAAAGAAACTACTTATCTAACCATTTTTTTTAATATTTTTTATGTTACATTTTTATTTAAAAATATGATTGATTTTAATGTAAAAAGCAGTTTTAACCTACATTTTCTAATAACCATTTAAAAAAATTTATTGTAATGTAAAATGTAATATTACTCTCAAAAAAAGTCTCTTTGATTAAACAGTAATATTAAATATTATTTGTTATATTATCAGTAAATAAGTATGTATTTATTTATTTATGAATTAAATTAAAATTGATACAATTTTACTTTCCAGTACTAAAGTATGAATGAATATATGATCCTTTTTACTTCCATGGACTTTTAAATTTTCTCAAAATACCCGTATAAAATAATAATAAAATAGAATGTCTAGCATATATTTATTTCACACTGTGTCTTGTACCAAGGTGCTGTGTTTTTAAGAGGCAGTGTCAAGTTAAAACAGTGAAACTTTGAAAAGCCTGTCTCAAGACACCTGCAATGTTACGCTCCGTCTTGCTGTTTTTGAACACAAGAACATGTCCTGTGTGAACGGCTCTTTACTTATTATGTGCTGCTGCTCTCAGTAAGTGTGGTGTCCTGTAGTAGCGTGTGTCAGAGGCCGTTCACACAGGACACGTTCTTGCATTCGAAATTAGCTAGACGCAGTGAAATGGAATAAAACACATGTGTCTCGAGACGCTTAAGTTTAACTGTTTAACTTGACACAGTAGTGCTCATGGTGCAAGACACATATACTACCATACACTACCATTTAAAAATCTGGGGGGAGTAAGAATTTAGTTTGAATGAAATTAATACTTCTGTTTAGCAAGGATGTATTAAATTGATAAAAAGTGACTTATAAAATACTTAGGGTCAGATTTACTAACAGCTTGCACTAGCGCAAACCGTAGTTTGGTGTTACAATAATACTGTCAGGATTTACTAAAGACGTGCAGAAATAGAAGTAAGAAAAGGTTGTTGGTAAGTGTTAAGAAGAGGGTTAAGAAGAGAGAGAGAGAGAGAGAGAGAGAGAGAGAGAGAAAGACATGATATAAATAATAGCTAGGATTTAATATGTATGAGGCGTCCAGGCAGTTGTCCACAACACTCTCTCAGTCTGCTACTGACTGATGAGAGAGGAGCAAGAGAAGAGGACGAGGAGGAGGCAGAGGAAGAGATGGGGAGGAGGCAAGGTGATGGGTCTGCATACTAATCAGCCCAGGATCAATTTCCCACCCCATACACCCCTCCACATTTCCCAGATGCTGTGGCTTTGGCCGTGGAGAGGAGACGAGAGGCTAAGCTCCTAGACCTCCATCTAGGCCTGGAGCTGTGGCTTCTGTTGGGCAAGCAGCCTGGAAGCAGGCATATCATCCCGCTCTCAAGGTCCCTGACCCTGTGTAATCCGCCTAAGGAACCCTACTGTCTTTGGAGAGGTCACAGGGATTAACCAGAACGGATGGCTCTATCTACGATGGCGTGTCATGACCTCTGACACAAGGTAACAAGTGGGGTCTTATGCTTACAGTTAATGGATTTCCTCTTGCGTGACCTCTGAGACCCAGACAGAGGCCGGAGTGAAGGACCGTGGCGGTGTAAACGCTACCAGGCAGCAGTTGGACACACTTGACTGAACTGAAATGTTGGTGATTCTTGGGCTTTTTAAATGCTTGGAATTATTTTTGTATACAAAAAATAAAATAAGTCACGTTTATTTTATATTTTAGAATGATATATTATAAATCTTTTATACAACAGTTCTTTTTGGTCCTCGAATCTGATTGTCTGAGAGAAGTGCAATATTCAATATAACTCCAACCGTTTAACCGTTTGTATGAAATTGACAAAAGAAAACAACTAGAGGAATCTAGACAAATGGTGGCGATTTTGACGTATCTGAAATTTAGGGGACAATTTTGATGACTTCACAACTATTCTAAAATGTAGATATAGGGTAATACATTAGCTATGCTCCGAAACCTAGCGTGCGGCCTACCTCAACCGATCCAGACAGGAATGCTGTTCAAACATTAAGCTCCTTTGTAAAACAGCACTATGTAACAAACAAAATTTGCAAAATGTATATAATTAGCGAGTACATCATGAATTCATCTTCCAAACCGCGTTTTTGTCTTAATCCGAATCACTACGGTACACTTATAATAAGTACGTATATTTGGACTATTGTAGCCTGGGCTGGTCGTACCGTGACACCCCCCGCTGCGGAGTAACACATAGCCTGCGTGATCGCCCATAGACATCACTTAGAGAAGGAGCTCCGGTTGAATGTTCTCCGCAGATGTGTGCAGTTCTGTTTATTAACCGTTAGAGCGCCAAAAGTTACATAGTGCTGCTTTAAAGGTCCCCTTAAATGCTTATAAACATGCAGCGTTACTCTTCTTCTTCTTCTTCTTCTTCTAATAACGTTTTATGGCGGATGGCAAACCAACTTCTGGTGCATTTTGCAGCGTTACTCTAATGTGTTGACGTCATTTTAACTGAAACAGGGTGTCAGGGCGGGACATATCAATCAGCCCCGCCCCTTTTTATAATAGCCAATAGCGTTTGTTTATATCATAGCTTGGGCTAGAGCCGTTCAGAGCCGTTGAGCTCCGTAAAGCCGCATTTGACAGGGTATGCCAGCCATAATCTCATCCATATTGCTATAAAATATAGCATTCTGTGAAGAATTCAAATAGCTCCGATACATTTTGTGGTCTGCGCTGACTCGTGCATGTGATCCGCTCCGTGCTATCGTGTCTCTGGACCGGAGCAGAGTGTGTGTGCGGTGCGGTGGTTAGTGTGACACAGCGTGAAACCAGACTACTTTTTTTCCTCAATGGAAAGCATATTTACACTGTGTGAATCGTTCCCTGTCCCCTATATAGTGCACTACGTGCCATTCACTGTACAGAAAATCCTAATTCTGTGGACAAATGACCGATTTCAGCAGCGGCTTCAGCATCTATTTTATAGTATAGGGGATGGGCGCTTCGGATTCTAGAGAGCATATGATTAGACAGAAAGTTTGATGAGAAGCTGAAGAACGATGTGACGTCAAAAAAAAATCGTTGAGCCGTTTTAGTGGAAGTGAAGCAAACTTTGAATGCTTATATCTTTTAAATGCGAATTTTGTCACTGTTTTGGAGCACACTACCTTTATAGATAACCTTAAGACTAACATATTGATACAAAACCCAAAAAACTTTAATTTTGATTTCATGGGGACTTTAAGATTTCTGTGAAATTTTAAGGTCAGTTGTCTATATATATATTTTGAGCATGTGTTTGAAAGACAAACAAAAGTAATACATGGTAAAATAACTGACTGACTGATATTTCAAATAAAAATTTTGTTCCATCAGTAGTTAATGCAATGTTGAAACACTTCTTAAAGGGTTACAGCACGCGATTTTAATGTTTTCTTTGTCTTTGAGGTTTACTACGCCTTGGCATAATAAGATCCGTAAAGTTGCCAAAGATTAAGTCCTCGAATCTTTCCTAAAGTTTGAGACTCATCCACAATTCCTAAACAACCCCGCCCCCACATGTCTACCTCACTCTGTGGGAAGATTTGCATAACGCCGCCCACATGTTCACGCGAAGAAAGAAGGCGTAACTTTTATTCTCGCTGTAGTATTGTTGCTGCCACCGCCACCGCTGTGTATTTCCAAATATGGTAATGGTCGTAACATTTCCGTCACACCGTGCTTTTCAGAACGAGCTTTGTAAAAATCAAAGCGTTTCAAAAAGGCGGGGCATAGAAAAGAAACAACAATGTACAGTATGTGGAAAACAATGTTTTTAAACTTTAAACCACATAAACACCTTGCGATACACCATACAAAAAAACTAAATTATATTTTAGCACTCATATGACCCCTTAAACCTGAAATGATTTTTGTTAATCCAGTGGTCAAATGCTGTGTAGTTACCTGACTAATGACTGGTCTTTGTGTTAATGTCCACAAAACTGGAAGACTTTGAGTGTATATAAGCAGTAGGATATTTTAGAAAGGAAAATATAACAGATAAAAAAAGAGTTATTAGGGAGAATTAATAAATTATGAATAAATTAATTTTATTGTGTAAATAATATGTAATCCATAACAAGATAACTCTAGTCTGATTATGTGTATTGTAAAATGTAATTGAATCTAATTACAAGCGCTTAATTTTTGGGATCGGATTACATAATCCAGATTACATGTAAACAGTTACTACCAGCTCTGATCACACCTCACTTTCACTTTCAAACCATGCAGCAAAATCATGTAATCGTGTGGGGAATATTTCTCTCCAAGATTGCATGGATTCCTACTGAAATGGTAAAATAATCCCGGAATGCACTGTGCAAAAGAATTCAAGATTGCGGACATGAAATTTTAACTATAAATTAACATACATCATTGAATACCGAAAACTATCAATACAAATAGTTCAGTGTAATATATTCAATAAAAGTTGTATATATATGTATAAATATTTAATCGAATTAAATATTTAATATATATCCAATAATTTTGTCTGATATGTATTTTTTAAGTGAATTACATCAATAGCAATACGCGAACGTCGAACTGTATTAGAATCAGTTGTGACATGCGTGTCTGATGCGCTTTATGTGAGTAGCACTGTTTTTTGTGGCTTTTGGAGTTTCTGTTTATGTATCCTGTTCCAAAGCAGTCATATACGAGTTTCTGTTCAGTTAGGATGCTGTCTAAAGGTGCGGTCACATTTACCACTGTTCAATACATTTTTAGAGGTGAAATCCAGTCATTTTAATAGGAATCCATGCAATCTGGAATTTCATGTAAGGCTGAAAGGTTTCCCTATGTAGATTTTGCTTCATCAAAAGAAAGCTGCTTGAAAATGACTTCTGTGCTTCGTATATCGCTACACAATAGACAATAGACTACACAAACATTTTTAAAAATTCAGCAAACTTTCACTAATGTTACCGCCAATGCCACTAGACCCTTTTTACTGGGGAACAAGCTCCAGAGAAAGAACGCTGTGCCCCAGTAAAATATTACTGATAAATCTTTGTGTCAGTGAAGATTGCCAAGCTGAGATTCATTTTCTCGGATAATAATTCAGCCGTCAAGTCATGTGTGTTTTCTATCAGCTCCACAGAATCAGAATTAGAACAGGGATGCCAGATTCATGAATGAATCACTCTTTTGAAACAGTCAATCGGGTTTGCAAAAAGGTCTGGAACTGTTCAGTTTGATTCATTAGGACAGTTGTAAGACAGAAAATAAAAAGAGTGCTAGATTATGTGGATATTTATTTACAATTGACCTTTCGCCGGGAGTTTGATTGACAGGCAATCTGACCAATCATAATGCAGAATCTGCAATTTTTGTTCGACAAACAAACCAGACAGTAGAGTAGATTAACGTCGGTGGACTTGAAAAATGTTGTGTATTGACGTCTCTCCGTGGTTGAAACAAGACACCTTCTGATGTTCATTCATGTTTATTTACTGCTATAACTAGTAGTAAAGAGGAAGAGATGATCAGTTCACCTTCCAGTGAATTGAGGCACTACAGCGATCACAAACAGTAGAGTCACAAACAGTGTTGGGGAAAGTTACTTTTAAAAGTAATGCATTACAATTTTGCGTTACTCCCTAAAAAAATAACTAATTATGTTACTTAGTTATTTTTTATGGAAAGCAATGTGTTACGTTACTTTTACGTTACTTTTTAAATCTAGACTGGGCTTGCTTGTTTGTTTTTAATATAAAAAGTTTTTCTTTTACAAATGTAAAAGCCCTTTCACACTAAAAATGAAATGAATACACCTCAGGCTGAAGGAAATGTAAATTCACGTCTGTACAGTAGAGGGCACAGCTCAAACAAATTGCATGAAGAATATGACAGGAGAAGAAAGTTCAACACTTTTCAGCAATAACAAAAATGAAACACCAATGTGTCATTTTTGCTTAGTATGATTGAATTTGATCATCGAAGGTCAGTAGCAAAGACATTGGTTAATATTGGTTAATGGGATTAAATTATCATAATACATTTGTGTTATTTAACATATTAATTATTGCAGGTTTGCGTCATATACTGAGTTGCATTATTTTTATTCATTTTGAGGAAAACTGAATCTGTTTTTTTTTGTGAGTGAGATGAATTAATGCATGTTGATATTTAGTCTAGAACTACAGTAAGATCATGTTCACACAGCGCACACAACACCTCTACACTTTCTCCCCTCCCGAGTTCCGCTCACAGA
This sequence comes from Sinocyclocheilus anophthalmus, assembly GCA_018155175.1. Taxonomy (NCBI): domain Eukaryota; kingdom Metazoa; phylum Chordata; class Actinopteri; order Cypriniformes; family Cyprinidae; genus Sinocyclocheilus; species Sinocyclocheilus anophthalmus. Next base: position 1,271,490 of record JADLZN010001098.1, on the reverse strand, counting down.
GAGCTATTCAGCAATACATGGGGGAAAAGTAACTGGAGTTACTTATTTGAAAAAGTAACTCAGATATTTCCTTCTAAATTAAAAAGTAATGTGTTACTTTACTAGTTACTTAAAAAAAGTAATCTGATTACGTAACTCTGGGCGGTTCGTTTGCGGCTTGTAATGTGGTTTACTGGTACCCCCAACACTGGCCACAAAATGGTATTTATTGTTTGAATTTCTTAAAAAATGACAAAATTCAAAAGCTGAGACCTTGTTTCATACGAGAAGTAACCTGCTTTGTCTTGTCTGTCGGTGTGTTGTCAGTGTCCTCTTTGCTCCGCGATGTATTTTCCACAGCATTAGAACATGATGTGTGGTTGAGAGCGGCATGGCTTGTTGGCAGGGTTGGGCAAAGATATATCAAAATGTATTTTAAAATAAAATACCAAATACCTTAATTTTAAGTGTATCAAAATAAACTACAAAATACAGCAGCCACACCAAGTATAAAAAAAAACGACTGTATTTTTGTATTTTAAAAATACAAAAAAAATACATGAAATTTCTTCACAAACCTTCCATCAATTGGCCTATTTGATCTATCTCTTCACCAATACACTGATGTTTGTGAACAAGTGAACAATGTTTGATAGCAACAGCTTTTCTCTGCCCGAGTCATGCAATAAATCTGACATATGCAACCAGTTAACAGATCAAATATTCACATATCCCTGTGATCTCCCAGATGAAGGTAAGTTTTACAGTAACCAACAGTTTAATGTTTAAAAGTTTGCGAATGACTCATAATTGTATCGTAATTTAGTTACTTGGTGTTTGGTAATGAAGGGCCTAACTGACTCGAGCAACACTGACTCAATGACACTGAGTCATTCATAAGAAGACTGATGGCACCTGTATTCATTGCAACTAGTTTCTAACTACTTAATCATTTGATTGTTAGTCACAAATATAATAATATATTATGTGTCAGGCAGTCATTCATGCAATGGTATGTAAAATCATGATCCTATTTAAACAGCTATTTCAATTAGGGTACAATATTCAGAAATCAAATATTTATTTACCAATCACTGGACACCTATTTGGAAGTTGAAAACAAACATTTTAGCATTACAACAATGATTAAATGATCAATATGTTTTCATTTTAAATGTATGTTAAATGTTTTTTGCCGAAGGCTTTAAAATACAAAATAGTATTTTGTATTTCAAATACGTATTTTAAATACATGTATCTGAAATACTGCCCATCCCTGCTTGTCGGACATAGCAACACTAATAAAGAGGGGAGTGGGTCTTTGCGAAGGCTCAGTTGTAGGAAACAAAATGTGAAAATGTCTTCTATCGCTTATCAACGACAAAGCAGCTCTTTAATACATGTGACGCTCATGAACTACTTTGTACTGCAAGCAAATACGATTTATATCCAAAACTTGAAAATATGGGCACACTTGATGTGACTGTGACCTATAGAGTTGATGAAAGCCCCTGGTTACCGCACCTTGAGAAGGTAGTGCAAATTAGAAAAATAAAGACAAAATAACGCTTATTTTGAGTATGTGTCCTGCTCGCACAGGTATTCGGTAATCTGAGCGTGTCGATAATGAAATGGCAAGACGGCCATAAAGGGTTGACCACTCACAATTCCACTTGTTTTCCTCAACCAGCCGAACTCATTCACATCTATTTTCCCTCCTAAACACACTATCTGTCCACCCATCCCCCCTCACACCCATCCCAGAGTGTGTTTGTGTGTGTGCATTCTTTTTTGCCACACAATCAATGTGGCTTTTAAGATGTCTATCGATTTGTTCCCGAGACAGACCCCGGCTCGCTGGAGCGACACTTTGATTGCTGTGCGAGTAATTACTGTTATTATTTATGCATCTGGGTGAAATGCCAGGACTTAACATTCCCTGTACAAGAGGCCACAGACAATCAACAGAGAGCAAGCACCTGGAGAGGCGAGAGGCTCAAGAGAGGAAGAGAGCTGGAGAAATGAGCACAGGGACACAGGGAGATTCACAATACACAAAAAAACACAATCATAGATGAACACAGATGAAAGTGTATGCAGGTCTTTTATAACATAAACTAGGCCTGTCAATCGATTTCAGATTTGAATTGCAAAACATGTCAACTAATTAATCAATCGCATTAATTGCTCATTTAAATATTTGTCTAAGATAGACACATCGACCATCCACACAAAAATTGTTCCTTGCGTTTAATCTGTTTATTACCAAAAAATTATGTTATATTGCAAATGTAAAATTAAAAAATTATTATAGATTACATATATTATACATATTGCTTTTTAATTATACATTTAGTTATAATAATACATGTATTACTATATGATACTACATGTATTATATGTATTAATACATGTACTACATGTATTAATACTACATGTATTACTAAATGAATTACTAATTTAGTTTTAATAATAATAATAATATAATATTTTGACGTATTATTTCCCTAATATTTACTTATGGTAATTGTTATAATTATTAGTCTATGTGCATGCAGACTGATGTCTTCGGTTTTGTGACACATTTTTTGAGTGTCTCCGCATGGTGCCATATTTTTAGAGATGTTTTTTTTTCAAGACAGGGTTAATTAAAAATAATAATAATTATAACAATATTTTACAATAAGGTCCCATTAATTCATGTCAGTTAATGCATTAACTAACATTGAGCAATGCATTTGTAACAGTATTTATTCATTTTTGTTAATGTTAATAAAAATATTCACGTTTAGTTCGTTACGGTTTATTTTAAAAGATATAACTTATTACATAAACATATTTTATATATATATAACTTATTACATAAACATATTAATGTTTAAATTAACATTGACTGCATTACTAAATTCCTTAAGTATTTTTATTTTTAGTTCATGTTACCCAATGTGTTTATCTAATGTTAACAAATTAAAACCTTGTTGTAAGGTGTTCCCAAAATAACTAGTTGCACAAAATTAACAGATTCAATTACCAGCCCAAGCATAAAGTATGCTACCGTTTCTAAGTGTTTTGGTCTCACCTGTGAAAGGCCAAGGTAGATGGACACAGTCTCTGAGATATACAGAAATCGGCCTTCCTGACTGACCACGAACACAAATCCATCCAGAGACTGCAAAGAGAAACATAATTTCTAATTAGTCTGTTCTAACTGAAAGCCAAAGTTTTGCCCAACACAACCAATCAGTCAAAATATCTGTGTCTAATATTAATATGAAATCAAAATGGTCATTATTGAATTTTTGTTAAAGTAAAGCAAAAAGTAATTAAAATACGTCATTTTTCGTTTTCTGTCACCAAACCCTTTTTATTATTCAATTTTATTTTAGCTATTATTTCATATAGAGTCCACTTTTCATGATGTAATACTTAAATGATAAAATCAAATTTTCTTCGTCATTGATTATCCTCTTTCATTTAGTCACATTATGGAAGTAAATCTGCTTGTGAATGCTGTTTTATCCAGTACAGCATCCCAGAAACACGAGATATAAAGTAAGGACGTTTCAGACTTAACTGAATCAATCCTGAGCAGCAACACAACACTTCTGAGCAAATCTCAAGATTTATATGGAATCAAGCTGTAGACACAAGCATCGACATCAAAGCAAAAACAACATGAGCAAAGAATCAGATTGATTTAGAGAGAAGCCACAACAGCTTCAAAATAAACTCTGGCGCACCAGAACAGCGGCTGGCAGATGATAAGCATACAGTCACCGCATTAAAGAACTAATTTAAGGAATAATATTAATAACACACATGTACGAGTGAAGCAGAGTGGGCACTTTAGTTGAGACTGACGGTGGTAATTTATGCAAGTGACGAGTTCACTATGCAAATGAGAGTGGACTGGAATGACGGGAATGCTGGAAATAAAGCGCAATTATCTAGTTATTACTGACAGAGGACGAGACAAAGAATCATAAGGATTTTCAGAAGTGTTAATTTGATTTCTATCAGCGCCGTCCGTCTCTGAACACTTTCTCAAGGTAACCTTCTAATACCTTCTTTTTTTTTTGTCTCGTACAAATTCCTCTTTTCAAGTCAGATGACTAAATTCTAGTGCTTATGGCACATAGATCAACTTAAACAATGAAGCAGATTATTTACAAAAGTGGATCCAAAAAGTTTGGACACAGCCTGTATGAAAAATGTATGAATGTTATTGCATTAGGGGCCATTCACACAGAATGTGTGTTTCCATTCCACTGCGCTACTTTTCCACTGTTTTTCTATATAAGCACAGATTAGACAGACATCTTTGAATATTGCGCTTGCTTCTCATGTCTTTTGTTGCATCTCACATTACAAACATTGTAAAAATTCAGCGCTTAAGTTAAACTTTTATAAAACATCAGAGAGAGTTTGCGTTTTTCCCCATTCCACTGTATTAGGCTATATGTATTTATATATTAGTAATACTGTGAATATTGTTACAATTTAAAATAACTGTTTTCTTTCTCTCTCATACCAATTTATAATTTATTTCTGATGCACCGCTGAAATTTCTGCATCATTACTGCAGTCTTTAGTGTCACATGATCCTTCATAAATCATTCTAATACGCTGATTTGCTGCTCAAGAATTATATTCAACCGTTGTGCTGTTTAATATTTTTTTGCAGGGCTATTTGATGAATAGAAAGTTTAAAGACCAGCATTTATTTGAAATAGAAATCTTTAGTAACATTATAAATATCTTTACTGCCACTTCTGATCAATTTAATACATCCTTGCTGAATATAAGTATTAATTACAAAATTAATTTAAAAAAATTATCTTGTTAACCCAAAGCTTTTAAATGGTGTGTAAAAAGACCTAAAATATAAAATCATCTAATGAATAAAAGATGAAGAAAATAGCAATTTAAGAGTTCAACAGTCACATAAAACAGATGCACATTACATGAATATTGTTCATAACACTAACGTCTGTAAATTTACATAAACAAAACATATTTTTACCTGTAGTAGATGAGCTCCCAGGTGCTGTTCAAATATGTCAGTGACCAACGAATGACTTGTTCTTCGCACTGCAAAAAAAAGTTAAAAAAAAGTTAGTTCAAGCAGTTATTTTAAAGCTAAACATGTTTGTCATTTCAACAGAAGCATAAATGTAAAATGAGCTATACAATTATATTTTATATCTAATTCAGCAAAACCCATAGCAACCTAAACAAGATCAATTAATCACTAAATGTAACTTTTAAAAAAGAAAGAAGTATCACTGTGATGATATAAACATTCAAGAATAAAGAACAATTCCAACCTCTTTAACATAAATTCTAAAATTATAATATTCTCAAACACATCTTGACAGTCACACTATTTGGTTACTACAGGAGGAAACGGCTGATAATAGCTTTTAAGCAGCTGTTAATACACCTTCCCAGTTCTTTACTGCTGTTTCAGAGACTATCAAAGACAGCGAGTGACTGAACAGCTGCTGTGTATAGGGCTGATAACTCCGACAGAGACATGCTAATTCACTCTCAGCACACAATAGCGTTCTGGGCCGCCCGCCATCACAAAACAAACAAATTTACAAATCACACAAGTGACATTGGTGGTGCATTTCAAACGTGCCAGCCTCTGATCTCCGCTGTAGAAGCCCAGCTGAAATTCACTCACAGCAGGATGCCTTTGTGTGTGTTTGTGTGTGTTTGTGTGGGTGTGTGTGGGTGTGTGTGGTGTGTGTGGGTGTCTGTGTGGGTGTTGTGTGTGGTGTGTGTGTGTGTGTCTGTGTGTGTGTGTGTGTTGTGTGTGTGTGTGTGTGTGTGTGTGTGTGGTGTGTGTGTGTCTGTCTGTCTGTGTGTGTGTGGTGGGGTGGTGTCGGGCAGCGTGTGGCAATCAATACTGTAAGTGTTTTGAGAGAGGATGACAGCGTTTGTCTGAGCTGCTACTAAACGGGAGACAGACGGTGAGCTCACTTCTCCAAACCTTTTCCTGTGGTACTCCTGCCACAATACAAGTGTTCACCTGACAAAATACACAGCTTCAGGAAGAAGCGTTCAGCAAGACAGTACAGATACAGAAATCAAAGGTATAGTTCACCTAAAAATGAAAATTCACCTTCATGTACCAATTATGTTACACTTTAGCAGTATTATTAGGGAAATAGCATACTTTTAAAAAAAAAAACCTATCAAGTTTATACAGACCTGGACAAGCATGTTAATTACAATGAAAATGACGTCGCATTATAGCTTAAATTATTATCAAATTTTTTTTTTTTTTTTACAATTAGCTACTCCCAGCACTTTTTGGGCAGCTGTGTAGGATTTAAGTAGATCTTAATATGTAATTATCATAATTCTATTGAATCAGAAATATGATTGAAGTGTACTGCATTTATGGTAAACTAAAATATACTTGTGTGTCATGAAGATGTAATAATTTGGCAAATATCAATTATTAGAAAGTTGTAAATGTATTAAAAATGTATTAATTTAAAATGTAACACTAAAGTTACATAAGTTACATAAATTCCAACCAAGGACTTTACATGTGTTTTAATATGTATTTTAAATGTACTTTACAGAAAAACGTTTAATTTGACATTATTTCAAAGTGCGCTTTTTAAAAGGGTTTTAAGTGCTAAGAAACATAATCATGAAAGTGAACTCTCTTTTAGTACACTTAAGTGGCCTTTAAATTTATTAGTATTATATTAACTGCAAGTGCAGTTTTTAAATATTTAAAAGATTTGAAATGCACTACAAGTGCATGTTCATTACAATTACTGTATGCGATGTCGCACAAATTTAAAAGCTATTATATGATGTCAAGAAAGATTTTTAGTGAAGAATGATTTAAATTTCATCCATACCAAGCGATCATATGGCTCTAGAAAATAATTAATATAGCGCAAGAGTCATATAGACCACTTTTATTGTGCTCTTTTCAGTTTTGGAACTTAACTGTTCCCATTAATTTTCATTGTAAGGAAAAGAGCAGCCAGGACAATTCACAAAATATCTCCTTTTTAGTTCTACTGAAGAAAAAGTAAACAATATTTTTGGTGATATATTTGACATCCGACCCTGAACTACGAGTCCCAATAAATGGTTGGCCTGACCCAACTACAACGGGGTACGGTCCAGGTGGCACTTGGGTTTATAAACAGAGAATATTTCAATGAGCCACCCGCCCCCGCCAACGCAACGTGTGTGTGGGGGCGCTGTTGGGCAGACCGACAGCGGGATCACCACTCAGTGCATGTGTGCTACACTCAGAGCCACTGCTTGATTCGTTGTTTCCCGGGGGTAAGGTGGCACTCGTGTAAGATTGAATAGTTCTAACGCTTCACCCTACACGGAGAGGTCCACCATTGCACTCACACCAAGGTCACTCCCGCGCGATCCCCGGAGAGATGTAGACAGACCCAGCGGCGGAGAGAGGACGCAAGTCGCTCACGCCTCTATTTCGTTCGACCCGATCACTTACTCCCTGAGGCTCTAGGGTGGGAACAATGTCGGGCCTCATTTCCCAAAGTCAGCCGCTACAGCAGAGGATAATGTGAAGTCGAACCGGGCCCAATAGGGCAGAGGGTGAGATGATGTGTTGTTTCTCAGATGGGGGAAAACAGGATTATCTGAGATAGCTAATCGGTTAGTAGTGGATACCTAATTATCTGTTTTCTCATGTGGATATTTTAATCATCACTTGTTTGAATTACTAATAATTAAAGTATCTATCTATCTTCTATCTAGCTATCTATCTATCATTATGAATATAAATATATTTTATTGTAATTTTAGTTATATTAATTTTAGTAATTAAAATAAAAATATAAAAAATAAAATTAAAATAAAATTACATTACATCATTCAATATTGTTCGTAATCTTAGAAGACACAACATTGGTAAGAAAATAAGTAGTTTTACAGATTTTTAGCCAACAATTATTTTGCTTTAATATAAAACTGAGAGTGCTTAAGCACTTTAGTACTTTAAATATATTTTAGATACATTAACATATTACAGAGTTTATATTATTATTCATATATTTATTTTTAGTTGAGTCTTTCAATGGAAAAACAGATATATATATATAATATAATATAATATAATATATAAGGATACATAAGATCGCACAGCGGTGTATTTGTTCTTCTTTATAGCAATAGCACATAACATAGAATTGTATTGAGGTCAGAATATTGAATCGTTGAATTTTATGACATAAAATGCATTGAGGGAATATTAAGTAGACGTGAAAGATCGTTGGCTTTGATGATATATGTTATGTAATTTCGAAGGTACTGTAAATATATCAAAACTTATTTTTTGGTTAGTAATATGCATTGCTAAGAACTTCATTTGGACAAATTTAAATGTGATTTTCTCATTATTTTGATTTTTTGCACCCTCAGATTTTCAAATAGCTGTATCTCGGCCAAATATGCAATGGAAAGCGTATTTATTCAGCGTTCAGGTGATGTATAAATCTCAATTTCGAGAAAGTGACCCTTATGATGGTTTTGTGGTCCGGGGTCACAAATATGCACCATTCAGTGCACCATTTATCTGATTTAGTTCTATTTTTATTTCCCTTAGGGAATTTTCTTTAAGGAATTAGCTGTCATAATTCCACTTTGACTTTTGGGTCAGCTTTGAATATCTCTGGGGCGCTGAATCACAATAAAGAATGAAATAACTAAAGTCATTTGACTTTCTTCTCCTCTACACCCAGCTCACTTTGACTCACTTTCATTTCTTTCTTCGTTCTCTTTTCCTCCCCCACCCCCCCCCCCCCCCCCCTCTGTGCAGATGCCAACCTTTTAACCAAGTTCGAAGGTTACTATGGGAACTGCAAGGTTGGCCTTTCATTTCGTGTTAGTTTGCTCAATCCAGTTGGCTGATGGGAATCGTAGGCCGATCTCCTAGCAACTAGTTTACAGGGCGGTGGATGTCGAGCGGCCCGCGCTCCCCCCACCTCTAACCTCATGCATGGAGACAGGAGGAATGACTCTCAGACAGACCAAAGCGTCTCCAGTCGCAATGTCCCTCTCCGCTGCAATTATCCTTTCACTCTGCCATCCCTCTCTCTCTCTATCAGCTGTTACCTCTCTCCTAGCACGGTCGAACATAATTTGAGTGCAATTAACGTCCCTTAAAAGCCCTCAGTGCTTTAAATGCTTGAAAATAGGAGAGAGAGAGACAGACACAGAGAGCTGGCAGGAGGGAGAGCACGAGAAACAAGTGAAAGGAGAACGAGAAAGACAGTGTGAAAGTCAAAAACACAACAGTGTGGGACCTGGACAAAAGAAAATGAGAGAAAATCTTAACTTATTCAAAATTCCCAAATTTCCAGAACATAACAGCACTAATTCACGCTGACAGTATTTCGTCTTTATAATTATAACAATAGCTGCATTTTTACAATCTGCACCAATAAAACTCAACAATGTTAATGTAATATTATACATTTTTATAAATCATTTACTAAATCATATCTTTGTCTCTTTTTTTGTACAAAACAGCCAAACATTATTAACATTTATGTGAAAGGCAAAATTGTTAAATATAATAAGACGCATATATAAAAAAAATTACAGGTACATGTATTTTTCTTATAGATTTTTTGTTGTTGTTTTAGTAATAAACCTCCCTAAATGTATTTAAAATATTTATTTGAATATGTAGGTTTTTTACTAATTATGATAGATTTGGTAAGGTTTTCGTCATATGATATATTTAATAATTGTATTTATTTTTTAATTAGGCAAATTAATCCTGAAAAAGTAAATTAATATTGATCTGAGTTTGGGCTGTTTTTTGTGTGTGTTTTAAGAAGAGCCTCACGGATGATTATTTAAAAATTATTATAGTTATATTTGAACAGATTAAAATAATATATCATATAGATAATAATAAATGAATAAATATTAGAATTATTATAACGTATAAAAAAATATTACACACCTTTCTAATATATATATCATAGTAACTATAATAAAAAGGTAGTATAATATAATAAGATAGTGAATTCTTATATTTACTGGAAAAAAAAAAAACCGATTGGGGAAAAAAATTTTAGATTTGTGACAGCTTTCTTATAACTGTCATAATTGTGATATTACGTGTGTGGATAATATTGTGATATGTGTTTTCAAAGAATTTAGTTAATTTTTAAAGTCTTTTTTTCTGATTTGAACTGATTAAACATATTTAAAAAGATGGTAGTATAAAATGTATGTATTTATTGTTAGTAACCTCAAACCGCAAGATATGAGTTATCATTGATGTCTGCAGAACAAACTGTTGTGGATGAGTTACGCACCAAATTTTAATACTGAAGGTTCACGCGCGCGTTTCATTTAAACATCACGACCCCCAATTATGAGCAACAGTAATAGTGATGCTTGACTTACCAAATGCCACTAACAAACCGTACAAAAATAGTTTGGAACTGAAGCCGCTTGTTTTGTACTTGATCTGCTGATCCGCATGCACTGCGGGCTAATATATGTGCATGTATCCTTTTAAGGGCCATAGGTCTGATGGTCGGACATAAAAGGTTTAATCACCCCATTATCCATAAAGACAGTCATTCCCCGGCAGAGCATGCACAACTACACACTAGCACACACACACAACACATGTATACACACAGCGCATAAAGACAGATAAAATATCACTTTTTTTGTGTCACAGCCATTTTACTTTTCCTCTTGTCCCTCATCATCCCTCCATTACTCCTCGGCTCGCCCTCCCCGTCTCTTTCCCTCTCTCTTCCTCCCTCTTTCACTCTCGCCCTGTGTGAAGGTCATGCAATTGATTTTCCTCTGTCTATTCATTTTTCAGTCCTGGTTTTGAAACGTGGGAAGCAGACAAAAGCCATTCCAGCCCCCCTACCGGCGCACACAGCCGCCCCTCCCCCGCCTCACGCCGCTCAGCTCGCACCCATCATCTCCGTCCGGCCCGGCCTCACATTCCTGCAGTGCGGCTGGAGATACGCAACATGACCATAACAGCCCAGTTCATTCCAGCAAACGTCAACACCACACAACCACCGAGCGGCTGTGGCACAACCTGCATCTTATCTTCTAACCACTCACAATTCAGTTTAACCAGTCACTAAATGCGTTAAAATAGCACTGTGCCATTTTTAAATTAAGCCAATTTTTCAGCAAAAAGCAAACAAACAGCTACCTAAATTTATTTTCTGTTCTGAAATGAGGAGGCATAGTCTTCAACGTAATGTTTTTTAACAATAACGCAATTCCTGTTCCAGAAATTGCTGTGGGTTAAATAACTTTACTTACACTATCAGAAAGAATTTTTACATTAACGATGTAATCAATATTCTATTTGATAAAGCCAAGTATGAATCGCATCAAGTTAGTGTTTTTAAGCATTTTACATTTATTCCAAAATAATAACTCAAGGCAGTAACAATTTAAACAATATATTTTATTTGTGAACTATTCTTTTCAATAGTTAACTTTTAAGTATTTTCATATTTTTCGGATCATCAGTCATCAAAGCTCTGTAAATATTGGTCACAGAGATATTTACTTTAAAGTTCACCAAGCTGACTACTCCCACAGATAAATTTTTCAAGATATTTTAAGTATTATTTTGATGTAAAAGTACAAAGTGGTTATATACTGTAAGTGTGTGAGTCGTTTACTTACTTTTTAAAATGAGTCTTCCCATTAACGCTAATATATTGTTCATTCAGACTGATTTGTGAATGTGCAAGAACACAAGAGGCATAGCCAGCCATAACCAGCCATATCCAATCATATCGCGATGGAGGCATGGCCTCCTCTCACGTGACTTTCCCCCATTCATTCTCAATTACCCCCCACCAAACCCACCGCATGCTTTAAGGGGTCTGTTAAAACCCAATGGGCTCAGGGGAGGCAAGAGAGACATGGATTTGGTGGTTCGCTGTTGACAAAGTTTACTTAGAAAAACAGTGATTTATACACGTTTTAATGTTATATTTTGTAATATTGGTATTGTTTTATTTTTGTACTACAAATGTTTTCCTCATCCAACATTTTGAGGAGGCAATGTCTCCCTTGCCTCCTCAGAAAAACGCCCCTGATATAACCCTAAGTTTATTATTATTGTGATTTATTTACAAAACTACAAAACTGCTATATGGCTGCATCTTAAATCACATACTCTCTGAGTACATACTTCTTTTGAATAAGCAATTACTTAATGACCATTAAAAAGTACATTCTATATAGCAAGGCCATAACTGTCTTGAAGACTCGGGGAGATATTTTGTTCAATAAAATCATATAGAAATATAGAACAGTAAAGGAAATTCTAGGTTGAATTCTACTTGGGAATTGGAACAGACCAAATATTTTTTTTTTATAAATCATAAAAAAACATGACAGTGAAAGAAATTCTAGGTCAAATTCTAGTTGGTAAGTAAAATTTTTTTAACTATTTGCAAATAATATTATATGCACATACGCCTTTATTTGCATGTCTATAGCTCAAAGTATACTTCACTTTTTACGCGTATGCGAGGGACAGCGTACGTACGTTGATTTGAATTTCGTCATCAGAACAATACTCAGACCACCCGATTTTTGTAAACGCATGTACTTTGTAAGCACAGGTCGCACATGCGCATTGAATTTGTTTTGCAGTAATCAATTGTTCCACAAGGTAGAAACATTGGCCAAGGCCATTGTTTCACAGTAGAAAACGGAAACTAAAGAGTCAAAAACAACAGCAACAAAATAGCAGAGACTGCAACAACAACAGCCGGCTGCATTGACAAGCGCTTGTGAGCGAGAGGTATGGGATAGGCCAGCTTTGGTTTAAAAGAGTTAAAATGGATGAAGCTTTCAAGAGCGCATGTGTCGACCGTTGAATTTTATATTCAAAATGGCCATATTTGAGAAAAAAAAGTTGAGTAGTTTGTATCTTTGGATATTACTGTTAAATGTTTCGCTACTTCCATCTTACCTCTCTTTCAATGTTAAAACTGATTTGCTTTGGGGCTGGACTTGATTTGATTGGCCATCTCAATCATTTTGACATTGATGAGCGCTGAAAGACTGCTGAGGCAGATCAGCATAAAATGTAACTTTTAAACCTTTTTGCCATTCTACTCACAGAGTGCTGTCTAATGGACTGTAGCAGAGAAGTGCAAGAATTTGTGCAACAATTTGGCTATTTCTAATTATTGAGGGACATTATTGGACATTGTCCCCCTTATTGTTTATGATGGTTACGGCCCTGCTATGTAGTATGAATGTAATCTGGACATACTACATCTGCCATGTTGTTATTGTCACGGGACCTAATAGCGTGAGCGTGTCGCTTTACTGCCATTCATGACTAATATTTCCAAAAGGCTCTGTTAATATTTCTTGTCTTGTCACATTCAATTATGCATTACATGAATCACCTGTATGAATCACAAAAAAGTCGCATACCTTTATATTATTCTCTGTTGTTTAACAGAAAACATTCAAGGTCAAATATTAAATGTTTAGCAACTTACCTCACTCTTAATCTTAAAAATGAAGTGTGCTGGAATTCACACTTGGCTTGTATGAAAACATGAAAGTCTGTCATCTTTGATTTGATTGGCCATCTCAATCATGTTGACATTGACGTGCATTGTAAACAAATCATTCTAAATTATTTTACTTTTTGTTGTCCTAAACACAAACAAAGCACTACGTAATGGAGCGCAGCATCAAGTATATGAAATATGAATATGAATGATTTTTCATCTAATATTACTATATTACTTCAGCTTTATTTCAATCAAGGGATATGAATTTTAATAGTTTTAGTTAACAATAACAACATTGCCCTGTATAGCACATCAGCCTGTACAGTTTTTTTTATTAATATTATATATCTGTGGTTAATCATAAATGTGACCTACTATAGATGAATGTACAACACCTGGTTTCTAATATCACTTACTCTTCTAAAACAGAACTTTAGTCATTGTATGATGGGTAATGTATGATAAAAGCATGGTTTGTCTTATTACAGCAATCTGTTGTAGATATTCTCAAGTGTGATGATCAGAATGAAAGACTCTCGTCTGTATCATATCATTCGGTTTTACACAGATGCCTACATTCATCAACTCACAAGTACCGTTCGAGTCTACACACACACACACACACACACACACACGTATATCACAGTTTGGCCAGGTTCGCTTCCTCACAGGTATGTTTACCTACTACACAAACACAAATACACACACATTCACACACCTAATTGTAGCTGAGTTGTTTCCCCTCAGTAATAATAGCAATTAGACAACCCTTGTAATTACGCTCTCCTCGTTATACAGTTAATTTCTATAATTACAAATCACACAGATAATTTCTTCTACACTTTGTGTTTTTTCTTCTGTCCTGTTATGCTATGCATTTGGTTGAGGGGGTATGTGAGAGACAATAGCTCTGTTCCAAAACCTAGTGAGCTGCCTAAATAGACAGCATTTTAAGACATCATAAAAGTGCCGACAAAAGGCTGTTCTGTCAATAATTATCCTGCCTTGTAAGATCATTTTCTTACGCCAAATTATAACAGCACTCATCACTTCCTGCCCAAAATAATGCAATCCCAGAATGCACTGCAAAATATGCTTCAAGAAACCATTAAAGGGTTAGTTTACTCAAAAATGAAAATAAGCCTGTGATTTACTCACCCTCGAGGCATCCTAGGTGTATATGACTTTCTTCTTTCAGACGAATCCAATCGGAGTTATATTAAAAATTGTCCTAGCTCCTCCGAGCGTTATCATTGCAGTAGGCAGGTGTTTTTTTTCAACAGTCCAAAAGACGTGAAATAAAGTGTGCGCATGCATAATAAAACGTGCCTCACAAGGCTCCGGGGCATGAATAATTATTGACGTCGCGTGCGTGATTATGACGACGCAGATAGAGAACAAAAACAAAACGGCGGTCACGAATTAGAAGTACAAAACAAGGTTTTGTAAAGAAAAATGTCAGAGGATTTTGATTTAAGCCAAGAGGAGACTGGTTTTCCTTGGCTAAAGTAAGGAAACTTTGCTTCCTTTGCCCCTGTAAACAAACTCGTGAGTCTAGCATATGTCAGAGGTGCGCGTGCTGCGCATATGTCCTACGTCATCCACCTGGAATGGCTTCCGCGCACGACAGTCAGCAGAAGTGAGAGAAAAGTGTTTATTAAGTTTGAAATATGGATATTTTTCTTACAAAAACGCATCGATTCGCTACAGGAGGCCTTTATTATTTCACCCCCCGGAGCCGTGTGGGACATCGTTGTATTAATGATGCACGCACTTTATTATTTCCCAGTCTTTCTTTGGACTGTTGACAAAACACCTGCCTACTGCATGATAACGCTTGAGGAGCAGGACAATTTTTCATTAACTCTGATCTGTAGTCGTCTGAAAAATAGTCATGTACACCTAGGCTGCCTCGAGGGTGAGTAAGCCTGAGTTCACACTGCACGATTTTCAAAGACATCGCATCACTGTTGGTTTCACACCTTGTGACTATCTGGGGTAGCATTCAGTCGCTGCTGTGTTTACACTGCACGATGGATCGGCGACAGGTGGTTTCACACTGCATGACTTCACAATCGGAAGAATCGCCGACAGCTCTGTCTGATCCGCAAACAACGTTTCACAACAAAACACACGCGAGAAATGATAAGGAAATAACGCGAGAACCCGCTTGCGTCAGACCGGAGTTCTCCAGCAAGACTGTAATTATTAAAATATATATATATAGCCCGCAAATTGTTTGTGAGCTGATTTCCAGCTACAAGGAAAAAAAGAAAAACCGATTATGCAGGAGGGAGATGCAGCGAACAGGGATTGGGTGTTCTACAAAGAGAGTTGGAGGTAAATAATTTAACAGTAACTGTTATGCTGATGTTGTGGCTGGTCAAGCCAATGTTTGTGCTTGTTTCTGTATGATATAATTGTTCGTATATCTATTAAAATAATGATATTCTGTTCTATAACTCCTCCCCGAACTTCCCTCTGGCCTGTATCTTGGTCTCTCATTGGCTGTAGGTCATCGACGATGTAATTTTCAGTCAGAAATCATTGCACACTGCGTGATTGTGAATGGCTGACAGCTCCAGATATTTAACATGCCAAATATTTTGCGGGCGTCTGAGACGTGTCGGCGATTCCCTCAGATCGCGTCTTTGATAATTCACACTGCGTGACTGTCACTCACGTGAACGAGCACCGATATGCCTCCGATTTCGGGGCATTTGTCGGCGATTTCGCAAAACCTGTCGGCAAGTGAAAAAACGGGCTAAAATCGTGCAGTGTGAACTCGGCATAAATCACAGGCTAATTTTCATTTTTGGGTGAACTACCCTTTAAATACAAGATGGCGGCAGACTTGAGAGATATTCATGCAATACTGAAAAATAGACTAATTTACCCAATTTTTGGGTGTGTATTTGAGTATTGTGTTTATGTTTGTAATACAGATGTTGTTTTATCAAGAATAGAACTGTTAGCTTAGCAATATGCTAACATCAAACTATTGGACGTCTGGTGTCCTATGCACTTCTCGTGAGGGTCAAGCTCTGTTTGTGTGTCACATAAGTTGCTGTCTACATAAGGCACAGTGTTGGGGATAAACTAAATGTAGCAATGCTAAATCATTAGCATAACAGTAGCTGACTTATTTTTAAGTGGTTCATTCGTGTGATTCATTTAAATAAACAATTTAGTTAGTCCCTTCGACATCTTTACATAAAATATTTAAATTATGCTGTTTATTACTTTATAAACACATCTTTTAATATTTACCATTCAAAAGTATGGGGCAGGCAAGATTTAATAATGTTTTTTTTAAAGAAATCTCTTACAAAGGCTGCATTTATTTGATCAAAAATACAGTAAAAACTCATAATATGTCAGTCCTCTTACAATTTTAAAATAACTGTTTTCTATTTTAACATATTTAAATTATTCCTGTGATGCAAATCTGAATTTTTTCTCAGCATCATTACTCCACATGATCCTTCAGAAATCATTCTAATATTGTCATGCTACGGTGAGATAAACGCACGAAGATGATGAATGCAAATAGTCTTTAATAAATCCACGCAAGGGTAAATCCAGGGCCCCACGCCAGCGGACCACGACACACATAGTAGACCAGACGGCACAGACTAGGGCTTAAATACCTGGGATGATGAGGACAATTAACAAAACACACCTGAACCAAATGACACAATCAAACATGAGGGAAAACTAGGTCACACAGAGCACATGGGGAAGGAAACCCAACAAAACAGGTCCTTGAGGGGTGACAAATATGCTGATTTGCTGCTAGAAGAACCTTTTTATGTTACATTAATGTTAAAAACAGTTGTGCTGCTCAGTATTGATAGAAAGTTCAAAAGAACAGTATTTTTTTGAAATAGAAATCTTTTGTAACATTTGAAAGGCCTTTACTCTCATGTTTGATCAATTTAATGCATCCTTGCTAAATAAAAGTAGTAATTGCTTACACAAAAAAAACTACTGACTCCAAACTTTTAAACGGCATCTGTACTTATTTATATTAATTACCACAGAAATTAATCTTTTTTATATCAGATAAACAATGCTAACTGTAAAAATAAAATACAAAATACTCCAAAAATAAAATTCTTTGATTATATTTTAATATATAATCAGATTATATATTATATATACATTTAAAATGATAAACCTCCCTTAAATATTGTAATTAACACATTTTGATAGCAGCTGTCAACAGCTAGATTGACCGTCGAATGCTTCTAGTAAGTCACAGCAGACAGCAAGGCAGCTCACCGGGCTTTGAAGCGGAATATAGAGACCGGCAGACAAAAACTGCGAGCAGAAAAAGAGACATTCGCCCAGGTATTTTAACAGGACTGAATGGCTTTGATGCAGCAGGTATAATGAGGCTCGCAGGAGGGATACAAAAGGATCATCTCTCAGAAGCAGACTTCCTTGGTCTGGTCACTTGTTAACAAGCTTCAGCGCAGACTCTGGCTCTTTTGTTCGTCCCCACCGGCTTCCACACACAGGCAGCGGCTAATTGGCTGTTAGATCTGTTTTTCACTTCACAATTGAGATGAACCTGTCAGAGGATGTAATGAATGACGGAGCGTATTTGAGAAGCCAAATGACCCTGCTCTCAAATTAAACTCAAATGACAGAGACCCCTCTGAAAAGAGACATAAGAAAGGAATATGTATCCAGAGACGATGGCTGCTCCTGCAATCTGTATACAGGCTGTATGCTGCAACACGTTGGTAGTGAACTAGCAAATGCATTATTTCAGATGAGCCGTGTTTAACTCCGCATGACTGCGAGTGATTACTCCTGTGGCGCAATCTCAATTACTTTTCTGTGAGTGTGTGTCAGTCTGTGTGTGCATGTGTAAACGCTCTCTCTTCTCTGGCAATTTTCGACGTGAGAGTATCCCAAGCGACTTACGCGAGCGACCTATAATAGCCTATTCCATTTAAATTCATAATTTAAATTAATAATGCATTTGTATTCATCAACAGGCCACCACTGTCATGTTCGGATTGAGTTTCGCTGTGGTTCACTCGAAGCCATCATCTCTGTTAATGGCATCACAAATACAAATCGACGTCAGGATTGATGCTGTCGATGAAAGCCTCATATAAATCTGCCTCAAAATATGAGAGATGTAGTGAAGGAGCTCACAATTTCCATTGCTCATCTTCTCAGAGTATCTTCAAACTATGGACAATAGGGCTTGCTCTTTCAAACGTTATAAAAAGGAAAACACCTTTTTATGAAACATTTAAAAATAACCCCAAATTTTACATTTTTCAATTTTCAATTTATTTTCAGTTTATAATTTGTCATATAAGTTTAACAACTACAAACTACAATAGTTGCCACTACTGACAGATTATTATGTCTGCATGTATTACTGTTTTTTAATTAATTCATTAAATTAATTCATATTTATATTACATTTTTTATTTAATGTTTAAAGTACCTGCCAAAGGTATATTAGTCCAAAATTTTTCAAGTAACCGGGCTGCAAAATTTAACTTATATAAAATACATTAGAAAAATAATAAATATAGAATAATAATATCAGAAAAAAACGTATATGATAAAAATTGTACATCGATAAAATTACATTACATATAAATAAAAAAAAGCAATTTTTGGTCATTTTTCAATACTGCAATATTGCATCAATCGTTAACATGTGTTTTCATAATGTCATAATTAGAAAACACCACCTGATTATGAAGCAATATTTTAAAAAAACTACTGGCAGGCTTTTTTTATTTAATGTTCATATATATAGACTAAAGCTTAACAGGGTTGAAAAAATTTTTACCATATAGAAAATAAAACAGCATTCATAATATTTAATTTGAGCTCGTAGGTTTGGCGATAAACATTTTCTGAAGGTTATTAAATAGTTTCTGACCTACTTTGATCCCCATTTTGCGGTAATTTCTGGCTATTTAGCATTTTTGTTCAAATTCTGTGTAAAAATATCTAGTTTCTCCATCCAATCTACTCTCTTTCACATAGCAGGTAAATGCCACTCCATTCACAGTCATTCTCTGGGTGTACTCAGCACACTTACCCTTGTTGCAGTTGTTCTCTCCCTCCAATAGAGGGCTCCAGGGTGGGTCTCCCTGGCTGGCAAAGTGTCTCATGTGCAGGTAACTGATGGTGAGGCGGATGATGGAGGCCTTGTCCAGCTGGCTGGTAATTGCCCCGGGGAGCGGAAGCATCTTCGCCAGCTCGAAGAACTCAAAGTTCTCCTTACCCCGCCGAGAACGAGCTGCATTGCGCGACTTCTCCTTCCTCAAGTTCTGCAAGCTAGGGAAAAATAAGACAGGATAGAAAAGAAGAGGAAAGAAGGAGAAAGGATGACAGTGATTACACAATGATAATGTACAGGGTAGTCAAGGCAAGTTAGTGCTGTTCAATTATTCCCTGAGGTTTTATTCCGCATAACATAAAGGGTGTGATTTGGATGCAGGCACGAAACATATATACATTAAATTTTATATATGTAATAAATAATATCATTTGATAACAAAGTAGAATATCTAACAATAATAGATTTAATCAAAAAATATACCCAAATCTGCTTTTTTTTTTTTTTGAAAATTAAATATATATCCTTACTCTAAAATAAGCTAATGAAGATGCTGTTGGCTTAATTAAAAATATACATATATTTTCCAGAATTTTTTTAAATATATTTTTAAATATTTGTTTGGCCAATAATTTAATCTTGTATTTATTATGATGATATATGGCACTTCTTATTTTTTCTCACACAACACAAAAGGGTTTTTTAATACAGGAAAATATGTAATTGATTTTTAGATTTTAGGAATGAGGTTCCTTGAAAAGGATTGTTATAATGCAATCCTTTTAATTTGGGAGTCATTTGCATCATTTTTTTAAATTAATTCATTAATTTCTTATTTTACATGTCATTTCAAATTGCCAATTCTCATTCAAAATGAATTGGTTTCAATTCACATTGAAAATAACTGGTGTCAGTGTGAACACCCTATAAGGCTTATAAATTGTCATAAATTTCAAGTTTGTGTCAATACATTTCAAGTTTTTGTTATTGAAAACGTATTAAAACGTTTTCCTTTTATTCAACATTACTCTTCAAAATGCCATCCATATTCTCCAAAAGTTACAACAAGATGCCTTTAATTAGTTTTAAAGTTGCAATGAAACAGAAGTAGCTACATATATTTTCTTCTATATTGTGACACAGATCCAATTGACTTATCAAAAAAACAAAGCAGGACATGGACATTCATTGGCTGTTGACTGAATGAAGAAAGATTTAAATGCAAGCTTGCAGTTGATCGTAAGAAAGGGGAGGGTTTTGATTGGATGAAATGATTGGAGAAGTCCTGCATCCATCACAAGAGAGAAGTCTGTCGTTTCACCAGAAGATCAAGTTATGACATTGTGAAAGGGTCAAAAAATATTGTATACAATGAAACATTTGCACGAATAAATCATTCACTATCAGATCAAAACCATGCATTTAGAAAACAGGGTGAGTTTTCATTTCATGAGGACATTTCCAGCAGAGCCCTCATTGGAGATCGACAATAAGTGACAAGCTGTCACTCTGGATCTCTTTCGATCCCATCAGACTTTTTCCAAGCGTCTCGGAGCATGATGGCTGACCTGTGATCAGGTTCACTGTACAGCCGGTGGGAGGCCTGATCTTACATCAGAAGCCCTGCACCAGCATCCAGCCCGAATCCAATGGCTGCGTTTCTTTCCCAGGCTCCCTCCTGGGTGGTGAGCCCCAGTCTTGATTGAGGGATCAATGGAGGGAGGGGTCGTCTCGGAGGCAGGCCCAGGTAGCTGTTGCTCTGATTGGATATCGACTCTCAATGGGGCCTGAGTGGAGGAATTATGTTGTCACGGCGACTCTACAATTTGTGACTGCGCTCCGAGACGGAGCCGAACGCGCCTCTCTCGCTCTCTTTCTCTGTCTGTGACATTGATTCTCATTCATCCTGCAGATGCAGGGCAGTATGAGCACGGGAGGGAGGAACGGTGTGGAAAAATGTGTGTGTGTGTGTGTGTGTGAAGAGGGGGATCCACAGAATAAAAGGGAACTGCCAAAGAGCACACACAAAAGAGTCAGTTCCTCAAATTGAAAAGGGACTAATTTATTTGTTTAGACAAGACTGTGTTGTTTTTTAAGGAACGGAGTGTGTAAATCAGCAGACGTATGTGATTGTCTATATCAGGGTTTCCCAAACGAGGGTTTGTGAGTTGATGAAAAGCTAAAATTGATTGTATCCCATGTAAAATTTAATTTAATAAATGAGGGTTCAAGATGATCGTGCAAATCTTAGTGTGATTATCAAACCAAAGGCTGCGATTTAATTAAATATACAGTCTGATGCACTGCATGTTTCATAGTGAAGTATGCGAGTAGCCCGTGATTCGGTTTTTCCTCATCGTCTGTGAACTTGACGGTTCACAGTAAATGCAGCAAATGTCTACATGTGCTACAAGTTTAACATGCATTTGGGAATGCAGATTTGCTTTGTTTATACATTCACATTACAATGCATCTCTGCAGTATTCTGACAAATTAAAAGGTTAAGGATTTTAAATATTTAAAGTTCAGTTTGAAAGTTTTAAAGTGAATTTAAGACAAATATCAGTATTGTAACTTTTAGTGTAATATAAAAGTATTATAATGGTCAGATATACATTTTTACTTTGTCATTTACAACAGTAATATATTTATATCTTCACCTTTTAGAATGTTAAAATAATAATAATAATAATAATATACTTTATTATTCAGTCATTTTTATTTGAAAGATTAATATTATTATTATTAATAATTATTTTCTTTCTTTTGATTGGGTTTTTGCTAACACCAGCCTGAGTGTGATGCGGACTGAGACACACTCACAACTAAAAGGACTGAGTCTACTAAGTCCAGCAAAAAAGTCAAAATAAAATGCTTGCAAATATGTACTGTATATGAAGAGTTTATTTGCAAAAACAGATAACTCAGTTTTTATTAATTTTCATAAATCATATTTTTTTTTATTGTGTAAGTTAGCTGTATTTTTTTTTTGTTATTTTTACTAAATCAAAATAACCCAACTGCAGTTTGATTGAGATTAATTGGAATGCACAATGAAAAAAAAAAAATTTTTAAAAACGGAGTTATCTGTTTTTGCAAAAGAACTCTTCATATATACTTGCATGTCATGTGACCATTAACTGACCGTGAACATGAGAATGTGTCCAAGAATTATTGAAATATTAAATTGAAGTCTCAGGGGATACTTCATATAAATATCTTACATCTAAATTATGAAAAGTTTGGGAACCCCTGGTCTATATCACTGTATTGTATGTGTCTTGGTAGATCGGTGTTTTAGCCCTGTGAGATTTCTCTGTGTAAACAGCATTGTTCAAGTAAAAAAGTCTCCAAGAACATCTCATCGTTGTACTAAGACGACCCTGGAGGGTTCAATCAATACGGAGCCATTGATTCTGTTTAGTTTTATATCCTCCACAGCTGAGCAGACATTAATAATTCTACTAAAACTTAGTTAATCTTCTGCTAATGGATCCAAACCAAGGGCTTACACTGAGCTGTGGCAGGAGCGAAAGCTGAAAGAGAAATGGAATTGTTAGCTTGTGTTTGGGAAGATTCTTCATTTGATGCATCAGTGTGTGTGTGTGTGTGTGTGTGTGTGTGTGTGTGTGTGTGTGAGTGTGAGTGTGTTGTGGCAATGTGTGAAAATAAAAGTAAACAAAGTAGCACTGTTCACTTAATCAAATCACGATATGGACTAGTGTCTGTGCAAAAAGACTGCTATTTAAATATGAAGTCTGCTAGTGCTGCGTGCCTCTGCTTGAATGAGTGTGAAGCTAGTGGTGTTTTCAACGTTTGCCGTCTGACTATATGAGGACATGAACACATAATCTTCATCTCCAGAGCTGCTCTGAGAGTCACTTCACCAGCACTTCTCCATTTCATTTGAGAAAACTATCATCATATCATATACATATAATACACCCAGAACTCAAGGTCTTTATAAACAACTTATCAATAAAAGTTTGGTTTAACTTGGAAGAAATTGTGACAGAAATATATTAGTTGTTCAGTAGAATGTACTTCTCAAAGTAATAATGATAATAATAATGGTAATTAAATTATTACAATTTTATTTTTAAGGAATTTTAACTTTAAACCTTTGTTTTGTAGTTTTATGAATTTAATTAAACCATTAAGGAATCCAGAAAAAGTCTAATTTAAAAAAATTATAATTCTAACTTTCAATAAATTGTTGTTAAAGTGCCTCGTGTTTTCAATTAATTAGACATGCTTTTGATTACTAAAATTTCATTTAACCATGAAAAAGGAATAAACTAAAATTTAAATAAGAAGAAAACAGAATCTGGTAAAGAAAATGAAACGTATTTGAACGTGTTTGTGTGAAGGTGTGTTTTTCCTCACCAGGGTAAGGTGGGTGGTTTGGCGAGGAGCCCCTGTAGGAAGTCCCACTCCACACTCACACACTTCCCCTCGCTGACGAACGGCATGGCCGCCATCACGCCCCCTATGGGCCGCCACCTCTAACTCAGGCTGTGATTGGCCGAGGTTATGTCAGTCCGAGACCCCCAACAGAAGAGCTGAAAGACAACAGAACAGGAGGAAGAGACAAATGAGTATTGAAATAAACTACTGTGAAGTAAACTAGATTTTTACACTTTCTCGTGTAAACCTTTGTGGTTTTCAGCATATTCATATGCAGTTGTTTGGTAAATGATAAATTCATATAACCACTAATACTTCACAGATTTAATGTTCCATAATCCTCATGAATTACGTTTACTAAGTTCTGCAAGAATAGCAAACACTGTTTACTATTATCCTAATATATGAATAGTACTAGCCTAATAGTACATGAGATATTTGCGCAATATATCACAAGTGCAAGTGTCGGTTCAAAAATGCTTCAGACAATTTTAATATCGAGTCACTTACATTTTAAACACAGTATTGTCAGTTCCTTCAGTTCAGTTGTCAATGAATCTGTTGAAGGATTCAATGACTCAATGACTTGTCAGTGTTTTGGAACAAATCAGTTGATTGAATTATTTAATGACTCACTAATTCACTCAGAAATAAAACACACAAAGATCTGATCTCATCCTTATCCAGTCTGGAATGACATGAAGAAACAGAACAAACTGAGACAGAATAAATCCAGAAGAACTGTTGGCAACATCTCCAAGATGCTTAAAGAAACCTACCTGAGGAAACTATGCACAAGAGCACTGTAGCGAATCAGCTCACGGGAAATATGAATAATTAACCATAACTAGTTATAATTAACTATTCATATTTTAGATCCACTGTAGATATTTAGCTGACCACTCAGGGTCAACCGTCTTGTCAATTCTAAGAACGTTAATTTCCTGGTTAAAGGAAATAACTTTCTTACTGTACAATTCTATAAGTTTGTAACGTAAATCTGCATGATTATTGACTCCGGTTATGAGTAAACAATGAACACGTCAAGTGTGATACAAGTAAGGTTTTATTAACTACATAAACACTTAAACTAGTCTAACATACTACCTAAACACTTAAACTGGTCTAACATACACTACACACACACACACACACACATACAGTGGTATAGGAAAGGGTTAAAGTTTAAAACTAAAGAAAGAGACATAAGGAATGACATTTATGGAACACTTTGCATGTATATTCAAAAGATCAAAGCCTTCAGGGATACGTCAGATTCTTAGTTCAAACTCACCTTTGTAAAAAGATGCAAATGATTCTTAATGTATCAATTAATAAGACTAATTTTGGATACTTGCAAGTCTCGTCTGTCTGAAAAAGATTCCTGATGCAATCTTAAGGCTTCCCGTAGATCTTTGCTGAATTCGGGTCGATGAGAAGAAAACCATTTTGATTCAGTGTTACTTGATGAATGGAAGGACTAGGCCGAATGAAAAGGCCTGGCACAGATCTTTGGTATCCTGAAGCGTTTTCTCACATCTTCATCTTTGCTTCTGACCGAACCACCGACAGGGGCGGGTCACAAGGAGTGTGGCCTTTTAAAGCCTGCAGAGATTCACGCCTCTCAAGATGGGTTCGTCCAATGAGGAAGGCTGAAATCCCAAGCGGGAGGTTGGAAATACTGGGGATTTTTATGACTCTTTGTCTGTAAGCATGGTATTTTGCATATGTAATTCGCTGGAGTGTTGAGGCACGAATTAGTACAGATTATTAGAACATCAATATGTTGCATAGGTATCAGCATATAATATACACACTTGTTTCGATCATAAGAAGGTGAATTCATAGATACTAGACATGAAATGGGTGAGGTTATATTAACTAGTGGTCTGTGATAACATGAATAAAACAGCATACACTACAACAGACAATATACCAGAGCAGTAATGGTATACACAATGACCTGAGGATATGTGTGTTCATTCAAAGAAAAGGTTTTCCTATGAATTAATTAGATAACAGTCCATTTCTCTGGGCATTGTGTGTCTTTCTCATGAGTAAAATGAGGGAGTTTCTCCCCTACATTCCTTTTAGGCCATAAAACCAGTGATATCATGATTAGTTGTCATGGTGATCAAGGTGGGGGATGGTGTTCAGCAGAAATCCTGGCATCCAGTTTGAGTGAGGGGACTGTGATTTGTTAATCTAATGAATAATTGAATTGTTAAATCAAATAAAAATTAGTGTTTCAGATTGGTCGAGACGCTACATATTTCCCTCCTTTCGAGCGTTGTTGTCCGTGGAATAGACAACAACGAGCGCTGTCAAGGTGCAGAACAATCAAACACACACCTGACACTCACGGCTGGGAGCCAGTGGTGGCTTTTTTGGCTGTTGGTGCCGTGTTGGATGCTGTCTGGTGGTGTGCTGTGGTGATGTAGGCTGTAGCAAGGTGTGGGTCCTCGAGCTTATGCAGCAGGTGTCGAGGCTGTGTCACCTGTCATCCTGAAGTGAGTTAGTCCGGGTAGGATGTTTTTTGTTGATGTTGTTAGCCAGTAGGCTATCTGTGGTACCCACGATGTGGAACAGCCGGTTTAGACTCTCACTGGTGAGAGTGCAGGTGGTTCTAGGGATTGCAGGTAATTGTTATGGAGTTTTTGTAGTGTGCAGAGAGTTTCAGACTGTCCTAGTGATGATGGCAGGAGAGCAGCCGGTGGTTGTTAGCTCTCTGTTCTGCCCGAACGTCACTATAAATCTGATGTTTGCGGTGTCGCTTGGCTCTTGTGGCGGCACCGACTTGAGCTTGCCTGAGTTGTGTTGGTAGAGCTTTCGCTGTTGGGCATGTGGGCCCGTTGCTCAATTCAACGTTGTCTGGCTGCTTCTGGGGGTGTCGACCGGTTTCAAGGGATGCTCCTCCCTTGGAGGGGCCTGATGCTGTGTTGCAGCAGGCAAGGATTCAGAGGTTTGTCCTTCTCAGTACTCTTTAGTTGAGTTTTGTTCAAGGAGCTTTTTTTTTTTTTTTGCGAGTGTCAGCAGCTCCTGTATCCCAGAGGTAGGCGTGTCCAGCTGTCTTTGTGTAGCCTCCGTTGTGTGGAGGAGGGTGTTGTGGTGGACTGCTGTTGGATATACCGTGGTGTTTTCAGGATGAGGACGCCTTTCCCCAGTGGTTGGTCTGGAACCTGGGTCTGTTTCCATGGTGATGGCTCTGTCCTCTTCTTTCTAGGGGCTTTCTGTAGAAGGGTTTTTTGCATTGTGGCAATGCTGGGTGCCTTTTGGTGCCCGCTTTGGATTCTGAGTTGTTAAGTTCAGACTCAGTGGGGTTTGACAGACACCTTTAGTGGAGGCCTTGTGCTTTTTAAAGGCCTTCTGTGTCAGGTTACGCAGCTGTTTATTAGGCATTGTGCGGCAGGCCCTAATGCCTAGGTGACTTCTTGCAGCTGGTGTCCTCCGCTATCCCAGGGTAATTGCGAGCTTTGAAGTAAGCTTGTCGAAGTCTGTGGTTGTAAGCATGGGGAGTTTCATGCCAGCCTTGTTTGGTGTCTGGGGCAGCGATCAGTCCGTTTTCAGACTCTGGGTCTGAGAGTATTTAGTTTGCCAGATGTGTTGTCTCTGGCCAGCTCGTTGGGTCTGTGGTGGGGGTCACACGGTGTTTGTGTCTGCAGTGTCCCTCTGGCAAGGTCCTTGCCCCACCCCCTTGTGGCTGCTGATTGGTGACGTTTGAACAGTGGCTCTCGCCCCCCCCCCACCTCGCAGGTTCGGACTCTTGGCTGAGGGGTGGGCCTGCTGGCCAGGGGAATTTCTGTTTCGTGTTTTCCCTATCTGTTTGCCTTGTGGTCTGCAAGCATATTTCAATTCATTTGTGACACTGAATTCACCTCGTTGTGTTGCTTCGGTTCGCCTGAAAAAAAAATTTTTGTTTCTGGGGGGGGGGGCAGCTGCAGAGGTTTTCAGGGAGCTGACTTGTGAAGTGTCAAGCAGAAGGCTTTGGCTCCCTTTCCCCCCTTTCGTAGCTGTGCACAGGCGTGGAGGGCTTGCACTGCTGGCGACCGATGTTCAGCCGGCTGTCTTTTGCTTAAGTCTATGCGCAGTCGGTAGGACTGTTTAAATTCTTTCTGAACCAAGTCAAGCTCCTCTCTCATTGCTGAGTCAGGGTTTGGACCTCAGCTCTGGCCGGATGCAGCTGGCCTTGTAAGGCCTTAGATGTGGTGTCTCTCTCATTTAGTTCCACATATGTTGTTTTTAAGAGTGACTTTGTGTGAAACAGTTCTCTTTTCAAGTCCTGTGTGATGGCTTTTTCCAGCGGTGCTTGGTGTTTAGCAGCTGTTAGAGCCCCTGTGAAGACTGGTGATTTCCTTCTGTCGCACCATTCTGTGAGGTTCTTTGCATCCGTTCTGTGCTTTCTCTCGTTGAGCAGGTGTCAGTTCTCTGTAGAATTCTGTGACTTGCAGTTTCAGCTCGTATATTTCCTGTCTGAGGCCCTTGAGGGTGTGGGCCGAGGAGAGGATGATGCTGGTCAAGTGTTCGCTTATGTCGCAGTCTCGCTGTTCCTTTCTTTGCCATGGCAGGTCGTTGGCTGCTTTGAGCTGAAGGATGTCCATTACAGTGCTCTACTGAGTGTCCAGGTGGTCCTGGTGAGCTGCCAGGGCTGGATGTCTGTGGAATGTCTGCGACATACTGGCACACTTGTGGGAACACCAGAGAGAGAGAGACACAAGGCAAATGCAGGTACGTACAGAGGTGTTAAACTATCTCTAAGGGGAACGGCTGTGTAGGCCGTGTAAGGTATGACTAGCTGGTGGGAGGCAGCTAGTGAGGTAAGGTGCTATGTTTTTTTTGTTCGTGAACACAAAGAAAGAGTTTGAGTAACTTTGTTGAGGGGCCGTAAGCAGGGGTCAGCTGATGACCGGGCTATCCTACTGATGGTTCACGGGTTTGGTCACTATGACGAAACTGAAATAAAATAAGATGAACTCAAAAAAAAAAAAAGGAAGATTTTTTTTTACCTATTTTAGTTTTTTTTCTAAGAGATATGGCTAAGCAGGTTTCACTTGTGTGTGATGCTGCAATAGACTTCATAACCCTAGGGTTAGGCTGTTAGCTAAACTAGCAGGGACCCACCAAATACCTCGTCAAAAGAAAAAGAAACAGTGGGAATTGTTTCTAGTTTTATGTTAGCCTACATTGTGTTGCAATGGTAGCTGCCCTTCAACGTATTAGGCCTGGCACTGAGGCGTGAGGAGAAGTAGAGAGGAAACAGGGATTATGCTACTAATAACCTGTATAACTCGTTAAGGAAACAACAGTTGCTAGAACTACTGTAATCCTATCCAAAAGCGACGATGGTGATGGTGAAAATACTAAACTAAGGTAAAAGTAAAAAAAAAAAAAAAATTAAATAAATAAAATAAAAAAAAGGGGTCCTAAGAGCTGTAGGAAATTAAAAGGGGAAAGTAAATAAACAAAATAAAAATAAAAATAAAAATGGAATAAAATAAAAAATAAATAAAATTTGATTTAATTAAATCTCAAATTTAATACGAATCAATTTAGCTGAATTGGTACATTTGTGTTAAACAAATGTAAATAAATGCAATAAAGTTAAAGAGAGGTAGAATAAAGTCAAAATAAACAATAACACAAGTAAAACCCAGTATGGGGGTGGGTCCCACAGGGACCTGTGATGGCATCAACAGGAAGTGACACCAGGAGTGGTACGGAGAGAGAGAGGGAGAGAGATAGGGAGAGAGAGGTGTGGTTAGAAAGTTACACTTTACACGCCTATCTAGCGTTAGTTGTATGCTAACAGCTAGCAGTTGAGGTAAAGGGCTTAGCTTAAGAGTTAGCGTTAGTTACACGCAATTCTTTGTTGACACACAGGTCTGTGAAGTGAATGCTGTTGTCAGATTAACCGGAAGAGTCTGCTCACACTTCCGGGGTCACTTGTTGCTAGGAGACCAATGCAAGCTCACAACAGTTGCAGGTGGAGCAGACTTGCACTGCTGTGAGCATGCATGGGAAACTCATGCATGTCCCGTACAAATTCATTCATTACTCAAAACAGCACATTCACTTCACAGGCAATGGTGGATTCGTAGTTAGCTACGCTAGAATAACACCATTAATTTTACGTAAATGTTTCACATGAGCGAGTCAAAATGAAATACAATGATACGTAACACATAATAAGGCCTTAAATTAATGAAATGAGGATTATAGCTCAGATCACCTACACAGTGCTGAAAAATGGGATTTCTTCGCCCAAGATCAGACCCGATTCATTCTGGTACCATTTATATGAGCTGCTAATCTGAGATTGCGTCGTCAGAAAATAGACTTATGCTCCACTAACAACAGAGATTAGGATTTCTTCGCTAAAATCAGGTTAGTTTCTTATCGTACGATTTAAAAACATTATAGCACTGAAACTTTCTAATACCTGTAGGAAGGCACCTTCAAGCTATAGTTTTATCTGATTCTGTTCAGAAACTGGTGCGCGCATGTATAAGGAGTTATGTAAATGTTTCACATGAGCGGATCAATATTAATACAATGATACGTAACACATAATATGGCCTTAAATCAGTGAAATGAGGAGCTTCGCTCAGATCACCTACACAGTACTGAAGAAGGGGATTTCTTCGCCCAAAATCAGACCGATTTATTCTGGTACCATTTATATGAGCTGCTAATCCCGAGATTTCGTCGTCAGAAAATAGACTTATGCTCTACTAACACAGAAATTAGGATTTCTTCGCTAAAGTCAGGTTAGTTTCTTATCGTACGATTTAAACACATTATAGCACTGAAAACTTCTTACTGCTTGTAGGAAGGCGCATTCAAACTATAGTTTTATCTGTTTTTGATCAGGAACTGGTATGGGCATGGAGAAGAAGTTACTAATTTATGAAACAGACACATAAGGTTGATTATTTGGTCTGCTTGCAAGCAATGTTTAAAACGACTCCTCCGTTCTAAATTACTGCTCGTACTGCATAAGTAGGAAACTATTGTTTTCTGGTTAGCTTGTCCAAGTTTCTGGGGGTCGCATCATGCGCTGCTGCAGGGATGCTTGGAAGGGACCCCCTCCTCTCTGTGGTTGCTGGAGGTATTATGGGTCTGTCTGCTGAGTTGTTAAGCAGAAAGTGCTGGCTCCCCCTTTCGTAGCTTCGTGCACCTGAGTGAGTTTTGCACTGCTGAGTGAGGATGCAGGAGTAGGTTGTCTCTCCCACTGCGTCTCTTTTCGCTGCCTGTAGGAGTACCTGAGTTCTCTTTGGACCATGTCAAGTTTGTCTTGAGTGTTGTTCAGCTGCTGGATCAGAGTCTCAATTCTGGCAACTTTGTCTAAGAGCTCAGAATTTGCTGCTTTAATAGTAATTTTGTGTGGGTGTTTCCTTTCCAGGTCCTTTCTGGCTACCTTTCCAGGTGCTCTTGCTGTTCAGCAGCTGTCAGAGCCTTTTTAAATCTATTGATTTCCTCCTGTAACTCCATTTTGCTGGGGTCCTTGTGGGCTACCGCTGTGATCTGTTGCTTGAGATCATTTACCTCCTGTTTCAGACCCATGAGGTTGTGGGCCAGGAAGATAATGACCTTGGCGAGCTTTTGTCGCCACAACTCTCGCCCGAGTCCTGAGTCTGATGGCACACCCCTCTCCGCTTCCAGCCGCTTTCGGCTCAGTAGGTGGTCGTCGGGCCTGGGTAGGGGGTGTTCCTCACAACGCCTGGCCAGTCTTCTTTGGTCTGCATTCTGGGCAGTTAATCTGGGCATTTGCAACATTTTGGCAAACTTGTGTTGAGTGTAAGGGCTAGAGACTACTACAAGATCTAAACAGAGTGTGAATGCTAAAATAGTTGTGGGTCAGCATATGTTTTGCTGAAAAGGACGTAAACAGTATTTGTTGATTGTTGATTTAAGACTACTGTCAAATTATTGTCAAATTATCACTCAGAATTTGCTGACGGTTCCCCAAACAAGCTTAATCTCTGAGGTATGAAGGAGAAAAGGGAAAAGCAGAAGGAAAAGGAGAGCATTTCTATTCAGATTATGCTGATTATTTTGAAAATAAACAAATCAAAAATAGAAATGTCTCTGGTTCCTTTTGAGGTTCAGAGAGAACATCAAGGGGGCATAACATGTAAATGGATTTAAAATTAGCTGACTTCTATTATTAAAACAGGGTAATCAATCTGATATTAGGAACAATCAGTAGCACTCGTGATTAACTGATTTGTGTTGGGCAACACACCATGTCTGGTCACAGCTGCTGCGTGTTCAGCTCCCATGCTGGGCCATGCCATGTGTGTGCCCCGCCCTCCGTAGCGCGTTATTCACTGTGCCACTAAAAACACCCAATAACTTAATGATTCATCTCTAGATAGACAGTTAAAATGTAATTAAATTTAGATTTAATTAACTAGTAACTGAGCAATAGCATTCAGGAAGGATACATCTAGATAGTTAAATTCGCTGAGACGAATTGAAGATTGAGAAACATAGAAAAAGAAGAAAAAGAAGGAAGAGAAATGGAAAAATCCGAAACCAGGGATTAGGTTAAATTCAAATTGCTTCACACTGCACACACATGCTGTATTTAAGAGCTTCAATTAAAGAGTGTTAACCCCTAATTGTTAAAGTTATTTGGTAGCTTAGCCTAAGATTAACTATGTTAAGTTGTGTTAGCTTAGCTGCTTCAGGTTGTTTGTTTACAACATGGCGTGTTGTGCTATGTGACGTTAGCACTTCCTGTGACAAGTTGTTGTCACGGTAACCAATGCATGCCAGTGTAATTAACGCAGTTTAATGTCTGTCTATGTTAAACAGTCATAGTTTTAGAACGTGTTGCTTTCAGCCTTCAAGACTTGTTGCATTACCTAAGCATTTCGGTGAGTGCTTCTCTAATGCAACAATAAACTTCTTGCACTTGTTTAAAGAATTACAAAACGTGTTTACTGTAAGTTAAAACCGGTTTAAACATATATGTAGTTATGTTTGCCTCACATATGAGTACTAAAGTACAGTATTACACCTTTAATTTCACTCAGCGAGTGAAACACAGTAATGACCACCAGGTTGCTCGGCTTATATATATACAGTCAAAGTGTAGATGAATTGCTTCAATCTAATTATAAACTATAAGGCCTTTATGCTGTAGAAAAGGAGCAACAATTAAATCTACCTTGATATAACTGTACTGATATTTCTTCTTCAAAGAAACAATTTAAAAAATACTGCAATTTTGTGATTTCTTCACTAAAGCATTAAACATTATGGTACAGTTTGGACATGCCGCTGAGTTGAGATTCAGACTTACGCTTTGTCAAGTCAGATTTATGCTTTAATACTGAAATTTAGGGTTTCTTTGCTAAAATCAGATTAACCTTACACTGATAACATTTAGCATGAAATACATAAAGACTCTCACATTTATAATAGCGGTACCAATTCAAACCCCCTCTTTATCTGCATCTCAACAAGCCAGCCAATAGGGACACCACCGGGCATCTGAAGTTACGTCCTATTTTAACCTGGGCTATCATGCACACACTTTTAAGTTGCCAGTGTTAAAACTCATAACTTTCGTTTTATCATGCACGCATTCTCTCCACCAATCTGTAGCGAATCAGCTCATAAGGGAAATATGAATATTACTCATAACTAGTTATAATTAATTATAAATATTTAGTTCTGCTGTAGATATTTAGCTGACCTCTTAGGGTCAACTGTCTTGTTAATTCTAAGACGTTAATTTCCTGGTTAAAGGAAATAACTTTCTTACTGTACAATTCTATAAGTTTGTAACGTAAATCTGCATGATTATTGACTCCGGTTATGAGTAAACAATGAACACGTCAATTGTGATACAAGTAAGGTTTTATTAACTTTATAAACACTTAAACTAGTCTAACATACTACATAAACACATTAGGCCGGTCTAACATACCTACACACCACACACACACACAACAGTTGGTAAGGAAAATGGTTAAAGTTTAACTCAGCATAGAAAGAGGCATAAAGATTGGATTTTATGGAACACTTTGCATGTATATTAAACAGATCAAAGCCTTCAGGGATACGTCAGGTTCTGTGTTCAAACACACCTTTGTAAAAAGGTTTAACTGATACTTAATGCATCAATTAATAAGACTAAGTTTGATACTAGCGAGTCTCGGCGGTTGGAAAGAGATTCCTGATGCAAATCTTAAAGCTTCCCGTAGATCTTGCTGAATTCGGGTCGATGAGAAGAACCAGTTTGAGTCAGTGTTACTTGATGAATGTAAAGGACTAGGCCGAAGAAAAGGCCTTGCACAGATGCTTTGGTATCCTGAAGCATTTTTTCTCACATCTTCATCTTAGCATCTCTCTGAACCACCGACAGGGGCGGGTCACAAGGAGTGTGGCCTTTAAAGCCTGCAGAGAATCACGCCTCTCAAGATGGGCTTCGTCACTGGAAGGGCTGAATCCCAAGCGTAGGTTGGAGAATACTGGGATTTTTTAATGACTCTGTTGTCTGTAACTGGTATTTTGCATATGTATTCGCTGGAGTGTTGAGGACTAATTAGTACAATTCTTATACTCAATATGTTGCATGGTTATCAGCATATAATATACACATTTTTCGACATAAGAGGCAATTAATAGATACTACTAGACATGAAATAGGTTGATGTTTATTAACTAGTGGTTTATGATAACATGAATAAAACAGCATACCCTACAACAGACAATATACAAGAACAGTAATGGTATACACAATGACTTGAAGGATATGTGTGTTCATTCAAAGTAAGGTTTTCCTATGAATTAATTAGAGTACAGTCCATTTCTCTGGGCATTGTGTTTCTTTCTCATGAGTAAATGAGGGATTTTCTCCCCTACATTCCTTTTAGGCCATAACACCAGTGATATCATGATTAGTTGTCAAGGTGATCATGTGGGTGATGGTGTTCAGCCGAAGCCCTGGCATCCAGTCTATTGAATGAGGGGACTGTGACGCTTTGTTTTTAATCTAATGAATACTTGATTTGTTAAATCAAATAAAAATTAGTGTGTCAGATTGGTCGAGACGCTACAGCACCGAGGGCAAAAGCTGCTTTAAACACAAAGGATGGTTACACCAAATGTTGATTTAATTTATTTAATAGAAGTTAACTGATAAAGAAAATCTATTTATGACATTATTTTTGACTGCATCCTCATTTTACAGCATTTTTACCCAAGTGCCTACTATAGCTTTGCAGGTAGGTTTCTTGAAGCATCTTGAAGACTTTGCCAACAGTTCTTCTGGATTGAGTCTGTCTCAGTTTGTTTTGTTTCTTCAAGTCATTCCAGACAGACTGATGATGATGGATTCAATTCTCTGTGTGGAGCACCTGGCGTTTGTGCATACAAAATCTCACTGGATTATTACAATTAATGGCAAAAGAAATGTTTGGAAATGTAAACTGATATTTCCTACTGACACACTATAGCAAAAGATAGAAGTAGCTAACTTAAAACCATTTTTAGCTGGTGAAAATATTAGTATTCTAATAATTTTGGCCACGACTGTATATCCAACTTTACATGAAGAGCTGGGCGATAATATGTAACATGTTGTGAAGAAACAATCAGGCAGTTGAGATTTGCAAAATATTTTGTGTGTGGGAGGATATAATATATATGCAACTTTATATTTAAAGCTGTGCAACTTCAAACAAACAATTACAATTACATTTTGCAACAATATAAACAATCATGCAGCTGAGATTTGCTATACAGTATATATTGTTTTATGTGAGTCTACTGTATGTATGTAAATAAAGGTATAAGTACTATATATTCAACTAATATCGCTGGGTACTAATATAGTTTACATTTTTGGATAATATAACAATCAAGCAGTTGAGATTTGCTATAGCCTAGTACATAACATTTAACGTTGGTGTACAGTATATATGCATCCAGGTACGTTTTTTTATTATTATTACAAAATGTATACAATAACAGCTTTCTCTCTTTAAATCCAACTGGGTTTGTGGATGTACAGCAAATCCCAAATAACAAACGCACACACAAACAGACTCCAATTCCATGAGTTTCCACTGGGGCTGTTTGGCCGCAGTGCTTGCCCTGGCTCTATCTCTATGACATTTAAAGGGCCAGCATGCCCTCCAGCAGCGTGATGCCATATCCACAGGCGTGAGATGCCCGCTGGCCAGCTCTGGGTAAATCACAGCACAGTCATACTGGCTACATCCCACAGCCCTACACTACCCCTTTGACCTGACCTGGCACGGTACACACACACATACACACACAACATCAGCGGATTCATCATATGGGTCGATGCCACCTCTGACACAACATGAACTTGTATAAAGCACTGTTAATTTCAGGTGAGCCCAAGACAAGCACTATAACATCATCATGGCCCATAACAGCTTAGCATGAGCTGCAGAGACTGTATGAGATGTGCTTTTATCTGCTTGTTAGCGTAATACAACACTTTGACCCTGTTCTGTTGCACAGAAGAGAAATTTAATACATTGGAAAATACTGGTGTAGGATCAATTTTAACTCAGAAATTGTTAGTTAATTTCACAAATAATTAAAAAGAATATTGGCAAATAACACATTAGAGTCAAAATAGTATTTTCTTGTAAAATGTACTCCAATAATATTTGTTCAAATGTATGAGATCTCTTTAATATCTCAATTGTTTCTCAATACAGAGAGAGCATTGAGAGTAAATAGAGAAATCTCCCACTTCTCAAATTGTTTTTTTCTAGATATAGATTCAATCAATATGTTACGCTATACTGATGACAATGTGAAACAATTTTTGAAACAATGATTTTGAAAACAACAATTTTAGAACAATTTTCACTCTGAGACTGCTAATACATTTCACGAATAACAAAGAAACATTGAATTAAACATGAAATTTTGAGCAAGAAAGACTGAAATAGGATTTTCTTATAATCTTTGGTCAAATCATTTTTTACAGTATATGAAATCTCTTTAATATCTCAACTGTTTCTCAATAATGAGAAACAAAGCATGAATACCAAATGGAAATATCTCTAATTTCTCAGATTGTTTTTCTAGAAACAGACCCAATCGATTTATCTCCTCTACAATGAAAACAATTTGGAACAATTTTTAAAACAATTTTTAATGATGATTTTGAAAACGATTTTGAAACAGATTTTACTCAAGAAATTGCTAGCAAATTTCACAAATAACTACAAAGAAACACACTGAATTAAACATTAAATTTTAAAGTAGTAAGATTGAAATAGTATTTTTGTGTAAAACATACTCTAATAATCTTTGTTCAAATCACTATTACAGTCAGGATCATGGACCTGTTTTGTTGCGTTTTGCCCCGTCTTTGTTCCTGGTTTTCCTTATATGGTCTTTTTCCTGTCCTCGTTTAGGTTAATTATGATTCCTTGCACCTGTGTTTGTTAATTATCCCCAGTATTTAAGTCCTTGCCTTTGCCTTCTGTGTTGGTCGGTTCTACTCGTTATGTTTGTGTGTTTCCTGCCATTTCCAGTGTGGATGTACCGTGTGTTCCGTGGATTAAAAACTGTTTTCATTTATTCGTGCCTCCTGCGTGCTTCCTAAACAGCGAACTGTGACAGAAGAACCGACCCAAACCGTTACCTCCGTGTCTACCCTCCGTTTTTGTTTTTCATTTTTATACAGTGTTTTTTGTTTCCGTAGTTCCCCTCATGGATCCCTTCACCCGCCCGGAATTCCTCCTCCTCCTATTGGAGCAGGGGGACTGATCTCTCGAGAACCATACAAGACTGTTCCGGCTGTTAGCTAGCACCACCAGCTGTCCGAGGATGGTCCTCGAGAGGATTTCGTCGCCTTCGTGGAGTGGACTCTGGCGAGAAACTGATCGCCATCCACCACCTGCCCTGTGGATGATCTCGTCAGATCCACTCCAAACCCAGTGCCCAGCCCACCATCTCCCCACGGTGCGGAGCATCAGCCCGAGCCCACCAATGACGGAGAGCCAATTCCCGCCGCGATCGACGAACCAGCGCAAAGCCGAGCGACTAAGAGGAGGATCGCCCCGGACGTGGAGCTCAACTCGTCAGACCAGGTGTGAGAGCCGGCAACAATGCCAGCCACGAGGGAGAAAGCCGCGGACTGTGTGAGCGCGGAGAGGAGCTCCGCCCCCTGCACCGCGGCTGAGGGCGAGCTGAGTATGGCATGGCGATTGTGCCACACCGAAGAAGAGAGGAATCCAGTCCAGAGCGCCCAACAGTGCACGACTCTAGAAAGCGCCCTCAAGTGTCCACTCCTCCAGAGCTCCATCCTGTTCCCGTGTTCAGCCTAGAGTTGGTTCCTGATCCAGAGTTTAGCCCTGAATGCCTGGAGGTTCACAAAGGCCCGCCCGCCCTCTCTCCCTCCCACCCGCTCCTGCCTCCTCCACCGCTGTCGTCTGGCAGCCCCTCTGCTCGCCCTCAACCCACCATCAATACGGTGCGAGCTCCGCGGGTCTGCCATCCTCCAGCGTCTCCAAGGCTGGACAATCCCTCACCTCCGACTCCAACCTCCGAGGCCCGGACTCCGCCTTGGCCCATAGACCCAGCGACTACTAGCTCCCTCGCCAATGTACCCGTCGCTCAAAGGGCGCCCTGTCCCTCGGCGTCGCCTTGGTTGGGCGCTGACCCACCATCGCTCCTCCGGCTGCACCTCGTCGCTCCGTCGCAGCTCCACCTTGGTCCTCAGTCCCTTCGGCTCTGGTGGATCTGGATCTCCGACTTGGTCGCCAGAGCCCTCGACTCCACCCTGGCCCCCCGGATCCTCGCATCCCCCTGGCTCGTTGGCTCTCCACCTCGGGCTCCTCCACCACCTGCTACGCCGCCGTTGGTCGGCCCCCTGGAGTCGACAGCCATTCCTCCTCTAGGGTCCTCCCTCTGTCGGCTCCACCGTGGGTCGCCATCATGGCTGTGGCATGGGTCCTGCTTGGCTCCTCCTTCTCCGGATCCCTCCTGTTTCCTCCCTGGCTCCTCCCTCCATCGACTCCTCTCTGGACTCTGTCTGCCAGCCCCCTCACGGACATCCGTCCTCATCCTTAGTTCCCACCCATTTCCCCCCCTCTGTTGTTCTATGGTGCGAGGACGCACCTTCCGGTAGGGGGGTGACATGTCATGCCCCTGGACTCTATCTGTGTGTTTGACCTGTCTTTGTTCCTGGTTTTCCTTCTATGGTCTTTTTCCTGTCCTCGTTTAGGTTAATTATGATTCCTGGCACCTGTGTTTCCCCAATCATCCCTGTATTTAAGTCCTAGTCTGTGCAGTCTGTCTCTGTTGATTCTACTTGTTATGTTTGTGTGTTTCCTGCCATTTCCAGTGTGGATGTACCCTGTATTCCGTGGATTAAAGACTGTTTTTGTTTATTCGTGCCTCCTGCGTGCTTCCTAAACAGCGAACTGTGACAATTACGGAGTATGATATCTCTTTATCTAAATTGTTTCTCAGCAATGAGATTTAATGGAGAGAAAAATGAAGAAGTTTCATGCTTCTCAGATTGTTCTTCTAGAAATAGACCTAATCGATATGTCTCTTCTACACTGAAAACAATCTGGAACTATTTTTTGAATCAATTTTGAAACCAGATAAACAATCACCACTCAGTAAATTTCACAAATAATTACACAAAGAAACATACTAAAATAAACACAATAACTCCAGTAAAATAATCCAATAACATTTCATTTACATAAAAAATAAGTTAAATTATTTGAACTTTACATTCCACATTCATTTACAGCTCTTATGAGAAACATTTGAGACAACGTTGAAGCCTAAATGAAGCACGAGAACTCAAAATTGGTGATAAATTGGATATGAAACAACACTCTCACA
Source organism: Sinocyclocheilus anophthalmus (assembly GCA_018155175.1). Classification (NCBI taxonomy): domain Eukaryota; kingdom Metazoa; phylum Chordata; class Actinopteri; order Cypriniformes; family Cyprinidae; genus Sinocyclocheilus; species Sinocyclocheilus anophthalmus. The sequence continues at coordinate 1,231,572 of JADLZN010001098.1, read as the reverse complement.
AAATTCATCACATATAAAAGATTAGAAAAACACATGAACAAACAAAACACGTCTATGTGTGAAGGAGTGCAATTAGCATTAGCAGCGGTACCACACACACACACATAGTGATTCCTGCTATTTAGCCTATCAGGCCTCATCTAATCACATACAGGATCTCGCTCGGCATCCTTACTATCTCCGCAGACATAATGGAGGTCCTGTCCAGCATAATTGTTCAATTAACTCTGTAACCTTGATGCAAGGTGTGCTAGCATTCATGCCTTTTGCAAAGGACAATGGCGTCGTAGAAGGTCACGGTCTGCTGTGAAAGTCAACTATAAAGTAAAGAACACCACATCTACCGGACTGAGCCCCAGAGGCGGTGTCCTTCGCTGAAGGACTGGACATTTACAGGAAATGAACATTTGGCAGTGCTAGAGCTGCTTCATATATTTGTGAAAGTACTTGGTCAATCAATAAACTGCATCAGTCGTACAATGAAGTTGATTGTGATGTAGCCAAGTAGGACATGTTCCTGGATAAACATCTTTTGCTGGTCTGGTTAAAATACATTAATTAATTTCCATTTTACATGTTTTCTAACTTTTTAGGCATTAATTATTTGCTTGGTTATGTCTAAAACTCACTTGAATTTGTAGATCTATCATAGACACATTACCATTGTGCCTTGAAAGTTGGTCTAAAAACAGTTTATTTTAGTTGCATTAACTGCAACTTAAAAAGTATGAATAGAAGGCAATGCATGTCTTTTCAAACCATTATGACTTACTTTATTCTGTGGAAGATAAAAGTTTTTTTTTTTTTTGGACTGCATTGACTTTCATTGTACGAAAAAATTCTTCAAAATAACTTCTGTGTTCTGCAGAAGAAAGAAAATCATTCAGGTTTGGAAAAATTATTTAGCAATTTGGTTATTTCAACGATATTTTGCATAAATATTTAGAAAACTTTGAGTTTCTGAATTTGTTAATTGAAGTTTTCACTATTTCAACTAGTATTTAAGTTGACTTAACTAGAATTTCCCACTCAACAGAAGATGTTCGTCAGCCATCTTGGTGAGTTTCTCCACAAAGGTTTTCAGATTGTTCTTCAGTGTCTCCTCTACACTGAAAACTATTTGAAACGATTCTTGAAATAATTTTGAAAAAACCAATTTTGAAAGAATTTTCACTGAGAAACTACAGTAAATTTCACAAATAATTACAAAGAGGACACATTGAATTAAAGTAAATTTTGAGGTAGAAATACTAAAATAGTATTTTCTTAAACATACTCCAATAACCTTTGTTCAAATACATTTTTTTTACAGTGTACGCATGGACAAAAGATGTCCGTCAGTCGTTGTGGTGAGCTTCTCAGCAAAGGTTGAACATTTTCTCAACAAATTTGTTTTAAAACTTGTAAGAATAGCAAGAAAAATCTAGTTTTCTGTGTGTGATTTTTATGAAAAGCACAAGTAAGGTTTAAAGTAGGGATGCACCGATGTATCAGCCGCCGATATTTATCGGACGATTTTTGATTATTTTAAAACCATCGGCATATCGCAAATAGCATGAAAAGGGCCAATACCGATGGTTTATTAATTAACTGCATGGAGACAATGAGTTGCATGTCTGTTGCATAATCCAACATTTTTCTCTGGGCAAAATAATTAAATACTTGCCAAAACAAAATAAAATCTGTAAAAAATATAGTTGTCAGACAGCATAGTACGGCCTATGCAAACGTGACGCTGACGCATCCAACGAGTGAAATGCCCGCTCTCAGCTGTAAATTCATAGGTAAGTCGCAATGGCAATGCACCGGCGTTAGAGTTTATCTGAGGATATGTCACGAACCACCAAGCATTAGGCCTACATATAAGTGAAAATGAATGGCAGGTAATATGCAGCTTTTTGTTTGAAACCAGTGTAGGACACTGATTCACACAAGGTCACATCACGCACCTGCAGTGTTTCTGTGAACGGAGAAAACAGAATAAAACTATATAGGCTACATAAAAAGGAATATATAGGCCTATACACAAAATATATTTCACTTAAATAATTTAGATTAAAAAAACGAAAGAAAAAAAAATTGTGCTGAGTTACAATTCATTGTGACGCGTTCCAAAGTTCTCGGAAAGGAAAACGAGACGGCAGAAAGCAGTTTTCTTTATTTTACAAAAGCTTTACAGTTTTGAATTATGTTTTGCTTCCATCTGTTCTATCTGACTCACACACACATAAAACAAATTTTTGCTAATTTGATATCGCAGCCTGTTCATTTTCAAATTAAAATACAGTTAAAGAAACATAAAAAGTTACACTGCTCAATTTAAATAGTCCGTAGTAGGGCCTACAGTCTGTTCCGTTCAGTGTGACCAGCGCCTCACTGCTGATATAGCCGATGTGAAGGATGATGTCGATGCGAGTGAAGTACAAAGCCTAGGCTATTACATAATAATATTTTAGCATCCAGATACGTCTTGAATATGGAAACATTTGGATTCGTGCAGAATGAGAGAGGTAGGCTTCAGTTTCGTTTTTAAATTAATTTGTTTTGGCTTTACGCTTGTTTTTAGCCTAAATACAGCTTTAGAGGATTTGTTGTGGAGAGAAGGGAACTAAAATAGCCTAATTGTGTTTGTAATTATGCTTTTATTTACCATTATTTTAGCCTACATTATTTCTGAATTTAATAATAAAATGCAACATACAGCCCAATTTATTTAGGCTGTTTTTTTTCTTCAAAATTAACGCTGTAGGAGTAGAGTTCGTTTATCATGCTGAAACATTGTACATATCTGAAAAAAAATAATTTAATGTTTTATGCAGTTGACAGTTTTTTCTTTTGTTTAATACATTTGGTCTTTGGTAAATCTAGAAAAGATGATGCTGTATTGGCTATGACTGTATTGGCTAAGACTCTCTTCATGATTTTTGTTCTTTTTGAGTAAATTAAACGCTGTACTTTATTATTATTATTTTTTTATCATTATTATTGCAAAGAAAAAGTTAAAAAATACGTTATAACCGTATGAGGTTCTACTAAACCGGTTTCACAGAGGAACCAGGAAGAAAACATTAAAAATACCGCTTATGTCGGAGTGAACCACTCTCTCTCTCATTTTTAAGCCCTACTTTATGCTTTATGCGGAATTGGCCAATAGTTGCTTGTTAAAATCGGTATCGGCAAAAAATCGGTGAAAACAAAAAAAAAAAAATATCGGTGCACCCTAGTTTAAAGCATTGTATTTTCTAGTTCTAGTTTCTTATTCCTTCAGTTTCTATAATATGCACGCCAGTGTTAGTATAGTGGTACTCTCAAGATTTAAAGTCCATAGTATTTTTCCAATTAAATATTAAAATAAATATTCTTCCATGCAGTACTGAGCTGAACTCATTTGAGAACGATAAAATGACATTTTGGCAAGTATTATTTGAACCCAATGCTGCATTAATTAACTTCTTTAAACTTGATAGTGTCTCATAATCCCAAAGATCTCCGTCAAATACATATGTGTGTAAACATAGAGCAACAATTAAAATTAGGAAAAAACCATAAGTACCGGTATATTATAGTATTTATTATTAATTTTAATTAGCTTTTAATTTTGTTTATTTTTTTAATCTCAGTTTGTTTTAGTAATGTTGGTAGTATATTTTTTCTGGTTTTCTATTTTCTTTTTACATTTGTTTTAATATTTATATTAATATTTAATTTTGTTACCTTAAACTTATTTCCATTATTGGCGGGCAAACATTTCTAATTTTACTGTAAGTTTACGCTTTTTGTCTAATATTTATATACTCATCTAAAATATTTATTTCAACTACCGATTTTTTTTTTTTATAAAAAAAGTTTCAGTTTGTGATAACAACACTTGAATGACATGAGGATGAGTAAAGTTGACACATTATTCATTTTTTAACACTTATGCTGTTCCAATAGCAATGAGGATGTTGATCCTAACCGCCGCATGTATGAATTTTATATGGCTTGTATGCGGTGTTATTTGGCTCAGGCTGGGGTACAGGAGCAAACCAAGTCTGGGTGTGTGTTTGGCGAGCCTGTGGCTGTTTGTTTTCAGAGGGGATCGTTAATTAGGGCCTCCAGCTGTCAGAGGTTCGTTAGTGCGCTCCGCCCCTCCCTATGGAGCTGCCAAATGGGGAAAATGAACACATTTAAGCCAATCTGCACGGAGACAATACACCACGTCTATTACCAACTCTCTTTCACGCACACACAAACTCCCTCTCTTTTCTCTCTCGCACAACATTTATTGGTCCCACATTTCCAGGCCAGATATAACACTGCCATTCCGTTTTAAATGTCACACGCAGTGGTATGAGGATGCGTGAAGGACCTCTGGAACATTCTGGATTATGCATTTTTGTAATGCAGGGTGACTCTGGTGACTTTGACCTTTGAATGCCTTTGACAGAAGAAGAAAACAATTCCTGTATGTGGCCATCGGGCACTTTCTCGCTCACTTTCCTGGCGCCTCCCTCCTTTTCCCTTTTCCCTTTTCTCTTAATAAATCTAAACCGCAAACAGCTGTGGCGGGTCAGTCACATCACAGCTTTCTAACCATAACTTTCTAGAGTTTAATCTGACACTGAGGGATTGACAACTGACGCTGAAATTTCTCCTTCCGCTTTGGACAAAATTTAAGTACCAGTTCACCCAAAAATGACAGTTTGCTCATCATTTACTCTTAATCTTTTTACATCTTTTACACATTTCACATCATAGCTGTTACTATGTATTTCAACATTCAGAAACGGAACTATGCATTTCATAGTGCTGTTTTTAATATGCCATCTTCTTGTCCTTTGAAATTTTTTTTTTCTTCAGAAGTGAATCGATACATTCTGTATTAATTTACTGTTACTGTTCTGTGACTTGAACAGCAAATATCACTTCTTTAAAGTTCAATGCATTGATTTTCAATGTGATTCTGAAAGTCCAGTTTGTTCTCTTGTAAAAATTGTTTATTTTTCGGCAAACTTTGGCTTAATTAGTGTCAGCAATCTTCACCAGAAGTTCACAGTTGTGGTTTCTGTAAGTGTTGCAAAAGTCACAAAGACAAAGTAGTCGTCAGCCGTATGTCACTAAAATCATCCGAGAGAACAAAAGTCATCTTTAAATGATTAACACTGAGTCATGCATAAAAGAAAATGTCAATAATTTACCTCTTCTCAGTTGATGCACTTAAGAAGAGCATTTCAATGTAATATTTAATATAAATAAATGAAGACATGATGTCATACTTGTAACATTCAATTATATTTGCTTTTGAAATTATTAATCTGATATCTTTGAAGTGCAAATAGGTCAGCAACACACACACACACACACACACACACACCATATATATATATATACTATATATATATCTATATATATAGATATATATATATATATATATATCCTGCAGAGGTTTCCATCATATATGAGCTGTTTCAGAGAATACTAATTTCTCTTCACATCTCTCTGAATTTGAAGTCCAGCATTAGGAAGTCAGATGTTGTCTCATTTTCTTCGAACGCTGATAAATCAGCTCTGGTCAACAGCATTTCTCTCCCTATCTCGTTTAACTGGAGCTCTCTCGCTCTGCGCTCTGGCTGGACATGGCTCTCGTGGTTTGCTGCTAACCTTGGCGGCTTCCCATCACTCCCAGACCAAGGTTCCTCTCAAATCTTTAGAGCTGGAGGCTGCGTCTTCATCTTCACCTGCAGGCCCATTAATTATCAAATGGAATCAATACCCCATTTGATTAGATCAAACAGACCCTACCCGCCCAGACCTGCAACGGTGAAGCGGAAAGCGGAATGGATGCTCGACTGGCCCCTGAGATCTTACATTTGTCTTTCACAAGAGGAGAAATGTTTATTTTTAAATAAAATTTTAAATAGCCAAAGAGTGACTAAGGGATTGAAAGATCGAGAGAGGAAAATATACCAGTAATTTTCACATTTTCTCAACCCTTGAAGCTCTAAGGACATAAGCAATCATTCAACAGTGACAAAATTAGTTGTTCACAAAGAAAGTTAACAGCATCCCTTTCTCTCTATATTTTGCACTCTTCCCTATAGAGGAAAAAAATCACAACGAGATCTCTTTAATATCTCTGTTTTGTTTCCAGGGGGATTTCCCGACAGCAGTGAGATTAAAGGAGGGCACCTGGGGATTTTATCTTCTGCTCAGACTTTTCTACTAAAAAAAAAAATACTCAGAAATCTTCATGTGTCTCTTCCAGAGTTTCTGTAATAATGTCTCAAATTCAGATTTGCCAACATAAATCAGAGATTTCAATATAAACTTCCAAGACTGAATGATTCAGATTTCATTTACTCAGGTTGGATGTGCACAGTTCTATAACTTCTGAAAAGGAACAAACTATGAAGAAATAATATGCATTTCAAAATATTAAAGAATTGCATTAGTTAACTGAATACTGCTCAATCCGAAACACACACAGTGTTCGGCCCCTTAGGCAGGGAACGGGTCCTGAAACACACATAGGGTCAAACAGCCAGAGACCGCTGCGCAGATGATGTCAGAGAAAAGTCTAGTCTGTATCCAGCCATATTAGTGCATTTAAACATCCCTTTATCATTGAAAACACCTGTGCGAAGCAGTGTACCACATCAGCATGAATAAGAGGATTTTGCACTATTATGGATATATACAGAGTGTATGTTTGTCGCTTTTCCCCCACACGGACAACTGCAAAATATGTGTGTGAATCATATAAAACCTTTCATGATCATGTCTGTTCATTTTAAAATCAAAAGAAAAATGTTGCATTAAGAAAATTAAGCTTACATTGAACTGATACATTATTTTAATGCCAATAAATCACATTTTCCCCAAAATGTGTTACTTTAATGCAATAAAAGTGTACACTTTTGTGTATGTGTGTGTGTGTGCGTGTGCGTGTGTGTGTGGGTGTGTGTGTGTGTGTGTGTGGGTGTGTGTGAATTTGTGGGAAATAAGCTTATTTGTAAAGAAAACACTGTCTCAATGCAAAAAAAAATTGAAAATATTCAACTTTTTTTGTTAATTTCTATTTTTATTATTGTCATTAATTTATTTTGTGGTGAAATGCAACCTAAACATTTTCATGAGATTCACCCTTGTTTTCAAAAATATATTGACAATATCTGATCTCTGATATATCTGATATATCGTTAGGCTCTCTCTCTCATTTGTGTGATGCTTATGTGCAGGTTATGGATTATGAGCGATCATTTTCAGGCTGCAGTAGATCAAAAGCAGTTAGTAAGAGCACATCTCCGTGACTGCAGAAGACTGGGGGGTCTGTATATCGACAGGGCTCTTTTTTGTTTGTGTGAGTGTGTTTATAAGGGCATATTGATGTGTGTGTGTGTTGTATGTTGAGTATATAAATATCCACGCGTGTCCCAGCTGAGCTGGGTGTGAGTGGCAGGAAGTGGTTATGTAAGGAGTCACAACGGGCTGCAGTGGACAGCCTGACCACAGATCAGGTCAACCAAGTGTGACACCAACAGCTTCTCACTGACACCTCGCTGACACTGTCTGTCACCAGGCCTGTCTGTCCCACTCTGAGTGTGTGTGTGACGGCTTTTATGGTCCTATAGCTCCCTCGTACATACCTGGATAACTTCTGTCAATTCCCTATTCACGTTCTTTTGCCCCCAAATGCAAATATAGTCTTTGGATGTGTATGCTTTATTAACAGGGCGGCTCACTCTCAATAAAATTGCCATTTTTGGATCTGTGATTAATACACTTACACTGTTAAATTATAGTAACCGTTTGTAACATGTTTCTTCAGCAAACACTGTACAACCAGAATCTAAACAACAACAAAAAAGAAAGACAATTTATCCTCGCCAAGGTACGCAATAAAAATTTTACCCAAAAAAATGTTTCAGGTAATCTAAAAAAATTGTTATATGTACTGTAGTAACATCTAAATAAACAATTTTTATTCAAGAGAAAAATACAATTTAATATGACTGAATAACGTTGTATTACTCTACATAATCACAGTCATTTTAAACTGCTTTGTCAGGTAGATGTAATTTTTAATTTTTACAGTGTTCCGAAAAGTACATTAAAGAGCAACAGGTAGATTCCCAGACTAATATGAAGCTACTGACCGCAACACTCAGTCAAAGCAAACGGATGAAAAGAAAACAGCAAGCAGACTTCCTCCTTAATCTAAAAGCACAGAGTCCCAAGCAAGTTTACTCACTTTTTGTGTTTTTCCTGTGCAGCGGCTCCCATAGCAAGTGTAAAAGTGTCCAAATAATTCCTGTCCTATAATTCCTACTGTCCAGGATAGCTATACGACAAATAAAGAGTATGACTTTTCTGTTTACTAAGCAATCTAGCTGGAAAATACACTTTATAACTGAAAACTGTAGTTACACTTTACAATATAGTTTGTTACATTGTAATAACATTGTAAGTGCATGGTAATTACTGAGTAATAGTGAAAAATTTAGTAATGTGTAAATATTTTGTGGAGCTGCTTAAACTTTGTCATTATTTTTACTGTTGTAATTCATTATATTCACATGCAATCTGTAACATGAATATATAAAAATAAAAGGACTTGAATAAAGGTTACTTGATAGTAATCTAAAGTGTTGCCAATATCAAAAGAATTACATTTTCTAAAATGTGTGACAAATAAGAATAGATTTGTGAGCTAACACACATATTATTATTATTATTAATTTTATTATTATTAAAATGATTGTTAGTACTTTTCTTCTTACAATATATAAACCATTACAAAAAAGTGATTTGATTTGTGTTTCTTAACAAAATTAAGTTTTAACTTAATTAAAACACATAATTACAACTATTCAGATTCTTTAACAATCCCACGCTAAGCCCAAACTGACTGATGAAGCAAAAGGTTAATATTTACCCGTGTTTTTCATTTCTAATATAAATCCAGTCATTTAGAAGAAGCTGTTAAATCCAAAGACATTAGATAACAGAAGACGTCCGTCTCGCCGCTACCATTCACTACCTTCCACAGAACACGGCGTCAATGCAAAGCGCACTAATCTTGTAAAATCCACTAATTAAGTGAGAGATGATGTTTTGAGAGCGAGCCGAGGCGGTCCGCACAATTAACCCCAGCGTCCCTCCCCTCCGTTCCCAATACCTCCATCATTGAGGGAGAACGACAAGTGCACTTATGAGCAAAGTGTCTTTCCCAAAACTTTCCCAGGAAGCCAAGCCTCCAGGCACGAAGACATCAACAAGTTTAAGAGGAACGGAGAAACCCTTTGCTCGGACCTACATCGGTGAGGCTTAAAACTTTAAGGTATGCATGTGACAGTTTGGCATGTGGACATCAACATCGACTAGAACAAGAGGAAGGTGTGTTTCCCACTACAAGGGGACTCACCTGATGTGCATGTCCAGCTGTTTTGGAGGCAGATGTTTCTCTCCTCCTCTGTCCGGACACCCGAACCGGTGACCCTCCCCTCCACTCAGTCCACGTTCCAGGACCCCTCGCGCTCCCACACACAAACACACACACTCACACGGGGGGTGACAAGGAGGTCAGACGGGGCCAAGAACAATCCCAGCTGCCGGCACAAAAGAGCAGGCGAACACACAGCGGTCTGCTGCCGCAAGACTGTGTGTGTGTGTGTGTGTGTTTGTGGGCACACAGCGGCGGTGACCACGCTCTCTCTCTCTCTCCTCCCTCACTTTCCAAGCGGGATCGTCTCAGATATGACTGGAGGATGCGAGTCTGTTTCCTTCTCTGGCGTGCTCCCCACTTTGGCTGTCTCTCTTTCCTCGTTGAGCTTCTTTTCTTTTAATTTCCTCTTGGGAAAGCTGCACGCACCAGTCGTCTCTTCACCCGCTCACTCTCTCTCCCCTCAATCGCTAGTAAATATAAAAGAAATGCTTGTACGGCCCCTACCTCTCTCTCTCTCTCTCTCTCTCTCTCTCTCTCTCTCTCTTTCTTTCTGTTTTACACTCCCTCCTCCCCACTGCCCTCACTTTTCTTTCTCACTGTCAAAGCTGCCTTTCAAATGCTGATTAGCACACAGAGTAAAAGAGAGCGAGGGAGAGTGGAGTTATGGTTAGTGTTCGGCTAAGATTCCGTCACATTCGACTTGAACAACACTTCTCTCAGACAAACACATACTTGAGTCTCCGTCCTCTACCGATATCATCTCGCCCCAATGGGCTCACGCTAACATACACTGAGCGAATAAACCCGCTCGGACTGTTTCGAGCACCCGCGCCCCTCTTCCACCCCTCCCCAGTTCGTTCTTCTTGCCCTCAAACACTACTCAGAATATTGATACATCACCCCCTCCTCCTTTCTTTCCTCCGTTTCTCTCTCTCTCTCTCCATCACTCACTTTCTCCGCTGAATACTGATAGGCTGTCTAGTCCGTGGTCTGGGTTTCAAATTCTCATTCTCTTTCTCTCTTTCCTCTGTGCGCTCTCACAGAAGCTCTCCGTAACATAAAGGCAAAAACGGCAGAAGTTAATGCACTGGGCACAACATAAATTCACTTAAGTACCATTTCAGATTATGTCAAGCCAAAAATTGGCATAAGCGCTCCGGAAGGAGGAGAAAAGAATGCCTGCGGCTGTAAAATGTCAAACATGATGGGATATTAAGAAAATAAAGAAGTGCGTGAAAATTAGTAAGGGAACACTTACTTTTGCTGTTGTCAGGGAGCGGGACAGAAAGAGATAGTGAGTGAAAGAGAGAAAACCATAGAAACCATAGAAGACCCCCTCAGAAGTTTAAACAGCTGACTGCAAAGTTGTCAAAATCACATCCGATAGCACAAACACACACATTTTTCCAGCTGAATGAGGACGTACCATCAGTGATTCTCAACACTAAGCCTCAAGTCTGTTCTGTTGTGGGTATAATCAGAATGAGCTTTTAGAATCAGAATCAGAAGTTATAATATAATATAGTAGAGAATAGTGGGGCACACTTTTGACTTTCTCAGTTTGTGTAACTGATCTACTTGGGGTTCAAGAGTATTTCTTTTTTCTGCATTCATTTCACATATTTAGTACAAATATGTTGTCTTGTTTCATTAAAGGAGACATATTATGCCCCATTTTACAATATGTAATATAAGTCGCTGGTGTCCCCAGAATGTGTCTGTGAAATTTCAGCTCAAAATACTCCACAGATCATTTATTATACCATTTTGAAAATGCCTATTTTGAGTGGAAGCAGAAACATGCTGTTTTTCAGGCCTGTCTCTTTAAATGCAAATGAGCAGCTGCTCCCCGCCCCCTTTTCCAGAAAAAAGCTGCGCCATTACAGCTCGTACCTGCTAAAAAAACATCTGTTTAGGTTCTGATTATCATGTTTAGCGCCCTGAAATCAAGCGTTTTAAACCATATGAGTTTAAACTTCTGATATGCGGTTTTCTGAGAGCACACATCCGAAGCACACGGACAGAAAGTGGCTGTCACAGCATGTGAGTACTAAACTAAGTTCTCATTCACACACAAGTTTACGTTAAAAACACTCATGAGTTACAAAAAAACAGTCGGTTATGTCTGTGAAGGTAAACAGCTGGGAAATAAATTGCATGTTTATTTTAGATCTGTGTGGCAGCAGCAATATACAGTAAATAAATCAATAAATCCACTGCTCTCTTGTCTCCTCTGAGGCTGTTCTGTGCTCGTCTGTGCAGCCAACGACAGAACAGTTAGCATGCTTTGCTCAAACTTCACCATGGCATTAGAACTAGTACACCGTTGTCGCTTGCGAAATCAAAATGATGGCGCCGTGGGTGTAAACTTACAGATTAAGGGGCGGTAATATTATAATGATATCCCTTTGCCACGTCACCAAGGGAGCGAAATCAGACGCGCTCGTTTTCTCAGACGCTTGCAGAAAAAGGCTTACCAAAACAAAGTTACTGGGTTAATCTTTTTCATGTTACTTTGGTTGGTAGATGCACCGGGGCCCTGATTATAGCACTTAAAACCTGGAAAATCTGATTTTCATGATATGTCACCTTTAATAGACTGTATACTTTTTTATTTATTTACCCCAAAAGATTGTAAGTGAATTGTGACAACATGCCCCATAGGTGGGGAATGCTGTAGGATGACCATATAACAGCTTAAAATGTTATCTGATCTAATCAAAAATATAGAAGACAAACTAAAATATTCTGTCATAAAATACAATTGTTACATTTTTACATGTAATGGCATTGTTAATAATTAAAATATTGATTTTGGAGTTTGACAATGAACACACTGCAAAACATAACTATATGGCACAGTTCAAAACAATGTGGGCAAATAGATGAAGAAACATATTCAGAGACTGACAAAAACACAGAAATGAACACAACACAGCCCTATCTCCACATGCAGCACTCAGACAAATAGACAAGCCAGTACGAATACTTTAAATTTCTTGAAATAATTTCTGAATATTCAGTTTTTATTCATAGTTTCTCAATAAGATAATATACATAATAAGTTATGTATGTGAATCACATTGCTAATGTCATAGAATAACATCTAATAACGGGATGCATTTTAATGCAAGTTACAATGTGCCCACCTGCGCAACTAAGATTTAAACCTGGCTAGTTAACAGACTGAAGATTAAAATAATAGCAAATTTGTCTCATTTTAAATAAGCACTAAGAACTTAAAGAAAACTTTAGGGTTATGTTTACTTTTCATAAAAAAATAATGTCAAATGTGAAAAAAAATCTTAATGGTCCTAAATTGGCCTCTTTTAGGGCTCAAAATTTTATTTAATATTTAAATATGATTATATTTTAAAATTTCTTATTTCTGTCCATAATTACCAATGACAAATCCAAACCCAAACTCTACAAAGTTTTTGCAGTTTTAAAATAATTAAAAAAATACATACACATAAACACAACACAACTCAGTGTCCACAGACACAAGAACATGAACGTGATATGACACAAAGAAAAGTGCAGCTGCAAGAGTATAAGAGAAAGACAACAGCAGTGTAGAGTAAGTCACTGAATCCACTGTCCAGTGTCCTTGATGCAAAGATTCAGACAATGTTTTAACGCAGAGTGTTATTGTCCATATGATTTTACACACACACACACACACGCACACACACACACAGAGAGCAGTGTCCTCTCCTGATGTCCTCACCTGGACCGTTTCAGTCCTGGCACAGGCCCAGTATTCACTCACTGTATTAACATCAGCTTCTGCCATAGAACAACTGTGCTTCCACCATCACTGAACCACAATAAATTGGGGGAGAAAAAAAACAAACATTTCTAATCTTCAAAAGTGTGCCAAAGAATTAAAAGAATGGTTCACTCAAAAATGAAAATGTTACCATTACAAAGCTGTATGCTTTTTATTCTTCTTTAAAGGGTTAGTTCACCCCAAAATGAAAATGCTGTGATTAAATTACTCATCCTCATGTCGTTCCAAACCGTAAGACCTTCGTCCATCTTCAGAACACAAATTAAAATATTTTTGATGAAATGTGAGAGCTTTCAGACCCTGCGTAGACAGCAACGCAACTGTAATGTTCCCAGGTCCAAAAACATAGTAAAGACATCGGTAAAACAGTCCATGTGACATCAGTGGCTAAACTTCAGTTTTGTGAAGCTACGAGAATACTTTTTGAGCGCAAAGAAAACAAAAATAACATTTTATTCATTTTCTCCCCAATTGACTGTCTTCCGCCATTTTGGAGAGTACCCAAGAGCGTAATCGACGTAATCAGCGTTGTTTACGTTCGGGGGAGAAAGTGCATGCATGAATGTAATCTGCGTAATCAGCGTTGTTTTTACGCTTAGGGGAAAGTGTGCGTCCGCATTGTGATACTCTCCAAAATGGTGCTAGGTTGATGCAGAGAATAATTGTTGAATAAAGTCGTAATTTTTGTTTTCTTTACGCTCAAAAAGTATTCTCGTAGCTTCGCAAAACTATAGGTTTGTAAACATTCAGGATGCACGCGCATCATGGTTGCAGAAAACCCGGGAGAGATAGCCATTACGGCTAGAGAATTTCACGGATAGGGTACAAAATAGTTAGGTTTAAAAAGATTATAAATTATATTGATTAGATGTCATTTTCAAAATGTTCTCCGCATATTACAAGAGCTTGTCACCCAGCGATAAGCACTGTTATTCAACGAAATTGACGTTAGAGAGTGGGATAGTCTTACAGATCCGAAACAGGGATGATGTTTTTGTGGGCGGAGCCTATCTGGAGGCAGAAAATTACGGTTTTCAAGCGGCAGTCTATGGAGCCATGGAATAAAATAATTTAAAAAAGGTAAATTTGATTTTATATTTCAAAATTCTGACTTTATTCTCACAATTCCGAGATTATATCTCACAATTCTAATAAGGAAAAACAACTCGTCATTCTCTCTTTTCCCCTCGGCTCTTCTGGCATTTTTCCCTCAGATTTGACAAGCTCACTATTGTTGAGTTAAGTCAAGTTATAAAGTCCGAATTGTGAGATAAAATAAATAAATGTTATGTAAAAATTTTAATAGTACGGTTTAATAATCTTTTAATAGTAGGTTTAAATAATTATTCAATGCGGTAACTGTAGGGTAATACAAATACGTCCCTATGCAACAGCATATGTGAATATATGCAGACTATTGTTAACCGAATTTAGCTTTAAAAGTAGAGTAATCCTAACGTTTCATCATCATAGTATGTCAATTAAAAACGTCTGTGTTTCGCTCAAATGGCGGTCTTTGACAACAGTATTTATAAAAAATATTTGCATTCGATCTGACATCAAAAGGACCAAAAATTTATTTTTTATTTATTACAGGATTTTACCCATTTATCTCACTTGTTCCCAGTGTTTTTCTGCAACCACTATGCACGTGCAGCTGCAAGTGACGTAACTGTGATGTCTACTCTGAATTGGTCTATATTTTACGATGTCTTGTACGTTTTGGACATGGGAAACATACAGTTGGTGTGTCTATGCAGGGTCTGGGAGCTCTCACATTTCATCAAAAATATCTTAATTTGTGTTCCGAAGATGAACGAAGGTCTTACGGGTTTGGAACAACATGAGGGTGAGTAATTAATGACACAATTTTCATTTTGGGGTGACCTATCCCTTTAAATTCTATCTCAATCAATAGAGTAACTTTGGGGGCATGGCTCTGACAGAGAGGGGACGTGGTTAGGAAACCTGTTTGGAAGCAGTCATTATTTTAACTAACTGCACTCAAGATGTTTTTTGGCAGATGTTTTAAGTCAGAAGGGCTGCAGCATGATTAATCGAAATAACATCAAAACTGCAATATAGTGAGATTAAATCGCAGCCTTCTGTTCTAAGTTTGGTCCCCAAATCATACAGCTCTAGAAGATCACACTTGTGTCCTAGTACAGGACCAAAAGGTGTAGTTAATTAACGTTTTACAGTCAAATCCCAGTTCTGCCCTGAAAGACTGTAATAATATATTTTTTTCTGATATGAAGTTGCTTTTATATCTTGGATCTCAAATGCTACTCTATCAGATAAAGTTTTCAAAATGTGGAGCATCAGATGAACAAGCCTTTGAATTCTCTGACTCAAAGCCATGCGTTTTTAGCTGGTATATGTAACAGCGATGGACTGATGATAAGGCATTAAATGCTTCAGGAGGATAAGACGTCTGGGCATCAGCATGACAGCATCTTCATCCCAACATGAATACTGCAGATCTGATGCAGTTCAAAATGGCTTATAAGCTCTCTTTGATCAACATCAATCATCTACCAGCTATTAGCTACTACATCCAGCACCAAAATGTCTCATGGTGCAAGCATCGAAATGGTAACACGACATTACCTTTTGCTCAAAAACTGCTGCGGCCCATTAAAAGGTCTTGACCATGAGACTTAAGCTCTGAATTCCCCTCTGAACCTAACATTTGATAAATAATAAAAATAATGAATTAGCGCTGAAGATAATGTGAGTGGTGCATAACCATATAAACCATGCCACCACAATGCTAATACAATGCTGTTCTGGATAGTTGTAACGTTTCAGTGTTATTCTACATATAAAGTATTGTTTGTATACTATTATATTATTTATTAATTTTAACTTAATTTTCTGAAATTTTATGTGCCTTTGCCATTTTTTGTATGTAACCACACTCTTAAAAATAAAGGTGCTTAAAAGGTTCTTCACAGCGATGCCATAGAAGAACCATTTTTGGTTCCACAAAGAACCATTCAGTCAAAGAACCATCTCTTTCTTACCTTTTTATAATCTGAAGAACCTTCTTTTGCCACAAAGAATCTTTTGTGAAACAGAAAGGTTCTTCAGATCTTAAAGGTTCTTTGTGGAGCCATTTAGACAGAAAAAGGTTATTCTATGTCATCGTGAAGCACCTTTATTTTTAAGAGTGCAGTTGGGAGAAAACTGAGTGTGTATCAGCATATTGGATCTGTGCCTGAGATTTTAAAGTGAAAGCAACCTAATAAACCTGCTGCTGTCTGTCATTAATGTTAATCAAATAACTAGAGACAAAGGTAAATCACTCTTGACTGAATAACTTCAATAATAAGAGACAGTGTACATTTAATTCATACTGTGAAGACTATGCTGTTTAAATAGACCTAACATACATGACATATTTAAAGCACTGTTTATTTATTTATTGTAATTTTTCAGCTTGTCTCATGTTGTTTGTAATTTGCATCTTTGATCTTATGTTTAATAACAAAAATAAAATAAAACAACTACTGGCATCTTCTCACACAACCATCTCTGTAGGGTTTACAGAGAATGGTATAGAGAAGATATCCACTGAGAAGCAGGTCTATGGGTGAAAATGCCTTGATGTCAGAGGTCAGAGGAGAATGGCCAGACTGGTTTGAGATGATAGAAAGGCAGCAGTAACTCAAATAATCACTCGTTACAACCCAGCCCAGGTATGCAGAAGAGCATCTCTGAATGGACAGCACATAAAACCTTGAAGCAGATGGGCTACAGCAGCAGAAGACCACACCATGTGTCACTCCTGTCAGCTAAGAACAGGAAACTAAGACAATTCACACAGGCTCACCGAAACTGGACAACAGAAGATTGGAAAAAGGTTGCCAGGTCTGATGAGTCTCGATTTCTGTTGAGACATTTGAATGGTAGGGTCAGAATTTGGCGTAAACAACATGAAAGCACAGATCCATCCTGTCTTGTACAAATCATCTCAAACTGTTTTTTAAACATGAAAATGAGTTCAATACACTCAAATGGGATCAATACACTCAAACTACACTCAAATGGGATCTGCAGCAACTGTGTGATGCTGTGATGCCAACATAGACCCTATTAGACTACATTGTGCATTTATTTTTTCATAAAGCTGAACATGAACAGAACGTGTGCGTCACTTATCATGCTCAACACTACACGAAGCAAATCTTTTGGTCTATGTTGTTTTCAGTTAATGAACAGAACATTGCCTCCTATACAATAAATCACAATAAGCTTTGTGCTTTGTTACTTTTGATATGAAACAAGACCTCAGATTTAACATTATGTCCATTATATTAGGAAATTCAAACAATACATACTGTTTTAGTGCTCCTCTTTAATGTGGAGTGACAGATCGCTGTGAATTACGGGCCAGCACGTGAACGGATCATCTCTTCCGCTTTACTACTAGCTACTGCACCAAATAAACATAAATGAACATCAGAAGGTATGCTGAAAGATACAGTACAACTTACCAAAATCCATTTCATGTAAATGAACATTCACTGTTTCAACCGCTGAAATGCATTAATAAAACAGCTTGTAAACAATATCACTTAATGTTACCTTACCTCAGAAAAGCCATTCTGTTATCAAAAACTCGATAGTCAGCTAGAAAATAACTCTAGTGAGGAGCAGTTTGCTAAATATATGCACCATATCACAGACATATTCCTTATATTTTTAGACCGATTTTAATTTTGCTCTAAAGGCTGATGATCCCATGCTCTACTGCCACATTGGAGTGCGCTCGCCACCCACTGGACAGGGGTGGGAATTACAGTTACAAGTTAGACTGTCAAAATGAAGGACGACCTTCAGATTCTTCCGTCACTGCTAATGACAGAACATTTTCAGTTAAAGCGACATCTGGCTAGAAAAAGATGTCAAATTCACAATCACTCCCTCAGCAGTTGTATTAAAAATACCCTCAGAGCCAGTTCATTTAACACTACATATAGTGGTATAAATGTAGACTTTAGTAGTTTTTTTATTTTATTTTTTTATTGAAAATATAAAAAGCTTTGTGAGATTTAAGATGTTAATTACTGATGAAATGTGTCACAGTCTGTGAAAAGAGTCCATAACATTTAACCAGTGTGACTCTGAACTTCTTTCCAAGTAATTTGGATACTATTGTATTCTTTTCGACTCTACCTGTCCATCTGCTTGACTGTCTGTCTGTCTCATTCTCTATTCAGCAGTGAGCCACAGCTGTCTTACACAGCATCTCTCAACCTTTAGCAGCTTTGACAGCACAAAAAGTAATTACCTCTCTAATTTACCTTGTCCACTTATAGAACATGTCTCTGTCTGTGTGAGTGTGTGTGTTAGTAACCGTGTCAGCAAAAATGTCACTGTGTAAATATGTGTGTGTGAAAACACTCTTTGTGGGTGGATTATGGGAATGTATTAGTGTGTGTGTTTGTATCTGCATTTAAATGTGCGTTCATGTGGACTGCAATGTGTTTGTCTGTATGTTGGCTCCCCTCGGCCCAATTACTCACTCGACACCCTTCCACCTCCCTCCTCATCCTCTAACTCTCTTCAGCTTTCACTCATCCCCAAATCCCTCTCTCCCATGTGGGATGCCCTGCCGTACCTCTCCCTGACCAGCCAGACCTCCTCTACCCTTCCTTCCAACCCAATCCCCGTCCCAGGTGAGCTGACGACATCAGGAGGGCTTAATGATACTGGAATATTAATTAGCTGTTTAGAATACTAATAATATGAGCAATTCAATGAGATGGAAAATATATGGATGCCTGATCCCATCTAAAACATTGACAGCTTCAATGTTGTAGACCTAATAGAGCAACTGTATTTTGGACCATTAAAAACAACACAAAATATTTTGCTTATGTAACAGAAACAGAATCTTCAATGATTAGCAATAACATTGGACAAAACTTGATTTTATAAATAGCTATTTTGTGTGATGTCAGTCAAAAAGGAATCATTTAAATGGGTCCTATTGTGCTTTTTCACTTTTTCAGCTTTAGTTAGTGTGTAATGTTGCTGTTTGAGCATAAAAAATATATTTTCTTTAACAGAAAACACTTTTCAAGAACTACAACAAACGGCTTGTTCGGAATACAATGCACTTCTTCCAGATCAGTCTTCGACATGCGTTCATGAGAGTACCACAACACATGTGTGTACATTCCTCTGCTTGTAAGTGCAGTGCATCCAGGTTCTACATCAGAACACTGGCTCCTGCGTCAGCGGCATCACACGTATATGCATTATGTTACTCTCATGAATGCATGGCGAAGACTTACACAGAAGAAAAGAAAATGTTGAATAAAATTGTTATTTTTGTTTTCTTTGTGCACAAAAAGTAGCTTCTCATAGCTTCAGAAAATTAAGGTTGAACCACTTATGTCATATGGACTATTTTAACAATGCCCTGATTAGCTTTCTGGGTCTTGAACATGGTAGTTATGTTGCTGTCTGTAGAGGGTCAGAAAGCTCTCGAATTTCATAAAAAATATTTTGATTTGTGTTCTAAAGATGAACAATGGTCTAATGCAGGGTTGTCAAACTCAGTTCCTGGAGGGCCGCAGCCCTGCAGAGTTTCGTTCCAACCCTGCTCCAACACACAAACATTTTTGCCCAGTTGTAAAAGAAGCTGAAGGCCTTGATTAGCTGGTTTAGGTGTGTTTAATTAGGGTTGAAGTTAAACTCTGCAGGGCTCCGGACCTCCAGTAACTGAGTTTGACATCCCTGATCTAATGGGTTTGGAACGACATGAGGGTAAGTAATTAATGACAGAATTTTCATTTTTGGGTGAACTATCCCTTTAGGTAGGGGGGGTGTCATTTCCCAGAACAGCTCTAAGTGGTTTGACAATCACAATGCACGGGACAGCCTAACAATCAGATCACATTCAGTGTTCAAAAGGAGGGGGTTCATCAAAACAGGAAAACTAAACAGGGCGATGAGACGGGAAGACAGGTGCTGCAAAATGTAAAATATGTGAAAAATTATGAATTTTTGGATCAATCAAGCAAGAAAACCTATTCTAGTACACCCCAAAAACTAAATCAAGACTTTGGGCCTGTTTACACCTGGTTACTTAATGTGTTTTCTTCTGTCAGATGCTATCCGATTGTAAAAAGACCAGGTGTAAATGCCCTCTGAAATGCTTTCGAGACGGATATAAATTCGATCACTCAAACCACTTCAGGAGGTGGTCTGCTGCATTCCAGACGAAACTGGACCAATGTAAATTCATCTGGTTGTTGAAACCACATGTGTAAATTTTACTCCTCCAAAAATTTTAAAATAATAAATGTGTGAGAGCGTTTTAGGTATAGGGCCATGATAGTGAGGAGTTCCAGTCAGGATTTAGACCGTATCATAGTAATGAGACTGCTCTCATCAGAGTTACAAATAACCTGCTCTTATCATCTGATTGTGGTTGTATCTCTCTGTTAGTGCTATTGGATCTTAGCACTGCGTTTGACACTATCGACCAGAACATTCTTTTGAGTAGACTACAAAATTCTGTTGACATTTGTGGAATTGCATTAGCATGGTTCAAATCGTACTTGTATGACCGCCATCAATTCGTAGCAGTGAATGAAGAGGTATCATATCGATCACAAGTGCAGTATTGAGTACCTCAAAGCTCAGTACTAGGGCCGTTATTTTTCATGCTTTACATGTTACCCTTGGGAAATATAATCAGGAAAAATGGTGTTTGCTTTCACTGTTATGCTGATGATACTATAGCTCTATATTTCTTTGCGGCCCGGCGAAACATACCAATTAAAAAAACTAACGGAATGCATAGTCGACATAAAAAACTGAATGACGAGTAATTTCTTACTGCTAAATTAATTATAGGACCTAAAAACTCTGCATGTAATAACCTAGAATACTGTCTAAGACTTGATGGTTGCTGTGTCAATTCCTCGTCATCAGTTAGGAACCTAGGTGTGCTATATGATAGCAATCTTTCCTTAGAAAGCCACGTTTCTAGCATTTGTAAAAAAAAGCATTTTTCCCATCTCAAAAATATATATAAATTACGACCTATGCTCTCAATGTCAAATGCAGAAATGTTAATCCATGCGTTTATGACCTCAAGGTTAGATTATTTTTTTGTGTACGGAATGACTGAGACGTGAGACGTGCAGATCCAAGTGCGAAGCTTTATTAACATACATGGTTAGAGACAGGCAAGGGTCAGATAATGGCAACAGGTATATAGAGGGCAAGACACAAGAATATTCCTAGGGCTAGCATGGGTCTACGATCGGCAAACAGAATCAACAGGGCGAGACTAGAGGGATAAATCCAGGTACAAGGCAAGGTCCAGGCAAGGGCAAACAGTATCAGAATAGGGCAAGAAGAGAGGGGGAATCCGAGATACACAGGCAAAGATCAGGACACGAGAAAACAGACAAGGCAAGACTAAGATAAGGCTATGATAAACTAGACAGGCTCCGTAGAGTAGCTACCGTTATGAGAGTGATAAACGCTATACAATACTCGGTAGTTTGAAAGGGATCAGAGTGAGTGTTATATAGTGAATGTGTGATTGGTTACAGCTGTGTGCAATCAGTGCTGAGTGCAATCAGTGCAATGGCAGATGGGATATGTAGTCCGGGATGACATGCAACAGTTTGTGTAGGAGAGTCAATGTAATGGAAGGGTCGCTGGGGTGGACCTGGTGTGAGTGAATTTGAAGTCATAGAAACGGATTCGTGACAATGTAAGGCTTATTGGTGTGGGTGTTCTGCCGCCGTAATAAACAAACTCCAAGCTGACTCAAAATTGCAGCAGCTAGAGTTCTTTACTGAACAGGAAGTATGACCAATTAGCCCGGTTCTGTCAACACTGCACTGGCTACCTATTAAACATCGTATAGATTTTAAAATCTTGCTTATTACTTTTAAATCCCTGAATGGTTTAGCACCTCAGTATTTGAACGAGCTCTTGTTACATTATAGTCCTCCACATCCGCTGCGTTCTCAAAACTCTAGCAATTTGATAATACATAGAATATCAAAATCAACTGCAGGCGGAAGATCCTTTTCCTATTTAGCACCCAAACTCTGGAAAAATCTACCGAACATTGTCGGGATAGGCAGACACTCTCTCTCCGTTTAAATCTAGATTAAAGACACCTCTCTGAACCTGACTACCACATAACACACTAATACGCTTCTAATATTCAAATCGGTTAAAGGATTTTTAGGCTGCATTAATTAGGTCAACCAGAACCGGGAACACTTTCCATAACACCCGATGTACTTGCTACATCGCTAGAAGAATGGCATCTACGCTAATATTTGTCTGTTTCTCTCTTATTCCAAGGTCACTGTAGCCGCCAGATCCAGTCTGTATTCAGATCAGATGGTGACTGCATTCACCCGGATCCAGTACGTATCCAGACCAGATGGTGGATCAGCACCTAGAGAGGACCTCTACAGCCCTGAAAGTCAGCAGAGACCAGGACAACTAGATGAGCCCCAGATACGGATCCCCAGTAAAGACCTTGTCTCAGACGGCCAACGGGACAAGACTACAGGAGCCAGTTGAGTCCTCTGCACAATGTGACTTGCTGCAGCCTGGAATTGAACTGCTGGTTCGTCTGGTCAGAGGAGAACTGGCCCCCTGACTGAGCCTGGTTTCTCCCAAGGTTTTTTCTCCATTCTGTCACCGATGGAGTTTTGGTTCCTTGCCGCTGTCGCCTCTGGCTTGCTTAGTTGGGGACACTACATTTCCAGCGATATCGTTGACTTGATTGCACAGATACTATTTAAACTGAACTGAGCTGAATGATGACATCAATGAATTCAATGATGAACTGCCTTTAACTGAAAAATTAGTGTTTACTATTGTCATTTTGCATTAATGACAAACTATTTTCCTAATTAATGCTGTACAGTTGCTTTGACACAATCTGTATGTAACAAGCGCTATAAAATAAAAGCGGACTTGACTTGACTTGACTTATAATCAGACATGACAGCGCTAATGCTACACACATCACCTCGGATGAGTAGCTGAGTATCTCTTCAGCAAGTCGACACACAAACTGCCACAAATAAAAACTGAAAGTAAGTAGCAGACGCTCAACACATAATCATCTTCATTAAAAGTAATTAGACTAACTTATCTTTCCAGCGCTGATGCTGATCTCTCTCCTGTTGTGGTCTTTGATCTTGAAATTAGCTGATGATGAATAAAATGCAGTGCATATCTGTTGTTTTCGCTGAATGGAATGGAACCGTTTTAAGGGGTCCTGAAACTGCCATGTTATTTATTTTGTAGGGTTCTCTGAAGGTCCAAATAATGTTATCAGAATTTTTCTGTTTGAACAGGCATGGCAGATTGTAGATAGAGCTAAAAGGGCAGCGATGTAGAAGCAGGCGTTGATCTTCTTCTGTGGAGGCGGTATTTATCCACACTATTTTTTTCATAGAGTGGCACATTCCACAACAGTCGTTTTGGCAGATTGGCTTCAATATTAGCTCTTTTTAAACTAATGAGAATGTTTTTAGTTTTGAAACTTACATGATGTTTTTATAGTACAATGACCTTATATGTCAAAAGATCAAGGGAATTTTGATTCCTCAGTTCATGACCCCTTTAACAAATCGGATTGCTATCTGATCAGAGAAAACACATGATGTGAGGTGTAAACAGACCCTTTGTAAAAGGGCTTAATAGGACCTCTTTAAGAGGTGGAGCAAATTATTAGTTTTTTCCTCAACTTTGGGATGTCCCAGGGGTTGATTTTTATTAAATACAACTTCATTTTTCTCCCCTCTTCATTATACTTTTTTCGTAATATTTATTTACTTTTCAAATTACTTTTATTGATAGGATTTTATTCCCAAACCCAGACTTTGAATCTGAAAAAAACTGTACAATTTGATGAGTTAAATAAATGTAAAACAATAATACAATTAAACCATTTCAATATTTATTTTATTTATTTATTAAATAAATTAAACAGAATTACACAGAATTAAGCACAACAAATAATTTCACCCATAATAAAAGTTGCTCTTGTTTCACCTTGATGAAAAACCAAGATAAATATTAATCAGGTAAATATTAATTATTTAGCTACTTAAATATTACCAGATAAATAATATGTAAGTATTAAACAGGGTGAAATTAATTATTAATATGTCCAGAGTACTTCTATTGTGCATCATTGTCAAATTATTTAAAGTGTGAAAAATTATTTAATTGTGTATAGGATATGCATAAAAAATGCTAGCTATGAAATAAGCCTTAGCAAGACAAAGGAATTGGCCATTTTATTCAAACCATTTTGCCATTTTATTCAACATTGTTTATTTCCAAAGAATACTACATAATAGACAAGATAGAGTGGACATTTTCATGTTTCACAGAAATGACATAATTCTTCTGTGATGTATGCCTTTCCATTTTTGGTCCAAATTATTAGTAACAAATAAAATATATATGTATTGTTACAATGTCAGTAATATATGTAAATTAACAATGTTAATGTAAATTAACAAACTCAGCTACCTGTATCCAGATTTCCAAGTTTATTTGCCAACAAATGCCCGTCATCTGCTGGACATTTGATGGCAAATTAATAGGGAAAATCCGGCAGACTTTTGACAACTTCAGGTCTACTTTTGAAGCTACAGATCAAATGTAGGCATTTTTGTATTCCCTCCCATTGTCAGTTGGATCGACCGAGGGGCGGAGCTAAAATTAAAAAATTCATTATTTGTTAAAGTTTTGACCAAAGAGAACACCATTGCCCCTTTTCTGTTTTCTCTAGTCATGTAACACTGATTTAAAAGTCAAAAACATCTTGCCAGTGGAGATTTCCCCTATTAAAAGAGATATTAAAGGGGTCACACGATGCGATTTCAATTTTTCCTTTCTCTTTGGAGTGTTACAAGCTCTTGGTGCATAAAGAAGATCTGTAAAGTTGCAAAGACTAAAGTCTCAATCTCAAAGAGATATTCTTTATAAAAGTAAGAGTCAGCCACGCCTACCTAACGGGGGGGGGGGGGGGGGGGGGGGCTCGGATCTAACACGCCCACATGTCTACGTCACGATGTGGGAAGATTTGCATAACGTTGCCCAAATGTTCACGCAAAGAAAGAAGGCGTAACTTTTATTCTCGCTGTAGTATTATTGACGCTGCAGCCATGTCGTGAAGGCGCTGTGTGTTTCGTTGTGAAAGCGAAGCTACTTTGTTTGGCCTTCCAAAAGAGGACGATATCTGCTTCGTCATGCCTAGAACTGATCCGTGCTGGTCGCTGAGGAAATACATCAACACGCTCTCGATCGCCGGATCGGCTTTCACCATGGACGAAGTGGAGTCCAGCCTGGGGTCGTCACATGTGGTTGCCGCAAGCCCGCCAGCCGCGCCGTTCTCAAGCCCGCCGGCCGTTCCTCACTCAAGCCCGCAGGCCTCTGCTCACTCTAGGCCTCCGGCCTCCGCTCACTCTAGCCTGCTGTGTGTTTCGTTGTGAAAGCGAAAATACTTTATTTGGCCTTCCATAAGATGACACGACTAGAAATCAGTGGTTGTTGTATTTACAACACTGTTCCAGAAAATTTCAACCCAAATATTCAGATGTGTCCAGAACATTTTATGGAGGACTGTTTACTGAACATGGTAGAGTAGACTACACTGCCGGCTGTTCTGACTCACAGACTGTAAGTACGTTTTCATATTTAAAAGATTTTCCACTGACGATTCAAACGAGAGTTTTGAGCAGTGTAGAGTAGCGCTTGTTGTTTGTCATTTCTCCGATCACAAGTGCAGACATGGTTTTGTGTTTACGTGGTGCGATGCAACGCAACGCGAAAAAGACAGTATAAGTCATTATAATCCTCAATTATGTACCCACTGGATGCAACAAATGCCTCGTTTATAATGGGTTTTAAGGTTTGTCTCGTCGCTCGGCCGAAAGGCATCACAGGTGGTGGGGCGTAACATTCCGTCCACGCTTTTTGTTTGGGGGGGGTGGGGGGGATGGAGGTATTCACCAATAACAACAACGGCGATAGCAGACAATCAGGCACACATCATTTTCAGACGATAGCTTGTCAAAATTGTCGCGTGCACAAAGGCGGGGCATAGAGGAGCAATATTAATGTACAGTATGTGGAAAATAATGTGGTTTTTTAACTTTAAACCGCATAAACACGTTTCATTACATCAAATACACAAAATAAGTTATTTTTAGCAACATCATATGACCCCTTTAATAAATTCCCCTATTAATGAGCTATAAAAACATTAAGGACGTTGATGAAATCAAACTTTCGTTCTTTTTTATAATGTGCCCTGATGAAAGTGGACAATAAAACCTGGATGAGTATGAATAAGAAACATGGGCTATTTGGATTCATGTGGACTTTAAAGTTGGCATCACCTTTTCTGACTCTTCGACTGGCCTCTCCTGTTGATCAAATTCTTGTTTTCTTTTTCTGTCCTAGAGTCTCTGTCATCTCCTCCTATCCCTTACTCGATCTATCCTCTCTCTTCCTAGCGCTCTCTCTCTCTCTCTCTCTCTCCCTGCTCACCTACTCGATATTCCAGCCTTGTTTCCCTGCAGTCTCCAGCACAACTTTCTGACCCACTTCCCATTTCCTCCCTGGCCATATGATCAAAGCCTGCAGGACGGCATTGCCTTGGGCAGCGGAGAGAGGGAGAGAGGGATGAGGGGATTGAGGAGAAGAGCTAGAGGAAGAGATAGATAGACATGAAATATGGCACACGGATGGAAATGGAAAGATCACAGAAAGAGGGAAGTGACTCTGTACGCGGGTGATCTCTCTGTCCAAGGACAAAAAGATGGTAAGATGAGGTCAACTAGTCCAGCAAGTCATGGTCATCCAAACATGTTCCCTAAAAAATGTCCACCACAGTAGGTCTTCATCGCAGTCTACATTCTACCCTAAGAAACATGGAGACATTTAGTTATTAAAGGACTAGTTTACCCAAAAATTTTAATCCTGTCATTATTTATTCATCACTCAATATTTACTTATGTCAAAAGGAGAAATTGTGAACAATGTACTTGTCATATGTTTTCATGCCATTACAAGGACTGAAGCTTTCACACAAAAAGACACAAAGACACCAGAAAGTATAATAAAAAAAGTGTTTAATGCATGTTCAAGTCTTGGGAACAGAGTGAAATTTCAGTCGTTGTATTCAGTGAAAATCTTGACACCTGCCTTAGCTTTCTTTCAAACATTAATTAAACTACATGAAAATAGCATCTAATTCATAAATCATCCTTTTGAGTTAAATCTTTTCAGTAAATACCGTAGGTTGATTCAGTTCTGAATCAGCCTAAATGATTCATTCATGAATTGGTCTGATCTATTTCTCACTTTCACTGCCTCAAGACTCAAAAAAAAAAAAAGAAAAGAAAAGAAAAGAAACATGGCTCTAGTTTATCATTAAGTGTTTGCATATTTGGTTTGTATTTTAATAATCATTTTTTAAATGTATTTTTTCAGATTTCTTAGAAACCACATGTTAATGCTATTGAACATGGTTTAAATATAGATAGCTATGAGACGACGGGACAAGCAATGATGAAAAATCTATAAACCTGGTTATTACATATTAAAAACCACATTCTGTTTATTAAAATTAGATAAATCTCATTCTTGCTTCATTTAGGTATGATCAACAAATTAGCATCACGTTAAGTTTATTAGTTTTTGTTAAAACTAAATGGATGAAAATGTTACATGCAGTTAAAATAAATAGTGTTTTTATTTATTTATTTATTTATTGTCTTCCTCATACAAAGCTATTGTATGACATCTAAAGACTTCTTGAAATATAGCGCATGATCCGCTGTTATGATTTTTTGGAGGCTTTGCAGCTTCAGTCTCCATGAATTCTAACTGCACAGAAAAAGATGACCAAATTTGCTTACAGTTGTATTAATTATGATCACTATATAGGTCTTTAGATTTATTGTTTGAGTCCCTGATCTTCTCCTTACGGCTAATGGATGAAGAGTTTTAAGAAGAACAAAGATGTGGACAGATACAGAGAGAGAGAGAGAGAGAGAGAGAGAGAGAGAGGAAGACACTGGTCCATTTGTACCCAGACCAGAGCATCTTGTACTTTAACATTCTCCCTGCATTCTGACAAAGAGCACTAATTATAAATAAATTAGGGACACGACACGGTGAGCCACAGAGGGACAGCGAGAGGCGCGGGAGAATGAATGAGAGAGAGGGAGAGAGATTGAGGGAAAAGGTGGGGGTGAAAGGAAAACGGCGAAGAAAAGAAAACAGATAAGAGGAGAGAGAGATGAGCAAGGAGACACGAGCCAAGAGAAAGGAAGAGAGAGACATGGATAAACAAGACTGGAATTACTAATAAATGGTGTTTGTGTGGATTGTAAAGGAGAATTAGGAACATATTTTGCATATTTTTTAAATTAAATAAGCAGGGGAAATGAAAATGGCATTTCCAAAAAAAATGCCATATATCCAAAGAAAATGTAACTAATACGCATTGGTTTGGGGAGATGATAAATAGCAAAACGATGACCTCACAGTTAAAAATTCATGCCGATTTTATAAACGTAAAAGCTCTGTTCAAAAATGAGCTGCCTCACTATACTCCTGAAGCAGTTGCCTTCTAAGGCAGCGTCCCAATTCAGATGAAATCTCTTAAAGTTGAAGATGAAATGGAAGTCAGAACAGATCTTTTCTTCTGTATTGCACACAAGTGAAATGGATTACAGAAAAAAAGTGAGGTGGAGACTTTGTTCTACACTCTTAAAAATAAAGGTGCTTCAAAATTTTTGGTTCCACAAAGAACCATTCAGTCAAAGGTTCTTTAAAGAACCATCTCTTTCTTGCGTTTTTGTAATCTGAAGAACCTTATTTCGCCACAAAGAATCTTTTGTGAAACAGAAAGGTTCTTCAGATGTTAAAGGTTCTTTATGGAACCATTTAGACAAAAAGGTTCTTCTATGGCATCGTGAAGCACCTTTATTTTTAAGAGTGTATTCATCAGATGTTGATTAGAAGGCAGATCTAAGTTGACCATAAATGGAGTAAATGATTGGAGAAGTCTGGCATAAGTCTGCCATTTCACCGGAAGATCAAGGTTTTATTTTTTATTTTTGTATTGATTTTTGATTACATATTGCATGATGAGGTAAAAAAAAAAACATTTTCAGGGATGAATTGTTTACAATAAAATAAATAGCATGCATTTAGAAAATTGAATTTTCATTTGATACTGACTTTACTTGACTGACCTGAAATACTCTTGCTGGGGAGTAAATAATTGCATTTCTCAATAGCTTGGCTGCTTTCAAAACAGAGCAGCTTTTCCCAATAGAAATCACCATTAATCGAGGCAAAAAATAGTGCTCTGATTCTAAAAATTAAGTATATAATCTGATAAGTGTACAGTTCAAAAGATATCATGCATTAAATAGATTCAACAGCTTGCTACTCTTCTCTATCAACATCTGTTGAATTATAAAACTGTAAAACTCAACTCAATTGCTAAAGAGTTTGAAGTTACTAACAAAGTGCTAATAAGTAGCACACAAATACTGGTTAAAAGGTTTCTTTTTTAAAACATGTTAAACAATTGTATCTACTAAATGACCAATTAAGGCAATATCACATGAGCAAGAGTGTGATATACGGCCTGTTACTTGCACTAATAACAGTTCAACATACTCTCTGCACTGTACTGTATGTAAATTAATAAGGGAAAAATATCCAAAAGATCCTTGTGCATGCTACGGATTTTGTTCATTCAATAACAAAATATTAGAACAAGCACCAACAGCTTGGACTGCCTTTGGAGCAACAAGTAGGTATTGTGATTTTGTGACATTATTTTTATTTTAAAAAAATTAATAAAACAAAAAGTGAATTTTACGTGAATTATATTTTTAGACATTGCCAGTTTTCTCTGTCAGTGTAAATAGTACATGATTCTTATTTTTAAAGTCAATCACTTGTTTTATTCCTGAATGAATCAGCAGTTTTAAACAAATGATTTTGGCGAATGATTCAGTGACTCTCACCGACTCACTTTCTTGGTTCATGATTGATTCAGTGTTTTGGAATAAACTGGTTGAGTAAATTATTCAATAACTCATTTTTAAAGTCAGTTGCTTGTTTTGTTCCCGAATGAATCTGAATTTTTAAACAACTCATTTGCGTGAATGGTCATTTACTCACTTTCTTGGTTCATGATTGATTCAGTGTTTTGGGATAAACTGGTTAAGTAAATATTCAATGACTCATTCATAAATTTTTTTTTAATGAATTGGTTTGACTGAATAACTCAAATGTCTGACTCCTATAGTCACTTGTCGCCACCTACTGGTGTATCATTGCATAAAGACTCACTGAAAAAAAATACATTCATGCAAAGTCTGCCTGGAACAAACACCAACAAGAGAAGTGATGCAAGCAATAAAAAGTGCCACTGCTCAACAAGATTGAATCTGATACATCTGTCAGTTTGCTCCATTAATTTAAATAGTTCTAATTATTAGAATATTAACTAGCATTAGAATATATAGAACATTTCTGTCCTTTTTTTCCCCATTGTGCGACTCCATGAAAGATATATGAAGCTGCGTGAAGTGGATGCTTCAAAATGCTTTCTAGGAAGGCAGCTCACAATGTCTTTGAAAACAATTCTTGCACATCTAAACATTTAAATGGTAATCGAGTGCTTTTTAGCCAAGGCCACTGTAAACATAAAATATTTACTTACTGTCATTCAAGCTTATCAGCCCTGACTGTCAGACGAAGGAAAGGAAAGGACAAGTTATCTAAATAGATCATACTTCAACCCTTTTGGCCCTGCAGTCATTTCTGTCCATACAGCATGACCAAAGAGCCAGAGACGTCGGACCTGAAAGGCCTGGATCAGTTTTTATACAGTGCATACTAAGATGATTGACAATATCTCATTAATTTCTTCTATGCAAGCACGAGAGGTGTGATATATAATAATATGTGACTCCAGAGGGAAGGGAGGGGATGATGCACAACGTTAGAGGTGAATGGCAGTAACACAGACGGCAAAGGTCACAAAGGTTACCCACGTCTGCCCTTTACTGACCTTCTCTGGGCAACAAGGCTATAACCATGGCAACTGACTCACAAACATATGTGATGTCATCTATTGTAAGTGGATGAAGGAGGTTGCTGGTGGGAAGGGGTGATCACACACTCACACACACACACACTTGTGCTGCATGTGCCAGTGACAGAGCCATCAGTGCCTATGCCATGTCCAATGATCGCTTCAACTTCCCAGACAGCCATAAAAAAAGGAAGCTGAATCAAAAGAATTAGCATTCCCGTAATGCAGGGACTGTCAGTGTGCCCCCTGGCAGCAGTGAGAGGGGCTTTCTGTCTTTCTCTCTCTTTTCTCTTCCTGTTTCTCCCTTTCCTGCTCTCTGTCTCAGCCTGTGTCATTCCAGCAGAGCAGCTTTAGATGAATGAGGTGGCGTTTTTGAGGATGATGGCAGTGAAAAGGAAAATTACTAGTAAGCCTAAGACTGCTGTCAGTCACGGGCGATACATACACAAACGTGCGGCAGGAGTCAGTGTTCATCTACAATGGGGTCCAAAAGTCTGAGACCACTTGAAGATCCTTCTGTTTTGCATTTTTCTAACTGAACACATTTATCTTTTTTGCAAATTACAAACTATATTATCAGGGTCAATGACAAATGCAAGCCTCCAAAAAAAAAAAGGGTAAAATAAATAAATAATAAAAACTACTTTAAACACATGTTCCAAGTTCTCAGAAACTCTCTGTATTAATGTTAGTTCCTTGCGGATTTCACAAAACTATGAAGCAGCACAACTGCTTTCAGCATTGATAATAATAAGAAATGTTTCATGAGCAGCAAATCAGCATATTAGAATGATTTCTGAAGGATCATGTGACACTGAAGACTGAGTAATGATGCTGAAAATCAGCTTTGCATCAAAGGAATAAATTACATTTCAAAATATATACAGAATGTATAAAAACTGTTCTTTTTAAATTAAATGAATGTTCACAATATTACAGTTTTACTGTGTTTTTGATCAAATAAATGCAGCCTTGATGAACATAAGAGACTTCTTTCTTTCAAAAACATTATTAAATCATACCAAGCCCAAATTTTCAACCGTAGTATGTGATAACATTTCTTTTTTGTTAAAATATATATGTTTTCTAATAAATAGTAATAAAAGATTGTCAAACCACATAATGCAATTTTCATTAAAGAATTTTAATGGTATAATTTTTTCTTCATTATCATGACATCAGGACAGCTGCATCACACTGGCTTTTGTGACTTTATGAACCCCAAAAATATCCATAAATACAAAAAATATGAATACAAAAATTCTTATTTTCAAGTCATTGTATGGCATTCCCGATGTGTTTTGGACTTAACCTTTCTGGTGCATTTAAGATGCTTTTTGTAATTTATAGCTTGACTGTTTAAGTAACCATTATCTCATTCACTGCTTCTTTGGGGTAAAAACAACAAACATCTTATAGGTGAACTATACCTTTAAAGGTGGAAGATGGCCTCTAGAAACACACACAAAAGCATGCATGCAAAGAAACACATGTGCTCACATGTGTTCGCAAAGTCATCTACAATCAGTGATTTGCTGTGAATTAATGACTCTATCCTACCCACACTCCATCCTACACTCACGGAAAGGCCCTTTCTAATTGGACATTGATTGTCAAGGCCCTCCAATCTCGTTTGAATATCTAGAGCATGTTAATTGAAGAATGGGATTGGGTGTATCTTCATGCTTAAGGGAAGGGGAGTGACATAGACAAATGAATGTACTCTCACAGACACAATTACAAGAGCTCACCCATGAGCAAACTTACACACCACAGAATAAACATGAGCTCACGGCAACTTCATCAAGACTTCATCCTTCACACAGAAAACTCGAGGGAAGAGCACACATCATTTTGGCGACTGTAAAACATCAAACCTTCAGCTACTTCAAACAATTTAAAACAACAACAGAGTGTTGTTGGAGGAATTTACAGCAAAATTTTCAACATTTGCATGTTTTATCATCCATGAGGTTTTCAGGAATCATCACTAATTACATTTATATATCTATTATTTATTTTTGGTAAAAATGCCAGGGCAATGCAACTGTCCTGGTATTACAATAAAGGGAAAAAAAGAATTTGTAATGAAAAACGTAAGTAGCTTGTTTGTTGAATGTTTCACTTTAGGTCAAAAAGTCTGTGAAAATATTAGAATCAGAAGCTTTCATGAACTTTCATAACTCATATACTTTGAAAAATATATTTACAACTATTTTGAAAATATTTTGTGATTACGCATGTATACTCACATGTACAAGGAAATTCATGCACAATATTTTTACTCGTAATGTCGCGTTTAACCCTCTTTTCTATTTTTAATTCTTTATTCAACTAATTTGGAGGCTGAACTCTCAAGTTTTGTGTGAATGAACTGCTTGAAACTGCTTGAAAGATTTTCAACTATTATAGATTTGAGTATCACTGGTAGCTACTGAAGAGCTGGAAGTGATATGGGATGCCTTGAAACTTCAGACATCAAGTACAAAGTTCTGTCTTGAAACTCTAGATGGCGCAGACCAATAGTTTTAACTCAATCTGATATAATCACATCATTATTCACAAATGGCGCAGCCGATTGGTTTCTTTTTGCATCAGCAGCCAATGAGCTCGCTGCGCAACATTCAAATACTTAGCTAGTGATAGCTGTAGCAGTTGCAGCGCACTTCAGAAACCCTCCACCTCCCCCAGCTCCACTTGTATAGATCTGTTACAGGGTGATTTCATGTATGCTATACACAGAAGTTATTTCATATTGCATGCAGCATATTGTACTGCTCATGTGGATGTATTGGCAGTAGCAAGTCTGCTCTGCCACAGCAGCAGCAGCAGCAGCGTAGCAGATCCAAGACCAAACATGCCCTGCCATGTTTATTACCATGCTAAACTCAGTTGTCAGGACAGAATTTGTGTTATTGCTTAATAATTTTCCTATAAAATATAATTTATTGTAAATGTAAACTTTTAGACTATGCCATGTTTAAACATTTTTATGAAACCAACATGAACACTTCGAAGAACTTCGAAGAACTACATTTTATATAGATTTTCCCTGTTCTTTATTGTGGAACTCTGATTTGTCATTGATCCACAGTTTGAAGTACTATGTGCAATGTGCAACATTTTTAGGTTTAATACTTAGGAGTTTTGAAAAATCCCTAACTCTAGCTCTAGCAATAGCAATGCTGGCCTTAGCAAACACTACTAATCAATGCCACAAGCACAGGCACATCAGAGTAAACAACTTAACCTGCCAGAAATGCCATTAAACACCTCAGTTCTTTTCATCTCTCTCTCTCTCCTCGTGCACATCAATCACAGCACCACAGCATCATCAGAAAGAGTACATCTGAAATCATGATGGATGACAACTTCCTCCAGATTTCCCCACCTGTGCCAAAGCCATTAAACTAAAGGCATCGAAATGTTCAGGCGAATAAGAATCTCCTCACTCTCACATCCATCCCGCCGTACCGAACCCAGAGACACTTTCATAGTTTGACTGTGTGAGAGCTCTCAGAGTCATAATGGTGATATTCCCTTTAAAGTATAACTTTATCCAGTAATTATTTACTTAAAGGTTATTTATTCAACCTCTTGTCATTCCAAACCAATGTCTTTCTTCTGTGGAAGAAAAAATTGTGAATTTCTTAACACCATCCTGGCCACTTTTCCATAAAGTGACTCTTTTCCATTTAACAAATTTCAGTGGGGTTGGGGTCTTACTCCATAAAGACAAAAAAAAAAAAACTTCATATTCTGTAAGTGTAACATATAATAATAGCATATTATTCATGCACGATATTCCAAATCTTCTGAAGTCATATAAAATGTTAGTATGAGAAATAGAAATCAGACATTTAAGTAGTTATCCATTGAAAATCTTGATTTCATGAAAAAAGTAGTAATGTCCAACACACTCTCATGGCAATTCAAAACTAGTTTTGGCGAATTGGTGGCAAATTCATATAATCTCATTTGTAAATTTTTGCATAATCTGCTTACCTTCCTACTTACTTTTGTCAAAAAAAGCATACATTTTGTTATGAATCAAATTGTATAATTTCATAAGAGCTTGCCGTCAATTCGGCATAATGTAAAATACAAACCCGATTCCAAAAAAGTTGGGACACTGTACAAATTGTGAATAAAAACAGAATGCAATGACGTGGAAGTTTCAATATTTTATTCATGATTCATATTTTATGACATATCAAATGTTTAAACTGAGTAAATGTATCATTTTAAGGGAAAAATAGTTGATTTTAAATTTCATGGCATCAACACATCTCAAAAAAGTTGGGACAAGGCCATGTTTACCACTGTGTGGCATCCCCTCTTCTTTTTATAACAGTCTGCAAACGTCTGGGGACTGAGGAGACAAGTTGCTCAAGTTTAGGAATAGGAATGTTGTCCCATTCTTGTCTAATACAGGCTTCTAGTTGCTCAACTGTCTTAGGTCTTCTCCGTCGCGTCTTCCTCTTTATGATGTGCCAAATGTTTGTAATTGATGCAGTATGTGGTCTGACATTGTCATGTTGGAAAATGCAAGGTCTTCCCTGAAAGAGACGACGTCTGGATGGGAGCATATGTTGTTCTAGGATATACTTGGATATACCTTTCAGCATTGATGGTGCCTTTCCAGATGTGTAAGCTGCCCATGCCACACGCACTCATGCAACCCCATACCATCAGATATGCAAGCTTCTGAACTGAGCGCTGATAACAACGTGGATTGTCCCTTGTCCTCTTTAGTCCGATGACATGGCGTCCCAGTTTTCCAAAAAGAACTTCAAAATTTTGATTCGTCTGACCACAGAACAGTTTTCCACTTTGCCACAGTCCATTTTAAATGAGCCTTGGCCCAGAGAAAACGCCTGCGCTTCTGGATTATGTTTAGATATGGCTTATTTTTTGACCTATAGTTTTAGCCGGCAACGGCGAATGGCACGGTGGATTGTGTTCACCGACAATGTTTTCTGGAAGTATTCCTGAGCCCATGTTGTGATTTCCATTACAGTAGCATTCCTGTATGTGATGCAGTGCCGTCTAAGGGCCCGAAGATCACAGGCATCCAGTATGGTTTTCCGGCCTTGACCCTTACGCACAGAGATTGTTCCAGATTCTCTGAATCTTTGGATGATATTATGCACTGTAGATGATGATAACTTCAAACTCTTTGTAGTTTTTCTCTGAGAAACTCCTTTCTGATATTGCTCCACTATTTTTCGCCGCAGCATTGGGGGAATTGGTGATCTGCCCACCTTGACTTCTGAGAGACACTGCCACTCTGAGAGGCTCTTTTTATACCCAATGTTGCCAGTTGACCTAATAAGTTGCAAATTGGTCCTCCAGCTGTTCCTTATATGTACATTTAACTTTTCCGGCCTCTTATTGCTACCTGTCCCAACTTTTTTGAAATCCAAAATGAGCCAATATTTGACATTTCAAAATGTCTCACTTTCAATATTTGATATGTTATCTATATTCTATTTTGAATAAAATATAAGTTTATGAGATTTGTAAATTATTCCATTCCTTTTTTACTCAAATTTGTACAGTGTCCCAACTTTTTTGGAATTGGGTTTGTAGTTATTTTCTCATGAAATCAGGTTGTAATGTTTGATTTATAAACAAATTGCTCTTTTGAGTCAAAAGCTTTTAAATGAACTGATTGAATCATTTGGACCAGTTTGTGAAGTTCAACAATCATGAACCAGACTCATTCAGCGGTTATTTACAGGAGGGAAAAATGATTAGTTAATAATACTTTCTGTATATTTCCCACACAAACAGACCCAGAGCGCATTTCAGAAACTTGATGAGACAGCATCTTATAATGCTTAGCAAGACTTAAAGGGATAGTTCACCCAAAAATGAAATTTGATGTTTATCTGCTTACCTAGGGTCACCATACGTGCCATTTTCCCAGGACGCGTCCTGGCCAGGATTTGTTTTGGCTTTGTTTTCCTGTTTTCATGCTTGCTGAAGGTAATGATCGAAAAGTAGTTTGACCAATAACATGCAAGCATTGTACATACAGTAATGGACCAATCATGGCGTGTGAGAAGGTGGAATCTACGGTCAAAGCGATGCAATTATGCGTACATATGAGGTGTGTTCACTTAAAAGCAGTGCGGCTCGACCGATCAGTGTTTGATATCAAAGTACCTCGAGAGAGTTTCGAATGCGTAACCGTCTGTATGGTACTTTGATGTCATACACCGATTGGTCTGCACACGCAAACAAAGCCAAAACCTAGATATTTTAGGCAATATAGAAATCCTGGCCAGGATGCGTCCTGGGAAAATGGCACGTAGGTCACCCATCTTACCCCCAGGGCATCCAAGATGTAGGTGGACTTTGTTTCTTCAGTAGAACACAAAAAAAGATTTTTAACTCAAACCGTTGCAATCTGTCAGTCATATAATAGAAGTGAATGGGAATCACGGCTTTGAGAATCAAAAAACCTGAAAATGAAATTAAACCCTCGTGACGATACATTGATGTGTAAATACACGAAACGATCAGGTCTGTGCAATAAACTGAACAGTATTTATATAGTTTTTTTTACCTCTGATTCACCGCAATGTCTGAACTGTCCTGAGCACGTTCGCGTCTTCTTCTTCAGCCAGCGCGTGACGCCTCTTCTTCTTCTTCATGCTTTATGACAGGCTTATAAGTGCATTACCGCCCGAACCCGCCACCTATTCTCAAATGCCATTGACACTCCTAACGAGATGTAGATAGATTGTCATGGTCCATTTGAGAGATAGTGGCGGTAATCCTTAATCTGCGATCTGCCATAAAGCAAAAGAAGAAGAAGATGCTTCACGCCCCGGCGAAGAAGATGACGTAACTCACTCAGGACACGCTCAGGGACATGTCGACATGCGTAAGCAGAGGTAAAAAACGATATACAGTTGGGTACGGAAAGTATTCAGACCCCTTAATTTTTTCACTCTTTGTTATATTGCAGCCAGTTGCTAAAATCATTTAAGTTAATTTTTTTTCCTCATTTATGTACACACAGCACCCCATATTGACAGAACAACACAGACTTGTTGACATTTTTGCAGATTTATTAAAAAGAAAAACTGAAATAGCACATGGTCCTAAGTACTCAGACCCTTTGCTGTGACACTCATATATTTAAATCAGGTGCTGTCCATTTCTTCTGATCATACTTGAGATGGTTCTACACCTTCATTTGAGTCCAGCTGTGTTTGATTATACTGTTTGGACTTGAATAGGAAAGCCACACACATGTCTATATAACACCTTACAGCTCACAGTGCATGTCAGAGCAAATGAAATCATGAGGTCAAAGGAACTGCCTGGAGAGCTCAGAGACAGAATTTTGGCAAGGCACAGATCTGGCCAAGGTTCCAAAAAAAATTCTGCTGCACTTAAGGTTCCTAAGAGCACAGTGGCTTCCATTCCTTAAATGGAAGACGTTTGGGATGACCTGAACCCTTCCTAGAGCTGGCCGTCCAAACTGAGCTATTGGGGGAGAAGATTCTTGGTGAGAGAGGTAAAGAAGAACCAAAGATCACTGTGGCTGAGCTCCAGAGATGCAGTCGGGAGATGGGAGAAAGTTGTAGAAAGTCAACCATCACTGCAGCCCTCCACCAGTCGGGGCTTTATGGCAGAGTGGCCCGACGGAAGCATCTCCTCTGTGCAAGACACATGAAAGCCTGCATGTAGTTTGTTAAAAAACACCTGAAGGACTCCTAGATGGTGAGAAATAAGATTATCTGGTTTGATGAGACCAAGATAGAACTTTTTTTGGCCTTAATTCTAAGTGGTATGTGTGTAGAAAACCAGGCACTGCTCATCACCTTTCATCACCTGTCCAATACAGTCCCAACTTTGAAGCATGGTGGTGGCAGCATCATGTTGTGGGGGTGTTTTTCAGCTGCAGGGTTAGGACGACTGGTTGCAATCGAGGGAAGATGAATGCGGCCAAGTACAGGGATTTCCTGGACGAAAACCTTCTCCAGAGTGCTCAGGACCTCAGACTGGGCCGAAAGGTTTACCTTCCAACAAGACAATGACCTAAGCACACAGCTAAAATAACGAAGGAGTGGCTTCACAACAACTCTGTGACTGTTTTTGAATGGCCCAGCCAGAGCCCTGACTTAAACCCAATTGAGCATCTCTGGAGAGACCTAAAAATGGCTGTCCACCACCGTTTACCATCCAACCTGACAGAACTGGAGATGATCTGCAAGGAGGAATGGCAGAGGATCTCCAAATCCAGGTGTGAAAAACTTATTGCATCTTTCCCAAAAAGACTCATGCTGTATTAGATCAAAAGGGTGCTTCTACTAAATACTGAGCAAAGGGGTCTGAATACTTAGGACCATGTGATTATTTCAGTTTTTCTTTTTTAATAATTCTGCAAAAATGTCAACAATTCTGTGTTTTTCTGTCAATATGGGGTGCTGTGTGTACATTAATGAGGAAAAAAAATTTACTTAAATGATTTTAGCAAATGGCTGCAATATAACAAAGAGTGAAAAATTTAAGGGGGTCTGGATACTTTCCGTACCCACTGTATATACTGTTCAGTTTCTTGCACAGACCAATCATTTGTGTCCTTTACACATCTTGTATCTTCACATCTCAAGTTTTACTTTGATTTTGGTTTGGTAGTTTTTTTTACGTTCAAACGCCATTATTCCCTTCCTTACATAATGAAGTTAAAAATCTTTGTTTGTGTTCTACTGAAGAAACGTCTCGGTTACGTATGTAACCCTCTTTCCCTGAAGGAGGGAATGGAGACGTCATGTCGACGAATTGGGATCTCGCTTAGAGGACCAATCTACTTCGAATGTAAACTAAACGAGCCAATGCAAATTGGCATGCGATTATTGCATCCAGCTGCTGCTGATCACAGTGTGAGTATAAGTAGGCAGCAGGTGCAGCGCATATTCAGGTTTTCGCTGAGGAGCCGAGCCAGTAACCCGGCCGCTCAGCAGTGGTACAGAAGCTGTGGCGACGAGACGTGACGTCTCCGTTCCCTCCTCAGGTAACGAGGGTTACTATTACCGAGACGTTCCCTTTCAGTCGGTCCTCTCGACGTCAACGTCGGAGGACCGCCGAAATTGGGATCCTACCAAAGGGCCACAGCTACTGCCCCTTCCAGTGTCCTGTTGAAGCCACCTGCGCCCCTATTTTTTGGCGTAGGCCAGGGCTTCTTCACAAGAGGACCAGCTACTGCTGCAATGGCACTACCCAATGAGTAAGACTGGATAACACTAGGAAAACGTACCCGTTCTACTTGGAACAGGGCGTTACGGAAGCTCGAACCTTCCCGAAGGAGGTTTCGGAAGCAATACACATATGAACATCCCTTAGGTGCATATGGAAGAATGGGGGTGATTGAACCCTCTTGGAATGGCAAAAGTCTGCCGGGGAAACAAGGCCTCGAGGCTATACCGTGGACTTTACACAAATGAGATCCACTTAGGTCTTACATATGGAACCCAGCCCTCTACCGTTTCTCACGGATTCATCGAGTGAGGGCCAGGCGCCGGATGTTCCACCACGTCTGGCTGCCGAGGGGACGGAGGAACTCAACAGGGTCTACTGTATGGACTCTCTGGAGTGATTTTGCAAGCCGACCCGAAGCCGGGGCCTCTCAGTGCTTCTACCCGTTTGAGGTGAGAACACAGGAGGATACCGGCTCCACACGAAGGCTATAGAATCTAGCGAATGTGTTAGGGGTCACCCAGCCTGCAGCTCTTCAGATATCTGCCAGCGAGGTGCCACGAGCCAGCGCCTAGGAGGATGCAACACTCCTAGTAGAGTTAGCTTGCAACCTGAGCGGGCAGGGCATACCCTGTGCCTGATAAGCCAG
The DNA here is from genome assembly GCA_018155175.1 of Sinocyclocheilus anophthalmus. Lineage (NCBI taxonomy): Eukaryota > Metazoa > Chordata > Actinopteri > Cypriniformes > Cyprinidae > Sinocyclocheilus > Sinocyclocheilus anophthalmus. The sequence goes on along the minus strand of JADLZN010001098.1, from coordinate 1,190,336 downwards.
GGTGATGGCATCCACTATCCAGTGGGCCATCCTCTGCTTGGAGACAGCTTTCCCCTTCTGCTGTCCTCCAAAGCAGACAAAGAGCTGGTTTGAGGTCCTGAAGCTTTGTGTCCGGTCAATGTAGCACCTCAATGTTCGGACGGGACAAAGCAAAGCTAGGGGTTGGTCTGCCTCCTCCGGGGGCAGTGCTTGGAGGTTCACCACCTTATCCCTGAAGGGAGTAGCGGGAACCTTGGGCACGTAGCCGGGCCGGGGCCTCAGGGTTACCTGGGAATCAGCCGGCCCGAACTCTAGGCACGAATCGTTGACCGAAAATGCGTGCAGGTCCCCTACCCTCTTGATAGAGGCCAATGCCAGCAGGAGCAAAGTCTTCATTGAGAGGAACTTCAGCTCCACTGCCTGTAAAGGCTCAAACGGGGCCTGCTGTAGTGCCGTGAGCACCAGACTCAGGTCCCAAGAGGGTATAGAGGGGGGCCGTGGAGGATTTAACCTTCTCGCCCCCCTAAGGAATCTGACGACCAAGTCATGCTTCCCCAACGACCTCCCTTCTACGGGGTCGTGGTTAGCAGCGATTGCAACATGAATTTTAATGGTGGAGGGAGACAGCCTTCGCTCCAGCCCCTGCTGCAAGAAGGACAGCACAACTCCGATCGGGCATCTCCGGGGGTCTTCTCGGCGAGAAGAACACCACTCAACGAACAGGTTCCACTTCAAAGCGTAGGCGTGTCTCATAGACGGTGCTCTCGCTGAAGTGATGGTGTCAACTACCCCTTGGGGTAGGCCACCTAGAACCTCCGCGTCCCGTCCAGGGACCAGACATGAAGTTTCCAGAGGTCTGGACGTGGGTGCCAAAGGGTGCCCCGTCTCTGAGTCAGTAAATCCTTCCTCAGAGGAATCGGCCAGGGAGGGGCTGTCGCGAGGATCATTCGTTTCCGGGAACCCAGGTCCGGGTAGGCCAATAGGGCGCCACCAGCAGGACGTGCTCCTCGTCCTCCCTGACCTTGCACAGCATCTGTGCGAGAAGGCTCACTGGGGGAAACGCATACTTGCGAAGGCCCCGCGGCCAGCTGTGTGCCAGAGCGTCCGTGCCGAGTGTTCCGTCGGTCAGGGCGAAGAACAACTGGCAGTGAGAGGTTTCTGGAGAGGCAAACAGGTCTACCTGAGCGGCTCCGAAATGTCCCCAAACCAGCTGGACCGTCTGGGGATGGAGTCGCCATTCTCCCGGGAGCGCAGCTCGAGATAGCTCGTCGGCTGCCCGGTTGAGCAGCCCAGGAATGTGAACAGCACGAAGTGACCTCAGATGCTTCTGACTCCAGAGGAGGAGGTGGCGGGCGAGTTGCGATAAGCGACGGGAGCGCAGACCACCTTGTCGGTTGATGTACGCAACGGCCGCTGTATTGTCCGTGCGGACCAGTACATGCTTGCCTCATAAGCGCCCTTTGAGACGGCTCAGGGCAAGGTGCACTGCCAGCAACTCGAGGCAGTTGATGTGCCAGTGCAGTCGGGGCCCCGTCCAAACCCCTGACACTGCAAGCCCGTTGTACGTGGCCCCCCAGCCGGTGGTTGAGGCATCTGTGCAACCACAGCATGCCTGGAGACCTGCTCCAGGGGCACTCCTGCCCGGAGGAACGCAAGGTCTGACCACGGGGTGAAGGTTTGGCGGCAGGCCGGTGTCACCTGGACCCGGAAGGTGCCGCGTTGCCACGCCCACCTCGGGACTCGGCCATGGAGCCAGTGCTGCAGCGGTCTCATATGGAGTAGCCCCAGTGGCGTGACTGCCGCCGTGGCCGCCATATGCCAGGAGCCTCTGAAATTGTTTCAGTGGGACCGCCATCCTGCTCTTGAATGTATTCAAGCAGTTCAACACTGACTGAGCACGTTCCTGCGTGAGGCGTGCTGTCTGTTTGACCGAGTCCAACTCCATACCGAGAAAAAAGATCCTCTGCATCGGTGAGAGTTTGCTCCTTCCCAGTTGACCTGAAGGCCCAACAGGCTGAGGTGTGAAACCACCAAGTCCCTGTGCTCGCACAACTGATCCTGAGACTGGGCGAGTATGAGCCAATCGTCGAGGTAGTTGAGGATGCGAATGCCCCGCTCTCTCGTGGGAACAAGGGCTGCCTCCGTAACTTTCGTAAAGACACGGGGCGACAGGGACAGCCCGAAGGGCAGGACCTTGTACTGGTATGCCCGCCCCTCGAACGCAATCCGCAGGAATGGCCTGTGGCGCGGAAGGATCGAAACATGAAAGTACGCGTCCTTCAGGTCGATCGCTGCGAACCAGTCTTGGAGACGGATACACCTGAAATGCATTTCCCTCCTTCTCTTCGTGAAGCTCTGAACGGGAGTCGGTGAAGGGCCCGGTTCACGACGCGCAGGTCCAAGATAGGTCTCAACCCACCGCCTTTCTTGGGTACAATAAAGTAAGGGCTGTAAAACCCCGACCTCATATCGGCTGGAGGGACCGGCTCTATCGCGTCCTTCGCCAGTAGGACTGCGATCTCTGCACGCAAGACAGGGGCATCTGCTGCTTTCACTGACGTAAAGTGGACGCCCCTGAATTTGGGAGGGCGCCGGGCGAACTGAATCGCATAGCCGAGCCTGACGTTCGAAGGAGCCATCGAGACGGGCTAGGTAGCTCAAGCCAGGCTCCCAGACACAGCGCAAGTGCCATCAACGGAACTACAGGCGTACCCGCAACGGGGCAGCGTGAAAGAACGCAGGGACCCGGCCCGGGCGTCTCTTTGCCGGTCCGAGGCGGGGTCTGAGTGTGTGCAACACTGACCTGCGTTTGAGCAGAGGGTGCGTGGGTAGTCCGTTGGTTCGTCCTCCCGATCCGCCCACTGCTGCTCACTGGCGAGAGAGGAGGGTGAGTGTGATACGTACTAGATCGTCCACAACCCCCCGTCCCCTCTGGGGACCCAAAAAATAGAGGAATTGCTCTTTGTCGAGAAGTTGGGTACCACCGACCAAGGTCATTGGTGGAAAAATATTCTCCACCCGGCCCTCCTCCAGGGGAAGGAATGATGCGGTCACCATCTCCTGAAGAGCACTTCCTCCACCTCTGGGTCGCCCGTCCTCCGGGCCTCTTGCTCTCATCCGCTTGCCACCAGTTTGGCGTGGGCCTTGACGTGCGGGGCGGCTGCCCTGCGCCGGCTCCAACGGCACAGGCTTTGCTGGAGGCGAGAGCTCTGTCTTGTTTGCGGTGCGGGTGGCGCCCTGGCGACTGCAGCAGCTGCTCCCCTGCAGGATGTACCTGATGGCCTCCAGTCTGCTCTGGGTCCGCGGAGACCGCTGGGCACGTTCGCCACCGTTGGTGTCGCCGACAGGCCGGCCTGGGACACGTGGGCGTTCAAGGATCGTGTCTTGTCCGTCTCGCGCATGTTCAGCCAGTCACGAAGCCCGAATTGGCGCTCCTGGATCACCATATTGGACATGGCACGACCCAGAGACCGCGTCGTAACCTTCGTCGCTCGTGGCGCGAGGTCCGCCGCGGTGTGGAGTTCTCTGTGAACTTCCGGGTCGTGACCGCCCTCTTGCAAGTCCCTCAGTGCCTTGGCCTGGTGCACTTGCCATCACGCCGTAGCGTGTAAGGCGGAGGCAGCTTCTCTACAGGCCGTATAAGCATCGCCGGACAGACAAGATGAGTACCTACAGACCCGGGAGGGAAGGCATGGTTCTCTCTGCCGGTTGGAGGCGGTATTAGGACTCAACTGCATTGCAACCGACCGCTCCACTGGGGGGACCCTTTTAACCCCCTAGCTGCCCCACCATTGATGGTGGTGAGGGAGGAGGATCCAGCAATTCAGTTTCCGGCAGTAAAAAGGTGCCGTCCACGACCTGTGAGCTCCTCATGCACCTCCGGGAAAAAAGGCACCGAGGCGGGGCGCTGAGAACCAGCGCGGACCGCCCCGGGACCAATCTTGCAACCTTGAGGGCTCGGGACACGGTGAACGTCTTCACTCGAGCCCTACCCCTACGGCGGCCCGTGAAAGCATAGCCATTATTTCTGGATCCGAGCCAGGCATTGCTACGGTCCCGGAGGAGAGCAGCGCAGCCGAATTTTCCTCTCCAGAAAGCTCTGGCTCCCCCTCCGATGCTGCAACCGACATCCGATTGTTGGGGGGAGCCTTGGAAGAAACAGGTGGTACCCCCCCGGAGGGTCCAGCCTGCTCTTTTTGAGAGCTCTGCTGGTTTCGAATTGCCGGCGGGCTTGGGCATCCCCGGAGGGGAATTCCTCACCGTGACCTTAAGACCAGTCCGCCCACTGCTAGAAGGACGCCCCCGGCTGCCACCAGGGGGAACCCCAGATCTAGGCGGTGGCATGGGCACTCTGCCCCCTTGCAGGAAACAGAGTCCGGTCCGCAACTCCGAGCCCCCCCTTGCCGAGATGGTCATACCCCCGCCCTGGGAGCATGAGCCATCCACGAAAGCCACCTCAGCGTGCTTCATGCCCAGGCACGAGAGGCAGCGATCGTGACCATCACCCAGCGCCAGGTAACGACCTCATCCAGAACGCCCGGGTGATACGTTTTCTATAGCAAGACCCACATCGTCTTTCTAAAGACGTAACGTCAAGTTTGCCAAGCAACGTCGTCTTTAGAACGACGCACCCGAAATTGCTCTTTTAGGGAAAAAGCTCTTTTAGCGTGCTGAGGCTCACAGGGGAGATGATCATTTGCAACACAAACAGGGGGTAGTGCAGCCTGATGTGTGCAACCCACTCGACACGGGAAACCACCACCGCTGAAGCGCCGTACCGCCAACACGAAGAGCTCTCCAAGAGCGTGCTGAACTCGTTCAGTCTTCTCTCCGTAGAGTAGTCAGGAGCGGAATGATGTGATCGCTCGGCTCCGAAGCGAAAAGTTGAATATGTGCTGCATCTGCTGCCTACTTAAACTCACGCTGTGATCAGTGGCAGTTGGATGCAGTTATCGCATGCCAATGTGCATTGGCTCTTTAGTTTACACTCGAAGTAGATTGGTCCCTCTAAGCGAGATCCCAATTTCGTCGGTCCTCCGACGTGACGTCGAGAGTGACCGACTGAAAGGGAAAAGTCACCTACATCTTGGATGCCCTGGGGGTAAGCAGATAAACATCACATTTTCATTTTTGGTGAACTATCCCTTTAATTCTATTCAAGATTTTAGAGCTTGATTAATTTTAAAAGCTTTTTTTTTTGCAAATTCAGAATGATTAACTGTGAATCACAATACAATTTTATTAGATTTGAGTAACATGACTGTAAATGTTTTTTTTATGTTCTCTAATGTGTCTTGAGCAAGAAAAAAAACAATAAACTACTCGCACCAAAAATAACTTGAATAGAAATGTTAAATATGCTGTATGTGCAACATGAATACAGTGAAGAGTGCACTGTGCCAACACAATCTCATAGAAATTTGTAACTATTTTTGGTTACACTTTATTTTAAGGTGTCCTTGTTATAGTGTAATTATACAATTAAGTACTGAGTAGTATTAATTAATAACTTGTACTTGCTATATGGTAAGAGTTAAGATTAGGGTTTGGTTTAGGGTTTATAATTATGTATATTTTACTTGTATTACTACAATAACACTGTAACACGTGGATCAATGAAACGGTAAAATAAAGTGTTACCCTATTATTTATATTTTGCCATATTGGTGACTAATTCATATAAATTTGTACAATCTCATTTGTACCTTTTCGTGCAATCTGCTTACGCCCCACTGATGATTAGATTTCGGGGAGGTTTCTTTCTAAAAATGGTACAATTTCATACAAATCACTTGTATGAATGTGTGAATTATATGAAATCATCACCGCATAAGATCCGCATAATAAAAATATTTTAGAGCTGAGCATAACTATGAATATTTCCATATTTCGTTTTAAATTTTTCAAAAGGTTATATTTTATTTATTTCCAAGATTTTTTTCTCTATGACAGCCCAGTCTTCATTCACCTCCATTATATAGCCAAGATTATTCCATAGAAGAGCATAAGTCATATCGGTTTGGAACATGAGGTTGAGTAAATAAAAATACATTTGAAATGCATTGTTACTTTAAATTCACACAAACGCACATTGGGCACATAGACATGTGCATACACACACATTCACTCCAAACCATACAAAGCGTTCTCCATCTTTCCAGGCTCATATATTCTGCCATAAACAGACTATCAGTCCAAACGGCATGGGGCACAGGACGCAGCTCCAGTCATTATTAGCGGTGCCCTCCGTATTGTGTTGGGAATGAGCTGTGATTGCCAGTTATGTGTAATATGCTGTGAATGTGCATTGACATGGCTGACTGCTCAGCAATATACAAGGCAATTAACTCGATTACCCTATCTCAGACTAACGCTACAGGTCTGAGTGAGAGAATGAAGACACTCTGCTAGCACTAAAGCTATGAGCACCAGAAAGAACAGTTAGCAGAAGACAAAAGCTGGCCAATCAATTTTGCTATGCTTTGTGGCCTATATCTGTAAGACAGTAAGTACCTGGACAGTTTGAATTATTGAAATGTATGTGTGGACTATTATATTATGTCGTTTTATGTTAGTATTAGCAGAACCAAACTGCAACAATGTTTAAAACTTGCCATCATGATACTAGGGTGTTTTCTTGGTGGTTGCTACAGTATGGCATTCCTAGAGGGATGGGTTTTTTTTGTTTCCAAAAAAGCCAATTAAGGTTGCAAGTTCCATTGTTACCAACATAGTTCAATGATTCTGTGTTTCCCAAAAATAAAAATGAGCAAAACTCTAGTTAGAAACGTAGTTTCTTGTTAATGTGACATGGAGCAAAATAAGAAACTTTCCTTCCATATATGCAAATTTAATTAAACATATTTTAGTTTGTTAAGAGAATGAAAGCGAAGTGGAGGTCAATATGTATTGTTTATGATAATACCCTAATTATTGTTTTAACAATGTGTCAGCTGATGTCACTCACGTAGCAAAAACAAACAAAAACAGGCACTAAGTGTGAATGCTTTCACTGTGTGGTGGAGCCTATTTTAATGTCATTAGAATGACCTCGAATCTCAAGATATAAGCTTACTAAAACTTTTTCTTATGAAATGATTAGTCTTATATTTTTTATCAAATGATATATAGTCAAGAAATATCATATGTGCAATATTGCTATTTTTCCCAAATATATCTGCACTGATTTTATAAAACAGTTCAATAGACACTAAGTTACCATTTTTAGTTACATTTTAGACACAGTATTGTCAGTGTTTTATGTTTTTGCTTTATTTCATCAATAAAAATTTCCAAAAGAAACCACAACAAAAAGGTTTTGTGTCCGAGCAACAAATAGCAGTGTGTTGTTACTGAATGAATCCATTTTTTTTTTACAAATTCGTTTAATAAATGATTCAGTGACTGAATGAATGACCCATTTTAATGAATCAGTTTAATAAATGATTCAATGACCAAAATGAATCAGACGTTGGGACAAATCATGTAAATATGACTCAATGAGACTTAACTCATTAAGACTACTTGCCTTCACCTACTGGGTTTTAGTTTAAATATTTAAGTATCATTTAATACAAAAATAATAAATAATATATATATATATATAATCTTTTCATTTCTGTCACTACTGTGAACCACCGCACAGAATGTGAAGAATATGAGTTTTAAGAGTCAGCTGTCCATGATGGGGCCAAAACAGTCTAAGTACCAGCACAAAATCACACTCAGCAAAAGATTTAGTTATTTGGTCAGTTGTCAATATTGCATTTTGCACACCACTATTAAAGCACGGTTTTTGAAAAGTATGCTTATTCAAATGTGCTCTTGAACCCCAGAGGATGAAACAAGAGAAAAACCAGGACTGAATCATTGTAAAATAAAGCAAAACAAAAATAAAATAAAGTAGTCCTCTGAAGCCAGATGCATTAACCTGACATTTATGAATCGATTATTCAGTTATGACTTATATTTTCAAATGAAAATGGTTTAAATATCAGATGTGTGACAAAGTTTACAGTTTCAGAAAACAGCCATGATTAATTATTTTCTCCAACAATGTATCATACTATGGTAGTTAAACAGTGAGTTATCTTGTTGTATGGGAAACACACCCCAGGTTGGTTACTAGGTGGCTGCTCAGTCAGAATTATTGTTGCCAAGTTATGGGTTTAAAGTTTTGCTTCCATAATGCCTTCTGCCTGACTACCTTTGTCTTCCATTGTTACATAAAAAGACAGTTCACATGATTGGTTGAGCCAGACGTTTATGTTGTGCTCAAAAAAGAGCAATTTTTTTAAAGCACCACAGTTTTCTCTGCAGATTTAATATTTTGTCATCGAAAAAAAATCTGATTATAAATGACTCTATATATTACATACAAGGAGAAGGCTGAAAAACATCTATGCAGTGGGGCTTTGAGCCCACAATATCACATATCTGGCCAAGAAATTGAGACGCAACCCACTGTTGTTTTGTTGAATGAAGGCCTGAGAAAATATGCCATGCTGGGAGCCAACAATTACATGCAAAACACATTGCTAGACAGGGAAGGGGCCGACAAACAAACGGTGAACAAACAGGAGATGGGAGCACACAGAACACATGAATCCTGAGGGATGAAACCTGCCGCGTGCTCTCTGACTCACTCACAAAACTCATGAGTCCGGCTAGTTAACATGCCATGACTGAAAATGTGAGAAAAAAATAATTTCATATGTATTTGATTGCACATAAATGGCAGACATTTGATCAGTTTTAGTAAAAATGTTTAGCGGTTAACAAAGTCATTTGATTTGCATATTGCCAATTTAACTTAATACAGCATTCACAATGCAATTCTTTACTGACATAATACTGAGTGAGGAAAAAAGGTGCTTTCATGCCATATTGGAATTAATGCAATTACGAGATAGAAAAAAAGCATTCATGTCTTTGTATATGTCAGACTTGTGCTCCTGTTTTGTTGTGTTTCTATCCCCATGTGCTCCCCGTGACCCAGTTTCTCCCTTGTTTGATTGTGTTCATTTGATTCAGGTGTGTCTTGTCAATTACCCTTGTTTCGTCCTGTATTTAAAGTGTTTTTTGCCCTATGTTCAGAGGAGAACTGGCCCCCCGACTGAGCCTGGTTTCTCTCAAGGTTTTTTTCTCCATTCTGTCACCGATGGAGTTTTGGTTCCAGTTTTTTGGGTTTTGGAGTTTTGGTGAGTAGTTGGGGACATTTAATATCCAGCGATATCGTCGTCTTGATTGCACAGACACTATTTAAACTGAACTGAGCTGGATAATGACATCACTGAATTCAATGATGAACTGCCTTTAACTGAAAATGTAATGTTTACTATTATCATTTTGCATTATTGACACACTATTTTCCTAATTAATGCTGTACAGTTGCTTTGACACAATCTGTATTGTTAAAAGCGCTATATAAATAAAGGTGACTTGACTTGGCTATGTTCCCTTGTCCAGTGTTATATGTCTATTGGTGCTACGTGTGTCTCTTACCTGCCTTGCGTTCCCCTTGGATGTTTATTAAAGACTGTTATTCGTGAATCTCCTGCGTCTCCGCGTTCCTTTGCTCCTGCACAGCAGACACCCGTGACAGAACACTGGACCAAAAAAATGAACAGGGCAGAGGACTTTATTTGGAACCTCCAGCAGGATGGACAGCCTTTAGAGCGATATGTGGAGGAGTTCCTGATTTTACACCGGTTATGTGGGAGTCGATCACACAGTTAATGCTTGCTTCCAGATGGGACTCGATGATGATAATTTGTTTCGAGTCATTTCTCCTGATGATTGTTATAGACCCGTAGCTGACTTTATTAATTATGTCCTCGATTTAACTGGGTTGGAGTTCATAGTTGATGTAGATCAGTGGTTCTCAAACCTGTCATGGAGTACCCCCAGACCTGTATGTCTCCCTCATCTATCACACTTGATTCTACTCATCAGCTCATTAGTGGAGACTGCAAGACCTGAAGTGGGTGTGTCAGTATAGTGAGACATCAATGTTCAGTGCTGGGGTAGTTTCATGAAGTGTAGAACCACTGATGTAGATAATCGTCCTGTTCCCATCCGGAAGCATGTGGGTGCTTCAGCTCTGATCTCCAGAGTCCGCTCCAGTGTCCGGCTCCAGCCCCTGAGTCCGTTCATTTCATCAAGTTCAGTCCTGAATCCACTACAGCCCAAACAAATTCAGAGTTCGTTCCAAGCCCAGAGAGCGCTGTTGTTCCCATGTCTGGCCCAGGGAGGGCCTCAGATCCCGAGTCAAGCCCAGAGAGGGCTCCTGTTCCCACGTCCAGTCCAGAGAGGGCTCCTGTTCCCACATCTGACCCATAATGGCCTCGATCCCTAGTTAAGCCCAGGGAGGGCTCCTGTTCCCACGTCAAGCCCAGAGAGGGCTCCTGTCCCCACATTCAGCCCAGAGAGGACTGTTGTTCCAACGTTAGGCCCAGGGAGGGCCTCAAATCCAGAGTCAAGCCCAGGGAGGACTCCTGTTCCCACTTTAGGCCCAGAGAGGGTCTCAGATCCTGAGTTTAGCCCAGAGCGGGCTTCTTTTCCCGAATGCAGCCTGGAGTGGACTTCTGAGCCCAGGCCAGATCCAGTTCCAGCCAGGGGATCCGGAGTCTTCCCCAAGAAAATTTGGGGGGGTCTATACATCTCCGGCTGTAGGGGCCGGGCTGAGTTCCGAGGCCAAGGCCACGGAGGCCATTCCGGAACTGCCTGCTCCACCATGGTTCCCGGAACCGGTACCGCCCTGGAGGAAGCCCGTCCGGGGCAAGCCTAGCCTGATAGATCCTTCGCTCCTGCACAGCAGACACCCATGACAGTATAACTCGTGAACTCTGAATTTTCTGAGAGCTCTGACTTACTGCAACATCACCCTTAAGTACTCAGCAGTAAAATCGAATTAATCTAATTACTAATTCATTGGTTTAATAATTCAATAATTGAATCAAAAAATGAAAACGCCGGCTCCTGCGTCAGCAGCATCACACCCAGGTGTTTTGTGGGACTCGAAGACTGACACTGAAGAGAAGAAATTGTTGAATGAAGTCATTATTTTTGTTTTCTTTGTGCACAAAAAGTATTCTCATAGCTTCATAACATTACGGTTGAACCACTGATGTCACATGGACTATTCTGACAATGTCCTCACTACCTTTCTGGGTCTTGAACGTGGTAGTTGTGAATGCAGGGTCAGAAAACTCTCGGATTTCATCAAACATTTCTTAATTTGTGTTCCAAAGATGAACGAAGGTCTTACGGGTTTGGAACGACATGAGGGTGAGTAATTAATGACAGAATTTTGGGGTGAACTAACCCTTTAATAATGCAAGAACAATAAACAAAATCTATAAAATACAGTTTATTGTAGTTAATATCGCACTAAATAAATTATTAATAATGTACAGTGCCGCGGAAAGGATTTTGCCCCCTTCCTGTTTTTTTTTGGGGGGGGGGTTTGCATATTTGTCACACTTAAAAGATTCAGATCCTCAACCAATATATGCAATAATACAAAATACAGTTCAATCACGAGAACTCTGAAGATTTTAGCATGGGGATAGATATGACAATGTTAATGTATTTGGTCTTGGCGGAATAGAGCTGGGGAAGGTGGAGGGTTTCTGAGAAACTCTGAAAGCGCGCTGCAGGGATCTCTAGTGAATGCTAACCAGCCATATAAATGCAAGTCAGTAAGCTCATTGGCTGCATATGCATTATGAACCAATCAGCTTGTGCCAAGTCCTTTAACTCTCTGAATATCATCAGTTAACAACCCATCAGCCTGCGCCATCTATAGTTTCATGACTGAACTATATATTTTGAAATTATGATTTAATTTATTAAGGGAAAAAAGCCTCCTCCTGTTACATCATGAAAGAACTGTGATTAACCACATTATTTTAGAAAGCTGAGTTAAATTTCACTAGCCACACCCAGGCCTGATTACTGCCAGACCTGTTAAATAAAGAAATCTCTTAAATAGAACCTGTCTGACAAAGAAAAGCATGCTTAAGGAGCAACACATCATGCCGCGATCTAAAAAAAATTCAAGAACAGATGAGAATCAAAACAGTTGACATGTATCAGTCTGGAAAGGGTTATAAAACCATTTCTAAGGCTTTGGGACTCCAGTGAACCACGGTCAGAGCCATTATCCACAAATTGAGAAAACTTGGAGCAGTGGTGAACCTTTCCAGGATCGTCTGGCCAACCAAAATTACTCCAAGAGCGTAATGACGACTCATCCAAGAGGTCATAAAAAACCCAGAACAACATCTAAAGAACAGCAGGCCTCACTTGCCTCAATTAAGGTCAGTGTTCATTATTCAACAATAAGAAAGAGACTGGGCAAAAACGGCATCCATGGGAGAGTTCCAAGGCAAAAGTCATTGCTGACCAAAAGAACACAAAGGCTCGTCTCTCATTTGCCAAAAAATATCTTGATTATCCCCAAGACTTTTGGGCAAATATTCTGTGGACTGATGAGACAAAAGTTGAACTTTTTGGAAGGTGTGTGTTCCGTTACATCTGGCGTAAAACCAACATAGCATTTCATAAAAAGAACATCATACCAACAGTCAAACATGGTGGGGGTAGTGTGATGATCTGGGGCTGCTTTGCAGCTTCAGGACCTGGACAACTTGCCATAATTGATGGAACCATGAATTCTGCAGTCTATCAGAAAATCCTGATGGAGAATGTCCGACCATCACTTTGTAACCTCAAGCTCAAGCGCACTTGGGTTATGCAGCAAAACAAAATTACAAGAAAAACAATGCAGAAACACAAAATTAAGGTTTTGGAGTGGCCAAGTCAAAGTCCGGACTTAAATCCGATTGAGATGCTTCAACAGTCCATTCATGCTCGAAAACCCTCCAATGTGGCTGAATTAAAACAATTCTGCAAAGAAGAGTGGGCCAAAATTCCTCCACAGTGATGTGAAAAACTCATTGCCAGTTATCGCAAACGCTTGATTGCAGTTGTTGCTGCAAAGGGTGGCACAACCAGTTATTAGATTTAGGGGGCAATTACTTTCTCACGTAGGGCCAGGCAGGTTTGGACAGCTATTTTCCCTTAATAAATGAAATCATCATTCAAAAACTGAATTTTGACTGCATACAGTCAGTGTTCTTTCTTTTGCTCATTTTTAGTAAATCACAAAAAGAAATTTCCCCTCCCATCGGCGCTGTTTTGGAATTACGCTCTCACGCTAATTTGCCCTGTTTAGTAAAACTGGCCCTAATAGTGTTGCCACCGATATACATAATTCCAAGTCAGTTTGGATTGTGAACAGCTCAGAGAATGTCCTGAGTTTACATTAATTTCCACTATAGCTCCACTTGTGGCAACACTGAAATTGCAAAAACATACATTAATTGCGTTATGAATTGCATTCTGATGCATTTCAGAATCAAGCTTATACGTTTAAGTAACTTGCGCAGAGTACGTTTTGCCCTTTTTTTGGGTCAATAACCGGTTCATTCTTTCACTCTCTCGCCTACCCTGTGTGTGTATTTGCAGGCCTTCCTTTTCATGTACGTTTCAGGTTACAGTGTCACCGCTCTCTAGTGGCTCTGGTTGGCTGCTGTGCTGATGTCGGTTGGCCCTGGGTTTGCCCTCTCACTGATCAGTCTCTAATCCTCGCTGATGGGGGTCTGCACTGGGATTAGGGGGGCACAGGACCACATCTCTGGGGCGGCTGGTCATCCCCCCTGGAGAGAGGAAGCTCAGAAATATATGCTGAGATGGGAACTCTGAGAAGTTGACTGAAACTATACGCAGACGAGACATTATTAGCGTGCTCGCCAAGGCAAAGATCACCATTATTTTTGTTAAAATTTTATTGCTGAAAAAAACCCTGAACCCTAAGTATTAAACGTTGGTGCGTAACTCATTCAACACTGTTTGTGAATCTTAAATTTAGCTTTTTGGTGAGAAGAGATGCAAGGTTTGGATTGTTATGTTCAATAGCCCGTGTTGGATTTGTAACTACACATTATGATAGCAAAAATCTATTTTCCCTTTGATGGTCATTGTAGTGTATTATGATCTTACTGATGTTTTGCAAAGAAAAGTATTCACTACTGTTTAAAAGTTTGGGGTCAGTAAGATATATATATATTTTTTCTTTTTTGAACAAAATCAATACTTTTAATGAGCAAGGATACATTGAATTGATAAAAAAATGACTAAGTACACTTATAATGTTACAAAAGATTTACATTGTTCAAATAAATGATTTTTTTTTATTCTATTCATCAAGAAATTCTTTAGAAATGTATCAGTTTCCACATTAAAATAATCAGCACAACGTTTTTCAACATTGTAATAATATATATATATATATACAAGGACCATATATTCTATATATGTAGTGGTGTGTGTTTATACACACACACAAACACATTTTTGTCAATACTGTATAAAAACTATATTTCATTGCCAAACAATTAAAGACCAGAAGCTTGTATATTCTTGTCAAAAGCATTTTTCTACATATATAATTAATATTTTGGCCGAAGTACTTGCATCACATCAAAACTGTGTGTTTCTTGTGTGTTGACTGTCAAAATGAAAGGAAACAGACTGCACAATCAGACAGAACAACCCGGTATCTCTTAACATACAGAAGGCGTGCAACTGTAGGATTTAAAAACGCTCTCCTCCCCCTCTCTCACATCCTGCTCACCCCCTTTCATGAATTAAAAGAACAGTCTGCAGGGGGAAGCATAGTTAATTCTGATCAGATCTCTCTCTCCCTCCACTTCCCCTAGCGTCTCTCTCGGCCTGACAGACATAGATGGGATCTGACAGTAAACAGCCAAGCGGATGCCTTGCGCGTGATTGACACGCCGGCAGGTCGCCGCTCGCCCGCCCAGCACCTAATCCTGCCCTGTCAGGTCTAATTGGAGAGGTGGAGCCCCGTGTCACCGGGGCAACTGATTGGCAGGACCCCGGCTTTGCATAGATATGAGCCGCAGATGAAGGGTGCGGTACTACCCCACTGCTAATAGAGATATGGAGACTGATATGAACACACACACACACACACAAATATTGATGCATATTTTACACACAAATGCACATTTATTTACTATACTTTGAGAGTTATAAAAATACACTGATGGAAATTACAGACCTGTACACAGTGTCAAATGCACAAAGAACAATGACTGATCATAATTTAAAGATAATGAGGGCTGGAGTCTCTGATCAGAGAATTGGCCACACTAGAGGTGAAGTGTCCGAGTTTCTATTGAAGATGTCGCCAGTGTTATTTTAGTATTATTTATATACTATAATTAGTAATATCAAATTATTATTTCACTTTTAGTTTAAATTTTTCAGTTTGTTCATTGTAGTTTAAATTTTTTTAGTAACATTTGGTTATGTCCTTTTGGCATTTTGATTAGTTTTTATTTATTTCCAGTTAGTATTTTTTTTGCTTCAGCTATCATTTCAGTTAGTTGCCAGGGCAGTTTTTGCTTCTTTTTTCATCAAATATTTGGTTTTATTTCAGCTTTATTTCAATAAACAAAATGTTTTTAGTAGTTTTGGTTAACAATAATAACCCTGGATGTCACCTGCATGCCGGTGTACCGACGAAACATGCTACCTATCAAATTGTGCTACCAAAAATATATTTGCATTGTTTTAAGGGTAAGTTTAGGGTAAGGGTATGTATGGACATTAAAAAAAGCCTCAAACCACACGGATAAGATGCTGATAGCACAATCTGATAGGTAGCATTTTATCGCTATCGATTTGTGCTACCTATCTGTTTAATGGGAGGTAGCACAATCTGAGCGGGTAGCAAATATAACATACATGAAATAACCTGCACAAATCTCACAGTACCAATGATGTGTGTAAAACATTTGTGCTAGATTGAGACTGTGAGCATTACACAGGTGAACAGTCTGAAAAATGAAGAGGCCTAATAAAACCCTTAACAACTCAGGGAAAAGTGCGTTAATAATGCACATTGTGCATAATATATTTTAATATATATATATAGGGGTAGTTGAACCAATATACCGTAAATGTGTCCCCGAGGTTGTGACAGCAAAGATTTAGGGGAAAAAAACTAACAATGAAGAAAAATCTCTCTTATGCTATTTGTATATTATTAACAAGAAATTAATTATTAATAATGATTTATTATTTTCTAAATTTTGCTGTTACACCATAGGACACATGTACGGTATATATGCCAACAACCCATATATTCATATACTATATAATTATAAAAATAACAATAATTTCTTAATTACAATTCCTTTTGATATTTTTGAGGGAATAAAGGGCGATACAACTGTTGTGATGCAATATGAAGAAATAAAGCCCTATAAAACATTTCAAAAACTATTTAAAAAGGTGATATTATGCATGTTTATTTTAAATAAGCCTTAGTAAAAATTGCTGCTTCTCTGCTATTTAATATTTGAAAAACATGTGTCGGCCAAATCAAAGTAAAGTGGTGCAACCAACTATGATGTCATAGAGAGGACTATGTGTTAAGGCTCTTGACTATGTGTTAAGCTCAATAAGCCTCTTAAAATATCAGATAACGTGAGCTTTTTATGACAAGGCAGGTTTAGTACAGGTTGTAAAATGTTGTGGTGTAACTTGCCAGAAACATGACATTTAATAAATAATAGTAATAGTAATTACCTTGAAAAACTACAAGTTTATCTATTTGTAAGGTCCATAAAAAATTGTCCCGTGACATCAAGCGACGGCCTTGCATTAGTGCCATAATGCGTTTAAGTGTTTTTCATGAGCATTTTTTTTTTCATTTGTATATTTGATATTATTCATCAGATCATTAGGTGTGTGTTTGTCATTTTCACCTGCAGCTGTGTGCATCTCCTCCAGACCTCGCCGTTGCATTTGTGTCTGCTGCAGAGTGATTGACAGCCGCCACTGACCTGTAGCAGTCAGAAAGCCATGGTAGAGGTCACCGGGTCAGACAGAGCAGCGTTGCTCTAGAGACGACCTCAGCCCCTCATCTGCATACAAGCCTTCATTAGTAGCACCACGCAGCCTGCATAACAGCACCATCAATTAATAAGGCAGCTATAGGATAGTTTGTGGTAGAGAGCACATTCAATTAGGGCAAGGTACAGTCACAGTGGCCATATTCAAGTGTATAAAAACTATTGTAGATCACTTCTTCTGGGCATGATATCCAAAGTCATTGTATTTGAATGTGTTTGTTTAGTACACACCACACAGTTGGTTTTATGATTTAAAAAAGGCAGATATACTGTCTTTCTGATCTGTACTCATCATTGATGGATCTTATGGAGGCAGCTGGTGCACACCAAAAAATAATATGATGTCAAGACATGATGTTAAAATATTATAAGCATTTGGGAAAATGTTGTCTATTATAGCGAAGTCATGTGGTGCAACCAACATGCAGGGACCCTCATGACTGTCAGGGTCAATGAGTCTCTTTATGACAAGACAAGGTTAGTTCAGATGATGAAATGTCATCTGGTGCAACTAAAAATTTTGAGATATTCATTACCGATTTATGATATTTGTAAAAATATTGCCTTGAAAAATGTATTGAAAAGCGCATTTGAAAATAAAGATGTGAACATTCTTTTTTAATGTTTTTAAATGCATTTATTTGAACAAATTACTGCAAAAACAGTACTATTTTGAAATGTTAGTACAATTTAAAATAACTGTTTTCGATTTGAATATATTTTAACAAGTACTTTATTGCAGTGATGCTAAAACTGAATTATCACATGATCCTTCAGCAATCATCCTAGTATGCTAATTTGGTGCATTTCTTATTATTATCAATGTTGAAAATAGATGTGTTGCTTAATATTTTTATGGAAACGTGACACATTTTGTTTTCCATGATTCTCTGATATATAGAAAGTAAAAAAAATAAAAATAACAGTATTCATTTGAAATAGAAATGCTTCTATTTATAAATATAGGCCTATTCACCGTCACTTTTAATTTACTAAATTTCACATCTAATTCAATATGATATGTATAGTACAAATATATTTCCACATGCAATTTAAATCAATGTTTTTTTAATCATATACGCTCTTATTTGCCATCAGCTCAAGGAGACCCATGAAATACCTACTGCTTTTCAATATCTGCACTAATCACAATGTTGTCTGTTAATTATGCTTCCTTTTTAACCTCTAAAAGGAGAGGAAATTAGCTCGGCAGTCACACGAAGTAAGGCTCCAGCGGTGCAGATGGACTGAGTGTGAGAGGAGGCTGACTGGGCCGCAGCGGGGCTGGAGCGCTGGGATGCCCGCTGTGCTCTGGAGGAAATTCTCAGGGCAATCGATGCTAGGGATTAAGGCTGGGTTTTGGGCTCAAAGGCCTGGATCTCGGCATTATCCTCTAGGGTAACGTTGGGAGCGCAAGTGGAGAGGCGAGGAGCTAACCTGGAACTGTCAAGTGTGCATGAAGGGCTTCTGAAAGCCAGGCAGGAAGATTCGCAGGAGCCGCTTCAATGCGCGGAGCTGCTCGTGCGTGCTCACCATGTCATGGTAACCTTATTCAATATTCTATGGAAGACGGAGCTACTCAAAGTTTGAACTTGGGGGGAAAAAGCAGCCTGTGAAAAGACTGGATGTGCTTACCTTACTTCTCGCTACTTGCTATAGAATCATGCCAGGCATCCATATTGATTCTGAATGGTCAATGCAATCATCTTCACTCGGCGCTCCCCGGGGTGAAACCGAACTCGACGCTTGAATTCACGACTCATTACAAAATCAGAGTGAAAAAAACACAAGCGCACAAGAAGACCATGGGGAAATTACAGGAGAGCTATGGTGAATATCAGAATTAAACAGCATAATTAATCACAGCAGAAAAAAGACAGCGAGAGAAGGGAAAAAACAACCACATTGCTAATAAACTTAATAATAATTGCATTGCTTTTCCCCATCAGAAAATGCAATCAGCTCAACCATGAACTGACTAACTAATCTGCATCAGCCGTCTTCAGTGCCAAAACCAGTGACCTGAACACATCTGCACTAAATCGCGAAAGTTGATTTCATCTAGCATACCAAGAGGTAAAAAATATAGTTTTGATTAAAATTACTAATAAAAGAGAAAATAAAGAAAGTTAGGTCTTATTTTCATCTAATCAGAATCAAAATTATAAACTGATACTATTTACAGTGGACACACTCAAATGTTTGGAGGTGGAATTATTATTTTTTTAAAGAAATGAATGCTATAAAGAGTGACAGTAAAGACATTTCCAATGTTAAAAATAAATACTGTTCATACTGCTTCAATTCATCAAAGCACCCTAAAGAAGTAGCACAGTATCCACAAAAATATTAAACAGCACAACTGTTTTCAACAAATGTTTCTTGAGCAGCAAATCAGCGTATTAAAATGATTTCTGAAGAATCATGAGACACTGAAGACTGGAGTAATGGCTGCTGAAAATTCACAGAAATAAATGACATTTTAAAATATATGAAAACAGAAAACGTTATTTAAAATCGTATTAATATTTCAGAGCATTACTCGTTTCACTGTACTTTTGATAAATGCAGCATTGGTGAACATAAAAGACTTTTTTCAAAAACAATTCATTCAATTCTACCGACCCCAAACTTTTGAATGCCACTGTTTTTGCATTACATGACAGAATATAAAACCAAGAGTCATCTGAAAACTGTTCAAACACTTTGCTCAAGATTAATGTAACTTCTGTAAGTTTGACAACCACAAGGGCTACGTGTTGTTTTCTGATTTAAAACCGAAACTTCTTTTTGTGACATTTTTGCTTGAATAATACATGTAGTTTGTACAAAATTCTTTCAAATAAATCCCACTTCGTTTTATATTCGTGTAATGCACTGACATTCATTTTAATTGTGGCTTCGCTGTTCTTCTTGTACTGTTCAAAGGCTTGAGACGTTGACTATCGACATGGTTCAGAACGATAACTCGAAAAACGATACTCAGGATTTTCTCTGTCATCTTTTTTTTCCCACCTTGTTTGTTTAAGCTTGTATTTTGTCATTGTCTGTGTTTCTATCTTCTGGCTTCAGACCGGTCGTACAGGTACTGATTCTTTTATCTGCTGGTAAAGCAGAATAAGTTTGTTACACTGTCTTTGCAACAACACTACGCTAATACAGAGGGAGCGGCCAATAAACAGGAGTATTCTCTCTGACGTGACACCAAGCGCGGGTCACCTCATTTAATCATGGCGAAAAACTGTCCCTCCTGTATATAATAATTAAAACACCTTTTATAGAAGACTATCACGAGTACTGTTTTCATATCATGTGATTGTAGATCATTTCTAAACATTTTACAGTTTTTAAATTAGAACAAACTACTGAATGCATCTTTAAAGGGATAGTTCATCCAAAAATGAAAATGTTATGTTTATCTGCTGACCCCCAGGGCATCCAAGATGTAGGTGACTTTGTTTCTTCAGTAGAACACAAATTATATTTTGTAAGTCCAACCGTTGCGTCCTAATCAGTCGTATAATGCATGGCAATGGTAACAAATCTATGAGAGTAAAAAAAACATGCACAGACAAATCCAAACTAAACCCTGCGGCTCGTGACGACACATTGATGTCCTAAGACACGAAACGATCTGTTTGTGCCAGAAACCGAACAGTATTTATATCATATTATACCTCTAATACACCACTATGTCCAACTGTCTTTGGGCACGCACGGCATCCGGTGCATGATGTGTGTACGCGCTCTGGCATAGTTTAATGGGTGTGTTGATATCCAGCCGAAGAGCAATCAACCATAACTTCAGGCGAGCAGGCTCAGAAGTTGGGAATACGTGGAAAGTCACCACTCCCGAATGAGTTCGCGTGAGAGAACGTGATCTTTTAGTTTTAAGTCGGTTTGAATAATCCGGATAAGCGCAAGTAAGTACCATTTTGATTAGCCATCGTACCTACAATGTTTGTGCACTGTGTAAACAATGAGTGACGTATACGTGCGAGAGATCACTTCCGGCGCTTGCGTAAACTACGCCAGAGCGCGTACACACCTCACGCACCGGATGCCTGTGCGCGCTCAAAGACAGTTGGACATAGTGGTGTATTAGAGGTAAAAAATGATATAAATACTGTTCGGTTTCTGGCATAAACCGATCGTTTCATGTCTTAGGACACCAATGTGTCGTCACGAGCCGCAGGGTTTAATTTGGATTTGTCTGTGAATGTTTTTTTTACTCTCATAGATTTTGTTACCATTGCCATGCATTATACGAGTGTTAGACTGCAACGGTTGGAGTTAACCATCGTCATTTGTTTTCTTCTCAAGAAACAAAGTCACCTGCATCTTGGATGCCCTGGGGGTAAGCAGATAAACATAAAGTTTCATTTTTGGATGAACTATCCCTTTAAGTGTCCAAATTTGGCGCCACTGGAAAAACATCCGAAAACGTCATTCAGAAAGTTGGTGTGTTATATAAACACACACACTTTTTTATGGAAAAAGTTATCTGGGGCTTGGGTGTTGCTAGCTGTATTTGACTGTTTTCAGCTGATAGTGCCAGCAGCATTCATCAGTTTGACCATCAAATGATCAATAGCAGCATCCTTACTCCCAGCACTGCCATCAATCGAGGTATCAGAATCGAAACACCCACAGTGACCCGGACAATCGATGTGTCGTAAGGACAAACATGGGCCTAAGGAATCGGTCTTATCCTGTTCTGGCATAATAGAGACTGGGGTTAGTTGTCACTAATTTTACAACACTGAATATACAATTGATTAAATACAATGAATTAATGACTGTTGGCCCTAACAATGTTTTGATATTTGTATGTATTGTTGCATGCATTTCAGATCAAATATTTCACTATTTAGTTGACTTATGTCTGAATTTCAGAGTGGAACTTTATTGTATTCCCTAGTTATTCAATAAATGTGACCCCGGAGCCATGCAGTCATAAGTCACATGAGTATATTTGTAGCAATAGCCAACAATACATTTTTCTTTTATGCCACAAATCATTAGGATATTAAGTAAATATCATGTTCCAAGAAGATATCTTGGAAATGTCCTACCGTATATATCAAAACTTAATTTTTGATTAGTAATATGCTAAGGACTTAACTTGGACAACTTTTGAAATTGTTTTTTTTTTTGCACCCTCAAATTCCAGATTTTCAAATAGTTGTATCCCGGCCAAATGGGGTCCTATCCTAACAAACCATACCAATTAATTCAGCTTTCAGATGATGTATAAATCTCAGTATAAAAAAAATTTGAGACTTAGGCCTATAACTGGTTTTGTAGCCCAGGGTCACACATATTACAAAATTATGATGATATTGGAATTGAAACTTGAATGATGAAATCACAATATTTAAATTTAAGACTGAAAATATTAATGTTTCAATCGATAGACAAAATGAAGCATTTGTGTACGGATTTTTTTTTTTACTCAGAACCTTTGAACCTTAAAACAGTTTTGTCTTGAAACACTAAACTACATTTTCTGTAGTATGGATCAAGTCAGAATTAGGATGCTGGTTACAGGTGGATGTCGGATGCTGGTGTATATTGATATTGATAAGAGCTGCTCCACTTGTGGCGCTATGAATCGTTTGGAGTCGGACGCATCTGAATTCAAGACTCGGAAAGACACGGATGAGCAGCGATACGGGCCTCGACTGATCATAAGACGAACCGGACATACAGATTTAGCAGGCCAGACTTCTGATCTACCGAGACAAAAGATTCATGAAACAAACAATGACTCTCTGTAGCCTATAGCCCAGGGATCCTCAAATCTGGCCCACGAGATCCACTTTCCTGCAGAGTTTAGCTCTAACCCTAATCAAACACACCTGAGCATGCTAATCAATGTCTTCAGGATCATTAGAAAATCACAGGTAGCTGAGTTTGATCAGGGTTGGAGCTAAACAGCGCATTGGACCTCCAGGGTAAGATTTGAGGAACCCTGCTATAGCCTATAAATAAGCACCTAAATGCGAATCACACGAGGTCGTTTAGATGAAGTCTTTAGTAGGCATATTTTCATTATTCACGTGTTCATATCTTCATTCTTCAAAAAAAAAAAAGAATGTGGAACATTCAATTATGAACATGTATCTCTAATGAAAATAATTCATCAACGTTAACAGGCGTGAGTCAGAGCAGAGGTCCGAATGATTCATATCATATGGAGAGAATGTCAAAGGTCCAGTACTGAAAGTTCAACAAGCGAGACACCTAGTGGTCCGTTTTTGTCATTGCATGTGAAACTCCAATACTCCAATACACTACAACCTTAGCACAACACTTCACCAAGTTACGTAATCAGATTACATTTAGTCATTTTTTCAAGTATCCAGTAAAGTAACGCATTACTTTTTAATTTACAAGAGAATATTGAGTTTACCTTTTTCATATAAGTAACGCAAGTTACGGTTTTTTCTCCAATTTATAGACTGACAGCTCTCCTGTCCTCATGTTGAGAGAAATCAGATGTTACTGTAGTTCAAAATAAATATGAATATGCATTAATTCATCTCACTCACACAAAAAAAACACAGATTCAGTAGTGCCTCAAAGGAATAAAATAATGCAAAGATGACGCAAACCTGCATAATTAAATGTTTACACATCGCAATATCCTTATGTATTTAATGCCATTCTATACCCCATGTCTTTGCTTCTGACTTCGATGATTCAGTTCAACCGTACTAATAAGCACAAATCACTCTAGACAAACATTTGTGTGTCTTTGTTTATTGCTGAAGTGTGTTGAAATTTCTTCTTCTGCATTCTACAGTACGGACGTAAATTTATTTTCCCTTCAGCCTGAGGCTTATTCATTTCACTTTTGGTGTGAAAAGGCTTTTATATATTTGCCAAAAATAGAACTTTTTTCATTTAAAAACAAACAAGCAAGCCCTGTCCAGATTTAAAAAGTAACGCAAAAGTAACGTAACTCATTACTTTCCATAAAAGGTAACTAAGTAACGCAATTAGTTACTTTTAGGGAGTAACACAATACTGTGGTGCATTAGTTTTAAAAGGAACTTTCCCCAACACTGAGCTCAAATTATGTAATTTATAAAAAATAATCAATAAGCCTCGCCTTGAATTATGGTAATTAAAAATATCAGAACACAATCCATGGAAGAAAACGCTTTGGTGTAAGTGCATGAAGGCACAGCTACTGGAACATTCCACGAATACGGTACACGTTTTATATTGTATATTTTTATACGTATAATATTAGGGGCAAAAAATGTATGTTTAAATCATCTAGATCAGGGGTCATCAGATTCGGTCCTGGAGGGCCACTGTCCTGCAGAGTTTAGCTCCAACCCTAATCAAACACACCTGAACCAGCTAATCAAGCTCGTACTAGGTATACTTCAAATTTCCAAGTAGGTGTGCTGAGGCAAGTTGGAGCCAAACTCTGCAGGACTCCAGCCCTCCAGGACCGAGTTTGGTGACCTCTGGTCTAGATAAACTATTATCTAAATCAGCGGTGGCGAACTCCGGTCCTGGAGAGCCGCAGCCCTGCAGCGTTCAGCTCTAACCCTAATTAAAACTCACCTGCCTGTAGCTTCCTAGTAACCGTTCAGACCTTGATTAGCTTGTTCAGGTGTGTTTGATTAGGGTTGAAGCAAAACTCTGCAGGGCTGCGGCTCTCCAGGACCGACGTTCGCCACCCCTGATCTAAATTATCCTATGAAAATAGCTAGATTTAAACACCAAATGTTTCTATCCCCCATAAATAATGATGTGGCCTGCTGGTCTTGACTTTCTAAAAATCCATCCAATAATGAAATCAAACGTAATTTTGACAATTCTGTTTAAGTGCTATTTCATTGATTCATTTCAGATACGTTTAAACTAATTTCACTGAGCAGTTTTTATTTAAAAGAAGAAAAATATACTCCATTTTAAGAGCTTCAGGCCCTGTGTGTTATCAAATGCAGACTCGAAAGACTTGAACTGTCTGATACTCTCTGCCTCTTTCAAACCTTATGGGTTTTTTTAACTGTAAACTGAGACGGTTATAACAGGGTTACCTTGAAATAAAACATAGGCCTATTAATATACCCTTTTGGTAAAATGTCAAACACACAGTTCAGATTCCTAATATTGTTCTGAAATGGGACATTGGAAAGAAACTAACAATAGTCAATATAAGTATGGTGCCATAACTGGGTAGTTTATATAGCATGTCAGACAGTGGTATCTGTGAATGACAAAACTATATTTAATCTAAAACTACTTTAGGTATTTCATTAGACATTCTTTTTTTCCCAACTCTGTTAGTAGTAGTACATTCGTCCTCAAATGCACCAACATTCTTTTGTACAGCATTTGATGGTGAAATAAACAGTATTTGTTATAAACAATATTCATTATTATTTATGTTTGTCTTGTGAAATATTACAATTCAAAATATCAGTTTTTCCATTTTAATATGCAATTTATTCCGGTGATGGTAAAGCTGAATTTTCAGCATCATTACTCCAGTCTTCAGTGTCACATGATCCTTCAGAAATCATGCTGATTTGCTGCTCAAGAACATTTGCTGAGGTATTACAGTTTGAAACAGTTATATGCTTTTATATTTTTGTGGAAACCACGACACATTTTCCCCCAGGATTCTGTGATGAATAGAAAGTTCGAAAGAACAGTATTTATTTTAAATATAATTTCTTTCCAACAATGTAAAATTCACTACAGTCATAATTGGTCAATTAAATGCATCATTGCTGAATAAAATTAATATCTTGATTACATAAGTGAAACAAGTAGAAATAGTAAATGGCAAAAGATGCACATTCTTCAACTATAAAATAAAGACAAGAGACTGATTTTACAAGATTGATTTTATTAACTATAATACAGGTCACAGAAGGCCTTACTGTTTATACACCATTCCCACTGAGACTAATTACCAACTTCATTTATTTCAGTTTTTTCCCATTCAATTTTTTTTTCTTTTTTCATTTTTTTTTCTCTTATTTCCTTTTTTTAAACTGAGATGGCCGACCCCTCTCCCTGCCCTGGTCTTGACTCATGCACTACATCATTGTGGCCTTTACACCATTCCACAAAAAAAAAAAAAAAGGTCTCATTTTTTAATTATTAAAATACAACATAAAAAGAACACCTTTTCTATCACCATTGACTACAGGGCAAAGTGTCAGACCCCCTAACGTACAAATAAACAACCATTCTGAATATAGTTTTGCTCCTTTCTTCTTTAACTTAACAGACAATCTGTCACCATTGTTGAAAAAAGAAAATGAAAAAAAAAATAATAATAAAGTGATGCAGCCAAATAGGATTGCTGAAACAATGTCACATTTTTAATACACGTTTGTCATGTCGCTTTTACTCGTCTTCCCCTGCCCTTTTTTATGACCATTTTTTAATTTTTAATTTTGCACAGTCTTTGGCTGCGAAGGACAGTCGGCTCTGAAAGAATACATTGAAAATACACAGAGAATGCAGCATTCATACAAAGTACCAGGGGCGTATAGGCCACACAGCTCCCGATTTCCCAAAATATACCATTACTCCTGCTCTCTGAGGGCAAAAGACGTAGTGTTTAAGCAAGAACGGTTAAAGAGTTGCAGCTCATCACAGCCAATCAGAAGTCAGAGTAGATGTGGATTGAAGTTAAAGAGGGACAGGGCAGGTGTGGTTCACTTAATGTATTACAGAGAGAGATATGCACAAAAATGAAGTGAAATCTGCTGTGGGATACATTCAGTTTTCTCCATAAACGTGATTGTTTCACAGTTCCACAGCGTCTGCCTGCTTGAAAACCACGGCTCACAACAAACTGACTCTTTTGAGTTCAAATAAACACAAATGTCACAGAAAATGATCCGGAGTGAGTAAACTTATGAAGTATAAGTGTTGGGGAATATTGATATAAACTTGAAAGCTAAATGGCAGCTTTTGTATTTCAACCATGTGATTGTGAATGCATCCAGCATTTTCTAGAAAAACAAAAATGTAACATTAGCGTTAAGAGTTTCAACATGCAATACCTGCTTTGTCCACTGGGTGGTAGTGTTGCGCCCCAAGAGCTCACAAACGGAAGTCCACTCACAAGCTACCACATTAACTTTCCTGTTTCCCATTAACCAAGTTTTCTTCTCCTAACCTTTTTTTTTTTTGCCATTATATAAACAATGTCATCCTTCTGAGGTCAACTCTGAAGTTGAGACATTTAGTCAGTCTTGACAAAAAGCTCATATTCTCACTCTGATAACGCACCACATGCTGATTTCAAACACATTGAAGACTTTATCTTTTCCGAATGCCATAACAGCTATGCCACTCTCATCCTCCTCTAGGCTTTCACAGCTCACTGATTCAATGCCATCCGAATAAATACAGCACAGCGCGTCTCCTCTAGTGCGAACTTCCTTTACCTTCCAGAACTGTGAGGTAACTCTTGATTTAGTGCATACCTCTCCTCTAAAACGCAGGAGGACCACAACCTAACCCATCCCTTAGAACTCATCACTTATTGGTTCACCAATCATGAGCGCAAAAAGTAATCCACAGATCTAACATGAGGAAACGTCTTGCAAACGTGTAATAAGAATAATAATACAGCTCCCAAATGAACAGACACCGAACAAAGCCGAAGATCCTCGTGGAGCAGGAAACCGAGGGTTGTGTGGTTGCGAGGACATTCTGCAATAAAAGAAGCATTAGTCTTCCAGCATGTTCTGGAGGCTCATGTGACGGGGGGATAAAGGGGAGGAAAACTAGATCATGTCGACCATGGTTCAGTTTGGTGCGTTATTTATTTTCCGTGCTTTCTCTTTCAAAGCGTGTTCAGATAATAGGTATGGAGTAGATATGGTTGTTGTTGCCGGACGGTTTGAAAAAGCATTTATTTGTCTTAATTCTAACTGTTGCGAAAGTGTACAACCAAAGGCTCTGTGAATATATATAGACCAGCACCCTGTGTGTGCGGCCGGCCTTAACCTATTTCTAAGGGGGGGGGTGGGTTGGGGGGGGGGGTTGCGTGCCGTGGCCACCCGAATATGAGGTGGGCTTCATACATCCTATCTCCCATTGGTCGCCGACTGACGAAGACAACACTGCAATCTACGTCAGATAGACCCATTAGAGATCTGGGTTTGGGGTTACCACACTTCATGTGCAGTTGTCTAAATGTGTGTGAGGAGCATAAAGGGCCAAGAACAGAGCAATTTATAGAGTAGCATGATGCAGAAAGAGGGCGATGAAGTGTGGTTGATGTAGCTCATGTACTCTTGACCTCTTTCTTTCTCGTTCCTCTACTGCTTGTGATAAGTCCGGCACAGCCGTGCAATCTCCTCGGAAGTTTCTTCCATTCGATTAATCTCTTTCAGTGCTCCTCCTCGTCTACAGCTTCACAGCATGTGTTGTTCCGTAGGGGTGTGATGGGGGTGGAGCGTAGGCAGCAGAATTGGGGGGAGATGGGCGGGGTATGTTGGGTGGTGCTGAAGGGCGGGGCTACATGTTGTAATGGGCGAACAGGCGGAGTAGGCGGAGCCTTGTATGGAGGAGCATAATACAAGGTGTTGTAGTAGCGGTGGCTGTTCCGGGCACGCACGGGGTGTGTTGTTTCGTGCCAAGGGCTGATTGTATGAAGAAAGCAGCCACGACTTGTGGTTATGAAAGTTCTCGATGATTGTCTGGTAGGTGCGTGTAGCTGTCAGCGCGTCCATGGTGGTGAAATCGGGCCGCATTAGAGTCGGCCAGAAACAGATGGACAAGTTCTCGCTGGTCATTAGGTTCAGGCGGCTGTTTTGACTCACCCTGAGAGAAAGAGAGAAAAAGTGAGAATGAAAAACATTCGTGCGAGCGAGTTGGATCGTGTCTTGCCCTAGGGATGGCTCTGATTCTCACTTGTTCAGGTGAGTGATGACGTATTTGAAGACCTCGTAGTTTTCTCGAGGGAACCTGCGGAGCACGTCCTTCATGGTGTGGAGGCGCTGCTCTCGATCACTGATTTCTGCAGGGGGCAGAGAGGGAACACGGAATGAGAGACAAACACATTTATTTTCTTCATGCTTCACAGGTGTTCGCTTGTCCCACAACACACAAATAGATAGAGGGCGACAAGACACACACACTGGAGTCAGTCTTGACAATGGCTTCAATGCTTGAGGACCTTCAAGACCAGTGTGTTTCTGTAATGTCATGGTGTCCTATTAGCTTCTTTAAAGTAACAAAGGCACAGACCCCAAGCTATCTAAAATATACAGATATATTTTAAAGGATTAACAAATGTATGTACCATAAACACAATATTAAGCTGTCCCACACAAACAACATGTTCAACCCTGTTACCATAATGACCCACTCCTTAAGTTTCATTAAATTGAAACATTTTGGAAGCCAAAATTTTGACCGTTTTTATTGGGAATACAAGTACATAATTAAAATGTTTTGGTTTCTACACCGATTGTAGATTTGACTGCATTCGTCAAGCTTAACTTTCAACCCTGTCACCCAAGTCCTGACAACAGGGTTGAATGTTGCAAATAATATAAGGGAAATAAAAATGTATCAGAAACGTAAATGCTTCAAATCTACATTTGGTTACAAACTAGCTTGTCCATGCCAAGTGACATCTTAATTCAAGTTTAATCTGCAACTGTTACGTATTCTGTTATATTTACCAGTATATTTTAATAGAACCTTTAACCAAAGACTTCATTAATTTCATCTGACTGGAGTGTCTATACCACCTTTTTAACTGCTGCTAAATCATTACATGAAACAGTATTTTAGTTTTAAACGGTCACACATTTTTGTAATAGTGTTATAGGGTGGAAAACTTAAATATAAATGTAAATTAAAACAGCACAGTTTTTGTATTATTAATTTTCAAAAGAGATGTATGCACTCTTTTGTATAGAGTACTAGAAGGGACACTTAAAAATATAATGAAAGAATGAGTTGTCAATTTCAAATATTAAAAAAGGAAACAAATCAGATTTTAAATTGACGAAAGTAAATATATTAAGAAACCTCTGTTATTTCAATGTGTTGTACTCGGTCAATAAAATGAAATCACAATTTAGTATAATTAAATAAAAAAACCCCAATTTAAACTGGTTCAATTCATTTTATTTTAATAGTTTAAATAAACAACAAAATAGTAAACGGACCCGGATATCCTCCATAATTCGCAACCAGATTTGTGAAACATCTGAATACTAAGTGAGACTTTGATTGAATGTGGTTGCGAACTTAATCACTCGATTTACTGCCTCCAGAATGAATGTAAGTGGGGGAGCTCTTTCTTAAAACCTATCCATGTTTTGGCTTGGGACCTCAGATTGCTTGAGCCATGGCTTGAGGACTAATGCGAATAGGATTTCTAAGGTATGCACAAAGTAAAGCACACCTCCACGTAAATCAGTAAACAACACCTAGGAGATGTAACCGTGAAAAGGTGGGTGTTGTTTTTCATGCAGTGTGTTGGTGCATACTAGACGTCCCATCATTCCCTCATCTGGGGTGACCGATGGAGGTTGTTCAATGAATCACAGTGTCCTCACGACACAACAGTAAGTATGTACAGAAATAATTGGTATTGGTCATTTCGCACACACCCCCACAGACACACACACACACGCCTGGGTATCAGCGACTTTGATGGGTTGCGGTGAGTCTGAAGGCTTACATCAGCCCCTTGAAGCTTTGACCGTGTTCCAGAACATGTGACCCTACGCGATGTAGTCCTCCCTATTCACAGCACACACACACTCACATCAGCGATTATGTCATTGTGCCCCAGATGCGAATTACTGCATTAACAGTCGAGACTGTGAAACCACTATAATCCAGGTTGTGCATCTGGGTTCTAGCTAGGGTATTTTTAGTGCATTTAGTTTGATTCTGGGATGTTTCTGGTCATTGCAGGCTACTTTGGAGACTCCCCATCAGTTACAGAACAACATTCACAACCCTCTGCAGCCCTTTCTCGGACAGGAGTAGGATTATACCTGGTGACCTCTTAGCATGGTGATTAATTGCTTAGGTCAGCGTGTGGATCTTAATCCGTCTAATGGCTGGGGGCGCCTTGTCTGTAATTTGTAAAGTAAAAATTTCCCCGCAAAGGACCTACCATATTTCACCAAACACAGAGGTCCTGTGATAATATTAGTCCCATGCAAATCGGCATCTCTGTGATTCCAAGGAATTTTGTTTTAGGTCATATATCATTTTTCGAGGTTTTTGTTTCCTGTGTGCCTTTTTATCCATCTTTCGCGAAGAATAGAGGCTGCGTTTGAGTGTTTTGATAGTATTTTGGGTGCTGGGTCACAGCGCTATACACCATACAACTATACAATTTGCAGAAAGAGAAAGCTGAAAACCATCAGAAGAGTGAAAACAAAAGGACTGATTAAAAGGAGATGGACGAAATGTATAGCAGCGTGCAGTAAGGAACACTCTTCAGTTTATGATACATAACGTATATCAAGGAGATCATTCATAAAGTTCGGCGTAAAATCACAGCTTCGCTGGGTATACGTGGCGAATAGTGAGCCACAGAAATTCCAAGTGGGGGGCAAGTTTTACTTTACAAATTACAGACATGGTCATCAGGTAATACTAATCCCGTGCGAACAGGGCTTAAGAAAGAAATAGCGCAAACACTAGACAAGGATGAAACTTTATAGAGCGCAAATGTCAAGCAACTGTCAAACGGAGTATACTTAGCAAGTTTGCATCAAAACCTAAATAATTCTATGGGACCAAATTATCCTTTGGGTTTTATGGGTATGCTTGGGTATTCATAAGCGCATATTTTGTCATCAATACTATACAGGCACAGCCTGATTTTTCTAACCACACATATTCGGCACACTCATCTTGCACATGTGCTTAGAATTTTTCCACATACACAAAATTTACAAACACACTGATTTTTTGGAACGCGCATATTAAGTGCATACAAAGACATTTTTGTTTGTTTTAAAAAGGTTCAGCTATATGCATATCTAAGTGTTCAGGTCAAAACTTAAGTATATTTTGGGCTTAATACTTAGGATTAGGTACTTGAATGAACCTAACCTGTAGTATTAGTAATAGTAATAATGCTCTCAAAACATCAGGACGCCGATGTATTTAAAACCTACCCAGACATTGTTTATTTTGAGACCGAATATGCAAATATCATCTAATGAATAAACCACCACCTCCCCCGCCAGTCAGAAAATGCATTAATTTAAATATCCTATTGAGACGTCTAATAGATGGCAGATCAACAAAGCAAAGGATTATTCAGAAGGCCTTAAAGCAGTGCAGGTGCTTCCTGTGTTTTCAGAGACTAAAGCAGAACAAGCCTGCTGGGCTCTTGCCATGGCGTCCAGTAACAGACGGACCAGAGCAAAGCCCCGCCCACCACCTGCAGAGAGTGACACGGCAGTCAGGTGACCTGCCGTCTGTCCTCTCCCTCCATTATCCCTTCCTTCTTACTCTCAATGGGCTTCTGTAATGTTCTTGCATTGGTTAAAAGTGTAGTTGTGACTTAATTAATAAGTGGTTGCTTATATTTAGGGTAAGCATGTAGTTCCAAACCTCACTTTCTTTCTTCTGAGGAACACGAAAGAAGATATTTTGAAGAATGTTGGCAACCAAATAGTTTTGGTTACCACTGACTTGCATCGTATGGACAAAACAAACATTGACATTTTTCCAAATATCTTCTGTTGTGTTTCACAGAAGAAACAAACTCAAACACGTTTGGAATGGCATGGGGGTGCGTAAATAATGCCAAATTTAATTTGGGCGAACTATTACTTTTATCTTTACCGCGTAACTTGTCCCACACGTCAAACACCACTCTGTACACATTAGCAACCGAACAGCAACGCCCAAGCTACCACCTAAAACACCCATAGCATTATTATGTCAAAATTTGCACAGGCAAGATCCCCTCATATTATCAGCAGAAAACATGCAAATGTATTTTTGATTTTAAGCACACAAAGCTAATTTGTAGGGCTCAAATTAGTATGATTATGTTCACTATATAAATTCACTAAAAAATATGCAACTGACTCAAATGATCACTGTCTATGGCCATTTGAACAGTACTAAGATACTGAATTTATATACCAACATTTGAACACTTCCAAAATGAGTGACATCATGATCATACTGAACAATTTAACCAATCAAATCCCCTCTTTTGTGCTTTACTCCACCAGTGCAGGTTTGGGTGTTACGCTTTGTTTTCTGCTGAATCAGGCCTGCTGTTTGTGAAACTATTTAAAGCATGGCAGGACTTGAGAGGGCTTGTTTATTGAGAAACAGTCTGGAGTGAAGGACTAACGGCAATCTTAGGCTTAAGTCTCATCGCTTGTGTGTTGCTGGCTTGGAGCGATGCCCAGAGCAGACAATGCTGAAATTCACACTGAGAGAGAGAGAGAGTGTGTGTATTGAAGAACGGGGAGAGAAGTCTATAATACTGCAACAGGAAAACGCACTGCAGAAACTCAATCCATTTCTACTCGCTGGCTTATCCCTTGTTATTTTTTTTCTCCCAGCTCCACACATAGGATGTCCAGCAGAGGAGCTCTCCAGAGCACACTAACCTCAGAGCACTACAACCAAGCACGGTGCTTTCTGACAGTAAACATCTGGCCGTGGGAAATCTTCCCTGTATCGGTGTTTTTATTGATTGTGAGAGTCTGCTCACTGTCGTGTTGATACTCACTGAAGGCCTCCACCAGCTCCGTCTGCATGCTGTATGGTACCAGAGGATCGGGCAGCTCTGAGAAGAAGCTCTTCATCGCTCCTGCCACCGTGTTCACAGACATGTCCTTCTCGATCAAGTCAATGTTAGGGTCTATAATGTACAGAAAGAGAGAGGGAATTCGGTTAGACTTCTAAACGGAAGTTTAGTCATTGCAGCTTCTCAAACTATTTGAAATTTAAAGTTGTTAAATGTTTCGTAAAAAAAAATAAAATAAAAAAAATAAAAAAAGGAAGTGCACCATAATCATTTTAGGGTGCGACTGGTTAAGCGTACATTATCCTTCTAATGGGTGTTTCCTTAACTTCAGGCAATTTTATGTGCTGGGGGTTGATTTTTATTAAAACCAACATATTTCAGTATGATCACATTATAGTGATTTTACAAACTTTACCAGGCATGTGAAAAGTATTTTTGTTACCTTTCACATGCATTTTAATATTTAAATTGATCTTTATCCTTGGTCTCAGACCTTCAATCTAAAACTATGAAAATAATTGATATTTGTAAAATGGATTAAGTTTAATAATCTAAACAAAAACCCGAAGTAAATGAGCCATTTCAAAATGTACTGTGAATTCAAAAGTGTAGGTTTTACATTCTTAATGTTTTGAAAGAAAGTGTTTATAATGGTTTTCTATTGTAATAAGTTTTAAAATGTCTTTTATTTCTGTGATGCGCAGCTGAATTTCAGCATCATTACTCCAGTCTTCTGTCACACGATCCTCCAGAAATCATTCAAATATGCTGATTTGCGCTTGAAAACATCTGAACTATATTTTTTGGAAACGTGTGGAGATGAAACGAATAGAAGGTCAAAGAACCGGCATTGTATTTGAATATAGCTATAATTTTTTATAGTAGTATCAATGTCTTAAACTGTTCCCCCCCCCCCCCCCCCCCATTTTTTGAGTCAATTTAATGTTGTTCTGTGAAAGAACAGTATTAAGACAAGTTTTTTAACAAGGTTTCCATGTCTATCTGTTGTTTTTTTAATACCACGTAAAGGGATATTCCACCAAAATGAAATTACACATGATTTCCTCACCTGCACCTATCAGAACAAATTCCTAGGGGGTGCTGTCACAGATGACATTCTTCTTTTCTTTCAGACAAATCAATTCGGATTTAGTTTTAATAAACCATCCTGTCTTATCCATAGTGTACACTTTTATAATCTCTAGCTTCCGCTAACTGTCGTGCGCGCGCGTTCACGAGAGACTGGCGTCTAGCGGATGACGTAGCACGTAGGCAAAGACAGAAGTGACGAGCGTGGAAGCGCAGAGGAGAGAGCAAAACAAAACACCGGTCATGAAATAGTAGGACAAAACGAGGATTTGTAAAGAAAAATGTCTGAGGATTTCAATATAATCCAAGAGGACACTGGTTTTCCTTTGCTATAAACAAAACTTGTTTCTCGCGAGACTTGCATATTCTCACCGGAGTTTACGCTACACCTACGTCATCCGCTGGACGACACTCTCTCGTGAACGCACAGTTAGCGGAAGCTAAAGATTAAGGTTTATAAAGTTGTAAATATGACTTTTTTCTTACACACCCAATTGCTTCGCTTTCTGGGAGGCCTTTATTCAACTCCCAGCCGTGTGGACTGCTTTTATAATGGGATTGGTTCAATTTTTTGGACTTCCAAATTTGTGGCTACCACCACTTCCCAATTATAAAGCTGTGGAAGAGCGAGATGGTTGTTTGTTTTTATATTACTCCGACTGGATTCGTCTGAAAGAATTAAGTCATATACACCTAGGATGCCTTGTGGGTGAGTAAATCACGGGCTAATTTTTTTTTTTTGGGTGAACTAACACTTTAACTAATACACTTGACAAACTATGTGCAAATGAATCATTCAACACCATTGCAGAGTATTTTTTTCCTTAAAATTGCAGTTAATCAAAGTTTAAAAAATGCGGTTTAAAACAAGCCATTTCCTACCCGTTAGCCTACGCTTTGTATCATTAGCAAAGCGTTTTTATCTGAGGATGTTGATTTTTACAAGGTAGCTGTCTGAGATGGCGAACAGGAACATGGTTTGTGTAACATTAACAACACATTATTAGCTGTTTGATAACACAATCAAGCCAAAGGCTAATGTTATCAATTTCTGTTCCTGTCTGGCATTGTGAAGAGCTTACATAAAATGCATTACCATCTGATACATCACTTGTGGATGACCCTGTATAACGCCTTTGTTCATTCAGAATTAGTTGTTTTTCTGGTCAAACTCTCTGGCTGATTAATCCAACAATGCTACTTGCCCAATGTGTAGCATTTCCTACGTCGTTAACCAACTTAAAGAAGAGCAGGTAAGTTCAATGCTGGCTGAGATTAAGTGGGCATCGGTGGACTAATTTGCACATTAATAGCCTTTGTATACTAAATGAGGTAAAGGTGCAATTCTGATTATCAAATATGAGTTTTTAAGGGATAAAATCAGTGACTGCAGGGGGACTTTTATGTTCTTAAAAAAATTAATAAATATAATAAATAAAATTATATACTACATTTATGGAAAATGTTTACATTTGACTACCTTGCACAATAACTGTGTACCGACACAGTTATTGTGCAAGGTAGTCAAAACGCTATTGAACAATACATTAATTTGTATTTTATCACTATCGGAAAACAAATTAAACTGAGTTTGGAAAGCTTTTAATAAAAAAAACTGCACAGGGCCAAAAGTGCCAATAACTGAAGAGACACTGTGACCTGCACCATAATTTTGAGTCACTCTGACCCTGAAATACATTTTGTACCAAGGAACTGGCACTGAGATGAATGGGAAGGCAGATGGACACATTTTTCAAGGAGGTACTTGATCTGACTTAACAGTAAACAATCCGTTTCTTAAAATCAGAGACACAGGATCATATGAACATCCCTGACAGCCAGCTTCTTCCAAATGCAGCTTCTTTGTTCACACAAGGGGTCCTTCTGAAAGCACAAGCCCCTTATAATCAAACCTGTCCACTCTTGCTGTCTGGATGCATCTCTAATCTCTCGGCTGATCCAGCGAAATCTGTATCTAATTGGAGAATGTGTGCTTAGCATGCAGGCGTGAAATGAGTGCACAGGAGAGGGTGAGAGGTTACGAGCTGCAAACAAAACAAGCGTCGATTAAAACCACAAAACAATTTTGATCTCCGCTTCAGCCAATATGATTGAGCTAAAGCTACAAACACAGACAAGCACTCCACATTCGTATTACAATTGCAATCTTTCAGACCAGCATGTTAAATCCAGTTGACCCCAGATCAGTTACTCTAGCCGTCCGGATTGTATTTCATCGGAGATCGATAACGGCTGTGTAGCACCTGATTGTGAATCGTCTGACATTTCGCTAGAGTTGGCCGGGATGCTGCTGAGCACATACCTGAGCAGTAATTTCCGCCGTAATTGTATTGTCACCTGGCTGTGCGGGGTTCTGATCGATGAGACACGAGCCTTCGCCTTCTATTAGCTCATGCCGTCCCGAACCGGGCCCGGCCAGATCAGTGGAGCGTGTGCACTCGCGGTTCATTACCCAAACCAATCTGCTGGTAATTAACTGACCATCTCTTCCGGCGCAAACACACAAACAGGACGGCCTGTGGTGATGCACACACACAGACACGCTTCCACAGAGCACAATAGTTTTTTAGAGAGCATAATGAAATGAAAATGAGAGATTTGGGGCTTTTAGTCCATGTCTCATTAACTAATAAAGCACATGAAATATTTCCGGTATACAATATTTATATATATTATAAAACATTACTTGAAAATATTTATATAAACTAAAATATATATTAATATATATTTGTAAAAAATGACATGATATATTTGTATTTAAATGCATTTTTTATTTATAAATATTTTATTCTGTTCTGGATGAAAAAAAAGGATTAAAATGTGCTAAATGTCCAAATTGAAATACGCCCACGGTCACTGAAATGTTTTGCGACAGGTAAGTATGTGTTTTTGAGTAAGTCTCTTATGCACACCAAGGCTGCACTTATTTGATCAAAAAATACAGTTACACGTTAGTGCTCAAATATAGAATATTATTGCATTAAAAAAAAAAAGGTGGTTTTTTAGTAATCTTTTAAATGTAATTTATTCCTGTGATGAACCAAATCTGAATTTTCAGAAACACTCACACTTGATTATTCTTATTATTATTATTAAGAAAAAACTATAGGAAAACAGATGTGCTGCTTATATTTTTGGGTGGGCAGAACTTGATATTTTTGTTTCCGGATTCTTTATGAATAGGAAGTTTGAAATAAACAACTCTTTATTTTAAAGTGGTCATATGACCTCTTGGTGCATTAAGGAGGTCTGTAAAGTTGCAAAGACTAAAGTTGCAAATCCAAAGAGATATTCTTTATAAATTTAAGTCAACCACGCCTACCTAAAACAGCTCGTTTTAACACGCCCCACATGTCTACGTCACGATGTGGTAAGATATGCTTTCCAAAATAGGACGATCTCCGCTTTCGTCATGCCTGAGCTGATCCGGGCTGGGTCGCTGAGAAATGACCATGCAACTCTTTTGCGCTATGGATCGTACTTATTGGCTTTCAACCGGTGGGAATCGAGTGCCATCTGGTGGTCGTCCCGATGTTGGTTAGCCGCGGCAAGCCCCGCCGAATGCTCCTCCTATCTTCGAATCCACCGCTCTGCTAAGCGTCTATGCTGCCGTGTTTTACCCTGTTTCGTGTCGAAAGCGAAACGACTTTGATTGGTCTTCCAAAAGAGACCTGCCTAAAAATATTGGTACGTTATAATTTTACACACTGTGCCAGAACGTTCAACCCAAATATTCGATTTGTGGTCTGTGGCCATCACATTTTTTTATGGAGGACATGTTTTCCTGATCCCTGGTAGGCGTAGAACAATGGCGTCTGTTTTCTGACTCCAGACTGTAAGTAAGTTTGTTTATATTGAAGATTTGCGCACTGAACGATTCATGCAGTTTTGAGCAGTTGTGATTAGCGCTGTAGTATTGCTCATTGTCTCAATCACAAATTCAGGACGTGGTTTTAATGTTACGACGGGCAGATGCACGCGTATTAAGTCATATAGAGTCCTTTAAAGCGTAATGTCCCCACGAATAGAGATGCAACAAATGCCAACATCGTTTTAATGTGTTTTCATGTATTGTGTGTCTCTTCGCTCCGCCGGACCGGGCATCACAGTTACTGGGGGGGGGGGGGTACAGGGGGCGTACACATTCGGCAGTCACTGCTGGAGAGTATTCTGCCAATCAAATGGCACTGGATAGCTGCCATCAGATCACCCGGGCTGTCTCGGTTTTTCAGAACTATGAGCTTTGTAACAATCGACGCGTTTCAAAAAGGCGGGGAATAGAGGAGAAACAATAATTTACAGTATGCGGAAAATAATGTGTTTTATGAACCTTAAACCGCATAAACACATTTCATTACACCAAATCATGTTCTTTTTAGCAACATCATATGAACCCTTTAAACAGTAGTCCTTCAATGCGCCTTGCTAAACATTTCACTATTATAACTATAATTATTACAGTATATTTTATAGTATTATATATATATATATATATAGAAAGATCCAATATTTTTTTATCGCAAATAATCCTAAAAAAATACTGAACTGTATTAAATATTGATAATAATTCTAATAAGTAAATAAACCTGTGACACTGAGACTGGAGTAATGATGCTGATAATTTAGCTTTGTATCACAGGAATAAATTACCTTTTAAAATATATCAAATAGAACGCATATATCAGTTTATAAATGTACAATAGTTTCAACAATCCAACTGCTTTTGCTGTAGTTTGGATCCAACAATCCAGGCTGTGGGTGAAGGCAAAGAGAATTCTTAAAAAAAAATCTTACTGTTCAAAAACTGTTAACTGGTAGGTCGTAAAACGTTATACAGTTTTATGTTGTATAAAGTTACACTACTATCATACATATACACACAAATACAAATAAACATATACTAGTCTCTATAGTAACTATATATACATGTCTTACCACCTTTAAAAATAAGCAAACGAAAATAGTCTCTTCTCAAGTACGCACATAATACAAGCATATTCTATGCGCTCTGACATTATGCTTTCATAATGGCCCTCGGTGGGCCGGATCAATAGCTGTGGATCAGTCCCGATTAATTGAGCTTATCTGCTCTACAGTGTGCTCATTGACAGAAATGTGATCCATGCACCGAGGAATAGCAGCCCTTTCTTTGAAAGCAACGAGGTCAGCCGGGTCTGCTGTGACTGGCCCACTCAAACTTTTTCCCAAGGCAAATATGAGTAACAGAGTTCTGTATGTACTATGATATCCACAAGATGTCTTTAGATTATGCTCCTACAACAGCAAGGTAATGTGAGAGCATGGAAGCTCATGGAGGCCAGACAAGCAGTGACAGAGAAGCCAGGTGGTGGGAGTCATACTTTAGTGATGTTCTTAGCTTTACAAGCTTTTTAAGGCGTACTTTTGAAACAGCACCATGGTATTATAATGTTTTCTTCAGAGTATATTGTAAATTGTACATGGGTCAAAGACAAGATGTCCAATTTTGGTCTCTGCATCAAATTAAATGTACAGTATTGTTGCAAACAAGAGTCTTACCTAAAATGCAACAAAAGATATTGCTGGACAACCGTTATTAGGTGAAATTGCATACTGTCTAGTAGGTACTACATTTTGATGAGGAGCTCGTTTTGTCAACTGGTTAAAAAGTATGTTCTAGATATTGTATGAATGTGTGTGGTATTGAAATCTGGATGTACTACATTTTGCTGTGGTTCATGGTCAATACCTACATCGTCGTTTGTCCCATTTACTATTAGGCTACGTTACGACTACAAGCGATGTAGGTCAATAACGAATACGTTTTTTAAAAGTATTGCACGTATACACACGACAACGTTTTCAACAACGATTCGCTTTACACCTATCCGCGAAAATGGCCAAACACTTGTATTAACGTAGTGGCCACCAGGAGTTGCTGCTGTCACCTTTTTAGTAAACATACTGTTGCCATGTGTATATGATGCGTCTCTGCTGTTGGCTGTAATATTGGTGAAGTAAATCCCCTCTTTGCTGACGAAACGTTAGCAAACTCTTAAACGCCACGTACTATTACTAACTCTACTGGAGTAACTTCGCCATGTTGTGTATTTTTCGTTACCATTTTCAAAGATTCCCGTATTGGGTGTTTACACGGAAATTATAATGGTGACGTTTTCAAAAACTTGCACTTTGAAAAACGTTTTCAAAAGTTTGCGTTTTCAGGCCCCCAAAACGCTGTTGTTAACCACAGGCAAAGCGCATAAAAAGTTTCCTGTTTTTGGCTGAAAACGTTGTCGTGTAAACAGCCCCTTAGTCACAACCCTTCTCCCGTGGCCTCATGATAGTAAAGTCCCATCAGATGCACACTTTGGAATATTAGCAGAAGTAGTAGGTCATCTGGTACATTGCACCTACTGTTTTATGAATACTATGAATGTGGACATACTATATACTATATAGTAGGGAAGTATGCTTTTTAGTATGCATGGATTGTCTTTTGTAGTAAACTTTTAAACTTAATAATGTCATAATTTTTTATGACAAAGGTATATAACACCACCAATTTGACAAGAATACAACAAAACTCCCTTACTTATCAGATTTCTGAATTCTAATCAAATAGTCTAAAAGTTACTACTTTCAGTGGTGATGGCAAAAGTACATACTTGAGTGAGACAGTATGCTAGTACTTAGACAATACCATTACATTTTCATCTTGATATTGCAAACTTCAGCATCTAGCATTTCCTTTTAGATTCATTTATTTATTTATTTGCCTTTAAAAGATTATTATAATAATATATAAAATAATATAAAGTGGACAGGAAGAAAAGTGAGAGAGACGGGGGACAGCAGTCAGGATTTGATTTGACTTTGACAGATTCATACTAGGGCTGTCATGATATCAGATTTTCACTACATGACTTAAACACACGTGTAGGGGAAGTGGAAAGAGAGTTTATAGCCATAACTATACAGAAAGAACTTTTGAAAAGAACTGTCGATCGGCACAGCTAACATCCCATATTTTTTACAGGATCCAAAAAACTCCTACACTTTTTGGGCTGAAGGTAGTGTCTCGTTTTCGTCTGTCGTCTCGTCTGACATGATTTAGTGCAGCAGAACTAGCTACACACTAGTCATCGTCTTCATTTTTCCATTTTCTGATGGATGTCAAACAGTGTTAAGGTGCAACACCGCCACCTTCTATGTCGGAGTGTCAACCAGATTACAACCACAATCAACCATAGTGTCAACAGTTACTACCACTGGATTATGTGTAGCATTAACATCAGTATTTCATTTTTCATTCAATATCATGATCATCATCACATAATTCATACTCATTTCAAAACTGCCATGGTAGCTTCGGCATCAGAGCTTCAAACAGATTCAAACTGATTCATTAAACGAATCTGCTCATTTGTTCACAAAGTCTGTGCATCTAACAAAGACAATGGGATTATTTTGTGGTCTATGGACTTCTCATTACATTCAATTCACACTGCAAGATGCAGCACAGGTAAAATGTGATTTTGTTTACTGAGGCCGATTAGCATTTAAATACATTATTTGTGTCTGCCTGACTTGAAACATTCCCAACACTGAATCGTTTAAATTTACCCTTACTAATTTCATTCCTTGCTATTTCAACTACTCCACGGTTTCGTTTTAAATCGAACATTACTGCATGTTACTTAGCTGCATTACATTTTGTTCTATTTACATGTATCTGCCATGCCAATAAAGCACACTAAACAGAAACTGGAAAGAGAGATCAAAAGAAAAAGAAAGTGAAAGGCAAACAGGTCACGTGACTCACCCTGGTCAAACTGCCGCTGCATGCTTTCCATCTCGGCCTTATTTCCACTCACCCTGTAGATCCCCTCTGTGCTCAACCCTGTGAGAAAGAGAGAGAGAGAGATAATTGAATATATAAATTAATGAGTTTTGGCACTCCAAAAGATAGGAGATGGGAGTAAGTGGGCTGTCCTTTTACACAGTCTCAGAGTTTGATAAGAGCCAACAAAATGGTGTTATCTCCAGCTCAGAATGTACAATGCATTACACATTTAATTTATATCTGAGGTTGCTAATTGTGCGACCACACTCCGACTGTCAGATCTTCACTGTTTGACTTATCAGTCGTACATGAAGAATGAGGGCTGCCACAGGCAGAGAGCAGCTTGCGTCTTGTGCCCCGCAGATGCAAGAGCCAGAGAACGGCTCGGCTCGGCCCATCTCACCAAAGCAGAGAGAAAACAAGTGCATCGATAAAGAGAAAGACAGAGCGAGAGGCGCGTTGCCGAGGCAGACCGCATTGATTGCCTCACCTCTCCTGATCAATTACCCATAAAAGCTTTTCTGTGGAGCTGAAGGAAGGGAAATGTGTGTAGATAGGAAGGGTGTGTTTATGGCGGCGTGTAAGAACAAGAGGGAAAAAAAGAAAAGAAAATAGGCGAGAAAAGGACTGTAAAACATCTGAAAGATCAAGTTTCATATTGCGTTATAGATTTGCACTGATCATAAAACTCTACTTATGATGTCTGAGAAATCCACAGGTTCTACCAATCATTTCAAAGTTTATTTTAAAAATAGGCTCAAATATGATATGAATATGAACAGCCTATTCAAAGAAATTTTGTTTTGTGATAATAA
The DNA here is from genome assembly GCA_018155175.1 of Sinocyclocheilus anophthalmus. Lineage (NCBI taxonomy): Eukaryota > Metazoa > Chordata > Actinopteri > Cypriniformes > Cyprinidae > Sinocyclocheilus > Sinocyclocheilus anophthalmus. Next base: position 1,146,839 of record JADLZN010001098.1, on the reverse strand, counting down.
AATTAACATAGTTAAAAATAAACCACAACAACACAATGCCATTGTATTTTAATGCCAGACCTCAAGAGCACTATTTTTGTTTGCTATTAGTCTTCTGTTATTAAATTATTTATTTAGAAATGGCAAAAATACTAATAATGACAATGTAATATGATAAAAAAAGATAACAGATTTGTTAGTGTTTGAATGTGCTAAGTAAAAAATGTCACAATTGCCAAATGAAGTCGATATAACAGGTAGAACACAGTAAAACAACTAAACAAACAAACAAACCCCTACAAAACTTCCAAGGTGAAATAACATTAATAATTTATATTACTACACATAATGATTACTAAATAAGTAAATGACTGAACTATTAGGGGTGGAACGGTTTAACTTACTCATGGTTCGGTTTGTATCACGGTTTTAGAGTCACGGTTTCGGTACGGTTCGGTATGTGCTATGTTTAGGGAAAAACTATACTGTCAAATAAAAATAAAGAAAATAAGAATAATCTATCTAACTACAAGCAACAGCACAAATAAATACAATAGTTTAAATATACAAATAAAATAAACAGTAATTTTCAGGTTTTTTTAGGTAGGTCTAACATTAGTTTTTAGGTACAGAAATTTAATAAAGTAATGAAATGTAAAACAGCATTGCATATTTGACTGTATATATTAAAGATGAATTTTTATTAAAATTACAAAAGCTATTCAATCAAGAGCATTGAGTGATTTCTTTGTTGTTGCTGTTATGATTAATATTAAGAAAGTGCTGTCACTTCAAGAGAATGCACTGATACAGTACGTTCAGCCGGCTATGTCTGCTATAGGATACTTACCAAGACGCATTATGCCATAATGTGTCTCTGTTACTTTGGAACCAATATAAACACAATACTTCAAAGAGAGCTTAATATTTGTGTGCGTTCTGAGGGGCGGGTTTGCGCGCTTGTGAGCTTCTCACTGCACGCGCGAGCCCGCGTCCTCTGGCTCTTAAATGTTTAAACTGGCAAAGCTTAAATGAGTTTAGCTTAAACACAAATATCAACATGTGCTGTTCAGGTCTCACCTGTGTGCACGCTATCAGCAGCCGGGTGATGACGGAATAATTGACTTGCTGCATATTCCATCATACGCCATCGCAGTGAAACAAGAGTGATGGTTTGTCCACTGTTTTTTTTTTCTCACATCGCTGTGACTGTTGTAAGTCATTGGGAAGGCCAGAAGGGTCGCATGGTCCATGCAACGAACCCATACTTAGCCGACCCCTGTTTGTTTAAACAACGTTTAATTGGGTTATAGTGAGGTCGCCGATGGGTATCGTTTTTTTTGCCGATTAGTCGGCAGCCGGGGATAGTTGATTGCTGAACTATCGGTTACGCCAAAAATCCAGCGATAGTTTCCCGGTTTGCTCCATTGACTTGGAGGCGTGCTTAGTGAGAGGAGTCTGCTGTCATAGGTACAACAAGTGCGAGAGCGTCCTCTAGTGGGTATGAAATCACTTACATCACGTGCTTAATTTGTGTTAGACACGGAGGTACTGCCGCGGTCTGAGCAGAGCGGTAACTCATACCGCGGATTGTAAAGTGCCTCGACCGACAGAAAATCCTGCCAGGGGGGCTCCACAGAGCGCCATCACAATAGTTTGGTCCTTTAATTACATATACGTTGGTCTCCATCGTTGTTAATGTACATAATGGAAGATTGTGTATTGTGCATTTTTCAGCAAAAGGTTTGTCTTTCTGTGGCTCTACGACAAAAGGCTGTGTGCTTCATATTATGGATAGGGGCTATTAATGAGGCGCATTGTTCTTTCCGTTTGCATCCATTTTTTTAAACACCAGAACTGCAAACTCTCTATACCCAAATTGTCATCTTGAGTAACCTTGTTTCGGTTTAGGAATTAATAACTGGTTTTAGACCGCTACTGATTGAACGCGACCGGCCGAGTGTGGTGGGGGGTGTACCGTTGGTTTCTCCTTAGACTCAGCGCTGAGGCTTTTATTTATTTTGATTAGATAAATCATCAAGGTTTTAGGTTGTTTCAAGATAGAAGCAGTGTTAAAGGTGGGGTGAGAGTATACAATACAATTCCATATGTCTATAATTTTAATGCATATCTTTTTGTGTATAATTTAAAGATGGGCATCTTAGCAGAACAAAATGACTGAAATGGGTAACACTTTAAAAATATAGCCATTTGTGTGTAAGTATTGTTCCTGTGTTAGACGTGTGTTAATCACCATTTACTATAATTTGTTTACTACTACTACTACGATTCTCTGTGTTGTTAATAAAGCACTATATTTAGTTTTTGTTCAGTAGCCATTGTAAACTATCGGGTTAAATTTAATCGGTACATAGCACAGTGTTGTCCACTAGCTATCGTAGCGGGCAAATCCACTATCGTTTCGCCATCTAATGTTAAGCAAACCATTACAGATGGTCGTGGTCCAGATTTAAGTTGAACCGCTGTCCTAGCGCGTGCCGAACCGTGTGTTGAGAACTGTACGGTTCGATTTTTTTCCGCGAACCTTTCCACCCCTACTAACTATAGATATGTAAATTAATAAGTAGGTTACGTAAATAACTAATTAACTGAAGTGAATAAATAGATTTTAAATCATACTAGACAATAATACACTACTATGTACTTCAAAATAGTTTTGATGCCCATTTTATAAGCAAGTTCTTCAAATGAACCTTAATGAACTTAATTCAGATGAGCTTTCCAGCTAACAAATCGTACAAAAGGACTCAAGACCATCCATTCATAGCTTAAACCAAATTTAATCACAAACTAAAGACTCCTAAAGAAAAGGTTCAAACAGAACAGAAGCCACAGGAATGCATGAGGGAGAAAGAGAAACATCCTCTGAAGGACAGTCAAGGACAATACAAGGAAGTTATCATATTTCCAGTTCATTATATAATTTCTCTCATGTCATTTCATGTCCATCACTCTCAATCTATTGGCCTTCAAAATGAATGTCCAGTCCATTAGCAGCGTCAAGAGAACGTCATGTTAAGACATTTAAAAAAAAAAAACAGAGCACTTTGAGCCTCATGGGCTTCTCTAACTGAAACTCACCATGACCTTTTTACTTAAAGCCCTCCTAATGCACAGATAACCCTGCAACTTGTCCAAACAAACCCCTGCCGCTTCCTGCCATCATCTTCAGCATATCCTCCGGGGCCAGTATCAGCCAATTCAGCATTTCTCCTCCTCCAACGGCTGTCACGTTCCCTCCTTCCTTGTCTCAATAACTAGGGCTGTTTCTACTAGAGCTATTATCTGATTCATATTAAAAATAGGGTCTGATTGATGGGTTACAGTTGGTGGCCTATGGGCTGAGACTATATACTGTATCTCCTGTTCCCATACTGTGTAGCACTGGACTGATTCTGGAACAGGTCCTGCTGCTATGAAAAGCAGTGAATAATGTGGAGTGTGTGACCCCAATGGCCCTAAAACTACCAACCCTCATTTATCATACCATCCCGTTGCTACAGTGAGAAAAGAACTGACAGATAGAGAGTGAAAGAAGACATAAAGAGGAAAGAGAAGTTAAACGAGAGACAGGTTTACCTAGAAGAATGAACAGGAAATGAGAGGAACAATAGGGGAACGCAAGCACTTTTGGTACAGAGGGCATAACGGAAGGGGCGGAAATGGATCCCTATAGAAACTACTGTATATAAATCTGTGTTTTCATTTCTGCCCCATCAAACACAAAAAGAAATAGGAGAAAATGACATGAACCCCTTCTCCAGAAATATACAAGCTTAACTTGGCTAGTTTGCTCAAACTGAATTTGTCACCCAGCAACAAAACTTCTGTTTAAAAGAAGTAATTTTGATTAATGTGATGGTAACTTTTAACAATGAATTGGGCCCGAAGCATTCACAAAAGTTGCATTCAAGTATAGTACATAAGGATACGTGGGTGAATAAAGAACGACTGAATGTTTTGATGGTTTTTGGATTCAATTATTTAATGAATTAAGTCAATTAGACTAGATATGTGCTACATGCTCTACCATCCAAAGGTTTTGGGTCAATAAAAATGTATGCTTTTACTTAGCAAGGATACATTCAATTGAAAGGAAGTGACATTAAATAGATTTGCAATGTTTAAAAAAAAGGCTCTTTTTCAAACAAATGCAGTTCTCTTGAACTTTCTACTCATCAAATAACCTTGGAAAATATTTATTGCGGTTTCCACAAAATATTAAACAGGCACAACGGGTTTTTTAAACATTTATTAATAAGAAGAAAGTGATTCTTGATCAGCAAATTCGCATATTGTAACGATGTCCTGAAGGATCATGTGACCCTGAAGAATGGCATAATGGCTGCTGAATATTCAACTTTGCCATCAAAGGAATAAATAACATTTTAAAATATATTACGATAGAAAACAGTTATTTTGAATTGCAATAATATTTTACAATATTACTGTTTTTACAGTATTTATGCACAAATAAATGAAGCCTTGATCAGCATAAACGTTAAAAAAATAGCATACTGACCCCATACTTTTGAACGGTAGAGTACTTTGAAAATTGGTTAGTCAACATTGGTTTGAACAACTAGTCGGTCTTAAGTAAACCTTGCATAATTTGGCATGTTGCAATAAAAGAGCTATAAAAATAAGAAAAAAAATATTCTAACAATCTAAATAGCTGACCTTATAAACCGACTAGCCGTTTTCATATGACCACAATGACCAGTCCCTAATTTATACAGCTAGAGGTAAATTTAGCTTTTATGAGGCCCTGAGATACACAGTGTTGCCATATGTACAATACTAAGCCGCTATGACTAAGCACATCTTAGCTGCAGCTGTTAGCAGAACATGCTTGATATGTCAAACTGACATTTTTCTACAAAAGCCTTTGTAAAAGCAATTCTGTGTAATTCTGATAAGGTTGTATTGTTTTGATGGGTAAGGCACTGTGAGTAAGTGAGCAAGTGAATGTGTATCCTCTAGTGTTCACGCTGAGGGTGCTATCAGCAAATCATGCTGTAGGCTGTTGTAGAATCCAGTTCCACCCACAGAGCACAAAAAAGGAGCTGAGCCCGAAAGATTGTTCACCATTTCTGCTATGTGATATCGATCTCAATGAGGGAGTTATCAGGCAGAAAATTACCGCAAGGGGTTTGGCAGCTTACACACATACACAACGAAACATAAATAGGGCGGGAGAAGGGTGGGGGGAAGAAGAAATGGAAACGAGGGACAAAGATCAGGAGCTGAATTAAGAAAACTATTAATGACACAGCCATTGACTTCGCTCTGCCCCCTAGTGGTTCACACATTCAATCTAAAGGGTGGGGTTGAGTGCTATTTTAGGGATTTGAAATGAATACAATTCAACTATGTTTGTAATACATAAAAGCATATAGTTGATGCTTTATATAGGTATTGTAACAATTTCATGTTTTCTTTTATTCTTATGTGTATAATGTATAATCACAATCCAGTAGAGAGGATCCAGTCAAATCACTTGAGTGATAATCCAGAAGCACACAAAGGAACGTAATTTTGAGATCTGCATCCGTGAACACGCCAACATTTGACTAACAGGGGCTCATTATACAGTAGGTTGCGCAGGGTTGACTTCATCTGAACTACAGATGGACAGATGCATCCCACAGGGAATACTGATGTGTTCTCCAACACTCAGCATTACAGAAAACCCCAGCCGGAGCAAATGCACTTGCTCTCAGCTGATGAGCTTAATCCTTGGAAGCTAATGCTACCGAGCCAAATCAAATCACAGCTGCGTAGATACACACTTAACAAGTGCACATAGCTGCATTCATGCATTGCATTATCATACTGCTGAATATGCATGCCGAGCTCTGTGGGATCATTTAAAACGTTCAAATTATCATATAGGTTAGGTACAGTTTATACACTGTTGACAAAAAATATCTTAAATGAGGTAGTCCTAAGGTAGTTAGCTGATCTCCCAACTTGGCCATGTTGGTTGGGTTTGCTGGTTTTAGAGGGATTTGTAACTTCAGAACTTCAGATACAATTAACAAACCAACTTATGTTCGACACAGATCTGAGTAGGATTTGAACTTCAGCCTCAAGTGTCAGTTGCTGGCATGCATTTTAAAGGAAGAGTTTACCCAAAAATGTAAATTTGCTTACAATTTACTCACCCTCAAGCCATCCAAAATATAAAGGAGTTTGTTTCTGTCAGCAAATAATTTAAGCATCACATCACGTGGTTCCCATGATCCTGTCTTCCGTGAATGGTCCGTGCCAAATGATAATCCAACAGAGACTTCACTCCCTTGAACCAAGGGTCTATCCCTGTTGTCCTTCACATCAAATCCTCCAAAACTTGCTAAGAACTGGTCTTGGACAGTTTTTCGCTTGTAAACTGTGCTTGATCTGTGCATATTTCGCTCCTGATTCAGATTTAACTTTTATTTTGAATGGTTAAAAACATTTTAATGATTAATTTATCACAAACCCTCAGCTTTTCACTTCACAAGCCATTAAATGATGGACTGGACTGAGTGGGCATTGATTTCCTTATGGATTAATTTTGATAGTTTTGATCAGATCGTGTTTGGGCTCGTACAGGTTCTGCGCGGCACCACATGCATTGCAGAGTATCCCGCCTGGTCAGGGCAAGTGATTAGTGCTTAATTTCTCCAAATCTGTCTTATGAAAAACAAGCTCATCACATTTTAACGTCCCAAAAAAGGTTTTTTACCGGGTAAATTTTCAACCGACATTTTCATTTTTGGGGTCAAGACTAATCCGCTTTACGGTGCATAGTTCATATTAAATGGTCATGGCACCAGTTTATATGGGATTGAGTGGGATTCAAACCAGCGTCAAATGGCATGTGAGGCTGGCACACTAAGAAGAACAAGTTGTTACCATTACTACAAGCAGGTAGCCAATATTATAATATTTAATTGTATCCATCCACCATCCACTGTACACAAAATGCATGTACTCAACAGTGTTTTGAGTTTGAAAACAGTTCACCAGCTTTGGAAAACATTTTATAACAAGACGTCTTCACACTACAGACTACTTGTCACATACTGTTTGATTTCAGCATCTGGCTAACTTCAATACTTCACTCCAAAGTGAAGGTGTGCTGCTTGCTTACCTGTAGCCTCAATGTAACGGATACACTTTTCAATGAAGAGTGGAATGGGCCGCTCTGGCGTGACAACATTGGCCAAGGGAACACCGAAGTAGTTACTTTCCAGAGGTTTGGACAACGATGACTGACGAGCCTTTGGCCGCGTTTTCTGCTAGACAGAAGACGAAGACATTATTTGCTGGTACAATAACAATAGCTAAGTTTTAGCCACAATTAAGCACATACAATATATCAACAGGTTTAATATAAAATACATCAACAGGTTTTGACAAACAATAATTATAATATTAAAATTAAATGTATTTTAACATCTTAACATGTCAAATGTTACTGAAACATAAATAAATGCAGTGCTTCTTTAGTGAACTGAATGCATAAATCCACTGAAATCCCCTTCATATCAGTTAATTAAAAAAGAAATAAATTCTAAGACCAGGTTTAATATCATTTGTAGAAACTTAGTTTTATATTTCGCATCTTATGCAATGAAATTCATATTTTTAAGTGTCATATCGGAGTCCAAATACTGTGCATCAGACCACCCTAAAGGTGGTCAAATCATTCACATTATTCCAGCAATTTGACAGTTTATGCTAAGGTACATTGGGTTTGACTTTTGCATTTAGAGTTCTGCAGGAGGATACACTGCTCAGACCTCCCTCCCCACCTCCTGCCTTCCCATAATGCTCTGCAGCGCGGCATCACGGCTCATTGGCTAGTGTGTCTGCAGTACAGTCAGACAAGAGAAAAAGCTATGACGCTTATTAGGCCAGAGTCTGTCTACTCTATAGCTAGAAGGCAAGCTGGCTTCCTGGTACATCCGCAGGTCAAAGCTCTGCTTTTCACACATTCAGGAACCATGCCACATTTGCCTCCCTTTTTCTCTCTCTCTCTCTTTGCTTCTCCTTACATTTCCCACCGCTCTACTCATTTCTTATTTTCAGATTTTACCTAAATCCCCACTGGCTCCTCTCAATAGACGTTTACATAATTACCTCCCTCCCCTCTCCAAGCTCTCGTTAAAGAATATGTGCTCCAATTACAGTTCACAGTGAGTATTACTGGGATGGCAATGTTATGCAAAAGTAATGTGTTCAACCCTGCAATGCAGGTCACACAGTAACCCAGACCAAGGCGCACAAAGAAAACCAGCTACATTATGTTTATAACTGCTACTCCACCCATTTGCAACTTCAGACATGACAGGATACTCTAGTGTTACTGTGTGAATTAATCCGATGTTTGGTTATGTTATGCCTCACTAACCTCACAATCTATGCACAAAGTATTTGCAAGCGGTTCACATTGAAACCAGTCCCTTGGTAAATCCACCATGCAACCATTCACTTGCCAGTTGCTGGTGCAAAGTTAAAGGAGGCATTAGAAAGGAACTAGGTGACAGTGGAATTTAAAACATTCCATTTGTTGGGTGAGGAGATTTTAAAACGGCTGAGTGAACATTTCCGGCCTTGCCATCCAACACTGAGAAAGAGAGAGCGCACTCAGCGCAGATGGGATAGTACACAGAAACAGGAAAGATTCATTCGAACTCCTTTAACATCAGAAGGGGACAGTCATTGTTGGACAGAGCTTAAACCAGTATAGACCCCTGGGGCTACTGGGTTGGTGTGCTTTTTTTGGGGGGGTTTCTTTATGGATCAGTCCCATAAGGCAATTGATGCAAGCAAGGTGATTTAACACAATGGCCTCATTCTAACCCCACTAAAGTAATAAAGACACTGCTGTGCAATGAGAAGGACTGGTGGCTCAATCCTTTCATATGCCCTCAGGCTGTCACATGCTCTATGAGAACAGCAGTGACTGTAATTTCTGCTCGTCTGAATACAGTGCATTATGGGAGTAATGGCTATAATAGTATTCCCAGCAAAACATTATTTAGATTTTACAACTATTAAGCAAAAAGCAGACAACTGCAAGTGAACAGCACTCAAATGCCTTGCAAAAGAGTCAGACTTATATAATAATCTGTTTTGTCTGACATGAACACTTTTAAAAATGGACGTAACACCACAGCATAACCAAAAATCAACCCTGACCGAAGTTTGGCACACAGGCATCCAGATAAACTAAAGGATTAAAGTCTGCGCATCCACGACACATAAAAAAAACAGCTGGGTCTTTTCTCAGTGGATCGACTTTCTGAAAAATAAGTAAAACACAGCCTATTAGGCTACTGCTCCAAGACTGTAATTTGCATTTAGAGAATGGGTCAAAGACTTCCCCAAAACCTGGATGAAGCTAAGTGCAAGAAGAAAAAAAAACAAGGGCATGCCACCATTCCTCTACATTTGTCTTTTGACAGACCCAAAAGAATCTGTCAAACACTGACAACATCTGACAACACTGACAATACATAGATGTGAATACAGCTGAATTTAAAACAAATACACTTGTAGTCTAATACAAAAACAGCATTAATGGCAAACTTCAGAATCATATATCAATAAAAATTTAATAAATTATGACCATATTAAAGAAAGTTAGCCTGTGTAAATGTGATCTGAAGTACAATGAATATATGTAACAAAAGAACACCACAAAATTTACCTTGGTATTTCTTCGCAGACTTCTCAAGATATTCCTCCTCTTTGGGTCCTCGCCTTCTTCATTCAAGGAACTGTCCCCTTTCTGTGCAGCAAGCTCATCCTCTTTAGTCTTGGGGAGACCTCCAAGTTCATCATCACTGCCAATGAAGCTTGTGCGGAAGCTGCTGAACTTTCCAAGACGTTTGGAGCGATCACGATACAGCCGAGGTTTAACTCCAAGAGCAGATAGTTTCCGTCTACGTTCCAATGAACTGCTATCGGCCTCACTGTCTGATCCATTTCCTGCACCATTAGAATGGCTCTTGTTTGCATTGCGAATAGTGATGATCTTGCCTTGCGTGCTGTCATGTGGTACAGAATAAATATTTTCCTCCTCTGTGGGACGGGGCTTTGCTACTGCATCCATGGGCTCAGCATAGTCAGATGGATCATAACCACCTTCAGTTGCTGGTGGCCAGGTGACTGACGGTAATGAGCGCCTGTTAGGTCCATGTAGGCTCAGGTCCATGTATGAACTGATGTTTAAGGGTTTGGGAATGTCAAAGGTGACATTTGGCTTTGGTCGCACCTGAGGTGGTACTTTGTTGTTAAGCTTGTTTTCAAAAATTGTGATGTCAGAGAAGAGTGAGAAGGCATCTCCCTCCATATCTGGGAGCTTGAAACCTCCACCATGGGCCAAAGTGCCATCTTCCCTTAGGGTGGGATAAGATGGGGAGGGCTCGATGTCATCCTCTGAGTCCAGCAATGTGATGCTTGGGGAGCCACATCGAGGTGAAGAAACATTTTCATTGGTGACACTGTCTGAAACGTTGTCACACATATATGTTGCCTCTACAATGGTTTTCTTCTCCACTACCTCCTTAAAGAATGTCTGGAAGTGGTCTATCCGATGCAAGCCTCCCACCACCCCACCAGGTCCACAGATTACAGAGCTGAAACGGGCGTCAATTTCATGGGCCAGTTCCTCCCCTTGGCCAAGCTGCTCCCGGACTGCCTCAGAGTCTGCAAGTTCTGATTGAGTCTCTGCAACAGCAAGCATCTGCACTGGAATAATATCTTGGACCTCACAAAGGAAGGCACAAAGGGTTTCCATGGAAGCCTTCCGTTTGGCTGAGTACACTGCTATGTAACCATGCACTAATCTGCTTTTACGTAAGGAAAAAGATGAGTGGTAAGATAGAACAGCAAGATCAATGCTTTGCCTTTGGCCACCAATAGATAAATCCAACAAAACTGATGTTCCACTGGACAGACTGGAAGAGGGCCGACAGTGCTGGGGCAGCAAGAATGGTGAAAGAAGCTGGTCAACATCATAAGTATCTCCACACATCAGACACATTACGATTCGCAAGTCACCCTCTGTGCTCTGCTGAGAGTCTCTGAAACCTGCAAATGCAGGTAGCAAAGGTGGGGAGATACTGCCAAGACTAACTGAGGGTCTTCGTGTATCTAACAGACCTTTGAGTATCTGGTTTAAATGTTTTTCATTTATATTGCGACCATAGCCCACACCTGGAGAAGCAGGCTCTAAATAACTGCACTGAAATTTGCCAGCCACTTGTTGACCTTGTTGGATCAGGCTTTGTGCCGTTTCACCTCCAATGTCAGAAATTGAACCAACGCCTCTTTTGGTGACCAACAGAAGAGACAAGGGAAACTGAACTATATTGGTATCCCTTCGACCTATGGTTGACTCTCGTAATTTCTCAATACTATCAACAACATAGGATAAGGATTCCTTTGAGTTGTAGAGGCAGAGGCAACCATGTGGGGCAAAAGTGGGGGTATGGAATGAGTTCACTGGAAGGCGCACATTTCCCTCTATAGGTCGAATAGCCAGTTCATAAGTCCTTCCATCTAGCACGTACCGTTCATCATTGGTGCACAGGGCTCTGATCTCATTAGCTAATTCTCTTGCAAGTCCATCTTTGCCAAGGATCACAAGATTAATTCTGTCTACCTTTCCCTCACCAAATTGTGATTTTGAGCTCCCATCAAAGCAATATCGAGTGGGAAAACGAAGGGCTAAGTGTTGCTCAATTTTGCCATCCACACAATGAGGACTGCTAGGACAGGTTTCCTTAGTAGGGTGGTAGACAAAATGGATATGCTTGAGCACTAGGGCATCTCTCTCAGCTTGAAGCTTTTGCAGGGCCTTGAACCTCTGCTCGTCTCCAAGAACCTCCTGGATGGCACCCATTTTTTCTTTACTGGGCTTAGCATCAACTTCAAGCTCATAGAACAACTCTGAGTACTCCAGTAAAAGTTCTTGGAAGTCCTCCTTGGCTTGGTCAATAATAATCTTCTGGTGTTTGTTATAGATATCAAGATACTCAGGCTCCTCCAGCCACTGATAGAACTCCTCATTCATGATGAAGCTACGAGCTTCCTCCCAGGGTTTGCCAGGTGTAACAAACGGCGAAGATGCAAGTTTCTCTTTGAACTCCCATCGCATTTCTGCCCGCTTTCGTTCATTGCGTAAGTGTTCTAAGTGAGCATCATAGATTTGCTCTGCTGCAGGGGTTTCCAAAAGGTCCTGGGGAATGCGTTCATCCTCCATGTTGTCAATGTGTGGTGTAGTTTCCCAAGGTGTGTCATCCAGCACTACAAACCAGTGGGAGAATTCCCGCTTATTCTCAAGAACTTTCTGTACTCCTGACCAGCTCAGGTGATCAATCTCATCCAGGTCTGGAACCAAGGAATTGAGAGCCTGTGGGAGTGTGCTGAGATAGATTTTACGCCGCTTTTCTATATGCTCTTGCTTGAGCCTGTGCACATGCTGCTGGAATAGTTTCTTGGCCTTGGAAGTACCCTCGAGGAAGACATACTCTTTGTATTCAGGGGATGTCTGCATTCTGCGGTTGATGTTGGGCCATGTTTCATTATGGTTTTTCACAATGCGGCTTACCAGCCACTCATAGCGGTCCTTAGAGGATGCTATCTGCTGACTCTGCTGCTTGAGCGCTTCAAAGTATGGAATGATCTTGGGCTTCCCTCTACTCTTATCTATCAACTGCACCAAGGTAAGAAAGGCAAGGTCAACATTAACGTTAGAGCGTGCTGAGGTTTCAACAACCTGCAAATTCTTCTTGGCCAAGGCAAAGGTGTGAGAGTCTTTGATGTACCGCTCAACTCCTTCATCACACTTGGTTAGCACAAGTACAATTGGCTTCTTGGTCTTAGCTAGCTGGTTGTAGAGATTGGTGACAAACTTCATCTGGTCATCAAAATTTCGGTTCATTCCCCTGCTAACATCTACACAGAGTAAGAATCCATCCACTAAAAGCTTGCCATCAGGCATTTGCTTCTGCTCAAAGTCTTGCTCTAGTCCTAGCTGATCTGTGCAGAAATACATAAGCTTCTCAGCAGAGGCTAGTTTGGTGGAAGCTGCCCGCTTGATATAGGGCTGTAAGGCAGTACTTCGATGTGGCTGAAACGTTTGGTCATCAATGAACTCGGTCTGTTCCACCACATGCATTCGGCAATCAGCGCCCTCCTCCAACATTCGTACCGCCTCGCCCCAAAACAGGAAGTGGTCATTGTTAACCACTCTACCACCAAAGTCACTTGTGCTTAAAACAGATGTGTGGTCCAGATAAAAATCATCAGCACTGGGGCGAACAAAGCGATTACAAAGGCAGGACTTGCCTACCCCACATTGCCCCTTTTCCTTTTCAGTCCCGGACAAACCTACCACAACAAGATTGTAGGTTGGTGCCCGGGCATCTTGTTTTTTTGCCATCATCATCGTATGACAGCACTCATTTTGCCATCCCCAGAAGCTCTAGTTTGAAAGCTGCTGGGCTGATGTTCCATCAAAATGCTTTCAGGCTTGGCAAATTAGTTATTTCTAAAGATCCTTAACGTTACTTTAGGGGTTTTTTTCCATGCAAGGCCAGTATATCCGATCCCTTTAATAATCAAATTTTAAATCCACAGTCATTTGGCCATTCACAATTTTGGTAGAGGTTTAGAAGGGGAAGAACGGAATGGGTTTGAGGGTGGGGGAGAGGAGTCCCTGTGGACTTAGGTGGGTGTGCTGCAGGTGGTATTATTCCAGCCCATCTCCTCTCTTCATGGGCAATCTGACACAGAAATACTGTAGTTTTCAGGTTCGCCCAACCTGGATCTGACCCTGAAAGAAATAAAAGAGACATTACAATTAGAAAGTTACTACAAAATAGATACAAATATGAATTTATAATAATGTATCCATCACGTTTTTATTTATTAAATATATAAGACTAATTAGAGGACAAATAATTTTGTTCAAATTTGACCAAATGTGACTATAAAGCTATAAGCAATCACATCAAGATGAATGACTTTATATTGGCTGTTAAAATTTACTGCAGTACAGTAAGGGCTATGTAAGTGCAAAGTCACAAGGAATTATTATAATGATTATTTTGGCACCACCAGTCCCTGTTTTAATTCATCAGTTGCCCAGGGTTGTTTATGCGTAACCTAAATGTATCAATACCAAGGTATAAGAGGCTGGTATCATACCAAAACCAAAATTTTTAAATTGATTCAACCCTACAAGGCATCACATTCTAATCCCCAAACAAACACAAACATATACACACAGATGAAAGCTGTGATAAGTGCTTCCGAGATACAGTTTTAATTGGGCAACCAGGGAAACCCAAAATGGCCCTTAATAGGAAGCACTGCACATTGGCTGCTTTCCAGAGTCTCAAAAATCATTTTCAAAAGGCTTTTGCTATAACAAAAATTAACAACTCCATTAACATTTCAAACAGAGTGATACTGTGAATCAAATTCAGAAACAAATTCATAACAGGAAATGTATGATCTATAAAGTGAGTGGTGAAAGCATGTGGATACAAAAACAAATTAAGTCAAGGCCTGTGGAAATCTACAAAAAGAACAGAACCCTCTAGACAATATATGACAAGAGCTCAGAGGAGCTCTTACACTGTTCTTGAAATCCTGAGACCCAATAGCCTGCCAAATGCAGAAAAAGATGTCGCTATAATTACAGAATACAGCAAAAAGGGTAAAGAGTATACTTATCTTTTAGATATCTATTATGCTATTTGTTTTGGAAAGAAATTACAATCACTATTTATACATTTAGATTGTATTGTTGTTGTCTTTTTATATATAGGCACTCGACTATGCCAAGGACAGGCACTACAGAAGCCACAGACTTCTGTCTGCCTGATCAACAGCAGCACCTTGGAGGCAAGACTAGGTAAATATGCTGACAACAGCTCTCAAGGCACTACATCTAGCGATCACAAGTGACAGATGATTGCAGTTGCAGATGTCACTGTCACGGTCTGGGCCAAATGTAATGATTCCGCTGTGGCGAATTTGCTCGGTGAAATAGCTTCTATGTAACAGCCAGCATTCTTGAAATCACAAAACATGTAAGAGTTTTAACATTTTATTTGAATTTCTGACACTTAATATCTGAGCAGAAAATGGTATCAATGTTTGAGCCTTGGCATGCCAGTCAATGTTGGATCAGTGATAAGACCAGTGGAATCATGCTCGTATAACTCTCTTAAAAACAGGTTTTGCTACAGTACGATTAGCCAGCAATCATTGGACACTTGCAATATAGCAAACACAAAAGTGAGGCATGTTGGCTTAGCTAGAAAAAAAGCCTGAAATGTCAAGAATGAATTTGTCATTCTACTCCCCCACTATAGTTAAAACAAAGTGGAGAGCAATGCGATGCTCTGGGTGTGGCAGCTTTATGTTTGTTTAACCATTGACCAGCTCCCCCCTAACATAACACGGAAACATCATCTCCTTTTTATGTGTTTAAATATTACACCTACACTGCTCGAGAACTTATCATAATCATATATGAAATGTAACCTGGATATATTTTCATTGCATTCATCCAATAAGACTAAAAATTTACTTTTTTTTTTCTCTTGAGGCCCTCAGATGTGGTTATCAGTTAGTAAGCTATGAGGGAGTAATTATATCATTCATGCTGATAGAGGGCAGGTAATTATGTAATTATGCTCAAGAACAGGTTGTTATAAGTGCCACCCATGGTAATGCTTTACATATTAAATTCCAAGTTGTTACAACGAGGAGAAAAGATGTGAGAATTCATTTTGTGGCTTGAAAATTAATTTTTGCAGAGATGCACTTGAGAGTTCTCAAGGAAAAATAAATCATTAACAAATAACCATGACAGCTGCCTGGCTACAGATCAGCTATGACCCACGTGTCGCACACATACACGCACAACCAGGTGGTGACTCCACCTTCTGGGACCAAAAGAAAGAGAAAAAAATCAGTGCATCTATTTTGCTGGGTCACCAACATGACAAGTGGCGCAATGCTTGCTGGTTCATGACCAATTGTGAAAGTCATTAGTCTAATGAAGGAAGTGCTCATTATTCTTTAGCTCTTCATGAACTAGCTCTCTGAAACTCATACGTTGCCGCCAGCGCAAGAGCCACATCTGCTTGATCCGTCCCAGCTGTGTAATTCCATGTATTGCTTTGTCTTTCCATGTTCGGCATGCTATCAGTGCTATAAAACAAAATTAAATTTACAACAGCTAAAGATGAGAGCCAAATCAGCCTGTGTTTTTCCCCTGATGAACTAATGCAGCAACAAACAAGATATCACAAACATGCAAACAGATGGCTAGTATAGTTGATACAAAATCAACTAATAAAAATAAAAGCACTTCAAGCAGACATTCAAGCACTAAATAACTGTTCATGTCCATCTGCAATTCTAAACACTTCTTGTCAAACAACTGCTCAGATTCATACATTTGAAAACTATAATTCAAAATAGAAATGAAACACTTTTCTGATAGACCAAATGAAAATGTTCATATGCAAATTTCATTACACTACTGGCTACTTGCATGTTCAAGACAACAACGTCCCGTCTCAAATGCCAGCCTAAAACCTTGCAATCCTCCTTTGTCCACTATAAAGTCTGGATCTGTATGAATTTAAAAAGTGGGCATTGAGGGTTCATAGTAGATGAGGGGGCCTTCTGAAAGCAAAAATATCAAATGGGATGAATTACAATCTTGCAGACACCCACAGCACGTCTGGGAAAAAAAAATATATCATCCAACAGAAGACAAAAGCAGATGTTCCAGCATCCACCAATCAGAAGTGAGATACAATCACACCCACGACCATGTTTGTATAAGGCATAATACAGTCCATCAAGCCAAAGCTAGGCTAGCATGTAGCCTGCAGGCTTAAGGACTTCATCCTACCCTTCATGTCAGAACACAGTCACTAATAGATGAGGATATGCCTGGACTTGCCCTCATACATGGCCCACTTGCCTACATAATGAGTAGTGAAAGAGGATGCAGGGGGTCTGGCTGGTGGTTGTAAGAAAGATAATCTAAGAGATGGACGCCAGCTAAACCTAAAACAGCATGTAGTGGCCGAAAGGGCGTGAAGGTCACACTTACTTGTAGCGGTGGGTTCCAGTTAACTCAGTGAGAGGGTTCAATCATAAGTGATCGGAGCATTCCAAAGCTTCATTAAAGGGCTGTTTAGTCTTTTAAGGGACTGTCAAGGTTTAAACTCCACAAGCATTCTAAGCTTTAGGCTACTGTTAAAAATAGGTCACATTCCACCAGCCTTGGGGCTGACCTGCACATAAGCTAAGAATACTGTTAAAATTGCAGGAGCCAAGCTGATCAGAGGAAGGAATCCATACACTAAAGTCTGAGTGATGTGCAATGTTAAGCTTTGCAGGACTGTTTTTAAAAGGTTATAGCTGCATCAGATAAGGACACTGTGTTTTAAAAGAAGACATTTGTACAGTATGCCTTTTTGTTTTTTGAGTGCTAGCAAAGCCCCTGACCTTTAGATAAGCAAGACTAGGCAGACAATGAAAATACAGGTTAGAATGTTGGATGAAGCCAGAAACATCTCTTAAGCTACGCACTGACCTTCTCATCAAGTGTTAAAAAAGTTGACATGTTTACATTTCTAAGACATCATATATAAGATAAGATGATCTGAAAAATGCCCATTGTTGGCTGACTGTTTAAGTCCCATCAGCCTCCAGTAATGAACAACTCCATAGCCAACACAATCAAACTAGAGAACAACCATACAGCCCCCTCTGAATTGGTCTTACGACAGTAAAATGCAGCAGACAAAAGCAATTTCAAAGACTATAATTAATACCAACAGAAATGAAAACTACAATTTATTTTCTGTCAAACTACTGTGAAAAAGTCTGTCTAAACAGACAGTCACACACATAATCAGGCCGACAAGTTGTACACATCCACTTACACTCTCGCAGATCAATCGGTCTTTTATATTCCCTTCAAAAGAAGCAGAGATTGAAAATGTCGCAGAACATCAGTAAATCAGAGATGTGTATTGTTTGGGTACTAAATACATTGTTATTGTTGAGAGAGTATTACCATGTGACAATGTGCTGGTGCACGTATTATTCCTAATGACGTGCTTCAGCACTAACATTATGAGGAGAGATATTTGTCCAGCCATCAGCATTATAAAAAAAAAGAATTCCACTCCTCTAGTGTGTTATCTTTACTGGAGCTGAAGTCTACGCGGCTTAGAAAATGAGAGGTCATACATACGGTGTCCCGCAGGGCCGGTGCTTTGGTCCCTTCCATTTCCGGCCTGTCCTCGTCAATGCCACATTTCATAAAAGAATTATAGGCAACAGAGCTGGCGATGATGACAAAGCAAGGCAGGAGCGGAGTAAACACAGTTTAGTTTGACTGATGCTACTCGCAAACCCATTCCTCCAACCGAATCAGCACTAATATGGTCGTAAGAGCAGATAGTCTACTCATCCATTTCCCCCACCCCTGATCCCTCTCCCAGTCTCTCTCGAGACCTGGACTCCATTAGAGCACTGCCTGGGGCACTGAGGAACAGAGCCTTTGCACGGACAACACTTCCTGTATGGGAAGAGAGAGTCTAATGCTGCAGTGGAGAGAGCAAGAGAGAGAGTGTCGTACAGGGATGGTAAGATGAACAAAGGGGAAAGAAGATGCATAAAATATTCAGCTAGAATGGCCAGGGAGGGGGAGAGACCATATTCTCCGTATCCAGAACTGAGAGGCTAAAGTAAATGTGTTGCTCTGCAGCTGTAAAATGGGTAATCCAATAGGGATAAAATGCGCACTGACCAAGATGTCAGAAAACAGACATATCATACATAGAAATCCCCTCAAAAGTGAATGTACTAGCTTCAATCACATACACAGTGCATTACTTACACTGATACACAATTTAATATTTGATCATTGTAAGAATGTTTAAACCAGGGGTGCCCAATACTGCTCCTGAAGGGCTACCATCCTAGAGAGTTTAGTTACAACCCCAACTAAAACACTCCTGAACCAGCTAATCAAGGTCTTCAGGATTTCTTGAAAAGAACAGCCAAGTGGTGTTGGAAGAGGGTTGGAAATGAAGTCTGCAGGAAGGTAGCCCTCCAAGAAGCAGGGTTGGCTACTCCTGGTATAATCCAAGAAATTTCAAATTTAGAAGCTCCTAAGCACTGCACATTTTGGATGTTTCCAGTAGTGGACACACCCGATTTTAAAACCCTTTGGCTATACTGTCCCAGCTTGGTTGATTAACAAAGGTGGCAGTTCACCCTTGCATCTGTACTTGTCATGTTGACCACTACTGTAGTAACACAAATGCAGACAAACCCATGACTCAAAGCTCATTTGTCATAAACAGCAAGGCCACTACTATGGTCAGCAATGGTTTGCATGCAAAGTACACCGGATTACTCTGGATTAACACGGCACTCTCTGTATCTTCCTATTTCCAGGATGGCTGGCTCTTCAGGCATGATATAATGCAGTTAACCACACACACGCATGCACACACAAAAAGAAACCATTGCAACCATAAAGCCCCTGACCTAGATCTTAACACACTGTCCAATTTCGCTGTCAAAATACGTTATTGACTTGTTTAACCACTGCAAATATCATCCTCCTCTGTGTCACTTTAAAAATGACCTTTCGGTTGCAGAGTTTTGCTTCCTTGTGATAGAAGCTTGTAGTGGCAGGGCGAGCAGCAGATTTCTCATTGAAGCCAGATTATGATCATGACCGGTCTGCAGGACGGCTTCCTCTCTCGCTCTCGAACACACACACACTTTTCACAGCCTGAAACTTGGAACGGAGGTCTGGTTTAGTAAATAGGGAGAAGGAAAAGAGAGGGTGTGTGTCAGAAAGGGAGGGCTGAAGAGAAAAAGGAAAACAATAAAACAGAAAAAAATATCTGTTTAGAGGAAACAGTGTAGGGCGACTAGAAATAGCTGATGTAACTCATTTCTAACACCACGACTCTCTCACGATAAAGACTCTAAATATTTCTTATCAGGGAGCCATGCATGATGACAGCTATTAATTCCTCACACCAGCAGGCATGGTGGCAGGTTTGACAGTGATAGGGGCTCTGTTTTTTCAGCCACACACCAACACAGCGGCCACGCCAAACTTCACAATCCAAACTACTACACAGCCTTTGCAAAGACAGATGACCTTCATACTCTTCTGGATTTACTCTTCTCAACATGTGCATACTCTTCCTACCTTGGGAAAGTTGACAAGAGGCCAAAAACTCTGGCAAGACCACAGCTGTAGCAGGTGTTCAGAATGGACAGTGTCATTTGGGGGCTGGCTCTCTTGTGTTGGCTATATTTCTGTGGCTTCATCACTCAAGAGCATGGGCAAGAACATGGAACCTTTGTCTAATGGCGCTTTTCCACTGCGTGGTACGACTCGGCTCGGCACGGCTCAGTATGGCACGGCACAGCTCGGTTTGTGTTTCCACTGCAGTTTAGTATCGCTTTAGAGTGGGCGGGATTATTCACATGTCGTTAGTTGTGCTGCCTCTACTGCCGCGACTCCTGAAAAACTTTTTAATTCCATATCACCCCATCAAGCTCTCGCTGGATCCGCTCCTCTGCTATCAACGAGAGGAACGTCTGTACTTCCTCAACAGACAACGAAACAGCCAATTTTTGGTTGTTAAAAAAGGTGCGCTCGTTCAAAAGAGTTGCGTTCGATCCTTCGCTGGCTGTGCTGATTTAAATCTAGCGGTTTTGTTGTGTTTGTGTCGCAAGTTCAGTGACGCAGGTAGTGACGATTCTCTCCGGCCAATCCATGATCAGCAGAGTTTACACGTCACGTTTTGGTAACGGTACGGTTAACTTGGAACCTCAACCGAGGTGGTACTAAAAAAAGTACAAGGTACCAGGTACTGTACCCAGTGGAAAACCCCCCAAAAGTGAACCGTACCGAGCCATATCATGCAGTGGAAAAGTGCCATAAATCTGTTGGAAAAGGACGCACACATGTTTACAGCGTGGTTGACAAATAAAGATGCATATTTATGTTGTTATGATCCATTTTGAAGGCATGAGGGAAGGTTTGCCAAAAGGTGAGTACGTTTGAAATCTAGTGCCAATGGATTTATTAATTAAGTGTCTTCTGGAGGGGTTTATGATCTGCCAATGCACCAATTTGAAATTAAGTATTTTAAATCCAGAGCAACACTTGCAGCATTCTTTTAAACTCTAGAGTTTAAGTGCCCTTAAAGTGATTTAAACAATTCAATTGCTCAAGGTCACCAAGTCACTCTACACTTGGTTGCTAGTAGTTGTTATAACTCAACTGATTTCTCCAACTGTGTTTGCACAACATGTTGTACAGCAAACAGCAAACAAAGTTAATGGTCACTTTTGTCACTGCTGGTAGTGTGAATGCATCAAGGCCAGGCTTGATCAATCTGCAGAATCTTTAACATACCTTTATCAAACATACCTGAACCAGCTAATCAAGATCTTCAGGATTACTAGAAACTTGAAGCAGTGTGTTGAAGCAGGTTGCAGCTTAAAGTGTACAGGAAGGTGACCCTCTAAGAGCAGCATTGGATAACCTAAACTACAGTCAACCATTGGTTAAGGAAGAGACCTTATAGGGGGCTAAATTTAATACCACAACCTAATAACACTATAGTCAAACTGTATACATTCAAACACTAAAATGTGACAGACACACCCTTAACACCCTTGCATAAACAGTCAGGTGCAAATGTACACAATGCTACCAAACAAAGAGGCAATTATAATTACACAATGTCTCCTTCCTTCAGGGCCCAACACTCCCTTCCCAGCTGCCAATCTATTCCACTAACAGCAGAGATTTACAGGCTAATTGGCTGGTTAATTGTAGTAAGGCACAGGCAAAGGCTCCATTGGGGGATGGAGGTACAAGAGGATCGGCCAAGCCTTGATAGTCCTTAGGTCAATTTCAAACCATGAACCAAAGACAGACACTTTGCTTGAGGGAAACTAGCTTTGTTTAAAAACCCAATGTTGTGTAACTAGAGAATAGGTCAAATATCTGTTGAACCTGAATTCATATTGTAGGAGCCTGGAATAGAGTTTCCATATTTTTTGACTAATGAATTTTCATGACCTTTTTAGCTGTTTATGAATACTGGGTAAGGATTTTAGGAATCATTCCATTTGAGAGTGATTCGCTAATGAATCTTTCAGAGCAATTTGTAAACTGGTTCGACTAATTCATTGAAAAGAACAGTCTAAAGACTAGTCTAAGCTGTTTCATGACTTCTAACATTAAACGATAAGTCATCCATGACTTTTCAAGGCCTTGAAACTTCCTGATATTTTCAGGTTTTCCATAATCATGGGATCTCTGTTGTTTAATGTGTAATGATATATAGTATGTGTTTTAAGCAAGCATGTGTTATATGCAAACACCATAACCTATGGGATACCAGCACAGAAGGGTTACTCTCTTTCAAACAGATGGTTCTACGCTACACTTATAATGTACCATCTGGTCTTGCAATGATAGCGAGCGTCTCTAATACACACACACTCATTAACCAGTTTGGTCTCTTTAAATGAGTCTATAACATGAAAACACTTTCTTCTATGATGCAGGCAAGAAATATGTTCTTGCACTGCTGGATTATGACACCAATTAAAACAAATGACAAGATTGCTGTGTGAGAGCTTCAAGTGTGAAATCCTAAATTTCAATGGCTACATTCACAGTCAGGGTTTGGGATTTACAACTGTATTTAATAACAGGTGTGAGTCTCATACAACATCTTATAGGAGCGGCTCAAAAATAATCTGTATGAATGAATAACCAATGTCAATGCTATGAATTATCATACTGGTTTGAAAAGACAGGGACTGTACATGAAGGCAGAATTTAATTTTTTCAAGTTTTCTTGTTCTTTCCCTGCCTGACATGGGTATGTGTGCCACATTTCCATGCCACGGTTTTAGTTCTTCCTGTCAGTTGGCAGTTCTGCTGATAACCAGAGAGAGAAGCCTTCAATATGGTAATCTACATTTTAAAGCCAGAGGAATAAACATAAAAATTCCAGTCCTGATACAACAGACGTGAACCAACAAGACAAAGTGAGAGAGAAAGATAAAGAAGGACTTTACAGAAGAATAATACAATGATCTGACAGGGAGTTACCAGGGCTTGGTAACAGCAGCAGTTCAGTAATGGGCCACATTCATTTAACAGAGTGTTGTAAAATTCTCATATATGCCCAAACATGCTGCTAGCACCTGAAGCAGGTGATGATGGTGCACTTTCCCCATCTGGTTAATTAGACTGTGGAAAACATAGGGCGGAAGTTCCCAATGTGAAAGAGAGGGACGGAACAAATAATTCAAAACTATCAAACAACTTAAGGCAGAGGATGAGAGTTTGAGTAGAAGGTTGAGAAAAAAACCCAAATGTTAGGCAAGCACAACACATCTGACTCACTCTCTAGAGAGTGAAAGCAAACTATGAAAACACCTGAACCTGCCATGGTGTCAATTAGAGATAATGACTTTTTACTTGTTGCCACAGTAACTAGCTCTTGCAGCACTGGCAGATGGCTGTGGACGTTTTTTTCTGCTTGTTTTCTTCAGAGAGGGCAACTCAAAAGACCAAAAGAATCAAATACTTTCAGCCTTTTTAAAGGATTAGTTCACTGACTGATTGACTTTCATGGAACACAGAAGGGAAAATATTGAAGAATGTACTGGCCGTTCTTTTCATACAATTACAAGGCTATTGAGGCTTTCAAGCTCCAAAACTGACACAAATACACAATTATACTATCATTAACGAGGTCCATACAACTTGCATGCTACATTCAAGGTCTACTGAAGCTATATGACAAAAATAAAAAGTTGCTATGAAACAGAAGTAGCTTCAGAGTGAAACGATTTATACAGAAAAAGAAAAAAAAATGTATACCTTGAACTTGGTTCTATCTGACTGATTGAAGAATCTGGCATATGTCACTAGACAATAGTCTGTTGTTTTACATCAAGATATGACATTTTAATTAAAAATTAGGTTAAAAAAAGGCATAGATGATTAATTCAAAATAAGATCAATGACACATTTAAGAAATAGATAGAATGAATTTTCATTTCATGCGGACTTCAATGTCATGCACTAAAGATTCTAATATCTGCCCTAGCTGGAGTTCTTGACAGAAAGAGTGAGATGCAGCTCATGAACAAATCATTCTTTCCAGTAAGATCTTTAAAATTAATTTGTTAATCTGGTTTACAAAACTAGTTTGAAACGCATTCGAGTTAGAGAGTTCAACTCGCTGACTTGTTCAGTTCATTGGAGATGAAGATTATCAGTGAATAATGACTTAAATTTCAGTCTATTAATCACAAAAACACTATTGAGTTGAATAGATTTCAAAGGTAAATGTTTGCATTTTCTTAATTTTAAAAGTTGTGGTCCACATTCATGCTAATTGCATGGCCTAACAATTTCTGTAATATGTAATCACTTTCTGTTTTGTCAAAACCAGATACCCAAGGAAACCAAAAAAGAGAGGTCGCACAAACAAGCGAGAGAGTATGTGTATGTTTTTCTTGCTCGCTCAGACTCGCCACTGGCTTTGACAGTTGCGAAAATAGCCCTGAGGCAGCCAGAGGTTGGATGGTTTTGTGCTTGCTCGTCCATTTTAAATGGGCATTCAGACGGGGAACGCCATTAGCACCATCCTGCCTGCACTGACTCAGCCATGGGCAGCAGTAACCTCAGACTCCTCAGAACAGCAGTCGACAACCTTGCTCTTAATGCGCAGGCCATCTCGGTTATACCTGAGGAACCAATCGACTATTATACCAACACATTTAAAGCTACAGCATGTAATTTCTGTGCCACTAGATGTACCAAACAGAATTGCAAGGTGTTTATTTAGACCAGGGTTCCTCAAATCTTGCCCTGGAGGGCCAATGCACTGCAGAGTTTAGCTCCAACCCTGATCAAACTCACCTACCTGTGATTTTCTAATGATTCTGAAGACCATGATTAGCATGCTGCTCGGGTGTGTTTGATTATGGTTAGAGCTAAACTCTGCAGGAAAGTGGATCTCGTGGTCCAGATTTGAGGATCCCTGATTTAGACCAATACCGAGTTCATACTGCACGATTTTCAAAGATGTCGCATCACTGTTGGTTTCACACTGAACGACTATCTGGGGTAGCATTCAGTCGTTGCTGTGTTCACACTGCACCATGGAACGATGACAGGAGGTTACACACTGCATGACTTTACAATAGGAAGAACAGCCGACAGCTCTGTCTGGTGCAGGGTTGCCAGGTTTTCGCTACAAAACCCGCCCAATTACTACACAAAACTAGCCTGAAAATAGCCCAATTGCTTTCGAGGGGGTCCCCCAGTAAAAATCGCCTTCGGGGGTAAAATACTTTTTTTTTGGCGGGGTTCTCCTGGTACAATTCACATTCCAGGGCCTAAATATCACGTTATTGGGGTTGCTTCAACCTGCTGACATAAAAAACAACCGGCGGCAATCGTGGATTTGCCAACACTGGTCCGCAAACTACGTTTCATATAACTCCTCCCCGAACTTCCCTCTGCCCTGTATCTTGGTCTCTCATTAGCTGTAGGTCATCGCCGATGTGTTTTTCAGTCAGAACTCATTTCACACAGCGTGATTGTGAATCGCCGACAGCTCCAGATATTTAACATGCCAAATATTTCACGGGCGTCGGCAACACGTCGGCGATTCCCTCAGATCGCGTCTTTGATAATTCACACTGCGTGATTGTCACTCGCGTGAACGAGCACTGTTTTGCCTCCGATTTCGGGTATTTGTCAGCGATTTTGCAAAACCTGTCGGCGAGTGAAAAATCGGGCTAAAATCGTGCAGTGTGAACTCGGCATAAGGTTATCAACAACACCTGGAGAAAGCTATTCATTAGCATTGCCAGTAATCTTAATGAGAGTTCCTCTGAAATATATCAAATTTGCATAAAGGACCATAGAACTGTAGAATGAACTACTAAACTATTTGCAGCCAATCATATGAGCTGAATTATTTGGAATTGACAACTAGCCTAGTTGTTCAGTTTGGTTCTGGAAACACTATGCAGATATAATGAATACTTCACCCAAAAATAGGAAAAACGAAAACGGAAATGATTTAAGGATCAAAAATGATGTATAATTACCATAACAACTTGAATAGACTAAACTTCATATCCTTTTCCAATGAAAAACTGCACTTGTTACAGAGTTAGTTGTTAGAATCACGAGAATAAACCTGATTGGTCGCTCGCGTGAAATGCGAAAAAACTTCATATAGATCTCTTTTATGATCTCTTTATGAACTTTTGAAGCAATGAAATTTCAATGGAGAAACAGAAATCTCTCAGTTTCATAAATACCTTAATTTGTGTTTCAAAGAAAAGTCTAATGGGTTTGGATCAACATAAGGGTAAATCATAACGGTAAATAATGACAGGATTTTACATTTTTGGTCAACTATCCTGTTGTGACCTGACCTTTGAGTCAAGAACCATTTAAAAGATCCGACTCAAAAGAGTAATTCGTTTATGAATCATTCACCGCAACTCCTCTCACTGAGGAGAGCTAGGATGGATGTCAAGGTTTCCAGTAAATGAGTGGCAACCGCTGAAATGTGTGCATGGCCATCAGGTGTCAAAATCCACTAGAGTTCAATATGAGATGCTTTTTCAGAAACCAAAGCACCCCACTATCCCTCATCTACCCTTTGAAGGTAGTGGACTATCACCATCCGATTCACTACAGGTGGCAGGGACACAGCCACATGTCTCCAATGTTCTGTTCCAGTCCCAAACAGCATGAAAGCAGCATGAAAACTAGCTGTACGTAAGGAGGCCTCGCACATTCACAGCGCAGTGGTACCCTCTGCCAACAGTGCGGCCAAGCAGAAGAATAAACAGCAGCTTGAAGGGCTACGGAGGCTGAAAGTGTTAGCGCGGGCTCCGCTGGCCAGATTGCGAAGGGACCTCGGAAGCGTCTGCCAGAGTAGTTCTACAAGAAAAAGTCAACCATTCATGCATACGTCTGTGTTCGAAAAAGGTGAATGAAAACATTTAGCTTGTGTTAATCAGAGTGTTTTAGCGGCCCTCCTGTTTCGCTCTGCTTCAGAATGCTCCTGATCTCCACCGCTTTCATCTCCACCCCCACCCAACGTGCGTTTTCGCAACCTCATGACTGGCACAGCCTCTCACTGCGCCACTTTTCCCAGGCCCTCTCAGGCTGGAGCTCGACCAAACCTCCTGTAATTTTACCAATCGCCATTCAACATGCAGTTGTGGCACTGCGACATCTTTTCCGCTCTCTGCAGAGAAACACTCACTATTCTCACTGTGTTTTGCTGTAGTGCACTACAAAGTGAGCAAAGGTCCTTACCAAGGGTCTACTTTGTGGTCTGTGAAAATGGAATAAGAGGCATCAAATTTTCATAGCAATCTAGTTAAGTTTTTTGTTGATAAAATCAGAGAAAATGTCTGCTGACTGTTAACAAAAATACTGAACTCTGTTGTTGAAAAGTCAACAGTAAAATGTAATATCCACACAGACACACACTAAAAATTGTGTGAACACACTATAACAATCATTCGAAAGCAACAGAAGCAACAGAAGTAGTGAATCAGATTGGTACCCGAATGTGGTCACCTGGGTCAAGCTAGCAGCAATAAAATATATTAGGTTTGGTCTATTGCAAAAATCATAGTAATTTTAAGGAAAAATAGAGTGGCACTGCATTCTGACCTTTTGCTTTTTTTTTTTTTACTTTTTGAATGTTTACTTGAACACCCAATAATTATGTTAGATAACTGTTGACTTTATTTGCATCTATGCTCTTTATATTTTGAATAATCACATGAAAAACAATATTTACTTGAAAAACACTTTAAGGCTTCATGTCAGTGTTTTAAAATGTAATTTACTTTGTTGCATGCTTTGTAAACTTTAATATTTATAATACTAAAAGTAAAAAACTTTTTCTATTTGTTTATTTGATCTATTGCTTGTAATTAGTTTCTTTGCTCTTTATTACTCACTGAAGGGTACAAAGCATCGTTTTAATCTAATTACCTTTGTTGAATGATTTTGAAAAAAAATGTATACTTAGAATATTTAACTTCTTAAAGGGATAGTTCATCCAAAAATGACAATTCTGCCATTAATTACTCACCCTTATGTCGTTCCAAACCTATAAGACCTTCGTTCATCTTTGGAACACAAATTAAGATATTTTTAATGAAATTTCTGACCCTGCGTAGACAGCAACGCAACTGACACAGTCAAGGCCCAGAAAGGTAGTAAGGACATGGTTAAAATAGTCCATGTAATATTAGTGGTCAGAAAGCACATAAATTTCATCCAAAATATCTTAATTTGTGTTTTGCAGAATGACCCAACGGTCCTTACGGTTTTGGAACAACATGAGGGTGAGTAATTCATGACGGAATTAAAATTTTTGGGTGAACTATCCCTTTACATTTTTGTTTCTATTATTTAATTGATTTTATATTCAATAATTTTTTTTCTTTATTGCTGACTGAAAGCACAATCCATTGTTTTAAATTAATTTGTTAACTTTTACCATTAACTCAATAAGTTATGTTCAATAGCATAAAGTTTTGGCTATGGCATTAAAATAGATATTGTAAAAATGAAAAAAAATAATTACCTGCATTAGTATCAACTATTGAATTTTTAGACAGCCCAACATCTGCACGTAATCTTCATCTCTACCCATCAATCTGGTTTCATTTGTTCTCTCCCTCAGCCCGCCTGACATCCATTGATTACCATATGAGATCTGTTAACTGATTATGCAGAGTTTATTCGTTGTGGAGATATATTTGAGTGCTATATAAGCATTTTACACAAGCTTTGACAACAGAGGCAAAAGGTGGAGGGCGACTTGACAGGTCCTAGATTTTCCTGCAAGATTACGCTCAAACTCTTGAGACTCAGGCAGGCATGCTGACCAAACGACATTTAGCGGGGTTAATTCATAAAGCCCAGTACACAAGAGAGGAATGGAGTGGACTGTGATAAAGGTCCGACTCTCAGACAAGGGAAAAGTAAGGGCCGGAGAGAAAGGAATAAACGAATTAGGCCAGATAACCCTCTGCTCTGACTGCACTTTGTGAGCAAACGCTATGGCAGAAATGGGTAGAGAACGAGAGCAGCAGAACCCTAAGTGCACTTTCATCCATTACTGCATCCAGCAGCACAAATGAGGAACTTTAGAGAAACGACACAACAATAATGTGAAGGTTAAAGGAAATGGACAAAATATAGGCTTGCACAGAGAGGAATTTCTCAGACCCAAATCTTTTACAACTACAAAGGCCTTAATAATGTACAGTTCAGTATATGCTGAGTCAGAAATTCTTCTCAGAGGTTCGATCCACGAGCCTGGAGCGTTTGCTAGGCCTGTATTGCCTCAATTACAGAAAAATCACAGGCTTGAGGCAGGAAAATACTTTAAGCTCAAGTTTTCAGCCTCAATAAGCAATGACAAAAGAAAAAAGTGAAAGGAAAAATACTGCAAAAACAAGTGAATGAATGGCACTTTCTTAAACGCTTAAAATATGCATTAGTTAGTAAGTAAGAACCATACTTAAATGTTTTTTATGGTTTACATGACAATATTAACTTAATACCATTTCAGTCTTTTACATAAAAATGTCACATTACCTTCAGTGTGTTATTTGAAACTACTTGTGAAATTTACTAGCAATTTCTGAGTGCAACTTCTTTTAAAATAAATTGTACACACTTTTAGTCGAACACATTTTTAGTCCAACAAACAACAAAAGGTAATTATATATAAATTTGCTTTAACACGCAACATGTTTGGGTTGCCAGGTTGCTGCTATGCAGTTGCTTGTTTACCATGTTTTAATAAAGTTATTATTCTGAACCCTAGATATGATTCGGTTCCCTCCTTCAATAAAAGTATATGGGTTTTATGCCTGTTTTATCATCTGATCACTTATTAAAATACCAGCACACCTCTGCTCAACAAGCTGGACAGTTCGCCGTAACACTCATGTCCATAGAGCAAACTGTGTGGGATGAGTTAAACTCCGAGGGTTAATACTTAAGATTAAGAGCTTTGAGGCAATGAATGATGTCTGCATTTAGAAAGCACCACTAAATAGGCCGCACTTGATATCCAGACATCTCTTTGAGCTAAATGCCCATATATCCCCTATGAGCTTGTCCAATTTATCCACTCAAACGCTCTATGAATATAGCAGCGGATCCAATCTTGATTAACAATTCTACTCCTCCACATACTCTAATAAGCTTCTTTCTGCTTGTCAGGCAAACTGTAATTGCTCTATTCAACATCACTTTACTAAAAAAACTCTGGTGATCTGAATATGACTAGCATAGACTCATAACATAAAGTTACAGTAAAGAGGAAGGAGAGGTGACCACTGGATTTTCCATTGTGTTTACTTTCCTATAGCATTGGGTGCAAGGACATACGGTTTTACAATCATGAATTCCCTTATGTCATTTAGATTTCTGATTTGTGGTTAAAGCCTTGATAAGACTTTATAAAGAATAATGTCTGTGATAAAAGGTTACATAAAAGGAAAGAGACTACAACGCTGCTTATATAGCCTATATTGGTGCACTTTTGATGTTGTTCTAGAAAGTAGGCAACCATTTTATGCTACCTTAGCCATACTTATACAAAATATTATAACACATACCCTAATTATCCTATTTTGAGTTATGACAAAAAATATGATGATCGTTGATGCAAAATAATTGATTATAAATATATGTATAACTCGTACTAAAAAGTATTGATTAAAATAAGTTCAAATTTTGTGTGCTATATATAATAATTTTTCCCTAAATAGTTTTAAAGGGGTCATATGATGCTGCTAAAAAGAACATTATTTTGTGTATTTGGTGTAATGAAATGTGTTTATGCAGTTTAAATCCACATACTGTACATTATTTTTTCTCCTCTATGCCCCGCCTTTTTGAAACGCGTCGATTTTTACAAATCTCATCGTTCTGAAAAGCGAGGTGTGCTGTGATTGGCCAGCTATCCAGTGTGTTGTGATTGGCCGAATACCTCAAGCGTGAGACGGAAATGTTACGCCCCTCACATACTGTTGATGCCGTGTCCGGCCGGAGCTATGAGACAAAAACATTAAAACCCATTACAAACGAGGCATTTGTTGCATCCAGTGGGGACATAATTACTGATTATAATGACATAAAACATAAAACTCTGTCTGCATTTGTTATCGGAGAAGATGACAAACAACAAGTTCTACTCTACACTGCTCAAAACTTGCGTTTGAATCATCAGTGGCAAATCCTTTAATTATGAAAACGTACTTACAGACTGTGATTCAGAACTGCCGGCATTTTAGTCTAACATTACTCTCCCAGGATCAGTAAACAGCCCTCCATAAAATGCGCTGCACACATCTGGATATTTGGGTTAAACTGTTCTGGAACAGTGTTGTAAATACAACTTAAGCACTGATTTGTAGTCGTGTCCTCTTTTGGAAGACCAAACAAAGTAGTTTTGCTTTCACAACGATAAACACAGCGGCCTAGCGTGAGTGGAAGCCCTGGCTTAGCGTGCGCTGAAGCCGGGATAGAGTGAGCTGAGGTGGGCTAGCGTGAGCCGAAGCCCGCAGCTTGCGTGCGCGAGGCCTGATGAGGAAGCTGCGGCCGTGCTAGCGCTGAGCCGAAGCCCGGCTTGGGTGCGCTGAGGCCGGGATAGAGGGCGCTGAGGCGGCGGGGTCGAGAAGGCACCCCTCCTAGCGACGAATGAGCGCAACACATTGACGACCCGGGCTGGACTTCCGCTTTTTCCACGGTGAAAGTATTTGATGTATTTCCTCAGTGACCAGCACATATCAGCTCTAGGCATGACGAAGCAGATATCGTCCTCCTTTATTCACCAGGAGCTTGTAACACTCCAAAGAGAAGGAAAAATTGAATCGCATCATATGACCCCTTTAAAATTTCTAATATTTTTAGCATCTGTGCTTTAATGATTGCAATGATTAAATTTCACTGCGCCCAATCTATTTTTTTTTTTTTTAAATAGAACACACCAAAAGTTTGGAAATGGTAAGATGTCCCTTTTTCTAAATAAAAGATTTTATTCAACAGGGACGCATTAATTTGATCAAACGCGATGGTAGCACTAGCAACTTTTACATTGTTGTAAATCCTGTTCTTTGGCAGATTATATTCATAAAAAAATCCTGAAAAAAAGAGTAGGTTTCCACACAAATGTGAAGCAGCACCACTATTTTTTAACATTGATAATAATATGAAATGTTTATTGAGGTTCAAACCAGTATATTAGAATGATTTCTGAAGGATCATTTGACTGAAGACTGGAGTAAAGATGCAAAAAAACCTTTGCATAAAAGAAATTACATTTTTAAATATATTAAAATAGAATACAATCGTTTCAAATTGTGATATTTCACACTATTACTGCATTTTTAATCAAATAAATACTTCCTTGGTGATTATAACAGACTTTCACAAATATTTTAAAAATCTTATCGACCCCAAACTTTTGAATCGGTGGTTGAACGCCCTCTAAAAAACATGTCTGATCACGTTCAGGTGAATCTAAAAACAGCCTGATTATATGGGGCATTCTTAAAGCTGATTAGTCAACTAGTCATTCAGACAGCTAACCAATTAAACAGTTGTGAAAATACGTACTGACACATTAGTAGGCAGCATGGAGTGAGACGACTACACTAGGTTGCGGTCAATGCCATGACCCACAATTCATGGGTCCATTACCAAGAACGTCACTAAAGATACAGGAACTGAAATGTTAATTTTTCAAAAAAGAAGGCTGTTATTTTTCATTAAGAATCAGTAAATTGACATTAGAGATTCTGCTGTTGCTATGCAAGCTTAGGCTGACTCAAGTGACCCTATCGTGCCCCAAGAACACACCCTATTACTCAGCTAATTGTGTGAGACATGACAACAGCACCCGCTGAAATTGTCCTCTTAAACATCTGCCAATCATTTATCATTATCAGTGTTCTGCAGTGTTTGTGGTTTAGTGAAGCTAAACTAGAGGATTCGTTGAGGATAGAGACGCAGCTAAGGCTGCAGCTAAAGCACAAGAGTTGCTGGGTTCCTGAGAGATGTAAGGAATACCTCAGGGGCCTCTCCTGTTTCATACAGCTGATCCTGTTCGACCGCTCAAACTCAAATGTGCGTGTACATACCTGCTCCTATTTCGCCATCATGCCGGTTGTTGGCATGCATCAATCTTAAAATACACATGTAAAAAAGTCCAACCAATATAGATTTTTTGGGGCACTGTATCAGTTACAGTATTAACGTGACAACACAACTGGCTGGTCTTCTCAAATCTTAGGTTAAATATTACAGTATTTACAGCTTGAATTACACCAAAATATTCAAGATAAAAACTTAAAAAAATTCAGTTTATACCATTAACCAGTAATAACACATCTGCCGAGAAAAGCATCACTGTTGCTCATAGTTTGTTAACCTCTAAGCCTAAGGGCCAGATTTACTAACAGCTTGCGCCAGCGCAAACAGTCTTTCGGCGTTAAAATTAGAGCCCAACCGATATGGGTTTTTTGGGGCCGATACCAATATTAGGGAGTAAAAAAAGGCAGATATCGATATATCGGCCGATATTCTTTGTGTATATTATAGTACAGTACCAGTCAAAAGTTTGGACACTTTCCCATTCGTGTGTCCAAACATTTAACTGGTACTATATATAGAATACAGTATATACATAAACAGAATATATATACATAAACACATTTTTTGCAATGATCACTCAAATGTGGTGATCAAACACTTATAATGACGTGACAAAGATACGTAATGGAGGCAGGGCATTTAACAATTTAACAATAAACTTTATTATCCAAAATGAGTCTGACATCAGTGCACTGAACAGTAAAGTTGAAGTTTATTCAACTTTAATTCAATTTAATTCCATTCAACTTTATTCTGTTGAATTTATTTCACTTCGGAACATTCATACACGGATTAGCGCTACTGTCTTCACACACAGACGAAGCTTACTAGAGAAGTGTGAAGTGTGCCATAATATACCTCTGTAAATAAATACAAAATAAATTCACGTCTCGCGCACTTTAATGCCCTTTGAATGTAACGTGTATGTTCCCTTGGAACTGGAATCATGGTGGAATTTCATGTGAAGTCCACTTCGCAGGGCACTTACCGTCGAATAAGACAACGCTTGAATGCTGCTGCCTGAACAAGAGACCACCTTACTGAAGTGAAAGTGTTGGCTGGTGTCACTATCTCGCGAACGCGGCGGCGGATCTCCACCAAATTCGGGGGATCCCTTCAGCTCAAGGAGCACTATCGAACGCCACCCTCCACGTGTCAGTAGTCCCCCGGGATCGCTTAATCGGTTGGCTCCGGACCGCAAATTTAACTACCCCTAACTCCCGAACCCCGGGGGCTATCGATGCGGGGGTGGTCTCATTCGAAAGCGGGCCTCTAGACGTACACTCGATTCGCGTTCGAGAGGGTTCCTCGAGCTGAAGGGATCCCCCGAATTTGGTGTGGATTCGCCGTGCCGTTACGGAGCTATGGCCGTTCAAAGTTTCAATGGTTTTCCATAGACTTAAGCTTTAAAGCGTTTCATCCAGGTCGCCAGTAGCAAACAATGGAGCGCGCTCTGCTGGACAAACTAAGTAATTACACCATTTCAAGCATTTTATCTGCGTTATATGTTCTGTAAAAAAAAAATTTCATATCGGCGGCATATTCACCGATACCGATATATCGGCGACAGGCTCATATCGGCCGATAATATCGGCAAAACGATATATCGGTCGGGCTCTAGTTAAAATAGTACTGTCAGGATTTACTAAAGATGCGCAGTGAAGAATTAGCACTGAAAAGGCGTGGACACAGTCATTTTTGCACCTGACCTTATTGAATATGCATTTGTAGGACTTTCCCTTTCAGGCGCAAAATTTATGGGAGGGGAGTATTAAAATGAATCACGCAACGAGATTTAGTAATGTTTGCACTTGTCAAATTACTGGTATTTGCGCAATTATTTAACACAGAAAAAAAGCATGTCTTAAAGCAGGCGGTAATTTGAGCTACTCTTGGTAGATTGTGCTGGTCATCATGGAAATGAGATGTAGCAGCTGTGTTCTTTAATGTGCACCTTGTTAGTAAATCACACGCAGAATTTTCCCCTAAAATTGAATAAAAACACAGTAAAATTGGAAAATATGCAATACTATTTAATAATTACTATTTAAAACACCTATTTTGATATATATTCGGCCATTACTCCAGTCTTTATTGTCACATGATCCATCAAAAATCATTCTAATATGCTGATTTGCTGCTCAAGAAACATTTATTATCAGTGTTGAAAACAGTTGTGCCGTTTAATATTTCTGTGGAAACCAGGATATTTTTTAAAGACTATTTGATGAATACAAAAAGTTCAAAGAACAGCATTTATTTAAAATAGAAATATTTTTTGTACATGTACTTTACTGGGGGAATTTTATGTCCTGCTGAACAAAAGTATCAATTTATAAAAAATAAAAATGTAAACATAAAAAATATTTACTTTTTCTAATTAAACACTATTTTAATTAAAGTGACAAAGTTTTAGAGAGTGAAATAATTCTAAAGGAACACTACAGTTCAAGTTTACCCCGTGTCAGAATTAACATTCATAAGACGACAAAAACAAGATTCTACTCTGAGCTGATCTTGTCCTCTGACTCAGAAATGATTTGTTTCTATGGCAACGCTCATAACACCAAATAGATCCATCTGCAGCTTTGTTGTTGACCACAGCAAAATACTTTTTCTTTACATTAATACCCTTTAATACTATAGCAACATCTTGCTACAGTTCTTAAGACTCGTCAGAAACTCATAAATGATACAACTGCATTAGAAAAAATTAGATTTTTGACCCACCATTTTCTCTATAAAGTGAAATAAGCATTCAGCAAGTACTTGTGTGCACGTACACTTAAGTTATTGCATATGAGACAAGACCCAAACTAATTACGGATTCATAAACCCATCCAAAGATTACCACAAAAATCACGTAGCAGAGCAGCACAGCGAACAATAAATGGGTCATGCTTTACGAACAACAGAGCCCTCGCATCTCAATGTTGTGTGAAGTAAGAAAAGAAAGGGAAGTGGAGGAAGGTAAGAATTTCACAGGCAAATGAACATTACCTTTTATCAGATCGAACCAATATGGCTACAGGCGTTAGCGGCGGAGGGCGGAATGATTGCTCTATCTAAACGGTCTTGCCCAGGCATAAACACAAACAGACATGGTGAGGAAAACACAAACACACACCCACATGAAGTTCTGCGTGTCTGGCGGCTGCATTGTGTGAGGTGCAGGTGCTACACGCCGAGCACAAAAGAACTCATACCTGACTGCAGTGACAACACAGCCACGGCATTTATCAGCCATGGCATGTCTGCCTGACAGCACCTCCCTCACACACATTAATGATTTTCTATCCGGCTGAGTGTGTGTGTGTGTGAGTGTGAGAGAGGGAGTGAGCGAACACTGAATATTTATTCATTTGCAAGCAGACACATGAACTAAGTGTCTCTGGTGAGGAAGATAAGGGCTTCTTTCTTTAAACTATGTATATGTGAGTGACACAGAAAGAACGAGAGAAGAGAGATGCGTTTTGGGCCAAGCATAGGACACGTCGCTGTAGGCAATGATTGGACGGGTGTGCGTGTGTTTGGACCTGGAATGCACAAGGCGACTGTGACTGACGTGAACAAAAGCTATGCAGCTCTGCGGCTAACTGACCAAAGCGAATGCAAGGCGAACGTTTTCTTGAAGAGCAGAAGCTCTCTTCGTAGATGTGCACATGAAATCAAAATTTGAGTTCTGTCATGACAACTCTCGGAGGGATGGTAATGTACATGACAATGTTAATGTGTTTGGTCTTGGCAGAATAGATCTGTTACGCTGCTGCTGTGGCAGAGCAAGTACAGAGACTTGCTACTGCCAATACATCCATAGACATGCTGCTGTAAGCATGTAAGAAATACTGCTGCGGCACATATAACATATATGAAATAACCCCCATATACAGGTATAACTAGGGATGCTCCAATCCGCCTTTTTTGCCTCCGATACCAATTCCGATACCTAGGGTTTGGTATTGGCCGATACCGATACCGATACCATTGAAGTTTTTTTCCCCCATTTAAATAAATGTAGAATTTATATCTCTGTGTGTGGAACTGATAATCTTTCTTTCACAATCTACTAGATACAGATTACTTCATTATAAAGAAAAATAAAATTTGAAAAAATATAGGCCTATGTATATTAATAATCTATGAGAAATTTATCATAAACTAGGTTAGTGGATAATTCGGCAGCAAAAGTTATTCTAGAAAAATCAGTGCACAATAATTTTAGAAATCCAAACATTTAGTGAAAAAACAATATTAAATAAAATAAAATAAAACTTAGTCGCATATGCGAGTGATTTACTCGCAATATAGAGGGTTGACAGTCTATGAGCACGAAGCGCTTACAATGTGACACATTGTAAGCACTTCGTGTTAAAAACTGCAAAGCACAAAGGGAAGAGAAATTAATGGGTAGTGTATTTTATCTGTGCAACAGTTATTGAGCCTTTTTTTTTACGGTTTTAAATTTCAGTTACTGTGCACCTTAAAAACTATTTATAGTCTTTTCTACGCCGTGTTTTGTTCTCACAGACACCCGGTAGCAAGTAACAAAACAACATTAAACTCCGGCAAGAAGATAAAGTCCTTTTTGCAAAATCATAGACACGTATTTACAAATCAAGTATAATGGGAACACAGAATGATCTTGGAGGGACCTTTACCGAGCTGACTGCTGTAACCAAACGAGACCAGGGTTTAAAGGCTAAACGAATGACTGACAGCCACAGCGGAGAAAAGAGTTTGTGTGAACATTAATGTAAGGACTTAAATATTCATATGTAGCTCACATTAAGCTATCGTATGGCTTCAGAAGTAACACAGAATAATTCGCACAATCGAAAAAAAAAAAAAAAATCTCGGATTTGGATCGGCTCTCTCTGACCGATACCCGATCCGAGAAAAATGGCACTATCGGAGCCGATACCCGATATGAATATCGGATCGGCGCATCCATATAACATACATGAAATCACCCTGTAGCAGATCTATACAGGTGGAGCTGGGGAAGGAGGAGGGTTTCTGAAGCGTGCTGCAACTGCTGTTACCGCTATGCTAAACTAGTAGGCTAAACTGCTAACCAAAGGCTGATTAAACACAAATGGAAACATATAAGATCCTTTAGCTTTGGTAATATAATGTAATATATAATATGTAATTGTCTAGTAGTCAAAGGAGCTTTCCCTTATGAAAAATAACCATTGTTTTAGTGTAGTAACCATGGTTTTTTTGTCAGATTGATTACCATTTGTATAACCACAGATTTACTACAAATACCACGGTTAAACTATGGGTGCATCTCAATCAGCTCCCTTGTTCAGGGCACTGATCAGGGAGTCGGCCATTTTAAGGGCTGTCCCAATCGTAAAATCCTTCCAGGGCACTGGAGCATTCGCTCCCTGAAAAATCCCACAATGCATCGCAAATTCTAGGGAGCATCGGTGCTCACTATGCTCCCTTACCAGAAATAACATTTGTGAAGTGTGAAACAAACCACACGAGCCAACTAGATAAATATAATGACATGCGGTAGAAGATTTGAAAAGACAAACCACTTTTTTAGGATATATCAGCATAAACACACATAGACAGGTAGTGAACACATCTAGTTAAAATGTATAATTAATATTCTGGCTAAAATGTTGTAAGAACATGTAACAGAACAATGTGTTTAAAGAGAATAAAAAATAATATAATATAAAAAGAGATTGGTCCTGCCTGTTGTTTATTAATTCCAGTGGTGACGTTCTACTGTGTTGTCCATTGACATTGTATGTAGTCATGTCACCGGAAATTGATCACTGTTCCAATGTGTAGTGAGCCAGGGAACTTACCAGTGACCGAAATAGTGTAGACAATATACTGATTCATGAGCTTGGGAGGTGGGGAGCTGATTGAGACACACCCTATGGTTAGTGTAGCAAAACCATTGCTAATTTGGGGTTACCATGGTTTACCCTACAATAACCATGATTTTTCTTTGGTTTTATTTGTAGTAAAACCATGGTTAATTTTCGTAGGGGTTTCTGAAGCAGTCATTTCACTGTTAAGCTAGTACTGAGAACACAAAGAAAGGGAAAATTAATATTTGACCATTTCAGTTTTGGTAATGGAATGGAATATTTGATATGTAATTTAAAAACAAATCCTGTTCTAGCTAATCAAAAGAGCTTTACTGAACCAGTCAATGCTATGCTATGCTAAGCTAGTAGGCAAAATACAAACAAAGGGAAATGTTTTATTTAGCTTTATTTATATAATGCACACATAAAAATAGCTATTTCAGTCAAAGGAATCACTCTGTCCAAAGGGGGCAGGATCTTGCACAACAACATATAAAACCTATTAGCAATTTGAAACCAAAAACAACCACACTTCTGGTTTAAAAAATAAATAAATGAACTGCACACATCAAGAGAGTTCAAGCGATCTTTAAGGAACCGTACAAATGCATTATGCCTGACATTTACTGTCATCCATAATCAAAACAGTGTACTGCTGCCAAGTCTGCTGCTAGCGCCAACAGTTATTAAGAGCAGCAGGGATAAAACGTCAATTCATCGTAGCGTTCTCGAAAACGGCAGCACCGTTCAATTTCTGTGCGTGAGCCTCAGAGCTAGGGAGGATAGAGAAGGAGTACTGACTGAGAGGCCGTGCTGATCTTGGCTCAGTTCAGAGAAGGTTCTGTGGGGCAAAAACAATCTAGACATGGTAAGTACAGCTTAGAAGAGCTAGTGGGATTTGTAGTGGTCTTTAAGTGAGTCTGGGTGAGGGACAGTAATCCAGGGGATGATGGGATACGTTAAAGGGATAGATCACCCAAAAATGAAAATTTGATGTTTATCTGCTTACCCCCAGGGCATCCAAGATGTAGGTGACTTTGTTTCTTCAGTAGAACACATATGATGATTTTTAACTTTAACCGTTGCAGTCTTTCAGTCGTATAATGCATGGCAAAGGTAACAAAATATATTAGAGTAAAAAAAACATTCACAGACAAATCCAAATTAAACCCTGCGGCTCGTGACGACACATTGATGTCCTAAGACACGAAACGATCGGTTTGTGGCAGAAACTGAACAGTATTTATATAATTTTTACCTCTAATACACCACTGTATGCTACGCTACGATGAATTGCCATTTTGTCCCTGCTGCTCTTAATAACTGAAGGAACAAAGTCACCTACATCTTGGATGACCTGGGGGTAAGCAGACAAACCTCAAATTTTCATTTTTGGGTGAACTATCCCTTTAAGGGAGGATTGAAGAAGAGGTGGAAGAGCTAGCAGTGCTTCTAGGCCAAGAGAAGCACAGAAAGGAGTCATTTTGTGTATTTTAGGCCTACAACACTCCTGATTAAACTTGATTGCTGTTTGTCTAATGTTCACGGTCCAGAGGTACTGATTTTGAGGGGAAATTATGGATTTAAAAATGGTATAATGGGTTGAACAGAGGTGAGAACGCTACACTCTTATTGGTAACTGAAAGCCCAATCAAATCTGCCAAAAAAATTAGTAAATTAACACACAAACAAACAATGTGCAGTGCTTCTTGAGCATTGGGCGTTCAAAGGGACCTTTCATAAAGAATGTGGGTTTATATTTCAATATGCAGTTTTTCCATAAAATGTGTTAGATGGACTTTTGCACTTGCATTTTTCTTGCGCAAGAAACACTTTCTAAAAGCATGCACCCAAGTAAAAAAAAAAAAAAAACTATACATTTGGATTTGTTTCACTCCACTACCCTTCACTGCATTTTCATTGTTTTTCTATTTAAACATGCTCACAAATGCATTTGACTGTTGTGTTCGAGTCTACCGCCTGCTGTAGACTCAAGTCATGCTGCTCTAAAAGCACTCAACTTAAAAGTGGTTCAGCTTTTTAAAAATGTGTCTCTATCCTTGCATTTTTCTTGATTCCACTACCCTGCATCTTGTGTAGTCATTTTTCTATGTAAACATGACATAGCACTGTAGAAATGCACCACACAAGTTAAAAGTAGTTTAAAAAAATTCTATCTTCCTTATTTTGCAACACAGTAGTAAGCTATTTTCTGTGAATGTGCGAGACCTACGATTCATTAGCCGTTATAGGTAAATAACTAGAAGAACAACAAGAAGTGCAGTAAACTGTAAAACTATTTGCATTACAAATCTCTGTTCATGATTATGATATAAGGGTTATTCTCTGTCAACTCAACCAGAAGTCCCTAGCTTAAATTTGTGATTGTCAATCTTTTTCTAAAATATTTGTATAATAATATTTTTCTTATAAGATAAACATGTGATGAAGGCCCAAATAATATTAGTCACAGATATATATATATATATATTCACAGAGTAATCCACTATTTTGTAGAGGGAGGTCAAAATTTTCACCAGAGATTCAGAGCCAAATTACAGAATGGTAGAAATTACTTTAGAAAGATTGCAGCATCATTAGCCTATATTATTTTTACATAGAGATTGGTAGGTCTAGTAGTAAAATTTGCATTATATGCCAGTGTTGATTGTTGAAAAAGCACTTTTCAAGGTTTTTGGGGTTTTTTGTTCCAAAGTTTGGATAGCTGTAACTCAAGAAGTATCAAATATATCATAATGCCCTTTCAGATTTTGGGTCTTAAACTTGTAGCATCTTTATTTTTAAGGCCCTGTATGTACGGTTCTGTTCCAGAGATATATGGATCTCAACATGGCTCCAGGAGTAAATCGTTCAATTGTATGCATTTTCAGTGGTCAAATACCAAATGTGGGTCACTTTGCATTCAGCTGATACTTTTTTTAAAGAGAAAGTTCTGAAGAACAAATAATGTTGAAACTAGAAATGTATCTTGTTTCCCTCTATCAAAACAATTGCATAGAACATACAGTACCTGAGTGCCATAAATATTATTTTTCAAAATTTGCATGCTGGAATAACTGGAAGTGAATGACAACGAAAGCCTTGCATATTCAAATTACAAATGGCTGCAACTGCTCTTACGTTAAAAATAAGGTGGACACCTTCCCTTTTTTTTCCCCGATTCCAAAATCACTTTGTTGTACATTGATATTCTATGCAAGCATGATGTGTATGGATGTGTTTGACCATTGAGCTTATGCCATACATCTTTTGTAGAGTCTTGGGGATGATACAGCGTTCAGATATTGCAAATCTCAAGTAAAAAAAAACACTGAGCTGAATTTAAAGTTGTTCAACTTTTTAAAAAAGTACTCTAGAAAAAAAGTCTCTAGAGCTGGCGTTCTTTTCAATTCATTCTCTTCTTCATGAACACCCCCTAATTCTGTGAAAATGTGCATTATATTCCTGGTCATGGTCCAGCTG
This sequence comes from Sinocyclocheilus anophthalmus, assembly GCA_018155175.1. Classification (NCBI taxonomy): domain Eukaryota; kingdom Metazoa; phylum Chordata; class Actinopteri; order Cypriniformes; family Cyprinidae; genus Sinocyclocheilus; species Sinocyclocheilus anophthalmus. Next base: position 1,104,176 of record JADLZN010001098.1, on the reverse strand, counting down.
AGCCTGAGTGAGATGAAAGTACACTAGAATCGGAGCTGCAGTGTTGCACAAAGTTTGCTCTGAGAATTTGATCATATTGGTCAAGGCCACACACACATGCAGGCAGATACATCTAATACATATTAACCGGAGCAGGCGGTCAGAGCGGCAAGCAAACATGTTGTAATTCTGATTAAACAGGGCGGTCAGGGTCATGAGCAACGCTGAGAGACGAATGGACTCTAATCGCAATAGAAGAACAGAGTTTAATATCAATACTTCAAAAAATGCACATACGGCATGACTCCTCCGGCATGTATTATGACTGTTTGAGGAATACTTTATGAGAAAAACCATAAAACTATTTCATTCAAACAGGTCTGTAGCACCTTTTCCCCACATTAGTTTATCGATTACACACTAGAAATGACACTTTTTCTGTTTATCCTAAACCGCCAGCGCTCTGTTTCTTGCTACGGTTTCTGCATTTGGAAATTCAGCTCGGACTCTGTGAGACAAGAGGTCACTTTCTCCAAGCACTCTTTGAACCGCGACTCTTCCCAAGCTCGCCCATTCAGCAGCCAAACAAAACAGCCCTGAGCACTCTGGAGTCTAATCAACAACTTCCACCCTGCTATCACACTTCCAGACTCCCTGCAGTTGGACAGGCACAAAGAAACTTTGCATAGGAAAGAGAGGAAACAGGTTGGAGAAACAGACGGGCTTGCAAACAAAAGCTTCAGGTGAGAAAGAGCGCAATAGAAAGCAGACAGACAGTTAAAAAGAATGAAGCTGGTGGTTTGAGGTTTCGGGAAAAGGAAGGAAGTTGCGGGAGAGAGAGGAGCCATTAACATCAAGAGCTCATTTTACCTTAAGCAAACACTTTGCCCAAGCGAGACCCTGATGTAACAAGCAAACGGGCGACTGCAATTAACCAAGGCCACTTGTGTTTTAAATTAAGGCATCATCTAAGCTACAGTGCCCTATCGATTAAACAGCATTACAATGCCTGCCTCATTGAACCACCCAGGGTTCCAATAACACAAGAACTTTGTGCATCGCTGATTGCGTAGACCATTACTTTGTCTGTGGCTTCTACTAATTTTGCCTGTGAAACTTGAGCGAGAGTAAGTTGATAACAGAGGAGTTGCGAGATAATTAAACAACGCCGAGCAGGGTTAATCAGGGCACAACGTAATTCTGGTACACGTAGTTACCCACTAAGAAAAGCGAAGCAAGGCAAAGCAGTGTGTAATGATGAGGCGAGAACTAGGACAAGATGAACCTGTTGGTGACTCTGACAAATGTCAGTTTTATCAGCCACCATGCCAAAAAATGGAAAAGTTATATGGGCCAGTGATAAATAAGTGATACATTTTGTTTTCTTCCACAAAATAAGAAAAATTATTATCTTTTAAAAATCTATTAAAAAGTGCTAATTTTAAAAGGTTATACTATTTACATACATTTTAATTTGTTTTATATATTGTGTGTATACACACACACACACATCTACGCAATACTGTAATTAAATGTCAAGTGGTGTAACCAAGAAAATTATAGCTTTTACTTTACCAAAATGTATTAAAATTTCATAATGTTCATTTTTGGAACACAAAATAAAGATGATATATTATACATATATTATCATATAATTTTTGTCCATGGAACCAAAACATTCATGCACGCATTAGAAAAAAAAATCTAGCCCTTTAAGTTTCAAAATAAAGTTTACATTTAATGACTATATTCAATAATAAAAGAAAAGTCATGTGATGGAACAAAGTAAAAAGTAATAGTTTCCTCACACCTTAGATACATGCGAGTGTAAACATCTTAATCATTCAGATTACGTTTTAATTTTTTTAATTCTTTTTTCAAGGCAAAAATGTAATAAAAGATGTATTCATGATTAAAAAAAAACATGAATTATTCATGAATATCATTAAGCTTTTCTCTTAAAATATCATTAAGATATTTTAGAGACTTACTAACAGTCAGACATCATTTCCTTTTTGGCTGCATGTTGGTTACACCACATGACCAATTATTAATAAGCAGTTTTGTAAAGTAAAAATATTTTTCTTCATGGACGTAATACTAAAACATTATGGCAAACTTTTTAATGATGCTTTTTTTCTTCATGATATCAGTAAAGTTGTACCACCCTGACATCGTTATTTCAATGCCATCAAAAGTAGGTCAAAATTAATTTTATTAATTTTGAATTTTTTTTAAGAAATTAAAAGCATGGTCATCATATCCAAGTCCCCAAGTATGAGCAACAGCATTACTGATGTGTGCCTTACAGCAAGCACATCTAAATACGGGTGTTTGGAAAGGCGTGGGTCAATGAAGAATCTGGATTCACACTATAACACTTTCTAAGTGGTCAGGAGAGTATTTGATAGGCCTGTTGAATGTCATTACCATGAGAGTGAGCTTTCCAGAAGCACAAAAATCAGCCTGGGGTCTCAGGGGTGGAACATCTACACGTATCCACACACCCCACTGCTCCGTGAGCGAGCGCATAGCCTAGGTTATGCACATACAAGGGCACTGGGATGGCTCCAGGCTGCAGGAACTGAGGAATGTGGGTAAAATTCAGGGGGGATGGGTAGCTAACTGGAGCAATAGTGTGTCAGCAAAAGAGAAAAATAGAGAGAGCGACGATAGAGGGAGAGAACGAACAGGCAAACTAGGAATTTAAAGCACAATAGGAAACCAAGAAGGGAATCTGGTGAAACAGATACAGGCTGTGGTTCACGCAGGGGTCGAGAGAAAAACATCTATTCACTATCATCAGCAACTTACAAGTGGTGCGAAAGGTTCAGCTGACTAACAGATACAAACAGTAATTCAGCAATTGTTTATTAATAGTTACTCAGTAAAAGATTAAGCTATTTAAGGACTTACAGAACTTTTAATGCAGAGAAAAACTGGCTGCCTAGAGTTATGCCTAGAAATGGGCCAATTTCGCTTTATTCATGAAAGATGCCAACAATGAAGATTGATTATGTGCCTGCCCAAAGAACAATACATAAAACAAATGTTCTGCTTTCTGACAATAACAATGATTAGACTACAAAAATACATTTAAAAGTTTGAGTCATACAATTTTCTTAATGACACTTTTCAGCAAGAAAGCGTTAAATTATTCAAAAGTGAGAGTAAAGCACTTAATGTTACAAAAGATTTTAATTCCTAATAAAAATGCTGTTCTTTTGAACTTTCTGTTCATTAAAAAATCATGACGTTTCCACAAAAATATGAAGCACCACAACTGTTTTCAACATTGATAATAATAATAAGAAATGTTTCTTGAGCAGCAAATCAGCATATTCGAATGATTTCTGAAGGATCATGTGACTGAAGACTGGAGTAATGATACTGAAATAAATTACATTTTAAAATATATTCAAAATAGCCATTTTAAATTGACTATCCTAAATCTTATATTTTACTGCATTTTTTTTAAATCAAATAAAAGCATCCTTGGTGAGCATGAGAGACTTCTTTAAAAACATTAAAAATCCCCCCCTTTTTTTTTATAATGTTTAATAAAATTATCACTAATAATAAATTTCCCTAAGCCATGTCAGCTCTCTTTTTATAAAGAAAACGTTACGTTAAAGTTTAGACAAAAAAACAGTTGTCTACAAAAATAACACAACAATAATTTGAGTAAGATAGTTGCCTTTACTTAAAAGCTGGGATGCAACCGAATGTTCTGTACTGAAGTAATTATACGAAAAGCACCGAATAAACCTACCGAGGCACTAATCAGTGACGCGATCAAATAGCAACCAGCGTAGAGTGAGAGGCGCAATGCAACAAACATGTCAGTAGTGTGGAAGCATTTAAAACTGTCGGAGAAAGATGCAAAAATCATTACAAGCACCGACAGCGAGAGACTGTTTAGTACTGCATCGCATGTCTTCGATAAGAGGAAGGGGTGATTGTTGCTGGTTACTGTATGATTTGAAATCGCAAAATGGCCTTAAACAATCAGTAAATAAACTGCAGAACGTTATGTTTTCTAATACACACGCGCATTGCATGTATTCTGACAGCGCTGCACGAGCTCGCAGCAGATGTGCTTGTTAAACAGGGTTCAAAGTCCAAAGCATGAGGAAAATCTGTGCTGAAACAGTGTTACTCGTCAGTTGCTCAGTCACATTTTTATGATTTTTTTACAAGGCAAGTGACAATGCGATACGTGCAACGTATTCGTAATGAGACTCATTTATAAATCTTCTATTAACAAAAAGAAGCGCTGAGGTCTTCCTGCACATTTCTGCCAAAATAAAAAATCTTTGAGAAAAAGCTAGAACGCCAACATTCATAAATGTTAGTATTGTAAATTTACTGTTGTTCTGTAAAATAAAATAAAAAGTAAGAAAATAATGAGAAATAATTTCAACAGCTCTGTTAATACATTTATTATAACATTCACACACAGTGTTCAAATTGGGATCTGTAATACTTTTTAATGTTTTAAAAGAAGTCTCTTCTGCTCAGCAAGGCTGCTTTTATTTGTATAGTATAAAATACATGCCTGATTCATGAAGGGGGTCTGATGGCCAAAAAATATTATTTTACTAACTTATTAATTTTAAGTTAAATTGTGCTTTGTTGGTATAATGTCTGCTAGAATTTACAAAAAAAATGTTCAGTGTTAAATATTTTTAAATTGTTGTTTTGTAATTGATTTTTTCTTTGAAAAGCAAGACAAAACAGTAAAAAGCGCATTTTGGCTATTCAATTTGTGCAATGGTAAAAAAAACTGGCAAAATACATGGGAGGAAAAAAAAGCGTGTTCGGTATTCGGCCCAGTGTTTCATTTTGTTGGGTTTCGGCCAAGAATTTTCATTTCGGTGCATCCCTACTTAAAGCCTTTATGTATAATGCACTATAAAAGTAATTTTATGCCTTGTAATGCATCTTATAATGCACTGTACAATCTTATGCACAATTGTACCCACAGTTAATACATTATAACTCTTATCAATTTACATACTGTGCATTTTAAATTCAGTTATTAGGGGTAGGCAATTTGACTAAAATCTTAATCACGATATGAGTAATTTTATTTCACAGTAACGATATATACATATATATCACTATACAGTTAGTTTTGCTTTAAATAAAGTCTTTATGATATCAAAATTTTTGATACCATAGAAATGTCATAATTCTTGCCACCAGTGTCGATATTACAAAAAACTACTAGCCTGAAGAAAAACAAAAAGCAATTTAGATAAGACACCCATCCTTATAATTATGACAGAATATAATGTATTACAACGCACATTATGAATAATTGTAATGCATTATACCCTTTAATAACCCATTATAATTTCCCGTCATTACACAAAGTCTTGATTATTATTGATTATTATTTAAAAAAAATTATTAAATTTTATTTACGTTTATCTATTCACAAATAATTTTACATCTTTATTTTGTTAAGATACCCTACTGGAGAATAATCATTCATTCATTCATAATTTTTAATATGCATGCAAATCCGTTGCTCTGCACAGCCCTGGTGAAGTGTATGGGAAAACATGGCTCTCTGCCCTGCCACTGCCATACAGTCCCACACTGCCAAAACTAGCGAACCGCTAATGCAATCTAAAACGAGGAGAAATCACAGACCTCCTACATGCCTCTCAAAAACACAAAGCCAGAAAACCTTCTAATTTCTGCACTTCACCCACATCCTCCATTGATTCTGTGCATCCTATCCATCCTCCATCAGACCGACATACTCAAGACTGCCCATCGTCTCCATCATCATCCGATTCCACGCAGAGAAATAGTGGGATGGGATTTGGGCGCTTAACTTCATTAGCTACGCCTCAGTCTGGGGCCCGTAGATTATGACTAATTAATCAGCTTACCATGGCTTAAACACCACTACACAGAAAAGAAGAGTCTTATCTGTCAACACGCTAAAAAGATTTCACTCCCGTCATCTTTTCTTTCCTTAACACGCACGACACAAATTCCTCCTCTCCGCGTCCTTTGTTGCCCAAAGATTAGCTTGACACATGCAAGCGGCTGCAACACAACCAGCTGGAATGGACGCTGTAACTTGGCTGAACGCTTGTGCCTCCGAGGCGGAGATGTGAGCCGTATTGTGTGCCGGAGGTTCTCTGTTAAGAAAGAAAGAGAACAAGGAATCAAGCCGCTTGGCTAGGAAACTATAGGGACCTATTATGAAATCTGTTTTGTTTTTGTTCCCCCCCCCCCCAAATTCCATGTTCCATGATTTTTTTTTCATTCACTTTTTTTATTCCGTTTTAATATTGGAAAAATAAAACTGTAATTATCAAAAAAAGATGTCTAATCAATTAAATTTATAACACTTTAACATAAAATGAAATCTACTTTTCTAAATTCTAATTTATAAAACTTTAACATTATCTTTGTTGTTTTTTCTAAATATAATTTTTTTTTTTTATTATTCAGTATTTTCCCATTTAAATTTTTATGGATTCTGTTTTAATGATTTATTAAAATGTAATTATCCGGCGATAGTCTTGTGGGCAGCGTGCCAACATACGGCGCAGTTGTGGTTCAGTTGTCCCGAGTTCGAATCCCGCCTCGTGGACCTTTCCCGATCCCGTCCCCCCTCTCTCCCCCACTTGCTTCCTGTCATTTCACAACAGTCCCATCACGAAAAAAAAAAATTATTATCCAAAAAGATGTCTAAGCGATTTAATTCATAATACTTTAACAAACAAAATAAATTGATCTTTGTTTTTGTTTATTTTCCAAATTCCTTTTTTTTCATATTCATAAAAATTCATAAAAATGTACAACTGAAAGAATTTATATCTTTGGTTTGTTTTTTTTTTTTTTCCAAATTACATTTTTGTTTATTCCAAAATTCAATGTTTTCCCATTTAAATTTTTATAAATTCAGTTTTTAATTATTTAATTAAAATGCAATTGTTAAAAAATATGCCTTTTAATTTTATAAAATAAATGAATGAATAGATAGTAAAATAGTAATAATAAATACATTTGTTGTTTTTTTTTTCTAAAATCAGTTTATTTTATTTTTTTTGAAATTCAAATTTTCTCATTTTAAATTATTTTGGATTCCCTTTTAATAGTTCAATTACATTATAATAAAAATGTGTTGAATTAATAAAACCTAATTTAATAATTTATTAAAATAATAACAATAACCGTTCCCTATGAAATGTCATAATTTTCAGATATTATGCATTCTGTTTTATGACTTAGCCTCTATTATGGATTTTTTAAAACTGCCTTTCATGCAGTGTGTAACACAGCTTTTAAGTGAATGAAAACATCCAGCAAAGTTTTAAATCTGAAAGTAAACCTTGTATAAAGTTATGGTCTCTCAGAAGAAAGAGTTGACTCTGAATCATTGAAACGAGTCGTTTTTAAAACGAATCCCAAGCCGTTTCATGTTGACGTCAACATGAAACATTAGCATATTGCCCCGCCCACTTGTTGGTCTTTTCGCATTGGTCTGAATGAAAACGCTAAATTATTCTTTGCCACTAGGTGCCGCTTTTGGAGCGTTAAAATAGCTCTTTCCCTGGTAACGCTTTACACAAAGCAGCACTGTGCTCACAAACACTGCTTTATCAGGCATTACAATCAAGATGAAATGAAAACGAGACCAATTGGACCAATCACCTCAGAGTAGCATCACGCAAAGGAGCGGTTTGGAAAAATGTATCGTTGACCGAAACGTTTGGGAGTCACTGAGCAAGTAAGGTAAAAATAAATGCATATTATAAGACAATGAAAGTGTTTTTTGACCTTGCATGCATGTCAACCTGTTATTGGAGACTCCCAAAACCAAAATATGAACCTTTCATTACCCATAATAGGGGCACTTTAATACAAAAATTTCAAAAAATTATGGAGTTAATTAAATGAATGCATAAAACAATTAATCTTTTATAAATGTAATCAAATTAAATTTAAATATTTTTTTTTGGCAAACAAAGTGCTACTCAACTAAGATTTACTGTTTGAATTAAAATTGTAAATTCCAATTTAATGACTAGATTTCACAATACGGTCTGCATTTTCCAAATCATGGAAATCATAGTGCCAAAGACCAGAGAATGTAAGATGTACAGCCAATCTGAGTTCAGTACTGAATGAAGTTAACATACCAAAGACATCACTGAGCTCTAATGCTAATGCTAGAGTAAGGTGGTATTTACACACAACAACAGGTGAATTCAAAAGACCCCGAGGCAGAGCTGCTCTGTAACTACATCAATGAAATGGGAGGCAGTAAAAGCTGCACCTTGCGACGGCAGAGGCGGGAAAGCGTGGGGTGTCTCTTGCGCCAGCTGTCGTAGTTTAACCCAGACGCATAATCATGGTGGCCTCCGCTTCACGTTCTTTGACAGTGCTCTGTCATCGGTTTGGAGTCTGTTTGCAGTGCTAAGAGAGATTCCTCACTCCAAGGCGGGGCAAGGCGAGGTGAGGCACGCAGAGACCCCCCCAAATGCAGACGCCATAGTGTTTCAAGTAGGACGATACTTGTTGACATCACCCAGCCCTGCTGAAACCAGGAGTAGCTGCTTCCTGTGAACCGGTCTGTCCGGTTGATCCACACAAATGAGAATAACACTTCCTACACCATCAGTATTCGCTCTGTTTTCCCCATTATACCGATCACTGTAAGCCATTCAATCAGATAGGGAGCTACAGTGTGAGCTAAAATGAAACAACATCCTCGGGTCAGTGACATGCAAGATAAAGAAAAGGAAAAATGTACTTTAAAACACATGTGCCAAGTTTGAAAAATGTTGTTGTGTTCATGTTTCATAGGGTTTTTAAAGACTTTGATGCAAACTTCAGGAAGAGTTTACATTTAAAAATGGTGTAGCCATTAACATTTTCTATACATCTTGATTTGAAATACAGCAAAAAGAAGTAAAGTGATTTGCAGTAAAAAAAAAAAAGAAGGAAAGAAAGGAAAAAAATATATAGGCCGATAGATATAGATACTATATAGATATATATATATATATATATATATATATACATTACAAGGTGCATCTCAATAAACTAGAATGTCGTGTAAAAGTTCATTTATTTCAGTAATTAAACTAAAATTAAAACTCGTGCATTAAATAAATTCAATGCACACAGATGAAGTAGGTTTTAAGTCTTGGTTCTTTTAATTGTGATGATTTTAGCTCACATTTACAAAAACCCACCAATTCACTATCTAACCTAATAGAATATGGTGACATGCCAATCAGCTAATCAACTCAAAACATCTGCAAAGGTTTCCTGAGCCTTCAAATTGGTCTATCAGTTTGGTTCACTAGGCTACACACTCATGGGGAAGACTGCTGATCTGACAATTGTCCAGAAGAAAATCATTGACACCCTTCACAAGGAGGAGGGTAAGCCACAAACATTCATTGCCAAAGAAGCTGGCTGTTCACAAAGTGCTGTATCCAAGCATGTTAAAGTACAGTGGAAGAAAAAAGTGTGGAAGAAAAAGATGCACAACCAACCGAGAGAACCTTATGAGGATTGTCAAGCAAAATCAATTCAAGAATTTGAGTGAACTTCACAAGGAATGGACTGAGGCTGGGGTCAAGGCATCAAGAGCCGTCACACACAGACGTGTCAAGGAATTTTGCTACATTTGTCGTATTCCTCTTGTTTAGCCACTCCTGAACCACAGACAACGTCAGAGCGTCTTACCTGGGCTAAGGAGAATAACTGGACTTTTGCCCAGTGGTCCAAAGACCTCTCTTCAGATGAGAGCAAGTTTTGTATTCAATTTGGAAACCAAGGTCCTAGAGTCTGGAGGAAAGGGTGGAGAAGCTAATAGCCCAAGTTGCTTGAAGTCCAGTGTTTATTTTCCACAGTCTGTGATGATTTGGGGTGCAATGTCATCTGCTGGTGTTGGTCCATTTGTGTTTTTTGAAAACCATGTCACTGCACCCGTTTACCAAGAAAATTTTGGAGCACTTATGCTTCCTTCTGCTGACCAGCTTTTTGGAAGATGCTGATTTCATTTTCCAGCAGATTTGGCACCTGCCCACACTGCCAAAAGCACCAAAAGTGGGTTAAATGACCATGGTGTTACTGTGCTAGATTGGCCTGCAAACTCACCAGACCTAAACCCCATAAAGAATCTATGGGGTATTGTCAAGAGGAAAATGAGAAACAAGAGACCAAAAAATGCAGATGAGCTGAAGGCCACTGTCAAAGAAACCTGGGCTTCCATACCACCTCAGCAGTGCCACAAACTGATCACCTCAATGCCACGCCGAACTGAGGCAGTAATTAAAGCAAAAGGAGCCCCGACCAAGTATTGGGAAATGTACAGTAAATGAACATACTTCCAGAAGGCCAACAATTCACTAAAAAAAATTTTTCTTTTATTGGTCTTATGAAGTATTCTAATATTCTAGATAGTGAATTGGTGGGTTTTTGTAAAATGTGAGCCAAAATCATCACAATTAAAAGAACCAAAGAGTCTGTGTACTTCAGTCTGTGTGCATTGAATTATTTAATACACGAGTTTTACAATCTGAGTTGAATTACTGAAATAACTTTGCCAGGACATGCGAATTTATGAGATGCACCTATGTATATATTATAATAATACTATAATATATACTATATTAGATATATATAGTATATAACACACATTTTTATACAGATATTTATCTTTACCTTATGAGTAAAAACATGAATGTTTTTATTTTAGCAAGAAACATAGCTATTATTTACCATATAATGCAAAGTAAAATGACATTACAAGGTCACTGCATAATAAAAACACATTTTTATATAAATAATTTTGTTTCTTTTACATTGTTTCAGGAATTGTAACATAGGGATTTTCGTATTATTTCTTTGTATTACTTCACGTATATTGCATTATTTTAGTGTCATGTGTTACCTTGTTTTGCCTTTGTGTGTATGACCCTTTACACGTCTATATATGATTCATCATCATGTAGCTTTCTATTGCATTTCTATTGTCTTTCTATTAATTTATCATCATGTATCCACCTGCATTATTATGGTAGTTATCAGTGCATTTTAAGGAAAAAAGTTGATTCTGGTAGTTTAAGTATTTAACATTATATCACTTAATGAAATATACAGTTATACATTGCTAAGAAAATCAATATCCAATCCTGTAATACCTGAAACATCACTATATTTTTTTCAGTAAATTTCTGGCAGCCACAACTGCCCGTTTTTACCATCAATTTAACAGGAATTTGCTTACAGTTCTTCTTAATTATTATTTTTAAAAACACATTTGAATAAATTTAAAGTAAAAAGTATTTTTAAATAATTTCATGAATTATTATTTCATAAATATCATTATGCATTAATATAATTTGAAATAAATTTGTCACAAAACGGTCAAATTATATGATTGACAGCAGGATGTTTTTCAGAACTCCTTTCTATGACTTTAAGATAAACATATTTTCCAATATTAAAAATTATTAATGTTTAATTATTGTTACAAGAAACAATAATAAAAGATTATGCAAGATTAAGTTTTTTTTTATTTTATTTTTTTTATAATTTTTCTTCAGTATGTTATCAGGAAAGTCATATCCCCGTGACACTTTTACTTTTAATTTATTTAATTCAGGAATCAATTAACCAGGCTAGCAAATCCAGTGATTCAATCCGAATTATTCAAACAGCTCACTCACTGAGTGAATCGTTTGAGACCAGCTCTGAACTGCAGGTAATAACACATTTTAATGTATTTTTGAGTAAATGAGTTAGACAGGAGCTTCATTTACACAAAACGCCAGGACACCGAGCAAATGAGGGTTTGAGATGATGGACGAGCAGGAATAGATTGAGGAAGGGAGGGAGGAAGAGAAGAGAAAGCAAACAGGATCTGTAATAATTTGCACATTCATGCATCAGGGCTTATGCCAATTTGTCAGATCAGTAGACGGACGCTGAGCACAGTTCATCAACCTCGCTCCATTCCAATGAAGACACAGCCCGCAGCGCCAAGCGAGACCATCATAGACTCGCACACTCCGCCGGGCCTACAGTCGACCCGTTCACAAAGCAGCACATCTGCAAAGCACAGCGCTGGAGACACGAGAGAACACATCAGATAAGAGGGGATTTGTCCTACCCTGCAACAGTAATTTACCAAACTGATTCTCCCGAAGTCCATCAGTCCAGATCTGTGTGAGATTAGATGACTCAGCCAGAGCCCAGCTCTCTCTCTGCGCTGACTCTAGGCTACCTCTTCTAATCAAACTCAAGAGAGAGAGGGGGGGATGGGACGAGATTAAACCGAACACCATTATTCTTGTGTTTCCCTCCAGGAAAGTGGCAGACTGTTGAGTGTGTGTTTGTAATCGCTTGCGCTCGCACCTCGTCCTCTTTTGATCCCGGTTACGTTCGTTGGTTTGTTTGGTTTCCTTGTTCCACCCTGCAGGTAGTCAAGTACCCATAATTCTCATCAAAACCATCTTGATTTCTGTCACGCTGCATACATGAGATTACCTCCCTTTTTTTCCTCAGTCAATGTCAAATTCTTCCGGAGGCAGAGAGTCGCTCATTGAAAACAGATCTGGACATGTCGTTTCAAACAAAAAACGACCAGAAACCAGGCCCTCGGAAATGTTCTTCAATAAAAGAAACTAAATTTTGACATTTTCTGAGGAAAAAGTGAGCGGCGCTTACCCACGCTGCTCGCTGTCATAATGCTAGTCTTATGTGATTGCTATGTTGCTACAGTGCTAGCTGGTTGCTCACTGGTAGTGTTAAGCAGTAGTGTCACTACAAAAAGTGAATCCAGTAGTTTAACTACTAGGTGTTAAAGTGCCCCTATCATGCCATTTTTAAGGTTCCTAATATTGTTTTGGGAGTCTCCTACAATAGGATTGCATGCATGCAAGGTCAAAAAACACTTTAGTTTTCTCAAAATATGCATTTAATAATCACCTCATTTTCCGGCGATTCTCAAACGATTCGTTCAAAGCAGTTCTAAGATTCAGTCTCTCTAAAACCCCCTTTTCCATGAGCCTACTCTGCTCTGATTGGTCAGATGGCCCAGTCTGTTGTGATTGGTCTACCGCATACAGCGCATGTCGAAAACGATACGCCCATTGCCATAGTTCCGTATTTTGAACGCTCGATAGAAATTATAAACATCTATTATTTATCATACTTGTGATTCAGTGGAGCCAGCTGGTTCAAATAAACCAGGTACTGATCCATCTTTCATGAGCAAGCGTTTTGTAAATCCCGCGCTGAACTCCCACGGCTTTTTTTTTTCTAACTCCCCGAGATTAGAGAAGCAGTCGTCAGTAGAATGACGTGTTTGTGGGCGGGGTCAAGTTGTTTGCGGCCGGCCAACGTAGAACATAGGTGGGAATTATGCAAATGTGTTACCCGTCACGGAAGTGGGATTCGAATTACTAACAACTCATTTAGGCTGTAGAGAGTCAATTCTTTATGTTTTGGGAGGACAATACTTTATTATCGTGCACTGTTCGGCTTTACAACTTGCGTTTACATTCACCTAAGCTAATACACACGGCATGAAAGGCAATATTTGAAAGGTAATGGGGCACTTTAATGGTTTGTTTTTAAAGGGGTCATCGGATGCCCATAAGTTGAAATGATTCTTTAGGGTCTTAATGAAAAGTCTATAACATACTTTGGTTAAAATTTCTCAATGGTAATGTAAAACAACACCCTTTTTTTTACAATGGTAGTGTAAAAAAACTGCCCTTTTTACAGCAAGCCGTTTCAGTGCATTTCCCTTTAAATGCTAATGAGCTCTGCTATCCCCGCCCCTCTCTTCCGTGGGGGGTTGAAGCGCAGCAGTTCTTGGAGACTGTTTAATTTAGCTGCATTCATCGTGAAATTTGCTAACTAGCACATTATTAGGAAAGGTGTTATTAGGCAGTGTGTGTAATAAATGGAATTTGGAAAAAAATAAAAACAACTGATTTCATAGGGCTCTATATACAGAAAACTACAGCAATAGCTTTTCAGTTTCTAAATCAACAGACAGTAACACTGTTTATTGAAAGAGTAATGTTGTCTGGTGCTATACATTTGAGGGGGATTCTGGTTGGCTGTCAATTAGCCATAAAAAATTATTCTGAAAATGATTCCAATGATACTATATCATTACTGTTACAGTTGTGGTGAGGATTTCCCTTCTCACGAATTAATAACAGTTATTATTATTTTATTTATTTTCCTTGGTTATCTCGTTGACGGGACCTTAAAGCGGACTTCTAAAGGACTGGAGGAAGTAGCGGAGCCCGTCATTTATGGGAAGATGGAGTTATTACATTTTGATTAAAAATCACAAGGTTAAAAAAAATAAAAACAAACATATGCACAAATGAATTGTTCACCATAATAATAATAGACAGGGTGAATTTTCATTTCATTAATCAAATTATAAACTGTGAAAAAGGTTTCTGTCTGAATCATTCAAACAGCTCACTCAGATTCTGTTATACTTTTTGTAGAGAATTCTATTTCCAAAAAAAAAAAGATGTATTAGATCTAATTACAGCTGACAACTTTTAATATTTCATATTTATAAAGAACATATTTATAAGCTTAGCTATTTATGTCAGTAAGTAGCTAGCTAGTTTTAACATTGCTTACCAGTATTGTTAGTCAACTAAATAAAGGTGAAATAAAATAAAATGTTAGATGAAAAACTTAAACATAACAAATTGAAGTGCTAAAATTACTAAAACTTAAACTCAAATAATAAAGCAAAACAGATTAAATAACAATTTTAGTGTCCTTGTTATACACATTAAATTGACTTTGTATAATAATAATTGTAAACTATGTATAATTACAAACTATAAACCAACAGTAAGTACGTTAATATTACTTGATTTGTATAATTACACTGTAACAACAACATTGTTACACCTTAAAATAAAGTGTAACCTAACAAACTAATAAAAATAGACAGAAGCACATAATGAAATTACCATTAATTATAGTAAAATTTTAAATAAGATCAGAAAATGAATCTAGTTCAAATTAGAAATAGTAATAGCATAAGAACCAGAAGTCTTTGTGATATTCTGGTGCCCAGATATGGATGTAATGGACAGGCATAAATCGTACATTTTGCCACAGAGAAAAATAATAGCATGCCTCTCATCACATGATTTAGGGCAATCATTCACGTCTGTAGCTCAAACGGTGCAGGACAAGGTACACTCTGAAAAGTCGAACACTTAGCGTTATGAAAACATATGGGCGATAGAAGCGGTGATGCCCGCCTTAGCAAACACCACTAAAAAATTGACAAAGTGGGGTGTAAAGCAGCTGCACAGCCGGAGTAACGGAGGCATGACATCAGAGGGCGATGATTTCCAGAGAAAACTGTAATGACGGCTGCAGTCGACATTCCAAAGGTCACGGCATTGCAGCAAAACCAAAGGCACATTTTTGTAAGCTTTGCCCACACCATAGAGAATGGTTAACAAACAAAAGGCCCACGCTCCCCCAGGACCCAGACAGGATCCAACAGCAAAACAGCACAGATCCTGCATCTGTCTTTTAGCGGCGATGTGCAAAAAAACCCCAAAAAAACACAACAAACAAAACCATACCACCAGGGCTGGTTTCCTCCTGAACTGCACTAAACCCAACGCAGACTCATTTCTCCCATCGACCTCTCACTCGCCGAGGGCCAGATCAGGGTTCCTCTCACCCCTAACCCTACGAAGAGAGAGAGAAGGGGGTTTTGGATTTGCTTGGGTAGATTTGCACAAAGCCTGCTCCATCGGACACCGCAGGAAATGCACGATTACAGTGTGTTGTTGCGCTCTGTCAAACATCCTTGTTTGTTTGGCTTACATGGAGGCTAGTCAGAAACGCAATGAGGAGAAATGCATGTTGACAACACGTCTCCGAGCCCTCGCATGGTGACTCATCCAATCTGGATCGGTTATGTCAACAGACAAAGCGGGCGGCGCAGAGACCCGTCCCTCTTCTGCACGCCCCTCTTATTTTAGCACTTGTATCATATATGCAGCATAGAAAAACAACAAGAGCCGGGCCGTACCGGACCAACTGCATTTCTATTTCACCGTTATTCGCGCGTTTCATGTTTCTTACCTGCCAGTACCTGCATTCCCGTGAAATTCATCATGTTGTTTCAACAAAACCACAAACTATCATTCTTCATTCTTATTTCGATAACTTCTCCATTTCACCTATCATATCGTGCTAGTACATGCTAGTATGATTAGTCTCGCACACGCCTAGACCGTGTTTTGAGTTCTAACGTCAATGAGTGTCGAGGATAAGGAAAACTTTAAAACGTGTATTCATGTTGGTTTCATATGGTTTTGAAAATCATTTAATGAATTGAGTGTCATGTGGTGTAACCGCCAGTGTTGTTACTGTTAACTAAAACCAAAGAAAATAATTTTCCTTTGTTGAAATAAAGCTGAAATAAAATAAAAAATAAATATTAGATTAAAAACTAAAATGATAATGAGACATTTGCCTTGGTAACTGACTGAAATAAAAATATGTTTAAGCTGAAAGTACTATAATCCAAAACCTAAATAATTATAGATAGTATATAATAATATAGTAAACAATAGCAAATTAAAAATGGTTAAATGTAAACTAGAAAATAAAAAAAGCTATTAAAAATAGCAATATACAGGTCGTGGTATATAACTAATATTCCATTACCACACTGCTCACGCCACCAAAGTAAAAAGTTATATAGTTTTTTTCAAATTCAAGGTTTTTTTGGGGGGGGGGGGGGGGGTATCATAAACTAACTATGCGATTACATAAATCCTCACTTGTTTTCAAGTGAGTTTGCACCTGACAATTAACAGCAGAACTAACCTCCAACCTTCCATAAAGGTTATGTTATTTTAAGAAACTTATTGACCTTGGCACACAGTTATGAGGGTCTGCAGGGGTCCTCTCTATGATATAATTTCCTGTTTTATGTTTGTTCCTGTTTTTGTTGTTACACCACATGACTTTGATTTGCCAAAGACAAATACAATCAAGAGCATCATTTTTATTCAGCCTTTTTCTCATCCTTTTCTTCCTTTTATCATGGCAATTGCATTGACCTCATATTTCTGACGTAATGCCACAAAAATACATTTTAAATTAGAAGAATTGATCATAGAAGATGAGTACCTCTGAATAAATCAATAGATCAGGACTCATCATGCATGGAGCCTCTTATTGTTTTTCAACAAAGCTTGTCATCTTAGGGTGGGTTTTTGGTTAGACACTCATTTCCCTTCTGAACAGTTTTTAATTTTGCTTGCACTTCACAGCTGATTCTCCAGATAAAGCTCAATCTCTAAGTCAACATAAAACAAGGCCCTAAAAATTGATTCAAGTTACATATAGATCCACAAAAGGTGCAATAACTCTCCCGTCACATGTCTTAAATTTAATAACTATTATTACAGTGGGAGTGAGGTTGAGAGTGCTCCTGACATTTGAAGTAATTGTTCTTCATGGTCTAGTAGTCCCTGAAGCAAAGGTCGTGACGTTCCTATGTGACGCCTTGGATCCTGACAAGCCATCTGCTTGGCACCGAGGCCAACTACGATCGTTTTTAAATGCTACACTTGGAGCAAGAGTTCAAAATATCAGAGACAAACCCCAAAGAGGCAACAAATCAAGCTTTCGCTGTACAAAAGCAGCTAACATTTTGAAAAACTATGCTGGTGTATTGATACGACAGCTCTGGAGCTTTCAATTTCCAGCCAGATTGCACAGATTACCGTTTAGCAACTGGAAGTAGAACTAAATAAACACAAATCTATTCCCTCTTGTGAGAAGCCATATGGAAGTGCTGAAATAAAGTGAAAGCCCTTTTTACGCCAGCCTGAGAAGCACTTGACTTGCTGTCTCATTTGAATCTCATCCATCTTCCCAGCCATGACGCTGCTCGTTTTATAGCTCCTTTCCCGCTTGCCGGCGATAGCTAAGTGCGACCAAGATGACAAGCCGTTGCAGGGGCGCTCGATAACACCAGGTCCAGCACCTTTAAGCAATGCAGCACTTACTCATGAGCGAGCAGCCGGCAATGTCACCAGATAAGAAAAGAGCTGGCCAGATAAAAAGCGCTCCCAGATGGTTCTCTTATCGCATGATGCAAGGAGATGCTTGTCAGCAGATGAAATTGCAATTATAAATGCAATATTGCTTAGCTTGTCAGTGAACTACGGCTCGGTGTATTAAATGCCGCTCCATCTGAAAGTAGTGGAAGAGTTTCGCTTTTAGGACTATTGAACTATACTTAATATAAAATAATACTAAAATAACACTGCTTAAAAACAGCTTGAAATGTGACACTTAAATGCCAAAGCTGTCCAGTGGCGGTGCTTTATAAACATTTTAATTAAGAATTTATGGTGCAATCTAAGCACACCAGGTTGTTAGGCTGCTAATTAAAAGTATCGCCGCTAAAATATCAAAACTAAAATTAAAATTAAAAATAATAATAAAATGGATACACTTGTCAACTATTCAGCTGTCTAGTTGAATATTGTGATCCATCCCTAACCAAAATGAACAGGGTCTCCTTTAGACCTTAAAACTAGTTTGTACACCACTGACTTGTTGATTTTGCTATGTAGTTTATGTAATTCTATTACAATTCTAGTAAAAATGTAGTTGCATTAGTGAAATTTGGGCGAAATTTTGCAGGCAAAAATGGTCAATTGTCAGTAATGTACAAAGCACAGCTCACAGAGAAGTCACTCAATGTAGTTTAAGTAGTTTTTTGTTGGTCAACCTGGCGAATTCACACATTCTACTTGCGAAATCTTTTGCCCTCATGCATGCATTTCTGTTGAAATGACTGGATTTCGACCACAAAAATTTGCTGAACAACAGTAAATCAGACCGAAACTCAAGGCGGCTTAGAGACCTGTGCAACAGTTGTGCGTATTACTCAGACTGCCTTTTCTCTTTCCAGCCCTAATTTTATTCAAACACTGTCTGCCTCCGAGGTCATTTCAAGACGGCCAGTTGCTTCACTCCTTCACCTACCACTCCCCCACCCTTGGGTGACTGAATTTCGCTCAGTAAGAAGCCCTGGCAGTGGTTAAGGCCACTCTGCAATGGTACTAAGGTTTCCTTCTTGCTAGCAGACAGAAGGAAGCCTCACTAACGAGCTTTCCTGACAATGTGCTAGGGCCTTTCGTCCTACCTGCGAAACCCCTGGGAGCCTGTGGAGCGCCTGTCTGCCCGTATTTTAAGCACACACCAATAGACATAAAAGATTGTTAAGCAGGAGTGCTGAGTGCAGATTAAGGGCCCAACTGGGCAGGAAACTCATGTAGCTCATGCCTTCCACGATCGTTCACACATTTGTGCATTTTCAAACCCCCTTCTCTTTCTCCTTCTCCTCTTTCTGGCCTCTCTTCTGCTTCCCATTCCCTCTTCCCTCTAAAATATCGCCTCTCTGTCTCCCTCCTCTCCTCTTTTTCCTTTCCCTCCTCTATCCCCTTTTCCTCTCCCCCCTCTCAGACCTGCCATCTCCGATCTTTCTCTCGTGATTCAAACCTGCCCTATCTAATTATTTAGACGTACAACACTCCAGACCTCTCTTCCACTCCCGACTCCGTCTCTCCCTCCATTTCTGCCTGGCAGGTGAAAATGCAAGTCACAGTTTAAGCTATAAAAGAGTTTCCAAACGGTAAATGTAATGTAATTTCTTTTATCTGATGAAGTCATAATCAGGAAGGTTCACTTACGAGAGCCTGCTTGCGCTCTTTGGAGCTCTACTTGCACACATCAATGACGTACTAGAGAGTCAATGATAAAAAGTAAAAAGAAAAAATATTTTCAAAATCTAGTATCTTAGAAGTTTTTAGAATATGAAAAACTTTAAGGTTTTGAAAAACGTACAATTCCATATTTTAGAAAAGTTAATATTATGTAGTGTGACCATTAATAAAAAACTAACAAGTTATTATTTGAATATGCTGATTATTCTAATATGCCTAATATCAAGAAGCATTTCTATTTATATAAACATTATTATCAATGCTGAAAGTTGTGCTTCTTAATATCTTTGTGGAAATTGGGATATATTTAGAATTTTTTTGCCAGGATTCTTTAATAAATAAAGTTCAAAAGAACTGCATGTGTTTTAAAGAATTTTTTGTAACATTATTGTTTTTTTTATAAAAACTATATTAGTATAAAATACTTTAGTGTCACATTTCATGAATTTAAAGTGTCCTTGCTGAATAAGTTTTTTTTTTTCATGCACAAAAAAAAATAAAAAATTTAACTGACCCCAAATATTTGTTTTCACGGTAGTAGTATTTTTGATAAATATCATGATTTTTTTATTTATAAATGTCAAGTTTTAGAGAAGTCACACCATATGGAATTTCACAACATGATATATATTGCCTTATTTTATACATTTTTAATATAACAAGGTGAAATTATATATTTTAAGAGCATTACTGACCTTGACAGAGACTTTTATATTCTGCATTTTTCTGCATGTTGGTTGGACCACATGACTTTGTTGGTCACACCAAATGACATCAAATGACTCCAGATAAAGTTTTTTCAAATTAATAATAAAAGATTAAGCCTACTTAAACCACCTCAGGTTTACATTCTTTTAATAACATTATTTCTTCAATATATCAGTTGCACCACCCTGACATATGTGATTATATAATACAGAGACAAACCACATGTTCATTATAGAAGATTGTAATTAAGTCAGTGTAAATTGCATTGTTACTATATTTTTGAATAAATTAACAGATCTGACAAAGAAGAGCAAGTTGTAGACCCATAAAATGGATGCCAAACGAAGCACATGTTTTTAATTTTGATGATCCGTTGACCGTTAGCAAATTATAGCCAAAGGAACAGAGGTATATAATAATGTTCATCCCCCACAGAGAGGCCTAACATCCAGCTAAGCCCTTTCATACGGCAGTCTACAACCCTTCTCTCCTTGTTTTTTCCCTTACCCCCTAACAGGAGCATCTCTGGTGGACATCCTGCAGGAAACGGAGCGCGGCTGAAGGAAAGAGGGGAATCCCAACAATCACAAAGTAGCGACAAAAACTGCAAAGGCAACTCCAGAGGAAACGGAGGCTGAAAAGTCAAACAAAGAAGGGAGACTGAAAAAAGTCTTTTTTGGAAGTCACATGTCGAGTGTTTTCTTCCCTATAATATAAAAACAGCAAACACTGGAGACACCAAAGCATGCCATACAGCAAAAAAAAATGGTGGCGAGTGGGAGGAGGCCGTGGCGACGATCCACTCGTATTTCTCTGCCTTGGTGTGAACCAAACACTCACATACCCAAAGCCCAGAAATACAGACGCAAGGATAAATAGCTTCAGTTTGGCGGGAGGCCCCCATGTCTGTGGGAGGTGAAATTCCTGAATGTTACAGAAAGTTCTTCCTGTGGGCCATCTTTGCTCAGTTTCTGCCGGTCTCTCTCTCTTTTCGCAATGCTCTCATCTGCAGGTAAAATGCTGAGTCACCGAGAGCTCCACTCAAGGCCACAGAAGTGGCTGGAGACCGCAGAGAGGCTGGTTATTGACTGAATGTACATTGCTCACCCACACGAGCCAATGCAGTTTCTGGGAACAGGCACCAGGGAAAGGGTTGGGAGGCTGCTTTAGGAATATATAATACTACCAAACCATTTCATGAGAGCTTTTGTACATTGATGCCTACACTTGGGCTGCATCCAAAATTGCACACTTCCTTACTAGATAGCAAAACAGTAGTAAATCTGAAATCACAGTATTCTCAAAACAGCACGCGAAAAGTTCCCAAATGACCTGTTATTTCCAGTGAGATTCTAAAGTGCTCATCAATGGACACTTTACTATCCCACTGTAGAGGAATTGTGAATGGCAGTGAAGTGACTAGGTAGGACAATGACAACATGACAAATGTAGTACGTCCAGATTACATTCATATATGGCACGTTCAAAGTCGTGTTGGAAATATTTATTGTATTTATATGTTTCTGTATATAAAAAAAACTGTATGAGCTCAACACACATGAATGCCACGACAAACTAATTATGAGTGGCAAACTCTTTTAAGACCAGAGTTTCAGAGTTGGGGGTTTGAAAATGTGACTGATTCCATAAATGCAGTGCAATTTGTCAAAATAAAGGAAATTATTTGTATTTGTTTTTAAATTTACAATACAACTAGCTAAGTTGCATGTGCAAAATATGATACAATATAACTGGATTTACAGCACATTCATAAATCAAATAAAAACAAACAGATGCACATTCTTCATGTATGAATTTGTAGAAGTAGAATTAAAAAATATTGTTGAATTTGTTGTAGAAAAGGTACATAGCCATCTTGCACAGACCAAACTCACTTGATATCATTATTACGACTTCCCAAAATGTAAATACAAACTTCCCAGGAAGATTCAAACCGATACTATACCCATTCATTCCATACAGAAAATTATTTTAGAAGTATGTATTTATTCAAAAGTAGGCCTCCTTTAATTCTCCTAATTAAAAAGAATTTAATTTAATTTGAATCGCTATTTTTTTGTTTATCACTTTAAAGCTTTTTTTGAAACAATCCGTATAAAGCCCTGTATAAATAGAGGTGACTTGATTTGAGTATGCAATTTAGGACGCAGCCTAGGAAACTAAAGCAGAACTGCTGATAGCAAAGGTCACACCCAAAGAACTTCATCACCATGGACACCATTCTTTAAATCAATGTGACAGGCCATTGTTGCAAAGTGCTATAGCGGGCGATTCGAAACTCTGACAATAGATAGCTGCCCGCTGTAGATGTCTCTCAAAACCCACGACAATGTGTTCATATCTCCTGAACGCAAATTAAGCTTCTAATCGGAGTCATTTTCTTAACAATTCCAGGACATCTAGACTCTACTGGGGGTTTCTGGGGAATTTGCAACCATGTTTAATGCAGCATTTCTTACCCCACAGAGACTCTCTCGTTGTTGCCCACTATGATCAAATGCCTCATGTCAAGAAAAATAACAAAGGGGGGGAGTGTTAGGAGCAGATTTCCTCATGGAAATTCAGATACTCATTAGAAAACGCCAGTTTCCTTTCCTTGTAATCCAGACTCAAACAAAGCAGCAATTCAGAGCAGAAGTGGTGTAATCTAGGGAATGCATACTAAACCAGCTATAATTAGCACTTTACATTATCAAACACAACCCAATTCTCAACTCAATTCATGCTCACTTTTTCCTTCACATGAAACAAAGGCCTACTCAAAAAGCATTCAGTGTTTCATTCATGTGGTAAATTGCCTCAAAACATTGACTGCCTGCGTTAATATGACTTTTAGGTAAGGATGCACCGAATGTTCGGTAACCGAAAATAAGCGAAAAGACAGAATAAATTGTACCGAACAATGATATGACGCGATCAAATAGCAACCAGCGCAGAGTGAGAGGGCGCACCTTTATACGCTAGCACACACGTCAGCGTGTGGAAGCATTTAAACTGTATGAGAAAGATGCAAAAATCATTACAAGCACCGACAGCAAGAGACTGTTTAGTACTGCATCGCATGTCTTCGATGAGAAGAGGACGGGGTGATTGTTGCTGGTTACTGTATGATGCTTGAATCGCCAAAGGCTTAAACATTAGTAAATATAGGCAACTGCGGCAGAAACTGTTAAGTGTTGTAAATGAACTATCGGCAAGCATTGCAATTGCATTACTGAGAACAGCGCTGGCACGAGCGTGCAGCGAGGCGGCTGTTAACCAAGGCGTCAAAGTTGAAAGTGTGAGGAAAATCTGCGCTGATACAGTCGTCAGTTGCTCAGTCACATTTTAATGAATTTTTACAAGGCATGTGTCAAGCGATTACGTACGAGCGTATTGTAATGAGGCATCCATTTTATAAATCTGTTGTCAACAAAAAGAAGCATTGAGGTCTTCCTGCGCGTTTCCGCCAAAATAAAAGTTGAGAAAAAGCAAGAACTCTTATCAACATTCATAAAGGTTAGTATTGTAATTTTACTGTTGTTCTGTAAAATAAAATAAAGACAATAATAACGATAATAATAATTACAACAGCTCTATTAATAAATTTATTATAACATTCACACACAGTGTTCAAATTGGGATCTGTAATTTTTCTAATGTTTTAAAAGAAGTCTCTTCTCAGCATGGCTGCTTTTAATTTTACAGTAAAAATACATGCCTGATTCAAGACGGGGGTCTGATGGCCAAAAATTATTATTTTACTAACTTATTAATTTTAAGTTAAAATTAGTTGTTGGTATAGTGTCTGCTAGAATATTAAAAATGTTCAGTGTTAAATATTTTTAAATTGTTGTTTTGTAATTGATTTTTTTTCTTTGAAAAGCAAGACAAAACAGTAAAAAGCACATTTTGTATTTTTAATTTATGCAATGGTGAAAAAATTGGCAAAATACATGGGAAAAAAAACTCGAAAAACCGTGTTCGGTATTCGGCCTTCGGCCCAGTGTTCCATTTTGTTCTGTTTCGGCTTCGGTCAAGACTTTGCATTCGGTG
This sequence comes from Sinocyclocheilus anophthalmus, assembly GCA_018155175.1. Lineage (NCBI taxonomy): Eukaryota > Metazoa > Chordata > Actinopteri > Cypriniformes > Cyprinidae > Sinocyclocheilus > Sinocyclocheilus anophthalmus. The sequence continues at coordinate 1,079,619 of JADLZN010001098.1, read as the reverse complement.
ATCCCTACGTTTAGGTCACTCTGAGAAACATAACACCTTTCCACTGCGTGGTACGACTTGGCTCAGTACGGCACGGCATGGTTCGGCTCGGCACGGTTTGCGTTTCCACTGCAGTTCAGTACCGCTTTAGAGTGGGTGGGATTATTCACATGTCGTTATAGTTGTTCTACTACCACGACTCCTAAAAAAAAAAAACTTTTTCATTCCACGTCGCCCCATCAAGCTCTTGCTGGATCCGCTCCTCTGCTATCAATGAGAGGAACGTCTGTCCTTCCGCAACAGACAACAAAACTTTTTGGTTGTTAAAAAAAAGGTGCGCTTGTTCAAAACAGTTGTGTTCGATCCTTCGCTGGCTGTGCTGATTTAAATCTAGAGGTTCTTTTGTGTTTGTGTCGCAAGTTCAGTGACGCAGGTAGTGACGATTCTCTCCGGCCAATCCGTGATCAGCAGAGTTTACACGTCACGTTTTGGTAATGATACGGTTCACTTGGAACCCCAACCGAAGTGGTACTAAAAGAAGTACCAGGTACTGTACCCAGTGGAAAACCCCCCAAAGGTGAACCATACCGTGCCGTACCATGCAGTGGAAAAGCGCCATAAGACTGTGTCACAGTGCCATAGCTGGTCAATGCTTGTATCGGGCGGCCACATCTCAGCCATCTGCTTGTTTTTCCATACAAACACAAAGACTCTGCACCCTAAATAAAGCTGATTCCTCTGTAAGAGAGCAGACATCTGAACCAAATACTGTTTACAATAAACAATCATAGGATATAATTAACGCAAGGACATGACTACATTTTTACATTAGAAAGTGGCACTTGACTGAGCAAACTCACCGCTAACATGCTAGAGTGTTGAGGTAGTTTGCCATGTAGTGAAACATCAGCAAACCAAATGTATTTGGCCAAAAACAGCAAACAAAATGTAATTTTTGGGTTCAGGGGGCCAAAATCATTGACCGAAATAGTTATGCTTAGTGGTCGACCGATATTGTTTTTTTTTTACAGCCGATATTGTTTTTTTGACAGCCGAAATTTGAAATCATTTGAAAATGGATTAAAAAATTAATTAGTAAAATAAACATTCTTATACTTTAGATGACAAGTATTTTCACAAAATAAATAAATATTTAATAAAAATATAATTAAAAAGGAAGTAAACTGTAACCAACAGAGCACTACGTATTCTGGGATTGTTTGTGTGCATTGGAAATAATATTTTTCAAATAAAGCCAAAACAAAACGGTAAACAGCATTTTTTAACTACAGCACAAGTGAAATGACATGAATTGGACAGGGGGGAAAGCATGAAGCGGCCGCAAATTTGAAATCACAATTAATGTTTAAAAGCATTCAATTTGCACGGACCGAAAGTCACGCAGAGAACACGCGATCATGCTGGATACACATGCTCACTTCACAAGATCTCACAGCTGGATCCAAATAAGTTTGCAAGTTTTGTGAAATTAAATTTTCATTAGCCATTTAAAGATTTGTTTAAATTATGTAAATGTGTATTTGCTTAATGCTGACGGCAAACGAGAAAGTAGTATAATGTTTGCCTTTCTATTACTAATATAAAAGCAATCGTTATAATACTTTTTTATAAACATTTTAATTCTTTTGTTTAACAGTTCTATCGGATTATAAAACAGACTTCTGTCCGTATTAGACAGAATTGTTAACAATGACGGCGAACAAGAGGGAGAATGTGAGCACTGTGTGATAGGCACAAACACTATCGGGGGGGGGGGGCGGCCGATATTTGAAAAATGCCAAATATCGGCCGATATATCGGCCTTGGCGATATATCGGTCGACAAATAGTTATGCTTCTTCTTTTGGGGGGGAATGATGCATTTTGATATTTTTTTTTTTTTCAGTGGCTATTCTCCCAATATGGATAGATACCAATGCTGTTAAACTTCTTCAACAGTGTGGAACCACTTCACAGTTACCAAAGAACTAACCCCCCAGCACGCCGCCCGGGAAAGGGGGGCCCAGCAATACCTACAATTTGTTAAATATGTAACAAATTTTAAATTTCTTCAGCTGAAATATCGAGAGGCAGCATATTACCAGAAAACTATACTATGGACAGCATAATGAGCTCAATTATTCAATGGCCTAAATTTAATTATGAAAACATTTTCAGCTTAAATTATAGATGTAATAAAAACTTTTATTTCGTTAAATTTTATTTTGGTCATAGTTATTGCCAAGGTTTTGTTATGCGGTTACTAAGGTGTTCAGATTGGTTGAAAAATTAGCGTCGTCGTGGAGAGCGCAGGTCACGGTCGCTTAGCAAGCAAGCGCTTTGGAAAGAAGGAGAAAGCGGAGCGGCTGGCATTTTCCCACGCATTTTTAGGCGCGACAAAGCGACCGTTGCATATCATTTGAACTTTTTGTGTCAGTACATCATAAATAGAACGAGGCATCAGTTTACTGTCGGGGATTTGTCGTGTCGTGCTGCATCCAGTGTAGACTCGGTGAGAGCCATGCAGATGCACGTGAACACTGAATTCTTTTCACTTCTGCATCTATTTGTGCCTGAAATACTGTGCTCTGCAAGTATCATTGTAAACACAGTTGCTTATGGCTTAGGTGAAGGGAAACACTTGAGAAAGAAAATGGATGTGTGTAACAGTATATTGGTTCACAGCAGTTTAATGTAATTGGTTTATTTCCTATGCTGATTTACTCGCCTACAAAATCACCCGTCATTGATTATTTTTTTTCCAAATAGAGCTATTGAAGTCATCTGATTTTTTTTCCCATATCGTGCAGCCCTACTGCCTTCGGAGCAAAAGAGCCAATCCCTAATCAGAAAAGTCAGGGTGTCACTGCATTAGAAGTCCCGGCTGCCACAGAAACAGTAAGCATTGTAAAATACTGCTTATCCTTGGACAGCGCATGCGCACTGGCTGCTCTAGCCTGAAAAATAAGCTTTTTTAACGCTATTTGAGCAAAATAAACAACATTAATAATTCAGTTGTTGTAAGATTTCCTTGGTGATTTCAAATATGAAATTTAATCATAAGCTTGGCGAGCATTTTTTTGTCGAAGATGATGTGTGTGGTTTTCCCCTAGTTCCAAGAAAAGATAGTCCGGGCCTGCACTTACACATGCCCGAGAGGTGTTTCAAATATGGCCGCTGAGTGACATGACTTGTCTTAAAGAGACTTTGGCTTAACTTAAAGAAAGTAGCTAGTTACAAAACAAAATACATGGCAAAAGTAACTTTCTACATTTAAACTCCATGTTGTTCATTAATGTGAAATCAACAAATTGATTTATTGAAAAGAACTGACTGAAATAAAAAATTATTCATTCTCAAATCAGACATCACTAGTTCCATTTATTAACAGCTGACAGAAAAAAAACAATGCACAACTTGATTTTGTAAATATTGCTTGATAAAATGAAAACTATCACACTAAATTTTTAAATACTTAATTACTAAAATAGGTTTGCCACTAAAAACCTACATTATTTCAAAACTAGCAATGCTACAACTGAGAAACGTATCTTTGCTATTTGTAGCAACACTATACACCCAAAATTGTTTCAGGGTGGTTGCTAAGGTTAAAGGTTTGTTTAAATCCCAACCCTATGAGTATGAGCAATAGTGATAGTGATGCTTGCCTTAGCAAGCACAACTAATTATTCAGTCGTAACATGCTGAATTCAAGGAGAAAATTAAACTGGAAAAATAAATGAGAAGGATTAAATTACCAATCACCCTTTCTGCAAATGTTTGGCAAGTGGACAGGTCTTATGGGCCAGACATTTGGCAGATGAACAGTGGCTAGCGCTGAAGGCACAGCAAAAGGGCTTAAATAGATCACAGATGCTTCTGTTCGTGCAAATCACACATATATTAGCAAAGGGGGAAAGCATTTAGAGGGAGTACTTGTCCAGAAAATGTCCCTATTAATACTAATGTCAAGTACAAATGACTAAATATCACACCTATTATGGCCAAATCTCCTGCTGCGGCTCCAAAACAGCGCATACGATGCCTGAACTGGACTGCATAGGTGGTGCCTGGCTCACGTCAACTGAAATATATATGCGAGATAAGGTGAACGGGGCTGAGGAATGAGAGATTAAACTCTCATAAGCCCATGACGTTTATCAAGCGTTTCCATCGGCCGGCTCAAAATTGTTTGTGAATTTCTGGGAAAGCAAAGCCGCTCCTACAACAGATTGCAATCACGTCTCTCTGACTTCTGCCTACCTGTTCAAAGTTATGGAGACAAGACACAACAACAAATCACTTCAGATTCTGCACTGAATTCCAAAACAGTCATAGGGGAAACTCACCCAAAAATGACAATTCGGTCATCATCAGACTCATGTTTTTCCAAACATTCTTGCATCTAGCAAAGCAGTTATCTAGCAGAATGTACAGGCTGCTCTTTTCCATACAATGAAAGTATGTAGCCATAAAGGTTTGGAACGACATGAGGGTAGTTGGATTGAAAGTTATGCAAAAAAAAAATTGTATAGTATGTGGTGTAGACGATTTTGTGCGATTATGAAATCGAAGAAATCGTTCGCTATAATGACAGCTGTTTGTATAGCTTCTCAGTGAACTACGGCTTCTGTTTATTCAGCTGCAGCGATAGGCATTTTCTGGGTTTCTTCTGCTAGGCGTATTTGGAGTTTCAGCGCGAGAGCGCCCTCTGGCCTTTGGATGGAGATTTACTGCTGATCACAGAACCGTACTTCACTGAAAGATACGCATGACAATCGCTGCTTCTGTCGAATCGCGATCTCGATTCCATTTCGATTTATCGTGCAGCCCTACATGAGGGTGAGTAAATGACAGAATTATAATTTTGGGTGATCTATCTCCTTAAAAAAACACTCACTGTGAAACCATCAACAAACTCAACTTTTAACCTTTACTCAGAGCACATGCAAGGGGAGGAGAAACATGGCAGTTGTGCTTGAAGCCCGAAGAGTTTGATTATGTTGAATCCTCCTGCATTCTTCACATTTCAGCTAAGGGGCTCGAAGGGGTCGTGGGGTCTGCATTCAGAAATGAAAGATCATAGGAAAGAACACATGCTTCACTTGAACAATTGAGAGTCTCTATAGTTCTGGCTTTGTAATAGGAAGGCAGTGTAACAAGTATGAGCTTTATTAAGCATGTACAGGAATACAAGCACATGCCATCCAAGTACACTGTTTAGAGGAATGTACTTCCAGCAAGCTACCAAAAGGGAATCAATTGCCATTTCTGATAAGCACTCATGAGATATATTTACTCACAGACAACCAAGTAAATGAACAGAATGTCTCATTTACTGACTCTTTGTGCAATTTATCTGGCACCACAACCTTACGGTTGTAACCCAAGAATCTGTCATTTTGTTCCACATTTTATGTTGACTCGACACACCTGAACCTGGCATGACGGACACAAAAAGCTATTTTAAAGATGATAGGGTCTAAACATCATTGGAACCCATTGGCTTTTATTTTAAACTATCCAACCTAAACTCATGCAGGGCTCGCAAAATTTCAAAATCCATGGTAGCCCTTCGGGCAGGCATTCTTCAGATTTTGGTAGCCCAAAAATGAATTTAACTAGCCCGAATAAAAGGTTTTATTTTTTCTTCAAATAACAAGTCAAGGGAGTAGGGGTGCAACGGATCACAAATTTCACGGCTCAGATTATGTTACATTATCATATCACATTTTGAGTCACAGATCGGATCATTTTTCATATGAGCAAAAAAAAAAATATGGTTCTTTATTATTTAAGTAACACTTATTATTTAAAGAACAATTTACTACTTCGATACCACAGCAAAAACTAGTAGAATATAGGATGTAACGATTCACTCAACTGATTCACGATACTAATTTCACAATACAATTTTCTCACAATTTTTCTTTTTAACAAAATAGATTTAAGACAGTTTTTAAAAAAGGTGTCCTTTTGTTATTTCTCAGACCAAAAGGCTGCACACTACTTTGTGAAATTGAAAATGTCAAACAATATCCTAACTTGAAATTTTAAAACATATCCCAAATCAAATAAATAAATAATACAAATAAAAGAAATTTCTCCATGCAAGTAAACTAAGGTTTAATCACGATCCAAACAAAGATGCTGCATACATGCTATTTAGATTGAAAATGTTTGAAATTTGAAACAAAAACAAAATGGTCTGACTTTAGCTTTGTGATACTACATAAAAACCTGAACGAAACAAAAACAGCAGACGGGCTGAATGAAACGCACATGTCACTCTCTGACAGCAGGTGGCACAAATGGAACAGCAGGTATTTATAGGCTGCCGCCCCTTTAAGACCGAATGCACGGATCCAATATAATGCACGTGCGATTTCTTTCTCCACTGTTTACGTTAATTTAAGACATGAAAATACTTGCAGAGATAGTTATTTTGAGATAATTTTGCGTGTATGTGTCCGTTCAAGCGAAAGAGGAATCAATCTGTGTTAATGATCTGCCCTGAGAAACGCTGCTCTATATGTGCGCGCGAGCACCGAACTGAATTCTTCATGCACATGAATGGTTTAAAACGCTTGAATGTTTAAATTGGTAAGACTTAGAAACACGTGTAAATGATAAACTATGATCTGTTTCACCCCCTTTTTTACCCAAAGGCGAGCTTGTTATTGTTGTTTTGTGAACAACGCAAATCAAGGAAGGAATTTTGTATCACTGTTCAAGATAGCCCGTCGGGCAGGGCAGGGATACATTTTGGTAGCCCGACTGGAAAACACAGTAGCCCCGGGACGTCGGGCTAGCGATTTTGCAAGCCCTGTCATGAGAAAAAGTAACTTGGAGATGGTGATTTCGTACAAAGTAATTTGTATCGTATGTATAATTTTTTTTTTTTTTAAAGCATGAAGGCCCACCTCTAAATGTAACTGTCAGTTGGGCTCAAACAGATTGAAAATGTAAAAATGAGATACAATTTAGCCACTAAATGTAAAAAAACGGTAAAATAGTCGATGGCATTGGAGTGTGTTGAAATATCACCTGTTGTGTTTCACAGACGAAAGAAAGTCAGGTTTGGAATGACATGATGGTGAGTAAATCGTGGAGTAATTTAGATTTTAGGGTGAACTATCCCTTTAAAAGTTCTGTAAAAGTGCCAAATAATAACTGAAATGAGTTTTTCTGCCAATAGTCCGATGGGAAATGGCCCCAGAGTTTGACTGAACAGACATTCCAACCCCTTATCGTTCATTTCCGATTTGATGAACTTTCATCTGCATGACTTTATCTGAAGAATACCGACTCATTTTTACTCAATCGTCAACAAATTCCTCACCGTCTGACTTGCACACTCACTGATATTCTTGTGTATCTTCTAAGCTGCATCAAGTCTTCCCTGAAGAAATATCAGTATGATTCAATTGATATAACTTTGCCAAGGGGGGTTAAAACTGATGCCCCTGAATACAGGAAGTCAACACATCACTTAAAGGTTTCAGCAAAGGACCACAGTCTAATGTATTGCACATCTGATGTTGAGCAGTAGAACAGCAGTCATCAAGCACACAAACACCTATTTGAAATATTTAAAGGCGTCATATGATGCGATTTCAATTTTTCCTTTCTCTTTGGCGTGTTACACAGCTCTAGGTGCATAAAGAAGATCTGTAAAGTTGAAAAGACTAAAGTCTCCAATCAAAAAAAAAGGGGGGAAAAAGGGATATTTTTTATAAAAGTTAAGAGTCAGCCACGCCTGCCTAAAATGGATCGTTCTAACACGCCCCCACATATCTACCTCACTATGTGGGAAGATTTGCATAACGCCGCACAAATGTTCACGCAAAGAAAGAAATAACTTTTAGTCTCACTTTAGTTTTGTTGACGCTGCAGCCATGTCGTGAAGACGCTGTGTGCTTCGTTGTGAAAGCAAAACTACGTTGTTAAGGTTTCCAAAGAGGTCCCACCCCCCCCCCCCCCCCATTAATTCAACGTTTCTATCTGAAAAAAAAAAAAAAAACCGGGGGGTGGGGGGGGGGAGGGGGTGGGGAGGGTGGGGGGGGGGGGGGGGTAGGAGGTGGGGGGGAGGGAGGGGAGGGGGGGGGGATGATGGAGGAATATTTGAACGGAAGAACGGGGGAGGGGAGGGGGGGGGGGTTTGAGGGGGAGGGAGGAATGGGGGGAGGGGGGGGTGGAAGAGATGGAGATATTTTTTTTTTTTTTCGCTTCGTCATGCTAGAGCTCGTTACGTGCTGGTCGCTGAGGGAATCATAAACTTTCACCATGACGGGGGAAAGTGGACTACAGCCCGGGGGTCCATCACATGTGGTTGCCGCTCATTCGTCGCCGGATCCGCCGGGCGTGCCGTTCTCGACCCCGCCGCCTCAGCTCACTCTATCCCGACCTCAGCGCACGCTAAGCCGGGGCTCCGTCACGATAGCCCGGCCTCAGCTCACTCTAGCACAGCCTCAGCGCACGCTAAGCCGGGGCTACCCCTCACGCTAGGCCGCTGTGTTTTCGTTGTGAAAGCGAAAACTACTTGTTTGGTCTTCCAAAAGAGGACACAACTAGAAGTTAACATTGTTAAGTTAAGTTGTATTTACAACACTGTTCCAGAACAGTTTAACCCAAATATCCAGATGTGTGCAGCGCATTTTATGGAGGACTGTTTACTGATCCTGGGAGAGTAACGTTAGGCTACAATGCCGGCTGTTCTGACTCACGTAAGTACGTTTTCATTTAAAGGATTTGCCACTGATGATTCAAACGCGAGTTTTGAGCAGTGTAGAGTAGCACTTGTTGTTTGTCATTTCTCTGATCACAAATGCAGACAGAGTTTTATGTTCACGCGGCGCAATGCAATGCAACGTGTAAAAAGACAGTATAAGTCATTATAATCAGTAATTATGTCCCCACACCAAACACACACAATAATGTTCTTTTTAACAGCATCATATGACCCCTTTAAATCAACGTGGACTGTGCCAGATAAAGTCTAGGCAGGAATTTACAACAGCTAGACAAATAATCATCTGAAAAAGGATTGGTAAGCGTATCATGTGTACTGATATCAATATATCAGCCAGGTCAATTAATAGAATACTTATTAATAGGATATTTAGTAATTCTGACATCCGCATAGGCCAATTATAAATAATGCAAGCAGCATTATTTTAGACATGAACTCAAATTCACTATAAGAATTTTAATAAATATCAAAGATTAATCAGCTACTTCTTCTTCTTAAACTACATCTATTAATCAGCCAGCACTTAATTAATCTTCAAGCACTGAATATAGGCCAATTAATTGCCTTACAATATTGGAATTTGCTAGTTCCTACTGCAAAACACTGTATAACATCTGGGGTCTGAAAACATAGGGGTCTGAGTGGGTTGCATCTTACTCAATTTGATGTAACTTCAGCCCACAACGATATATATATGACATAAATGAACATATCCGATTCGCACTGCTTTTTATGAAAAGCTGTTTTTGGAACGTCACCAGCTAGAGGCTTATTCAACCAAAGTCAAACCTTCCTAAACAAACAGTATTCTTTTCTCTCTGTAACACAAAAATTAAGCGTTAGCGTTATTTCTGGCAGGTCACGTGAGTCAAGCTTGCATCAGCTGATTTTCAGCTGATCACATCTACCTATAGGAATATGACACCTATCGCGGCTTTCCTATATAAGCATTTCAGTATTTCATCTATTCAGTATTACTCAGCAGCTTTTCAGCTTGCTCGGGAGCAAATTACCCTCCTCCATCCCCAGCTCCTCCTTTCGCCACAGTCAGGACTTGGCTTTCTGATATTCCTTGCTAATCAGACTCCTTTGTCTTGAATAAAGTGTTACACTTAAATATCATTAAGTACATTAATGATATCTGCCTTGTTCTGTTCGGTTAACCCTAGGGGGGTTATTATTGCTGCTCTCCCTGCTCATTCATGACAGGCTGCATGGACGGGCAGAACAGAACCATACCGCCAAACCAAACTTTATGCTAAGTATCTATCATTTTGACGATAGTGGTCCTGACAGAAATGTCATTTAGGACCAAAGGCACAATGTTAAAATCAGAGAACAACTGGACTATACTGCCATACGTCAAAAGCAATGTTCCAAAAAGGCACAAGATTAATAATAACCATGCACAACATTTTCTGATTAAGGTCTAGGCTATTTTGGTCAACGCTTTATTCTGAAAAAGGTATTTATAATGTAATCTTCATAATCCAAATCAAGTCGAGCGCATTCTTTTATGAAAATTTTTCACAGGCCATTTACTATTATAGTCATTTTAGACAGTAACTAATTTATTTAATATTTCAATAACAAAAACAAGATTTAACAAAAAAAAAGTGATTTTCTGTGGATGTGAAGAATTTGTTGGATATTCTGAATAAGTGACTCGAAATTCTGTTTAATTAACCGGAATTTTGGCGTAATCCAGTTAAGTCATTAATTCTAGTGTTTACATGTGTCTTACATAAACAGAATATAATCAAACTCTGAATATTGATATAAACCACTTTATCAGATCTGTGTCAAAGCGTCAGTGCTTTATTTGGGTGATGCCAGACAATCCCATCTCAGTTTACACAAAACCCAGCAACGATTATGATTTTACTGGCTTTGGTTGTCATAAACCAATGCACCAGAAATTATTTTAAAAGATGTAAAGCATAAAGACTGTTCTGAAACCATTCATTTGCCACATACTGCCTGACAGCTGTATGAGAACACGTTTAAAGGCAAAGATGTAACAAACTCCTGATCTAGGTGAAGGAATATGAAACCAGTCACAAAATATCACATGGAAGCCAGTTTTAGTTAAACAGAATAACAAATCTACATACGCCCCTCTAGTTTCCCCTCAATAAATATCTCAAGTTTGCATAGCAGCAAACCAGTTTGCTTACAGGATCCCATGGATTTAAGAAATGTAGATGAAGGAGAAGAAAAAGACTGGCGCATACCACAGCATGCCTCCCTCTCTCTTCTCTTTCACTCTTTATCTGCAGCAGCAGAAATTCATCAAGATGAGGAAGAACAATAATAATAGTCCAGCAGTAGTCCCATAGACCTCGGCGTTTCGCTTCTGCAGCTGTCCGACCGCAATACAATCTCTTCTTTCAATGACTGATTGTATTCTGAAAGTTTTCAACAATCTGATTTGTGGTTCTCTTCCCAAACGCAGCACAAAAGACAAAACGCATCGAGGAAGAACCAGACTGGAATATCAGTTCACTGTTTCTTGTTGGAAAGGAGGAGGCGTTGAAGGAGAGAGAGAGGAGAGAGAGAGAGAGAGAGAGAGAGAGAGAGAGAGAGAGGGGGGGGGAAACAGCTTTGTATCGTTGTGCTTCCCTTGGGTTCACCACGTTGTTTTTGAGCACTTATAATTTCCTTTGTTGTGTCCAAAACATCTCGAGTTGTCCATGTTTATCACACATCTCAGCCGTCAGCACGCGGTCTGTGCGGAACAGCGCAAGTCTCCAGCGGAGGAAAAAGGACTTCTCCCAGCATAAAGGCGAAATCCAGTGACGGAGCGTGTGTTCATGTGTTTTTTTCGGCTTCCCAATAATGGCGGCCCTTCTCCCGTTCTCGGTCTCTCCTCCCTCCTCTGTAGTCTCGCGCATGGACACAATTACCACACACACACACACTATGACCACCACACACACACCACATACATTATTATAACGCCAGCATACGTAACTAAAGATGCTGTTATCCGGCGGAATTGGGACTGGTGTTGTAATTGTTGTTATTTTCTTATGAAAACAAATAAGATGCTAGTCAATAACAAACATTCTCCATAGAGGAGAGGATGGGAGAGTTGCCATAAAGGCTCAATCTCAGCAACTGTATAAGGTTTTGAGTCAAAAGTCCAGGCAGTCAGCTTCCAAAAAAATGTGTGTTTGTTAGCTGTGATTGTATAAAATGCATAAATCAATAAAATCAAAATCAAATCATTAAAAAGTTTTTTTTTTTTTAATGTTTTGTACAAAGTATCTAATGAAGTATTTAATTATTTATTTATTTATTTATTTGGTTTGCTTTTTAACTGAAAGGTTGAACTGCGTTCCCAAGATATTTTTCATAAGAATAAATATTTCATAAAGTTTTCACCACGTCAATTATCATTTACTAATACTAACCGAAAAATTTTAAAGAAATACGCTGACATAAAACCAAATGAAATATAAATAAGCAGAATGAAAAATTAATAAAATGTAAAAAAAAAAAAAAACAAAGGAAGCTGACGCACCAATTCCTGCACTGGAAATAAAATAGTATATTATATATATATATATATTACATCTAACAAACTATTAAAATTTTAAAAAGAATAGCAACTAATAAAATTACAAAGCACATACCAAAGTTACTAAAAATGTAAGTGCAATTAAAACAGAAAATGTCAAAATAAAAGCTAATGAATGATTTTAATTTAAAAAACTATAATAAATATAAGTATTTGACGTGAAATAAACAAAAATATACATCCACTTTACAGCCGCACTATATACAATATTAAAATTCAATGTTGGTTGTCACATGGTTTGCATTTACAATTCTGATTTTACTGTTTAAAATTAGCTGAAAAGCCTAAAATTTGCTGTTTAATGGCAGGTTCCATTGTGACAACTTACCCCAACATCATTTCCCCTCAGCTTTAAACCCTATTGTTAAGGTGATACCATATAGATTTGTCTCCACGTACTGTTACTGAGTTTCTGTTCAGTTCTTACGATCTCACTATCATATTGAGAGTTCAATCAGAGAGAGTCACTTGGGGTAAAAGTTTAATAAAAAGTTATCATGCTTTCTGTTTTTATCTATAAATAGTCCTACAAAACTATATACGCAGTGTGGTTTTAATATTACAGAAACAAAAGCTAAATCCAGTGATTTGCAGTTAATCATAGTATTTATCATGACACCGTTCCACACCGTGAAGAGAAGAAACTGCGAAGGTCTCTGCTCCCACCTCTAGACTGCAGCTGAAATATTTCTAAGTCCCAAGGGCCACCACATTCTTCGCTCTCACAGTTGTGCAATCTCTTAACAATCAAGAGCCCCAACCCCCTTCTGACTATGTGCAGAGACCCTGTCCAAGTTATCTGGACAGTGTTCTGCAGTAGACAAATCCTTAAAAAAGCTGAAGTACAAAACAGAGGCGTGGTGATGTAACACAGACCTGATTCTCCATTTTATATGATGTATCCAGAAATATGGCAAGAAATGCGTAAAAGGATATGATGCATGTTTTCAGACTGAACTCACACTGCAGGGACGCTGTCCAGAGGCTACTGTTTTTAATGTGTATACATCAATACTTGGAATGATCCCTCACCAAAAAAGACATTTATAGTAAGGTTAATCGAAAGAAAATAGATAAGACCCTGTTAATGAAATGTACTATATATATATATATATATCGAGAAAGAGAGAGAGAGACATAATTGAAAGTCATTTAAATAATAAATAAACTTATATTGCCTTTTAAATAAATGTATACAAAGACTACAGCATTAAAACAAACACTAATATTTGAAACAAAAATTACATGACATCTTTCAACTGTGTACAGAAACTAACCCAAAGCCAATCCTATCATAACATCTGTATAATCTGTGTGAATTTACCTTAAAGGGTCATATGATGCGATTTCAAAGTTGCCCTTCTCCTCTCTTTAGTGGTTACAATGCTGTTGTGATAGATAAATCCCTAATAGTTTTCAAAGACTAAGTCGCACCAACTAAAGAGATATGTCTCTTTATCAAGTTAGCGACATCGATCCACAGTACGTCGCCTCCTCGTTTAAACACATAGCCCCACATGTCTCCGGCACTGTGTTGTAAGATTGCATAACGCAGACAAAACGTTCACTAAGGGGTAGCTAAGAAAGAGGCGTACCTATTTTTGCTGCATTATAGTCGCGCCGACACGTTATTGTTGACGACGTACGTGGATGTTCGTGCGAAAGCGACAGCTTGTTTGGTCTTCCAAAAATGGACATGACTATAAATCAGTGGTTAAGTTGTATTATTTACACTGTTCCAGAACACTTCAACCCCAATATTCAGATGTGTGCAGCACATTTTATGGAGGACTGTTTCCTGATCCTGGGAGAGTAGACTACAATGCCGGCTGTTCTGACTCACAGACTGTAGTACGTTTTCATATTTAAAGGATTTACCACAGATGATTCAAACGCGAGTTTTAAGCAGTGTAGAGTAGCACTTTTTGTTTGTCATTTCTCTGATCACAAATGCAGATGTGGTTTTATGTTTACGCGGCACGATATGCAACGCAATGCATAAAAGACAGTATAAGTCATTATAATCCGTAATTATTATGTCCCCACTGGATGCAACAAAGGCCTCGTTTATAATAGGTTTTAATGTTTATGTCTCATCGCTCAGGCCGGACACGGCATCACAGTATGGTAGGGGCGTAACATTTCCGTCACACGCTTGAGGTATTCGGCCAATCACAATGCACTGGATAGCTGGCCAATCACAGGGCTCTCCCCCTCCACGCTTCCCATCTCTTTTTTTCAGACCGATGAGCTTTGTAAACATCGTTTCAGAAAGGCGGGGCATAGAGGAGAAACAATAATGTACATTGTGGAAAATAATGTGTTTTTTGAACCTTAAACCGCATTAAACACATTTCATTACACCGAATACACAAAATGATGATCTTTTAAATGGCATCATATGACCCCTTTAAGTCATGTGCTATACTTGACAGTTCAACCCCAGTGTAAGATTGTAATTGTAGTCCAGAACGGTACATTCTCCTGGTATACTTGTATGTTATAAGCTAGCTTAGAAAACTACATTACCCATCGTTCCTAGCACCAACGGCCTCTGCTCGCATCCTGTCCGGTGAAGATAGCGGGCGGCTACAGAACCTAACTCAGTCTGAGGCTGCTGTATTTCGTAATTAAATCCATTAAACATTGATTGAAATAACTCAGACCACCGTGAACGATAAATACCGAGCACAATGGTAAGTGTAGATGCCTATTCTTGCTGGTTACAATCACTTATTTTCACTAGTTCGACTGTCTGTTTTTCTCAGCTAACAGGCTAGTGTGATATATGTCGATTATAACAACACGACCAAGGTCATAAATCAAACTATATAGACATTTAGTGTTTGAACATAGTATCCAGTGGAAAAAAAATAATCAGACTTTCATTATTCTCTTTCGGGTCAGAATAGAAATAACGCTGAATGAATGAATGAAGCTAAATGCTCATTGCTAGTTATTTGATGGAAGCTTTGTATAATTTCTGTTAAATATCAATAATGTCTTTACATATCAATAATACAATACATAATACATTTATAATGGCAAGCTCATGCATATTAAAATTGTTCAATGCGTTGCCACTATTCACACATAAAAGCATGTGACATGTCCTCTGTGGATGATATTGGATGATTTGTGAGAATTAGGTCTAAACCTTTCTCCTGTTGTTCTTGTGCAGATCCGCTTTATCCTCATCCAGAATCGGGCAGGGAAGACCAGGCTGGCCAAGTGGTACATGCAGTTTGATGATGATGAGAAGCAGAAGCTGATTGAAGAGGTTCATGCCGTTGTGACAGTCCGTGATGCCAAACACACCAACTTTGTTGAGGTACAACACTTACTTTTAACATTTTGTACTCCCTTTTCATTTTTAAAATATGAGTATAATTCTCATAGGATTGGATCAAACATCATTACACATGTAAATTGTTGTTTTAAAAGGTCTTATCCAGGAACTGTACAAATCAAGGTGCCTTGCATGTTTAACATTGTTTTCTTCTGCAGTTCAGAAACTTCAAGATCATTTACAGGCGGTACGCTGGCCTGTACTTCTGCATCTGTGTGGATGTGACAGACAATAACCTGGCTTACCTGGAAGCTATTCACAACTTTGTTGAGGTAAATGAAGAATAGCTTTAAACCCATAGTTCATTCACAGCCAAAATGACATTGTGCTTAATATGGGCCTTTAAGAGAGATGAGGTTTGCATATTTGGGTACACTCTAACTACTAACACGTCTCATCCAATTACTTATCACTTCTCCTCTTTTGGACCCTCTTCAGTGAAATGGGTCCGTCAAAATGAGTCCCAAACAGCTGATTTAACAATAATGCACATGTAATCCACACAACTCCAGTCTATCAATTAAGGTCTATGTATTAAGTGCGTGTTTGTAATAAACATTCCATCATTAACACTTTTTTAACTTAAAATAAGAGTTCTCGATCCATAATATTGCTTTCTCCAATGAAAAAATGTCTCATCTTAATCAGGATCAACAGCACATATCACGCACTGTTTATGGCCATAACTCACAATATGATTTTCTCTTCACAAGACGTTAATTGATGGACTTGAGTTGTGTGGATTACTTGTGGATTAATGTGATGTTTTTATCACTGTTTGGACTCTCATCTGACGGCACCCATTCACTGCAGATGATTCATTGGTGAGCAAGTGATGCAATGATACATTTCCCCATATCTGTTCTGATAAAGAAACAAACTCCATTACATCTTGGATGTAATGAGGGTGAGATGTAACACTTCCTTATAGCTCTTTATAAACACACGCATACATATTCTTATATATAATATATATATACACACTGTGTTCCAAATTATCATGCAAGTGACATATCAGTAGGATTTTGGTACAATAAAGAGTCAGATTTTTGTTAGTGTTTTTCACATCTTTTTAGATAACTGGTATCAATCTCAGACAGGTTTGTTTAATAGTTTGCCAGGTCTTCTTAGGTAAATATAAACCCTACTTAAAGAGGTTGTTCCACATTATTAAGCAAGTCAGAGTTCTCATGCAATATGGTGAGGAAGAAAGCTATTTTTGAAGATGAAAAGTATGACACAATGCAATGTCTTGCAAAAGGCATCAAAACAAACAATATTTTGCGTAAAGCAAATAGAGATTATTGAACTGTCAAAAGATTTGTGAGTGACTCAGAGCACAGACGATCTTGGTCAGATAAAGATTTATTAAGGAAAGTTTCTGTCAAACAAATGAACTCTGTAAAAAAGCCACTGCTGAGCAGCAAACAGGTGTTTGAAGCTACCGGAGTCTCAAGATCCTCTCCATGCAGACTGACAGTTATGTGTAAAGCTGCGTTTCAGTCACTGCTAACCAAACCTCACAAAGAGAAACCTGCACAGTGTCTGTGCTCTAATAAATAATATATCTATTATATAGATATATACAATGTCACATTTTATTATTGGGTGTTTTACCAGCTAAGAAGATCAGCACTTTTAGAGTTTCATCCCCCTACCTTATGTGATTATAAGTAATGGAACAGTTGCCTCACAGGTCTTTCTAAGCGATCAGCTGTGTCCTGTTGCATTAATTCTTCAGATATTAAAGCAGGGAATGTGTCGTATCAGTTATATCCATTGCTTTTGCATTCTGATTTTTGGATTTGATGACGACACACAAACTAGGATGAAGACGAGGGAGCTGACTTTTGAGAGAAAAGCAAGCAATTTGGATTCTAAAAGAAAATAGGAAGTCAATTAGAGCTATAGCAAAAACAAAGAGCATGGAGAAATCAAGAGTTTGGAAACCACCGGCGACATCAGCAACCAACAACAACCTGATCGGCTGAGAAAAACAACAGCTGTTAATGACAGACATATCATAAAAGCTGTGAAAATGAACCCTAAAACACATGTCTGTAAAATCGCCAACAACCTCCAGAAAGCTGGGGTGATGGTCTCACAATCTACTGTCCGCAGGAGACTTTGACACAGATTTGCAGAGGCTAAAGCATGTTGCAAACCTCTGACCAGCACCAAAAATAGAAGCAACATTGGAGTTAGCAAAAAAGCACAAATGTGAGGCAGTAGAGTTTTGGAACTGAGTTTTATGGACACATGAGACAAAGATTAACCTGTATCTAAGTGATGGGAAAGCAAAAGTGTGGAGAAAAAAAGGAACTGCAAATGATCTTAAGCATACAGCCTCATCTGTAAAGCAATGTGGAGGTGGTGTCATGGCATGGACATTCATGGCTGTCTCTGGAACAGGCCCTCTCAATTTTAATGATGAATTAATGTTTGATGACAGTAGCAGAATGAATTCGGAAGGGTACAAAAGCATCTTGGCTACCAATATTCAAGAAAATGCCATCAGTCTCATCAGAAAGCACTTCATATTGCATCAGGACAATGACCCAAAACACCCTGCCAGTTCAGTCAAGGAGTTTATCAGGGCAAAGAAATGGAAAGTCTTAGATTGGCCAAATCAATCTTCAGATTTAAATCTGATTGAACATGAATTTCACCAGCTAAAGAGGAGACTAAAGGTAGAAAATCCCCAAAACAAGCAACAGTTGGAATTGACTGCAATGAAGGCTGGGAAAAGCATTTCAAAGGATGAGACCAAGTGTCTGGTGATGTCTATGGGTTGCAGACTCACTGCTGTGATTGCACGCAAGAGATCTGCAACTGAATAATAGCTTTTAATCTTTTACATCTGCCTTAAGTTCATCTGTCCCAATACTTATGCTCACATCAGATAGTGGGATGAACTCTAAAAGTGTTGTCCTTATTATCTGGTAAAACATGTATGTGTTGAAACGGCTCATAATAAAATGTGACATTCTGTAGTTTTGTCTCATATTAATCTTTTAATCATATTTGCCAATGTCTTGACTCCACAGCCAACAGAGCAATTTTGTCTTTACTGTCCCAATACTTATGGAGGGCTATATATATTATATAGATATGTGTGGTGAGTTATATTTATGTATCCACACACACACACACACACATCCCACACACTATATTCTAATAATTATAATATTCTAATATTTTGAGATACTGAATTTTTTACTTTCATGAGCTGTAAGCTCTAATCGTCAAAATTAAAACAAAAAAACTTTTGAAATGTTTATTTTACATTGAATGATAGAATATATACAATATATATATATTATATATATATATATAATATATATTTCTATATATAGTAATATATATATAATATACGTGCCGGACAAAGGTTTTTTGCCCCCTATCCAGTTTTGTTTTGTTTTTGTTTTTCATATTTGTCACACACGTAAAAGATTCAGATCATCAAACAAATAATAATTTAATATTACACAAAGATAATGCAAAAAAATACAAAATGCAGTTTTTAAATGAAAATTTCATTTATTAAGGGAAAAAAGCCATCCAAACCTGCCTGGCCCTACGTGAAAAATTAATTGCCCCCCTCCTGTTAAATCATGAAAAAACTGCAATTAACCACATTATTTTAGAAAGCTTAGTTATATTTCACTAGCCACACGCAGGCCTGATTTCTGCCAGACCTGTTGAATCAAGAAATTACTTAAATAGAACCTGTCTGACAAAATAGTGAAGCATGCTTAAATAGCAACACTTCATGCACGATCTAAAGAAATTCAAGAATAGATGAGAATCAAAACAGTTGACATGTATTAGCCTGGAAAGGATTGTAAAGCCATTTCTAAGGCTTTGGGACTCCAGCGAACCATGGTCAGAGCCATTATCCACAAATTGAGAAAACTTGGAACAGTGTTGAACCTTCCCAGGAGTTGCCGGCCATCCACAATTACTCCAAGAGCACAACGACGACTCATGCAGGTCATAAAAGAACCCAGAACAACATTTAAAGAACTGCAGGCCTCACTTTCCTTAGTTAAGGTCAGTGTTCATGATTCAATAAGAAAGAGACTGGGCAAAAACTGCTTCCATGGGAGAGTTCCAAGGCTAAAGCCACTGCTGACCAAAAAGAACACAAAGGCTCGTCTCATATTTGCCAAAAAATATCTTGATTATCCCCAATATTTTTAAATATATTCTGTGGACTGATGAGACAAAAGTTTAACTTTTGGAAGGTGTGTGTCCCGTTACATCTGGCGTAAAACCAACACAGTATTTCATAAAAAGAACATCATACCAATAGCCAAACATGGTGGTGGTAGTGTGATGAACTGGGGCTGCTTTGCAGCTTCAGGACCTGGACGACTTGCCATAATTCTCTATCAGAAAATCCTAAAGGAGAATGTCCTGCCATCAGTTTGTGACCTCAAGCTCACGCGCACTTGGGTTATGTAGCAGGACAATGATTCCAAACACACCAGCAAGTTCACCTCTAAATGGCTCAAGAAAAACAAAATTTAGGTTTTGGAGTGGCCAAGTCAAAGTTCGGACTTAAATCTGATTGAGATGCTTTAACAGTCCATTCATGCTGGAAAACCCCCAAGACTCAGTCAATGTGGCTGAATTAAAACAATTCTGCAAAGAAGAGTGGGCCAAAATTCTTGTGAAAGACTCATTGCCAGTTATCGTAAACACTTGATTGCAGTTGTTGCTGCGAAGTGTGGCACAACCAGTTATTAGATTTTAGGGGCAATTACTTTTTCACGTAGTGCCAGGCAGGTTTGGACAGGTTTTTTCCCTTAATAAATAAAATCATTTATTTAAAAACTGCATTTTGTATTTATTTACTTGCATTGTCTTTGTGTAATATTAAATTTGTTTGATGATCTGAATCTTTTAAGTGTGACAATATGCAAACAATTTTAAAAACAGGAAGGGGGCCAACACTTTTCACACCACTGTGTGTTGTGTGTGTGTGTATATCTATATAGTATATATATATATATATATATATATTCAGCTCCCACCAAATAACATCATTATCTAATGTGTTCTGCATTCACTTGAGCAGCTAAATGGTGTAATCAGCACACATCCTGAGTACTAAATTGATTACGCTGCACAGAATCCATAATTAAAAACCTCTCTTATATGCACTTTTATTAACCGTAAATCAAAATGAGTTATGCAGACTTTTAAGGGAAGTGTGGGCTGTTAGCTTTGAAATGTCAGGAGATTAACTTTAATGAAGGTCTTTAATGTTCAGCATGATAAATGTGCTTTGCATTGGTTTTTAAAAGGATTGCCTGCTTGTTCTTCCTCAAATAACACAAATATCAGCATACGCTCTTATTCATTAAAAGAAATACTGTAAGATTGGGTATGGGCGATATATCTTGATATTTATATATTTGCTCTGAAATAGCTTTAAGAGTAATTCACCCCCCAAACCTCCAATAAGACGAATCGTTATTTTGACCAAACAGACACAGTTACCAAGCAGATTCAAAATGCTTAAAGTATGTTAAAAATTGAGAGCAATCAAGCATGTTTTCCACGCTTTTATTTCTATTAAATGGAAACAAGGGAGAATAATTTTATTTATGTGTCCCAGTACATCATAAACATGGCAATATTTCAATGCATATTATCTAGAAGATTTTAAAGCATTTAAAATGCTACACAGGGAATGTGATGACACTGAATCATTTGAAATGTATCTAATTTTTCAGCTTTATAGTTTTTGCAATTGATATTTAAAGGGGTGGTTGTCTGTTTTTTTTTTTCTAGGCTTGATTGTGTTTATGGGGTGCACTCTAACATGTTAATGCTTCGTTTAAAAAAAACAACAACAAAAAAAATTCGTTTTTCCACATAGTTTACCTTTATTCTACACCGCTCTGTCTCTTCTCTGAGAAATGTGCTGATCATTTCCTGTTTTTATGAAGTCCCTCCCTCAGAAATACGCGATGGGCTTAGATTGGTTAGCTGGTCCAGTGTGTTGTGATTGTCTAAACCGCCTCTAGTGCGCGTCTGAACCGCTGCCACAGGCTTTAGGGAACTAAATTACTAAATTAAGAACTGCATTAAAATCACTGACATTATGTAATTTTATATTGTCAAACAAAATTATACTGAATATATTGTTCTTAATGAATATAAGTGTGATGCTCAGTCTTACCATAATCGATTCCAATCTAAATACCTTTTAATGTAACATGGATAATTAGACAGCTTCTGCGAGACCTCTCACCAGGTAAATAAAGGAGCGAAGGAACAGCACTTCTGTTGGTGTAATTTTCCGTGTCTGAGAGACTAATGGAATGTGGCCGTGAGGGAAACTAGCAGCCAGGAGTTCAAGAACATTGTGACATGAATTCTAGGACTTCCTCTGACCCTTACAGTAAACAACTCCCCCAACATATCCCACATCACTTGAGCCCAAAGCAGCCCACTATGCTGAACAACACTGGGTTAAAAACAAACAAATGCCTGTGTCACAACCTAAAATTTTCAATAGCTACCCGTCACTGATTTTGCTGCTTAGCCTACTTTTTGAGGTGAACGATAGACTGCTGTGGTTAAGTATATCCTGAGAAGATCTGTATTTTCCTTTTTTTAATTTTTTTTTTACAGGTTTTGAACGAGTATTTCCACAATGTGTGTGAATTAGATCTGGTCTTCAATTTCTACAAGGTAATTGAATAATTAAACACTATGAACACATTTTGTGTGTGTGTGTATACAGATACATATTAGTGCTGTCAATCGATTACATTTTTTTATCTGATTAATCACATCCTTTTTCTGTGATTAATAGCACACTTCATGAAATTAAGCTTGGACCATTTTATCTTGTTTCAAATGTTTTTTTTGTCATCATTTGCTATATCCAGCAAAGTAAACAAAAAGATTGAAGGGTGATTCTCAAAAATCTATATTTTCTGCAAGCTTTTTTCAAGATTAATTTAGATGACTTTCCAAAAAAAGCACACTTGGAGACTCCAAAGGACACCAAAGAACCAAATGATATAAGGAGCCCATATAAGCACATGAAAGAAAGAAAAAAAGCTGAATTTTATAGTATGTGTACAGTGCAACAGCAAAGAGCTTTTTTACATTTTAGAGAAGTCAAGTTGCGATACCGAACAGGACCACATGGAGACGCCAAAAAAACCTAAACCAATCGCCTGCTGACTGCATATATCTACTACAGTACACGGATCCATTCAGAATAACTAAACACAGCAACATAAACATGACAAATCAAAACATTATCGTGAATGTGTGTGGAA
Organism: Sinocyclocheilus anophthalmus; assembly: GCA_018155175.1. Classification (NCBI taxonomy): domain Eukaryota; kingdom Metazoa; phylum Chordata; class Actinopteri; order Cypriniformes; family Cyprinidae; genus Sinocyclocheilus; species Sinocyclocheilus anophthalmus. Next base: position 1,056,650 of record JADLZN010001098.1, on the reverse strand, counting down.
ACAACATGAATGTAGGGAAATGTCTGTGCCTGTGCATAAATAGAATGTGCGATCAGTGCGTCAAGAGCATTCATACACGCATTATTATAACGGACTTGTGTGCTTACTGTACGACTCCTGTACGCCACCGCAATCGCCTTTACCTTGATTGCAGTCTTCATCCATCAAAACTTTACTAGCGAGACTGCTTATCCAGTCGCGTCTCATCTGGCCATACAGCGGTGGGATGTGTTGACAATCCGTTCAGTCTGTACTTCACACAGCGCGTGTGACGTGTGAGGGCTCGCGCTCTTCAGAGACAATCACAGAATATGACAGAGCTCGTGTTTAAAGGCGAAACACTGGAATGAATAATTCACTGAAAACGCAACGCGTGTCTCTGTTCTCTCTGCAATCTCTGGTGTATTCAGCCTGGTTTCCTTTATATTAGCGCAGTTTTGGACGGATTGTTTGAATGCATTTGCTTACTAGATTATTGAACTGAAAACTTCCCGGAGTTTAGCGGCTTAAAATGATCTGATCGCAAGCAGAGAAGCAAAATTGGGTTAAAGGGTTAGAATAGAAATTGTGCTTCAGTAATATTGAGTTAAATTATTTTAACGTGTTAAGGATTGTAAAATTAATCGCATGCGTTGACGCGTTAACGATGACCGCCCTTATATATATATATATATATATATAGATACACACCGGATCAAAAGTTTTGTAATCAGTAGATTTTTTTATATTTTTTTACCGGGGGGAAACTCATACTTATTTGATAAAAAATACAGAAAAAACCCTGTTATTTTGTGAAGTATTATTGCAATTTAAAAGAACTGTTTTGTGCTTTAATATATTTTAAAATATAAGTTATTCCTGTGATGCAAAGCTGATTTTCAGCATCATTACTGCAGTCTTCAGTGTCACATGGTCCTTTAGAAATCATTCTAACATGCTGATTTTTTTTTATCAATGTTGGAAACAGTTGTGCTGTTTTCTGGAACCTGTGATCATTTTTTCAGGATTAAAATACAGTAAAAATACAGTAAAAACAGAAATATGTGAAATATTATTGTAATTTTAAATAACTGTTTTCTATTTGAATATTATTTTAAATGCAATTTATTCCTGTGATGCTAAGATGAATTTTCAGCATCATTACTCCATTCTTCAGTGTCACATGATCCTTCAGAAATCATTCTAATATTCTGATTTGCTTATCAAGAAACGTTTATTATTATTATTATCAATGTGGAAACCATGATAGGACCTTTTCAGTAGGGTTGGGAACCGAGAACCGGTTCTGTTTTTTGAAAAGAACCAGAACTGTGAGCAATTTCTAAGGGTGTTTTCATACCTGAGCGTTTGTATCGGAACCTGGTGCGTTTTCTCCCTTGGTTCAGTTCGTTTAGGCATATGTGAACACGGCAATCGCGCTCGGATCCGCACCAAAACAATAGCTCCGAGACCGCCTGAATGAGGTGGTCTCGGCCCGATTGCAAACGAACTCTGGAGCGGTTCGCTATAAGTGTGAAAGCAATCCGACCCAATAGACCAACGAACCAGGCTGTATCACAATCTATAATGGGTAATTACGTAAAGTTGCATGAAGCAGCAGGGATTGTATTGCTAATGGCTCCCAAAATGAACCGTGGGCTAACTTGGAGCAGGGAAGAAGTGAAATGTTTAATTGAAATTTGGTCAGACGAACACATTGCCGAACAGCTCTCCAAAACCCACAAAAACACCAAAATTTATAAAGTGTTTAGCGAGCGCTTAAAACAAATGGGCTTTAATCAGTCGGTTGAACAGTGCCGCACGACGGCAAAGAAACTCTGTCAACAATATATTATATATATCCTGATGGATGACAACTTTGAGCGGAATCCCGGAAAATAAACCGATGCACTCTGATCAATTAAAGGAGAGTTTACTTGCACGTGACTTGTATTAACAAAGTTTGGTCCGTTTGGAAATATTGCCTTGTGAATGCGAACCCGAACCAAGATGAAATTGCAACATTGTCGCAATTTAACCCCCGGTTTTGGAACAAAGCAATCGATCTACAGGTGTTTCGGAACCTGTCGCGTTTCCCCCCTTAGCTCGGTTCGTTTGGGCATATGTGAACACGGCAATGGCGCTCGGATCCACGCCAAAACAATCGGTTCGAGATCGCCTGAACGAGGTGGTCTCGGCTCGATTGAAAGCGAACTCTGGAGCAGTTCGGTTGTAGTGAGAAAGCAATCCGATCCAACGGTACAACAAATTAGGCTATATCACAATTTATGATGGGTATTACGTAAGTTCCGTGAAAAGCATTAGCTTTGTTGTTTTGCAAATACCTCAAAATGAACCTGTGAATGTCTGTGGGTGAACACGTCTTCGCCATTCAAAATCAAAGTGCACTTTTTCATGTTATAATGCCGTCTTATTGCTCTTCTTCCTAGTAGGTGCATTTTAAAAATATTTTCCCAATGAATCCTGGACTCCTGCTCAAAATGATAAATTAACATAACGACAGCTACAAAAAAACTCAACAATAAGCCCGCGAAGCTGTTGTCATTCCATCCTGATGGATGACAGCCGTGACATAACTATAGGCGCGTACCGGTGCGATTCTGAAGATCGTAACGTCTTGAGCTCTGGCACATGTCACGATTGAGTTTATCCAAAAATTGTACGGAAGCAGTCACACACGACACGAATTTACTACGATTTTACAAACTCTGACGTAAGCATTACGTTTTGCGCCATTCATAAAAATATGGATTCTGAGGATGAAATAGTTTTCTTTGTGACGTCCAAAAAAAAAAAATGAAGACAAAGGACATGGCAAAGAGAACGGCTGAAAAGCAGGGACTTCTGTTCTTCATAAACAACTCGAGGAGTAGGCCATTTCTGAATTTCTGCCCATTTTGCCGGAAATACAACAGGCATATTCATTCACAAAGCTGAACGGCAAATTTGGCACATTAGGAATAACAAAAAAAAATAGAACTGTATAATTAAACTAAAATTATTATAGACTATATGTTTTTTGTCATCTTCTGATTGGTCAACTTCAGATGGATCGCCAAATCGTCTCGTTCAACCGCACATACACCACAAATTTTAAACCGACAGCATCCGATTTTTTTTTTTACATGTTTGAAAATTATCGGGAGGACTGGAGGTGCTCGTAACGTCTCGGATCGGTCCGTAATTCTTCTCACACAGTACGAGCCGTGACCATGCGAGCATCTGCGATTTTCTTAAAAAAATCGCCTGCGAGCTCGTACGACAGCAAAAATCGTACCGTGTACGCCCGCCTTAAGTGAAATCCCGGAAAATAAACCGTGGAACTTTGACCAATGAGAGAACAGTTTACTCACGCGTGACTTGTATTAACAAATCTGGTCCATTTAGAAACTTTGATGTGTGAAAGCAAACCGCACCAAGAATAAAAAGCAAAATTGTAATAATTCTAATCCCTGTTTCGGAACAAAGCAATCGATCTACATGTGTGAAATTAAACACCCTAAGTTTCTGGTGCGACACGTGACCAAGCGCTGTGAGCAGCCTTGCGCCGGCGTTTCCCGTAAAGGATGTCACAAACCAAATAACAGAAACGCCACCCTGCCTCTTTAATTACTGAGCACATTGTTTCCCACAACGCGCACTCCATAGACGCGCTGCGTCTTTAACTGCCGAACACATCATTTTCCACGACTACACGCACTCGCGTCTTTGATAACTGTGCTCGTTGTTTTGTCTGACTGTACATGTACCGGCAGCACACAGCTCCTGCCGCCACTAAATTACATTATATTTGTCCCATATTGTCATTAATATACATACTGATTTCAACTTGGACCACTAAATAAATAAGACTGATATTGTTATGTAAGTATGAGGGATAGATTATTTAGTGCACAGGTCATTTCAAGAGTGATAGAAAATATTTATTTTCATGCATTTTAAATGTTTAAAAATTTGGAAACCACTCATTGCATCACACCGTCTCCTGACTGCATTATTTGTAAAATAGGGGCTTTATGGAGTGTGTGTGTGTGTGTGTGTATACATGGTTATAAGTATAACAGTTAATATTTCATTAATTTAGGGAAATGAACAAAATATCTTAGACCTCAAGGGACTATTTGGCCAACCAGATTATTCCTGCTTGAAAAGCAAAATGTTATTGATAGTGTAAAAAACATCAACTTTGAAGCACATGTGATTGATGGACTAGCATTACTCAACATTACTTACTACCTCCGCAACCTACTGCATGAAGGAAAAATAATAAAAAGTTCATTTAAATGGAACCGGAAAATTTCTAACGATACCCAACCGTCCCTACTTTTCAGGATTATTTGATGAATATAAAGTGCGAAAGGACAGCATTTATTTAGAATAGAAATCTTTTTTTAACATTATACATTTCCTTATTGGCACATTGTATCAATTGAATGTGTTCTTGATAAATAAAAGTATTTTTCTTCCCCCAAAAAATGTACTGACATGATTCAATATGACTTGCCTTAACCAATCAGAGGTGTTATTGTTAAGGTAAATGCTTGGTTTTTCAGTTAGAGGAATATTTAGAAGAGCTGAAAAAGGGCCCAAGCAGCAAAAACTAGTGAGAGAAAAAGATGTCATTAGCTCTGTTTCAGCAGCAATGCAGCTCCATGGCAACAGGTATTTTATGCATAATTAATACAATTAAGAACATCCACATCCATTCAGCACGAGAGAGAGGCTGCCGCTGAAGGAAAACCATAAGTAATTATAGAAAATAAGTTGCCAGGGTTAATTGCATTTGATTTCTGCTCAGCTAATTAGCTGATGTATTTTTGATTTCCGCCGCCTGCTTGAACAGTAATGTCTCACAGCAACGCCACGCTGATTGAATTTGGTTTTTTTTTGTTACCCCCTGTTTTTAAAAAAAAAACAAAAAAAAACCTAAAAGCAACCCTAAAACCCTTTAAAAAAAAATCAAATAATAGTCTATTGAATTTATCAGTTTTTTAACCTAAAGAGACAAAAATATGTAAAAAATATAATATTTGATACATCAGGCTTTTATGGCTCAGAGTAAAATATGGAGATCTTATTTCTTGTAAGTAGGACAAAAAACTTTTATTCAGAGACCCAAACTGAGCAGAAAAATTCAATTCGATGCCATCGCTGATATTAATATCGCCAAAAAAAAGCGGGGAATTCTGATTGCTTGTAATTTAAATCAGTATAACAGACTATTTACATAGTATATAACTAATATTTAGTTATAATACGATATTTAAATGTTTAGTTTATGATCAAAGCTCTGTAGTTTTTATTGTGGGGGGCGAAACATAATGCAGTGCAACAAAATAATAATTGAGATGAACAAATCAACATGCCTCAAAAGCCTGACATCATACATTCGTTCAATTTTAACGTGGTTTTTCTAAAAAAAAATTAATTAAATAAAAAAATGTATGGATAATCAAGTGAACCTAAAGTTGATTCAGTCCTGTAAAAGGTTATTACTAACAATATTTCTCTAAGTATTAAACGTCTGTTTACTTGCTAAAAAAGTATAAGCTATCATTCAGATGACAGAAGGCGTGTTTTGATCATGTTGATAATTTCGAGGTTTTGCATGTCAAATATGAGAAGGTACTCTCTTGAATGAACTGTTCTAAAACGAACTGAACTGATAGAAAGCCTGTTGCGCTGGTGTTTCAGGTGTACACAGTGGTGGACGAGATGTTTCTGGCAGGAGAGATCAGAGAGACCAGCCAGACGAAGGTGCTCAAGCAGCTCCTCATGCTGCAGTCTTTGGAGTAACGAGCCTGTCAATCAATCAATCACCATTGCTACAGGCCCCGCCCACCCCTGCTGCAGCCAAGTCATATTATGTGTTACGTATGGATGTCGTCTTGTTGGAATACATCCACGATGAAGGATGTTGCCATTCTTTTCACATTCGCAAGTTTATAAAATCTCCCTGGTTACTGACCTAATTATTCTTTGGCATAGCCAGAGTTGAATACTTCAGCAATTTTATAGCACAGTAGACTTCAATGTCTCCAAGCCCGCTCATTAACACTAACACAGATAATAGCATCACGCTGGCCAAAATCTGCCATGGCACGGAAGCATCGGTCCTGTAAACGCAAAACCCATGGGCTGCACTACTATATATATAATATAAAACTTGATTTTATCAGATCAATCTTCCCTAAATATGTCCAGCTCAGTTAATGAAATGTTCAAATCAAATGTTAAGAATCCGTGAAGGTTGTTTTGTACTGTAGTGTGTACATATACCTACATTATATATGCATCTATTTTAAATGTAAATGTTATGAACTAACCAGTCATTCCAGGCATCTAAACACTCCGTTTGTGCTCGTTGTGATTGCATTGAAGTCTGTTGTCTTGGTTTTTTTAATGGAGAGCTCGAGCCAGCAGTTAGCGAGCGCTTTAGAGAACAAGGCCGAGTGGAAGAATGGCGCTCGGGGGGGAAAATGACAAAAGATGGTCTACTTATAATTTCCCCTTTTGTGGCGACGGCTCCCTCGTGCCAAGAGCTCTATGGCAACTGCTCAGCTTTGAAACGTTCCATTACAGATCGATTCATGAGTTACTATGAGAATCTGTCTTCATGTGTGTGTTTTATATTGTCTTTCTTTTTGTCCCTTCTGCTTTAGATTATTGTAGATCTGCCTATTTGTCCCTGTGAGATTGCAAGTGGGGTTACTCAAACGTATGTCTTGCTGTCAGTGTATATATATCCATGCAGGTAAATAAAGAATATTAAAACTACTTCAAGTGTGTGTGTGTGTTTCATATAATGACATTGTGTTGAGCGCCGATCAAGTAAATGTGTTTCGAGAGTCACATGTACTATACCGCCATCTACCGGATACTGACGATTCTGCACATATTTGACGAGGGCACTAGTTAGTAATGATGTATTTTTGGTCTCTGTCAACGGGCGAATGTAAAACTGGTGTTCTATTAATGCATGAATATGTGCCAGTAATTTAATTCAATATAAGTGATCAAAGTTAAGGCGCATGCAAACAGAATTATTACGAGTGATTGATTACACTGCGGTCAAGCCAGCCGCACTTCTTCAGAAAAACACGGTCAAGCCAGCAGCGAGTGAAATTATGATGCGCGTGTATTACTATAATTACGGTAATAGCAGGAACAACACAGAGGGAACGCGCCTTCAGAGCGCTTTTCATCTAGACGCCCAGAATTGAGATATGACATTTGGTTTTGGAGATAAGGGACATTATCACACTTTAGAGGGGTATAAAGATCCCATTTCTAATAAGTAGAAAAAAAACAATGGTCGGTTCTTATAAGGGACGTCCCATACTATATGCACACCTCATATTAAACCATTTTACTGCAGCGTTTTGGAGATATCGGACATTATTACACTTCAAAGGGCTACAAATAGCCCTCTAAAATACCATAGTCCCATATCTCAAAAAAGCAGCAGTAAAATGTCTTCGTATGAGATGTGCATATAGTATGGGATGTCCCTTATTTGGTCTGTTCTGATTCCGGGGGGGATGTCCCTTATAGGAACTGACCATTGTTTTTTTCTACTTATTAGAAATGTGTTCTTTGTAGCCCTTTAAAATTTAATAATGTCCGATATCTTCAAAATGCTGCATTAAAATGGTTTGATATGAGGTGTGCATATAGTATGGGACGTCCCTTATAAGAACTGACCATTGTTTTTTTCTACTTATTAGAAATGGGATCTTTATACTCCTCTAAAGTGTGATAATGTCCCTTATCTTAAAAACGCTGCAGTAAAATGGTTTGATATGAGGTGTGCATATAGTATGGGATGTCCCTTATAAAAACTGACCATTGTTTTTTTTCTACTTATTAGAAATGTGTTTTTTATAGCCCTTTAAAGTGTAATAATTTCTGATTTCTTCAAAACGCTGCAGTAAAATTTTTTGATATGAGGTGTGTATATAGTATGGGACGTCCTTTATATGAACCGACCATTGTTTTTTTCTACTTATTAGAAATGGGATCTTTATACCCCTTTAAAGTGTGATAATGTCCTTTATCTCCAAAATGCTGCAGTAAAATGGTTTGATGTGAGGTGTGCATATAGTATGGGACGTCCCTTATAAGAACCGACCATTCTTTTCTTCTACTTACTAGAAATAATGTTTTTATAGCCTTCTAAAGTGTAATATTATCCTTTGAAAATTATAGTAATACAGAACAGTCAAAGACAACAACAAATTACAAGAATATTAAAGTAGATGGGCAAAAAAAAAAAAATCATATCTCAATTCTGGGCGTAATTATAGTAATACACGCGCACTTAATTTCACTCGCTGCTGGCTTGACCGTGTTTTTCTGAAGTGCGGCTGGCTTGACCACAGTTTGATTACATAGTAGAGGGATATTTCTTACCGCGTTCAGCATGAGGCGTCCCGTGTTCAAATGTGTGTATTTTGGAGAAAAAAAAACATGGGAAAAGGTTTATGGATTTTTTTTATTAATTTTTTTAGCTTGACGTGTATGCCGGTTATTCGCCACCTTGACACACAATCCCTCCTTCTGACACCTGCAGGTGAGGAGATTGCAGGTGTGCAGGTCCTGCAGGATTTTGTTGTAAGGGTTTGGAAAATTATTTTCAGTGAGATGGGCAGTGGAGGGTATAGGCGCAAAACCCCCCCCCAAAAAACATATAATGTAAATCTATATAAATTTGGGGTTTATATAATTTGACAGCAATTTTAAAATATAAAGTTGTGAAAATTAATTTTTCCAATAACCTCGCCTCATATAAGGAATGGCACTTAAATTTGAATTAAGGAAAAAGTTGTCAATTTAATAATTTAAACAAAAATGTAAAAAAAAAAAAAAAAAATTTTTTAAAATGGATACATTAATAGACATTTAAAGCAGTTTAATTCATGTTGTAAATGTAGTAAATTAAAAATAATTTAATGCATTTGAACTTGTTCCTTCATCTCTGCACATGGTTTGTGAGATTGATAAAAATGCCAATGACAAATTAATGTGTAAACTGAAGATGAAATGTTTTAACATTTAACACCATTAATTTGACACTCTAGGTCTTGATGATTTACACAAAATCATGTGACTACATTTACTGCAAAATAAATCAATAATAATAATGTCATCAAACTCATTCTTTATAATGGAAGAACTATTTTCAATGTGCAATGGTAGAATTAAATTAAATTATGATTATGAGAAAATGTTAACCATTGACAAATATTTAACAACTAAAATGTATAATTCAAATTAAAATATAGAAATACTTCACAAGTAAACATACTATTTAATTACATGTAAGGTTGTATTACTTAATAATAACCAATACCAAAAACCCTCTCTCTTTTTTTTTTAAAAACTAGTTAGCACTTTAATGCTCCATATCAGATTCTGTTGAGCTGCTGGAGTATGCAACACTCTCATATAGCAATTAGTAATTTCACATTTTGGTGGCTAATTTGTATGAAATTTCATTTATGTGTTTTGATGTAATCTGCATAAGGCCTATGCAGTTATGTTTAGGGGTGGACCTTAGGGCTGGGCGATATAGCTAAAAAAAAAAAAAATTTATTAACGATATAATGTTTCATATCATTTGGAATCTATAATTATTGACATTTTTTATAAACTTTTTTAAAACAAAAAGCAATAGAAAAAAAAGTTTAAATTTAACCACTGTATTTTTTAATTAACTCAATTTATTGAGACAAACAACAAATATTTTTTTGTTTTAACAGTCAAACAATACAAATTAAACATCTCATTTCTAATATTTTATATGCAGATTAAATAGGTCTGAAGGAAACTTTTGGCTGGTCTCCCGAAGCCACAGGAGGGTGCAATGAGCAAAATTATGCAGCACATTAAATTGTCAACGCAAAGGAAATAACTGTCTATAAAAAAAAACCTGCATTACGTCTAAATTAACCCATATAAATCAAACCACCCCCACCACATAAATGGCATAAACAATTATGAACAAAACAGCATCATGTATTTATTCATTGCTTAATACAAAGAGCCGAATCGCCCGTCACGCAGATTGCATTTAAAAACATGTGAGATGCAGTGAAAAGGAATAAACCTCCACAAATTCGTGACGTGTTTTCTAAAAGTTGAAACGGTTTTAACTTTGCATGGTTTTCTATACATCTCTTGTGTGAGCTGCAAGTGCAGCAGTCATATTTGTCCGTCTAAAAAATGCGCTGAATATGCATCTGTGTGAATGGCTTTGTTTCGGTTTCCACCTAATCAAGATCTTCTCCGCATTTAGCCTCTATATTTCTCTAATATTTTGAATGAATAACGCAGCAGCGGCGCATCTCGTGGGCTAGACAAAACATTAAAATGCAACAACGTCACTTCATCATCACCACATCTCATGCTCCACTGATGACGCTCCCAGACGCACACCTAACATTTGATTGTACTATTTTTGCATTCAAATGTTTATTTTAAATTCGACTAATATTCATGATTTTTTATTCACAATCTCCTCATCACAGGCAGGCACAGCACTCAATTCAGCATGTGTTCGTGTTTGTGTGTGCTGTCTGCGTCACTCATAGCACGTGCCTATATCGTGCGCTATATCGAGAATTTTTTTAATCGTTATCGAAGAGGGTGTACCGTCGATAAATATCGATACCAGTTTATCGCCCAGGCCTAGCGGACCTTCATGCTTGCTTTTTTTTTTTCTTCTCCATACAGAAATCATGTTTCAGTAAAAATCACATCATATGAACATGAAATCGTCACCTCTTAAAATAGTTGCATATTCAGGGTTGGGAGTATTTTTAATTTCTTGTGAATGTCACGTTGTATGCATCCGTCACCATAGAAATAGAGATAATTGGATACTAATTTGAATAAACAGCATTTATCAAAGAACAAAAAAAGTGAAAGGGCAACTTGCTCACCGTCACACACTCCCACACAAAACAGAGACCACAGAAAGACGACATATTCACATAACATAAAAAACGAGCAAACTTTAATTATAACCTTAAATCTTTCAAATGAACAAGCACCCCTCCCCCCCAAACACTCCGATAAACAAATTCAATTTACAGCATAGATGATTCAGATATACAGTATTTATGAATGAACAAATCACACTGGTTACTAAGCAACAACTGGTTTAATGCAGTACTTTGAACTACTCTTCAAATGCACTCCATATTGATATTTGGTTATGAAATGCTACCAAACTCCACTACATAAGCCACCGAATTTCTTCTGGCTCAAGTAGTGGTGCTGTTCTAAAGGTGCGGTCACATTAGCGAAATTTCGCGGACAAAGAACATCCATTGTCTACTGTCAATGGTGCTCACATTTGGAGTCACTTTCAAACCACACAGCTTGAAGCAGTTGCGAAATCTGTGAGGGGAAAGCTATCACCATCATGTGAAATTCCCGATCGAGTGGATTCCTATTCAAATGAATGGATTTCGCCCACACAGAGAACAAGGGGAAAAAAAAGAAAAAGAAAAGCTGAACAGTAAATTTCGCCAGGCGAAATTGTCAAAAAACGGCGAATAAATCAACTAAAATAAACTGCAAATTAAATCTAGATGAGCAACGATAATTGCGATCGCCCTTCTTAACATCGCGTACCACATTTCAATGGGACCATAAAGCATCGCTCTGTAAATTTAAGGGTTTAATAAGTTTCAAACCCACTAATATCGGCACCATAAAAAATATTCCAGGTAAATACATTGGGCAGCATCAGTGACATGCTGTCAATTAATCATGTAGAAAACAACAACGCTTAAATGGAAAATTGACCCTTATGGTCCGCAAAGTTTTACCGCAATTTGGCGTAAACGGTCCTTTTTGTCAATAGTGTAGCGATGTATAAAGCACAGCTCACACAGTAGTCACTTTCAAACAAAGCAGTTATCTGTTGAAATTCATGGAATTTGCCAATGAAATTTCGATGAATGTGACCGTACCTTAAGTGCATAAAATTGAAATAATTTTCTGGAAAGCAGTGCAGTGCTACAATTTTCATTCCATTGACTTGCACCGATGAAGATGCAGTCACATTAGCGAAATTTTGGTGAAATTTCACCGACAAAAAGGTCTACTGTCTATCGTCAATAATGGAGCAATGTATAAAGCACAGCTCAAAAAGTCGTCACTTTTAAATCTTAAAATTAAAGGCACAATATGTAAGATTTTTTTATTAAAATATCCAAAAACCACTATAACAGTGTTATATATATATTTGCTGACTTGTGTACTTACACTATCCCAAATGTTTCGAAGAATGTTTAAATCCAGAGAAATAAGCAGTTTTAACTAGTGACACTATATGTGTCTATAGTGTCATTGTGTGCCATGCCATGCACCGATCCTACCCCTGCCCGTCGATTTCCGGTTTTGTTTTGTAGAAAACATGCAAATCACAAAGACGCGTTAATATGTTTGTGGGTTTTATTAGACCGTCTATTACGACCGCGATAGAGTAAGCAATATAACAGAACTTTCCAACGTATCGAGTATGATAAACGCGCTGCTTTTTCCCCCAACTACGCACGGACCGGAAGAAATGAAGCGTCGACGTGCATAATAAAAAGGACCTCCGCTGCGTTTCGACCATGTTCGCCACCCCTACCCCCCCCCACCCCCCCCCCCCACCCCCTCCGTATCAGTCGGCCTCGTTTCGCATTCGAGCGGCTTTCCTTCCGTACTCAACCCTTTCTCATTCTACTACGTTAATTAATCATTAGCTCATCCATGAACATGATTTCTGCCCGAGTCCCGTCAGATTGACATCGACCTTCTGGGGATGAGACTACACTTACCATGATTCCCAGCACTCAGTTCACAGTCGTCATCACCACTAGGCCTTGTCTATTGTTTTTTTTTTGAATAAACGTGCCTCAGCGTCAAAATTACATATTGTGCCTTTGAGCTTTTGATTTGTCAATGTGGCAAGTCTGCATAACCAATCTAAACCCGTTGCAAAATCTGCATGGGGTAAATCTTTCTCCCTTGTGTGAAATGCACGATTGCGTGAATTCCTATTAAACTGACAGGATCTCACCTGCGAAAATTTGCCAAACTACATTAAATGTGGAATGCGGAAAACGCAAGTGCATGCGAATTTCGCTTCAAGTTTTGTTGAACTCTGCTCTACAAATTCATATCACATGAATGCATGTGACCAATAGAAGACTCGTGTCACACATGAACTCTTAGCTGTATTAAAAGAAAGAATGTACTAGGCTGTGTCCAAAATCGCCCCCTATACCCTTATAAATAGGCCACTATTTGTGCGGACAGCCATTTGTTGTGGAGTCTGAAACCAAATTGGACGTTATCGAGTGCACTCATTCAATCCATATAACACTCGCAAGACTGTGTCAGACAATTGACAACACTATACGCTAGAGAATACCCATAATGCACTGTGAGGGTCAAGGTCGAATTAATTCCTGCATTTGACCAGAAGATGGCATTGCAATAAATTGGAATAGATTGCAATTTTTTGTTTTGTTTTAGATATGTTGAATTATGTTTTTAAAATGAGTGTGACGTCATATTACCAAACATCAGCAGTCATAATTCAAATTTGTGGCACCACAGAGTCTAGTGTGACTGCAGCTTAACTTAACATCTGCTTACCTTGGAGTCAAAATTTTGATCGAATCGTGAAATGGATTTAAATTCCTCAAACAAATAATTTCGTAAAAGATCACGGTGGATAAAAAAAAAAAAAAATAAAAAAAAAAACAAAAATTTTACATTTTAAGAGCTCGGACGATTAGGAGCGCATGAGGCAGCCTCTTGAATGATGTAGAACAATCATGTGGTTAGTCAGTTAAGGCTGTGCTTGAACTAGAAGACGTGGTGAGCCGATCACCCACCCCATATTTACGACTAACAGCATGTTCTTGTCTAATCTCAGTTGTTCTTTAGTAAGGAATGATCACTCCTCAAACAATATTCTCTCATTTAATATCATTAAATTACTATAAATTTTACAATTCTATAGGTACAGTATATAAACAGTCAAAAAAAGTGCACTTGCAGAGGGGAAAAAAAGAAAAACCACACATCACAAAGACAGCATTTAAAACACAGATCAAAGCAGGTCTGTCTGTGGTGCATAATGATGACGTCACTGAGGGAACGGGGCACTGCGCCGCTCATCACCTCTAGATCTCCCCGTCATGGGTAACCAGAGCGAAACAACGACAAATGAACTCAAAATATGCACGACTAAACACCACAGCTACAGTGGAAGATTAATCGTGTTGCAGACTGAAGGGTCTGAGCCGGTTGCTGCACGGAAATATTCTTCCATTCTAACAGTGTACACTTTTTACGTGACTTTAACTCAATAATAACAGGGTTGAATCTCACAAAGATATGTCTCAAAGAAATTTTGCTATAATAATTTGTTTATGCATTGAGACGTTTTATTATCTGAAAATTAAGCATTAAAAATCCTATTTGCATCACTGTAATCTAATAATAAAATATTTTAAAATCAGCATCATTTATTTTTGTGAAAATTTAGGAGGTTCCAAAATCTTAATTGTCCTAAAGTAACCTTTATTTTCTTTAGAAAACATATTATCTCTGATTTCAAGTTGAAATACGATTTAAACATGTTCTTGAGTTTTTGGGAGATACACCCATGCAGACTCCAAAATTTTCAATTTAAGCTATTATTTTTGTACGCATTTTTTTGGGGGGATGGGGGGTGGGCATTTCGTGAAACACATTTTTAAACCACCAATCTCAAAAAAATTTATTATTTGATATTTCTTTATGTGTCTGCCAAACAAATGTAGATTTATTGTCCTTAATTTCAATAAATCTGAAGGTAGGAGGTCTGTGCAGAAAGACGGGTGAGGTTAAGTTAGACGATAACCTCTAACCCAAGCCAGACTGAGACGGCGGTAAACATCTGATATGCACCAGATAGTGCCGACCGAATGACAAGATCTGAATGGATGTTTCTTTTTCCCCTTCCCCTCCTTTGTGCTTTTAGAAGCTCTTTAAATACACAACCAATGCAACCGTGTAAATATCTGAGTGCATATGGGCTGTACGTTCTCTCAGAAGATCAATATTTGGCATTCTGGCCATATTACAAGTGACCAACTAACCAGCACACAGACCACTCATATGCTTATTTGTCATTTTTAGGAATGTCAAAAAATCAAGGGGACGTTCAGTTTAACACCAACAAAGAACTGATATGTCACAACGTATAAAATGATTCAAGACCTAGGAATGTTTCATCTACTGCTGTCGTTGAATGGCTTATCCCAGTCTAGTGAAGTCTAGATGATGGCTGTTTACTTTATAAGAAGGAACTGTGTGTGTAAGAATCACAGGAGAAGTTAAAAACACGCACAGTCTCTCAGTCGGGACGTGATTCACCTCTACTGCCCGTGCCCCTCGCTAAGCAGTCAGGCAGATCTGTCCTAGGTGAACAGCTTTCTGAGGTCGGAGGTTAAAGTTTGCAGATGGACTTCATCATAAGAAATGATCCAGATGTGTCTGGGTGTGGAAGGGTCACATTTGGGAGAGGGGTAAGGGGTGTGCATACCCAGAGACACCCGGAGCTGAAAGAAAGAGTTCAAGAACATTTAAAAACTGTATTATTCTTTTCAACAAAACTTAGTTCTATCTGTGCATGTATGCTCAATTACCCTAGACAATTTGAATTAAATAAATATGATATATTATCATTAAAAAGTTTGGGGTCAGTACAATTTTTTTCATTAAAAATAAAAAAAGGACACATTCAATTGATCAAAACTAACACTAAAGACATTTATAATATTACAAAATATTTTTTTCCCTCAAATAAATTTCTTATCTGTTGAACTTCCTATTCATAAAAAAAAATATCATGGTCTCATGGGAGTGTGTGACAGTTAGCAAAAATCCAGCTTTGCGTCACAGAAATAAATTACAGTTTAATATACTGTATATTAAAATAGTGTAAACTGATTTTTATACAGATTTTACTGTTTTTTATGATCAAGAAAATGCACGCCTTTGTAGCAAAATATGATTTGTGTATTATATAGGGATGCTCCGATCGATCGGCCGGAGATCGGTATCGCCGATAATCACATTTTATGACTCGATAACTCACTACACTTGGCCGATCGCACGAACCGATCACAATTTGATGAGGTCAACGCGTGATGACGTACATAAATTATTTGGCGCCACAGTCATGTCATCGCCAGTGTGGAAATGCTATGACATTTCGAGAAACAACGAAAAATGTAGCTATTTGTATGTTTTGCATGATGATATAATAAATAGGCCTAGATGGTTCATTTTTAATAGCAGATTCAGTGACGTTAGAGCTCCTCACTGCACGCGTGTCTGCGGCGCGTTATGGCTCCATGGGAACCGGAGCTGATTGCGGCCGATCTAGTCAGTGCTTGTGTTTATACCATCCAGCCGCGGCACGTTTCTGAAGTGGCTCTCCGCGCTGCTTGGCTAAAAAAAGTATTTTGTGTGGAGGACGGAACAAAACCTCGTTGGAAACGTAAGGTATAACGGTAACATAATACGCTGATCATGAGCTGTTATTTATAAAACAAAGTATCTTCTTTGAGTAGGCCATATTAGCCTACTCAATAGCATCAACACAGGCTTTACTCCTTTCAAACTTTATCTGGAATGTCACTGTTTCTGTCACTGCAGCAATAAACAAATGCACACGCGAAATCGTCTGCCTCATGAAAAAAATTTATTTAAAAAAAATGTAGTTAATATTTGCATCATTTATGATTTATTTTATCCACCCACCCGCAAATAATCAGAATGCATTTTTTATTACCCAATCCGCGGATTAATAACTTCAGTCTGCTCATCACTTTAACTGCGTTTGTAGCCGGCGCCATAGCCAGACTGATAAACAAACACAGACCGGAAGTTAACTTCGGGCCAGGTGCGTGCGCCCGATGAAACGTCTATATAAAGCTTGAAGCATCAGAATCGGTATCGGCCGATCACCATGACAAGAAATCGGTACTTAGTATCGGCTGCAAAAATCCTGATCGGAGCATCCCTAGTTATTATATATTACTTTATATTTCCTTTTTAACTGTAATGTGGATTAACTTAATGAACACAATGTTTAAATCTTGCAATTATGCTTTCATAATAGTGTTTTTTAATAATTACATTGGTGTAACATACCGCCCCATAGGTTTCCACTGTAAACGCATTATTGTGTCAGAGCATGTCGAAATTATTATTATTATTTTTTTGTGGTAATCCCAGAACCTTCCTCTAAATGTCATAGAAAGAGACTAGACTATAACCCAGTCACACTGAACTGACCTGAGGGGGGAGGTTGTATGTGTACGGTCTGATGTCTGCTAGCGGTCAGGGTGCCCAGGCCCCTAACAGTTACACTGCTGCTTGGCCTGTGCAGCAGAACCCCGGGGCTGTCTGAGCTGCCGCAGGGATGCGTCGCCGTACTGGATCCCAGAACCCATCCGCTCCGGATCCAACTCACCTGTATGAGCATAAAGAGAACACTAAACTTAACCTTATAAAGCCTACAGTATCATATTTGATAAACAAATTCCTACAGCTTCTAAATTATCAACATGATCAAAAAACCTGTTGTATACAATCTACTACATGCCTTCTGCCATCTCATTAAAGGGATTTTTCCATCCCAAAAATTGAAACTTCGGTAGGCGAGAGAAAATTGTTGAATAAAGTCGTTGTTTTTGTTTTCTTTCTGCACAAAAAGTATTCTCGTAGCTTAATAAATTATGGTTGAATTACGGTTGAGGAATGTTTATTATACTTTCAATCATCATTGTATTGCATTGCATTTTATGTTTTACCAACGCCAATAAAAAAAAAAAAAAACTATAGAGCTTTTGACCATAGTATTTAAATATCATCTTAAGACATATTACTGGGAAATATAGTCTTGAAAATGAAAAAAAAAATGAAATCGGTTCACTCCAAGCAGAATCGATATTTTAACGTTTCTGTTCCTGCGTTCCTCTGTATTATTACCGTTCCGAAACCGGTTTGAGTAGAAGAAATACCGGTTAATAACGCTGCAATTTTTTTAAAAACTTTTTCACTTTGTCTAATAACAAAATATAATAATAAGAATAAGAATAATAATATAAGTGAAGTGAAGTGACATGTGGCCAAGTACGGTGACCCATACTTGGAATTAGTGCTCTGCATTTAACCCATCCGAGTGCCCACACACAGCAGTGAACACACACACAGAGCAGTGGGCAGCCATTTTTGCTGCTGCGCCCGGGGAGCAGTTGGAGGTTCAGTTCTTGCTCAAGGGCACCTCAGTCGTGGTATTGAAAGGGGGAGAGAGTGCTGTACATTCCCTCCCCCCACCTACAAAACCTGCCGGTACGAGACTCGAACCCGCAAACTTTAGGTTACGAGTCCAACTCTCTAACCATCAGGCCACGACTTATTAATACTAATAAATCCATTGTTTTCTTTACTGCAAAAAAAAGAAAAGGGGAAGAGATCTGGTATCATAGCCAAGACAGCATCATCTTTTTCTAGATTTGACCAAATGTAGCTAACTAACAAACTAAAAAAAATCTGTCACCACCCCCTTTTTTAAAAATAGGCAGGAATGTCACTATTCCACTTAAATGTGTCCATTATGAACCTTGGATACAGACCTATGGTTGGTCTCTTTTTAAATAAGAAAATCAGCAGATTGCAAAAGTATTAAGAATTAAAGAATTATTTTAATAATAAAAAAAAAAGTATGAAAAAGTTATAGAAGTTTAAATTTACTGTAAAGAAAATGCACACTCATTTTATTTTATATATAGTAAATATTTTACATAGGTTTTACTCTAAAATTGGTATAAAAATAAAGCCTTATGTTTAAATAAGTTAGGTTCCAAATTTGAAGTTGGTATGAAAAAAAATTTAGGTTCCTGTGAGATTTTATTTAGGGTGTTATACCACAAACTCCATTGAATTTTGTATGCCTTTTTCTGTCACAAAAGTTTAGATTTCTTTGCAAATATTACCTCTATCTCAAAATAACCACCAAATATGGAATCCTGAGACTCAGACCTTTCCAATTATATGTTTTTGTCAAGATTATAAAAAGGTTTGATTGTTAAAGAGCGTAATGCATTTTGTAATATGACACTTGAAACCGCCCACTAAGGGGGAGGAGACCACCAAAGGATTTTTAAAGTACCATTTCCATGGTAACGTAATGTCCGATTTCAAAATGTTTTTTACAGGATGAATCTTGGGCTTCTAAGCTTTTAAATGATATATAATTTTTGATGATTACTAAAAGATTTGATAGAACAAAAGGACAACAAAAAAGAGCGCCAAGCGTCTTTCCTCTCAAATTGCGAAACATAAGTCGAGTAAGCTCATGTCGCATTTTTTACATTCAGAAATAATGTAGCCTAGGCTAAAATGCGAGTAAAGAAAAATGTTTACAAACATTATAAACACCATATATATATATATATATATACACAGTGTATATATTTTCCTTCTCTCACACAACAAATCCTCTAATTAGCTATTGTAAAAACGTCAATCCAAAACAATTAATTTAAGGTGAAACTGATGCCTACCTTGATTGGTATGAATCCAAATGTTTCCATATTCACGACGTATCTGGATACTAAAATATTATTAATTATAGGCTTTTGTCCTTCACTCGCATTGACGCAAACCTCATCCTTCGCATCGGCTATTAGTAAACAATGCAACAGATTGTACAACGGAGCAGTGCAACTTTTTATGTTTCTTTAACTGTATTTTATTTTGATAATCAACAGGCTGCAATGTCACAAATTATGTTGTGTCTGTGTGCGCGTGAGGCGCCGGCGCGATGGTCCAACGCTGGTTGGTCATACAGACAGAAGCAAGACATCATTCAAAACTGTCAAGCTTTTGCAAAATAATGAAAACTAGCTACTCTCTGCCATCTCGGTTTCCTTTCCGAGAACTTTGGAACGCGTCACAATAAACCGAAACTCAGCACATTTTTTCTCTTTCGTTTTGTTAATCTGTCAATGATTTAAGTGAAATAGATTTTGTGTATAGGCCAATGTAGGATATTCCTTTATGCGCTATAAGTTTTTTTTTCTGTTTTCTCCGTTGAATCCATCTTACACTATCCTCAAATAAACTCTAACGCAGGGGCATTGCCATTGCGACCTATGATGAGTTCACAGCTGAGCGCGGGCATTTCACTCACTGGTTGGATGCATCAGCGTCACATTTGCATAGGCTGTACTACTTGAATTAGTGATTGGTTGACAGCAAATTTCAAATATTAAATGGAACGATAAAATATCGTCGTTAATGGCCATTTCAAATTTTTGATTCTGTTCGGAACTATAAAATATGATTTTGTTTCCGTTTCTGTTCCTGTCAAAATTTAGTTCGTTTCCTGAACCGGTTCAGAGCCTTGGTGACAACAGATATTTATATGCATTTATGCAAGATCTCAGTGATTTACAAACTATTAGAATTCCATCTTACTTTTTGGCTATAAAAATATCACCATCTGCACCAAATTGTATATTTTTTCTCAGTTTGGACAGTAAAACTTTAGTATAGGGACCAATTCTATATAGAATTGGGAACAGCTGTATGTGTTACTAAGCTTGAAAGTTCCGAAACTGAAGCTGTAGAACTAATAGAACGTGATGACACAGAAGAACTCATCCACAATATCCACCGCCCCCTGCCATCAGCTCCCGCGTCTCACAAACACGAACTAGATACATAACCCTTTCAGACCATTTAGCAGCTTTTTTCCGCTATAGAATATTCATACTGACAAACCTAGTGACTTTTTTGGATAAACCTTAGCTATGGTTCAGTTGGAAGATTTCGCCAGTGCTGTCCCGCGAACGCGAGGTCTGACTTTGAGAAGTGTCACCTCTCTCTGCGTCTTTTCTGTGCAGTGAGCGACAGAGAAGCAGCGCATTCATTTGGCCGCACCGCAGCCGACTCGTCAATAAATGAGTACAAAACAGCGTTTCCTAGCACCTGTCACTTTACTGATTGTTTGGAATTATAAATATGAGCGTAGTTCGTCTGTTAATATCACATGCACTTTTTTTTTTTTTAGTTTGTTACTCAGACGCAGGCAGTGCGCTGCATGAGACAAAAAAGTCATATAGCCAAAACAACCGCATAGCCACTCTTTAGTGTAGATGCATGTTGATTTTATCAGATGATGCCGCGATTATAAATGAGAGTGAATCCTGGTTAACATGTATTAAAAGGGGTCGTGTTTAGTCACTATATAGTGTTATTTTTTGACAATATTCACTCATCATGACTGTTAAATAGGGTATTCTAAGTCAATATACTGCAGTATTTCCTCTCTCAATCAGTAGAAAATATGGTTAACACACGGTCATGAATGAAAAAAAAAAATACCGTCATGTACCGTGAAACCGGTATAATTTAGAAAAATACCGTGATATAAATTTTTGGTCATACCGCCCAGCACTAACATATTGGTTGTTTTTTAGTACTTCTAAAGCACATATTCTGCATGACCATATTCTACATCCCTAATCCTACCCAATACATAAACTTAACTTAACTACTGTACCTTACTAACTATTAATAAGCAGCGAATTAGAAATTTACTGAGGCAAAAGTCATAGTTAATGGTTTGTTAATAGCGAGAAATGGACCTTAAAATAAATTGTGACCATTTGGGCCTCTGAATAAAAATTTGTTGTCTTTTTCCTTTTCAAATATGGGCTCTAAATTCTCCTATATCATACTTTATGAGCCATAAAAGCCTGATGTATAAAGAAATAGTAAACTAATACCAAAATGTCTCGGCAGTGCAGTGTTCACTTACCCGTCTCAATCTTATTGAGGATGGTACGAGCACATTTGAGAAAGGCTTCCTCTACGTTCTCCCCGGTTAAAGCACTCGTCTCCAAAAACATCAGCTCTGAGGGAGGACAGAGTCAGGCTAACACATTAAAATCAATCATCTGCTCACCCTGCAAATGCTTTTGTGTTTAAAAGGTCCATATGGACACCTGTTATCAGCCATGCTAAGCATCAGTTACATCAGGGTGCTTTAGTGTGAATAGCATCATCCGCAAGAACCAACTTATGGTCTTTAGCCATGTCTACAGCACTCCTGTGACCAATACAGAAGAACTCGTAAATGAGCCACTCATAAAAATCCTGCTGTTCTAACAACAGAGAAAGAGAAGTGCACTCTGTGCAGCGGCACACATCTGTTTGGCCAATTATGAATTATGAATACAAGCAGTTCTCTCTAGATATATGACAAACAGGTGCCAGAAGCAAGAGAAATTGATGTTGTGTCACACTGTTAGGCAAAAACAAGCAAAGAAAAGAGTCATTTTGGACTATAGCTACAAATGTGTTATGCCTAAAGAGCAGCTCTAACCGTTCTCCTGGGCAAAACGAGACGCCTCTAGGAAGGTGACCTCACGGTCCGCATCCAGATCCTTCTTATTCCCGCAAAGGATGATGACGATGTTGGGGCTGGCCAGTGTCCGTGCGTCCGTCAGCCAGTTAGTCAGAGCATTGTAGGTCTCCCGACTAGAGAACAAAGAAGAACACAAAGACAAATGTGACCCTGGACCAAAAAACACAGTCACAAGGGTCAATTTTTCAAAATTGAGATGTATACACCATCTGAAAGCTGAATAAATAAGCTTTCCATTGATAGGACAATATTTGTCTGAGATACAACTATTTGAAAATCTGGAATCTGAGGGTGCAAAAAAATCCAAATAGAGAAAATCAGTATGGACTTCTACAGCCCTAAATGTCAGCGGAGATCAGGGCAACTAGATGAGCCCCAGAGACAGATTCCCAGTAAAGACCTTGTCTCCTAGACGGCCACCGGGACAAGCCCACAGGAACCAGTTGAGTCCTCTGCACAATGTGACCTGTGTTGTAGCCTGGAATTAAATCATGCCATGCTGCTCTGGCCAGAGGAGAACTGGCCCCCCGATTGAGTCTGGTTTCTCCCAAGGTTTTTTTTCCATTCTGTCACCGATGGAGTTTTGCCGCTGTCGCCTCTGGCTTGCTTCTTTGGGAACACTTCATTTCCAGCGATATCGTTGACTTGATTGCACAGATACTATTTAAACTGAACTGAGCTGGATGATGACATCACTGAATTCAATGATGAACTGCCTTTAACTGAAAATTGAGTGTTTACTATTATCATTTTGCATTATTGACACACTATTTTCCTAATTAATGCTGTACAGTTGCTTTGACACAATCTGTATTGTTAAAAGCGCTATACTTTACAAAATATCTTCATGGAACATGATTTAAAAAACAAAAAAAAAACTTAATATCCCAATGATTTTTTGGCATAAAAGAAAAATCAATATTTTGACCCATACAATGTACTTTTGACTATTGCTACAAAAAATATACCCCAGCGACTTAAGACAACTTTTGTGCTCCAAGGTCACAAATTTATTTTGAAATATGACTTTTTTTTTTTTTCCATATACACGTTTTCAACGCAGCTTTACATAAAATCATGATGTTATATTTATAATATCTTCATGTCTTATCGTAGCCGTGCAATAATATAGTTCACATTTTGCAACAATACATTCAAGCAGCTGAGATTTGCACACAAGTATATTACCCTATGAAGGCTATTTTACTGTGTGTATGCTGAAAAAGTTGGACATACATTCATATACAACGTAAAATATGCTTTTACCGTTGAGTATAAGAACATGCTTTTTTGATAGACAAAATTTAATTTAACAATTAAAACAGAGTCTAGAAAAATAAAAACAGAAGGGAAAAAACTGAATCCAGAAAAATTAAAAAGGAAAAAAAGAATTTTGGAAAAAATAAAATAAAACAGATTTCATAGGGCCCTAACAATGCAAATAGCTATTGATAAACCTTCACCAGTAGCCTGAGGAGTCTAAGTGACATCACCGAAAAGGAAAATGCTTTCAGAGGTTTGAAAGTTACATTTTAATAACAATTATGAACACAAATATTTAACAACCTACACAGATAAATTGTGCGGAGTAAAGCCATGTTCACACCAAGAACGATAACTATAAAGATAACGATATTAGCGACCATACCAGCGGACGATATCGTCTGTTTATTCTAAGCGCACGCGCGTCTGCCGCTTTAAATTCTCGAGCTCGTTATAGCAGGATGGATTCTGATTGGGTGTCAAATGTTTGTATCGTTCATCAGCTGGAAAAAAATCGTTCCGAAAGTGATTCCAACGATATCGTTTCTCTGTGCCTTTATCGTTATAGTTGTGGTGTGGACTGGTGTGGATTCTTTAATATTGAGAACGATATTTAGAACTTTATCTTTATTGTTATCGTGCTTGGTGTGAACGGGCCTTAGTACCAGAAGTCAACCTCTTTTTTATTACATGTTGACTTTGAGAGAACTGCCAAGCGTGTTACTAATTTTTGGAGTCAATATTTACCCCCGATTTCCACCATTTATAATCAGTTCCAGAGAAACCACTTTTGTGAGTCAATAACAGCGAACACTTAACATACTTCACTGTTAATACCGCTTTTCAAAAGTCAATGTCTGTGATGACCTCTGAGTGCTTTGAGAAACAGTGAGACAATACATGACTCATAATGCCGTCCTTCACATTTCCTCACTGTACGTTCGTCATGCTTTCAAGGAATCTTGTTTTGTTTGAGTCACTGGTCTCCAGAGCAACCATTAGCCTGTGGCCACAGCAACAGACCAAAGGGAGCGTGGTAAATGTGTTTGAGTGTAAAGCAGTGAAAACGGTCTGCAGCGACGAGAGTTCAGTGCTGACGGATGACCCTCATCAAACACACACAATCCATCACTCCGTTCATGTTTCTCGCTCACTGTGCTCACATCCCGTCTAATGGACCGAGAGTTGCCGCTCGCCAGAAGATGACATTTTATTACAGCGCTATCAGTCTTTATTACTCCACTGTCTTTGTCTCTATTACCAGGACAGCTGCATGGCAACCTGGAGCTCATTCAATTCAATGCCGCAGTCATTCTCTCCATGTGCCTCTGATTTAGTTCATTTCCTGCAGCTAAAAGATTCATTTTTTCATTTCACAACAAAATGTATCTTTGCGGTCGGGTGATCCCACAAGCTGCCTTACCTTGTGATGTCATACACGAGAAGAGCCCCTGCTGCTCCACGGTAGTAACTGCGGGTCACCGACCTGTAAGACACAAGCGGAGAATGACCTCAACCAATCAGAGTCAGCACAGAGCAGTGAGGATGTGCTAATGAGCCAATCACAGGCAAGTACCTAAAGCGCTCCTGCCCAGCTGTGTCCCAGATCTGCAATTTGACCGTTTTGCCGCCAACGTTAACAACCCTGGAGCCAAACTCAACGCCAATGGTGTGGTTGGAGTCCTGTTTGACTGTGACAGAAGATGACAGGTTAGAAGCTGAGCTGACAAACTGCTTAAAGAGATTGTTTCATTGATGTTTGATGCCAGCAGTGTTGTTTTGTATTACTCCCGAACTATAATAGTTTATTACAATTTTTATTTTCATTTTAGTTAAAGGGATAGTTCACCCAAGAATGAAAATTCTGTCATTAATTACTCGCCCTCATGTCGTTCCAAATCCGTAAGACCTTCGTTCATCTTCGGAACACAAATTAAGATAATTTTGATGGAATTTGAGAGCTCTCAGGTCCTCAAGGATATTAAAATGATATTACAACGATCAAAGAAAACAACAAACAACAACAACCATAATTTTTCAGCAATCTCTATCCCAGATTACCTCTTCCCCATTTCTGGAGAGGACCCCATACCGCCCTTTAACTCAGCATTGTCTACGTTCGCCATGTGCACGCTGTTACTGAAAGGTAATTATCAACCCCACGCTGATTATCTGCTGGCATTTTTTACGTTGATGGCCCCCGGTACTCTCCAAAAACATGAGGAAGATGGTAACCAGAGGAGAAGAATTGCCCTAAATAAAACCTTCTGTCTACCTATTGCTTTTCTTTGCGCACAAAAACCAGTATTCTCGTAGCGTTTGACTAACAAAATTTACGAGTTGAACCCCCTGATGTCAATGGATCTATTTTACCGATTCCTGCTACCCGTTTCGTGCGTGACGAGGGTCAGACATCTATCAGACCTTCTCCACTCAAAAACACTATCTTATATTGTCCTGTTACGAAATGAATGAAGGTTTTACGGGATTGGAGACTGAGGGTTGAGCAATTAATGACAGCAATTTTTAATTTGTTGGGTGAACTACACCACTTAAATATTTAGTCATTTTGTGCTAATGTGCTTCTTGTACCCCCCCCCCCCCATTTTTTATTAGTTTTGTTCTTTTCAAATATTATTGTTTAGGTTTAATATATTTGTATTTCAGTTTTAATTTTAGATCAGTTTTACACTGAAACAATTGGTAACATCTATATTCATTTAAATAAAAAAACATTATTTAGCATCACTGAATCAACCTAAATACAACAAAACTAATTTTATGAGTTAAATCAGATAATAATTGTTCTTTAAGGTAACAATTTCAAGAGAACACTTTTTACAATTTAGTTTTGAAATATTCTGAGTTAGTAATGT
Organism: Sinocyclocheilus anophthalmus; assembly: GCA_018155175.1. Classification (NCBI taxonomy): domain Eukaryota; kingdom Metazoa; phylum Chordata; class Actinopteri; order Cypriniformes; family Cyprinidae; genus Sinocyclocheilus; species Sinocyclocheilus anophthalmus. Next base: position 1,030,010 of record JADLZN010001098.1, on the reverse strand, counting down.
TAGTGCTTTAACTTTTTTTTACATTTTTCATTAGTTGCCCACGGGTTTTATTTTATTTCAGCTTTATTTCAATTAACACATTTTTAAAAATATATTTTTAGTTAATGATAATAATCCTGGATGCCAGATTACATCATTTATTTCTTCGTGACAATCTTCTCTCAGAAAAATGCACTGGTGTCGCATGGGAAATATGATACAAGACTTTACTGCTTTTACTGATGGGTTGCAGATTTGCTGTGAGGGCAAATACATTTTACTTGGCTCCTTCAATAATATCCTCTTTGAAAAGTCTGTTCCATTGTGACTTGTTCACAAAACAAGCCTGTTCTCTTAAGATTAGATAGAAATGATGGCCTAAAAAATTGTGCTGTTTTCACATCACATTTACTACCACTTTCAAATTACTCTGAAAACTGAATATTGTGAAAAAAAATATTTGTGTGCACTGGTGACTCAATCAAAGCTCATGAACAGTTGTATATTACAATCAAATTAAAAATATGAATTCCCAAAATGCATTTGCCCTGCACAACAGTTACATTTCACGCTGCGATTTCATGCTTTCAGTCAATGAGGGAGCGTCAAAAAATTGTGTGCAACTGACTACATTTCAGAGACTGAACATCGTGTTTGTATATTTAAGCTTACAAGGTGAACCAGGCCAACAACATGAGCATGCACAATTGAATGTCCAAAATCAACTGAAACTAATAAATAATAAAAGGAGTTCTCAAAAGTCCAGTGTGTTTTGTCACTTATAGAACTTTTACTTCAAAATACCACATACAATTCGATTTGTTTTATCATATGACCCATGTAGACTTCCTTAAGTCTACATGTTTTCAACACTTAAATGGCAGGGTCATTCAAAATCATTTTCTCTGTAAATTGAGATTGGCATTGGATTTTCTAAGCTCACTGACAACATGATTTCCATTCATTGCTTAATATACCTTTATTCATATTTCAAAAGCATGTAAAGCCACTCTGGCTTCACAAAAAATTAACATTCAAGGCCCCCCTCTTTCTCTCTGCTGAGTGCTCTGAGAATTAAAGGTCATGTTTTAATTCACGTCTTTGTGAGAGTGCGACATTAATATGGGCTTACACTTGTTTTCTATGAACTGATGAAGGAGGCATGATTTCCCAGTCCCAGCGCTGCCAATCACCAGGAACTTAAACAGGAAATCTGAAACCAAGAGGGAGAGAAAAAGAAAACAGAATCAATATCGCTGTTGCATTGCACAGAGAACATGTTTAAAGGCTGTTTGGATGTCGTTCAGAGCGCTGGGCCATCCTGATCTGAACTACAGATCTCCAATCTTATGTCAGTCAAATTGAAGAGTATTCTTTGAACAATTAAATCCATCGTGAAATGCAATGTTCCTCCAAGAAGGGTTGCCAAGTAACTGACTAAACATGCATTAAACTGAAGATGGCTCATATCAATGCTATTATGTGGCAAGCCTGATTCTGCCAAAGATGATTTCAGCAGAAAGATTTTTCTTTCTGATGCTGAAAGATGTTCACCAAAGCTGCATTTATTTGACCAAAACTACAGTAAAAACAGTAACATTAAAAAATAATGTGTAAGATTATTAGTATTTAAAGTGCCGCTATTATAGAATTTTGAAATTACCTTTCATGCAGTGTGTAACACAGCTCTAAGTGAATGAAAACATCCTGCAAAAGTTTTAAAATCTAAAAGTTCACCGGTATAGTTTTGTCTCTCAAAAGAAAGAGTCGACTCTGAATCATTGAAACGAGTCGTTTTTAAAACGAATCCCAAGCCGTTTCATGTTGACCTCAACATGAAACATTAGCATATTGCCCGCCCACTTGTCCGTATTTTCCCGTTGGTCTGAATGAAAATGTAAATTTGTTCTTTGCCACTATAGTTGCGGCTTTTCGAGCGATAAAAATAGCGGTTTCCCCGATAACGCTGTACACAAAGCAGCACTGCGCTCACAAACACTGCTTTATCAGGCATTACAATCATGATGAAATGAAAATTTGACCAATCACCGTCGATTAGCATCACGCAAGGAGGAGTTTGGAAAAATTAATCGTTGAGCAAATCGTTTGGGAGTCGTTGAGCACGTAAGGTAAAAATAAATGCATATTAACCAGACAACACCAACCACGGTCGACCGCGGCAACGTTCGGGCGACTGCGATCGATGGTCCTGGCTAGTTTTGTTTGCGTTTTTCCACTCGTGCGTCGCTCATGTTTAATGGCACAGGCGGGCTGTCGGCGAGAGTTAGAACTCTGATTGGATGTTCAGTTTAAGTCTAGAGTCAGTGCCCGAGAATTAAAGCGAAAGTGACGAAAACAAGCACGTAAATGAAGGCGGTACAGACAGAAGGCTGTTTAAATGTTATGTGATCTTTCCCAATCATTCTAATATGCGAATGTTTTCATAACATGAGCTGCTTAAAATGATTAAAGTTATCAACGTTAATGATATTCAAAATGGTAAGCAAGCGCTGCTTCGTTTACGTTTCGTATATCTGCATTTATCTCCTATATTTTTGTTTCGGTTTCTCCTTTTGAAGGACGAATATATACTATCTAGACTGTTAATTCGTCGGCTGTAGTCTGTGCGGTGTGTTCGAGCGCACCTTTTGGTCGAGACGCGAGGCGACAACACTGTCCGGCCCCCCCCAAATGTCCCCCCATCCTCGCTACTAGTTCGTTAAAGTGCGGCGTGGTGTTCCTGTCCTTCTATACATACCATCCAACCCTCCCGTTTTTCCCGGGATTCTCCCTTATTTTACCATTCTATCCCGCTATCATACCGTTTAAATATTTTCCCGTATTTTTTATCTTTCTATAAAAAAATCCCACTAGGTGTATTTTATATGTTTGCTACAATCGCATCCAAGATTCCAAGGTTGCCCAGATCTTGTAGGAAACGCATCCTTCTCACACAATCAACACATACAAATTTCAACCCAGTTGTCCCCTCAACTTGGCAACCTACAACAGTGATGAGTACCGCGGGAAGGAAAGGATCACTGGTAGAAATGGGACGGGAGGAGAAGACTCGGGTGGTGCTCCGGTGAAAAAAAAACAAAAATGCATGTAAATTGAGATATAGCTTACACTTAAAAAGGCTATTTAATTGATTAAACATGAGTGCTGCAAGTTTCAAAGTCAGGTGCTGCACTGCTTTGTTTACTGCGGTTACCGGGCAAATGTTATATTCCTGGCGAAAAGCGAAAGAATGAAGAGAGAATGGATTTGCATTTTTCAATAAGGCCTTCTGCTTTTTGTTTTAGTCCAAAGCCAAAAATGGCCCTTATTTTTACGCAGAAAACATGCAGTTTGATATACACGCAGTTTAAATAATTGTTTGATAATAATTGTTTTTTTATTTATATATAATATATTATATATTATTCTATTTATTAAAATTTATTTGAAAAGGGACCATTTACAATTTTAACATAAATGTTTCCATTTCATGCATTGTATCGAATTTAGCCAATGGCTAGTTTTCATCAGCGGTCCCTTGGCATGTAATCATAATCACAGATAAACATAAGAACAAAACAATAAACACATACAATACAGTAATACTTATACACATTCCATCAGAGCCAAAAAAGAACAGTAAAGATAACGTTCAGTTAAGCCACAACTATATCAGTGTTTACACATTTGAGTTGCTTTTAAAAAAAAATTAGTTTTAATTTAAACATGTCAATAGATGTGCACATCCTTCTGTCTTCTTGTAGAGTGTTCCAGTGAATAATAGCTTTCACTGAGAAAGATGATAACCCAAAGGCAGAATGACGAAAAGGAACAACACAATCACAAGTAGATGATGATCTAGTAGATCTTACAGAGACTGTAGAGCGAAAATGCAAAAAAACGCGAAGTATGGAAGGGGCCAAACCATTAAAAATGTTATATATCGTACACAAATTTGAGAAAAGTCTAAAATGATCAAAGCTATAAAAAAAATTGTAATCAATATAATATCAATATAATAATTGATACTTTTTAACCCCGCCCCAACCCCAAACCCAAAATTACTATGACAATATTTGGGCAGCTTAAGGTTGGTTATCTGATAAAGATCTAAACTTTACAAAGGCTTTTACAAAATTTCTCAAATCTCTAAAAAAAAAATGTTGGTCCATGTAGGGTAGAGTGGGGGAAAAAGCCACCCTACTGCTTTTCCCAAAATAACCACAAGATAAAGTCAAGATACATTTGTATTGTAACTATGGACTACGTTGACGAGAGTGATGTAGAAGTTTTCACACGTGATGTACTGGAGAGAAAATGGATTTCACAGTAAATTATCTAATTTTCAGCAGTAAGAAAAAAAGTGTTTAAAAGCTTGTTGTTTTGTAGAACATCACAGTTATGTATGAGAACAGTAGGGCCTGTATAGGGAGTGTGTGTTATTTATAGGGCTGTAGTACTCGAGTCCGGTCTCGTACATTTTTCTATGGTCTCGGACTCGTTGGTGTTTGCACTCGGACTTGTCTCGGGTCATTGGACTCGCCAAATGTTCTCGTTGGTCTCGACCGAGTCCAGCAATATGCTTTTTTTCTCCTTCAAAACAAAACCACATTTGCATGTCGCGCCTGAAAACGCATGGAAAATGCTAGGCTCGCCGCTTTCTCCTTCTTTCCAAAGCACTCTGTAGCCTGCGCTCTATGCTTGCGCTCCCGTGGCGTCTGCCGTTGCTAAGCAACTATGACCTGCACGCTCCATGAAGACGCGGAAGTTTCCGCAAAGGATAAATGGATTTGCAGCACTAAAAATCCCTTGAGGTAGCTCTGCTACTAAATTTATATATAAAAAAAAAGGCTATCCTTGTACAGCTATGATTAGCTGTTTCTCCGTCTTGGCTTAGCTTTCAATTTTGTTACGGGAAAGGATGATGCTGATTGGTTGATTCTTGTCACATGAGCCGCGGTGCGCTTGCTGTGTTTTGAAAAGTTTAGATGTTTCTAATTTAATTTTCTACCTGTTAGATTGTGTTTTATTAACGTCTACACCTACTTCCTTCTACAGCATTTATTAATATTAGCTAACTTTAATTTCAGCATTCACTAATGCATTATTCAAATGACAAGTTGTGTTTGTTAACATTAATGCACTGTGAACAAACAATGAATGAACAACTGTATTTTTATTAAATAACATTAACAAAGATTAATAAATACTTTAATAAATGTATTGTTCATTGTTTGTTATTGTTAGTTAATACATTAACTAACATTTACTAATTTAACCTTATTGTAAAGTGTTACCAACTCTTTTTATGTGGTTAGAAATAGGGCTGAAAGATGAATCGTATTTTCATTGTCATTGCAGTATGAACATGTTATTTAGCAATGGGCACCGAAACGTGCTATGAAATAGCAGAGTTGGTGGATTTAGGCGCCAGAGTGCAGAATTCAGCACTCAACAAAACTCTGGCGTTTCAGCGATGACTCATCTGAACGCCTTTGATTGGCCATTGCATTAATAAACTCAACGGAATCGTATTTTAATTGGTTGTAATGCTCCCCGCTGTAACAACAAAAAAAATTAGTTTTATTTTGTTTGTCCCCTAAATAGCCCTTATTACATTATTTATCAAAAGAATCATCATTTCAAAAAAAAAAAAAACACCACTGTTATCACACATAGCAGAATTTCCTCATATCGTGCAGGACTATTAGAAAGGCAAAATCAATGCAAATCAGTGATGTGTCTGCTATAATAGGATAGTGTGTTAGGCCAGCTTGGAGCTAAACTCTGCAGGGCCTTGGCCCTCCAGATCAGTTAGGAGACCCCTGTCCCTACCAGAGTTGTTTACTTTGCACATGCTTTTTGGATCATACAACGAATAATGTAAAATCTTTTTTCTTAGGGAATAGATATATGCTGTCTCTCGCATCACTGACATTATCAATAGTTAAGTAGGTGGTCTTAAGAGGAATCCTTTTTTTTCTCTCATGGGACTTGTCTTGACTTGGACCAACCTTTTTGACTTGACTCGAACCCGTGACCGGTCGTCGACTAGTCCTGTTCTTTGACTCGACAAAGCTGGCTGATTACAGCTCTATTATTTAATAAATAAAATTATTATATTATAGCATTATTTTCAGATGGCAATTTTTTTTTTCCCCCGAACATATTCCTGTGGGGTAAAACGCCCCCTGGGTCAATGACAATTACTGTATTATTCTGTCTGAACATCAAATCCTTAGTTTTTTTTTTCCATCAAAGTATTCTACTCGTTGGTTGAATAAAAATATTTGGGAGTTTAGTTAAAAATTGCCTCAAGTTAGCATCAGGTAGCTAGTTAGCTAGCCAGTTAGCATCAGCTAACAAAATGAGTCCTTGCTCAAGACACAATGACATGATAGCAGGATGTCACAGTTGTGAGGGAGTGTGTGGGTGTAGAAGTTCAGTGGGGTCGGAGTGGGTCTCGACCCGGCCCACGCAGCAGGCCGCAGGGTGAGACAAGAGCGTCCCAAAAGCTCTTTGTATTAGAAGAGGACAGAGAAAGAAGTATTTGCATGTGTGGATATGATATGCACTCAGCCACAGCGGCTGGAACAGAGCAGGGTTTGAGGAGGGTTTCAGTGTTACAGCAGGAGGAGGATGTATAAATGTGGAAGTGTATATGGGTGTGGTGATCAGTAACACGGTAGACAGTGGAAAGTATATTCTCACTGTGAAAGTGTTTGCGCAGAGTGTTTGTGGACAACATCACCTTTCAGATAACCTTCTGAGATGTCTGTCATCTACACAGGCAGTATCATAACGGTCACAGACATTAAATGGGTCATATGATGCGATTAAAATTTTGCCTTTCTCTTTGGAGTGTTACAAGCTCTTGGTGCATAAAGAAGATCTGTAAAGTTGCAAAGACTAAAGTCTCAAATCCAAAGAGATATTCTTTGTAAAAGTTAAGAGTCAGCCACGCCTACCTAAAACGGTTCGTTCTAACACGCCCCCAGATATCTACCTTACTATGTGGGAAGATTTGCATAACGCCACCCAAATTTTCATGCAAAGAAAGGCGGCGTAACTTTATTCTCGCTGTAGTATTGTTGTTGCCGCCGCCATGTCATGAAGGCGCTGTGTTTCGTTGCGAAAGCGAAACTACTTTGTTTGGCCTTCCAAAAGAGGACGATATCTGCTTCGTCATGCCTGAAGCTGATCCGTGTTGGTTGCTGAGGAAATACTTCAACTTTGCGCTGTGGATCGCCAGATCGGCTTTCACCGTGGACGAAGCGGAGTCCAGCCCGGAGTCGTCACATGTCATTCCGGGACGCTCCTTCGTCGAATCTGCCGGCTGCACCGTTCTCAAGCCCACCCGCCTCTGCTTACTCTAACCCTCCGGCCGTTCCTCACCCTAGCCCCCGGCCTCTGCTCACTCTATGCCGCCGCCGCTCACTCAAGGCCGCCGTTTGTGACGCTGTGTTTCGTTGTGAAAGCGAAACTACTTTGTTTGGCCTTCCAAAAGAGGACACGACTAGAAATCAGTGGTTAAGTTGTATTTACAACACGGTTCCAGAACAGTTTAACCCAAATATTCAGATGTGTCCAGCGCATTTTATGGAGGACTGTTTCTTGATCCTGGTAGAGTAGACTACAACTACCTCGAGATCTTTGTAAAAATCGACAGCGTTCGAAGGCGGGGCATAGAGGAGAAACAATAATGTACATTATGTGGAAAAGAATGTGTTTTTTTAACCTTAAACCGCATTAACAAATTTCATTACATCAAATACACAAAATAATGTTCTTTTTAGCAGCATCATATGACCCCTTTAAAGAATTTGTCACTGATGATTCAAACTCGAGTTTTGAGCAGTGTAGAGTAGCACTTGTTGTTTGTCCGATCACAAATGCAGACATGGTTTTATGTTTATGTGGCGCGATGCAATGCAACACATAAAAAAGACAGTATACGTCATTATAATCCGTAATTATGTCCCCACTGGATGCAACAAATTCCTCGTTTATAATGGGTTTTTTAATGTTTTTGTCTCGTCGCTCCGGCCGGAACAAGGCATCATATGGCAAGGGGCGTAACATTTCCGTCACACGCTTGAGGTATTTGGCCAATCACAACACACTGGATAGCTGTAATACATTTTTACACAATTTCAAGTAAAATAGCATCTTAAACAGGGGTGTGCAAACTATTTGACTTCGAGGGCCACATCAAGTTTTTCACACCAAGTGAGGGGCCGCATAATAATGTAAGTGTATGACAAATTAAGCTTTTTTTTATTATTAAATTGACCTCTACTGAACTGTATGTATACTTATACATATATGGCAATTCTATTCTTGTACCATCTCTGCCTTATTTTTTATGAGCACTTTATGACACAGATATGTTGCAATGGTGTACAAGTCGATTAATGCATAAGACACATTTTATCATTTAGTTCATAAATAATGTAAAATAAACGAAATGTTTACAAACATTAGAAACATGTATTTATATTCCCCTCACTCCACAAAAAATCCTGTAAATTTAGCAGTGTTCAGAACAAAAAAAGGAACAAAAATAAGTAAAAAACAAACAAATTATATTCACTATACACATTTATTACAAACGCCCACCCTAAATATTTAAAGAGAAACTGAAACTAGCTGCGTGGTTGTTGGAAAATGCGCAATACAAACTCATTCGTCACCGATCCAAATGTGCGCACTTTGCACTTGACTCGATTGCTTTAAATAAGTCGTCTTGGAAATCGCAGCACGTTTTCAGATGATTAAAATGTGATTTATAATCCAAAAAACAACTACAGTATATCCATTTCCATAAAACTTAATCTTTGCAAAATAAAACAACAAATATTTCAATGTTTTTCCCATGAAATTACAGTGCCCCTGAGCAGGAGGATAACACTGGCATTTGTTCTCCTACTGGAAGGTCTACAGGGCATAAAGCATTTTTAAAATAGTAGGCTACCAAAACAAGGTATTTTTTTAAACAAATGAACACTTTCACTTTTTTAAAACAAGTTACAATTATGCCAGTTTTGCACAGGGTGTATATTTGTATTTTATTATTTTGAATTTGAGCTGTGCGGCTTGGACACGGCGTCCATCAAAAATAGACTAGGTGCCTATCTATAGCGAAGCGGCGCAGAGAGCCGCTTCAGAAATGTGCCGCGCACGGGCCGGCTGTATAACACAAACATGGCTCGATCAGCTCCGGTGGCTGCGTCGGACTCAGACTTGGTCGGAGCCGTAACAGACGTGTGCGGTGTAAATCATGGGTTATATATCGCACTACAGGCTACAGCGCTATCTATCGGATTTTACTGACATCGCATCAAATTAGCCATTTTGGACCACCTCCTCACGGGCCGGATGAAAACTCTTGGCGGGCCGTAGTTTGCCCACCTCTGATCTTAAACAATATTTTAAAAACATTAAGTATACTTACAAATTAATTATTTTTAAGTTAAATTAGTTTATTTTTAACAGATTATTTTCAGTATTGAAGACAGCATAATTTTAATAATTATATTTTTTTATAGGATTGACAACATTCAACAGATACATACACTGCATAAAAAAACCAAAAAAAAAACATTTTCAACACTGATAATAAGGAATGCTACTTCAGCACTAAATCAGCATATTAGAATGATTTCTGAAGGATCACGTGACACTTAACGATGTGCTTACTAATGCTAATGTCCAACAACAGGAATATAATTAATTGTTTTAAAATACATTAAAATAGAAACGTTTTTTTTTTTAAATTGTGATAATTTCCCAATATGATTGTTTTTACTGTAGCTTTGATCAAATAAATAATGAATTCAATGATTTCCGACCCCAAACTTTTGAACGATAGGGCATAAGTTCTCCATTGAATAAAAGATGCCTCAAAATTCCGTTTAGATAGACGACTAGGTTTTGGAACAGATCTATCATGAATACTCAGTCATAATGAAATAGGGTAAAAAGCCAAGGACCTTCAATGGATAAATGACTTTCGCAATCACTCCAACATGACATTTAGGCATAATAAATCATATTAAATGAAGTGGTCGAGACTCAGACAGTCAGCTAATGGGTGCTATTTCTAGTGTGAGTGTGTGTACTGACAACGTGACCTTGAGCTTGTCTTCATGGAAAAGCAGCTGGTGACTAAATATTCACTGCCAGTCTGTACAGATACTAGCAGCTTAAACATCAGTTTTTGAATGTTTAAGACTAAATTACTTGCACCTGACATGTGTAAGATGTATCAGTTCCCTTTAATGAACTTTAGAGGGAAGTAAAAGGGTGCTGAAAAGTGATGTAAAATATTAAAGAGGACTGAACTTCAGGCCCACATTTAGCAATGTAACTGCTGGTTTAGATGCACAACACCACTAGTAAGACAGCCAGAGTGAAGTACTTCCAAATAATGGTAAAAGTCCATACTCAGCTATTAGGCAAAGTAAGTCAAAAGAACATGTGATTAACAAATGACTTTCATATTTCACTTCCTATAAAAGTCTATGCTGAATTAATGAAATACCACATCTGTCATCATAGGACTGCAAAAATTAATCTATCAAACTGGAAAACTATTAATCTAATAAACCTAGAATTGTGATATGGCTTACAGAGAGATTATCAAAGCAAAGGGTGTATATATGTATGTTTCTTAAAGCTGCAGTCCGTAACTTTTTTTGTTTAAAATTGTACAAATTTATATAATAAGCGAGTACACCATGAATCCATTTTCCAAACCGTGTTTTTGGCTTATCCTGAATCACTACGGTACATCTACAATAAATGTTTATATTCTGACTGTTTTAGACTGGTTCGGGTAGGTACCGCTGCGGAGTAGCCCAGTGCCTGTGTGATTCATCATAGACATAAACAGAGAGAAGAATCTCCGGCTACAATGTTCTTCCGCAAGACCCACGCAGTCCTGTTTATTAACCGCTAGAGCGCCAAAAGTTACAGACTGCAGCTTTAAATATATACATGTATGTGTGTTTACATAGTACACACACATTTCGTAAACGCATACTTTGGTTTTGGAAGCGATTATTCGCGAATTATTGATTTTACAGCCCTACATTTTGCCATGTTTATTGTTGCATAACACATACTGTGTTACACATACATATCTAAAAAAAAATAATATGCAGTATTTAGTGAAAAAAAACAAGGATAAGAGATGATTTCAGCATCTTTGGGGCTTGATCTGCTACAGTGGGACAGATGAATCATACTGTATGTCACTCATGACAAATGCTAGAGTGAACTCATGTTAAAAAGATGATCAGTATTCTAGTAGGGTGTCCTGAACGAGTGATGGATTGTCGTTAAGTGTGCCCCTGGAGATTGGCTAAGGATATCAATACGCCATAGTAGAGCAATTACAGTGCCAGGGCAAGATGGTCATTCTTTTTCTATTGGCATGGAAAGGTGATTTGTAGGCCAAGTGCACTGAAACGGACTCAGTTTCACAGGGGATTGATGGGGGTTGGAGGAGAGAAAGAAGAGATGAGAGTGAGGGGGAGATTTCTGCAACATGAAACTACTATCCACATTAACTACATGAATATTTTAGCATCTACAGCACAAATACATCAGTCGATAATCAGACAAAAGACATGTCTGAAGCCTTCAACCAGTGATTTAAAGGAGCCACACATGCTTTATGGCTACATTCACAAAATGTTAGTGTGTCTTTTATTGCACAGTATATACTGCACTGCTATTTGCATGTTGAGAAAGAGAAGTTAAGAGTCAGGGTTGATAATATATCTGATTTATATATCATACTAGACATGGAAAATCAAGTGGAATAATTGGGATAAAGTAGGCCTATTGCTTGCAGTATGCTCCATTTTATACTGTATATTTTGGCAAATGCTGTACTATTTTATACTGGTATCATTCCATTTATATGGAATTTGCATACTGCATTTGCATACTGTGAATAAATGATATACACTGTTGATAATAGTAAGAGCAGAATGCTATTTATAACACAGACTTTAGGGCACTGAAAAGTCAACATGAAACTGCTTTCACAAGCCATTTTAATTTAGTATAATGTGACATTTCTGAGTGAAACTATTTAAAGGATTTTATCCATTGGTAACTGATTGTATCATGAAAAGTGATGTTTCTGTGAGAGTCTTGGTGACGTCAACCTAAAAGCAAAGTTTCAGAGACTGAACAAGATATGACCCATTGATTATGAAGACAAACATTTGTTTTCTTTGGAAGAACATCCATCAATGGATCAACTTAAATTTCACAAAACTGAAAACTTTTTTTTCCAGTGACTTTTTAAAGGGATAGTTCACCTTCAGTTGGTCCCTATTGACTTGCATGGTGTTTGTTTTTTCTTCAGCGACTGAAGGTGAACTCTCTCGGAGGACCCCTTTTCCCCCTCGCACACATACTAAACATTTTACGGTTTGAAAATACCTATTTTTAGTTGCAAATTTGAGTGAAAAAACTCACAATGGCATGTCGTTGTAATTAAATATAGATTTTTTTGTTGAACTAGCCCTTTAACAATTAGAGCAGGAAAGTGTATTAAGAATGTAATTAGATTTCATGCAGGATATTGCATAATACTGCAGCTATACTGCAAATATACTGCACTAGAGGCCGCTCTCGCACTGTGTAATGACAGCAGACCCTTCTCAGCCGCTCCAGCAATGGACGCAACCCGGAAAACTATCAGCATTGATTTTTGCCAATAACCAATAGTTCCAGCAATCAACTATCGGTGCCGATTAATCGGCAAAACCGATACATCGGTCAACCTCTAGTTTATATCTCACAATTCTGACCTTATAACATACGACTGTTATAAATTCCAATTCTGAGGGAAACATTTTTTCTCAGAATTGTGTTTATATCTCACAATTCTGACTATTTTTCTCACAATTGTGAGTTTATATCTCAGAATTCTACATTCTTTTTTCAGAATTGTGAGATATAAACTCAATTCTGAGAAAAAAAACTTTTACTTCAGAATTGGACTTTATAACAGTCGTAAGTTATAAGGTCAGAATTGTGAGATATAACCAGAGGCGACAGATGTATCGTTTTGCCGATTAATCGGCACCGATAGTTGATTGCCGGAACTATCGGTTATCGAGTTATAAAGTCCAATTCTGAAGTAAAAGTTTTTTTTCTCAGAATTGAGTTTATATCTCACAATTCTGACTTTATTTCTCACAATTGCGAGTTTATATCTCAGAATTCTAAATTCTTTCCTCAGTATTGAGAGATATAAACTCGCAATTGCAAGTTCTAATGTCAGAGTTGCGAGATATCGGCTAAACTCGCAATTATTACTTTTTTTTCCTCAGAATTGCGAGTTTATATCTCACAATTCTGACTTCATAACTCGCAATTGTTATAAAGTCAGAACTGTGAGACAGAAACGTGTAATTCTGAGGGGAAAAAAAGTATCATAATTAATATACTAATTAATAATAATTGCGAGTTTAGCCGATATCTCGCAACTCTGACATTCGAACTTGCAAATGCGAGTTTATTTCTCACAATACTGAGGGAATTTTTTTTTTTTAACAATTCACTCTAAATGACTGACAGGCCGAGAAGGTTTTTGATTGGCGAAATAAGAGCGGAGCTTTATTGCTGTCTGCAGAGCCTAGGACTGTCAAACACACGGCTGATTTCTCTGTACGATAGTAAGGATACTATTTGTGTAGTATTGTATGATATTAAAATAAATGACTTACAGCAGTTCTAAGTAGACAGGAAATGAGTTTTACAGCGATGAATATATTAGTGTATGGAATATTTATCAATGATCAAATCAGTTGAGCAGCTCTTGCCCGGCATACACAAACATATTTATGTACACATTATTTCAGATATCATCGTAACCAGTACAAGCCGATTTGACAGGCCCATCTGAGAGTGTTGAAATTACCTAATAAACACATATTTACACAACCAGCGCAGGCCAGAATTACAGTAATGACTCTAAAGGTATATGATTGTACTAATAATAGCTTTTTGCGTAAAAACGTCAGGTTTGGAGTCAGAAATCGTCTGCTCTCGCTAGCTGTAAACGCGCTAACAACAACACAAATGAGCTGTCATTACCGTACGTCTCTGACATGTCGCTCCCACCGATGAAACCAATCAACCGGGCAAACGATACTCTTTATCCCCTTCTTCAGATAAACGCTATGCTCTGACTTCGCTTGTGTGCGCAGTGCTGGTAGCCAACAGGCTAACTGCTGCTAACGCCTCTCACCGTTTCCTGTTTAACAACACGACCCTGCGTGCTCGCGACACTGAACTGACGTCATGACGCATCTCACGAAGCCCGTCACGATTCACCACACAATCAAAATAAGGAAATGAGAAATTACTTCATACATGAGAAATTTAAAAAGCATTTCCAGTTAGGAACCTGCAATGAAAAAAAATACTGAAAACAGAAAACAATATAGAACTATTATTTAAATGGTTAAGTATTTCAACAACATGAATGTGTTTGTTTGAACTGCTTTTATACTGATTTCAATGAATAAAATATAGTGTTGTATCATATTGTTTTTAAGTATCTACAGTTGATCTATTTACCATAATACATTCCAAGTACTATTACAGTAAATAAAAATCTTTTATGTGTACATTTGGGGAGTCACAATGCAAAAGATTGGCATGAATAGCTTCATTGTAATATGAGAAAAAAATAAAATTTGGTTATAGAAAAAAGAATGTTATATGTTTTTATTTTTTATGAACTGGACATGTTTAGAGGGGTGTTAAACATCTGTAAGTAAATTATGACATAAGTATATTATATATAAAAAAAAACAACATCACACACACACACCCACACACACAAAAAATATAATATATATATATATATAACCTATATTAAATAGTATAGTATATATATAAATATTATGAAAAACTTACTCAATGTAGCTATATGAAACACCCGGGGGCAGTCTTACTCACGTGATCAAAAATTTTCAGGTGTTCTGCAGTGGCGGCTGACTTTCATCGAAAAGGCACAAAACATATTTTTATCCAATGATTAAAATATTGTGCAGTTGTATTAATTTGATTTAAGTTTCATATTTGTATATTTAATATATATTTAATTGATGCACACAAATCATTAATCAGCCAAGGATCACTGCTGTATTGGATGAGTGTTGTATTAAAATTTTAGAGTGTATTTTCTTAATAAAACTTAATAAAAGTGTTTGTTGCATATCTTTGGCTTTGTTGATACCATTCTTTTTGAAATGTGAGATACTGTCATCTTCCATTCTCTTCTATCCACACATTCCTTCATGCACGCTTCGAGGGGCCCAGTGCACACGTCTTCAAAGCCCTTGTCACGGCAGACCGCCCAGGGCTCACTGGTGATAAATTACAGATCCCTGTGCCACTATCTACATGATTTCCTCCCTGCCTTTGTTCTACCATGACAGATTCCCTAGCACGTTTTTTTGAAAGGTCTTTTTCTGCCAGAGATTAAAGGGACGGGGGAGAGCCTGCCGTATGGAGCACGGATGTTTTCTTAAAATTGTCTAAACTTTGAATGAAAGAGGCCGAAAAATAGGTTGTTTTTTAGACCCCAATGCTTCATGGTCTGAAGGCTCTGCCGTATTCGTACTACGCTGTAACACCATAACACTTTCATTGTTTAGACTATGAGTTCTCCCCTGTTTATGACCTTGGACAAATCTGTTAGTAGTACAAGATTAGGACCAGGTCAGTCAGCCTGTTCTGGCGTTTGAGTGTGTTTTACTGTGTTAATAAAGAGACATGTCAGGACATGTGCTGGAGGGTGAAAACTGCAGATCCTAAATTAGGCATATAGATGCAAGCAGCAATAAACAGAGCCCAAATGTGCATCCTAGGTAGATAAAAGTCAGGTTCAGTTTTTCCTAAAGTGAAATCTCTCTCTCAGGTTTTTATTTCCCGAAATATGTTTTTTTTTAAAACAGCAACGAATGGCAGTTTTACCCTGATATGTGAACTGGCATATGAGCAGAATAATCGTTTTTATTTATTTGTATAAGTTACCTGAAAACAAGGTAGTGGACATGTTGTGCCACTATGCGGCTACTATTTTGTTAGTATGTTCAGTTAGTATAAAAATATTTATAATTATTTAATGATATTTCCATTCCTTGTTGTATTATGTTTCATGTTTTGGACCACATTCAATATGAAAAATCCAGAGAGTGGCACTAAAAGCTAGTTAAATTTTCTCAGAAACAGATGAATATGAAATGTTATTATATTGGTTATTGTAATTATGGTTGTATTCGGAAAAGAAATGTCCAGTGAGTGTCGCTAAAAGGTTAATGCTCTATCATGTTTGAAAATAACGTACCAACTACACTCAGCCCTATTTGTGGTCGCTTTGCCAGACATGACCAGCATCACCCAGCAAAAGCCTAGATACCAAGGCAAAGGACCAGCATTAAAACCAGCAAGGCCAGATGAACACAGCAAAGGGGACCAGGCAATCAAACCAGCAAAAGGACCAGCATAAACCAGCAAAGGACCAGCATAAACCAGCAAAGGACCAGCATAAACCAGCAAAGGACCAGCATAAACCAGCAAAGGACCAGCATAAACCAGCAAAGGACCAGCTAAAACCAGCAAAAGGACCAGCAAAAAACAGCAAAAGGACCAGCAAAAACCACCAAAAGGACCAGCATAAACCAGAAAAAGAACCAGCATAAACCAGCAAAGGACCAGCATAAACCAGCAAAGGACCAGCATAAACCAGCAAAGGACCAGCATATACCAGCATCCCAGCATCAAAACATACCTAACCAGCATATGCTGTTTTTTTGGAAAAGCTTAAAGGGGTCCTATTATGCTCTTTTACAAAGTCTTGATTTAGTTTTGGGGGTGTACTGGAACAGGCTCTCATACTAGGTTGTTCGAAAAACATAATTTTTTCACATATTTTACATTATTACAATAGCTTTCTCCCCAGTCTGGCATGAACGGCTCTGATAGTTCCTGTATCAAATGAAGGCCAACCTTCTGAAATACGAAATGTGCTGTGATTGGTTAGCTGGGCCAGTGTGTGTTGTGATTGGCACAATCGGTGTCTTGAATGGCAACATGAATGGAAGTTTTACCCTGATATGTGAACTGGCATATATGAGGAGAATAAGCCTTTTTTATTTATTTGTATAAGTTACCTGAAAACAAGGTAGTGGACATTTTGTGCCACTATACGGCTACTATTTTGTTAGTATGTTCAGTTTGTATAAAAATATTTATAATTATTTAATGAAATTTCCATTCCTTGTTGTATTATGTTTCATGTTTTGGGGCACATTCAATATGAAAAATCCAGAGAGTGGCACTAAAAGCTAGTTAAATTTTCTCAGAAACAGATGAATATGAAATGTTATTATATTGGTTATTGTAATTATGGTTGTATTCGGAAAAGAAATGTCCAGTGAGTGGCGCTAATAATGCTCTGTTGCATTTGAAAATAACGTAACACCTACACTCAGCCCTATTTTTTGACTGGGTCCTTTGCCGAACAGCTTAGGACCAGCTTAAACCAGCAAATGACTATCTTAAACCAGCAAAGGACCAGCAAAACCAGCATAAACCAGCATCCCAGCAAACAGGGCCAGCATAAAACAGCAAAAGGACCAGCATAAACCAGCAAAAGGACCAGCATAAACCAGCAAAGGACCAGCATAAACCAGCAAAGGACCAGCAAAAGGACCAGCATAAACCAGCAAAAGGACCAGCTGTGAAACCAGCAAAGGGACCAGCTTAAACCAGCAAAGGACCAGAAAAAAACAGCAAAAGACCAGCTTAAACCAGCAAAAAACCAGCACAAACCAGCAAAAGACCAGCAAAAACCAACAAAAGGACCAGCATAAACCAGCAAAAGGACCAGCATAACCAGCAAAGGACCAGCATACACCAGCAAAGGACCAGCTTAAACCAAAGGACCATCTTAAACCAGCAAAAACCAGCAAAAGAACCAGCAAAAACCAGCAAAGGACCAGCATAAACCAGCAAAGGACCAGCTTAAACCAGCAAATGACCAGCATAAACCAGCAAAAGGACCAGCAAAAGGACCAGCAAAGGGACCAGCATAAACCAGCAAAAGAACAAGAAAAAACCAGCAAAGGACCAGCAAAAAACAGCAAAAGGACCAGCATAAACCAGCAAAGGACCAGCTTAAACCAGCATCTCAGCGTCCCAAAACATAACGCCTAACCAGCATATGCTGTTTTTTTTTCAACAAGGACTAAAGGGGTCCGATTATGCTCTTTTACAAAGTCTTGATTTTATTTTGGGTGTGTACTAGAACATGCTGTCATACTAGGTTGTTCGAAAAACATTATTTTTCACATATTTTACATATTACAACACCTCTCTCCCCAGTCTCGCATGAACGGCTCGAATAGTTCCTGTATCAAATGAAGACCTGCCTTCTGAAATATGAAATGTGCTGTGTTTGGTTAGCTGGGCCAGTGTGTGTTGTGCTGGCACATCGGATGATGGGAAACCCATCTCTGTTGTCGCCTGGGAAAGCAAGGTGGCTCCGACCCTAGTGATAAGCACTTGCTGCTTCTCTAGTGCCGCTCAACAGGGTATCGTCCCTATTGCGTGATCTTTGTGTATCCACAATCCGGAAAATATGCGTCTGTGTGCCAAACGGGATCGTTCTTAGTTTAGTTTTGAAAAGTGATTCGTTAACTAACATATCTGCTTTGCAGTGGACTTTGTACTTGCAGAACAGTTTTATGGATTCAAACAGCGACAAACGCTACAGAAACGAAAGGTTGAAAAAAAAGTGAAAAAGATAAAGGACCCTTAATTATTAATGTTTTAAATGTAATTTATTCATTCATTTCTTTATGTTGCAAAACATTTTAAGCTATTTAAAAATAATTACATTCTTCTGTTGTGTGCTTGGGTGTCAATTTGTTTGAAATGCACTTCAGTCAATTTGAATTCAACATTCTGTGTGCATGGCCAAATCAGTTCGGAATCTATTGAAGGCTGTGCCGATAGGGGGCAGAGTTTAGGCCTGTATAAAATAAATCTCTTAGTATCTCTTTTTCATGAAAAAAAAGCCCCCTGTGTTCAGTGTATCCAAGGAAAAATAACATGACTGAATACTAGTGAACTATTCAATGATAAAACATGAGTCAGTACTACAGTGCCCACTTGAGAGTCTGTAAACACCAAACTTTCCCACATGATAATGAGTTACCTTCTAGAGTCAAGTTACAGTGATTTTTTGTTTAGCAAATTCTTCCTACATGAGCACAATACGTAGGTATGGATGGAGATATTTAAGGCTCCCTTAAAGCTTAAAGCCCCCTCAAACTCCTATATTGAAATCTCCACAGATTTACCAATCTGCTTGTAAATGGCCTAATTACAGATGTCTCTGCATATTAAGCTATAGCATAGTAAAGGAATGTGATCGCTGTTTTTTTCCTGAGTGCTTTTCATGTACTGGTTCCCTCTATGGCCCTGCATTGTCGGTCCAGCATTGATAAGCTATCCTCAGGCTAGCAACTCAATAAATGACCTGCAATGCAAAGTATTCTCTACAATATCCTCCTTTTCATTCAGTACAGAAGAAAGAGAAGGGTTAAAATAGACATGGTGGGCAGATGCATAAATAAATCCAGCTTAGGGCATTGTGTGTGTGTGTGTGTGTGTGTGTGTGTGGGTTTTAACCCTTCTGTCGTCAGTTTTCAGAGACTTTGAGACAACTGTGCTTTTGAAGGGACAATTTCAATACAGTGGAGACTGACGCAAGCACTTCATCCAGTTGTTTTCTCTTGCAAAAATAGCACAAATGCATTTGACCTGTTGTATTCCAAGGACAAGGGCAAGCACATAGATAATCCAGTATATGAAATCTATTCAAGACATTTATCTTATCAAGGCCCTTCAGGCGGGCTTAAATAAACACAAAAACATTCAGGTTGGTTGTGTTAAAAAGGAAGAGGCATAAAATGAATATATGGCTCTGGTATTAGTTACTTGGACCAACAGAAAGCTGCACATACTGTAAAGGGCACAATAAGAGTTTTACTTAAGAGAATGTTACTTTTTAATTTAATGCAATTAAATAATTTTAAATAATTTTCTGTCACAGTTTTTAAAATTTGGTAAATTATGGAAAATTGTGTAAATCAGCTGAAATTATCTCAAAAATGTGATAAAATGTTGCAAAAAAACCCCTCTCCTGTCTCCTGTGGTTGTCAGAAATTCACTGTAAAAAATACAGCAGCAAACGTTTTAGGTTTTACAGATTAAACCTAAAATGATATGTTAAAATCTGCATATTTTATTAATTTATATAACATTCATTTACCAGCCTACAGTATTACTAAAATATGTTTTGTAGTCTTAATCATACAGTGACAACCATCAAAACACGCAAGCGGTAATAAGCAAATATGAATAAACAAGTAGCTTTGGTGGCATGGTGGCACATGACACTAAAATGATGCAGTAAATATTAATTTAACATAAGCTTTAACATAAAATCATAATAGATACATAACTGATAGGAAGGAGAATAAAAGAAACAGTTATTTCAATCAAAACCCTCAAATGTGAAGTGCCACACAGGGGATTCTGGAAATGTCAATTCACAGGGCTTTCAATGTAAATTTTAAGATGACTTATTCTTTTTCACTTCCAAAACTTCACATTTAGCAGTATTTTACAGTATTTTTACATTAAGATTATGGTCTTTTTTTTTCTTTTACAGTGAAGGTGCCCAGAGATGATATAAGCAGTATTTTTTTCACATGAAAGGATATTCAAATTGGTCAAAAAGAGAAGAGCCACAACAAATACAACTTTACCTCTATATAATTGGATAAGTTCATGTTCTCAAGATACACTAAAATGAAGCTGAGCAACAGTAACCATGGGCAAAGCTTAGCAAAATTGTGCCTATAGGCATGAAAGAAAAATGTAAATAAAATATGAAAATAAATACGTTTCAAAGATATATGAATATATTTAAATGAATTAGAAAAGGCTAGGTTAAATTAAACAGTTAATTTGAAAGTTTGTTTAGTTTTGACTTAGGCCATATATGTAGAAATTTACGGTAATATTTTAATAAATTTTTAGGAGGCCCTACTTCCTTTGTGTCCTCTAACAGGCCGCCACTGGAAGTCAATAAAACCTGAATTATGTGCCTGTTTAGGCTTAAGAACGGAGTGTTATCTATTAACTGCTCACAGATTCACTTTGACAAGCCAATCTGTTTCAAATGGAAAATGACATTGCTCCAGATGTCCAAACGCCCATGGCCAAGCTTCAGGGGTCTCAGCTTCAACAAACTGAAACAGGCTGATCAAACGTCATGGCTGTGTGTATTGTTTATGTGTAGAGAAGCCAACAAGGGTGAACTGGGTCCTGGAGGAGCTGGGATGATCGGTCAGGACCGGGGAACGCGTCGAGACATGTCCACTGGAAAGAGCACTTCGACCTCCTGCCAGTTTCTGATCTTTATCTGACCTTCTGTGACCAGCATTGAGCTAATGGCTGGAAGCGGTGTAACCCCCAAAAGCCCCAAACACACACACACACACACGCACTCTCTCCTCTCTGCTATCTGTCTGCAGCGGGACATGCACCACTGCCTTGGGAAGCAAGAGTGGGAGAGCGGATATAAAGATACATGGGAGATGTTTTGGCTATTGCTTGTTGCAAACACGCCGCCAAGTCACTCTGAGTTATTTCACATGGACTTTCCTGATTTAGTAAATGAAGAAAAATGAGCCAAGGGTGAAGAGAGGAAGTGTACATACATAAATTAGGTGAAGAGACAAGGCTATTATATGCTTTTCAGATGAATTTGAATGGAAAAACATTTACGTAACACCAAACAATTCATGAACCAGCAATAAAAAGAAAAGTTAACATACAAATATATCAATAATTTGACTTAAAAATTTTTATAAAAGTGTGACCAAGACTTTTAACAGTTTGCCCAGACCTGACGTTTATGAAAACGACAACATGAGTTCAACCTTTTCAATTAAAATCATTCCTTGCATTAAGTTATACCAACATTATATTAATACATTTTACATGTTCTACATACAAATGCAATTTTACAAAAGGAAAGAAAGAAAGAAAGAAAGAAAGAAAAGAAATTAAGCTCATGTTGAAACTAATATGCAAAACCAGTGCTACAGAAAAAAATTCAATTCATGAATTATGATTCCCTCTATATAATTCCTGTTGATGCATATGAATCAGTTGTTTTTTTTTCTGAATCAGACTTTAAATAGTAGGTATTGGCCAATAATTCCTTTGTTAAAATGCTAAAAGAATTAATCATTATTTGTTTAGGTATTGTATATTATATTCAATATTATATTATATTCAATAATAAACTTTTGGGGTTGGAAATATTTTTTTAATGTTTGTTTTTGTAAAAAAAAACAAAACAAAAGACAACATTATTGGGAAATAATTACACAGTTTAAAATAACAGTTTTCTATTTTAATTTTAAAATGTAATTTATTCTTGTTATGGCAAAGCTGAGTTTTCAGCATCAATTACTCCAGTCTTCAGTGATCCTTCAGAAATCAGTCTAATATGATTTGCTGCTCAATCAACAGTCTTATTATTTATCATTGTTTTGTACCATGAGGCATTGTTCGTTTGATAATTATAAATTAAAAAGTACCAAATTTATTTTGAGATGAAAACTTTAGTAACATTATCAATGTCTCTTTACCATAGTGTAAATTATATCATCAAAACATGTTAATATTGCAAAATCAATTTGCACTTCTATGTTTTTATGCCATTCACCTTTTCTGGTTGGTTTCCAGAGAGTGATAAAAAGAAATATATATATTATTAATATATAATGTAAATAAATAATCATGATAATACAAAACCAATGATGTGTGTGATATTCCAAAAACCCAGAAAAGCTTTGTTTGGAGATCACGCCAGAGGGTGAGTATATGATGACAGAATATTTATTTTTAAAGGGGTCATATGATGCGATTTAAATTTTCCTTTCTCTTTGGAGTGATACAAGCTCTTGGTGCATAAAGAAGATCTGTAAAGTTGTAAAGACTAAAGTCTCAAATCCAAAGAGATATTCTTTATAAAAGTTCAGAGTCAGCCACCCCTACCTAAACGGCTCGTTCTAACACGCCCCCATATCTACCTCACTATGTGGAAATATTAGCATACTGCCGCTCAAATGTTCAAGCAAAGAAAGAAGGCTTAACTTTTAGTCTCGCTGTAGTATTGTTGACGCTGCAGCCATGTCCTGAAGACGCTGTGTGCTTTGTTTGTGAAAGCGAAACTACTTTGTTTGGTCTTCCAAACGAGGACGATATCCGCTTCGTCATGCCTAGAGCTGATCCGTGCTGGTCACTGAGGAAATACATCAACTTCGCACTGTGGATCGAAGCGGAATCCAGCCCGGGTTCGTCACATGTGGTTGCCGCTCATTCGTTGGATCGGCCAGGCGCGCCTTTCTCGACCCCGCCACCTCAGCTCACTCTATCCCGACCTCAGCGCACGCTAACCGGGCTTCCCCTCACGCTGGCCCGCTGTGTTTTTCGTTGTGAAAGCGAAACTACTTTTTTTGGTTCTTCCAAAAGAGGACACGACTACAAAACAGTGGTATTTACAACACTGTTCTAGAACAGTTCAAACCAAATATTCAGATTGTGTGCAACGCATTTTACGGAAGACTGTTTCCTGATCCTGGGAGAGTAACGTTAGCTACAATGTCGGCAGTTCTGACTCACAGACTGTAAGTAAGTTTTTTTTATCTTTAAAGGATTTGCCACTGATGATTCAACCGCGAGTTTTGGGCAGTGTAGAGTAGCACTTGTTGTTGTCATTTCCTGATCACAAATGCAGACAGAGTTTTTATGTTTACGCAGCGCGATGCAACGCAACGTGTTAAAAGACAGTATTAGTCATTATAATCTGTAATTATGTCCGCACTGGATGCAACAAATGCCTCGTTTGTAATGGGTTTTAATGTTTTTGTCTCGTCGCTCCGGCCGGGACACGGCATCAACAGTATGGGAGGGGCGTAACATTTCCGTCTCACGCATCCGTCTCACAACAACACGGGATAGCTGGCCAATCAGAGCACACCGTCGCTTTTTCAGACCGATGAGCTTTGTAAAAATCTACGCCTTTCAAAAAGGCGGGGCATAGAGGAGAAACAATAATGTACAGTATGTGGAAAATAATGTGTTTTTTTTTTACTTTAAACCGCATTAACACATTTCATTACACCAAATACACCAAATAATGTTATTTTTAGCAACATCATATGACCCCTTTAAAACACCCTGCATGGACCAAGGTAAGGAAATGACAGAAATGGCTTTTCTTCAATTGTATTTTGTGCCAAAAAAGCTCTGAAATCAAACTACACTTGAGAACACCAAAGAAGAGGAAGAGAGTGACTAAAGGAAGGGCCATAAGACTGATGACAGTGCGTTTCTCTTATCAGTCCAGTCCTCTCCTGCACTGTCAACAGCTCCACAAATCAACAATACCCAGAGGAACGTGTGCACACTGTAAAACATCTGCAAATTATAGGCCATCTGAGCGATTTATGCCCATGCATATTCATTTTCCAAAACACATAAGAATAGTTTCCAGATACTAACTATGGAAACTGTCATATAGTCTCTGGAAACAACACAAATCAGCAATCAAAATGATCAAATGTTCTGTAATCTGATGTTTTGGCAATACAAGAAGTCGACTAGATGCAGCATGTTGAGGAATCTTTGAGTGATGTCATCGGGAAATGTTCGGAATTCATGCAAGAAATAGATTGTGTTGCAAGTTACCCAAATTAAAGTATGTATCAAAACAGAGCGCTGACAGCAAACGGTCTAACATTCTGAGTGCAGTGGAGTTCACTTTAAAGTGCATTTCTTTCAGTTCTAACATTTATTATCTGGCACATGTGGACCGTAATGTGGAATCTAATGTAAAACATCTCTCAACAGATTGCTCAACTGCTCTGACAGCTACGTGCACAACATGCTGTACAGATGCTCCGCAAGCTGCATGTACCCTCCAAGATACTTAGAACTGGGAAGTGGAGGGGGGGTTTGGGGGGGGGGGGGGGGGGGGACAAAGAAGAACAGAAAAGTTCAAAATCCACACACCAATAAGAGCCCATCGTTTGTTGATACTAATGCTTGCTGGACGGTTGGGTGTAATGTAGTTTATGTTTATTAGTATGCACCTGGGTCATTCATGCTTGGGTTTAAAAACCCAAGATCTCACAGATCACAGATCTCCACTGCAGCTTGTTCCAGCATGAATCAGGACAAATGATACAGTATAGCCTTCAGTGATGTCAGGATGATATCAGTGACTGTGAGGAATGATGCTGTCCATTAATCCACACAGACGTTCCCACCATCACACACACAACACACACACACACCCAAACACAACTCTTTACTAATTTTGTGAAAAGTGTAGGCGAAATCCCATATGCATATGGTTTTATACTGTAAAAACTGTATATTCTATTGCCCTACACCAATCCTACACCTAAACCTACCCCTCACAGTAAACTTTGTGCTATTTCAGATTTTCAATATACTCTATTCTGTGTGATTTATAAGCGTTTTGGGGTAATGTCCTGAAAAGTCACCTTTCTCCTTGTAATACCTATGTCATACCATTGTCATTAAATCAACTGTTGTGTTCTCCATTCTGTCTGTCACAAAAAGCGTAACACACACACGCACAACCACACACCCACCCACACCACACACACCAACACACAGCACACACGCACGCACTCACACACCCGCACACACACACACACCACACACGCACCACACACACACCACACGCACACGCACACGCACACCCCCCCACACACCACTACCGCAACGCCACGCACGCACACCCCATCACACGCACCCGCCGCCACACACTCACACGCCCAACACACGCACACCCACAGCCACTCACACACACCACTTTGGTAATCAGGTGGGACTTTCTTTTACTTCTGTTCGTTTTTATACTCAGGTAGTTATAATAGTTTTTTCTCTTTACTTGAAAATTACCCTCATAGCTGGTTTTGCAGAATTAGATAGACTTGAAACATGATATTTATGCTGTTTATTATATTATATTTTACAATTTTAAATGTTTAACTGTTTTTTAAATTTGATTATTCTTTATCATTGTCTCCCCCAATGTGCAGGCAATTTCAGGTTTTACTATACTTGAAGGATATACACATGCCGACACACACTGTTCTTCTCTCACATCTTACCCATAAAATAAAATAAAATAAAACATGATAAATAAAATAATAATATAACAGGGGGCAAAACTTTCAAAAGAAAAAAATTTGTATCAATTTTCCAAGCATAAACCAAACAAAATAAAAAGAATAGACCTTGCCCAGCAAAACAGAATTGTATCATATGTTCTCCATATTTATTAAGATCTAACACTTTTACAGTTTTTTTTTGCCTATTGCTTGAACACTATGGACACATGCTTAGACCAAAGTAACAAAATTTGAAGCTTTTGTTACTATACCTTAAACACAGTGTAACCATACCTTAAACAAAAGCGCTGCTTTGCACTTTAGTTGCAATTCTGTAACACACTTGCTCCTTTCTGCAACACACTTGCTCCTAGACACTATTAAGTTCCGTATCAGTTACAAAATATTATTACTTGCCTATAAGGCTCTTAATGGGTTAGCTCCTGCGTACCTTTCTAGTCTTCTACCACGCTACAATCCAGCACGCTCCCTAAGGTCACAAAACTCTGAACTTTTGGTAGCACCTAGGATAGCAAAGTCCACTAAAGGAGGTAGAGCTTTTTTCGCATTTGGCTTCCAAACTCTGGAATAGCCTTCCTGATGACGTTCGGGATTCAGACTCACTCTCTCTGTTTAAATCTAAATTAAAGACACATCTCTTTTGCCAAGCATCCAAATAAATACGCCTCTCATATCTTTACTGCAGTTATAGCATATCAAAAACATGACCCATTATTATTCTATATCTAGTTATGTAACAGGACTTACACAACACATCAATTTTGCTTGGTTGGAACAGCAGCTACGCTATTATGTTTGTATTTGTTTCTCTGTCTTTTGCCACGGTATTAACATCCCGTGGTAACTAGGATTAACACAAGCTTCAGTCTGGATCCAGAACACCTGAAAAGAGATGATGCAACCCTTCAGAGGACCTCAGATGATGCCAACCCTTAAACAACATACAGAACTACCACATTTGCTATAAGTTTGATTGCATCATATAATAACTGCTGTTAATATTGTTTGTCTGTTTTATTACGTCTTAAATTGATTTTTCCCAATACTGCTCTGTCTGGTTTCGCTGGTCAGAGGGAGAACTGCGACCCCCACTGAGCCTGGTTTCCTCTGTTCCAAGTTTGTTTCTCCATTCTGTCACCGGTGAGTTTTTGTTCCTGCCGCTGTCGCCTCTGGCTGTGCTTATTCTTGGGGACACTTCATTTCCAGCGTTAACGTTGACATGATTGCACAGAATACTATTTAAACTGAGCGGGATGTTGACATCACTGAATTCAATGATGTACTGCCTTTAACTGAAAATTGAGTGTTTAGTTTTGTCATTTTGCATTATTGACACTATGTTCCTAATTAATGCTGTTCAGTTACTTTGACACAATCTGTATTGTTAAAAGCGCTATATAAATAAAGGGTGACTTGACTTGACTTGAACACTACCACATTTCATAACACAGACAACCCTACGTTTTTCAATAAAAATGAAATCTCGGGTACCATTGGAAAATCACTACTATTCAATCTACACACAACAATTGGTTAATGTGAAAAGCGTGTACACACAGCCGTGCTGAAGAACCACTTCCTTTACAACAACTGAAGGGGACCATCACGCGAACACAACACCGAAAAGGTCTCAGTTAAGCCATTGTGAGAACTTTGCAAGCATGGAGGCAGGGAGAGCTAGAGGCAGAGGCAGAGGCAGAGGCCAGCGGCAGACAGATGACAGACAGACAGACGACAGACAGACAGAGAGGAGGGGACGTGGGTCGAAAGGCCACACAAGGCTTTATTGCGATGTGAATGAGCTGAGGCGGCAGGCGTTGTTGGATCCATGGGGGGGTCATAAACCATGGCCTGACTATGAGGGAAGCTGGGCAGAGAGTCCATCCTAATCTAAGCCTTTTCACAGTTTCATCCATAATAAGGACATTCCGACTGGAAAACAGGTATGTCTTCAACTCTCTACTCTACTCAGACTGTATCTAGAGTATTTACAGTACTGTACCATATCACGTTACTGTATCATGTATTGTATTCCAGGGTGGCTAATGCTCCTTTTCCAAAAAAGTGGTAGTTTTGTGAAACATACCGTGATAACGTGTTGAGATGTTTCAGTACTGTGTATGGTAAATACAGTAAAGTTCAGTATGCACAGTACTGTAAAAAAGAAGCAAACGAGAACAATTTGTGGTTGCATTTTTCTACAGAAGGGCTAGAAGACCTACTGGGGGTGGACGCCAACGCCTGTTCACCCAACAGCAGGAACTTGCCATAGTGAACCTAGTCATAGCAAACCATGCAATCCGTCTCCACCAGCTACAGCAACAAATACTTGCAGATAGGCAAGTATTCAACATAAATCGTGTAAGCATTACAACTATCAGACGCATCTTGGTAAAGCACATCATGACCATGAAGCAATTGTACAGGGTCCCATTTGAGAGGAACAGTGTCAGGGTCAAAGAATTTTGACATGAATATGTACAGGTAAGTGTTTCAGTCCTTTACATTTACAATAAAGAATGGGTGCAGTCCAGTAACAGATGAATATGTACCACATAGATCCATTCAGAAAGCTACACAGGTACCTGTGTGGTGGGGTGGGTCGGTTCTGTATATGTAGCAGTGTAAGTGTGTGCTTTGAGTAAAGCCATCCACAATATGTATTTTTTGTTACAGACAATCTTGGACATGGATGGAGATGCCCAGCCGCATGAATGTATTTACATTGATGAGGCTGGATTCAACTTTAGCAAAAACAGATGACGGGGACGTAATATAATTGGCCAAAGGGCAATTTTGCACGTCCCGGGGCAGCGCGGGGGAAATATCACATTGTGTGCTGCCATAAGTCTTCGAGGCCTACTGCACCATCATGCCAAACTGGGTCCCTATAATGCGCAACACATCACATTTCTAGAAGCACTTCATGATGCAGTTGGACAAGATGGACCAGAGCAGCCCAGGTTTGTTGTCTGGGATAATGTTAATGTTAGTTTCAATCGGGCTGCTCTGGTCCAGAACTGGTTCACCAACCATGATCACTTTGAAGTTCTGTACTTGCCCCCTTACTCGCCATTTCTAAATCCTATAGAGGAATTTTGTATATATATATATAAAATATAGTTTTTTCTATAGTTTATTTATCCATATAATTTTTTTTCCGCTTGGAGATGGCGCGTATATGACCGCCAACCACATGCCCGTATGCCTCTTCTGCAGGCAATGGAACAGGCCTGCGGAGACATTGAGGTGAGGTCTATCCAGGGATGGATTCGACACACAAGGGGATATTTTCCCCGATGCTTAGCGAGAGAAGACATTGCTTGTGATGTTGATGAGATCCTGTGGCCAGACCTCAACAGACGGCAGGATCCATAAGCCCACTTGCGCACAATTGTGTTTTTTCTGTGTTTACAGTAGTGTATTTGTTTTATTTTTGATTTAACTGAATTTACTGTACAGTAAAATATACTACTGTAATGATTTTGAAATCAGTATTTCATTTTTTGGTTGTTGTGAAAACATGCCCTCTGTGGAACTGAATAAAAACATTGAAAACAAAAGACTGCAGCTTTTTATATAAAGTAGACTAGTGTGTTGCTGCTGATCTGAAAGTGTATTCATATGATGCAAGTGGGTATCATTTTGTCATCAGAGTGACATTTTTGACAAAGGATTGTTAGGTTTTGATAGAGTTTCAATTCGACATAGATGTGAATGATTTTTTTTTCCCAGTGTTGTGTCTTGTGTGTAGAGTTTTGACACAATGAGCCAAATTTAGCAAAACGTGTGTAAGCAATAGGCAAAAACTGTAAAAACAACGTCGCAGACAAAATATAAAGGAAGACAAATAGTTAAAAATTTCAATCCAGAAAACACTGCACATTTCGTATAATTCTCACACACTTTCAAAATTAATACACACACAACCCAACAAATTACCACCCATAAAATACAATAAAATAATATAATTAAAAATGAATAATAAATGACAAAAAGTTCAAAACATCCATAAGAATGTTTGTATCATATTTCTCATAAAATAAACAAAATAAAATAAACAATAAAAAGATACCAAATGATCAGCATGTAAGACTTAAAAAAAAATAACAATTGATAAAAGGCTAAAAATACATCAGAAAAAAAGTGTGTAACATTTCTCACATTTTTATTATACATTTTAAAGTAAAGTATTTTAAATGTTTTTTTTATTAAAATAAAAAAAAGTTTCCTTTCAGATGTCCATATTTATAAACTATATTGTATGACACTTTAGACAACTGCATGCACACCTGTATCAGGCATTATGATGCAGTAACAATCTACCATCGACCTCTTTCTGAATGTCCCTTCAGTTTCTGGCTGATGAAAGAAAGGTTTGTGTCACAAATCGGTCTCACAGGTCCTGAAGCCTGAGTCTATCTACACAATACTGATGACATAATACCAGGTGCAGCACACCTGCAGTACAGTCGCTCCATTCTTAATCTGAGTAGTGTTTGTAGTTCCCCTTCCCCTTTCTAACCACTCCGATTGTGCATTTATTCTCTCCATCCCCTCATCCATTCAAAGACACGTGAACATTGTCTACCTGGTGGTTCTTCCCCGTCCCACTTTCCAAATCTTCCTTTCTATCCTCTTTTCTCCTTTGGGCAATGAATAGTGTGTTTATGCCTGAGTGGTGTTGCTGTTATTAGACATAATAGCGACTGCGGATGTGTCATTGTGCTAGACCTATTATTTTCCCTAAATAAGGCTGTGTGCATTTGTGTGTGTGTTCTTCGTGTACCACCGTGTTGAGCCCCTCTGCTCTTTATTATCTGTAATACATTACCGTTGTTATAAAACATTAAAAAAAAGTTCCAAAAGATAAGTTACTTCCTATACTTTCCTTTGGCTATTTCAAATCCCAAATGTGTCGCTGAGAAGCCCATCCCAAAATGAATTGTGACAATAAAAGCTGTTAAAATCCAAGATGGCGGATGAACATTATAATATGCATTAGGAAATGTCATTACGAATGTCATTTTGAAGTTCGAGCACATGAATAATGAAATTAGTCATAGAGTGTTTACAAGTGGGAAACCCATAGATACTATAGTTAAACGATGGTAACTACAAATTTACAAATTTGCTACACTAACCATAGTTTAACCATAGTATTTGTAGTAAAATTGTGGTTATACAATTGACAATCAATATGCCAACACTGGTACTACCCTTTTTTTTAGTAAAACCATGGTTAATTTTCATTAAGGGGGTTTCCAACTTCAATGTTTGACATACCGTAATAATGAATGCCCATCTCAAAGTTTCCCATGCACACTTGAGGCAGCATAAAATTACAATGTCCTTTATTTCAATATTTCTGAAAAACAAAAGATGTCAGTCGAATTAAAAACTGATTATTTTTCCCAAGGGACACGTGTGTTGTGCATTTTCAATGTTATCAGAGTACTGCGTAGGCTAGTTAGCTTAGCAACATGTTAACACATGCAAACTCAATTGGAATCAGTTTTTTACAACAGTTGAGTTTCTGTTGTACATAATATTGCAAAGTAATGTGTGTTTGTTTGGTGCTGTTTGTCAGGTTAACTAAAAATTCTATACTTTGAAAAAAGTTGTATTGTGTATTGTGTTTACATTAACATTTCACTCTTTAAAACGCTCAATACTACCCGACATTTCCTTGATGCTGATTACCATATTGGCCCGTATATAAGACGAGCCCCCTTTTTCCAGATGTACCAAATCTTGTTTTTTTCTCAGTAAAACACATTTTGTCTTCAACTATTTTCATATTGCATATTTTTCCTATTTTCATTTTTGTTTTGAAAGTATGGTAAAAACTGGTAAAATGTTCCAACAATCACATTTAAAAAAATATACACTTTTTGATAAACCATTAAAAAAAAAAACAGGTAGCCCATCTGAATTAGGACATTTAGGCTATCCATCTAATAGTAGCCTACCAAAATCTTATTAACAGTAGAAGTTAAATCTTACTGTAGACTTCAAATCTGGGTACTGTCTTACGTTTTAAAATCACAAAGGGAGTTTGGTCCCATCAGGCTAAAGTGACAGTCACAACTCATGCAGCTGTAAGGTTTTCTCTTTCTTTAACACCATTACATTATTGTATTTCATGGCACACTCGTTTTATGTGTATTATGCTCCACTATTGTTGTGTGGTTGGGTGTGTAAGTTATTGGTGCATGTCAAGTCTCTCGGGTACGACTCGGCTCGTAAGCTCGTACGGCACGCACGTTCGGCCGGCATGGTTGCGTTTCGCTTGCAGTTCGTGTACCAGACTTTAAGTGGGGCAGATTATTCACCTGTCGTTATAAGTTGCTCGGCCCTACTGCCACGACTCTAAAAAAAACGTTTTCATCCGCGGCGCCCCATCAAGCTCTCTCGCTGGATCCGCTCTCTGCTATCACAAGAGAACATCTGTACTTCCGCAACATACAACAACTTTTTGGTTGTTAAAATGTGTGCTCGTTCAAAACAGTTGCTGCGATCCTTCGCTGGCTGTTCGATTTAATCTACGGGTTCCTTTTTGTTTGTGTCGCAGTTCAGTGAGCAGGAGTGATTGATTCTCGTCGGGCCATCCGTGATCAGCGAGTTTTACACGTCACTTTTTGGGAACGGTACGGTTTTTCACTTGGAACCGAGGTGGTACTAAAAAAGTACCAGGTACCAGGTACTGTACCCAGTGGAAAACCTCCCAAAAGTGAACCGTACCGAGCCGTACCGTGCCGTACCATGCAGTGGAAAAGCGCCATAAGACGACCGCATTTTTTCAGACGTGTTTCCAAGAAAAAAACATTGTCTTATATTCGGGTTAATACGGTAATTAGCCTTAGCACTGTATTCTTTACTAAAAGCTGAAATGTTTTTTTCCCATCTATGAGTTGCTATAGAGTTTCTGTGCTATTGAGTTGACAAATTTGCCTTAAAGTCTTCATTTAATAAAGCTAAATGCTACACAGGCCTTGAAAACCCTGGATTAGATTTGTTTTCCCTCCCTGAGGGCTTCAGTGATGATGGGGATACAATAGAAAGCAAAGGCTTATCATTAGGATCACAATCTGGATTGAGTTGCCGCCTAAACCTCCTTGGCTAAGCTAGGTGTGGATGTCTACACCCTTTAAACTGCAAACCCGACCCACTGCAACATCCCTATTAGTGCCAGTTCACATAAAAGAAACGGCCTCAGTCACCCATTAGGCTGCACTGTAATTACACAACTTCAGTGAACAGTGACTCAGCACAAGCAAATGGAAGGAGGAGAGCAGGAAAACTAATGAACAGACTTTGGAAGGCGCACACATGCTAGCTCAAATTATTGCTTACATCCACAATTGTTCCCCAACTGTTTCACGCACCTGGATATAGTATCTTCCATTGTCTGTAACACATTCACATCAGACACAGTAGCGAGACAAAATAAGTCTAATAACCCCATGCAGAGCATGATGGACCCTCATGGTGACCCTAGAGGCACATGCACAGTATGATGCAAAGAGATGTGTAATGAATTACTCCCCTGCTGACATATAGCCCTCCATCCATAGTGTAAACAGATGGCTTTATGCTCGTCTACATTAAATATTCAACAATAAATTGTGATGCTTGCTAATGCAATTACTATTCATATTAAGACATTACATAATTTGTGCAAAGACCTCACATTGTATGGCTTATTCAGATGTGCTATTCGTTTTCTAAGCTTTTGGATTTACATTTGTGGTATTAAAAACAATAAACTAAAAAATCAATTTGTTTTCATGCAGGCTATGCCTACTGTGTTCCTGTAGTTCAAACAGCCGAGCAGGGCAACAACACCAAGGTCACAGGTTTGATTCCCAAAGAATGCAAGAGCTGATATAATGTAATACAAATGCTTTCGATAAAAGGGTTTGCAAATGTGGTGCCAAAAATAAGGACCAAAATACAAAATAGTTTGTTCACACCAATGTTAAAAGCTAACAACATGAAAATATAAAAAATGCAGGTTTGCACACAAACTATTCACGTTGCATCCCAAAAAAGTTCAGATAGTTGAACTAAGTGGTCACAAATTAAGCTTTAGCGTTAGTTCTGGCAGGTCACGTGAGTCAAGCTTGCATCAGCTGATTCTCAGCTGATCACATCTACCTATAGGAAATACGACACCTATCGCGGCATTCCTATATAAGCTCTATTCAGTATTATTCAGCAGCTTTTCAGCCTGCTCCGGAGCAAATTATCCTCCTCCATCCCCAGCTCCTCCTTTCGCCACAGTCAGGACTTGGCTTTCTGATATTCCTTGCTAATCAGACTCCTTTATCTTGAATAAAGTGTTACACTTAAATATCATTAAGTACATTAATTATATCTGCCTTGTTCTGTTCTGTTAACCCTAGGGGGGGTTATTATTGCTGCTCTCCCTGCTCATTCATGACAGGCTGCATGGATGGGCAGGGAGGTTTTTGCCCAGAACAGAACCATACCGCCAAACCAAACTTTATGCTAAGTATCTATCATTTTGACGATAGTGGTCCTGACAGAATTGAAATTTCTAGATGTGTTAAACCACAGGATCAATTATACAACAACTTCCCTTTAAGGGTGCAAAGGTGCTAGGTGCTGCTATAGCATTAGTCAGGCTAATGGAGACAAATCATCCCCCCACAAGTTTGTTTACTCTGGAAGTATGCAAGAACTGAACTGAACATGTTCTGTGTTGTGTATCTTGTGTATCCTCCCCACTCAAATGGTGTTTTCCATTAATTTTGACATCATGTGATATATGTTGCCTCCTCAGCATGTCTGAACCACAGCAGATTGAGTCTTACCAGTGGAATGTCTAAATGCATACATCTCAGATGGTGCTTATCCCTCAGGCCATAGAGGCACTTTTAACGGTAATAAATCTGATTTGTAACTTTGATATTTTGCAAAGTACAGCACCTAGGATATTTTTCATGTTTTTTGTGTGGAACATGGCAAAGATGGACCACCAAAGACGCCATATATATAAACTTCCTAGATGAGGTGAGGCTGGTTTACAGCTAGGGTAAAATCTGACAATGGATTGAAGCAGTTATCTGGCTAGCTGTATTTGACAGGTGTTTATGTGAGGTGCTATCAGATGCAAGGCTGTCGGTCTGAGGAAGTTGTGTGATTTTTCATCCTGAGCTGATTGTCTTCCATTCATAACACACCACACCACACCCTGAAGGTGTGCATGAGAGACTAGCCCAGCAATCATCTTCATTTCAACGATCCTTCATGACAGTCTTTACCTGTTTAAACAATTGACAATTAATCACATGCACACAATGTTCCATTTTCCACCTGGTGAGCAACAAAATCAATATCAGCACTGGAAAACTCGCTCCTATGCCAAACTGCGTTTTTTTCCATCATTGAGATCAACGTGGGAGGTCATGGAAGTTTGTTTTCACAGGGAGCAATACATTTTCCTTGAAAAAAAGGCAATAAAGCATGTTCCTGTGTCATCATGTCGTCTTTTGTTGTTGCTCTGTGTGTTTTGCGATAATCTGTTTGTCTTAGGTCTTAAGTGATTTGGAAATGAAGCAAATCCTTTCAGAGTCACATGAGACAATCTTACTTCTCCCCTAACTCTAATTTCACCATGTGTGCTCAATTTGTGAGTTCATTTTGTTTAATTATTCCATAATAAAAACATTTTACTCAATGCTACAATGGTGCATTTGGTACATTATGGCAATATAAGAAACTGGTGAGGACATTGCTATTTTTGTTTATTACTTTAATCTGAGGAATAATTATATAGCAGTTCCATCTTTTTTGCCTTTACTGGGACAGGACAATACAGAGAATGGAAAGGATGTTAAGTGGGAGACAAGATCTGAGAAGCACCACTAGCCAGGACTTGAACTCAGGTCACCCAGAGTGTAAACAGGCTACACATCAGTGCTGCCCACAAGGCTAGCAGCTCCACAGTTTATGTCACCCTGTCAATTACCACAGAAGATAATTCAAAATATAATGTAATGTATTTACAATGGAGGCTCCTGGGGCAAGACATTCTAGAGAGTTTAAAAGCAGAAATGTGAATCATTTTTTTACTTGCACCTAGGGGTGGGTGATATAACGGTAGACACAATTAACACAATAGAAATTTGTCAACCGGTAGAGATTTTAGACTATCGTCTCTACCGCGACTACACGATTACATGACTTTGCTGTGCTACATGGTCACAAAAACTTATGATTTTTTTGCATTGGGGTTGGAAAAACAAGTTATTTTAAGCCGTTGAAATGCAATCAGCAGTGAAAGAGAACTCATTTCGCTAAATGCACGTGCTGTCTGAGATTTTGTTTCTGAGTGCTGTCAGAGAGGCGCGTGCACATGAAGACGGTGCTCATAGAGTGCAGGAGTATTGATCGGAGTGATTTTTGCCACTTTATAGGCCTTGAAGGGTTAAATACACACTTATATGTGTCAAAATGCCCTCTTTGCAAATATCCTCATAAACAGTCATTTAGGTCTCAAGTGAAAGCAAACAACTAAGAAAGGAAGCGCATGTGTAACAGCATATTGTATCTGGGCAGCTCTTAAAGTGACAGCAGTCTCATATTCCTGCTGTCTGTCATTCATGTTAATCAAACAACAAAAGAGAGAAAATCTCTCACTGCTCTTGGCTAAATCCCTTTTGTAACTTCAATAAGAAGAAATATATATTTAATTTACACAGTGAAAAATATGCAGTGTTTTTATACATTCTTATTTATTTGTTCTACTCTAGTTTTTTGTTCTATTGCTTGTAATTAGTTTCTTATTCTTATTTAATCCCTGACTGTTTACTTGTCTTCAGCGAGCTTGAATTTTTATTTTATTTAGGCTAGCATTAGTTTTTTTTCAATATTATGTTTCTTCTTTGAAACCTACATTCTCAAGTCCTGTCGATTAATAATTTGAGGGATATGTTTGATGTAAACAAATCAAGTCAAACTACGGAGAGCAAGGGAGTCCTACAACATCTGGTGTGCCTTCATTTTCAGTTTATAAATTTCTTGCCTAGGGCAGAAGAGGAGTACTACAATATGTGTTGAAATTTTTAACAGCTCAAGACCAAAGAGCTTACTCACCTGCTCATCTGGCTCCTCCAACCCACAAACAAAACAACATGAGAAGCTGCCAACACTCCAAGCACAGATACATTGTGTTTTGATATTTTTTTCCATATTATAAGCATATGGAAAAACCTTCACCCAGCACTACTTTGACACCAATGAAACATTAAAGAAAAGACCTGACAGACATTACAGCATTAGAAGAGTCCCTTTAATTTGCTTAGGCCATGGATGACCAGTAATCTTTAGGCCTGTCCCAAATGCCACCTTCAACCATTGAGTCCATACTTGTGTGACATAATGCCACATAAACTACTACAGGGATTCTCAACTGAGGCCCTCAAGGTCCAATTTCTTGCAGAGTTTACCACCGACCTTGATCAAACTCAGGTGGCTGTAACTTTCTAGTGATCCTGAAGACCTTGATTAACTTTTTGAGTTGTGTTTGACTAGGATTGGAGCTAAACTCTGCAGGAAAGTGGACTTCGAGGGCCAGAGTTGAGAGCCACAGTACTACTGGGTAGTTTTCCACTGGAGTCCACAAAGGGATGCTCATTCTTCGAATCACAAAATGACAAATGGGACACCCAGCATCTTGTGAACTTCACAGACACATATGAACGAGTCCATAGTACAGTACAGAAACTACAAGTCCACATCAATTGTGCTACTTGGGAGACGGCCTTTGATTGTTCAGGCCTCAAACTGGACCCTGTTGGCAGATGTAAGTACATGTCATAAAAGATACCTCGGAAAATCTACCTCACCTACCAACATCAGAGGACCTGCCCAAAGCTGTCGATATCTGTAAGTGCTGTGGCATAGTGGTCAAAGATATCTAAAGTTAGGTAGCACCAGTTAAATAAACAGTTGCTCAGTTCCAGAAGAGTTTTGTGCTTTTCTTTCCAATTGATCCTTCGCAGGGAGTTTGATTGACAGGCGATCTGACCAATCATAATGCTGAATCTGCTATTTGTGTCCAACAAACAAACCAGACAGGAGAGTAGATTTACTACTGTGGAATTGTGCTGTGAAAAACTCTGTAACCCAAAGTGAACCGTACCTGCAAGTTTTCAAATGAAAGCCTCTGTGAATAAGAATGACTGATATGCATAAGGTCAAAAATAATGGTTGACCTAGCTCAAAATACAGGTCATTAGTGTATGTTTCAAATGCAGTTCCTTTTTTGGTACCTGTAGTTCAAGTTTATACATTTGGTACACAATTCTGTCCAAGGTAACTTACATTGCATTCAAGGTGTACATTAGTGCATTCCCTGGGAATCAAACCCATGACCTTGACATCTATAATGCAAACTCAAGAAATTACAGGAAAACTGGTGTGGCTACACTTTTGGACTGAGGCGACCCATGTGAGGTAACTACTTATTCAATGTTATAGACAGGAAGTTCAACCAGCAGGTCTTCTTTGGTCAATCACCTTCTTAAAAAACGCTATGCTGGTTTACCAGTTTCACTAACTATTTTTTGCTGGTGAAAAGCATTGCAGTGCTGATCCACCAGCTAGACCAGCACCAAACTACAACACTAACCAATGCATATCTCAGTCTGTCCCTGCTAAAAGCTCCAGCAATCATTCAATCCAACACACTAAAGAGCTGCATGGGGGAAGTCGAGAGGTCGGCTCCCCTCCCACAACCACCATCGCTGCACGTTTCCCACACATCACTGCCAGAACCTTTGACCTTAGAGCCCCAAAGAGGTTAGGCTATACAGGACCACCCTGCCTGGCTTAAGGGGGCACCCCTGGGGAGCTTCACCCCTCCTCCAGCCTGAGGGAGGGACTTGATCAGCAGCACAGAGCTCAGGGCTGAATAGACTTATTTTAGGGGGTAGAGAGTTTTGTGGGAGCGGTGGATTTGAGCAAGGGTTTGGGTTGACATGATGTCTGCTTGCTTTCACTGAGTAATTGATCTCACCGGCTTCATGAAGTGCTGTTGGAGGAGCAGTCAGACTCTAAATGCTGACATCTGTCCCTACTTCTCTTACAGAGGGGCCCGTTTACATGGCTATGGGCAGATCAGGTTCAGTGTGTCAGAGTGCAGAGTGGGGCGAACCCAGCCTTCAACAACCAGCAGCTACAATTGAAGAGTTTGGTTCCAAAACGCTATAAATCCATTTTGATTAATTTGAGTACAAATGTATTGTGTTTTCTTTACCAAGAAAGTGACAAGATGAAGACCACTATTTTCTGTTTCAGACTTTCAAAAAGCATCTTTAGCATATAATAACATTAAAAATTCAAATCCAGATTTAGATTTTCAAAGATTTATAAAAAAAAATATTATTTTGATTATCCATTGAATCAATATAAAAGTAATTTTTCATATTGAAACTGTTGAAAATACACAACAGTTAATCCACATATGACAGCCTCTGAACTTGGTCAATACTAATCTTATTTATAGCTTACGTTTCTTCCCCACCGCAGAAACCACTACACATTCATCAATGCCGTCAAAATTATTAATTTCCTTTTAGGGCTGCATGATAAGTCGCATGTGATTGTCATGTGCATCTCATCAGTAAAGCCGGTTCTGTGATTAGTAGTAAATCTCCATCACGTGTTTTCAGATGGAGCGGCATTTAATACACCGAGCCATAGATCACTGACAAGCTATGCAATATCGCATTCTTAATCAAAGGCTATTCATCTGCGATTATGAACGCAATATTGCGTAGCTTGTCAGTTAATGTTTGCAATGCGTGGAATGGTGCTCTCTGATTGGTTGAGCGGATGTATCGCATTCTGCAGAGAAGGGAGACTGGCATTTGTTGTGGTTTTGAAAGATGGATATCGCATTTTGCAATTAAAAATTGACTTTTCAATACCGACCAGATACATCCGATTTTAGCATGATCAAAAAAAAAAAAGGCCCCTTTATCGCTTTTTGTTTTGTTTTTTTTGGAACCAAACTCTTCAATTCATTCAGTGAAAAGTAAACGCTACTAGAAGTGAAAATCATGTAGAGTCAATGCATTTTACTTGGACCTGGCAACCCTGATGCTGACTAAAATAGTAGCAGCTTAGTATTTTGGCAAGAGAAGTTTATATTTTGGCAGAAACTATAGCTAACATGGTAGATTTCTGAAAAGAATAACTGCGAAATGAAATAAAAATGCATTATAATAATTAACTTTGTTTTCATGACTGGCTGATCATTTATTCTGTGTATTTTGGAGTGTAGCATATTTTCTGTAAGTAGGGAGATGGATTGAGATGTGTAAATGTCATCTGTCCACCTCTAAATCTCTCTTTATGACCTGCCATATAATGCTCTCAGGGGGGTTTCACAGCACAACAAGGGCCCTAATAAAGCTGCCAGATTTCACCCCATGCTTTCTGCCAGTTAATCTCCATTACCTGAGACTTCCACTTCAGCTGAGAGCCGTAACTTCTGGGGTCATGTAGTTACAGGTGCACAAATTGGTTCCCCTGGTAGGTTTTTGCTGTTCATAAAAGGAAATTTACACACTCTTAAACTCTTTAACAGAGACATTATGACTCAGCACTGTTGCAGTACCATGGTACATTTATGGTATCAGATGGAGTATGATGATATGTAGCCTACATGGCCGTAACAAGGATTTGAAAATTAGTGAGGTCTGTGAAATTAGTGAAATATGGCATCCTGTCAGCAATAACATGTCCAAGTGTCGGTGATGCAGTGTTGCCAGATATTGCTATGAAAACAAAAATAAATAAAAATAACCGAAAGTAGTTGCAAATAAGATGAGATAAAGATATCGCTAAGCTTAAACTGCAACTGTATCAACTTTCTAAAGTGTCAAATTAATTGGAAAAGACAAGTCCAAAGATGCTTATAATAACTGAATCTGGCAACACGCCTGCACCCTCAATCACAACTCTCTCAAGACTCGTTCACTCTGCCAGCGTCTCGCAGCGGTCATTTTCATACCACGGATGCTAAACATTCTTGCAAACTGTCTAAACTTAAATATAAATGCAGACACTCACATGAGGAGTTTTACACAGCAAATTAGTAATTCGAGAAACTTTACCGAAAAATTTACAGAGATCCGGACCTTGGGGACCTTAGTTTTTGCAAGATTAGACACTGGTACACGTCCATTTTGACATGTCCAATTATTAGCAATCCTGTAGCTCAAAAAGTACAGCAATGTGCTATCAACACCAAAATATAGGTTTAATTCCCAGAAAGAATGAATATTAAAATGTATGCTTATAATGCAATGTAAGTTGCTATGGACGAATTTGTTGTCCCATTCACAAAATGTCATGTCGTTGAAGCCTACTAAGATAAAATTTCCTAAACATGTTAAGATATGTGTCTGCACGTGAACAATAGAAGCAGTCCCTTGTTTGTGGTCTCCCCAGATGCTTAGATGCCTGGGAAAGCTGACGGCAGGATGCCGGAATGTGCCGGCAGGTAGCGGAGGGGCCCAGGAAACAGTGGGACATGGAAATATCCGTGCTGTTGAACAATGGAAGCCGTGTGTGTGTGTGGTAAAAAAAGCCCCTGTGAGAGAGGAGAGGAGATCAGGTTACACAGCCCCACTTACCTGCTCAGTTCAACACACACTTCAAAGAGAGAGGGCGAGACAGCAGGTTCAATGTGTACCATTCATAGAAACCCAGGAATGAGTTTGTGTGTATGCTTTTGTGTCTGTATGTGTGTGTGCCTACAGCGGAAAGCTGTTGATTAATTGACATGGGAGTGAAGTGAGAGGGGTAAGGTTTCTGTCTACAGACAACTCTAGTGTGAGATTCTATGTCTTACCCAAGGTAGTAGGCCTATTAACTACCTCAAGGTGGAAAGACACTTAATTTCACTGCATTTTTTTTTTACATACTGAAACAAGATTTGGGTCATCATTCCATCATTGTGCAGCCACAGCTAGCAGCTATGGCATTGCTTTGCATTTGCTAAATTGTTCTGTGTGGTTGAAATACCATTGGTCATTGCTAGGTGGCCCAAGTCATAACAGCCCACCTTTAGACCTCTATGATATTCCTGATACGACTTGGTTCCTATTTAAATAAGGCTTTAGGATTTTTCCACCATTGTTATTATCCTCCATTGTCTACATACTTAGAAACATTATAGCACATTCCCTCAATAAGCTACACAGAGTTTACATTCAGATTCTTTAATACAAAACAACATTGCATTTAGTTTGCACAGTGTATCAGGGTTTTTGGCTGTGAGAGGATAGCCCTTTTGAAAAAACAGCATATTCTGGTTAGGTATGTTTTGAGCATGGCTGCTGGTTTAAGCTGGTCCTTAGCTGGTCGTGTGCTGGTTTAAAGGATTGGGGGGGGGGGGGGTGTACATGCTGTTTCATAAATTCATAGTTGTTTATACTGTTAAAGAGTTGGATTCTCATTCTAAACATGGCCAAAGTTTCAAAAAACAATTTGGACGTATGACAGTATTTCTGTGCTAAAAATCTTACTTCCGGGTTCGTACAAGTTTCGGAGAGTTTTTTTCGATCGTGGCTCTTCATGATGTAGACGAGGGTGGAACTCCTTATATGGGCATTTCTCCCGGATGAGCGCCCGCGCACACATCGACCAGAGCGAGAGCGAGAGCAAGAGCGCGCCCATCAATACGCTTCATTCAGCAGCGCTGCACGGGACTCACTCGGGAAGAATGTCTCCAAAGAAGTTTGTTTTTGGTTGTAAGGGAAAGATAACTTTGTTCATCTTCCTAAAGAACCCAGCGTTATGTAAACAGTGGATAAAGTTTGTTTTTCCGGAGCAGCAACGGAGTTTAGTGTGTTTGTTGACGAATGTTTTATAAGCAAGGCCCAGTTCGATGCTGGATTAGCACATCGTTTGGTACTGAAGGATGGAGCGGTCCCAGCTATAAAATGTCCTATGTTTCTAAGTAAGTAGACAATGGAGGATAATAACTATGGTGGAAAAATCCTAAAGCCTTATTTAAATAGGAACTTTCTTCTTTCAGACGAATCCAATCGGAGTTATATTAAAAATTGTCCTTGCTCTTCCAAGCTTTATAATATCATGGGCCGGTGTTTTTGTTCAAAAGTCCAAAAGTAGTCAAATAAAGCACATCCATCAATAATAAAAAATGCCTCACACGGCTCCGGGGTGAATAAAGGCCTCCTGTAGCGAATCAATGTGTTTTTGTAAAAACAATTAAGAAAGTCATATACACCTTGGATGCCTTGAGGGTGAGTAAAACATGGTCTAATTTTCATTTTTGGGTGAACTAACCCTTTACTTTATTAAAAAATGTGCTGATTTTATATCCGAGTTAGTGCTGGCTGCAGATAAAAGTTTTAATTTTTGGTGATTTTAATATCCATGTTGATAATGAAAAAGATTCATTGGGATCAGCATTCATAGACATTCTGAACTCTTTTGGGGTTAGACAACACGTCTCAGGACCTACTCATTGTCAAAATCATACTCTAGATTTAATACTGTCACATGGAATTGATGTTGATGGTGTTGAAATTATGCAGCCAAGCGATGATATCTCAGATTATTATTTAGTCTTGTGCAAACTTCACATAGCTAAAACTGTAAATTCTACTCCTTGTTACAAGTATGGTAGAACCATCACTTCTACCACAAAAGACTGCTTTGTAAGAAATATTCCTGATTTATCCCAATTCCTTAGCATATCCAAAACCTCAGAACAACTTGATGATGTAACAGAAACTATGGACTCTCTCTTTTCTAGCATTTTAGATACGTTTGCTCCTTTACGCTATAAGAAGATTAAGGAAAACAGTCCTACACCGTGGTATAATGAGTCCACTCAGCAACCCTAAGAGAGCATGCCCGGAAAATGGAGCGGCAGCTGGAGGAAAACAAAACTAGAGGTATTTCGTATTGCTTGGCGGGAAAGTTACCTATCCTACAGAAAAGCATTAAAACTGCTAGATCTGATTACTTTTCA
This sequence comes from Sinocyclocheilus anophthalmus, assembly GCA_018155175.1. NCBI lineage: Eukaryota > Metazoa > Chordata > Actinopteri > Cypriniformes > Cyprinidae > Sinocyclocheilus > Sinocyclocheilus anophthalmus. Next base: position 985,634 of record JADLZN010001098.1, on the reverse strand, counting down.
TCTCTTTTAGAAGAAATCAAACACAATCCCAGGCATTTATTCAATACAGAGTCTAAATTAATGAAAAATAAAGCATCAACAGGTGTTGACATTTCCCAACAGCACAACAGTAATGACTTTATGAACTACTTTACTTCCAAGATTGATACTATTAGATATAAAATTGTAACCATGCAGCCGTCAGCTACAGTATTGCATCAGATAGTGTGCTATAGATCACCTGAGGAACAATTCCACTCATTCTCTACTATAGGAGAGGAAGATTTGTATAAACTTGTTAAATCATCTAAACCAACAACATGTATGTTAGACCCTATTCCATCTAAGCTCCTAAAAGAGGTGCTTCCAGAAATCATAGATCCTCTTCTGGCTATTATTAATTCATCATTGTCATTAGTATATGTCCCCAAAACCTTCAAACTGGTTGTTATTAAGCCTCTCATCAAAAAAACTAAACTTGACCCCAAATAACTAGTTAATTTCAGACCTATCTCGAATCTCCCTTTTCTGTCCAAAAACTAGAAAAGGTAGTATTCTCACATTTATATTCCTTCTTAGAGAAAAATGGTATCTGTGAGGATTTCCAGTCAGGATTTAGACCGTATCATAGTACTGAGACTGCTCTCATTAGAGTTACAAATGACCTGCTCTTATCATCTGATTGTGGTTGTTTCTCTCTATTAGTGCTATTGGATCTTTAGTGCTGCGTTCGACACTATTGACCACAACATTCTTTTGAATAGACTATAAAACTTTGTTGGCATTAGTGGAAGTGCATTAGCATGTTTCCATCGTACTTGTATCAACCGCCACATTCGTAGCAGTGAATGAAGAGGTATCATATCGATCACAAGTGCAGTATGGAGTACCTCAAGGCTCAGTACTAGGGCCGTTACTCTTCACGCTTTACATGTTACCCTTGGGAGATATCATCAGGAAACATGGTGTTAGCTTTTCACTGTTATGCTGATGATACTCAACTATATATTTTCTTTTTCTTCGTGGCCCGGCGAAACATACATAATTGAAAAACTCGCGGAATGCATATTGATATTAAAATTCAAAACTGGATACAGTTTTTAAAAAAATTTTTTTTTTTTTTTTTTCTACTGCTAAAATTTGAAAAACTGAGGGTTAATTATAGGAGGACCGAAACTCTGCATTTAATACCTAGAACACTGTCTAACACTTGATGGCTGCTCTGTCAATTCTACGTCATCAGTTAGGAACCTAGGTGTGCTTTTTGATAGCAATCTTTCCTTTGAAAGCTACGTTTCTAGCATTTGTAAAACTGCAATTTTCACCTCAAAATATATTTAAATTACGACCTATGCTGTCAATGTCAAATGCAGAAATGTTAATACATGCGTTCATGACCTCAAGGTTAGAATATTGTAATGCTTTATTGGGTGGTTGATCTGCACGCTTAATAAACAAACTCCAGCTAGTCCAAAATGCAGCAGCTACAGTTCTTACTATAACCGGAAGTATGACCTATTAGCCCAAGTGCAGTATGGAGTGCCACAAGGCTCAGTACTAGGACCTTTGTTTTTCACGCTTTACATGTTACCCTTGGCAGATATCATCAGGAAACACGGTGTTATCTTTCACTGTTATGCTGCTGATACTCAGCTCTATATTTCTTTGCGGCCCGGCGAAACATAATAATTTATGTTTAATGCCATTAGTTCTGTCAACATTGCACTGGCTCCCTATTAAACTTCGTATAGATTTTAAAATCTTGCTTATTACTTATAAAGCCCTGATTGGTTTAGCACCTCAGTATTTGAACAAGTTCTTGTTGCATTATAGTCCTCCACGTCCGCTGCTTTCTCAAAACTCTGGCCATTTGATAATACCTAGAATATCAAAATCAACTGCGGGCGCCAGATCCTTTTCCTATTTAACACCCAATCTCTGGAATAAACTACCTATATTGTTCTGGAAGCAGACACACTCTGTCAGTTTAAATCTAGATTAAAGACCCATCTCTTTAACCTGGCTTACACATAACACACTAATACGCTTCTAATATTCAAATCTGTTAAAGGATTTTTAGGCTGCATTAATTAGGTCAACCAGAACCGGAACACTTTCCATAACACCCTATGTACTTGCTACATCGCTAGAAGAACGGCATCTACGCTAATATTAGTCTGTTTCTCTCTTATTCTGAGGTCACCGTAGCCATACGGATCCAGTCTGTATTCAGATCAGATGGTGACTGCATTCACCCGGATCCAGTACGTATCCAGACCAGATGGTGGATCAGCACCTAGAGAGGACCTCTACAGCCCTGAAAGTCAGCAGAGACCAGGACAACTAGATGAGCCCCAGATACAGATCCCCAGTAAAAACCTAGTTTCAGATGGCCACCGGGACAAGACCACAGGAGCCATTGAGTCCTCTGCATAATGTGACTTTGCTGCAGCCTGGAATTTAACTGCTGGTTCGTCTGGCCAGAGGAGAGCTGGCCCCCTGACTGAGCCTGGTTTCTCCCAAGGTTTTTTTTTTTTCTCCATTCTGTCACCGATGGAGTTGTGGTTCCTTGCCGCTGTCGCCTCTGGCTTCCTTAGTTGGGACACTTCATTTCCAGCGATATCGTTGACGTTTGAGCACGGGGGATTTACTATTTAAACTGAACTGATCTGGATGATGACATCACTGAATTCAATCAGACTGCCTTTAACTGAAAAATTTGTGTTTACTATTGTCACTTTGCCTTATTGACACACTATTTTCCAATTTGATAATACTGTAAAGTTGCTTTGACACAATCTGTATTGTTAAAAGTTCTATATAAATAAAGGTGACTTGACTTGACTTTAAGTTAGGACTTTAACTCGGGTCACACAAAGTGCTGCTGCACAGAATATCGGAGCACTTACCCACAAGGTTAAGCCTAAAGTATCCTTTATTTTTGAACATTTATGCTAGCGTATGAATACAGTCAAACACCTAGCCTTTCAATGTATACTCCATTTGATAACGTGCGCGATCTCAGGTGGTCGACACATGCGCTCTATAAAGGTTCATCTTACTTCGGTGTCTGTGATATTTCTGTAGAAGTTATGACCAATTAAAATATCTTTGTACTCTTTTAAACTAAAGTTGCTGCTATCTTATAACACTCTCTCACACAAGCGCTTGTCAGTGCAGTCATCTGTTGTTGCAGTCTCCGTTATTTTGTTGCTGTTGTTTTCTCTCTCTTTAGTTTCGTTTTCTACTGTGAAACAGCAGCCCGGACCAGTTTTGCCACCTTGTGGAACAACTGATTAGCGTAAAACTTTAGTACGCGTGTGCAATCTGCGTGGACAAAGTTTGCAAGATTACAAAAATTGGGTGGTGCGCGTACAGTATGTGCATACTATTCTGATGAAGAAATTCACGCACACTGTACGCATATGTTAGCGTATGCATAAAAATCGAAGTATACTTTGGGCTTTATGATGCTGACCAATTGTATCAGCATATGCATTCCCTGGGATTTGAACTCGTAACCTTTCCATCAGTGATAACACTACTGTTTGGCCCTGTTTACACCTGGTATTAAGATATATTTTGGTTGATCAATCACATGCAGATAACGGAGACACATTCCCGTTTACACCTGGTGTTTGTATCCATCTCTTTTGCTCACTTTCAGGCAGATCTATGGGCCTTTTCTGATCTTTTGATCAAATATTGCGAAATAAGCTTGTGCAATTTGCATAAGATTGCGAAAGGGGACAACGGAACTCTATCCCCACAAAACTACGTTGAGCGCTGTGGGTTTGTGTTAGAATCAGTGCTGGTAAGAGAACATTGTGCTTTTTACATTTTTTTCACCTTCAAACTAAACTTACAATTTCAGATGGCAAAAGTTTATATCCCATTTGGCTAGCATGCTTCAACAACAAGTCCAGTAATGTTTAAGAATTAGGTCACTACGTAGAAAGGATGCGGTCTTTGGTGGCTGTTTGAAAGCGTTCAACCACATAAGCATTTACAGTGCAAAAGTAATTCGATCCAATAAATATTTGAGAAGTGATCGAAAGTGGACAAGCTCAAAACATTTCAGATCCCATTTATACCTGTATTTAGCATTGTCTAATTGTGATCGGATTGATAAAAATGCATATTAATACCAGGTGTAAATAGGACCTTTGTTACTATCTATGCAACCGGTGGTGACAACATAAAGAGAAAAACAGTAAAGGAATCCACAACATCCCACGATTGCTCTGATCTGTTTACCCTGTGGATGCAATCTCTGCTTTTAGTAGAACAACTTCTGAAAAGGCCACTTTCATGTTCTTATAAGCTCAACAATCTGTGGTTGTCAGAGATCATATCATATCCAAGATGTCTCCGGGTGATCCGACATATACTAAAACAAAGTGTGAAACTGGTTCCAGTCTGGCGCAAAAGGCAACTTCAGATAATCTGAAGTTGCCCCCGGGCGCCGCAGCAAAAAATGGCTGCCCACTGCTCCGGGTGTGTGTTCACTGCTGTGTGTGTGCACTAAGGATGGGTTAAATGCAGAGCACTAATTCCTAGTATGGGTCACCTACTTGGCCACATGTCACGTCACTTTAGGGATCAGGAGGAGTTACTGTACAAGAGGTCAGTGGGTCTCTAATGGTGTGTGCGGCAGCAGATGTCCTACTGAAATCTGAGAGCTTCATTGGTCTGCCAAAAACAACACTGACCTCAGGAAAAACTTGCTTAGTTGTTGCTGAGGATATTGTTTTGGTCAACCATGTATTAGGTCAGATCAGATAATCATTCATATGATATCCTTTTATCTACTTTGTTGGCTAATGTGGTTGCTTAGGTGTCCTGTGGGTTTTGGTGGTTGCTTATTGGCCTCAAAGAGTCCATCTTCAAGTCTCTATGATATTCTTGTTCCTAAATATGGCTCAGGTCAATCTTTCAGTCTGTGTCTACTGGATATTTTATCTACCAGTCAAAAACTCCTTAACAAGTCACACAATTTGAGGTATCATTACTTTTTATAGTACAAACTATGCATACTTAAATTTAACACTTTAAATTTCGAAATAGTAGGAGACATAGGAATAGTGATGATTTCTTTACCAAGCACCACTAATAATAGTAACAACTCTGCTGTAAAGTAAGGAACGATCTTGGTCTCCCACGAAGAGAACAAGTGTTGAAGTGCAATGTTTACTCTCACACCAGTTTTGTGGCACCTCACACCTCTTTTCCCACCACTACACCTTCACACTTGTCGGTCACACACTCATCTCCCTTATGTTTATGAGATTTGCATGTGGTAGAGTGAGGTCAAATCCCAACCTGAGGTGCGCTTCCCAAAATCATTGTTAACTAACTACAGTCGCAAGTTCCATTGAACCATAGTTCAAAAATCATAATTCATGTGTTGTTTTGCAGTGGAACTCCTCTTGCAATTCTTTGTTCCTTGTAGTTGTAATGAAAAAACTTTAAACAGCACAGTAAAATGTGAACAGAGATAGAAACTTCTTTGTAACTTAACTCGCTGCGGCAGTTGGGACTATGTACAACCTCTTATCACTGGAAATCAAACAATAAAATCGAAACCACACTGCACTGCAAATGCCTCCTGCTATCACGGTGATGGAAGTCCAAGGCTTCCACTTCCACAACAGGCCATAAAGAATGGTACTGTTGCTCTTTGAAGCCAACTGATTGTTTAGCAGTTTGATGGGACAAAGTCAAGGCAATCAGCTGATGAAGAGCCCTCTGTCAAAACTAATCCTATAGCCCACCCTTTCGCTACCCTCTTCCACCTTCCTTTTTCCACACAGCTAGTGCTTCAAAGTGCCGTTGGCTGATTCTGGGACAGAGATATTTATCACAAGGCCTGACAGATTACCTTTATGGCATGTATCTGTTTCAGTGGCCCAAGATTTATGAAGCTTCCCTTCCCCCCCAAATCTCAAGTCCTGCAAAGTGTCTGAGGAAAAGGGGGTTTCCATCAACAGGACCTAGATCCCTGAATGATGTCACTCCTCAGCTGGCAGCCGATGGGGCCCATGAGTCACGGGGTCATAAAAAAACATCTGCTCCGTTCTTTACAGTGCTGTCCTGTCTGGAAGAGTCTCGGCTATTAGTAGAGGAGAAGTTGTGAAGAGTAAGACATCAGGTCAGAGATGTGAGAGGAATGTTAGAGTGAAACGTAATTGATTTAAGAACTTCTAATTTGCATTTGTAAATTTTTCCTTTATTTTGAATCAAGAGACCCAAAAATGTTGTCAAAAGAATTTTCACTGATCAAATTAAGGCAATTAATTATAAATCAAATACACAGACCTTGTATAGACACATGCCATATTGCATCATATTTTGCCCGTAGGGAGCTTGGCAACTAAAAGCCCATTAACAGAAGTGCTAACATACACTTTAAATATTTATTAGTCAATTCAACAAATATGTCTGCCAGCAGCCAATCAAATTTCATCATCTAATAACTTAAATTGTGAATGGATGATCATTATGAAATCTGGCAAATTTTTATCTAAATTAGACACTGTACCACATTTTGTTAGAATTGGCCACATAGTGGAGCTCAAAAACCAAATGCACCCTTAAAATGTTACATCACATAAATGTTTTATATGGCTTCAGAAGATTTGAAATATAGTGTGTAAGACATACTGATTTATCAGTTTTACACTTTTATGCTGCTTTTGTGTGATTTTTTGAGTTTGGCAGCATGTGGGCAAAACCAACCCCATCTCATGGCAATTCGTACATATTTTAGGAGGTGGATAATTTGTATGAATTCGTATGACCTCGCTCGTACAAATTAGTACGTTTTGTGAAAAATTTTACGTATTTTATGAGCTTTTTTATGCGATATGTACATGCTGTTCATCACATGGTTTGTCCATTGAATTAAATATTTTGTTTGTTAATACATTGTGTATAAGAATTAAATGAGCTCTAAAAATGCTTGTACACAGTGGTAGGGATATAGGGTTGTGTGTTTCTATGGCAGAGAGACATTTAAAGAGACAGTGAAAAAGAAAGAGTGCAGGGAGGGTTATTTGTACGGATGTCTGAGCGTCTAAATTTGGGGTGTAGTGTGATTTGTGATATTTGTGACTGTCGGCAAGACTTTCTATCTTTAGAGCCTTGTTTGTTTATTCATGTGTCTAAATTTGTGTTTGTGGAGTCTACACTTCTGTCTGGGCTCCATTTGTGCCTATTTAAGGATCAACTGCCATTTCTACCTGTTTGCACATGTGGGTACAGTCACTTACAGTATTCCGACATTTAAGTCATACATAAAAATATCAAACCAAAAATAAGCTTTTCTCAAAGCTAACTTTTCTGAGCCATTTCTTTGTCTGTCTCTTCCAGTTGGTATTAAAATGCTTTTGATGTATAAAGTTGATTCCTCTTAAAGGGAAAATTCACCCAAAAATGACAATTTTGTCATCATTTACTCACCCTCAAGTTGTTCCAAACCTGTATCCTGTTTGAGCAAAAAAGAAAATATTTTGAAGAATGTTGGTGACCAAACAGTTGACGGTACACCTTGACTTGTTTTCATATTTTGTTATCTAATATAATGATATTTATAGATTTTAAAGTGTGTCTTGAATGTCCAAACGCTTGGGCCTCAGTAAGTATATGTATGTCTTTAGTATGCCTGTGTAGTCGTATAAATAACATGGATGATTATGTAATGCCATAGAGAAATTTACATTGTCAACCATAGGTCCTTCTTCTTCTCTTCCATCAATGGGCTTCGTACAAAGCCACAGAGTTTGCTGTGTCGTCATAACTTTTTTATTTCTAAGCATCCTTGAAACTACTTCTATTAGCATGTATAACTGTGATCTGAAGCCAATGATTGGGCAAGAGGTCATGTTTTTACATTTATTAAATCATAATTTAATTGATGTGTTGATTCTTGTGCTAATTTTATCAGTACTATTTTGCAAGCATTACTTGCACCAAAAAGAGGTGTTCATTACAATGATTTTAGTGAGTTAATATTGGCTTAGGCACTCAATACTTAACCATGGTAAAATAAAAAACATTTTTGTTTTTTGCTTAATTGTATAGAAGAACCATATGGCATCAGACCGGTTCATTACTGAGTGTTAAATGAATGCATACTGACAACAGATATATTTTAGAGAGAGAAGAACAGACTGTTAAATATATACTGTAAAATGTGCAGTGGTGTCTCACAAGTGCCTCTATTGTTAGATAAGCTATTTTAGCTCATAGATACAGCCATTTCAAAAGAAAGAAAATAGATTTGAATATAGGTTGTCTCTGACATCTGCTCAAGTATTGTATGTACTCAGACCAGCCACAAGAATGATTAAGATGTGAAATGCCTTGCGTAAGTTCTTAAGCATATCATATTAGGTGTATCATAGATCATAACTTCATTATGTGCAGGTAGAGGCTCATGATCTGTTATGCAACAGCAACTTTATTGAAATAACACAGGGTTTAGATTTGGTGAGGTTTCGACTCAGGCTGTGACTTGCACAAAGTTATGAAGCAATTTGTGATCCACCTTCATTTTATGTAGAACTAGATTTTGAAGATTTATTTGGAGTTCTCAGCGAATAATTTTGACGAATCGCTCCCTATGTTTTAAAAAAAAAAAGAAAAGAAAAAAAATAGCAATTGCAGTAATGCACTTTTAACATTTCACAGCTAATGTTACTGGCTTCTTTAAGTTAAATTGCATGAGAATTTACTCATTTTTAAGTAGACAAAAGCATCTGCTAAATAAATAATGGTAGATTATAATACATAATATATATACAGTGGGGCAAAAAAGTATTTAGTCAGCCACCAATTGTGCAAGTTCTCCCACTTAAAAGATGAGAGAGGCCTGTAATTTTCTCATAGTTGAGGTATACCTCAACTATGAGAGACAAAATAAATAAAAAAATCCAGAAAATCACATTGTAGTATTTTTAAAGAATTAATTGGTAAATTCCTCGGTAAAAAAGTATTTGGTCACCTACAAACAAGCAAGATTTCTGGCTCTCATAGAAGGGACCTTTAACTTCTTCTTTAAGAGGCTCCTCTGTCCTACACTCGTTACCTGTATTAATGGCACTGTTTCATTTTCGTCTTTTCAGTAAAAGACACCTGTCCCAACTCAAATAGTCACAACGCCAACCTCCAACATGGCCAGACCAAGAGCTGTCAAATGACACCAGAAACAAAATTGTAGACCTGCATCAGGCTGGGAAGACTGAATCTGCAATTGGTTAGCAGCTTGGTGTGAAGAAATCCACTGTGGGAGCAATTATTAGAAAATGGAGTACATACAAGACCACTGATAATCTCCCCTCGATCTGGGGCTCCACGCAAGATCTCACCCCGTGGGGTCATAATGATCACAAGAACTGTGAGCAAAATTCCCAGAACCACACGGGGGGACCTAGGGAATGACCTGCAGAATGCTGGGACTAAAGTAACAAAGGCTACCATCAGTAAGACACTGCGCCGCCAGGGACTGAAATCTTGCAGTGCCAGACGTGTCCCCTGCTTAAGCCTGTACATGTCCAGGCCTGTCTGAAGTTTGCTTGAGAGCATTTGGATGATCCAGAAGAGTATTGGGAGAATGTCATATGGTCAGATTAAACCAAAATATAACTTTTTGGTAAATACTCAACTTGTCGTGTTTGGAGGAGACAGAATGCTGAGTTGCATCCAAAGAACACCATACCTACTGTGAAGCATGGGGTGGAAACATCATGCTTTGGGGGCTGTTTTTCTGCAAAGGGACCAAGACGACTAATCCGTGTAAACGAAAGAATGAATGAGGCCATGTATCGTGAGATTTTGAGTGAAAACCTCCTTCATCAGCAAGGGCATTGAAGATGAAATGTGTCTGGGTCTTTCAGCATGACAATGTTCCCAAACACACCGCCCGGGCAACGAGGAGTGGCTTCGTAAGAAGCCTTTCAAGGTCCTGGAGTGGCCTAGCCCGTCTCCAGATCTCAACCCCATAGAAAATCTTTGGAGGGAGTGAAAATCCGTGTTGCCCAGCGACAGACCCAAAACATTACTGCTCTAGAGGAGAACTGCATGGAGGAATGGGCCAAATACCAGCAACAGTGTGTGAAACCTTGTGAAGACTTACAGAAAACGTTTTGACCTCTGTCATTGCCAACAAGGGTATATAACAAAGTATTGAGATGATTTGGTTATTGCCCAGGATACTATTTTCCACCATATTGCAATATTCTTTTCAAATCCTACAAAATGGATTTCCTTTCTGTTTTTTTTTCCTCATTTTTGTCCCTCTCATAGTTTGAGGTATACCTATGATGAAATTCAGGCCTCTCCATCTTTTGTTATTGGGAACTTGCACATTGTTGGCTGACTAAATACTTTTATTTCCCCATGTATTATAATGGACCCCTGTCCACCAAACCAGTCATAAGTAGCCAAGGGTATATTTGTAGCAAATGAGCCCATGGGCCATGAATTGGTCAAATTATATTTTTTCCTTTATGCCACAAACATTAGGGATATTACTCAGATCATGTCCATGAAGATAAGTTTGTAAATTTCTAACCGTACCGATATAACATACGTAGTCTTTTGATTTGTAATATGCATTGCTAACTTCATTTGGACAACTTTAAATGCAATTTTATTTAGATTTTTTTGCACCCTCAGATTTCAGGGATTTCAATTACAGATTGTCCCAAAATATCGCCTATCCGAACACCATACATAATGGAAAAGCTATTTTTTAGCTTTCAGACATTGATGTTATACATCTAAATGACAAAAAGTAAAAAAAACTCTTAGTTACTAGTTTTTGTGTCCATGGTCACACACACCACACACACATCACAACAAACACACCCATAACTACTGTTCCAATGTAAGTTTGCATCAGGAAGATTTTTTTATATATGTTTAATACCCGAATTTCCCTTTGTGCTTACTCATCCGGCGGTATTTTATTTGATCAAAATAGAGAAAAAACCCTGTTATTTTGTGAAATATTATTGCAATTTAAAATAATGGTTTCTATTTTAATATCCTGTAAAATATAATTTATTTCTGTGATGCAAAGCAGATTTTCAGCATCATTACGCCAGTCTTCAGTGTCACATGAGCCTTCAAAATCTTCTATAATCTTCGATTATTATCAATGTTGGACGTTTGTGCTGCTTCTGTTTTTTGGAACCGCTGATCGGTTTTTTCCAGGATTGTTTTATTGCAATATAAATAAAAAACAGCATTTATTTCAAATGGCAATCTTGTGTTACAAATAGACTACCATTCAAATGTTATGGAGTCGAATTTGTTTCGCTTTCTTTTTTTTTTGAAGTAATGAATACTTTTTATTTCGCCTAGGTGTTGCTTCATGGATCAAAGTGAAGTAACGACTCATTTGTCTAAGACAAATATTTTAATTTTTAAATAATAGCTGTTATTTTTAGCTTTTATTCATAAAATCTCCTGAAAAGTAATCCAACAGTTTTCAAAAAAAAGACGATTGAAGCAGCACAACTGTGTTTCCATGACTGGTAATAACTCAGCATATTAAATGATTTCTGAAGGATCGTGTGACACTGAAGACGAGTAATGATGCTGAAAATTTAGTTTTGCATCACAGGAATAAATTATACTTTAAAGTATATCAAAAACAAAAAACAATATTTTACATTGCAATAATATTTCACAAAATTTGTTTTTTTTGAAATCAAATAGCAGTCGATAATGTTAGTACCATTTTAGGTGGGAACATCTATACTGAATAGCCATACAATATCGAAAATGTCAAAATGTAGTTTTTTTTTCACTTTTTTTATGGTTCTTCTGTAATTCTGTGGTGCTAATTATTATTGTACTATTTATTTTCACGTAGCATCAATTTTTTTGGTAAATATTTAGGTCAGGTAAATTTTTTACAATTTTAAAAAATTTTAGTACATATACGTTTTTGTACTAATTTATTTATTTGCTGTTGCTTTAGAAGGGATGAGAACATTCTAGAAGTTTCTGTGGCATTCTGAAATATCCTAGTGCTTTCTGGAACATTCTAGCACATAGTGGGACTAGTCCTCAAGCACCGAAAATCATCCAGCTCACTTTCTGACGTTTGGATGAATCCCTTTTGTAACTGTTTTATGTTTAACTTTTGTGGTAGCATCAGGTATTCTCCATGTGCCATGTCATTGTTATGCGTAACTCTTATCATATACAGATAGCATTGTTAGTTGTCAACTTTTTTTTAGTTTTCATTAGCACTGTCAATGATACACAAAACGTAATATGATTTCAGTATTCAGCATGTCAAACTTCATAAAGAAGCATTAAAGATAACAGAGAAACATAACTTTTATATTTAAAAAAATTACAGAGTCATATAATATAATAATTATGCTAAATTATTATTTTTTACAAGACATTACTAAGTGGCAGGTGAGAGAGAAAAAGAAAGAATAAAGGGCAAAAGTTGCAGCTCTGTTTGTGTCCATCAGGCAAGCCTGTAATCTAAAGAAAACGAAGAGACAGCCACAGACAGCTGGAGATCTCAGCAGCACCAGGAGGAGGAGGAACCAGGCCACCCTGAGTCTTTTTAACAGCAGCTGCTGTCAGGATGCTGCCATTTTCATTTGACTTAATGCCTGCTGTACTTGAACTTCAAACGCTTTAGATCTTAAAACAGCAGGATGTGTGTCAAATTGCTCAGGCCCGATGATGACTTGAGATTTTACACTTGTAGGAGGGAGGACACTTTTGTATGGTTTGATGTCACGTGGAGCCCACTCGTGTGCATACTTACGTAGAGATGCACACTAGCGCACGTTTCCTGACTGAGGGGCCGCTTGTTCATAAGAGGGCTCTGTTCTAAATTTCAGAGGCCAAGGTCACCAGACGTGCTCGTATGGGCAAGTTCCTCACTAATGAGCTCAATTATCAAGCTGAATGAGGGGAGAATATTTTTCCTGCTCACGTCCATGGTGTCAGGATTTGGTCTGTTTCTCTAAAATATGTTTTCAATATCGCCTGCTAGAATTCATTAGAAACATTAAAGGCAAGTGAACTCATTACTAGAAGTGAGTTCAAGTTCAGTCTTTGATCTGAACATTCAAGAACAAAGTGGCACATATAATCATACATTTTGTGCTTGGGTTTATATTTTAAGGAGAAAGCACAAAAACACTATGTGACGAGAGGGGCGGGGCCGAGAGGCATGGGAACGGAGCGAGGCCGGTGGAGTACATGCTAATGCGTGACACCTGCGCCACTCACCGGTCTCGAATCCCATGGAGGAGCTCCGGAAGGATAAAAGGAGGAGTGACGACAGTGTTTGACGAGAGAGGACCAGGCCTGGACTTTATTTTGTGTTTTGGTTCTGTTTGTGCTCAATAGTCATCCGTGGTGCCACTGAGCATGGCGGAGCAGTCTGCAGCCATGGACACTCGAGTGAGCTGCCGGGGGCGGGCGGACAAACTCACTGCCGGCTGCCTGGGATGTGGAGGGACGGCTGCCATCCGTAAGGGAGCGGAAGATTTCATATATTGTTTGTTAATGTATGCCACCGCCGCCGTTTGCCTGAGGCCAGAGCCTGCTGCCATCCGCCATGATGGGGAGGAGCAGGGAACAGGGGACTCCTGCCGGCTGCCCGAACCCGGAGGAGCCGTCGCCGTCCACCGGGCGGCAGAGGGGTGTCGGGCCGTCCACTGAGGGCTATTCAGTGCCGCCGCCAGGCATCGCGGGAGAGTTTACCCAGCTGGTGGAGGGCCAAGCGGCAGTGTGTCTGGGAACCGGAACAAGATTTTATTTATTTTTTCCTCTCTCCCCTCTCTCGTCTCTGTCTCTCCTCATCCTTCCGTCTCCTTTTCTCTCGCCTCATCTGTCTGTCCCCGCAGGTATGCCGCGGCCACCGTGATCGGCTCCCCCAGAGGGGGGAAGTAGAGCGCAGTCTCTGGGGGGACAGGAGGGACAGCAGAGAGCCGTGGGAACGGAGCGAGGCTGGTGGAATAATTGATAATGAGTGACACCTGCGCCACTCACCGGTCTCGAGTCCCTCGGAGGAGCTCCGGAAGGATAAAGGGAGGAGTGACGACAGTGTTGGACGAGAGAGGACCAGGCCTGGGCTTTATTTTGTGTTTTGGTTCTGTTTGTGCGCGACAGTCATCCGCAAGGGGCTGTCGCGCTATTTTGTGTTTACTTTATTATTAAAGTTTTGTTTAAAAGTTCGCCGGTTGCCGGCTCCTTCTTCCTGATCTACAAACTGTGTTACACACAAGTTTGGTTTAGGGTTAGGGTTCGACTTTAAACATCTGTCATTATCTATTATAAGCTAACAGTTTTCTTTCTTACAATTAAAAGGAATAGTTTACATAAGTTTATTTTGTGAATCCCCTTGTGAAAAGAAGTACAATTTATCATACTTTTAAAGTACTTACTACAAATATATGTCATACTAAATGTTGTTTTTAGCACTTAAAATGTAATATTATATTTATATTAAATGCAATTTTAAAGCTTTACATTGCATTTTGTCTTACTTAATTAGGACTTAAGTGCATATTTATATGTAATTTGTTAATTACTTCTATTGTCTTTAGAATATTGTTTAGAATATTGTTTTTTTTTTAGAATATAAGTTTACTGCTATATGTACTGATAAGCATTTATGGTACTAAACTTGTATGTCATGTTTTTAAATATTTGTAATTACACATTTGTAATGATGATGATAAAATGTTGTACATTTAAAATATATTACCTTTAATTGTAATATTGGATAACACACTAAATCATCTGCTTTAGTAGTCAACACATCAAAATATTACTTAAAGCAAGACAAAAGATTATTAAAACATAATGGTTTAGAATTTACTTTAAAACTACACATTTCATTTGACATTACACTTAAGTGGACTTTTCAAAAAGGTGTTAAGGAACATATTTATCAAAGTGTACTCTAAGCACACTTAAGTTGCCTTTTATTCCATTAATATTATCTGCAAGTACAGCTGTTAAAACAACTACTTTGTGTACACTACACGTGCCTACAATGAGGCGCACTATTTTCAAGAGGAACTAAAAAAAGATGTTTTGTAAATGTTCATGCTGCTCTTTTTCATATGAAACCACATCTACCACCTACCATATTTATGAGGCTCTTTCAATATCCCATAAGTACACACAACCCACAAACAATAAATATGAAGTAATTAGTTAATTAAAAAATAATATAATATTATTTTAAAAAATGGATCAGCCCCTAGATATGAGAAGCAATTGCAAGAGGCATAAAGTCACAATTATGTTTCCTCTAGCTTGTGTTCACTGCATGCTTTCATTACAAGCATTTACAAATAAAAAAAAGACAACATGACAGAATTTACTGAGAGTCAGTGATGATAGAATTAACCAGTTAAACAGTCCCAGAAAGACAACTCAGGGTAAAACATTCCTTCACTGTATATTGCTTTTCTCTTTCACTGGATAAACTCTGTCCATCTCCCTCCCTCCCCCTAACCTCTCTATAGTGCTTATCCTCCTCTGACCCTGTGCACGACCCTTATGACCCCCTGATCGTTATTCTCTGGAAAAAGAAGACAAGAAAGTAATCCTCCAAATGAGACCAGCCTAAAACCATTAGTTTGGATAATGAGAAAGAGAAACTCAACTCCAAATTACAAAACAACTATAATAACAAAAGGAAATCTTAAAGTATATGGTACGCTTTTGTTATGTGGTGAATTTTACCTCTTCCATGATCTATACTAGTTTAGTTAATGCTTAATATCTTAATGACACATTACATACAATAAAATGCTAGTTAGTTATTTAATGATTGCAACACTACCTTTAGTTCTGTTTCACTCGGTCACTCACGTCAGTGAGCAACGAATTGGGATTTCGCCTGAGAGCCCTATCATCTTCGAGTGCAAACTAAATGAGCCAATGCACATTTGCATGCGATAATTGCATCCAGCTGCTGCTCATCATGACACAAGCATAAGTAGGCAGCAGGTGCAACGCATATTCAGCTTTTCGCTTCAGAGTCCGAGGAGTTCTATTGTTATGCTCTGCCTATTGTCCAAAGAGGATTCTGACCGAGTCTACGAGCACCCTGGGAAGAGGCTTCTTCTCACTGGTGTTTGGTGTGACTCACTGCAGCGGTGGTTCCCCTGTGCGCTTCAGTACTTAAAGAGCTAATTTCCCTAAAAGAGCATACATGGGTGCGTCTTTATAACCGCGACGGTGGCATCTTCTAAGATGCCGTTCACGACGTGATTTCTGGATGCCCGCAATAACCCACGATAACCCGCGTCTCCCATCCCAGGCCTGTAAGTTCTCGACCGTTCTTATGGCCAAGGCTTACGGAGCCACTGGACAGGCTGCCTCCGCCCTGCCCGCCATGGCACTCCTGCATTTTACCCAGGCCAAGGCACAAAAAGTTGCAGGCGTGGTAGTTCTTACAAGGGCTGATGCAGGAGCTGCACACAGCGTCGGACCTTGTCCTGAGAGCGACGAATGTCACTGCGTGCTCCCTGGGTCAGACAATGGCCATGTTGATGGTCAAGGAACGCCATCTCTGGCTGAACCTGGCAGATATGCGGGAGGCCGACAAATATAGTTTTCTCGCCTCCCCTATCTCCCAGGCCAGCCTATTCAGCGATGCAGTCAAGAGCTTTGCCCAACAGTTCTCCGCCACACGGAAGCAGACGGAGGCTATCAAGCACATTCTGCCGCGGCGTCTCGCTGCCGCCGAGCTTTCCACCCGCGCCAGCATACAGCTGCTCTGCCTGCTCGATCGCCGAGGGCGCCCCCCCTCTGGCTTCCTCCGCCCCTGCTAGCGCCTCCAGCAGCAGCAATCCACCAAGCCAAAGCGTGGAGCTGGCCGCAGGTGTACGTCGCAGCACCTCCAGGCCACTTGCCAAACCAGCGGCGTGGTAGATACAAGCTCCTCGAGAGCCGGTAACCCAGAGATGGAGTGGCAGCTCTTTGGGAGATGGTGACCGCACCACTCCCTTCCCCATAGGAGGGCAGGGTGAGAATGTTTTGTTTTCTTTCTGTTCCGCCTTCACAAGCTACCGTTCAAAATGTTGATGCAGAAACGCATTTTCGAATGCATCCATCCCTGAGATTGGTTTGCAGCGATCGATCTGAAGGACGCGTACTTTCATGTCTCGATTCTCCCTCGACACAGGCCGTTTCTCCACTTCGCGTTCGAGGGGCGAGCGTATCAGTACAAGGTCCTTCCCTTCGGGCTGTCCCTGTCACCCCGCGTCTTTGCGAAGATTGCGGAGGTGACCCTTGTTCCCATTTCGACGACTGGCTCATTCTGGCTCAGTCCCGGGAGCAGTTGTGCTAGCACAGGGACATGGTGCTCAGTCACCTCAGCCAGTTGGGACTTCGGGTCAACTGGGAAAAGAGCAAACTCTCTCCAGTGCAGAAGATCTCTTTTCTTGGTATGGAGTTGGACTCGGTCAACCTGACGGCACACCTCACAGAGGAACATGTTTGGTCAATGTTGAACTTCTTGAATTCTCTCAAGCGCAGGTCAGCGGCCCCACTGAAACAGTATCAGAGGCTCCTGGGGCATATGGCATCCGCAGCCGCGTAAACCAGCCCCCGCTCGGATTGCGTCATCTGAGCCATTTCCCAGCTTTAGCATCACCGCGAGTCCCGAGATAGCGTGCAGCTGCACCACCGGGTGACGATCACTCCGGCCTTTCGCCAAGCTTTCAGCCCGTGGTCGGATCCTGCATTTCTTCGGGCAGGAGTTCCCCTAGTGCAGGTGTCCAGGCATGCTGCTGTGTTCAAGGGTGTCTCTACTACGGGCTGGGGTGCCACATACAACAGGCATGTAGACTAAATCCTCTTCGCCCTAACCCCATACCCTCTTGGATCTCCTCTGGTGCTTACAGCCTTGAAGATGGCCCCTTTGGCTGTTTCAGTCTGCAGAGCTGAGAAATTGGTCGATAAAGATAGTGCTTCTTCTGCGCTGGCCTCCATTCAGAGGGTAGGGGACCTGCATGCATTTTCAGTCAATGAATTATGCCTGGAATTTGGGCTGGCTAACTCTCACGTTATCCTGAGACCCTGGCCCGGATATGTGCCCAAGGTTCCCACAACGCCTTTCAGGGATCAGGGATAAGGGATCAGGGGGTTGGTGTTAAAGAATTGTGTTATAATAACCCCTACAAATACAACTCATTATATACACTATAAACACTTTAAAGGAGACAGACATGTAGATGTTTGTGAAAGATGTTTTCTCTGTTTTGGAGGAATGATTATTTTTAAATCATACCCTATTTATTGCATCATAATTTGTTAATACTTTACTATATTTAATGGTGGATAATTTTATCAGTTGTTTATTGCAACAATACATAACTACAATAACTTTGTCTAGTGCTCTTATGAAAGTTTATAGCATGATTTGTGAAAATGTAGCTATACTGAATGACAGAGCATAGACTTCTTCATGGCTAGTTTTTGCGTATTTCCTTTCATTATGTAACCTACTTGTTCTATAGATCTGTGTGTACTAGTGTTAAATGCTACTGTTTTTGACAGCGTTGATAATGTTTATGACAGACAAATGTTGTATCCTGTCAGCAAAAACCTGTCCATGGGCTTTTTTGATTGCTTTCAGTTTAAGTGTTATGAAGTGTTGCCATATATTGATACTAAAACAAACAAAAAACTAAAAATAAATAAAAATAAACCGAAATTATTTCCAATCTTTTGCAAATAAGATAAGATAAAGATATCGCTGACTCTAAACTGCAACTTCCTACTTTATTAACTTTCTAAAGTGTTAAATTAAGTGATAAAAGGTCCAAAAACTTTTATAATAGCTGGATCTGGCAACACGAGGCTATGCCCGCGACCTCATTCACAACTCTCTCACGCCTCGTTCTAAACTGAATTATACATGTCATGCAGGCATTCATATGAGGAGTTTAACAGCAAATTAGTCAAAGAACACATTTTTTTTTTTGAACATGAAAAATTTACAGAGGTCCGGACATCATTGACCTCATAGCTGGTTGCCTGCAAGTGCTGCCCTCGGAGGAGGCAGACCAAGCCCTAGCTCTGCTCTGTCCCGTTCACACTTTACACATATATTGCATGGACCGTTAAACAGAGCTTTGTACCTCTGATCAGCTCTTCATCTGTTTACTGAGGCGCCTGCATAAGGGAAAGGTTGTTCCAAGCAGAGGTTGGCCCACTGGTAGTGGATGCCATCGTCTTGGCGTATCAAACCCAAGTCATGCCTTGCCCCCTCGGGTTGAGAGCACACTCGACAAGGAGTGTTGCTTCTTTTTGGGCATTGGCGTACAGCGCCACGCTGACAGATATTTCAAGAGCTGCTGGCTGGGCGACACCAAACATGTTTGCTAGGTTTTATAGCCTTCGTGTAGAGCCAGTGTTCTCTCGTGTACTCACCTCAAGTAGCCAGCAAAACCAGAGGAACTGCTCGGTGTCTCGCTTGCTGTGCCATTCCCCTCTACGGACCAGATACTTGCGCTTTTGTGCTCCTCAATCAGTTACCCATGGCGAACCCTGGTGGAGTTCCTGCCGCACCCTCGGCGGTCAGGCATGGCGGAGCATGCGCGCCAGTCTAACACTTGTAATACGTCTGTTGGTTGACACCTGTGCAAGGGTAGGTGCTCCATATGTTGTGGATCCCCACGGTGATCCCTGTGTGAGCCATGTGTCTTTCCCTTGGCCAAGACTCCACTCTGCCGGCCCTGCCAGTGTTGACTCCCTCCTACTTGGCCTGAGCACCTCAGAGACCATTCATATGTGTGTACTGCCCTTCAATGCCCCTTCCCTATTGTGTAATCTCCACATGATACCATCCCTGCGGGGAGATGTGGATTCCGCTGCTTCCTGGAAAGGTCATTCTTCCCATTGTTATCCAATAATCTGGTCTTACTGTATTGGTCTACCCGTGCAGGGTAGGCAAGTTCGGTCCTAGAGAGCCGCAGTCCTGCAGAGCTCAGCTCCAACCCTAATCAAACACACCTGAATAAGCTAATCAATGTCTTCAGGATTATTAAGGCTATTGGCAGGTGAGGTTTTTTTCAGGGTTGGAGCTGAACTCTGCAGGACTGCGGCTCTCTAGGGCCGAACTTGCCTACCCCTGGTCTAGTGGAACAACAGTAATAGACTCTCTCCACATAAGCCCTGTCCTATCTTCCGCCCCAGTTGCCGCTGGGGGACCAGGTGGCTTACTAGGGGCGCTGGAAAGGGCAGGAGTAGTAACGCTTTCTTAGGGATCTCAATTCGTTGGTCACCGACGTGACCTCGAGAGTGACCGACTGAAAGGGAACTTCTCGGCTACGTATGGTAACCCTCGTTCCCTGAAAGAAGGAACGGAGACGTCACGTCCCGTTGCCACCTTTTGCTTAACCAGACCACCAATCAGCGCCAGGTCCAGATCCTCTTTGGACAATAGGCATAGCATAACAATAGAACTCCTCGGACTCCTCAGCGAAAACCTGAATATGCGTTGCACCTGCTGCCTACTCATGCTCGTGTCGTGATGAGCAACAGCTGGATGCAATTATCGCATGCCAATGTGCATTGGCTCGTTTAGTCTACACTCGAAAATGATAGGGCTCTCAGGCGAGATCCCAATTCGTCAGTCACCGATGTGACGTCTCCATTCCCTCCTTCAGGGAACGAGCGTTACATACGTAACCGAGACGTTTCCCTTTTTTTTTATATTTACTGTATTTAATCCCATTTAAATGCCTACATTTGCACTTCAGAGATGTCTGTTTGGAATAAGTATGATAGAAAAAGCATTTTTTCCTTAAATATTAGAGGAACTAATGATAAAAGTAAAAAAGGAAGGTCCACCAATCCTTGAGCTGTTACTGACTGTGTGCATCATCTACTGCTCTACAGATCCTTACCAAAATAAAAATAAAAATCCCAGAGGATTTCAACATTTAAACATTCAACATTTTTTATGATGTTGTATGAATTGCACATGATGGAAGACATAATCACACAAAATTATTTCATGGCATTATACTGTAAAACTAAAATGATTGCAAAAATGTACTAGGACCCCTTTAAAGAATGCTGTATGTGTAATAGCAAATTGAAGATGTAACAAAATAAAGGGGACATTTATAGCACTGAGCACAATGCAGTGAAGAGCTCTTTAATGTGAACACACACACCCACTCTTGGAATGAAAAAGATCTCATTCTCTCTGCACTAATGTCTCTGTCAACAGTCAGAGAAGAGAGCAGTTAAAAGCAAATGAATTATATGGATTCACATCGACCAGTTGCATAATGAACAAACAAGAAGAACAAGGGATTTTGTTCATATGTTCCGTACTGGCAATGACTAGCAGCATTCAAAGGCCGAAACTGAACGTGGGAGGGTTCATGAGCGGGGGAGAGACTTAATGTGTGCACTGGGATGAGAGACAGCAGAACAATAATACAAACTGTGTTCATCTGCTCTAGCCACCCTAACCAGAAACTAAACGTCTGACAGAACATCCGTGCAAAAATGTATAGCAGTTGCACAACAATTAGGCATATATACTGATATATTACTATATTTTACAGTTTAGATAAGTCATCAAAATTATGAAGTGCTACAAATGGAAGTACAGGAATTATGCATAACAAAAAAAAATTAAGAACATCAATATCAGATCATACACTAGATTAAAAGTAGCCCTTTTTCTAAATTATAACTTCCAGTATTCTCTAAACCAACTTCCGTTTTTAATAATTATTTATTTGTTTATTCAAAAATATTATTGTTTCTGTAGAGTTGCACTACATGACATTTGAAATTTTACAACCTGAACTAACCTTATCTGATATTTTAAGATACTTATTGACCATGACTTTAATTTGGCAGACAAACGTTTTTCACATATTAATAAATAGTGAAGCAGTCATATTTTCCCACACTATTAAATACCTTTTTTTTTTCTTTAATCTGATAATTGTTAATTAAAACTAATTTTAAAACTAAAATACTGCATCACTTAAATAAAGTGATTATAAAATAAATGTAAACTGAAATGTATGATTATAAAATAAATATAAACTGAGATAACTGAGATAAAATATAACAATCTTAATCTTATTTTATTTCAGCTAGTTGCCAATGCATTATTTCATATTTTACTTTAGCTTAACTTGAAGTACTAAAATAATTGGAATTTAATAGCAAAAGACTAAAAAACTTACAGTAAAACCATTTTTATGCATTACTGTGAAAAACTGTTGATCAATCTAATGTATAGTTTTTGGAAGTAAAAGTTGTTGGATTTACTCTTTTATTTTTGCTTTTTCATTTTTACACTTTGTAAACTGTAAGATTTACAGGTTTTTCTGTAAATGTGTAAATTTTTACTGTATTTTGTACAGTATTCTGGCATTCACAGCTGTCAATTTTAGTTTGTACATTTTTTTTACCAGTGTACGTATAGAATTTGTTATTAATAGTTGTAGATCTTTTCGACCTCACACATCTTTTATTCATTCTAGCAGGTTTATTAACCACCTCTCTAAACATAAACACCCTCTCCAAACCGTCACTTTTCCCTAACGAAGTCTTTATGTTTAAAGCAGACATGCTGTCTGGACAGTGTCTCTGTCCAAGGGCCTCCAACCATGCTACCGGTGAGGGCACATCCTGTCCCAGAGCAGGGGGAGCTCTGGTCGTGGGAGGTGAGGCAGGCAGGTTAAAGGTTAGCGCCCCTCTCTCTTAAGTTTTAAAAGGCTAGGACACTGGTTATAGACCTGGGTCACTAGCCACTGACTTCTAGTGAGACTGCTGAGCCTCAAGCAGACAGCACTAATGGCTTCCGCAGCTATAAAAGACTGAAAGTGGAAATGATTAGCGGGCTCATTTGAGGGGCGATGCATGCTACCGCAACAACATGTTGGGCAGCATCATGGCGGAGACATTATATACACACAGAAGCACAATTGGACTTAACAGCCATGGATTGATTTACTCATCAATCACCACCACAGTTCACTTAGCATTTGACCTATATGAGCAAACAATGACTCTGTGTGAGCTCACTACATACCTGAGCGGCTGGCTATGGCCAGTACAGAGGGACAAGCCCATCAGCATCAAAAGATGGATGTACAAGGAAGAAGCTTTGTCTTTCATTTATAGCTCATGCACTCCGTCTTCCTCATAGATGTCATCACATATTTTGCATAAACATCATTCCTCTTTGTCGGCTCGCCAATTGTAATTTCAGCTCATTTTTCAAAGTCAATCCAAATCTTCGTGTGCTATTTTTTTTTCCTAATTATTGAGACAAACACATTCTGAAACAGAAAAAATAAATAATGTGGGCAACGGGTGAACTTTGTTTTTGTGCTAAATTGCATAAAATTATATCTTCCCCCCGCCTGACGACAGAATTATCCTGCTCGTGGCTCTTCAACAACTCCAGCTCTTGTTCGTTCCTGTCACATTAATACATTGAACACCAGATGATCGAACTGGGTAGCGGGGCCGTGCAGCACGAGTCGCCGGCGAGCTCGCTTCTGGCGATTGCTATCTCTTGCTTGCGCTCGCCGTCGTGCAGAGTGTCAGTCGTTCGTCTGAGCCTTCTCTTATCTGCCCTGGTAGTCCTGCGTACTTACTCGGGCGCGACGTGCGCTCGTTGCAACCGTCCCAGTGACCCTCGTAGCCCAAAGGGCCAGGGAAATATGAATTAAAAGATGACGTGCGTCTCAAGCGCTCGCTGTTTACGGTCGGTGACCCAGGCGCATGCACTCGACTCCCCAGCGCAGCCGCGACGTGGCCGGTGTCGTGACCGTGTGGTAAAGATGGGGATGTATGGAAGTGAAATAGATGGGTGGCACTGCATACATATACATGTACATATATATTTAAATGCTAAGTTCTGTGAAAAGCATTTCATTTTTTTTTCATTTCAGTCTCATTATTTTAAGGGCTCTGTATACCTTAGGGAATGATCTCAAACAAGTTTTTTTTTGCAGTATTTGTTAGTTTTTACATTATGTTTGTAATTATATGGACCTCAAACTATAACTCTGTTATAGGAAAAAACATTACAGTGATCAGTGATACAAAATTTTCCCCTACATATAGTGTAGCATATACTGTAAATATAGCGTGCAATAATATTTTCTAGTTTTTGTCGCTGTTACCCATTTTGGCACAAAAAAAAGCCTTGACACATTAGGCCTTAAATCAGATAATATGATTTCTTAAAAATCCCCTAATAATTTTTTTTAATGAAATATAGAATATTAGGCACCAGTGTTGGGTAAATTACTCAAAAAAAGTAATCCACTACAAATTACTAATTACTTCTTTAAAATTGTAATTTGATTACATTACTGCATTTAAAAAGTAATCAGATTACTAATTACTTTACTTTCAAGTTATTTTCAAGTTTACTTTACTTCTCAAGGTATCAAACCTATATCTTATATATTCCTGAAACGAATCACTAATATGAACGAAGATGACATGAGAAATATATCTAAAGAAAGCTTGAAGTGTCTATTTTCAAATGAAGTAAGGCATGTCGAAAACAAATATTCTCTGATAAAATAATCTGTATGAAACCAACGCGAGGTACAGTCTTTCCAGTCTGAGCTCATCTATCACTCATTGCGCTCTATAAGATAATCGTCCACGTGAAACCAGGCTTGAGATGCGCTACTCGGCCACTTTTAGTTTTTGGAAGAAGACGCGCTGTGAGGAATAAGCCTTGCATTTACCTCAGAAGAAGAATGCGATGCGACGCATCTTAATCCAGAGGAGGATCTCATTCTGATGAGTCATTTATTTTTACTTACGTATGTGTTACTGTGACATAAACTTGTACACATTCACTTGTTGAACTAACTAACTTGTAGACTAAAATATATGAAATCGAGTGCAAAATTTAAGTATGATAGGCAACCTGTCATTGCATCTAAATGTTGTAGGACTCATCTGCATTTTAGCTCGCAATCTCCGGTGATTTATGAAAGGGCATACTGACGCGCAAAACATGATTTTTACTTCATATTTTTAACACTGCAGTTGTAACTTAAGTAACGTAATTTGATTGACATTAGTAACTGTAATCAAATTACATAAATTTATAATGTAACGCATTACATTACTGCGTTACCAGGAAAAGTAATTCGATTACAGATTACTGTGTAACGCATTATACCCAACTCTGTTAGGCACAGATGCTGCTGCTTTCTGTTAATGTACATGAAATGAGTTCAGAATATTTTATTCATACATAATAAGGACTTCACTAAGGAACTCCTTAGGTTGCAAGTTTGTACTTGTTGCCGGTACCAACAGTTTGTTTTATCTGCGTCTTGTTGCGATGTGAAGAGTGAAGTCAAGCAGTTCTACATGTGTTATCTCACAAACAGATAAATCCCAGTTACTGAGAACGGCATGAAGAGCTGCACATAGGGAGATGTCCACGGTTACGTAACAAAAAGCCCACTCCGGTCTGAACATATCATAAACCATCCTGCTGGGTTCTGATCCAGAACAGCTAATCCTGCGTTTAAGTGGGTTATTCAGCGCCAAGGACACAGAGTTCCTCCCCCACTCGCAATGATAGTATTTGTCTCACAGTACCCAAAACATCTAGCATGGGACCTCTTACTTTAATTTCTGGAAGAACCTCATTAAGAAATAAGAAAGTGTAGTTTTAATGGTTATGATTACGCCAGGCCATTTTTTCAATGAAGTGTAGAGCTTTACCCATTCAAACCTGGCAGATCCCCAGTTATTCACTGAAACCGCAAGATCCCGAGTAACTCTTTCATCAGCATGGCCTATATCTTTTGTGAATGAACCAGCACATGACAGCACACTTCGGGTGAAAGGGGTGATGATAAGGAATTGACTTGCGGCTGGTCAATGTTTAGCTTGCATGTTTCAGAATACACCAACACATGATCAATGGTTTGGTTTGTGCAACAAAGGCAGTCCTTTAGCTTGATTCACAAACAGAGGAGAATGTCTCGAGGGCATCGGGAACTTTGCAGGGGCTGAGGTGCTATCAGTCATCATGTGTGAGATCAAAGAGCAGCCTAGAGACCGTCAACATTGGACGAAAACCAACAAACTGAATGAGGGAGGAAGGGAGAGAGGGAGAGAAAGAACAGAATGACGCAAGGAGAAATAGAATCAGTAGGTCATTGAATATTAACTAAACCATGTTTCCATTGAGCCAGTCAGAAGGATAAGGCTTTGATGAATGTTATCTAAAAGGGGGGGAAATGAAATCACTTTAATATCGATATCTAGTATCTTTAATATTGGCTTTTTCCAAACACAAATGAGATGTTTCTACCAAGAAAAATAAGGCTGAAAATGTCACATGCATCTTCTCTGGAGTCTCAGTCAAAAGTTGGACTTCTCAAGATGAACTCAAACATTTCTCAATTAACTGTTCCAAAAGCAAGTTATGTGAGCTTATCTCTCCCACATCTTTTAAGCTCTTGTGCTCTTATTGTTGCCATCAATTGTCCTCATTTTGTCCTGTTTTTTTTTCTCAAATTTTTTTTTTTTTTTTTTTTTTATAGAAATATTTTTTTGCTAAAATTATTACCAAAGAAACCTAGGAAAATGCCTACTAAACTAAATCAATGATTAAAAGAGAGAGGATTTTGTGCTTAAAGAATGACTGTCCTATTATATCCAATTATATATATTATCAGTGCTGCGTTTATTTATATTATATTTATTAGGATTATTATATTTATTATAGTCTATTTATTAATATTTATTATATAGATTAGCTTATATTATATTTGGACTTGGGCCAGTATAGCAACTGCCTAAAACACTGAAGTGACAACACAGCAATGCTCTGGAAACCACCCAAGCACTGTGGTGACAAGTTTTGTACCAGCAAACTGCACTCATATTTTCTTCTGAAACAAAACGGTAATTTATATATAGTATATCTTTATAGTACAAAAAAAAACATTCTTGCAGAGAAACATCATTGAGGTTTCCTCGCAGTGGCATTGACCATTTGACTATATGCAAGTTAAACGTGTCACTCCCTCCAGCCATGTTGACAAAAGACAGGGAAACACAGCCTGATGTGAGACACAAACACATTGTGCCTGCATGTGTGAGTCTGTGTGCCGAAGACTGATGGGTTTTTATGGCCTCTTGTATATGGCAGGAATTCAAAAGCTCCTGCCAATGAAACTATGAAGCAATTTATCAGGGGTTATCAAACAATCATATCAACATTAAGTCACTACAAAAACGCTCAAGTCTGGCTCCGTTTCCAAAACCATCTCAAACATGATGACAGATTTAAATAACTAGATTTGTGAAGAAAATGTGAGCGAATGTGTTTTTGGGGGTTTTTTTTGTAAACATTGTGAATAGTAATGGGTCCCAATGTTTGGAACATGTAATTTTCCTTCACATTACCTTCTTTTGTGCTCTGTAAAAGAAAAAAAGTCAGGTTTGGAATAAGATGGAATGACCATGTGTGTAAACAATGACAGAATTTTCTTTTTTGGGTGAACTATCCCTTTACTGACTGTAAGTACTTATTTATTCTTCACTATTTACGATGCTATTCTTTAATTTGTGTGATTTGAGCATATATATTTAAATGTTGCACATTTCACACAAAAAAACGAATGACATTTGATTCAAATTTTGCTGCACTTGTGTCTTTTGCAGTGTCTCACACATGACATTGCATTGTAAAAATGCAGCTCTCAAGTTAAAAGAAGTTGGACTTAAAAAAAAAACATTCCAGTGCCCTGCATCTTACATTTTTGCATATCACTGCACTATATTTCCATTGTTTTTCTATGTAACATGCAATGGACAGAAGCATTTGACCATTGTATGTACATCTAGTGTCTTCTACAGTGTCTTGTGTTGCTGAAAGTAGTTGACCTTATTAAAAAGTACATATCCAGATGGGTTTTCATGCCACTGCCCTGTGTAATATGGTTTTAAATGCAACAATGACCACCTGCTGATGATTTTTGCATTGCCCTGCGCACTAGATTGACATATTTCACCATTGTTTGATCGTTGACACTGCGTTTAAAAAAATGGCGTCTCAGAGACGTCAAGCAATTACACTTTAAAAACCATTTAAAACCTTTGAAAGTCTTGGTCACCATTTACTTTCATTATGCAATAGCGTCTGTCAGAACCACTATCATCAAAACGATAGATACTTAGCATAAAGTTTGGTTTGGCGGTATGGTTCTGTTCTGGGCAAAAAAACTCCCTGCCCATCCATGCAGCCTGTCATGAATGAGCAGGGAGAGCAGCAATAATAGCCCCCCTAGGGTTAAGAGAACAGAACAAGGCAGATATCATTAATGTACTTAATTATATTTAAGTGTAACACTTTATTCAAGATAAAGGAGTCTGATTAGCAAAGAATATCAGAAAGCCAAGTCCTGACTGTGGCGAAAGGAGGAGCTGGGGATGGAGGAGGGTAATTTGCTCCTGAGCAAGCTGAAAAGCTGCTGAATAATACTGAATAGAGCTTATATAGGAATGCTGCAATAGGTGTCGTATTCCTATAGGTAGATGTGATCAGCTGAGAATCAGCTGATGCAAGCTTGACTCACGTGACCTGTCAGAACTAACGCTAACGCTTAATTTATAAAACTCTCATTTCACCCTCCACTGCAGAAAGTAACACAGGTTTGGAGCGACATCAAAGTCAAGTAAATGATGACAGAAATGTATTACATTTTATTCCATTTTGTTCTAAACCCCTAAACCTAAATATGAGTGATTCTAATAATGATGCTTGCCTTTGTAAACACCACTAATTATGACAGGAAATGGGTTGGTCTTTAGAAACCAACATTGTGGTATTTAGAAACCATCACTATGTGTGTAATGAGATTTAATGTATCTTAAGCAATGTTCCCTCAAGCTTCCAGACGTACATTAAAAGCAGATTTGTGTCAGCACCAGTGCTACAAATGAGACCACACTGCTGTTGGATTTAATCCTATCAGCTTTCCCGCTAAAGGAGCCTGACATATTGCGTCACACACACATTACAAGAGACTTTAGGCTGTGCACAATTACACACACATTCCCGAACAAATCACATCAACAGGCAGAAACGATTTGCGCCAATTTGCTGTTAAACTCCTGCCATCTCTGGAACCGTATAGTATTGCCATTGTGACCACAGTGACAGATTCTAACCATGACGTCAAGTCGTCATAACACACCACCAATGTCCATTTCAGGATATGTCAAAGTTCAAGCATTTCAGTTACCTAAATGTTCCCAGAAATTACATAAGATGTGTGAAAGACGATTGACCAAGCATTGGTCACACCAAGGTCACATGATCTGCATTCGGGTCTGCTATTGTTCATTTTAAGACCCTTGCGAAAGTTGTCGTTTAAAATCTGTGTTCGGATGATTTCAGCCACAACATTACCTTTTTTTCAGTCAGACATGATTATGAAATCTGTTGTTTCTTTCTGACCACACTCAATGTAGACATTTTAGACAGTCCTTAAGGGACGTTTATTAAAAATGCTCTATTTTCTTTTAGGATGTGTGGAATGTGCTAACTGTGATATCTTCTTTCAACCACAAGACCATCTGAGCACTACCATATCAAACTGTCTATCTTGCGTTGTAAAAATACACATTATGGTTTGAGAGGAACTGTTGTTTATTCCTGAGTGGAATGCTAGATATGCTAAATTAGGTACAGACTGCATTCACTGAAACTGTTGTCTGTGCAGTTGGCTTTTCTGTGTGACAAAACAAAGCCTCTTAATGATGGGTTACAGTGACAGTGTTGCAGACATAATCAGGATTGTATCTGTGCAAGTACTCTTATTCTCATGTGGCTTATTCTCAGTCTTCCAGCTCAAATAATCCTGTTATGCATAACATTTTAAATCAAACCAACACCAAAAACCAAAGATACTAACTCTAAAATAATCAATATTCAACCAGCTAATTTTAATAGTAAAATAATAGTATAAACACTGGAATTAGCAAAAGCTGCAACCATTAACACTGTGATTTTTACAATCCAATAATTCATTTTTAATTTTCTCTGAATAGTGCAATTTGCTTAGCTAGCTAATATTTCTTACAAATTTCTTACAAAACAAAACCTACATTTATTTTTGCATAGAACATTTAACGTTCCACACAGAACATTCCAATAGCACAAAAACGTATATTCTTCTTGGGTTTTTTTTCATGTTCTCTGGCGGTCAACAGCTAGTCACTTTGTGAAAAATGTGAACAAATTCAGGCTTCAGGGTTTAGACCGGTCCAGTCAAGAATGTGCTATGAGCAGGTTTAGCGAGTTACTTTGTGTTGTTTAGTTATTTGGTGTAATTTGGTTGGATAGCATGAGAGTTACTAATCTGATAACATCTTGCAAGTGCAATCAGTGTTTTTGATTTTCACTGGGAATAGCTAACGTGCTAATTATTCAAACGTTCCCTTTTAGTATAACATGTTTTCCTCAACACTTGTGAATCCATACTTTTATGATGTTTGTGCACAAAGTAAAATTTCAAATTATTTCTAATGGTCTCTTTGCAACAAACATGTGCTTGCCAGATATCGTTTATGATAACATAGCTATCACTGAGGTATTGCATGTTAAAGTCAGCATGAAAGCAAAACTGACCCAGTATGTACTACAATATGCTCCCAGTCATAAATGGTGCTGTTGTAGGTGATTTCATTGAATGCTAACTGTAATGCAAGACACATTCAGGTTTTAATTAATGTCACATTTATTTTCCATGGAAAACATGGATAGCAGTCAGCAACCAAAACACTCATACACGCGGTACCATAAACAGGAGTGTTTATAGAGTAAGATAAAATTAAATGCAATCATAAAATGTACAAATCTAAAAGTAGATTACCCTGATAGTATTATAGTGGTGGCAATAAAGTACATAAAAACAAAGGCTGCTTCCTGATGTATAGATGTACAGAGCACAACAGTGACCAACCGCTTAAGGCCTTGGTTCTGGAAGTCTCTTCCCTATTCATTTTCCCACTTTAAAAAAATAAATAAAATTTTGTCAATAAAAAGTAATAATAAAGTATAATGAAAAATATTGAACCACATATTCCAATTAAAGAAAAAGGGGGGGGATAATAGAAAAAATAAATGGACAAATGGTATGGTGCATATGGAATGAACTTATTGTTGATTTGACGATATAAAATGGATCAGCTTTAAAAAAAATAATAATAATAATTTTAAAAAAAATGTGTTGTTTCACTGGCCATTTGATAGTTAATATTGAAATCTTCACTGTACAAAAGAATCTTAATTTTGATTGAGACAGAGGGGAAAGTTGATTGGGATTTTTACTTCCTGAACCCTACTGTTGCGCTCTGTCGTTTGTGGCGGATCTCTGACTGAATGACTCTGATTGGGCTTCTGAATAATGAGAAGCAAATTCAACATCTCATTGGCTGATCATCTCCGTCACTGCTGGTTAAACAGGAGGCCACATAGCCAAAGAACTTTGTACTAGAGTTTTTACAACATGGCACATCAGTGTTAATCAAATCAAATATAAGCACTGCAATAGGGGTTAACAAGAGATCACAAGTGCAATGCACTGTATGGCATACAAAGGTGATGTGTTATGGATAACAGGTCCACCTTTCTGTGACTAACAGTAAACAAGAGTTCACTGAACACCATCCATTTCAAGGCTGTGTTAACCAGGAACCAAAGACTTGCGGTTACACTCCAAATGATCATAAGGTGGACTACAGTTACAAGTAGGTTCAGTTACAGACTGAACACTTCAGCATGATGGAATAGAAGAACCACTTAGAGTGGGCATAAACACCCACAGGACTGCCTTTGTGACCTCAGCAAGGGGGCTTAATCACCAGTGTTAGCATGCTAGCATCATTAACATGTGGCTGCATAACGTTCATACATGCATTTCTCAGGTAGAAGACATGGGTAAATAAATAGAAATGCACCACTGTATCTGGTTAAAAAAATAAAAGCAGTAAATGATTTTTAAATTCATAATCAGAGGGTTTTGGCTGTGGAAGAGGTCAACAGTGTTCTTCACTATCCAGTTGAGCCATTTCGAGCGCTCATACTGTACAGTCAGCATTGTTTATTGGAGCACAACTGGGAATGTCATCCCAGGCTTTGTGATGAAGAGTCTCAGTAGCTATGTTTGCATTCAGACTTGCGAATTAGACTGGAATATTGCATAAAACATTTGCGAATAAAGTACTGTTTCCATTTCATGTGTTCCAGAGAACAAAATAGTAAATTCCTGGTAAAACTGGCGTAAAGAAAAACCCTTTTTTCCCCCTACATAATATATGATTTCAATGGTATGCAATGAAATCGGTCACCCAGTCACATGTTGAGGCACTTGAGTTTTGTTGCGCAACCAGGCATTAATTCGCAAATGTGTTTCCATTGTAGCTTATATGCATGTTTTCTTATTGAATAAAAAGACATTAACCTAAATTGATCTAGTGTGCAACTTTTATGTAATTTCCATCTAGTGTTTATGCAATATCCCAAATTTCCATGAAAATACATGGATGGAAACATAGCAGATAAGGTCCTCTAAATCTACTCAATGGCCCCAGAGAAGAAAATCTTTATCCTGAACCCTGTGACTTTTAGCAACAGCCCTGCATAGGTTATTGGGAAGCTAGTTGCACCTTTTGCAACCATTCACATCATCCTTACAGTAGCAACACTGTCCTTTGTTGATTCGTTATCAACTGACCATCATCCGCTTGAGGAGCGTGATGCTAAACAAGAGTCTATCACATTGTTCATGCCTCAGAAGATGGGTTTGATCTTCGCTACTGTATGCAGATATATTTCTTCCACCACGACTTCGAGAGCATTTTCATTTTATCAGCAGTACTGTGGACCTTCCGCTCTCGTCTGGATCTTCGATCGGATTGTCGGAGCCCGACGGAGATGGCGGCGTCAAACACCTCCTTAAGGTTTTTCTGTGTGAGAGAGGAGCATTCTATGTAGGCTACCGCTCCTATTTTGTCCGCCAGGGCTCGGGCGTCTTCTTCCGGGACGGGTTGCTCTCGGCGCCGTGCCAGTTCGATGAGGACCTTGACGTCCTGTCGTAGGTCGCACTGGGTGCCCACCAGCAGCACAGGTGTGAGCGGACAACGCCGTCGGATCTCCGGCACCCATTTTTCACCGATGTTCTGGAAGGAAGCGGGGCTGACGACGCTGAAGCACAGGAGGAGGACGTCAGTCCGCGTGTAGCAGAAGTGACGCAACTTATCGAATTCATCCTGAGGTAGAGAGAGAAAGAGGAAAGAGTATCATTACTGTTGTTTAGAGGGTTTCGTAACACAAGGACTCTCTCAAAAATCATTTGCGGGATTACAAATTGTTATTTTAAATAATAAAATCCTTTAACTAGCTCTTGGGGTGTTTTATAATTCCCTGAAACAATTAAGTGAAATTATAGGTTGGCGCTCGCAAAGAACATTGCATGTGGAACACACAGTTCACGCTTTAATCTTTTAAACTCGGCCAAAGTTTTTAACTCTGGCACACCCTGTCCCATTTATGCTGTACAAATGAATTGAAAGTATAAATCTGCTGAGCTTTTGGAGAGCAGGGCCTCTCAAAACTTTGAAAACACCAATTAAGCTTGACAGATAAGAAGCCAAACCTTGTCAATGTCTACGCTCCATCTACTTCTCATTATGAAATGCTAAGATTTAGATAACATTTGAAACATGAAAACAAAGAAGGTAAACCTAAACTGCGAATACAAATATAATGCTGTAAATAAATAAATAAACAGCTGCTGAAATGGTATTATTTCATATATTTTGTTAAATGTACTTTTACATATTTAACTATTAAGTAACCACGCATCACACATTAAACTTACTGAATGCACATGAATTTGTGTTTTAATCTAGTTTTAATTTATGTTCTTTAGTGTAGCCAATATGATTTTAATGCATGTAAGAATTATAAAATGTATGCATGTAAAAGATTTTACCACAAATATTTTCATATGAATTTTTTTAATGAATGTGTAATGAATGGTATATGGTTATTACAGCAATTCATTTACTGTATAGAATAAGTAAAGCTAGATATACTGTATCATTTCAGTTTTTACAGTAATATGCTCTAGCCACCAATTAGAGTAATCTATAAATAACTGTTAAACAGCCACTGCAGTAGTTTTTACAGTAACTAGCTAGAAATTATTACTATTAATTAAATGTAATAATAATAATTATTATTGTTTCTTCTGCTTGGTGTTGGATTTTTATATTTTGGATTCATATATTAACCCTTTAACTGTCACCCCCCATTTTTTTAAATAAGCATGCAGGTGCACTATCCAAACTTAAAATTTTGTAATTCATGAACACTTTGGAATACAGAAGAAGGGTTGGTCTCTTTTTAAAAAAGAAAATCAGCAGATTATCGCAAAAGTGCATTTTTTAAAAGAATTAAAGTATCAAAACGTTTTGCTAGTTTAAATATACTGTAAAGAAAATGCACTATATTAATTTTATTTTATTTTATATATAATAAATATTTTACATATCATGTTTTACTCTAAAATTGGTATAAATTAAAGCCTTTGTCTAAATAAGTTATTTTCCAAATTTGAAGTTGATATGAAAAAATTGAGGTTCCTGTGAGATTTTATTTAGGGCGTCATACCAAAAACAGCCACCGGGTGCCATCCAAACTCAATTGAATTTTTTAAATGCATTTTTCTGTCACAGATGTCTAGATTTCTCTGTCAATATTAATTCTATCTCAAAATAACATATATGGAATCCTGAGACTCAGACCTTTCCAATTATATGTTTTTTGTCAGGATTATAAAAAGGTTTGATTCTAAAAGATTGTAATGCATTTTGTAATATGACACTTGGCACTGCCCACTAAGGGGGAGGAGACCATCAAATTTTTTTAAAGTACCATTTCCATGGTAAGGCAATATTCGACATGATGAATATTGGGCTTCTTAGCTTTCAAACGATATATCATTTATGATGGTTACTAAAGGATTTTATAGAGAAAAAGGACAACAACAAAAAGAGTGCCAAGCGTCCCACAGGTGGGACGGTGACAGTTAAGGGTTAAGAAAGATGAACTGTGGTATACACAGGTGAATGTCAGTTTTGTACTGTATATACAGTCATATTACCCAGCCCTCCAATTATCACTCAAAAAAAAAAAAAAAAGTCAACTTAATGACGCACAACATCGCCTGATTGACTTTATCAAACAACGACTGCTTTCTTTTGTTGACATGGACACATGCACAACATAATGGAAGTACATCCAAACTGAAAGTAATAGACATTTGTCATACTAGCCTTTGTTTCTCCGTACTGGGCAAAGTGCATTTGTTCTTTCCCTTTGAAATCTATATGAAAGCCTGTCATACTATAACTGGGAAACTGAATTCTTATCTTCCCGTGTTTGCCTGAGCTTGCCTCTGCATTGAGTAAAGGGATTAAAAGGTTATGTACTAAGAGGGCAGAGTCATTTATTTGTTAACGCATGTAATGCATGACAAAGGAGTGTCAGTTTCTGAGGTTCAAAGCCTTTCACAAAACCCTTCAACAAAACAATATAATATTCCAATGTGGAAAACAGAATGAATGTATAGCCAGGGGCCTTTTCAAATGATTTTCAGTGATATGTGAAGGTAGTTACACAACTGCAGATTGAAAATAATCAGTGCTGAAAAAGATTTGGCATCACAAACATCAGTTGGAAGGCAAAACCGCTGGCTACATGATACCCTGCCCAAGCCTGCATGGCTCAGAAACGGAGAGGGAGATCCAATAACTGAAGTGCCAGTAGCTTGAGGATTGTTCTTTTCGCTCTCTTTACGATTTCCTCACAGTATGGCGTCCTCGGCCAAGCTCTTATAATTGCTAAGATTTTGTCGTGCAATCACTTTGTCATCCAATTTCCAAATCGTGGTTCCAGAGAGTGACAGAAACACCAGCCCCAAACAAAAAGATCTAGTTATGTGATGTTCCTCTTTGGGGTGCATGATGCATCGGATAGTTGAGGTACGAGACTAGGATGCAGGTGGTGCAGTGGAGTTCTTACCTGTCCTGCAGTGTCACAAAGCTGCAGTCTTACTGGTTGTCCATCCACCTGTACGACCGCTGGAGGAAAAAAAAAAGAGGGAAAGGATGAGTCATTTTACTACCAAAACACGCACCTGTTTCCATTTAGTCACCTGACACTGTGAACAAACACACCTGCACCACTTTAAGACTTGACCATTTTAAGGTTTTTAAAGAAAAGTGTATATATAAATAATCAACTTTATATCAAATATATGAAGTAAACACACATATATACATACATACATCTATATATCTAATATCTATATATTACTATATCTCTTTATATTATGGTCATAACTACATTTTACATAGATTTATATCAATAATAATGTTTAAAATATCATGTTTTTAAAAATTAAAACATCATTCCCTCATATAATAATAAGATAATAATATAATAATAATAAATAACACACCACATTATATTCTTATTTTAAAATATGTTGTACTAAATCTTAATATAAGACTTTATATAATAATAATAATAATAATAAACGTTCGGTTCTTATTATTTCGATTTTGCAGGTTCAATGTGTATTTTTCATATTGATTGCGAAATAATCTCAACAGGTCTCTAATACTAATACCGAACTATTATATAAATAAACATTATTATTATTATTATTATTATTTTTTCTTGAACATCTTATGTCATAATCTTAATAAACATGCTCTTTAAATAATACGAATAATAATCTAAAAATTATTCTCAATATCCTTATTCTATAATAATACTACCATAATTCCTATCTTATTATTATTATTATTATTATTATATTGACACCCTCAGTGTACATATTTAGTCACAGCCCCAGATTACTTTTGGGTTCCTGCAGCTCATAAACAGCTCAGCATCTCACACTTTGCATGTTTTGAAGGACTGTACATGCTGTTAAATCCTATGAAAATGTTTTTTCCAACATGCCACAGTAAAGTGATCTCATGAAACACAGTAACACTGAGGCCCTGCTGATGGTTTGTCACATCAAAGTGTTCTGCTCGTCAAGCGCCTATTGTGGAATTGTCTCCAAATCCCCGTCATATGATCTGCCTTTAATTCAGCCCTAGCTCTTCCCCCTCAAAGTGCCACCTGTTGAATTGCGTAACTGCTCTCAAATCAGTGCAGAGATTTCTGATCTGGTTCCAGGAGAGTGAGAGTGACCTCATCACAGGCTCCAGTAAACTTTAGGGGCCAGCTTTTCAGGTCAGGCATTATTGTGCAAGGGCTTTCTAATTACAAAGACATGCTTGTGGGATCTGACCACTGAATGGCTCTTGTTTGAGGTCCATTCACAAATTATGAAACCCTTCTTTGATGGAAAATGGTGTTATAGTACTACAAAAGTACTGCTTTGGGATCTGTTAAAATGTAAGGAACCATAATGGACTAATATCAGGAAACACACAAAAGATTGTGCAATTGGCACCAAAAATCAACTTTCAAGAAACCTCTCTCCTGTTTCACAGCTGCTTTCACAACTTTTTGGCAACACAATCAGATATTTATGAAAACTTGCACTTGGTTGTCAAATGTTTCTTGCTTCCAATTATATCTGTTATGAGTTCAACATTATACATGTTGCAGTTTATCGATTTTGGTTACTGTTCAACATACACCGCAAAAAGTGTGTGTATATGTATGGGGCATATCTAGGTGAGTATATAGGTATATATATATCTATAATATATATATAATATAATATATAATATATATATATATATATATATTTTATTATATAATCACACACACACACACACACACACACACATACTAGTTACATAACAACATAATATAACAACTTCATAAATCCATTGAAAAATACTTAAGCAAAAAGCTATTTCTATGAAAAGCTCGTGCATTTGGTTGCAACTGATGCGCTACAACGCACAATTACGTGTCCAAAGACTCACCTGAGAAATCGTCAAACGCTGTCGGGACGTATTTTGTTGGATAACCGTTGGTCGTGTAGCTGACAATCAGGCTGGTTTTTCCCACGGCTCCGTCCCCGAGAAACACGCACTTCAACAGGCGCCCCTGGCAGTGCGCAGGCCGGGGGGATCTGGGTTTGTGTGGCGGCACCGGAGGCGCCATCAGGTTACTGTAATCCATGACGCGCTGCTCGACAGGTGGACCGCACACTCCTAATGGAGTGACCCAGGAAAAAACCATCAATAAGAGCCCTCTCAAAACAACTGTGCACTATGAGCACTGCGTAAATGCGCTTGATCCGGTGCAGTGCGCGTAAAGCGTCAATTTCATAAGTTCCAAATACTCAGTAGCTCCACAGAAAACTACAGCCTTGCAGACTCTTCAACAGCTGGGTGACGAGTGAGAGAGGCAGCTTTTGTAGTCAGCCTTCATTTGACTAGCTCCTCCCTCTTTGCATATTAATGAAGCGTGTCCCACTAGAAACAACTGCAAGTGTGTGCGTTAATAGATCTAAAAGGCTATTGTTTCTGTATCTTCAGAGAACTTCTCCAATTTTAACACTGTTTTATATGGCATATCCTTCATTTTGCTATAATGTCCTACATTTTAAGCCTATGTCTTATTTATTGCAAGCATAAACATTCATAACGGAAAGGCAGCTTTGTAGCTTTTTAAGTGTGGTGGAAGGTAATGTATATTTTTGTTTAATGCATCTTTTTATTTTCACAAAACTTATTTTGAGATCGTCAGGTCCTCTTCACGTCAGAGAACACCTGTTCTACTTTAAGGGGTTTGCAAACATAGATTCATCAAAGAATATTTTTAACATTAATCTAAGAGGAAAGTGTGCAACTTAGGGCCTCGCACATTTATATTTATGATTGTTAAATGTGACCAAAAAGCATAAAAAGGTTGACTATAAAAATCACTAAAACGTTGCATTTATAAAATATAACAATGCCTTTAGGAAAACTGTATAATTCATATTTACAGCACACCATAATGATGATTTGTATTAAACTTTAGCATCAGAATTGAATAATGTGCCGTTATTTACATCTGATTGATGCCTTTCACCTTCTCCTTTTGGCGACTAGGAATTAAATTGAGCTTTTCTGCCACCTAGTGATCAATATTTACAACTGAGCTATTTAATATTTATTTTGAGAAATTAATCTACAACATGTATACATATTATGAAACGAAGAGATGCCGAGTAACTGACACACAGTATGATTAAGTACTTTTCACTTTTAGTATGAGTCTATAGTTTTATGTTAGTATATATGTAAGATGATGGCTAATGTAGAATGTTTCAGGGAAACTGATTATTTGTCCAGTTATGGCTTCATATCTACTGTAATTGGTCTCATCACTTTAAAGCATATAATCAGGTGATAAACTCTGAAAATGATTTTATGGTCAGATCTGAAAGGCAAGGGTCATAGGAAAGTTGCACTTAAAGACAGCACATTTCTGGCCAAAGTACAGCAGTCAGCTGTGACCTCATCCGAACAAACTCCATAAGCATAAGTGATTACAATATTCTAATCTCATTCTGACTTGTTCAGGTTAAGTGATGAAGGGAAACAGTGTCTGTATATAGGCTATGCGTTGAATTTGAATTAAACTGACTGTATGGGACCAGATCTACATTAATTCAAAGAACTTAGTTTGTCATTAAATTGTATGAGAAAGAAAGATAATGTCTGTGTAAATAAATGCTAAACTAATTATATGTTTCTGAAATTATGTATTTGTCTCTTAATGTCTGATGAGGACATTATAATTATGAAAGCATGTTTTCCTGCAGCAAACACAATGTTGGTATCAGTTCAATGAAATGTCTATGTTGTTGTTTTTTTAAATAAATACATCAAAAAAGTGAAATTACAACATACAGTATGTGTTAAAGTGTTATTATCAGCATCCACTCAGGCCTGTGACTAAACCTTTTAAGGCTTAAAGCCTTCCTGGTGTTATTAGGAAGAGTGCAGAGGGAGGAAGGGAATTATAGTCTTGCTGACCCTCCTTTGCTTAATGGCCATGGAAACCTTTTTAAAAAGTGCCGTTTGTAATAATGTCAAATGAAAGGTTTTACTAGTACATTTGAAATCTTATGTTTTAATAATCTTTTGTCGTGCTTTACAGAAGTACACGTATTTTGACATATTGACTAACATATTAAAGCACATGTAAACGTTTGATTATAACTTTAACAGTAGCGTTATTTGATATTACATGTAAGGTTAATATATTTGACAAATGTGTAATTACAAACCTATTTTTAAAGAATGACACACAAGTTTGAATAGAAATCACATTCAAGTATATTTGAGCTTACCATAGCTAAATATTTGTCAGTATTTGGCAATAAACTTTACAGCATACTTGAAGTATCCTTTTTTTTGTAATAAGTACTCTTTTTAAAGTATGCTAGAGTGTACTACTTTTCACAAGGGTTCTGGTCCCTAAAATATGGCTTATATGGAAGCATATCACCTACTTAACCATCTGTACTGTTCTCTCTGGAGCACCATAAAAGTGGTCCATACATCTCATCCATATATTCCATGTCTTCTGAAGTCATACAATATTTTTGTGTGTCAAAAGAACTACTGTTAATTTAAGCCATTATAGCCCCCTACTTTTGAAATGCCATCTAGTAGGGATGTTGTGATTCAAAAGACATTTGACTGATTCATTCTGCCACATGAGGTCAAAAGTTCACCTGACCTCAGTGATAAGCCACGTGGTGATTCTTCTGACGTGTTTTTGTACAAAGGTCAGCTGTCAAGTATGTGGTGCGGTCAAGTTTTGGTATACTGTAGGGTGGCGAGAGTGATTCGCTTTGATTGGAAATCAAACGTACATTGAAATAATACCAAGGAAACAAAACATTGGAAAAGAAAATAACATTGTGGTTTTAATAGCTCTTAGGTACTTTAACAGGCTTAAGCTGGCCACGCATACACACACACCGACACAACGAGATATTTCGAGACTGTCATAAGTAAAAACCCCATTTGGAAACTGGTCCTGCATTATTTTCCTGGCAGGTGAACTGCAGTCAGTCTGGATTCAGAAAGCCGTCACTGCTTTTCCTTCACTGAAGTCATCCATGTTTATTCAGATAACTCTCAAGGGGCTGTTATTGTACAGGTGGTTCAAGTATCCTAGTGGTCTGTGTTTCATTCATACACTCATACTGATACCGAAATGTGGAAATTAAAACGTGTCTTTAACTTCTCAGAATTCCAAAGCCTTTGATATTCATCCAAGATTGTTCTTTGCATGGTCCTCCCTTAAATCCGTATCTCCTCCTATATAAGGCCCTGTGTCATTAGCCCCTCCCCCACTGCTGCAGAGGCGGGACTCTGAGCACAAACTGCTAATTAAGACATTTTTGAGTGACAGCTTGTAGCTCCTCCTCCTCTGTGAGGTGTGTCTCAATGGGCTTTGGGTTTAGCTCCACCTGGAGTGGGGTCCGGGGGTGGTCCGCCACCCTGGGTCAGCCGATGAAGGCTGTTCAACAGACAAAAAAACAATTACATGTTTATTATCAGAACTGTCAGATAAACCTTTATGATCAAAAACATCACGAGTCATCTTGACTTGAAGCACTGATATGATAGGAAGATCACTTCTTGCAGTAGATGGCGCTATACTCACAAGTCCTTTATGTTGTCAATGTGGGCTTGCACTGCTATAAAGCAGCTGTCCACTTTGTCCTGTAAAAGAAGAGAGCGACATGAGCAGCAATAGATGTGTTAACCTTAGTATTAAAATTTATTTTCGAAGTTAATATTATTTTTAGTATGTTTCTTTATACTTCAGAATTTCATGTTTAATTCGTTGTGCTACTTGCTTTTTTTCTTTTTTTGCTTTATTGATTAAAAAAATGATTTGCTGAGTAAATCCACTATATTAATAAAAAATTATAAATAGTGTCTTTAGAAATCTAATATTATTCCATACCACTGCACATAAACCATCATTCCTTTATTTATAAAGTAATCATTGGATTGTTGGACAATTAATTATAAAAATAACAATGACAAATTTATACAATTAATCAGCAAGACTTTCTCTTCTGTCAATTAAAAACTAAAATTAAAATGACAAATTAAATTAAAAAGCATTTTCAGTTATGCTGTGAGAAGATATGATACACCAGATTTAGCATCAGCAATGCCAAAACACATTTTAATTAATCACACAGAGCCAATTTGAATATCAGAAAGTGCAGATTAAATATGATATATGAAGATATGGGAAGATACAGTAATCTGTGAAAAACAACTACTTGTATGGTACTGCATTATTATTATTTTAAGCATTATACAATATGTTTTTCAAGAAACAGAGATTCAAACTACCTGGTCTCATGGCAAAAACGTACCCGGGGCACTTTTTCGCGAGACGCAAAATACGTACCAACCATATCACTGCAGTTTCCAAAAGAAATGAACACTAGAGGCAGTAAAACTCCGACACTTTTTATTCCTTTTCACACAAACTGACAGAGTTTCGATTAATAAAGCGTAATTTTCGCACAATTACTTGAAGAATATTATGACTTCAAAACAAATTGAATATGCTGGGAGATTTGAAAACTGATGCGTTTGAATGTTATCATCGCACATATCCAGCTTCATATATCTATGGGTTTTCACAGATGGTAGGTTTGTTCGGTTGCTCACGGAGTACGGAGACGTAGCCTACTTGAGAGACGAGGAGCTCATTAGGTCTAGGCTCAGTAGGTTTAGGGTTGGTTTCCAACACGATAGAGCATTAACTTTTTGCGACAGTCCCCGGATATTTGAATTCTGAACCGCCGCAATACGTACCTGAAGCAACGTAATAAAAACAGAGCAATACGTACTTATATCAACGTAATAAAAACGTGCCAGGGTCACGTACTGAACCCATGTTTTAGCGCCACTCAGTGGACATTTCTCTTTGAAACTGCGGCGAAACGTGCAGTAAGGTACATAAAAACGGTGCTGCAGAAAGTATTTTTATGAGACCAGGTTGATTTCAAAATAACATAATAATAAAAGTATGAGGTGGTAGAATTACAAATGATCCAGATACAAATGAATCCCTAGTTAATCACATGTCTGATGTCACCTACAACATGTGGGTCTTAGCATATGTAAACTGTGTTTCTTATTATATCCAGTACTTAGGCTTATTTGAATATGAAATATGTCTGACTAAAATACACAGAGAAATACATAGGGAATATGGATGATATGAAATGTCACTGTCATTAAAGCCCACAGAGACTGCGTTACCTGGTGCCTTGTGTAAAACAGAGGGACAGAGAAGACAGCAATCACACCTGAAGAGCACATGATGACAAGAAGGACTAGTTAAAAAAAAGCGTTTGGCATTAACTGATCATAAAGCATGTCAATCCTTCATAGTAAATGTAGTGTAATTGGAAAAAAATGGCCAACATATATCTGAGGCCTTTGTATATGTGTAGATTTGCAAGTTATAGATTAACCACCGAATGCAAGTTACAAAGCATAACTAAAAGAAAAAAAAAAGTTGTCGGACATCATACCGATGATGAGCAAGGTAAGGCCATTGCAGAGGTTTCCCAGGAACGTGACCAGATACATCAGCAACAAGAACTGGGAATAACAAACAAACTTTTCATTACTCGATTCCTAAATGTTTGTGTATGCAAACCAGTGTACAGAAAACACAAATCTGATTCCTCAAGCCACTTCAGCATTCTGTCAAACCCAACATCCACAGCATGATGTGATCTTCTGGGATTATTATCTAAAACAGTGTGTCTGGCCCAGAGAAAACGCTTCCTCTTATATCTATGTGAAGTTTCTAGTCACCAAGTCTGAAACTAGAAACCGTACTCAGGACAAGACCCTCTTGTATCCTCCCGTCTCATACATAAGACCACATGTGTCCCATGTCACATTCCACACAGGTCACAGTGTGACTCTGTCACACCCCGAAACATGAGGACTATTAAGAGTTTCAACTGAAGACTTTGCAGTGCTTGGCTGGATTTAGATGCGTTTGAAAGACAAAGTTAGGTCACTTTTAAATAACTGCTCCTCGAGTATACTAAATCATCACTGTATTTATGAATATTTCGTAATCAAAGACATAAAAACATGTTGAGAGCTAGACTTATCAGGATTTTATTCATAGTGAGAATAAAAATGCATTCACAAAGTCAGAAAACTTTGACAATACAAACGAAATCACTAAAGAGATCTCTTTAATATCTCGGATGTTTCTCCTAGACATAATTTCCGGACAACGCTCAGATAGCTTACGAAATTTTTAAATTTTTAAATTTGATAAAAATGCTATTTTACGAAGCATATTAAGTAGATATAGACAAGTGGAGCTAGGGAGGA
Organism: Sinocyclocheilus anophthalmus; assembly: GCA_018155175.1. Taxonomy (NCBI): domain Eukaryota; kingdom Metazoa; phylum Chordata; class Actinopteri; order Cypriniformes; family Cyprinidae; genus Sinocyclocheilus; species Sinocyclocheilus anophthalmus. Next base: position 941,159 of record JADLZN010001098.1, on the reverse strand, counting down.
GGAGGGTGATTGCTGTATCACCAGTGCCGATGGGCTGTAGTTGAAGATGAAGTGGTGAATGCCAGTATTTATTTAAATGTTGAAAAGAGAAAGACAAAACAGTAGTGATTTAATTGGATAGGAGGGCTGAAAAAGGAACCTCAGAGATCTAAATATGAAACATTTCTCATCAAGTTCTTCTCACACTAAAATACAATAATTATGTCATCTTTATTTATTATATATTGCATTATTATTATTTTACTTTAGTGTATTGTATTTATTTATTTATTTTTGCTGTAGAAAATTTGTTATGGCATTGTAAAATGGTGTCATAAAATTTTGCCTAAAAACACAATAGGAATTTAGAAACCTTACTTTTCTCTCAAAATGCAGAATAGTATCATATATTCTGTAATTCTGTGCCATAATGTGTGGGAGATAATCTATGTCAAGTCTCATATAGACCACACGTGCCTGAAAATACACCCCAAAACACTGTCAGAAGTATTTCGTGTGGTAAGCCTTGAGTGTAATTAGAGTGACAGCTGTGAGCGACATTATTTTAAGTGCACAGCTGAGAGGCCTGAAATAACGAAAATAATTTTTGTCCTTTGTAGAGGACCTTTTTAATTACCACAGTGGTTATGCAAACATCCTTGGATTTATTAACGTCATGGAAAGAGAAACAGTTAGGTATATTATTTTGCAATTATCTTTATCATTTGATGTATAATTAGTCTTTTTTCATGGAAACAAAAAAGCAAGAATAAATTAGTTGGTTTCTTTCTGTTGGGGAGACACTGCACATTAATTGAATAAAATATTCTTATGAAATATGAGAACTTGCTATGAAACATTATAAGGGTGTTTCTCATTACAATGTGGTTCTAAAGTTTTTCTCAAGATGTTATATATATATAAAAAAACTTTTTGCTGGGTCTCAAGAGGATGATGAACAAACACAAAAGCCACAAATGCCACATTCAAGTACTGAAAATGAAAAGAGACCAAAAAAGATAAGATGAGAATTTAATAAATAGAAGCGGACAGAAAAAAAGAGAAATGAAAAGAATATCTTTGACAGGCATTACAGAGCACAAAACTAGAAACATGAATGTGTGCCAGCAATGTGATACATTCAGAAAGAGAGATGTTTTTTTCACAGAGAGAGAAATAAAAATACAAAATTAAACATTCTATGAGAGTGATCCTTTTTCATCAATGTGGAATATATTTCATTGATCTAGCAGACAGATTCAGATGAATGCATTTTATATAGGATCGTCAGTTCTCAGGCCTCACCTTGAGGGAGTTGAACAGGTTGCCCACAAAGATGAGGTTCCTTATTGTGTCTACGGCAGAACAGGACAGCACAATGGCCTTCTGCATGTAGTGCTGCACCTCTTCCCCACTTAAACTGATGTCCAACTCTAAATTTGACCTGCAGCACATCAATACATACAGACACAGCCTTACACACTGACATTAAACGTACATTTTATTTTCAAGATGACACATTTATCCAAAGCAGAGCCCATAATTGTTTCTTTAACAGTTGCACAGTTGCTTTTTTGGCCCTATGAAAAAAAAAAACTTTCACACTCTCACTGGTTTATTTAATATGGAAGCCCGTTTCCGCCACTGAATAAAAAATTAAAAAAGGTAATTGTGACTTTTTATCTCACAGTTCTGACTTTTTTTCTCATATTTGCGTGATATCAACTCGCAATTGCGAGTTAAAAAGTCATAATTTGAGATATGAACTCTTTAATTGTGAGATATAAATTCTGAGAAATAAAGTCAGAATTGCGTGATATAAACTTGCAATTCTTAGAACATATCAGTCTTTAAAAAAAGTCAGAATTGTGACTTCATATCTTGCAATTCTGACTTTATAACTTGCAACTGTAAGTTTATATCTCACAATTCTGTGAAAAAAAGTCCAAATTGTGAGATACAAAGTCGCAATAACCTTTTTTTTTTTTTTTATTCAGTGGCGGAAACGGGCTTCCATCATTTAATCCATCTTCTAATAATGGCCAAAAATAAATTTTCTACACTTTTTGCAAAATCTGACAAAATTACATCTTGGGCAGAAGTGACATGCAATAAACTAAACTTTTGAAGAACTTCATAAGCGGCAAAAATGTTGGCCATGTTGAAAATTATTTAGTTATTGTAAGCATGTAAAATGATTACAAATCAGTCGAACAATGCAGTAAATGTAAATCAGTATACTTTATTATGTAGAGAATAATCTAACAGTTACCATAATTTAGTATAGCCAAAATATTAGTATTAACCTATTTCTAATAAGCACCTTGTAGTCTCTTGATGTTTAAACACAAGGCTTGTGATGTCAAATGAATGTAAAAAACTGTCAACCCTGTTCATTTTCTGAAAGAATAGTTTAAATATAGTTTAATCATTATGTTAATATATTTATTGTTTTAGCTTATTTGCACAGTACAATTAATTTCACTTATATACAGTCTTTCTTTGATATTATTTAAAATTATTAAGAAATTTGCTTTAAAAATCTTGACAAAATAGATTGTTGTATAGAAGACCCCCACATAATGTTGCTCTGCTCAATGAGTATTTTGGTCTATTTGTACTAAGGTGAGGATATGTTGAGAAAATATCTGGAATCAGATAAAAACCGAAGAAGACTGGAGAAGAGGTCAGAGACTCACTGGAAAGGGTGAACTCCATCTCCCAGCTGGAGCACATGCAGCAGTTTGTAGTAGATTCTGACAGAGATGGTGAAGCACATGATGGCCAGGGAGAGCGTGGACACCACAGAGATGATGCTCAGCTGGAACAGCGACAGCAGCCCCACCACCAGCCCTGTGAGCACCATCCCCGTCCGCTCCATGTCCTTCCAGTAGATCAGGTCCATCACTGCATGGATCGAGAAAAAGAAAAAGGCTTGGGTTTAAAACCACAGATGGTTTCCTACGAACTGTGGTGGACAACTGTGGGTGGTTTCCAGGGTGTTGCTTTGTGGTTGCTTAAATATTTAAAGTCTCTGACATCATTTTACTCCTTTGGTGTTCTCAAAATACTCCAATGTACTCCTACAATGTCATTTAGATTCACAGTGGCATGTTTCTCCTCAACAAGCCACTTGATTTAAGATATTATTCATGTCTATATTACAAACGTGTGGGACTCATGTCAAAGTTTAATACTTCGGATTGGGGTTTTGAGTGCACCTCTAATAGAATGGATGGGAAGCTTAATGGGATTTGCTCAAGTAGGACATGTTCTTGGACCAACAACCTTGTTGGACCTGAAACAACATTCAGATCAACCAATCAGATCTTAAGGTTAGGCTTAACTCTTGGGTTGTATCTCGAACAACATCCTTATCAACTTGTACCATTAAGGTGAAGGATAATGGAGAGCAATGAGTGGTTGATACAAACCAGAAACATGTCTTAGTTTAACAAATTATGTGGCACTATATTTAATCTTTGTCCACTGTTTCAGGGCATTGGTTCCAGAAGTATTTCCCCCATTCCCTTTTAAAAAGTCCCTTTCTGCTAAACAGTTATAAGCCATGAAACAAATAAATTTAGATTTGAAGCAAAAACATATTGGAAATCTGACAAAAAGGTGTGTAACAGTGGAAATGGAAACAATTTAACAATGGAAAGAACTACAATAGTCTAAAAAATGCTGGGTTGTTTCAACCCAATGTTGGGCCAAATATGGACTAACCCAACTGTTGGGTTACATTTTGCGTTATATTTTAAATTAGCTTTACCAAGTTGGGTTAGTCTATATTTGACCCAACATTGGGTTGAAACAACCGAGCATTTTTTAGAGTGTACAATGAAGCACTGCAAATAACACAATAAAAATAAAAATAGGGAGACTCACTCTATTATGTCATTCACAATGCTTCATGGAAGTGGGCGGCCACTGAAGTGTTGTTCTGGCATTATTTGTTTAATTCAATTCTCTGATTGGTGGAGATTTGTCTGCAGAATTATGGGTAATGTAGTTTTTGACCAGTAACTCCACTGTTATACACGATTAAAAAAAAAAAGTTGAAATTATGCAGGGTAATGACTTTAACGGATGCATATACCATCACTTAATAACCTTGTAGCTTACCGTCGGTCTGTCTTTAAGGGTTTAGAAGTATAGGTTTTTTTTTTTTTTTAACCAAAATCATTCCCATATGGGGAAAATGAATGAAATTTGTACTTTTTGAACCAGACTGTTATAGAGATTATCTATAAGAGATTTTAGACAAACCTTTGAACAGAATCTTAAACCATAAAGGGTTAGTTCACCCAAAAATGAAAATTAGGCTGCGTTTTACTCACCCCCGAGGCATCCTAGGTGTATATGACTTTCTTCTTTCAGATGAATCCAGTCGGAGTTATATAAAAATTGTCTTTGATCTTCCAAGCAGTTTAATGCCACTCAGCAGGTGTGATGGCTTCAGTCCAAAAGAAGTGAAATAAAAAGCGCCCACCATAAAAAAAGTGTCTCACACGGCTCCGGGGGGTGAACAACGGCCTACTGTAGCGAATCGATGCATTTTTGTAAAAAAATATCCATATTCAAAACGTAATAATCACTTATGTTAGCTTGTGCCAACAGTTGTACACTGAAGCAGCTCTGGGAGGATGACGTATGAGGTCAGCGCTGTGCATGCGCCGGTAAGTCTTGTGAAAACCAAAGTTTGTTTACAGGATCAAAGGAAGCAAAAAGTTTCCTTACTTTAGCAAAGGAAAAACAGTCTCCTCTTGGCTTATATCGAAATCTCCGACATTCTTCTTTACAATCCTCGTTTTGTACTTCTAATTCTTGACAGTTGTTTTGTTTTGATCTCTCCCCTGCATTTCCGCGTGCGTCACCCCCCCCCCCCCCCCCCCCTCTTCTGAGCGGCGCATGCCAAAGCTGATCTCATACGTCATTCCCTGGAACTGCTTCTGTTTACAACAGTGCGAGATTCAAGTGATTATTACGTTTTGAATATGGATATTTTTCTTACAAAAACGCATCGATTCACTACAGAAGGCCTTTGTTCACCCCCCGGAGCCGTGTGAGACGATTTATATTTAAGTTCTTTTGGACTGAAGCAATGCAACACCCGCTGAGTGGCATTAAACAGCTTGAAAGATCAAAGACAATTTTTAATAGAACTCCGACTGGATTCGTCTGAAAGAAGAAAGTCAGATACACCTAGGATGCGTCGGGGGTGAGTAAAACACAGCCTAATTTTCATTTTTTGGGTGAACTAACCCTTTAAAGTATAAAGGTCACAGAAAAATAGAAAGCATTTGATAATAATGTAAAAAATAATTAATGAACAGATATAAGGCAGCAGATGAAGTGACAAGTGAGATAATCAGCTGTTTATTATTGCATAACAATTGGCAAGATTAGATTAACAAGCTCCTCCCAAACCTTTGTTTAGAACTCTATTTTTTTAACAAACACTGAAACAGAATGTTACAATGAGGAATACTAATACAGTGATGCTTTCAAAGCATCACTGTAGATAAATGTAAAACAAAACTTCTAACGAAGGACAGAAACATTGAGGCTACAGTAAATGAGTCGGTGGATATAGGATGACAGAGAGACAAACTGCAAGGAGTCTTTTGGGCTGACCTCGGCTATTCTTAGGCCGTGTAAGAAGGAAGAGAAACTAAGAATTTAAAGTGGTCCCTTAAAGCACCTGCTGACAGCACTCAACCTGTATCCCATTGCCTATCAATAATCTCAGGGCTTCTGCACATAACTTAAACTCTAGGTAATGAGAACAGCTTTACTTCTCAAACACAAGCACTTCTTTTTATTTGTATTCACTAGGAAAACATTCTGTAGCCTGTCTAAAGGGACTCGTATAAGCAAAGCAATAGCGTTCAGGCTAATACTGTGGCTAATCCATTCAGAATTACCGCAGCGCTAATGCCATTCATGTCTGTTGTGCGACTCTGAATGGTGGACCTAGCAGCAGGTGGATGGACTATTTATAACCTAAACGTAATAGCCTCTAGCTTTAGACAAATCTGTCTATTGTTACGCCAGGTGGTTCAGCAGACGTATTTGACGCAGTTAGCTTTAACAAGCTTACTCAGCTCAGGCAATATAAACAAACGCAAAGCTAATGACATTCTAAACTAGTTTCTAAAAGAAACAAATTGTGTACTTTCAGATTGAATGAGAGTTACAGAATTTTCAGTAGTTTTTCAGTAATGCTAGCAACAAAAGCATGATTATTTGTTGAATAATCTAGTCAGTCGGTCATTATCACTAAATTGCAACCTAGACAAAGAGATCAGAATCATCCTGAAGGGTTTTATTTTGCGGTAATGACTGACTACAGACTTATTCACCAAATAAATAAACTTGAAGAAAGATACCAGAGATACATGAAGATATAAGAGATATATGAAAGTAGCACAGTTATGCGGGGTCTATAATTTAATATTTGACTAGCAAATGCTGCAATTAACCAATAAAGTAAATACAAACTGAGAATAACATCTACTGTTGATGTGTATTATGAAGTTAAACTTCTACATGAACATAAACATTTTCAGTTTTCATTCATTCTCCATCTCCCGCACAAAAACACATTGCCTCATTTTATGAGATGCCACACACATCTCTCGCTTATGTAATCAAAAATAGTAAAAACAATAGACTGAACTCAAATGACAGCATAGGATTAAACGTCTAACTCTTTGCTATGTGGTTCAGACAGAAATAAAAGTTCACCTAACCCATGTCTCTTAGTGCTCTCAGCTCAGATAGTCATATTCTCAAAGCCCCAGTTTGTGGATTTCCTGCTCCCTCACCTTTACTGGTCATTTTGGAGTCTTCATGGGCCGATCCCTCTCTCGCCTGTGTCTATGTCCCTGTGTCCCTGATCTTCTCTGAAAACCCCTCAAGCTGTTTTTGGCTGGGTCTGCTCTGTCAGCAGCCCCCCGGCCCAACAACCCAAAAATAAATCTGCACAATTGTGCCTGCCCCATTAAAGAAGACAGAGGCAGTTATACTGACAAATACACTCACTCACAAATACACTGTACAAACTGTACATCTACATGTGATCAGTTCAGACAAATTAATGATTTAATACCACTTTAAATCTAATATCTACACTTGATTTTAGTATAATATATATATATATATAGATTTGACTCATCCTACAACTACTGTTATAAAGAAGACAAATCATACTAAAGCATACTAAAAATGTTCAAACACTGTTTAATCATTAAAATAATCATACTCATGCACCACCCTATACTCTGTTCAATATAATTCTTTACAGAATATTGCAGTTCTATTCTCACTTTCCTTTCTTCTTTTCAAATTGCACATTTTCATCGGCTTACTGGTTAAGTAACATCTACCACAGGAAGCTTCTCAGGTTATGGATTTCACAAGGCGTGTCTGTTTAAGGTGGTTCTAAAGTTTATTCTAAATTTGGAAAAAGATGTTATGCACAAAACAGTTGGACACAGGTTTTACATGCAAATATGTTTACACTGCAAAAAGTCAAATTAAAAAACTAATGTAAAGGGATAGTTCATCCAAAAACGAGAACTCCAAAGCAGTATGAAGCCAATTTGAAACACCATTGACTTTCATTTTATTTTGAAAAAGAGGTCACACTTTATTTTAAGGTTCAATTCGCGCTATTAACAAACCATTAACTATGACTTTTGCCTCAATGAACTCCTAATTTGCTGCTTATTAATAGTTAGTAAGGTAGTTGTTAAAGCTGCAGTTCGTAAGTTTTGCCTCTTTGTCGCCATCTCTGTTTGAAAACCTGCAATTGCAGCTGTGAGCGGAATTATCTTCCTTGCGTGGGTTGTGCTCCAGCTCGGCTCCAGCACGGATGAATCTAATGTTCTGACGAGTATGTGTGGCAGTCAGTCACCGCATCGGTGTGGATATTTACTGTACTTCGCAATCACTGATTCTAGCCTACATCTTGGAATATGACCCAAATAAAAATTTTCACCGGATATTGTCATCTGAACAAGTAAGTAACAAGTCTGCCACGTTTGTTCTGACCAACTGAGCAAAAAATTACCATAAATCTCGCTACCAATGGTGATTAAATCTAAAGATCGGTTAGCTCATATCACATCAAACCATTCACATTATTATTATTGTTATACTTTATTCTCAAATGGTTAATGTTAACAACATCAGCATTGGTGACTATGAATATAGTGTGTATTAGCGAGTAGATTTCAATTTCTGCACAGTCTAATCTAATTGTCATACTCTTCGAATGTCATATAAAGCAAATTATTGCCGTTGAGAATCAGGCTAAAGTAATTTGGGGGCTAGCTTGAGCACTGGCTGTTTATGTACTTGCTCAAATATTGATTTTGCAGCTTTAAATTAAAAAGTATTAACTTGGAAGGTTTTGGAAGAATATTTGGAATGTGGAAAGATAACAGCATTTTCACTTTTGGGTGAAATATCCTTTTAAGAAATGTTTTTTGATATGCTTTCCAGTAAAGATATCTAAAAATCCTTGATACATTTAACTGAAAAGTATAATTTTTGTTTTCACATACTGTATCTTGAATACAAGTATTTTTTTGTGTCTTAAAGTTTTTTGTATGATCTACTTACTAATAAATTAATTCTATTTTAGGTAACACTTTATTTCGATAGTCCACTTTAAACATTAAGTAACTTTGCAACTACATGTCAACTAGCAGTCATTAGTATTATTAGACTGTCTGCTTAATATCTTCTAACTATTTCTTTGTCAGCTTATTCTACTAACCCTAATCCTACCCTGTCTACTCTTGAGAGTTAGTAGACATGTAGTTGCAAAATAATGAGAATTAGTTGACATGTAGTTGATATGTAATTACAAAGTTACTTATAGTTAGTAGAATGTCTAAAGTGGACTATCGAAATAAAGTGTAACCCTATTTTATTATTGTTATTATTATTTTCCCTTCCCCCCATCGCTCCATGTTGCGTGCTTTCTGTGGAGAACATTTTAGTTTTTTTTAGCAAAAAATAAATAAATCAATAAACAATATTTTTGGCAGTGTACATGTAAGTGGTTTGTGAATGTACTTTGAGAATTAGTGAATAAATAGATCTATTGTGCAGTTTTAACGTGTTATATGTTCTTAAAGTGCATCTGTTTCTGTTTCTACAGATTACTGTGATGTGTAATTGACTGTGAACATCTGTTGTTCTGGATGATGACAATTTCTGTATTGTGTTTACGTTACGTTTTGGACACAGAAGGCTCTTTACAGTCAATATTCTTCAGTGCACATGAGAATGCATTTTGCCACCGCCCTTCTAACCTCCACGCTGGAAGCACATGCCAACCATAATGGCTCTGAGCTGTATGGCACATACAGGGAGCATGACTCTGCTTTTACTGCTCTGTGTGCAATAATGAAGACAGACCGGCCAGGAATCCACTCAGTGGCATCAGCCCATTACAGTTCAGCCCCTGGAGTGTGTTACCATGGCGATGGAAAATGTATTCTCCAATAAAACACCAGCATTTGTCTTCACATGTGGGAAGCCTGTGCTTCTCGTGAACAAGAGAAACCATATCCCTGGGATCTGTTTTACATATTGACATATTGACTGATTAAGTGCTGTCAGAAACGACCAGGCTTTAAAGAATATGGCATTTATAGCAGTCTTGGCGAAACAGGGAGCAGATAATTGACTATAAAGATGGGAAGCGATGTTTAACCTGCTATCTGGATGCAAACTGTTGGCCCCTCTGTTAAGTTGAGAGTGGAGTAGCACTGCTTACAGAGCTGTTCTTCCTGAGTGTTTCGTCCTTTGGCAGGAGGCGTTGTGTGTGACTGCTCCACCATCTGCAGGGTGGCGGTGGTTTCCGTGGCAACAGAAGGGTTTGACCCATGAAGCTGTGGTACTGCAGACATAATTCACAATTAATCACCATGATACTATCTGGATGACACTGATTCTATGGTGAATGAACATTTTATTCAGTATATATATTTGCTTATACTATTGTAAATAATTTATGAATAATTTTATTTATAATTATTTTCATTATTTAATGTGATTATATTAATCATTCTTTTTAACAAATTATCCATAATGGTATAAAAAAATTTTTTTTATAAAAAAGAATACATATCTTCACACATGTATTTTTTTAAATGATTGTAAAAATATTTTAATGCATAAATAATATTTTATTTTTATTATAAAAATATATAATTTCTAAAGGAGATTAATACATTGTAAAAGTAAAAAGTGAAATACTCTATAACACCTTCTTTGTAATTGTCATTTTTCTTTTAAAAAAATACAATTTATTAGTAATTATGTATTAATTAAAAAAATGTACATTTACAGTTTGTTTGGTGGGGTGCGATTATTTATATTTCAAATTGGAATTTACCAATTATGGTTATATTGACAACAAACAACACACCATTATTTAAAGATGCAATTTTATTAATTATGTAAAATTTGTAATAAAAGAATTAACATAACTTTTATTTTAAAATAAATAATTCTACATTAAAATCAAATGAACAATAAAATACTTATGGATATATTAATACTGTATATCCAAGCAATAGATTAATAATCAACATTTAAAAAAAAAAATGTATACTTGCCAAAACAGAAAGCCTGCTTTAGATTCCATCATTCAGGGTGTTGTTGGTAGTTACTACAGATTCCAGTGGTTTGTTCGGTATTGAGTGCATTGCTATGCTTTTCATTTGGGTTTTCTGGGTGGTTTCTTACTAGCCAAAGACTAAAGTCTCTACGATTTTCTGACCAGATAAGGCCCCTTTAATGCAAGTCAGTGTCTGCTTTGAACCTAGCTATTTTAAAATACATCATGCACACATGCGAACACACACATTTGTTTACATTTTGTATGCATAAGCACCTGTTATTTGCTCATCTTGATGACTGCATGTTAAGTTGTATGTTTGGATGCCTGAGATCTCCTCCGTTGCTTCCCATGTCCTTGTGTCTTTATCCTGAAACTCCTCCACCCTGTGAGTCTGTGGATCTAGAGTCCACTGCAGGCTCTCCTCCTCCGTGTCTCCCTCCCCTTCTACAGTCAAGAAGGCATGAGGGTCCCAATCCACAGCAGGGGAGTCCGGAGGTCCCTGGGTCTCCAGAGTGTCCATGCGGAGCAGTGAACCGCGGCCGCCCCTCCCGCCAGTCCTGCGGCGCCCCGAGTCTCTCCGCAATGAGCCGTCGCTCTCGGAGAAGGCAATGTAGGAGAAGGTGAGCTCAAAGGAGTTCTGACGTGGTGTGCCCCACACGGAAGAGCTGCTGAGACATGCGTCATCATCCTCCAGGCCTTCATCGTCGTCAGACCATTCCCTGGCCGTCTGCAGTTCTGGGAAGTCGGACTCCTCATTTCCACCTAAGGAAAAAATATTTTATGATTAGGGCTATGCAGATGATGGCTCTTTAAGGGACAGTTCACCCATAAATGAAAATTACCCCATGATTTACTCACCCTCAAGCCATCATCCTAGGTGTACATGACTTTCATCTTTCAGATGAACACAATCTGAGTTATTTTTAAAAATGTCCTGGCTCTTCCAAGCTTTATAATGCAGGAGGGTGTGGATTTTGAAATCCAAAGAAGTGCATCCATCCATCATAAAAAGTGCAATTTGTAAAGAAAAATGTCAGAGGATTTTGATATAAGCCAAGAGGAGACTGGTTTTCCTTTGCTTGTAAACAAAACTTAGTTCTCACGTGACTAGCATATTCTCACCGGAGCTTACGCTATGCCTACGTCATCCACTGGAACGCCACTCTCTCGTGAACACTTGTACGGCAGTTAGCAGAAGCTAGACATTGCGGTTTATAAGGTTGGAAATATGGTTATTTTCCTTGCACAAATGCATCGATTCGCTTCAGGAGGCTTTTATTAACCCCCCTCCCGGAGCCATGTGGAGCACTTTTATGTGGGGACGCACTTTTATTGGATTCAAAATATCAACACCAGCACTGCATTATAAAGCTGGAAGAGCATGGGCATTTTTTTTTAATAACTATGATTATTTCATCTGCAAAAAATAAAGTCATATACACAAGGTGGATTGAGGGTGAGGTAAATTATGGGGTAATTTTCATTTGGGTTGAACATCACTTAAGGGGCTAGAACAGATGGGATATCAGCAAACATGAAATATAAACTGAAGCACTCATATCTTGAATGTGTGTAAATATACGGGATATGAATATTACATCTGAGCAGGGAGGCGTGTGGAGTCAGGTTGTTGAGACTCACTGTTCCGAATTACTCTGAAATGAGAGAGAATAAATGATCTCAAATTAGGAATCACTTGAAATGTATTGTCCTAGTGTTTAATTATATCCTAATATATTCCATTAAGTGGTCAGCAAAGAAACAGCAAAGGAATTTCTGCAGCAATTTTAAGTCAAATGTGGAAATTGTCCAGCGATGTTGTGATATTTTCACATGAATTGTCAATACGATGCGTATCAAAATCAGCTTGAAAGTTATATGAACTAACTCTAACTGCATAAATAAGTTAAAGGACTAGTACCCAAAATAATACAAAATTGCGGAAGGAACTTGACCTCTCAGGTATCCAAGATGTAAAATGTGTGTTGTTTCTTCATCGAACGATTGGAAAATTTAGCATTACATCACTTTCTCATTAATGGGTCTTCTGCAGTGAATGGGTGCCATCAGAAGAGGAGTCCAAACAGCTGATAAAAACTTCACAAAAATCCACAAGTAATCCACACAAATCCAGTCCATCAATTAACATCTTGTAAAGTGAAAAGATGCATGTTTGTAAGAAATTAGGACGGACCCATCACTGCCATTCACTGTGTTAATACTAGTTTGCCCTGGTGAGCAAGTGATGTAATGCACATTTCTCCAAACCTGTTCAGATAAAGAAACAAACTCATCTACATCTTCGATATCTGTGGAAGGAGTTCCATTTTCATCTTAGTATAGTTTTCATCGAGGACAGAACAATTACCAAGACAACACTAACCTGTCGAATCTTTGAGAAAGCTGCCCTCTAACCACTACCCGCCTAGTTTCGACCCAAATAGGTGAGTGGTCCATCCAGACGTTCCTTTAAAGGGGCAGTGCCAGAATCTAAATTTCTCAGCCCACACAGAGAGTGTGCAGCGTGTGTGCCAGTTACATGTCTCATTCACGGGGGTTAGTGCGTGTTGCCCATCCTTAATAAGAGCAACTGTGCGATAGAGGAACCGTCAAGCCTGAGAGCCGCGAGATTTCGGTTTTGCTCAATGGGCGCCCCCAGGTGAGCAGCGGCGCGACGATAAACATGACAGAGGGAACACGCACAGCTTTTGTTCGAGTATTTGAATCGAGTGTTCTGTTCAGCGGAGATCTGTCATTGTACAAAAACGAGCATTGCATTTCATGTCTGGTCTACAAAAAGAAGAAATGTAAGAGCACTACATATGTACTTAAATTTACATACTTGCATACAATCTTAAAAATAAAGGTTCCAAAAGTGGGTTTCATAGTAATGAAATAGAACATGAAACAGCTGTAAAGAAGTACTTTTAGAACTCGACTGAAAAGAAAATGTTGCATTATGTCCAAAAACATTAAATATGATAAAAAAATGTTATGTTTTTATGTTAGATTAATGGACAACACATAAAGTAAGATATTATATTTTTTTTTCATGAAATTTTTTTTTTTTTTCTCTTAAATCAGTAGTTAAATTATTTTTATAATGTCAATGCAAAAAATAAGCAAATTAAATAAATCATTATTGTGATTTGATTTTAATATGCTAAGCTTCAATGGCATGTTTCTCCCCTTTTCCCCCTTCTCCTGTCATATGGCATGGCGGGCCAAATTAAAGATCATCATGGGCCCTTCAGACATTTTGGGTTCTCAAAAAAAATTTCTTTCAGTGAGCTTTTTAAAAGAACCATTTTTTCCCATATCAAATATATTTTAATAATCTGAAGAACTTTTTTCGATTATGAAGGACCTTTTGTTCAATGGAATTGTTCCATGGACATCAAAGGTTCTTCATGGAACCATCAAATAACTTTTATTTTAAAGAGTGTATTGCAAAGCCATTAAAATAATAATTATTGAGTCATGTAGTACATTGTAAATGTACTTAAAACTAGTGCTGTCAAACGATTAATCGAGATCAATCGCATCCAAAATAAAAGTTTTTGTTTACATAATATATGTATGTGTAGGATATTATGTATATAGATATAGTGAAGAGCAGACAAAAGGGCGAACATCGATCTCAACTGGGTGCCGACCAAAAAACAGAAGAAATATGTTAGACGCAAAGTCGGCACACCAAAGTCCAAAAGTATCAAAAAATTATTTTTAAAAGACTGGGCATAGCCTAGTGACGTTTCAAGCCGCAGGCTTCATCAGACAATGGGTTGTCTGATAGAAGGCATGCGTGCTTGATAAGTCAAATATATTTATGTATATATAAATACACACACGTGCATGTGTATATTTCAGAAAAATATGTTATGTGTATATATTAAATATATTTATATATAAAATAAATTATATGAATACAAATATATACATGTAACCCATGCATGTGTCTTTATATCTATATCATAAAAGAATAAAGCATGACACCGAGCACATGATATATTATGCCAAACAAAAAACAGATTATTTTTCGGGGGTGCGAGAAGTTAGCGCTGATATATTATGTGGGGACAGCGGTTGCTGTAAAAAACATTTTAGAACAGAGATGTTGGTGAGATAGTGTTACCCTTCTGGGCTCGGGATGTTTACAAATATATGATGCCTTAAGACGTATTTGGGTGAGAGGTAGAAACAAATACTTGGTTTCCCATCTACAGGAGCACACTAACCGTCAAAATACAATAAAAAGCCACACAGCGCACAGACCACATGCATTTAACGTGATAGAGACCAATGCAATTCAATCAACCTTCAAACATCCCATCACAAGATATGATACTGTAGAATCAGATATAACAGAATACAAAATGCATTGTTTTTTCGGGTGTAAACTAGAATATAAATTTGTATTATATCGTATCAGTGTTACACTCACAATCTCTAGGCCAATTTACAAAAACAAATCAATTGTGCATTGTTAGACCAAATCATGCCAGATTTACTAATGACAACAATTTCATTTTTTTCCCACATTGCCCTTCCCCGCAAAAACCACAATTTAGAAAACAAGAACACATGTCTTATATAGCACGCGGCGAGAAAGCGCACTTCAGGAAGATTACAGAGTAAGAAGCCCATGCAGACATCAAGCAACGAAGTCCAAGACAGGAAACAGACGCAGCTGGAATGAGCGCTGGAGCCACAAGGCAGCCGAGGAGAGGTGCACAGACACAAGCAGAGAAATTAAAAAAGAAAAAGTCAGAGGCAGTACAGGTAGACAAATACAGAGACAAAGGAGGAGATCACTGCAGTGGGAGAAAACCTAAAAACCTGCCCATGCTCCATCAACAGGCAACGGCACGATGGGGCCCATACCAGTCTGGAGTCACCCTGATCCTCCGCGCTGTGGCACTCCATCTGCTGGATCGTCCTTCTTTTCAGCCTCTCACACTCGCTCTCTCCTGAGTGCACTGCTGTTTCTCTTTCTTTCAACCTCCCCTCTTCTTACATTAGACGCCCCTCCATGGTACTCGCTCTCTATTCTCTGCTTGCAGCCCTGGACTCAAGAATGCCACTGTGTGTGCGGGTGTGTGTGTGTGGGTGGTCAGTAATGAGTGCAGTTTCCTGTGGTGGTAGCTCATCTGGCGTGTTCTCGGCCACTCAGAGTCAACTCGTCTTTATGTCAGTACTGCCAGAAGTTACAGAGATGAACTGTGCCTGCACCCTTAAAGATGACCCAAGAAACGCTGTTTTAAGTAGCACTTTTAAGATGAAATAGTCAAGAGGTTTAACAAAAATAACCAGCATAAAGAATTATTTAATAATCAATATTTCATTATAATTAATACTATACCAAATTATTTAAAATAAACAATTTGTTATAAATTAAATTATTTAGATAAATGATGATTCGAAAAAGTAATTATTCTTTTTTTTTAAATAGATACATTTGAAAATAGCAAATTCATTGAGGATTTCTTTTTGAATACAAAAAAATAGCATAAAAAAATTTATTGCACCCAAAAGTAAGCTACATAAAGTTAAGCGTAAGTGAATATGAATAAAACCGGAGTACCGCGGCCTTCAAGATGGAGAAATGTGATTATCTACTTAAATCTAGTGAGGCTGTGGCAGTCTGACAATTCGGAACATAGAATTTCTATCTCTTGTGTTGTGTGTGTGTTGTGTGGGGTGTTGGTAGTGTGCTGTGTGTAGTGTATAAAAGTCTGTCTCTCATTATAAGGTGACATTTAGAAAGATCTAAATGAGTGCTTTGTTCTGTGTCCACTGGCCTTCTAGGCCACCAACCGCAGCGCCAAAGCACATCCATGGGTTGTGAGGTACTCTGGTAAGCAGAATGCAGCATGCTCCAGTGGTTACGTAGCAGCTACGGATGTAACATCGTGAGGTGTGAGGCACGAGATCCAGAGAAAAGCACAACACAAGTAGTTCAACATACATAAATGTAATATCCAACAGTCAAATTAGGCAGATATAGAAAGACATAGTTTGTTTTTTTTCTGAGGGTGTTCTCAAAAAGTGGAACCGACACACTAAACAAAAACGATGTCAGACATAAAAGCACCCTGGGACATAGGTTACAAGAGAGCGGGCAACGCCCGACCTTTTTTTTTCCGTAGTAGTTTTCGAATGACCTATGATTGTGTGTACGTGTAGATTGATGATCAGCGGTTATAAGAGTTAGCTGGAAAGAAATGTAATGACAGTTAGCCCATACTTATAGTGCAACACTTCTTTTCAACTACGCAATCGTGTGCCGGGAGTGTTCTTTTCTGGACAATAATGTCGATTATAATAGCTTTCACTGTAGTCAAGATTTCAAAATATGTTTGAACAATAAAGGACAAAACACCAGCTGGGAGTAAACATTGTAAATGTCAAAAAAAATTAGATTTGGACACTATATGTAAATATCCGGTGGATTATATATGTCTTTAGTCTCTTCCGGGTAGCAGTTAGTCCAGCCGAATCGCGGTATGTCTACAGGTCCGCTCAGCAAAAAAAGAAAGAATCTTAAGGAAAAACAGTAGAGACCTTTCACTGGAATGGTACTTTTCAAAAGGTACACTTTTGAACATTTACATTTAATGATAAGGTCCAATTAGAGCTTTACAGGTACAACGTTACCTTTTGAACAGAAAGGGTACTGCCGACAGTGGGACAGATGTAGAGAATAACCTTTTTTTAATACGTATTCATGTAAATTGTGAAATTGTCGCTTACAGTCAGTAAAAAAACTCATCACGCGTAATATAAAAAGTGTAAGAGGGAACATAGCCTAACAAACACAAAAAAGGAATCCTCTGAACAAGTCAGTGGCTGATTATGCAGATGTAGTTACGTGTTTTGAATGTAAGGGTGTGAAAATGCCCTCCCGCTAACTTTAAGACATTGTGTATAAAATGGTCAAACAAACCGCTACACACCTACGAGTGATTAACTACAGGTATCTGCAAGCCTTCTTAAAAGAAACTGGGCTTCTAGGAGGACAATTTTACTATTCCTAAAGACAGTTTACCTTAAGAGACATGTAAGCTGGTATTAACCCATTCAGACTACATTTTACTCTTTCAAACAAGAGGAGGATAATACTAGTGAAACACAAAATGGTACTAGCAGTTCGGCATTAGGAGTTTGGGTGAAAACATTTGGGTCTTACTGGGCGATTAGGGCCGTTGGAAGCACAAATGATAAAAAATAGTGCTGGACCAATGATGAAAGCCCACCCTGATATTTGGCTGGCCACCCCAGGTGCCCCTCCTACCAAGATGTCTTGCCATAGGCTTGTTTTTAGTAAATTCTAATTTTAGGCGGTTTCTATAGTGTGATCTTAATGACGATGTCGAGAGCGCATAATGTTACGCGAACCATGTGAGCGAGGACGAATCTCTCCACTCCCAAGAGGATTTCCTTCACTCACACAAAACTGGACATGTGCTTTTAACATACATCGTTCCGCAAACACAACCTCCACCCCGACCACCCTCTTTTGAGCCAGTGCCCCCGGTTGGCCCCCCCATTTAAAATGCTCTAGACACGCCCCTGGCCTACGGTTGAAAATCACTGTAAACCATGGCTTCACGGGGCTTATTGCTTTTATAAAATGGTTATTCCATATACGTAGTAAGGTTTCACAGAATAAAACAGAGCAAATAAAGTGTAAAGATATTCATAAAAACAGTATTCTCCCACCAAACAATGTAGTTCCTCAGAAACAGTTGTGGTTCCAACAAAGTGGTAACACACAGAAGTAAACAAAGGTGTATGTTTGTAGCGTAATTTACAACAGCCAATCAGAATCAAGGACCGGAACTATACATTTTATAAATATACATAATAAATATACACAGTACACACATATATTATGCAAACAAAAACTTTTATTTTGGATGCGATTAATCGTTGCCCGCAGCACTACTAAAAACCCCATGGCAAGTACAAAAAGTGGGCTTTGAATTATTAATATCAAGTTGTATTAAACAATAATTGGACTACATTGCATAAGACAACATATTTCATGAATACACTGTTAAAAACCAAACGCAAAACAAATCCCAGCAAGGCTCACTGTCAGTATTGTGCATGATTATTAAAGCCGTCCTGTTTGGATGCTCATTATGAAACACTGTGTAGTTCATCAAGTGCATGTGTGGACGCCAACTAATCCAGACACATTACGAAGTAGGGATTACACGCAAGTAGGGAAAGACAGAACACTGTCTGAGGATGAGTGAACATAAATAGATTAGCCAATCAGAACTTGGCGAAGGCTTGGCGAATGTAATAAACACACCCAGAATTCATAAGACTTCACATCAGTAGAACAGTCCAATGGATTTCATTGGGAACAACAGAGGCTTGATCGAACGACAACATATTTAGGACACTAAATACTGTTAACACTGTTTGTCCAGCAACCGTCGCTCCTTTTTTGGCTCAGACTCAACGGGAGGCACTGGATCGGCTTCGGAGGACCAGAAAGAGGAACAGTAGGAGACTGAAGCGGAGGATCCGGGTGGCCATGAGAACTGCCAGGCGGGCCAGCACCATGGAGGTGCCCTCGTTCCTGCGGCAGCTGGTGAAGGAAACCGAGAAGATGGTGACCTTCTTCTTCAAGGGTGGCCAACGCGAGCCGGGAGCTGATGATGAGTACTTTGAAAACGAAGAGGACGTGGGCAGACCCTACTTAGAAAGGCCCGTTTTGGAGAAAGATACGGCAGAAGGCGGGTCGAAATGGGGCGTTAACTACGGCATGGCCAGTATGCAGGGCTGGCGAGCCCAGATGGAGGATTCCCACACCTGCATGCCAGAGATGACCGATGCCTTGCCAGACTGGAACTATTTTGCCGTGTACGATGGACATGCGGGGAGAACGGTGGCTCAGTACTGCTCCAGACACCTGCTGGATTTCATTCTCGACACAGGTACTCACCGATTATACGCAGATTGCCAGTCTTGAAGGTAAAAAGATAGAATTTGTAAGCAGTTAGTGATGTTGTGCTTTTATGTTTAAGCAACTTAAAAATGTAAACTAGATTTTTTTTTTTTTTATGAAAATGTCACTGCGACCACGATATCTGCTAAGCATAATAATGTGCTGGTGTTCTAGGCTGTGGTTATATCAGTATCTTATGTACTTATGAAACTGCTGCAGGTAGCTGTGAGGTACTGTTCATGTCAGGACGGCGTTTTATATATTAACTGCTGAAAATGACTTTTTAATTTGTATATTTTTTTATTAAAAATAGTTGTATTTGTTTTTTTTGACTTGTTGTCAAGTAAGAATCTTTAATATGATACATTTACTTGAATATAGTTTGGTGTTATACCTACCTATACTTATTAACAGTAAATTTTGCATAATAGTACAGCCCACCCTAACCTAGTCATATGTTAATTACTGAGATTGAATTTTGTGTATTTACCTTGTAACAAGGACACCTTTAAATAAAGTAACCAATATTTTACTTTAAATTAAAAATTTGAAAAATCTACAGTGCAGTAAGACAATTATTATAAGTAGATATATATATACTATATATATATATATATCTTCTATCTAATATATAATATATTAAAAGATGTCTAATAACAGTGAGGCTTTCCATACCACTACACTAAGCTAAATAAAAATTTAAAATAATAATAACAGTTAAAACAAATAATAATAAAACTTTATTACAACTACGAAAAAAAAAAATATTAAGCGGCCACTTGGGGACAATTTCAGTTCTCTAGATTTAGTCGGGTTTTCGTTTGAGTAAAAGTTAATATGTGTTTTATTCTATTAAAGGTCTGATAACATTTCTCAAAAGGCAAATAAAAAATTCTCATTTGGAGTTTGCTTGTTGTTTCATTTGTTGTGATTGAAAAGCAGGGTTAGGCATTGGGTTGTCTAAAAATGGAAATAAACATGGTCTAACAAAAACAGCCATCTTTGTTGTATTTGACAAATGTAAATTTAGTCTAAATGACACATTTATTTAAATTGGGGAGGAATATTTGGAAGAAGAACATGGGAGAAAAGCGCAATACCAGTCTTTGAAGGGAATAAGCTGATCTACTAGATTTTTTGACAGTGCTAATCATATCAATAATTTAATAATAGTGTAATTCCATTACAACTTGATCTTTGTTCTTAAGTATTAAAACATTTACATTTAAGCTTTTAAATCAATTTTAAAAAGTGTTACAACAGTGGTTATCATCTCAAAATGCAGAATTTGTCCAAGACAAGTCCAATATATTGAATCACAAACTGGGGTCCATGGAACAAAAGGTCAAAGAAAGAGTGTAAAAACTGTAAAAATAAATTAATAATGATAATAATAAATAAGTTATTCATTCAGCTTTCTAAGCCCTTCATTTTTAAATACTTTTGTTCTATTGAACAATAAGATTTCATATTATATTTTACACACATTTAGAACTATTTTTCACAGTGTCTACAGTCGTGGTTTTTCCCCCTACCTGAGCCTTTCATATCAACATACCACACCCTCAAAAACCTGATCGTCAATGATTAAGCGGGACAGTCATGGAAATAACAAGGTCACGTGGTTGGTTATGAGCCGGCTCTGTCCCTGTGCTTGACCGTTATGCTTGTATGATCCGCTGGTGACGGAGGGGCTGCTAGCCAGGTCAAAGCGGCTCAAGAGATGGCTCCTCACACATAGAAGCCAAGGACCAACCCCCAACCACGCACGCACCCCACCCCCCCCCCCACCTCCCCCCACCCCCCCCCCGCCCCCCCACCCACACGTGGTCTGTGTAATGTTCGGCGACACAACAGGTGCCTGGTGCTGGCAGACACACTGTGTGTAGCCCCCCCCGCCCACCCCCGAGCACAGAGTGTGATGATATAAGCCGTGAGCTACCGAAATTGAATTGACACGTACGAGTTTCAACGCCAGAAGACTGCAGCGATTCACGGACCTTCTTTGCCGCGACGGCAGGTGGGTTCTCCACACAGCGGACCACAAACCTATAACCCACGTGAGAAAGAGGTATCCAGTGCGGGGCTCCCGTCCTCTCGCAGCGCATCAACGGCCGTGGCCGTGCCCGCCGCCGTGGACTTGCCTTACGAGAGAACGAAGAGTGGAGATGTATATAGAGCGTGAGAGCGCAAAGCAGCAACGCCCCAAGTAGTAGTTAATCAACGTTATCTACGTTCATTTATTTGAAAAACCGAACAAGCTGTGTCTCCTGAACCAGAGGGTACGAGCATCGGAAGCCCAGAGATGAGTTCTGTGTGGTGGCGTTGTGATGGGGTGGGATGACCATCGGGAATGAGGGCTGTGTGCAATTTGTGCGCAAACGTCTGAGGTCTTGATGCACCTGAGGGAGTCTTGCTCACATGTCAGACCCGCTTTATAAGCGTTGGTAACAGCAGGAGAGGATTCCATGGCCATATTGAATCAAAGGGAAGTTCAACCCAAAAGTTCTGTCATTAATTACTTACCCTCGTGTCGTTCCAAACCCCTTAAGACCTTCTTTCATCTTTGGAACACACTTTAAGATATTTTTAATGAAAAAATATGACAGTACCATGACGCAAGCATGTGGCGGCCCCGGCGCCGGTGCTACCAGATTGGCGTGAGAAGTTTGAAAAGGCACCACATAAATTAATGGCATTTATTTGGCATAGTTAAGTGACTCAGTCATTTCAGTGAAACTATGGGAAAAAGATTAGATGTCGAATATGTTCTTATCCTGTGGCTCCCAACATTCGTATATTACTAAAACTTGAAGATTGTTTTCAGGAACTGAATAAAAAGAAAGGTAATAAAAAGATAGATGAAAAAGTAGGAAAATGAAACAAATGTAGTACAGTCATCTAAACGTAAAACTAAAAATAATATAATTGATTACTATGACAATATGATACTTTGCTTGTCTTTAAAGGGGTCATATGATGCAATTTTAAATTTTCCTTTCTCTTTGAAGTGTTACAAGCTCTTGGGCATAAAGAGATCTGTAAAGTTGCAAAGACTAAGTCTCAAACCCAAAGAGATATTCTATAAAAGTTAAGAGTCAACCACGCCAACCTAAAACGGCTCGTTCAAACATGCCCCCACATGTCTATGTCACTGTGTGGGAATATTTGCATAACATCTCCCAAATGTTCACGCAAGAAAGAAGGCGTAACTTTTATTCTGTGAATACGCTGTGTGATTCGTTGCGAAAGCGAAACTACTTTGCTTGCCCTTCCAAAAATGGACGATTCTGCTCTCGTATGCCTGAAGCTGATTCCGTGTGGTCGTGCGGAATACTACAACTTTGCCTGTGGATCGCTGGATAGGCTTTTCACATGGACGAAGCAGAGTCCAGCCCGGGGTGTCACATGTGGTTGCCGCAAGCCCACCGGCCAATCCGTTCTCAAGCCCACCGGCCTCCGTTTACTCTAGCCCTCCGGCCGTTCCTCATTTTATCCCCCGGCCTCTGCTCACTCAAGGCCGTGGTTGACCCTGTGTTTTGTTGTGAAAGTGAAACTACTTAGTTTGTCCTTCCAAAAGAGGACATGACTACAAATCAGAGGTTAAGTTGTATTTACAACACTGTTCCAGACCAGTTTAACCCAAATATTCAGATGTGTCCAGCGCGTTTTATGGATGACTGTTTCCTGATCCTGAGAGAGTACTACAATGCTGGCTGTTCTGACTCATAGACTGTAAGTCAGTTTTTTATATTTAAAGAGTTTTTTATTTTATATATTTAAAGTGAGTTTTCTGGGCAGTGTAGAGTAGCACTTGTTTGTAATTTTTCCGATCACAAATGCAGATATGGTTTTATGTTTACGCGGCACGATCCAATGCAACGCAACGCGTAAAAACAGTATAAGTCAGTAATTATAATCAGTAATTATGTCCACACCGGATGCAACAAATGCCTCGTTTATAAAGGGTTTTAATGTTTTTGAATCATCGCTCCGGCCTGACAGGGCATCATCACAGTATGGTGAGGGGTGTAACATTTCCGTCACACGCTTTTTGGCCAATCATAATGTACTGGATAGCTGGCCAATCAGCGTACACCTCGCTTTTTCAGAACGATGAGCTTTGTAAAAATCGACGCGTTTCAGAAAGGCGGGGCATAGAGGAGCAACAATAATGTACAGTATGTGGAAAATAATGTGTTTTTTAACCTTAAACCACATAAACACATTTCATTACACCAAATACACAAAAAAAAATATTTTTAGCAGCAGCGATGGACATATGACCCCTTTAATAGAAATATAGCTGAAATTATATAAAATATAAATATGAATTGAAAAACTTGTTGCCTTGGAATCTTACATAAGCTGGAGTACTAAAATTACCAACTGAAATAAAAATGAAATGAAATATAAAGACTAGATGAAAAAGTAGAAAAATAAAACAAATGTTCAGTACAGTCATCTAAACTTAAAACTAAAACTATTATAGTTATTACTATGATACTATTATACTTTGTTTTCTTTAATAGAAATATAGCTGAAATTATATAAAATTGAAAAACTGTTGCCTTGGAATCTTACTGAAATACATAAGCTGGAGTACAAAAATTACCAACTGAAATAAAAATGAATTTAAATGAATTAAATGTGCTAAATAAAATTATGAATAAAAATAAACTAAACAGAATTAAAAAAACTAATAAAAATGGCAATGCTGATTAAAAAAAAAGTCAGGCACTAAACAGTAAATAGCTTCTACAACTGAGTGTCAATTATTTTTCTCACTGTATGAGAATCATTGCATCAATATGCTTTCATTTATTGCTAGTCATTAGCCCATGACCGGCAAGACTATAACTCAAGTCTGATGCAAAGTCGATATTGAATTGCCAGTAACTCTGTCACCTTCTAAAATATTAAACAAGTTTAGGAATGCCTTGTTACATAAAATGATTAGGCATCTTGGTTATGTAATATTATATAATGATATTTCCCTGCCGCATGTTGAGGCGAGGAAGATTACAGAGCACATAATAGAATCAGCTTGACCCGTTCTATGTAGATACTGCTATATAAATAGGAGAGAGCGAGAGGAGATTACAAGATAGATTCAGACTGCAGGTTAAGAGATATCCAGAGTTACAACCAGCTACTCGACCAGGCCAAGAGCTCCTTTGGTTTATAACTGGCATTAGCTATCTATGAGCATATTTAATCTTAATTCATAAACTCAATATATTTATGTATTAGCATTTTCTAGTATTATTTAAGTACACTGACCTAATTGAATTTGTTTAGTTGATTTTTGTGAGCAGGATTTTAAATTCTTACCTCGCAGGGAAGTTTAGACAACATCAGCATTATCATTATCTGCTTCGACGGCGCCCCCAAGGTGACCCCAGAGGCACTGCAACAGGAGGCAGAGTTAGAGCACGTCATTGAGCAAAAAGTGGCAGGTAATTTCACCAATTCATTCGATATAAAATAAGATGCAATTTAAACACTATATTAGATAAAATAGCTCTATAAATGTCAGATTTTGTATATAAAAGTCTATTTTTTTTCCTTTTACTTTACTCAGAGATCATTAACGTGATCAGATCTAGAGACCAGGAACCTGACCTGCTCTATGTGATGAAATTCCTGGCGTCTGAAGATATTCCCGGCCTCCCACCAAGTGGAGGAATCTCATGCAAGTAAGTGATACTGTGGACACTATGTACAGTATATAATGACTAACATTCAGATTTTTCTCGAATGGTGGTTGTTTGTCGAAGGAAAGATTGCATATGGCGCTATCAGAATAGCCGCAGACCTTTAGATCGCTTGAGCGTGGTATGTATGAACACATGTTAAAAAGCCATACTTTATGAATTAATCAACATTTTATTTGATTTTAATATGATTTTTAATGTGTCTTTAAATATAAAGTGCTAAAGTTAATTTTACAAATAACAATTCTCCATTATTTTGTCATTATTTAAGGATATTGGCGGCTCTGATGAGTCCACCTAGTGGCCTTTATGTTGGAGATGGAATCAAGCCTTGAATCTCTGTAGATGTAATAATCAATGTGAGGAGGACATTTGTGCCACCTGCTTTACAGAGGTCAAATTGTTTAGCCAAACTATTTCTTTTTTAAATCAATGTTGTGTATTGTAAACATACAAACAGAAATAACAGGAAGAGGATGATTTATCATATGCTTTCATGAAGGTAAAGCATTTAACACTGACGCTATGTAAAGCGTTTTATGGAAGACAGAAAGTTTTTACTTTACTTAAAGGTGAAGTGTGGAACTGATGTGTCACCAAATGGAATTGTAAGTGTTTTTGATTAAGGATTTCAAGGGCACATGAACATTTCTCATTTACAATAAACACTCACATTTAAAAAAAATGTGCCACAGAGCTGAAGTTTTTTGCAAAAATGTTTTAAATTAAATTAATACTTGATTGTCTATCCACTTGCATGGGATAAAAGAAAGCAAGCCCACTGAATTACACAAAATTGCACAAATCACCTTTAAATAAATGTACTTTGTTAGCTTTTTAAGTAACACTTTTCTAAATGTATTTAAATAAATAATTATATGTAATATTACAGTTATAGGTTGTTTCATGACTGTCTTCACGAATTACCCAAGATTTACATATTTAAGACTCAATGTATAATTTCTATAAGTGTATTATAAATGTTTCTTTTATTTGATTATAGATGTTAAGCTCTCTTTACCTACAGAGAGCTTAGATTTATATAACCAAACTTGCACAATATATTAAAACTAACATCTGTAAAACTTGATAAAGGGTACTTGAACTATAAATTCACTTCTCTCTCTCTCTCTCTCTCTCTCTCTCTCGCCTCTCTCTCTTTTTGCTAGAGTAAACTATCATTTTTATCTCATTATCAACTAACATCGATAAAGCTCCCCTTTATTTGTTCTACAACGAACTCCAGGTTTCTGTCCCCCTTTTTGAGTCTAAACATCGTCGTTATGAACATACATGAGAGCTCAGGACGTGTGTTTTACCGTATATTTAAATATACTTGGTGCTGGAGTACCTTGGCCGAGAAGCGCACCACAATCGCTCGGAGCAAATAGAAAAAACACCTGCAAATTAAGAAAACAACTAAATCAATTTGACAACACAAGCAGCAAATACTCACAACACAACCAAAAAAAGAAACGTGCTGCAAAAAAGAAAACACCTGCAATTAAGAAAACAACTTTACAAACACCCCACGCCAACACACGCGCTGCAAATGCTCGGGCGGATCTAGCAAATAATTTTTAGGGTGGCAAAGGGGTGGCATGGGGTCTATGAGGGGTGGCAACTCCAAAGCAAGCCCCCATGCATAGTTTCATCTATACTGTTTAAAATGAAAAATAAATAAGAACATTTCAATATTCTTCATGGCACCAAGTCAATGCACAATATAAAGAAAACTTCAACAGGTTCTAAATGTTTCTGAGCTTGTATCACTAAAGAAGTCTGTCGGAAAGTTGTGGTCTAATGGTTAGAGAGTCGGACTCTTAACCCAAAGGTTGCAGGTTCGAGTCTCGTACCAGCAGGGATTGTAGGTGTGGGGAGTGAATGTACAGCGCTCTCTCTCCCACCATCAATACCACGACTGAGGTGAGACCCATGAGCAAGGCACCAAACCCCCAACTGCCCCCCGGGCGCCGCAGCAAAAATGGCTGATCACTGCTCCGGGTGTGTGTTCACGTTTTGTGTGTGTTCACTGCTGTGTGTGTGTACACTTTGGATGGGTTAAAATGCAGAGCACTAACTCCAAGTATGGGTCACCATACTTGGCACGTCATGTCATTTTTAAAGAAGACTGCGGTTACTATTAAAATTACATAGGCTACTTAGATGGTATAAATCACGTTTTAGTGCAAGTTTAAGAGCAACAAAAACTTTTGAATTTCCTCACATTAGAAAGAAATACAATAGTATCAAAGCACTGAAAATTGATCAGTTTTGAAAACAATGTTTGATTTTCTCTTATTAACAGAGGTGGGAATGTCTGTAATCACGCAGAACAAACTCTATCAACTCTATCAAGAGCCTAGCAACCACCCAGAATATCCTAGCAACAACTATGCAACACTTAGCAACTCTAGAACAGCTACTGCCAAACCATTTCTTTAAAAAAAAAAAAAAAGTGAAAAAAAAAAGTGACGTGACATGTGGCCAAGTATGGTAACCCATACTCTGAATTAGTGCTCTGCATTTATCCCATCCAAAATGCACACACACAGCAGTGAACACACACACACCATGAACAAACACCCGGAGTAGTGGGCAGCCATTTTTGCTGTGGCGCTCGGGGAGCAGTTGGGGGTTCTTGCTCAAGGGTACCTCAGTCGTGGTACTGAAGGTGGAGAGAACGCTGGTTGTTCATTCCCCCACCTACAATCCCTGCCGGTTATGAGACTCGAACCCACAACCTTTGGTTATGAGTCCGACTCTCTAACCATTAGGCCACGACTTCCCCACGACTTCCTCACTTCATCACCCCAAGACTTTAAGAAAGCTGCATCCATACATTGTCGTCTTTCAAACGATTTTTCAAGTCTAGTTATTACAGTTTTTCTTACAGTTTTTTTCAACTGCTTACACACATTTTCAAAACTTTACACACAAATCCAAGAATGGCACACACAAAATGCAAAATGCTTCACATCTCTTGCAAAACGAAGCACTGCTTTCAAAATATCACAAACACGTCTCAAAAGCAAACATTTGCAAACACCTTTGCCATAATATTAATTCATTAGATTTTGTGTTACATAAAGAATTGTGTGTTGTGTTTTGCAAAAATTGTTTTATGAAATTGAAAACTGAGTCAAAGGCTGATAATTAGTGTATGGTTTTGCAGATTTGTTGTGTGGTTCTGGTGTTTGAGTGTCATGTTTCAGAAAGTATGTGACAAGTATTGTGTGGATTTTGTGTGTAAGCAGTTGAAAAAACTGTAAATCTTACACACAATTCAAATACACAGATGACTTTCCTGCCCAGAGGTCACACTGAGATCAATAACACTGTAACAAAAAACTTTTTTTTGCAGCTCAATGTACAATGCAGCAATGAACTTTTGGGAAAAAAAATAGATTTAATCTTTTGGTTCATTTACTACAAGTAATCTTGTAGTAAATGAAAAGCACAAAAGTTCAAATACCAAAGAATTGTATGAACTTGGTATGCATCACAATACAGTACAGTAAAAGTTTCTTGGTCTCCTGACACATGACTAGCTATATCTCTAGGCAGTCATTTCTCACTTCTGCAAAAATGCAGTACATATAAAAAATGGTTACAAATTAAATTTGGCAGTCAGTCTGAGAAGGAGATGAGGAAGAGTACATGTAAGAAGTGGAGGATGTGGAGCAATATGATGAGGAGAGAAAGAGTTAGGTTTAGCGAGTGTTATCAAGGCTGGTTCTGTCAGACCAGAGGGTTTTTTTCTATTTGTCTAGCAAAAAAAAAAACATTACTTGTGATGTGGACAAAGTCATCAGGCCGGACTCAAGCACAAAGACATGGTGCTGAGACAGAATGAATCTCTCATTGACCCTGATTTTACAATTGCACAACTTACAGTATTTGAGTGTACTGTAACATGCTATTCATTTAGTTTTATTTGACTTTTATGGCCTTTGCAGTTGGACTGCAGTATTTTTGCAGCATCCAAGTGCTGAATACATACAAACATTCAGTACTATTCGATATTCAGCACAATACTATTCTTGCAGTACATACAGTAGGCCTATACATTATATTCACCTTACTCAGTTGCAATTACTATACTTTTTTACAGGATTGCAAAATTGTTTACTCAATATACTTTTTTTCTGTAATGTTCTGGATGCTGTGTTGTCCATTTTTTTCTGTAGTGTCTAATGAATGCTCTGTAGTATTTATTTTATTGACTCATGTGTGTGTGATCTGAGAGCACCGTTTGATTTTGAGTGCAAGTGATTTTTTGATGGAAGAGTCAGAGGTTTCGTGAATTTATTGAGTATTTGCGTTTAAGGTTTTGAGAAAATGAGTGATGGTTTCAAGAAATGTGTTTTAGCAATTCAGAAAAACTGTAATGGGAGGTAACAAAATCTGACAGGGTAGCACAAATCGACAGAACACCGCCCCTTACAACACATAAAGAATAAAAGGCGAAAAAAATCGCATTCAAATAAGAAACAACTTCTCAATTTGACAACACATGCGCTGCAGATGCTCACAACACAACCCAATAAAGAAACGCACTGCACATACTCACATCACAACTAAACAAAGAAACGCGCTGCAAATACAATTCTTATTTGGTTGTGTTGTGAGCATTCTGCCGTTGCGTTCCTGTTTCTTGTTTGGCAATTGTGAGAATTTGCAGCACCTGCTGGGTCAAACTTGATAAAGATGTTTTCCCTTGATTTATGTGCTTTTTCTATTTGCATTTCTGTTTATCTGAACTGTTGCAGCACGTGTGAGCTCTCTCGTCCACCGTTAACGAGTGGATGAATTGTCCAAATAACTTTTTGTGTGCATGGGTTGTATCCTGTCAACAGTTTACAGAAATGCATGCTTTCCTGAAAAGGTACACTCTTAAAAATAAAGGTGCTTCAAAAGGTTCTTCAAGCGATGCCATAGAAGAACCATTTTTGGTTCCACAAAGAACCATTCAGTCAAAGGTTCTTTAAATAACCGTCTCTTTCTTACCTTTTTGTAACCTGAAGATCCTTCTTTCGCCACAAAGAACCTTTTGTGAATCAGAAAGTTTCTTCAGATGTTAAAGGTTCTTTATAGATCTATTTAGACAAAAAGGTTCTTCTATGTCATCGTGAAGCACCTTTATTTTTAAGCGTGTACAACATAAGTTAATATGCATTTATATAGTATATGTTAAGTTATTCAATCATTTATACTGACCAATTGGAAAAAGATTAGATGTAGAAGTATTTCTTATCCTGTGGCTCCTAACATTAGTATTACAGATTTCATATCTGTTATAGCCCTCTGAGCAACAGAAATTCATGAAGCTTATGTTTCTTCAGAATATTTCATTCTCTACAAAGGCTCGAGAAGTTTGGACACACAAATTTGCACACAATTTATATTAGTCATAATGGGCTGCCCCCAACATAAATCGGTAGCCGCGTTTACAATACAGGTGCACAAATATGAATTAATCCATGCTTAACTATATGCACAGATAATCACAAGTTAATGTTTAACTCATGAAGAAACAAACCATTTATTAATGATTACTACATCAACAACTAATGAACATTCTATATGATTCATAGATAAAGTAATAAATAAATTGTTATTAGTTAAATGTATCATAACGTGTTAGTCCCCTAAGAATTGGCTGGACTTGGGAACGGGAGCCCTCTCTGGGCTGGACCTTTTCGGAACAGGGGCCCTCTCTGGGCTGGACGTGGGAACAGGGGCCCTCTCTGGGCTGGACGTGTGGGGACTGGAGCCCTCCTTGGGCTGAACGTGGGAACTGGAGCCCTATTTGGGCTAAACTCGGGGACTGGAGCCTACACTGGAGCTGGCTCAGGGGCTAGAGCTGACACCGGAGCGAACTCAGGGGCTGGAGCCAACAGTCTTTTTCTCTGAATTCTCCTCCTTTGAGCAGAGGTGAAGGAGACAGCTGCTGTCAGCGGAGGGCTTGGGAGTGAATTGACCAGCGGGCTCGACAATGGAACGGCCAGCGGGCTTGACAGCAGACTTCAAAACAGAAGAAACTAATGTTTATTTGACAACAGAACACACATTTAGAAGACACATTTATATAATATTAATATTAGTAATAGTTATGTATGTAATAATATGACCTTTATAGTCATATTATAGTATTTTAATAATTCAGATAATTATTAAATAATACATCTAACTTCTATGATTCCTACATAACAACAAACCTACCTCATCAGAAAACTCGGTTCCTCCATAACTAGCTAATAATTACTAAAGG
The DNA here is from genome assembly GCA_018155175.1 of Sinocyclocheilus anophthalmus. NCBI lineage: Eukaryota > Metazoa > Chordata > Actinopteri > Cypriniformes > Cyprinidae > Sinocyclocheilus > Sinocyclocheilus anophthalmus. The sequence continues at coordinate 909,576 of JADLZN010001098.1, read as the reverse complement.
TCTTCGACATTAAACACTTACAAGTCTACCACCACAAATCATTATATTTGAAAAAGAATTGGCTAAAAAAGATCACTTCGGTTTACATTTCCTCAAAATTTGTTCAATGTTCTGTTTACTTCAAGTCGAACACGCGGTGTCCTACTTTAATTCAAAGAACTGGAACTACACGCACTACTACTAAAATAAAATTGAAAATCCAAGCGTGTAGACTAAAAAATAATAAAAATGACTAAACAAATTGACTAAAACTCAGAAGATAATCAGAAAATATTTCAAACAAATATTAAATTCAAAATATTAACCAAAACTAGTATATAAATGATACAAAAATCACTTTCCTATTAATCTCTATCGACTTGATAGTATTGAAATATTTTCAATATCTATTTCCTAATTTTTTTAAATGGGAATGCTGTTTTGCTTTGACAGAAGCTTTGAGATTAAATGAGTAAAGTCTGCAACAGATCCATGACACATTAGCACAATTATACCAGTTAATGTATGTTATTTCATGCAACAAACTTCCACCAGAGATATTCAACAAAGAATGAGAAATACACCATGCCTGATCTATTCAATGACTTCACAAGATACATATTTTATGACTATATGGCCTTTTTAAATGATCATTGATGAAGAAACACAATATATGTGAAAGTTTCAGGGATTTTGATCAGCTGCAAAAATCTGAAATGTTTTAAATAGTGCTGTGGTTGTTTGTGTTGATAGTGGTATTGTGAGATACTTACACATATAAAGACACATGCAAAAGTTCGGCAGAAGGATGTGTTTTACCGCCTACAGCCTGCACTCTTCATGGATGCAGACAGTGACGAGGTCAGCCGTATCAGCAGTGAGTTCATTAAAACATCTACAATATTATTGCAGTATGTAGTCAGCAGTACATCAGCAGTATTATTGCAGTATGACAGCATCTACTGCTGTCAAAACATTCAAACCGTTTATCCATCCATCCTGGAGCCTAAAATTACTCCCGCATGTCAAAGTCTAAGGCATTGTTTCCAGAAACCACAGCACAGGACATTTAACACAATGTCAACACTCTTAAAAAAAAGGTTGTTTGACATATTTGGTTCAGTGAAGATCTTTTAAAATCGGTCGAATCTGGACAAAAGATTCCTTATAGTAGAAAGGGGTTCTTTACACTAAGATGTTCTTTTTTTTTCTTTTTTTCTTTTTTTAAGAACTTTCCTATTGCTTCTTTGGGGAAGCAAAAGTGGTTCTTATGTGTACTGTACAAAAAAAGAAAAAAAAAGAAAAGTAAAACAACACAATGCAGTGCAAAATTCAAAATACAGTTAAAACACCTGTAAAAAATCAATATGGAAAATATTTTATATTAATATAGTACATTGTGCCGTATTTTATGAAATTGTTATGGATTTTTTATGATAATTGTCATTATGTATACATCATATATATTTTGTTTGTAACACACACACACACACCACCTACACACACACATATATAATATCTATATTCTATCTCTTATATATATATATATATATCTATATCTATATATATATATATATATCTATATAATATATATAAATAAAATGTAGATATGTTCTTTTTTTATAATCATATATGTTAATGATTGTTTGTATTATTTTATTAATTTATTATTTACATAAAAGATGTCTGCTAAATGATAAAATGTAATGTATTGAAAATAGTAACCTATGACATTCTCATGTCAGTCCTTCATTCAAAATATTTTGAAGTTGAATATTACGGGGTTGAATATCAGTGCAAAAATGTCTAAAGCTTCAGCTGATAATATCAGGTGCCTTGCACCACCTTATTCCTTGTGTTAATAAATAACATAAACGAAATAATACCCGGGCATGTTTTCATCATTTCAATTTGAAATATATTTTACAATTTAATATGTGATTCTTATATGACTTAAACTTAATAAAGATTAACAATAATGTTAATTACAGATATAGTAATTCGTAAATAAAGTATTTAGTACTATGATATACCCATTAATAGTTAAAAAATAAAGTTTTATTTAAAATGTATTTTATACAAATGTATATAAATTATATCAATAGTAGGACACACATACAGTAGCACACCAATGGCACTGTTTCCTGAGAGTGACCCACTAATAACTCAACTACTGATAATGTAAAAACAATAAAACCAACGTGGTATAATTGTGAAGTGTTGTGCATATACATGTGGTGCAGTGATTGAATGTGATCAGCACAGAATTGACTGTACAGTCGGCCTAATACTTGTAAACAGCAATGAAATTCCAGTTGTGAAGCCCAACATGATGGTGTATGACTCTCATTCAGGTGTGTCCGAGCGGCTGCTGTATCTGAAGTCACTGGGGGTCAGGGCAGTGATCCTGGAGGGGTTGTTCCAACGTGACATCTCCCCTCCCAACCTAACAGAGATCGACCAAAGTCTGGACACGCTTCCACAAATCACACAGCTTATCACAGAAAGCCGCAAAGCAGGTATGTATACATTCATTATTTAAAAAAATGCACTTGATTTTAGTTTGGTAGTTTTACTGGCATTCACTCTTTTCATAAGATTAAATATTTTATCTGCATGTAGGTGGATCAGGAGTTTGCTACCTTTGCTATTCACTAGATGGTGCTGTTTAGTCACATTGCATCAGTCTTCTCCACTCTCACTGCACACTGATCTCAAAGTAATTAGACGCTTTAAGCCATGTCTGAAAATCATTGTACTAAAAAAAAAACATAAAAAGTGGCATGTGCAAATAAATGATGCAAATTTTTCATAACCAATATTAACTAATTACTTTTAACCAACTGGCCTCAAGGTAATTTACAGTGGATATATGAAGGCAGTTCACCTCAAGTTCTCATAGTTCTCCTCATGTATAGCGTAAGTGTGGATGTTTCACATTCACAAGCACAAAGTGTTCACATGCTTTTTCCTTTTATATCTTTTGTGAAATGTTCTTAAAATGTGTGTTTGGCTTTTAATTTTGTTATCTCATGCCAACACCTTTTGGGGCTACTGTAAATCCCTTTGTGCTTGTTAAACAATGGTGAAAACAAACCGAAGTAGAATTTTTGCACATAAAAAGATAGTTCACCCAAAAATGAAAATTACCCAATGATTTACTCACCCTCAAGCCACCCTAGGTGTATATGACTTTCTTCTTTCAGATGAAAACAGTCAGAATTAAATAAAAAAATGTCCTGGCTCTTCCCTGCCAAGCTTTATAATGGCAGTCAATGGGGTTTAAGATATTGATTATACAAGTCCAATAAAGTGCATCTATCCATCATAAAAAGATTACTCCACACGGCTCAGGGGGAGTTAATAAAGGCCTTCTGAAGTGAAGTGGCGATAGAGCAGATGACGTAGGTGTAGCGTAAGCTCTGGTGAGAATATGCTAGTCTTGCGGGAAACAAGTTTTGTTTACAGCATAGGAAAACCAGTCTCCTGGTGGTTTGTTTTGCTCTCTCCTCTGCACTTCCGTCATTACATTTGCCTACATCATCCGCTGGAGCGCCACTCTCTCGTGAACATGCATACGACTGTTAGCGGAAGCTAGAGATCAGGGTTTCTAAAGTTTTAAATATGGATATTTTTCTAACACAAATGCAGCGCTTCGCTTCAGAAGGCCTTTATTAACACCGGGAGCCATGTTGATCACTTTTTATGATGGATGGACGCACTTTATTGGACTTCAAAATCTCAACACCCATTCACTGCCATTATAAAGCTTGGAAGGGCCAGGGCATTTGTTATATAACTCTGATTGTATTCATCTGAAAGAAGAAAGTCATATACACCTAGGATGGCTTGAGGGTAATTTTTATTTTTGGGTGATTTATCCCTTTAAAATGAGGCTATGTTGGTTGTAATAAAGCAATATTAACTGATCCAGTGAATTTGTGTATGGTTCAGGTGTGAGAGTAATCCTGGACCTTTGTGAGCTGGATCTGTTTGAGCAGGAGTCAGGTAATGGCACTGATGTTTGGTCCAGTCCATCAGAGTACATTCAAGTAAGGAATATTACATACTGTATATACTGGATATTTATACTGCAAGATATCAGCAGGAGTGTGTATTATTTTTTCAACACATATAAAATTCACTGTATGTATCCAGCTGAAGTAAACACTAGTTTGGCAGTAAAACAGACAACATTTTAATTCATTTTCACACAAATTACAATTACGGGGCAGATTATCAATTAATAATGACTTCTTTGTAAGGCTACTGTGACCTCAAAACACTTTTACCACCGTGCATGATTTCTAAACTAACACATTTAGATGTTTGCATTACACAACCAGCTCCATTTGTATGGCTTTTCTGATGTAGTAAACTTGCTCGTTAGCTCACCTGGTGCAACGTGGAGCGCTTGGCTTCAAGTCCCATGAAACACAAGTCACAATAAAAAAGCTCAAAGACTTGTAGAAGCAAGCTAAAAAAAAAAAAAAAAGCAAAGTTGCTTCTGTGTTTTTATCTCACGCTTGCTTTTTTAACACTATTAGTTAAGTTTAGAGTATGGGTTTAATGTAGGTGGTACGTTATATTTAAATATGATGAATACAAAATATGTTATTGTGGCAACTTGTCAGCAGATAAACGACAGATTCATGCGATCAGGATTTTTGTTTTATGTCAATATTTCTGCCTACCTTTTGTTTATTATTGTTCATGTGGTATTATTTTCCACTCCAGTATTCATTAAGGCATTGGCTGGAGCATGGTGTATCAGGGTTTGGCATCTGTGACACAGACGCAACCTTATATGCAAAGGTAAAACTGAAAACACACTGACATGTCTTGTTTTGTGGAAAATGTGTGTGGGTTTTTCTTGGAGACATGATATGGTGAGCCCATGCCCAGGATCTGCTTAAAAAGTGATGCGTATTTATGATTCACAGACCCTAATGGAGTGTAGTGTGCTGATGCAAAAGTTTAATTCACAAGATGACGAAAGGTATCATGTTTGTCAGCTGAACTCAGACTGGCATTGAAGCAAAATCATTTCCTGCATGATAAAAGTCTTGATGACAAATGGAAGTAAAATAGATTATAAACATCATTTTATATTGAGATTAACTCCATATTCATTTCTAGCCCATGCACTGAACTTGGCAACTGACTAATAATTATTACTATATAAACTTGCTTAAGTCTTGGCGACATAAATGAGGTCTGGTTATCTCGTTGTAGAATACTGATGGTGAGGCAAACGGGTAACACTCTTCCAGAACTCAATGTGTTCAGCATTGCTGTTAATGGTTCACTGGTGGAGCTGGTTGTAAAGTCACTGATCCTCCCCATTACACCATTCATTGTCTCCTGCTGAGGTGGCTGAGGCCATGGAGGCCAGTCTGCAGATGCCACAAGGACACTGGCCGAGCTGGACCGTGAGTGGACATTTCACTGAACTGAGTCTAATAGTTAATCAACAGCAAAATTCCCAAAGGATTTTATGAAATCATCAAATTAAAGCCATTATTCTAGCCATTAGACTGCTAAGCTAACAGTCCAGCATTATAGCCTCTAGTCAGCAAGCCTGCTAAGCTAGTATGTTCAGTGCATGTTATTTTGTGTAATCGTATGGTGTTTGAGGGAGACTGAATTCTACAGGGGACTGAATCTTGCACAGTGCTTCTTCTAATGATTCCAGAAACCTAAGCTGGTTTGCTGGTCCTACCTAGTTTGTAGTCCAAAAGCATTGTTAGCCTACTATGAACACACGTTCTGTCATTATCAACGTAGTTCAATGATTTGGTGTTTCCCGATAAACCATAATTGCAACAAAATTGGCAAATGGCATCGCAAACTTTTGTGGTTGGAACTACAGCTCTCAACCTGTGGATAGAAGCATAGTCTTTTGTTAGTACAACATGTGGCCTTTGCTCCAAAACCATGATCAAGGTTTCATTTTTGTGACGCATCAAACTGGAACACCTTTATTTACAGTAAATAAGACCAATGTAAATCATGGCATCAGTAGTATGAGTTAACTGCAGAAAATGAACAACATGTAGAATGTAGTTTGATTTATGATTTAGGGAACCATGAGATATATACTGTATCATACTGTTCATCACAAATTTATATATATATAACATTTTTTGCACTTCTGGCTTCGCTACCGTTCGGACGTTTTTGCTTACTGCTCTGCGCTTTGCTCCCTATTTCTGTACTTTTCTTTGATTTTTCTAAGATTTTTACTTCAGCAGATCAGCACAGTGCTCAAACAACATATTTTTGGCACAAACACTAAAACTAAAAACTCTCTGGGACTGGAATAATACCACGAAAAAGAAGACTTTTGCCTCCCACTGCCAGCAGCTTACATTCCGGAGAAGGGAAAACACAGCTGCCCACATTCAAACAGAAGAGAAAGAAAATGCCTCTTGTGGAATCTACTTGCTGCATGAACTGCTGCAAACTTATACAAAGGATTGCGTTTCTTGAAACAAAGTTACTTGCTGGATTTCCAAAGCAGGCAGAACACTCAGCAGACCGTCGTCACGGACCCCATCAGCATACAGCCGGTGAGTCCCATGAACCTAGTCAATCTCAACAGTTTATACCAAGTGTAGAGAAACAAGCCGAAACTGATTGTCACATTAATCGATGGCACAAACAGGGAGCGAGACCCAAAGGCAGTAGAGACATCAGATTGTCACGAGTTTCTCGTATTGCTGCTGTAGCATCCTCTACCCCAGATTTGGCTATGACAAGGCTTGTGAATACTGGTATTCTACCACCCCCTATACATCTTGAGAACAGATTTGAAACATTAATGAATGTGGGTGAGGAATCCACAAATGTGATTAAACATGGATCGGATCAGCCAGCAGCTAACATCGCTACTAACAGGCGCTCAAGGTCGAGCAGACAGCGGCTTTCAGCTCAGAGTGCAGCCGAGCCCAGGACACTGATAGTGGGTGACTCCATTTTTAGAAACATCAGTAGCAGAAATACAACTACATGCTGCTTTCATCAAGCAACCATTTCTGATGTGAACAGGGGACTTCGGAACATTCTAATGAAGCACAAGACCGCTAATTGAATCATCATCCATGTGGGGAAGAATTATATTCGGAAAGAGCAGTCAGAACTCTTTAAGAAGGACTTCAGTGAACTCTTTGAAACACTTCGAAGACTTAAAGTTCAGTCGTTCATCAGTGGGCCACTCCCAGCAAGAGGAACTAATATGTTTTCACGTTTGCTTGGGCTGAACACATGGCTACAAAGAATCTGCAGCTTAAAAGGAGTCAATTTCATCGATAACTTCAATCTTTTCTGGGGCCATAGACAACTGTTTAAACTGGATGGCCTCCACCTAAACAAACTTGGTGCAAGAGTGCTAAAGGACAACATCTACTTCTCCATCCGTCATCCTTCAGTAGTGTGTGCCAAACTACTCAACCTGAATTGCACACACACACCTATGGACAGAGTAGAGTGACGACAAGACTTCATATCAGCTTCCGAGTCATCATGTGGTTGACACATCCCACAAGGACACTGATAACACCACGCAGCCACAACAAGCCCTGCTCATGGACACCATCACGGCTGAGCCCTGCCCACAGAGCTCATCACAGACAGACTGTGACGTATCAGAACAGCTCCAAGACTCAGCACCCAAGGACGACTTTCTGGGAAACAGCCAGGGAAGTCAGGACAACATATCATAGCCACCGGAAACACCAGAGACGCAGCCCATCTCACCAGACACATTATCTCTCTCTCCAGCATCTCCACTTCTAAGATTCTCACAGAAAATTGAGGAACTGGTTTATGCTGGGACCAGACTCTCCCACTCTTTTGCTGCAAGCCCCAGATATCAACTAAAAAACGGCGGGCCCCACAACCACCAAAGCCTGTGGGCCCAGCTCGTCTTCCTCCTCCTGTGAGAGCTCTCCGGCCGCTGCCACAACGCCAGGGCCCAAACCCTCCATCTGCTGTAGGTGAACCAAAAACAACTGATAACAGCTCTCAGTGATATGTGTCGGGTCCCCGCTATAATAGCCGCAACATTCACAAATGTTTACAGAACAAGCGGGAACTCAGTGTGCCAGTAGCCTTCTCTATTTTTGTTTTATCACGTGATAGAAAGTCTAAGGGCTTCTTAAGCCGTATGGCTGACTTATCTAATCTGCGGCCTGTTATGCATCAAACTAATATTGCTGTTGAGACAAAATGCAATGCCATCAAGTTAGCATTTTTAAACATTCGCTCACTAAAAAATAAATCATTTCTAATCAATGACTTAATAACCACAAACAACCTGGATTTTATGTTTCTAAATGAAACATGGCTAGAAGACAGCTGCAGTGCAACGGTCCTCAATGAAACAGCCTCTCCTAACTTCACTTTCATGAGTGTTTTCAGGACTGTTAGGAGAGGTGGAGGTGGAGTTGCTCTATTTAAAGATGTCTATCAATGTAAGCAAGTGTCATTTGGTCAGTATTTGTCTTTTGAATATCTAGGGATTGTGTTGAAAGGTGCTCCACGCATTCTGTTTATCATTATTTACAGGCCTCCAAAATACTCTCCAGCCTTTGTTGAAGAGTTCACAGAAATGCTATCAATGATTTCCTCAGAGTTTGACTGTTTTGCTATTGCAGGGGATTTTAATATTCACATAGATAATGCAGAAAACAAAACTACAAAATAAATTATAACTGTTTTAAACACTTATGACATGATTCAGCATGTGCATGGACCCACACAAAATCGTGGACATACTCTAGATTTACTGATCAGTAGGGGTCTAAACATTTCATCCAATGTTATTAAGGATGTAGCACTATATGATCACTTCTGTATTTTCTTTGATATTTTGATCTCTGCTACCACTGAATCTAGATTTGTCTTTGTCAGAAAGAGATGCATTAACGAGAGCACTAGTGTGCTATTTATGAAGGCTATGTCTTTATCACCAAGCATTTCTGCAGACTCTGTTATTCTTCTCCTTGATTCCTTTAACTCAAAATTAAAGAATGTTATTGTTATGCTCCTTTGAAATTCCCAGGAAGACTGGCAGACAGAAGTCAGCTTGGAGAAAATCAACAGCAGTTCAGAGTATTAAAAGACAATGCAGAAAAGCTGAGCGATGTGGCGGAAGACGAAACTTGAAATACACTATAGCATATATAAAGACAGCCTTCGTATTTTCAATGTGGAACTAGGCAAAGCTAGACCGTCATTCTTCTCAAACCTTATAAACAGTAACTTAAACAACACTCGCACTCTTTTTGCTACTGTTGAGAGACTGACAAACCCCCCAAATCAGATTGCCAGTGAAATGCTCTCCGACAGCAAATGCATTCTCTTTTCTTCCTTTTTTCTGAGAAGATCAATAATATCAGGAAGGCGTTTAGCACATCCCCAAGTTATGCAGAGGGTAGACATATTCGACCACAATATCAAAAAGAAGATGCTATGTCTGCTTTTGAAGAGATTGATTGCAAAATTTTGGAAGAAATAGTACAGCTCCTTAAATCGTCAACATGCTATCTTGGCACACTTCCCACATATTTTTTCAAAAAGGGTGCTTAACTGTTTGGAAGCAGATCTCTTGGAAGTGGTGAACGCCTCACTTCTTTCTGGGACTTTTCCAAACTCCCTGAAAACTGCAGTTGTTAAACCCCTTCTGAAAAAGAGAAATCTTGATAACACCATATTGAGCAACTATAAACCAATATCAAATCTTCTTTTTATAGGAAAGATTATTGAAAAGGTATTCTTTAATCAGCTGAACAAATACTTAACTCAAATGGATACCTGATAATTTCAATCTATTTTTCGACCGCATCACAGCACAGAGACAGCACTCATTAATATAATAAATGATATTCGCTTAAATTCTTGAATTGAATCTGGCAAAATATCAGTGCTGGTACTACTAGATCTCAGTGCTGCGTTTGATACTGTCGATCATAACATACTACTAGAGAGACTGGAAAACTTGGTCGGGCTTTCTGGCATGGTAATTAAATGGTTCAGGTCATACTTAGAAGGGAGAGGTTATTATGTGAGTATAGGAGAGCATAATTCTAAGTGGACGTCCATGACATGCGGTGTCCCACAAGGCTCAATTCTTGCACTGCTTTTGTTTAGCCTGTATATGCTCCCACTAATCAAATAATGAGAAAGAACCAAATCGCCTATCACAGCTAGGCAGATGATACCCAGATTTACCTAGCCTTATCTCCAAATGACTACAGCTCCATTGTCTCCCTCTGCTAATGAATTGATGAAATTAACAGTTGGACGTGCGAGAACTTTCTTCAGTTAAACAAAGAAAAACCGAAGTCATTGCATTTGGAAACAAAGATTAAGTTCTCAAGGTGAATGCATACCTTGACTCTAGTGGTCTAACAACTAAAAATCAAGTCAGAAATATTGGTGTGATTCTGGAGACAGAACTTAGTTTCAATAGTCATGTCAAAGCAGTAACTAAATCACCATACTATCATCTCAAAAACATTGCACGAATTAGAGGTTTTGTTTCCAGTCAAGACTTAGAGAAACTTGTCTGTGCTTTTATCACCAGCAGGGTGGACTATTGTAATGGTCTCCTCACCGGCCTTCCCAAGAAGACCATTAGACAGCTGCAGCTCATCCAGAACGCTGCTGCCAGAATTCTGACTAGAACCAGAAAATCTGAGCATATTACACCAGTCCTCAGGTCCTTACACTGGCTTCCAGTTATATTTAGGATTGATTTTAAAGTGTTTTTACTCGTTTATAAATCACTCAATTGCCTAGGACCTAAATACATAGCAGGTATGTTCACTGAATATAAACCTAACAGTCCACTCAGATCATTAGGATCGAGTCATTTAGAAATACCAAGGGTTCACACAAAACTAGGGGAGTCCGCTTTTAGCTATTATGTCGCCCTCAGTTGGAATCAGTTTCCAGAAGAGATCAGATGTGCTAAAACATTAGTCACATTTAAATGCAGACTCAAAACTCATCTGTTTAGCTGTGCATTTATTGAATGAGCATTGTGCGATGTCCGAACTGATTGCACTATATTATATGTATAATCGTTTTCTTAAATCAAATTTTTTTTTTTATAATTTTCAAAGTTTTAAATTCCTTGTTTTATTGTTGATTATTGTTTTTCTTTTCTTTTATGTTAAGCACTTTAAATTACCATTGTGTATGAAATGTGCTATACAAATAAACTTGCTTTGCCTTGCCTTGCCTATATATAGATATATATATATTATATATTTAAAAAAAGGTTAAAAAGTCTTGGTCAAAAGGCTTTGACATTTTACATATTGATGACATATCATTGAACAAAACACATTGTGGTCTTCACAAACCATGTGTATCTTCGCTGTATTTAGTGCAGTCTGGGTTAAATTTCTTAAGAAATGTTTCTGAGAATGCTTTATATGCAGTGTCACATGAGTTTGCACCATTCACAGGTGGGTGGAGGGGTACCATGGGAGCTGGAGAGAGCGAATCTAGTCCTGATTATGACTTTACCTGGGACACCCATCTTCAGATATGGAGATGAGGTCAATCCAGTTCAGGTGAGATGAGAAAACCATCTTCAATGTACCATTACTATAGTTACAGTTTGAAATAATGCTCTTTAAAATAAAGGACCTTTATTGGCATCTCTGGTTCAATTTTTGTTCAATTTTCTGGTTCAACCTTTAACATCCATGGGAACTTTCCATTGGACAAAAGGTTCTTTATAGTGGAAACATTTTCATGTTCTTCACATTGAGGAAAAATGGTTCTTTTAAGAACTGTTCATTGAAAGGTTCTTTGAGGAACCCAAAACAGTTCTTTATGGCATCACTTTGGAACCTTTACTTTTTTAGAGTTTAGGCCTTTTTTAAAAATCTGGATGTTTGAATTTGAATGTTCATTTATTGTGGTATGATATTTCCACTCTCAGGATCTGGATCAGCTGAATCAGCCTCTAGCCCTCTTCCATTCTCTGAGTCAGTCGCGTGCCCGTGAAGAGGCTCTACACTTTGGCAGATTCACCTTCCTTTCCTTCAATGCCAGCATGTCATCCTCTGGCTTCAATTCTACAGCCACACCTCCTGCGCTCATGGGGCTGTGTTCACTTCCTGGTCCTGTTTAATGTGGGTTCTGAGCCTCACACTCTGGATCCAGACTGGGCTCCCTGCTTACCTGAAGGTGGGGTGTTTGTAACCAGCACAGGTCTTGACCGATTCGGCCCTGTGTCTCTAAGGTCAATAAAAATGCAGCCACACGAGGCCATTGTCATAAAACTGTTTGAATCTGGCAATTCTTAAGACAAGGTTTATGTTCGCTTATTAATACACTTATGATATTTAGTTTTGCTTAGCTGTAACTAAGAGTAAGTATTTATTACAAGTAAATTAAATCGTGTCTGTTTACACTAAGTGCAAGTAGCCCGCCTTTTTGGCACAGGCTATTTACACTAACTCAGTCCACCAACGTGTGGTAGGGTTAGACAATATTGCAAAAACCTATTAAAAAGCTGTTCCAGTGGCGTAGATAGTAAAGCATGTAGAAGAAATATACTCTTTGACCTGATCGACACAAGTTCGAATCCCCCTTTTGCCAAACTCAATTTTCTCCCTTTTCACATCACATATCAGATCAGAAAGACAATTATTTTCAATAAAAATGAAGGAAATAATCAAAAAATTGGAAAATAAAGTATCGGGTTGGGTTAGGGTAGGTTTAGGGAGGGCTGATTGTCCCAAAGCGGCATCCATTTAATAATTTTAATAAAAAGTATTATTTACACTCAATACGTTATTGCATACTATAATTTGCACTAGTAGCCTAGTATAAACAGCATGTAACTACTATTATTGCAATGGAAATACTCCTATTTTTGCATAATGTAAACAGAATCTATCGCTATTTGCACTTATTGTAAAAAGTATATAGTTAAAAATGACTGCTATTTTCAATTAGTGTAAAAGAAAGCCACTGATATTTGCACTTAGTGTAAACAATATATATTGCTATTTGCACTTAGTGTAAAAAGCATCTATCACTATTTAGACTTAGTGCAAATAGCCGCTGCCAAATTAAAGTGGATAAATATTGGCAGCGGGACTGGAGTGAACTTTGTTTCTTTGCAAATAATATATTAAAGATAAACTAATACAAATTTAAATTAGGATGTTTTTTTTTAAATTATGGACACTTTCAAAGTATGTCCGGGGGTGGAATCTTATTCAAACAGATTTTAATTGTTTATTTTTATTATAAGATGGTTATATTACAATAGGAAACTTCTTATCCTCATGAGTTGAAATAAGACATGATGTACATTACTACAATTTGATTATTACAAAATTATTACAAAACTGCCTTCAATTTGAATATATTTTCAAATGTAATTGAAAACAATTGTGCTGCTTTTTATTTTTTTTTATTTTTTGTTTGTGAAACATGGTACATTTTTCAGGTTTCTTTTAGATGAATAGAAGGCACAACAGAACAGAACAGCGTTTATTTGAAATTATGAAAGTTTTTATGGTCACATTTTGACATTTGCCGAATAATTTCATTAATAAACATATATCAATGACATTAAATAAAAATAAACAAAATGTAAAAAATTAAATAAAAACGCCTTGTAACATATCCTTTATATACACAATAATTTGCATTTCCAGTTAAGCTTTTTTCAAGCTTTCTCCTAATGTTCCTGCTATCTCTCTGTTTTTGAAGCCTAACAATTGTCTGTTTGACCTGCATGGAGAGATCCTTTGACCACATGATGTGGGTTCACAGCAACAGCTTCCAAATGGAAATGGCGCACTTAGAATCAACTCCAGACCTTTTACCTGCTTAATTGATGTAGAAATAACAAAGGAATAGCCCACATCTGTCCATGAAATGGCTTTTGAGTCAACCGCCCAATTACTTATGGTCCCTTGAAAAAAGGGGGAGGTACATATTAAAGAGCTGTAATTTCTTAACCTCTTCTCCAATTGTGATGAGAATACTATCACCTATGTGTAGCTTCAGTAATTTCACTTGAATGGCAATGAATAGATTATTTTCATTGCCATTAAAGTGAAATAACTGGACATAGAAAAATGTTAATTTTTCAGACAACACTTAGATGCTTTTGCATCTGAACTCTTCATATATATTGTGAGAGAAAATCATAGCCATTGGTTGAATAAAGTTTCAGGGATCGTAATACAGATGAGAATGGTATTAGCATTCAGAATGGAACAGAACACTCTGCTTTTATTTTATTTCTTTCATTTCTAATAAAGCCAGGGCAGAGGGCAAGACTTTCGTTCTGGTTTCTCAGTAACTTTACACTTGACAGGTTATACATATGTGAAATTAATCAAATCAGATGTTCATAAATCAAATGTTGCGGCGGGAAGCAATTCCAGCTGTGACAAAGAACTCCAGTATGTCATCTGCAGATGATTACAGACGACAAAATTCAGTACATGGAAATAAATGACTTTTGATTCGCTTAACTTTCTGAGTCATATTACAGCACAGTGTTACGTATATTATGAACCAAGAAAAGGTTCAATTTCAGGCTGTAAAGAAACAGCTTTGCCTCTAAGCTTTGCATTCTCTATACAAACAAGAAAAAATACTGTAGAATGTGACTGTAAAATAAATACAATATGTATTAAAAACTGTTAACAGGTTGTTATAATGTGAAACGGTCGCTCAGCTATACAAACAGTCACTGCATACACAAGTTCTGACACGTCTAGTGCATGTTGTGCATTAAGTGCTCAGTGACATCCGTTTTGAATTATTCCTTCACTCTGCCGTTCCAGACTGAACGTCAATCCAGATTTACCCTGTAAATCAATATCACTTTGAAATGAAACCGTGTTTCTACAAACATGCATGAGGCTAGAGGCTCAGTTCATCATTCACAGATTCTCAGATTTTACTGACCCAATACATGTCCTTAAACCAATACACATCCTTATTTGGACTTATTAACCAAAATGAAATAGGAATTAGTTTACGATGTTTCCAAAATGCTGAAACGTATTTGGCCTGTAAGCGTTATCCGCCTCTGACACAGTCGATCATTTTTGTCCTCTGAATTTCTCAGATTATACATGCAAGTTTTGAGTGGATATTAAGAGAGATGCCAAATGCTTGGAAACATATTTCTATATACAATATTCATATAAAATATAAGAAATGAAACTTTGACAAGTCTCTCATTATTGCATCTTCTGCATTGCAGTTGACCCCCAAAATAATGTTAACATAAAGCATGAAATAGCATTTGTCATGCCCATTTTTGTATTTACACAAATTGTGTGAAAAATCGGGAAATGTAATTGTTAAAATAAATATCTATTTAATAAACGCTACATGTTAAAAAAAATTCTGTGCAAAACCTACAATCTGATTTGTTTATTAAAAACATGCCTTTAATGTCTTTCCTCTCATAACAAAGTCCATAATCAAATCCAAAAATCTACAGATAAAACAATCAATGACATAATGTTTTTTCTGGATTTCAGGAGGTGTGGAGGGGTTTTGGTTTTGATTTGGTTTTGGGTGGGCATACAAGCTAATTTAAAATTAAAATGGGCGTTTGCTAAAACATAATTTTAATAAGATTCATCTTTTTGAATTATTTTAACAACATGTACTTTGAATTTCACTTTGAATATTTTAAGTTTCATGTGAGATGGAGCAAAACAGCATGACAATCTATTAGGAAGGAAGAATAATGACTTACACATTCATCCCTGTTATATTCTTTCCAATTAACTTTGTTTCAAGTTGGACACATATCAAAGAATGAACAATCTGGATTGTGGTGTCAATGACAGTGATGATTTTTGTTGGCACTCTACATGTTTCCAAACAATAAGACTGATCTCGGATTCATTTACTAAATCTGCTTTCAATTGATTTGAAGGGAGTTAACAGTTTTAGTGAATGAGATAATGCACGCGTTCAAAAAAGACCATTTCAGCCAAAACTGAGTAATAAATCATATTGTTCACTGTGGAATTTTAATTACAATAGCATTATTCGTGTTTTATTCAGATGATAGATTTCTCAACCACTTTTTTAGGAGGAAAGATCCATATGGTTTAGCAAATGTAATACTCAGCACCAAAGAAAATTTCATATATATTGTAAATAAATATGCATCATAATAAATCTTCCATTAATCTGCACCTCATGACCTAAATGAAGTTATGAAGCAAAAGAAGCCTGTCTGAACAAAACTAAGAGTTTATGAGACACATTTATAGGTGATTTTTGCCTTGAGTGTGTTACTAATAGAGTGACGTAAATTTTCCCCACTGAGGGAGACTTACTCGCATATCCGCTTTTCCAAATCTACTTAAGCGTACTATTCTGCCCACAAAGAAACAGTTCCATAAAGGCTTTAAGGTGAAGCCATATTCCTGAAGAAGCTGACAGCCTAATCCCAGATTTTTTCCCATAGGAATGCTGAGATGAAAGTCCTAAAATCAAGTCATAACTTTGTGCATTAAGGTTAATTGTGAGGTTCCCTATATTCTGTTTATAACTGTATTGTTCTGGTAGTGGTTACCAGGCAAACTGGAATCTGGTTTGTCAGTCCATAAGCAGAAGATCGGATCAAGGAAGAATCGTGGAAGGAAGCCAGATATGGTTGCAGTCCTGCTCTCTCTCCCTTTGTCATGATTTTAAGAAAAATTGCTTTTTTTTTAACTTTCCTCACACACAAGAAAAAATTAAATCCAGAAAATAAGAGACACTGGAATTTCCAACACACCGTTTACTTCAAACTTTCCCATACTGTTTAAAGATATTTAGAAAGAGACTGTCTAGATGAACTGAGATACAGGTATAAAGAGCAAAGGAACTATCACCTCAAAAGTATTTACCTTTCAATTTTGTAGTGGAATGTGGTGAGACTTTTCAGAGAAGGAATGACAGAAATTAGGATTGCAAAAAATACTGAATTTTCAGAAACTATAAGATTTTATTTCACCATTTCAATAAAGACCTTTAATAAATTTAATAAATACCTCAAATGTCATTCCTGTCTGATGGAAAGTGAAACTAGTTTCAAAGTCGTCGGATCACTGTTTTTTTTCCACACTAACTGTCATTTCCAGTCAAAACACATTACACACGGCAGGATTTGGATTCACAGACAGGTCTAGCTGTCACGGAATGCTCCAAAACAAGAAGATCAAAATGCAGCATTTATTGAAGAGTCCAAAAACAAAGAGTAATCCACATCAGGGCAAAAACAGAGCAACAGAAAACACGTGACAGTAAACAATAAACCAGCAACCAAAGACAAAGTGTGGATGATATATGTGGATGAGTTAACAAGGTAAATGAGACACAGCTGAATGTAATGAGACTTGATAGTCAAAGCAAAGGGTGATGGGACCTGAAGTCCAGAGAAACAAAGAAAACTAAGAAGCGTGCCCTCTGGTGGCTATACATGGGCACACCAACTAGACACTGTAACATTACCCCCCTCTAAGAAACGGGTTCAAGACGCTCCACAAAAAGTCAATGAAATCCAGGAGGGAGGCGTAACGGAGCGGACCAGGGGGAGGGATGGTGGGCCAGGTCCATGTAGTGAAAGAGGTCTAGAAACAGAGGTAGGCCAGAGGGCCAGGGCGGAGCCGGCAAGGCAGGAGGCCAGGGCGGGGCCAGCAGGGTAGGAGGCCAGGGTGGGGGCCGGCAGGGCAGGAGGCCAGGGCGGGTCCGGCAGAGCAGGAGGCCAGGGCGGGGCCGGAGGGACAGACCAGCGAGGCTCCGGCCAAACAACTACCCCGGCGGGCGACCAGGGCAGAGCCAGGAGCTTGGCAGACAGCAAAGGCGGAGCTGACGACCACCTCAGCGGCACTGACAAGGCTGATGAAGCTCCTAGCAGCACATGGAGGACTGCAAAGAAGAGCACAGAAAGGTTAGTAACAGCCTTGATGGATGAAACAAGACAGGCAGACAGTTCAGCAACGGTCTCCTTGACCGAAATTGGGCAGGCAGACAGTTCAACAACAGTCTCCTTGGCCATGACAAGGCAGACTGAGAGTTCAGGAGTGGACACCACCGCCCAGAGGGGAGCTGAAGCAGACGCCGCCGCCTCGAGAGGCTCCACAGCAGAAACCACCACCTCGGGAGGAACTAGAGCAGACTCGGTAGTGGACTCTTGGACTGGAACGAGCTCAGGAGTAAACTCATAAACTTGAGTAAGCTCTCGAGTGGATTCGTAGACTGAAACAAACTCTGGAATGAATTCGTAGACTTGAGTGGGCTCTGGAGTGAACTCTGGAGTGGACTCTGGAGTGGACTCTGAAGACTCCTGGACTGGAGCTGGTTCATAAGTGGACTCTGAGGACTCCCGAACTGGAGTGGGCTCTGGAGTGGACTCTGAAGGCTCCTGGGTTGGAGCGGGCTCTGGAGTGGACTCTGAAGGCTCCTGGACTGGAGCGGGTTCATGAGTGGACTCTGAATGCTCCCATGCACGCAGAACAGCAAAGAGGCCAAAGGCAAAGACGGCCTTCTTGATTATGGCAGCAGCAGTGAAATTGGGTGGTTCTGTGGTGACCTCTGAGACCACCAGAGTCGGGTCCTCCAGGACCACCAGACTCGGGACCACCTGGGTCGGGTTCTCCAGGATCACTGGACTAGAGACCACCAAAGTCGGGTCCTCCAGGACCACCAGACTCAGGACCACCGGAGTTGGGTCCTCCAGGACCACCAAACTCGAGACCACCGGAGTCAGGTCCTCCAGGACCACCTGACTTGGGACCACCAGAGTCAGGTCCTCCAGGACCACCGGATTTGGGTCAGACTCAAAGCCGGGGCTTCGGCTCACACTAGCCCGGCCTCAGCTCACTCTAGCCCGGCCTCAGCGCACGCTAAGCCGGGGCTTCCCCTCACGCTAGGCCGCTGTGTTTTTCATTGTGAAAGTGAAACTACTTTATTTGGCCTTCCAAAAGAGGACACAACTACAAATCAGTGGTTAAGTTGTATTTACAACACTGTTCCAGAACAGTTTAACCCAAATATCCAGATGTGTGCAGCACATTTTATGGAGGACTGTTTACTGATCCTGGGAGAGTAACGTTAGACTAAAATGCCGGCAGTTTCTGACTCACGTAAGTACGTTTTCATTTAAAGAATTTGCCACTTGATTCAAACGCGAATTTTGGGCAGTGTAGAGTAGCACTTGTGTTGTCATTTCTCCGATCACAGATGCAGACAGAGTTTTATGTTTACGCGGCGCGATGCAACGCAGTGTCCGGCCGGACACGGCATCAACAGTATGTGAGGGGCGTAACATTTCCGTCTCACGCTTGAGGTATTCGGCCAATCACAACGCATTGGATAGCTGGCCAATCACAGCACACCTCGCTTTTTCAGACCGATGAGTTTTGTAAAAATCTACGTGTTTCAAAAAGGCGGGGCATAGAGGAGAAACAATAATGTACAGTATGTGGAAAATAATGTGTTTTTTTTTACTTTAAACCACATAAACACATTTCATTACACCAAATACACAAAATAATGTTCTTTTTAGCACCATCATATGACCCCTTAAAAAACAGAAACATTTTTTTCGATTACACTTTATTTTAAGGTGTCCTTGTTACAGTTTAATTATACATTTAAGTACTGAGTAAGATTAATTAACTACATGTACTTACTGTATGGTTAGGGTTAGGATTAGGGTTGGTTTAGGGTTACTTGCATATAATTATGCATAATTTATTGTTATTATAATAGTAAGGACATATAACGTGTAACAAGGACACCTTAAAATAAAGTGTTACCCATTTTTCCTTTGAGTTTTTAAAAAGTTTTGCATACAGACAACAACATTTTCAAAACGATCCCCATAGATCTGTGAAAATGACTAAAAACGCTGTATTATGCATGCCAGGCCAGTAGATGGCGATATCACTTTGTAAAGAAAGACTACTCCTGCTCAAATACCTATAGACTGAACACGTAATACATATGACGTCACCATTTTTCACAAATTTGCATTTTTGTAGTTTAGACAGAGATGATAACGATATTGGTTTTAGACACTTGCACTTTGAAAAGGTTGCCAAAAGTTGACAACACCGAAACCCCTCCCTACCCCCCACCCCCTGTGTTTGTTGTTTAATAATGAATGATAATGAACACAGTTATTGAACTAAACTGAACCAACACTGAACTGAACGGAACTGAATAATGACACTATTGTGTTGCTAAAGCAGCTTTATTGCAGAATTTCGGATTTGCCTCATTGATTTGTTACTTTCCTGTTGAATACTGTGAAGTTGCTTTGAAACAATAAATTGCTATAAAAATAAAGGTGACTTGACTGGCCTTAATGCTGACCATGTATTAAACGCTGAGAATAGTAAAGCCATCTGCCATTGTTTGTTAGCTGCTATGCTCATGTTATGAAGTATAAAATATGAACTGTCTGCATTTGCTTAAACAAACACCCTGGAGAGATTGATAGTGATATAGCGTGAGATTGCACAACAGTTTTGGCTACACTTAAGGATGAATGGGATATTTACTGTAATATTTATTGTTTCCCAGGATCCTATCAGAGCTTTCAGAGTCATGAGACACAAAGTGCTGACTGCTGCTCTTCTGTTTATTTAAAATGCCCACAGTGTTTTAGTTTATGAAGCCTGCATGTAACGCAACTTTAAAAATGATGCAGCCTGTCTGAATTAATCATCAGCCTGTTTTCCACCTGAAAACTTTTAATGCTTCCGATAAAAATGTGTTTGATTAACATATACTCACTACAAATTCCTCAGGGATCAATCATAACCACTCAAAATGTGCGCGTGCTTTGCTAAGAGCAGTCTGGTAACAACAGTCAGCTGAAAGGCAGTGTTTAGAGTATGACAAGATGAAATTCCAGCCACGAGTCTGTCAGGTTTGAACAGACAGGCCTACAGCAAAAGACAACATGAAATCAGCACCTGAACGTGACTCAGACGATAGACACATATGATCTAAACAGATGTGCTTCAACAGATGTTTTTGAACTATAATGCAAAGGGGAAAATCATATAACAACATACATAAAACTTTGTTACATTTAATGTTATGTTTGTTACATTTTGTAATGTAGGGACATATTTAATTTCATAATTACTTCTGTTGTCTTTGAAATATCATTAAGTGTATGGTTAAATGTACTGGCAATCATTTATGCTAAACTAAAATATAATGTCATTTTTGTTGTCATGTATTTGAATATATTTGTAATTACATATTTGTAACAATGAAGTTGCAGTTAAGTACATTTCAAAATATTAACTTTAAATGTAATATCAAATAACATACTAATTAAAATTATAATCAAGAACTTAACATGTGCTAGTGACCAAATTAAAATAAGTGTACTTCTTTAAACACAACAAAAGTTTAAAAGTTTAAAGATGAAAACTTTAAACATTATTTAAACATTATTATAAGTGCACTTTTTACTAAGCCTGTTAAGAAACATAGTTATGAAAGTGAACTCTCTTTAAGTGCACTTAAGTGGCCTTTTAATTCATTAATATATTATCTGCAAGTACAATTTTTTAAATATACTTTTAAGATTTGAAGCACTCTGTTCACAAGGGATGTTGAATGAATATACATACTGTGTATAATATATGCATTACATATATGTCCTGTTTCTGATGATAGAAGATAGAAGATTTAAGTCGGAAGTAATTTCTATTTTTGTCTGAAGGTGAAATCAACATGGACAAGAGAATATGATACCAATACTCTCAGGAAATTTGTAACACATGTAAGTGTTTGGGATGGACTGATAACACATGCCATTAAGTAAGAATGATATGGGTTTCCTTTAGAAAAGTGCTGTGTAGTATTTCTCATGGCTCCAGGCTACTTCCAAAATATTCATTATGCATACTGGGGAAAACAAACAAATTAACGTCCTAGGCAAATTCATACTAATATTATATATAGTATATAGATATATATTATATATAATATATATATGAACTGCTCTGTACACACACAGTGCACCCAAACATTATCTAATTTCAGACTTCGAGTTGTTTTCATTTGCATTAATGGATGATAATACAGTCTGAATGCTGTCTATAGACAGTTATAGAAAGCCTGTGAGTTAGAGTTTTTTTTTTTTGTATTTTTTTTACCGCAGTCTGACCACAGATATTTCTGAAGATTTCAAGAGTTAGCACAAGTCCATTAAATCAGTTTGGACATAAATCTTAGTAAGGTTGAGGGAAACATTCTCATAAAAATCTCTTAAAAATAAGTGTTCCAATGAAAACCAAAAAAAAACATTTTACAGATAGACAGATAGAAACACCCAAATGTGCACATGTGTGTATAAATAATAGGTCTTCATTCACAGTTGAAAAGCTTCAGTGATTTTAATGGGCGTTTTTGAGAGTGCTTGAACTCTAGGCTGTCAGTGAAAATGTTTTTATGCATAGTTAATAGACTACATTATTAGGCTACTTTGACCATCGCCCACTAACAGGTATCAGGTAACAGGATCAACTAACAGGTAGAATCAAGATATTTCATGATGTAGTTAATGCGTTTGCGAATGTTTCGAATAAAAAGGGAAAAAAAAATAAAACATAAGTGCTGTGTGGCTGCGTTGTGCCACATGGACCCCCCCCCCCCCCCCCACACACACACACTCGTGCCCCTCAAAAATAGAGTAGGTAGATAGATAGATAGATAGAAGTCGATAGCTAGAATTCTTATTTATTAGGCTAAATACTAATATTATATATATTATATATTATATATATATATATATCTATATATATATATATAATATATAATATATATATATATATGTTTACCTTATAATAAACTAATTTGTTGTACATTAACCTATTTATAATGTATATTTAAACTAATGGGAAAGCTATTATATATAATAAGTGAGTTTGAAAAATAGACGATTCATCATTTTCAATTTGTGCTATAACAAAACTAAATTGTACAATATTTCATTTAGTTTTTAAAATACTAGAATATATTGGGGATGAATCACCATTATGTGAATTCTAAAGTCAAACTTATATATTAAGTTTATAAGTTATAAACTATATATATAATTAGAAACTGAATATATATAATATAGATATATATAGATAATATATATATATATCTATAATATACACTTTCTTAACCCAGCTATGCGTTGATCTGTTTGTCAGTTAACAACTTATGTGTTACGCAGATCATACACACGCTGAATAAGTGAGGAGGAACGAAGTTGTCAGATGCTCCTCCTATTTTTTTCTCACGTCTACTTTATCAACCACAGGAGGGAAGTCTCACTAGTAGATTTACCAGTCTACATTCCCAACGAGCGGGAGGAATGAAGAGAGTCAGCGCGTTTCTTACAGTTTTGTTCAGCTTGAAGCGCAATGAGCTGTAATCGAAAATAGTTTTGCGCGTAAAACTGGTGGTTGGCCAGAACTGGATAGACTAATAACTCAACTAAAACCTGTTTATGAATGAAACGAGAGAATTCTACTGAAGAAACGGAAGCCCGAAGACCTAGCAATATAGATTTCGCTTTTAAATATTATGTTCGGAGTGACTGAAATAATCCATCTATGTTGGTTAGTGAGTGTTGTGGTCGGGAGGAATGGCCGCGCGCAGCAGTGATGGACACTCCGTGGACAGGTGCGTACTGACTGACTTGTGATTCAATATTGATGCTTTATTTTCATAACAGCTTATTGGATGTGAAATAATTGCAGTTTGATTCAGTTGTTCAGCAAAGGAACATCCGTGATACGTTGAGATAAATGATACATAACGTGTAATAAATTAAAATCATACAAATATTACACTCATTTGAGTCTCTAAAACATCTGGTTGTACATCAGTCTTTAAAAATCTGAGACCACACTTGAAAATGCTTGTTTTCTCATTTTAAAGAACAATTACTTACAAATTGCATTATCAGCAAAGCAGTTTTTCAGTGAAAAGTTCAGCTGATGATTTTCAGAAGTATTTGGTTTGTCCCTTTTTTTCCCTTTAATGACTTAAACTTGAACTCCAGAAGTTTGCATAAAACCTGATGATCATGTTCTTCAGCTTGATTTGAGTATGATCCAAAGAGCATCTTATGCATCAGTCTTTACAAAGGCGTTCACATTGCCAAACTTGCTTCTTTTTTATTAGTGACCTAAACGCTAAATATTTGTTTACTTCAGGCTTGAATGAAAAAGAAAATCATTTAAAAACCCATTTGCACATACAAAACTATGCGTTCGATAATCACCACATACAACTCTGAAAGAGAAAGTGTGCAGTTGTTACTTGTTAAGGAGCTGTTTCCACCTGAGATGACTATTAAAATGTATTTTGTTTTTGCAGCAGAATGTGCTGAGGTTGATTTCAGTCATATAAAATATTTGAATATCCAAATCTTTGTCCAAGCAAATGCTTTCTACAATGAGGATCCCCCTCTGTGTAAAGCCACCTGCCACTAACAAGCAATAGAAAAGTAAATAGCTGAGGCAAACTAAAGCAAACAGGCTATTTACAACAATGGACAACATATGCTGCCTCGATTTCCTGTTTTAATATGAAGTACATCTACACAGAAAAAGAAAACAGCATTCATCGGGCACTTCATGTGGTCATTAAGCAACTGTAGGTGAGACATATTGATTCTTAAGAAATGCTTGCTGTTTTTACAGATCCTCAAAGAAAAGGAACTGCAAGTTTTTCACAATAGACAAAAGTTCAAGGGCGGGACTGTCTGAACATGCTTTCAAACAAATCATGCGAGAACATTACCAACATCGATGTAAACGGGAATCCGGTGATGAGTGCTGTGATGTTCATCGCTGGGGTGGTTGGCAACCTGATGGCTTTGGCTATCCTGGGAGTCCACCAAAAAGAGCGTCGCACCAAGTCTTCAGTCTTCTGCATTCTTGTGACAGGACTGGCGTTGACAGATCTGCTGGGAACATGTTTGCTCAGTCCACCAGTTTTCATTTGCTATGCCCAAAGAAAATCCCTGGTGGGTCTTACGGGAGATTGGTGGCTGTGCGGACTCTTCGCCTTCGCCATGACGTTCTTCGGCTTGGCCTCTATGCTCATACTGTGTGCAATGGCGGTGGAGCGGTGCCTCGCCATCAGTCACCCGTATTTCTACTCTAAACAAGTGCGGCGCAGCTTCGCCAAGATCGTCCTCTTCCTCATCTATCTCTTTACCTTCATGTTCTGCTTGTTGCCGTTCTTTGGATACGGACGGCACAAGCAGTACTGCCCAGGCACGTGGTGCTTCATCAAGATGGAGGCAGAAGGAGAGGGTGAGGATGAGGAGAGGAGAACGCTGACCTTCTCGCTGTCCTACGCCGTGCTTATGGCGCTGCTCATCGCCGTTGTGTTCGTGTGCAATGGTTCGGTCATCGTAAGCCTATGCCGCATGCACAGGAGCCAGCTGACACGTCGGGGATCGGTGGTTTCGGCTGGACGAAAGAGGAGGCTGAGCACCTGGTTTGGACAGGGAGAGGAGGAAATGGACCACTTACTGCTGCTGGCCTGCATGACTTTCATCTTCGTCATTTGCTCCTTGCCGCTGACTGTGAGTATGGGACATTATATCACTGTGAAATGTTATAGTTCAAAGCTAAAGCTAAAGTTTTCCAGCCTGTTTTACTTTTCCAGAGAATGATTTTACAACAGTTAGGTTCTGGTCCTTCTCATTTTATTGGTCAAGTGCTTTCCTTTTATATAATGGTCTAGACCAGAGTATATGAGTTCTCATCTTGAATGAAAAACCCAAGTGTTTTAGGACGTATTTCTGTCTTGTGAGGCTTTACAGCGCTCATAGTCCAATAGTTGGCAATATTGTGGTATGAACTTTTAAAACCACTGAAGAGCAGTGTTGGCAATGCTAGTTTAAGTTCCTTTTACTTGATGTCGAACAGCATCAGGTTGGTGAAAAAAATGGTAGAAACTTTTCTAAACTTTGAATCAACTGAACCATTTGCTCACCAAATGATTCATTGTTTTGACGTACTTAAAACACCTGCTGGTTAAAACGGTGTAAATGCAACAAAAACTCAAGCCAAACATGTATAATTACACCTTTTACAAACTGACTGCAAATGTTTTATACATTATTCTGTTATACACTGCAAGTATTCAAATTCATTCATTAATTAAAAAAACTGACACAATTTTTGGTTAAAAACCATTAACACTCTTTTATCGATTTACCAGATTAATGTCATCTAGCAAATGTTTTGAAACCATCAAGGTTCAAAACTGACATGCCAAAGCCTCATTTGCTAAAACCATGTGACTTGGCAATTCTAAAACAAACTCTGAACCACAAATATAAAACAAAAGACTCGTAAATGTTTTAAGCATAGTTTCGAAAGCGCCCATCACTACAAAAGCCATTTAATTATGAGGACAGATGACGAGGTAGAATAAGCAATTGTTAAAAGAATAACCATCACTGTCAATTTCCTGTATGTCAAATTCCAATATAAACAACCATTACCATGCGAAAACTCTATTCATGATGTCACCGCATTCTAACACACATCACGGAAAATGTCATTTTCTTTAGTTAACTATTGTTTTTTTTAAGCTTTTGTTTTCAAAAAACATTCTAGTGACCTTTCAGTGAGTCACTTTGCTGATGGCTCTTAGTTGATGTTGCTGTCCTTGCATTTAAGTCAACCAGATGCAAATTGCATTGGTAGTTACTGAATTATGCCGCTACTCATTTGCGTCAAATTGAACTTTGGTCAACTTCGTCACATCACCAACAGTCCATGTCACTTGTCGCGCTGGAAATCAGCACCTCATTAAAATGATAATGTCCGGTGTAGGGATGGGCGATATGGGCTTAAAAATATATCACGATAATTTCTGATATTTATTGCGATAACGATATCAATGACGATAATTTAGGGAATCCTGTTTCTTTAGAGAAAAGTATTATCTTTCCTATTTTTACCCAAAATAGGGTGTTGTGAGCATTACTGAGTACACACTTAATGTAATGACTGTTTAATTCATACTGGAAGCCGGAAGGCGCCCTTGCGCAGAAACTCCACATATGCATAGTAGAAGTAATGCTCCTAGAAGTATCCAGTGATCGCTGTAGCTAAATAAAACGCAGATAGAGAAATTTTAACTGAGGAAACCTGAAGACAATAAATATGCGATTGCACAAAATATATGGTATCTGTGTTCTTCAAGCAATCTTGTGTATATTTTATAAGGAAAGTATATTTAATGCAATGTTAATCGACATAGCCTTTATCACTGCTAAGAATACTATGAAATATGTTTCCTTATTCTGTGTAAGAACCCATACCTTCTGATCACAAAATAAGTTATTTTCAAACCCTTTCGACTATGGTAGGAATTAATTTTGGAGAGCATGTCAATAAATTAAAATATCTTTGTTGGACACATGTTGTAAACGCCCATAACCCTTCTAACCTGTGTCGACCTACTTGCTACCTGAGTACAATGTTGTAACTCAGGCTGCCTCAGACCTGATTTTTGTCGCATCTGCTCAACAGACCCTAATCCCCACCTGTTCCCGATTGTAGAAGGAGCTGCTCATTTCACGCCGCCTTCCTCCCTCTCACTGCACTACTTCACAGCTCGCACACAGCAATATTCACAACAGACTTTATCGTTATTTCGCGGGAAGAACAATTTCTTATCGTGTGGAGAATTTTTACCTGTATATCGTAAACGATAAGATATCGCCCATCCCTAGTCCGGTGTCTTTGTTGCTACAAATCCCTGTCCGTGTGAATGCGCTTTCCCAGCCCTTGTCATCATTTTAAATCGATGCGGTAGATTGGAAATATATATTTGAACTATAATTGCTTTTAAAACAATTGAGTCTGCTTTAAAAGGTAAAATGTAGTCTATCTTTGCAATTTGGTGGCAAATTATTCACAGTTGTTTAGTCTAAGCTCCCATAGTTCAGGGGTCATCAGATGCTAAATTCACTTTTACAAGTTGTTTGAACTGAAATGTGTGTTGGTGGCAGTGTTTGTACACAACCAACCTATAATGATAAAGATCCACCCAGTATTTTTTTTTTATCTACTAAAATCTTTAACCCTTTCTCAAATCAAGCCGTTCTCAGATGCCTGTCTGTGTGATGTCACACAGACCCAGGCCCCTCCCACGATTGTTGATTGACACTGTTGTTTTACCTTAGACCCGCCCTGAGTGAGCTGTCATCAGTAGTGATGGGCGATACCCCTTATTTTGTTTTCGATACGATACCGATATTTTTCAAGGCAGTATCGCGATATCGATACCGATTCGATACTTCTGCACTAAACTTATTAAATTACTAAGAGTAAAATGGGTAATGAAAACCACTTAACTTTGTTTAAAATGCATTTTAACCTGTTTAATCCCAATTTTTTTCCCAGACATGAAACTATCCAAATGATGCGTCATTAGTAACCCTTTGAAATAATCAATAATTATTATGATTTTTTTTTTTTAAGTGTGTGAAAAATTGTGTTTTATGGTCGGTCACAATTGTAACCGGTGGGATAATTTGTATATTGAATTAACATATTTCTGCAGTCATAAATTTTTTTATATATTTTAGCCCAGCTATTTTAAACAGTTTGATCCCTTTCTAGGGTTACTATTATGCATAAAACCCTTATACAACATTGTTAGGAATACTGAGATCAAATACAAAAAAACACAGCCATCAACGTGTTTCAAAATTGTTACTTTTTTGTAACTTATATCATCACATTTTTATATTAGTGCAACCAGTATTAAAACATAAATATTGTAACTTATTTGTAACATTTGAACTTTTTATTTAGTGCAATATTTTGTACTGCCATCTGCCAGTGAATGGCTGTTGCATGCATAAAATGCAACCTTTTTATTTTGAAAGTGTATGATTTATATTAACATTACATAATAGAACATGATCAATATATCTTTCAACGTTCAATTTAAATAAACTATGTAGGCTACAATTTCAGTTCGTTTATTGTGAAATAACTCAAACATATGTTTTTATTTCTGTTCTCTGATAAGCATTGTTCAGGGCTGCCGTTCCCAAAAGCTTTAACGCTTTCTTTCTTATGATACTTTTGGGAAACGCATCCGTGTTTGAATGCACTTTTAGAAGTGAGTGAATGCTCTCTTTGATTGATTGGTTCTGTCTTGCAACATCTGCGTGTATTCAGACGAGCAGGAAAATAGTTCTATCCTACAAAATTACTCGCTAACAAAGGTTATTCGTCAAATTCAATGCATATTGTACGCATTATTATTATTATTATTTTTTTTTAAATAAACAAAACTGGTCATAACGCGCACACTCTTATTATCGATATTTTTTTTGCGTATCGGATACTTTCGATCTCGCGTCCATATCGATACTTTCGATACTTCGGATCGATACGCCCATCCCTAGTCATCAGTCCGCCATTGCTTCGACGCTGGAGCACATGTAGACAAGAATGGCTCCTATGCGATTGAGATGTTTTGTTGTTGGATGTAATAATGAACATAGCAGTCGTCATTTACTCCCGACATTTACTCATCATCTGATCCTCTGAAGACGCAGTGTAGTACGTTTGTTTTTGAAGGGAATGCGCCCCCCGATCTACCTAAATGTGTTTATGTTTGTGCAAACCATTCGTGATCCAGCTTCACCTACAGAAGAAGTGAGTATAAGGATCTTTTATGAATGTTTGCAAATCGCCTTTCCTAATAACGTGCTAGTTAGAAAGTTCCAAGACTAAAGTAAACAGTCTCATGAGAACTGCGCGTCACCCCACGGAAGAGAGGGGCGGGGTGAGCAGAGCTCATTAGCATTTAAATTAACATGACACTAAAACACTAACACTAAAACAGCACACTACCATTGACAAATTTTAACCAAAGTATGTCATAGAGTTTTCATTAAGACCCTAAAGAATCATATCAACTTGTGGAAAATGGGCATCCGATGACCCCTTTAAAGATCTCCATAAGAAAGAAAATATTTTGCCTTTAAACTGCCTCAGGCTAACACATACTAATAATTTATTTTATGTGATTGACTAAACGAGAAGTCTGCATTTTACAAATTAGCCAGCTGCAGTGAAACATAGCACATATTTAGCTTCTTTAACCCATTGAAGGTGAGCTGAAGGTGAGGTTTGGTTGTAGTCTGAGTCGCCTGTAGCAATCACTGGGCGTGTACGTGCTGCGGGTGAGCTGGGACATGTATTACATAACAAAGGCTACTATTCTTGGATTGTATTCCCAAATACCAGTTGATGTGTTATTGCTGTTGGCTTTTAATTTAGATGCACGTTACAAACTTGACAACCCTGGAAGACTGGATCAGACTAACTGAGTTTTTTCGCTACACCAGTTTAAAATAGATTGGCAGGGTTTTCTGAGTATACTGTAAAAAATGACTCACTATATTTACTCAATAAAATTGTTTCAAAATATTACAAGCATATTATTAATTAAAGTTAACACATTGGAATTAATTAGAATTAATCCAATGAGATGCTTACAATTAACCATTCAAACTGAGTAAAATAGCATGAAAAAATTAAGTAAAATGTAAACAAAAATAATAGTTTCATTGGACAAAAAAAACAAAAAACACTATGCTAAAGAATACTATGTTATGCATGCCAGGCCAGTTGTTGGCGATCAAGAAACATAATACAAAGAAACATAATACGCATGCACATGATGTCAAATTTTTCACAAATTCACATTTTTGTTGTTTACATGGAGATGATACAGGCACCATGTTCAAAAGCTTGTGTTTTCAGAGTTATTGAAGACACCTGATGTTAACAAACAGAATCACTAAAGGAGAAAATCAAAGGTTTTAGGTTACCATTAAGGTGGTCAGTGTTTGCTTTAGTTGGGCTCTTCACTTTTTAACAATACATTTTGTTTGGCTGCTGTAACTGAGTTATAATACAATTATTATATTACAATTATATTACAATTAATTATATTACAATCCTAGAAAAAAAAGTTAGTCAGATGGTGTTGGTTATGGTTTTACATAATCATCATTTGACCTGAGTCACTGAACTAATTTACAGATTAATCTCTGAGTTAGCTTTACATTCATTATAGCAGCCCTGTGATTCTACAGTAGAAGACCTGAAATTTGCAGTATAGTCCAC
Organism: Sinocyclocheilus anophthalmus; assembly: GCA_018155175.1. Classification (NCBI taxonomy): domain Eukaryota; kingdom Metazoa; phylum Chordata; class Actinopteri; order Cypriniformes; family Cyprinidae; genus Sinocyclocheilus; species Sinocyclocheilus anophthalmus. The sequence goes on along the minus strand of JADLZN010001098.1, from coordinate 878,386 downwards.
GATTAGACTTAGATTTACTACGGTTTTGCGGTAGACAATTTACTGGTATTTGTGCCAATATTTAATGGCCAAAACAGCATGTCTTAACCCACTTTGCACTTAACATGGCTGCAACTGTTGCTAATTTGTGCTGCTTTAAGTAGATTGCATTTTGGAAATGTGCTGGCTGCGTCTGTTTTCTTTCTTTTGCGCACTGTCAGTAAATCACCCGCAGAACTTTCCATTCCCATTGGCTATGGGATAACAGTCTCACGCTAATTTGCCCTGTTTAGTAAATCTAGCCCTAATGCATTAAATTGACAGCGCACTTTAAGCTCTCTGTATTTTGAATCTTTATCATGGCCTCCCAGCCGTTTTGTACACTTCAGCATACAGTCTCTGCAGTATATTAAAAGATGACAGATGACATTAATGGTATTCCCTTTGTCTCATGAGATGCTCTGTTTGTAGCCTGGAAATAAACACTAGATACTTTATCCAAAGCAAATAGTTTACACAACCAAACCATTGCGATTTTCTTTCCATACACACAGACTCAGACTCACATGTATTTGCACCCACCCAGAAGTCATATATAACTTTTCTAACATTAAACTGCAAGGCACGTCTCTGTTCAGAGCAAGCACAAGGTCCAGCAGGACATTTCATGTCAGAGAGACTGCATGCATAAAGGAGGAAGGAAATGTGTCACAATATCAGAAAAGACCAGTCAGTAGAAGACAAGGGCCAAAGTATATGGGTGTCTATGAGTGTCTGACCACATTTCAAGGACTATTATATATTAGAATATTACTATATTACATTTTTTAAACTGCATGCATGTGGTTTTTCAGGCTGCAGACACTTATTTTCAGGGGTTGATTTTCATCAAAACTAAAAGATTGTAAAAAAAAATGTAAAGATTTTTTTTTTTACATGCTTTCATTATTATTACTTATTGTATTATTATTATTTCCTGCTTTTTTTTGCTCCTAGGCCCTAACTTCAATCTATAATTATGAAAATAATTAATAAATGAATTTTCACAATTTTTAAGTTGATAACCTAATTATAAAACATTTAAGCAGTTATCAATGTAATTATAAAATCTCTATCATAAAACATAACATCTGTAATTATAAAACATTTAAGTATTTACTGAGTAAAAATGTGTTAAAATTATAACTGCTCCTCATTTGTGGCATCACTTCCATCCAAAAAAAATTTGGGGGGTTTATATATATATACAGTGGGTACGGAAAGTATTCAGACCCCCTTAAATTTTCCACTCTTTGTTTCTATTGCAGCCATTTGCTAAATCATTTAAGTTAATTTTTTTTTCCTCATTACTGTACACAACGCACCCCATATTGACAGAAAAACACAGAATTGTTGACATTTTTGCAGATTTATTAAAAAAGAAAAACTGAAATATCACATGGTCCTAAGTATTCAGACCCTTTGCTGTGACACTCATATATTTAACTCAGGTGCTGTCCATTTCTTCTGATCATCCTTGAGATGGTTTTACACCTTCATTTGAGTCCAGCTGTGTTTGATTATACTGATTGGACTTGATTAGGAAAGCCAAACACCTGTCTATATAAGACCTTACAGCTCACAGTGCATGACAGAGCAAATGAGAATCATGAGGTCAAAGGAACTGCCTGTGAAGAGCTCAGAGACAGAATTGTGGCAAGGCACAGATCTGGCCAAGGTTACAAAAAAATTTCTGCTGAACTTAAGGTTCCTAAGAGCACAGTGGCCTCCATAATCCTTAAATGGAAGACGTTTAGGACGACCAGAACCCTTCCTAGAGCTGGCCGTCCGGCCAAACTGAGCTATCGGGGAAGAAGAGCCTTGGTGAGAGAGGTAAAGAAAACCCAAAGATCACTGTGGCTGAGCTAAAGAGATGCAGTCGGGAGATGGGAGAAAATTGTAGAAAGTCAACCATCACTGCACGCCTCCACCAGTCGGAGCTTTACGGCAGAGTGGCCCGATTGAAGCCTCTCCTCAGTGCAAGACACATGAAAGCCCGCATGGAGGACTCCAAGATGGTGATAAATAAGATTCTCTGGTCTGATGAGACCAAGATAGAACTTTTTGGCCTTAATTCTAAGCGTATGTGTGGAGAAAACCAGGCAACCGCTCTCAAAAAAAAAAAACCTGTCAATACAGTCCCCACATTGAAGCATGGTGGGTGCAGCATCATCTGCTGTGGGGGTGTTTTTCAGCTGCAGGGACAGGAGGATTGGTTGCAATCGAGGGAAAGATGAATGCGCCAAGTACAGGGATATCCTGGACGAAAACTTCTCCAGAGTGCTCAGGACCTCAGACCTCAGACTGGGCCGAAGGTTTACCGTCCAACAAGACAATGACCCTAAGCACACGGCTAAAATAACACAGGAGTGGCTTCACAACAACTCTGTGCCTGTTCTTGAATGGCCCAGCCAGAGCCCTGACTTAAACCCAATTGAGCATCTCTGGAGAAACCTAAAAATGGCTGTCCACCAACGTTTACCATCCAACCTGACAGAACTGGAGAGGATCTGCAAGGAGGAATGGCAGAGGATCCCCAAATCCAGGTGTGAAAAACTTGTTGCATCTTTCCCAAAAAGACACATGGCTGTATTAGATCAAAAGGGTGCTTCTACTAAATACTGAGCAAAGGGTCTGAATACTTAGGACCATGTGATATTTCAGTTTTTCTTTTTTAATAAATCTGCAAAAATGTCAACAATTCTGTGTTTTTTCTTCTGTCAATATGGGGTGCTGTGTGTGTACATTAATGAGGAAAAAAACATAACTTAAATGATTTTAGCAAATGGCTGCAAATAACAAAGAGTGAAAAATTTAAGGGGGTCTGAATACTTTCCGTACCCACTGTATATATATATATGTACATATATACATATATACATATATCATTGCCGTAAATTATATGAAAATGTACTTTTTATTATTTCCGCCACTGCCATTTCCATTTCCAAAACTGTATATATCTTGTATAAACTGTTGAACATTGTTAGTGGATAAATTAAACAAGTGAGAGTGTGAAGACTGTTTTAAATTGCAATGCAATGCAATGATGATTGAAAGTATAATAAACATTCCTCAAAAACCTGGTGTATCATACTTAAAGGGGTCATATTATGTTGCTAAAAATAACATTATTTTGTGTCTTTGGTGTAATGAAATGTTTATGTGGTTTAAAGTAAAAAAATACATTATTTTCCACATAATGTACATTTTTGTTTCTCCTCTATGCCCCGCCTTTCTGAAACGCGTCGATTTTTACAAAGCTCATCGGTCTGAAAAGCGAGGTGTGCTCTAATTGGCCAGCTATCCAGTGCGTTGTGATTGGCCGAATACCTCAAGCGTGTGACGGAAATGTTATGCCCCTTACCATATTGTGATGCCCTGTCCGGCCGGAGCGACGAGACAAAAACATTAAAACCCATTATAAACGATGCATTTGTTGCATCAGTGGGGACATAATTATTGATTATAATTACTTATACTGTCTTTTACGCGTTGCGTTGCATCGCGCCGCTTAACATAACAACCATGTCTGCATTTGTGATCGAGAAATGAGCAAACAACAAGGGCTACTCTACACTGCCCAAAACTCGCGTTTTAATCGTCAGTGTCAAATTCTTTAAATATAAAAAATTTATTTACAGTCTGTGAGTCAGAACAGCTGTCATTGTAGTCTACTCTCCCAGGATCAGGAAACACATCCTCCATAAATCGCGCTGGCACATCGGAATATTTGGGTTTTTTGAGTGTTCTGAACAGTGTTGAAAATACACTTACCCCTGATTTCTAGAGTCCGTGTCCTCTTTTGGAAGGCCAAACAAAGTATTTTCGCTTTCACAACGAAACCCAGCGTCACATACAGAGTGAGTGGCGGCGGGCGGGCTTGGGGCATCCCCATGTGACGACCCCATGCTGGACCTCCGCTTTCGTCCACTGTGAAAGCCGATCCGGCGATCGACAGCGTGAAGTTGATTTATTTCCTCAGCGACCAGCACGGATCTGCTCCAGGCATGACGAAGCGGATATCGTCCTCTTTTGGAAGGCCAAACAAAGTAGTTTCGCTTTCACAACGAAACACAGTGTCTTCACGACATGGCGGCGGCAGCTACAGCGAGAATAAAAGTTACGCCTTTTTTCTTTGCGTGAACATTTGGGTGGCGTTATGCAAATATTCCCAGATAGTGACGTAGACATGTGGGGGCGTGTTAGAACGAGCCGTTTTAGGTAGTTTTAGGTTGACTCTGAACTTTTACAAAGAATTTCTCTTTGGATTTGAGATCTTCTTTATGCACCAAGAGCTTGTAACACTCCAAAGAGAAAGAAAAATTTTTAATCACATCATATGACCCCTTTAAGAGAGTTTCTTTTCTAAAACTGCAAAAGATCCCCTAGTAGAAGAAACATCCATGTGTGTCTGTAATATGAGCAGTTTTAACAATAACCTAGTCGTGGCACTGGGCATTTGCCAAAGCTGGTTATATCTACCGCAGCACACGGAGCAGGAAATGACACGCTGCCTTTGATCACTCTGTCATCTGAATTTAATTTATTGTGCGACTGCTGCCAGGCCTAAGTGTTTGCTCAATAAAGATACAGTAGACCTTGAATTTCATTTGCACGCAATATTTCACTGTTAATTCATTGTAACTGTAATCTGACACCTGTTTGAGGTTTAGGCTCATATGTTTTTCCTCTTTTATCGTTTCCAACTACTTATAGCACTCATCAGTCTTATTGCGTTACTGCGTGACTCATTATTGTGTGCAGAAATGTCACAAAGTTAAACAGACAGACTGTTTGTTTGAGATCTCGTTGACCTTCATCCAATGAGTTTTTAAAACCCCAACAGAGGCCTGAAACTTTGGTTCTGGCTGAAGTAATTGTACATTTTATTATACAGAGTTACTTTAATTTCCCTTCCTTTTATGAGAAAATAATTCATTTTGATTTTATTTAATATTAGGCCATGTGCTCAGTCTGTCTTTCTTGAACTGTGTACAGATGGAGCCACTCAAAATGTGTGCCTGCAAGCATATCGTTCTGACCGTTTTTGGGTATGACACAAATGGGCTTGTCAATACACTAACGTGTTTGAAATCTTAAAAGTAACAGTAATACTTTACAATAACAGTATACTATTATTCATGTACTAATACAATTAAATATTACTTTAATATGAGCTAAAGATGAGCTAAGGCAGGTACTAATCAAGAACTATCCTTAACTACAACATGAGACATATGAATTCATGTGTGAAAACTTACTCCAAAGTGTTCATTAATACAATAACAAACATGTAGTCAAGGTGGGTGTTATTCACACATGAATACATATGATTCTTGATTAGCACATGCCTTAACTCATCATTAATTCATATTAATGAATATAACATATAATATACAGTATATGACAGACAAATAAATGTTGGAAGTTTACATCACTGAACAGTATTTTTATAAGGTGAATCTCTCAATATTATTGTAGTTAAAAGGTCCTGCTAATCATCTCCGCTTTAGACATAGCCAATGGTCAAAAATTAGATGTATGGTTTTGAATAATATAATGATGTATTAAAAATAACATTTATTTATTTATTTAATTTGTCTGCTTGTCTATTTATTTGCTTGTTCTTGTAATTATTATTATTATTTTTATATTATTATATTTTATTTATTTATATATCATATATATTTTTAAACCAATCAAATAAGACAAGTATCAAACGTTTTTTTTTGCAATACCATCAATCATGCAGTAAGATTAGAAACATATATTAAGAAAGTAAGCTGAATCAATTTTAAAATGTCATGTTGACCTTGACTTCACCATATTCCTGATTCAATAACAGTTAAGCTGAATTGACAGCATTTGAGGCATAATGTTGATTACCCCAAACATTCATTTGCACTGTTACAGTGACGCACCATGGCCCCATTCCCTTTCATTGTAAGAGACTCACTAGTTTCCCTCCAAAGTTTGGAATTTAACCTTTGAACATTTGTGAATAAAGCACTGTTTCCATTCCATGTGTTTAAGAGAACAAAACCATCACTTGCGGGAAAACTGGCGTAAAGCATCAATAATAAAATGAAAGTTGCTTCAACTGCGGAGCCCACTGTGACTTTTTTCAATAAATTACTTGCACCTCAGAGCAAACAGATGAAGTGCTATGACAAATGCTGTCATGTTATCTTGCGTTTAGAGGCAAATACTTGATGTTTGAGAACACAAACAGGCAGTTGTGGGTGGTAATTATACCATTATTATTTTTTTTTTCATATATTTTAGAATGACTAAAACATTATGTTAAAACTAACATTTGAGATGTAATAAAATCTTAATGATCTGTTAAGGCAAAGTCACAAAGTTTTTGTTTTGTTTTGCATTGCTTATCAAATAAAAACCGATCTGCCTCAATTGAGTTCATATATGGATGGAAACATTGTTACTGTAACCCTGTTTCAAAAAACAGAGACCAGTGGTAATTATGTTTTGTGTTAATCAACATTATCCCTCAAATGCTGTCATTTGTGCTGTCAATAACATGTATTGAACAAAGAATACCCCTTTAAGGTCATCAAACATCAAAATTGATTCTATTTACCATTAAAGGGTTTAAGGTGATTGGATTAATGACGGGAATGTCTTTACAGCACAGATAACCCTATAACCCTTAACCAAATTAATGCAAGTGCTTTTATAAAATTCTAAGCTTTTTTTACGTCCTCCAAAAATTGGCAAATGAGGGATGAGCCAAAATAATTTTTGCGGTAATCAACATTATGCTGACGACCTTAACTTGTACTGAACCCAGAATATTTCTTATAATATGATTTTGCTGTGGGTTTGCATTCTTGGGCTGTTTGCTGTTCTTGGACATATGTTGTCGAAGCATTTAAATTGATGGATTATAATTGCTGCAAGTTATAATTGATTATAATTGATGGATTATAATCCCCGCTTTTCCTAATTAGTAATCACCATCTTTAATCCATCTTTGAGTTCTCCTCCTCTCTTGATTATCTGAGCTGAAGGAAGTAAAGGCCACCATGAAAGCACTGATCAATATTGAGATCAATAGTGAGGTAAGCTTGTACATTACTGAGTCTCCAGAGGTGCTGACCTGGAGTCAGTGAAGAGCACGATGATACCTGAGACTCGCTGCACTAACCTCTGAAAATAACAGGAATAAAAATCGAATAATATCAGCATGTCTATGCACACCAAATAGGGACATATGAAACCCGCGTTATCATGGCTATTCATAGATCTCAGATATTCAAGCAGGCCCAAGATAGAACCATTGAGTACAAGCCCGGTCATAAGGCACAAACCATTGTCAAGATTATTGATCCAAACCTTTGAATCTGAAAGTGTGAACCGCCCCCCAATAAAAACAATAAACGGGCCACAAGCTCCTTTAGAAAAAGGTCAAGATTTAAAGTCCCCATGAAATCAAAATTAAAGTTTTTTTGGGTGTTAGTATCAATATGTTAGTCAATATGTATGTGCTCCAAAACAGTGACAAAAATCGCATTTAGAAGATATAAGCATTTAAAGCTTTTAGTTCGTCGCTTCCGCCAAAACGGCTCAATGATTTTTTTGACGTCACATCGTACATCTTCTCATCAAATCTTCTGACCAATCAAATGCTCTCTAGAATCCGAAGCCCCCGCCCTCTGCACTATAAATAGACGCTGAAGCTGCGTGCCACTGAGATCGGTCACTTGTTCACAGTGTATTTCCTGTACAGTGAATGGCTCGAAGTGCGCAATGTAGGTGATAGGGAACGATTCAGACAGTGTAAATATGCTTTCGATTGGGGCAAATGAGGTCTGGTTTCACGTTGTTTCACGCGAACCGCGGCAGCGCCACAGTCTGATCTGGACTTTGGCTCTGGTCCAGAGACGCGATCGCAAGGAGCGGATCATATGCGCGAGTCTGCATATTTTAAAAACTTTTACAACTACACAGCCTCAGCATGGTTATGACCACTATTTTGTTTTACTAAGAGTTTCATATTGAATCTAGGGGGTAATCTATTAGACTGTGGCTGTCAAATGCGCTTTACCGAACTCAATGGCTCTGGCCCGAGCAGATATAAACAAAACGCTATTGGCTATTTTAAAAAGGGGGCGGGGCTGCTCGATATGTCCCGCCCTCTCTTCCTGTTTCAGTTGAAATGACGTCACCACATAGAATAATGCTGCATGTTTCAAGGCACTTCAGGGGACCTTTAATAGCCAAACCAACTTTCGGATTACTTCGTAAGCACTGGTTCTGCTTTTTATCCAAGACTCTCTCTCAAGCTCTTGGAAAGTTGTTCATAAATTCTCATGTATTTGGAAGTGCCCATGTTCCACAGGAAGCTTTTGATTGCAGTTTTCTGTGATGTAAGTAACTTATGGAGAGAGTTTGATGAAAAGCGGGGTGCCTCTCTGCTCAGGCCAATGATGCAGTCAAGACAGATTTATGTATCACTGGTTTTCATTGCACCACAACCCATAATACGCAGATAGCTGATGTGAAATGAATACTCTTGCATGGCTGAATTGATCTAGGCTTTCCTGTTTGTCTCTTCAGGCCTTCAAACCAGCCATTTTCTTAATAATCAATTATTAAAATACCACTGGTATTAGTTATCATGAGCTCATCTGGCTCCCTTTGGTCTGAGGGATATATCAGGATGAGCTGTTCATTAGCGATACACTATAATTACAGCTATAAAAATATACTTGTAAACTACTTAATATACTATAAATAATATATTTAAATAATATACTTTAATATACTATAAACACTATAATACAATTATAGATCATACGCTGTAAAATTAAGCTGGACACTTTTGTTAAAGTTGTCGTTTTGTACACAGTGTTTTTTTTTTTCTTTTCCTTTTCCTAAAAATGTATTATTTAACTCTAAGGTCAAGCTGTAATTATTTCCATTTGACTCAGTTCATAGAATTGTTTCTTTGGAAGGCATAAACATTTTGAAATCATGCACTCCGACAAAACGTCTTTTCAAGGTAAGTGGACCAATCTCTAATTTATAAAAATTAATACAATTTAATACAAAACCAGGGGAAGTATAGGGATTTTATAGTTAAATTTTTTACCCAAAACTTAGTGGCAGCCAAATTATGTTATAAAATGATTTTTTTAACAGTTTATTTTATTTAATAAATATTAAGTGTTATATTTTTTATTATACCATCTGGTCTAGTAAAGTGGGCCATCTCTGATTTATTATAAATGACCCTGTATGTTAATTAGACATTATAAAAATGCATTTATTATTTTTTAATGTTTATTAACCCATATTATCAAACAAACATATTTAACAAGATATCTAACAAACCCAAAAAGCATATAGCCTAGAAGATGAGTATATTTACTTCAAAACATCTAATAAAGTGACCTGTTGTGTTGAATTTGATCAAACCTAACTGAATATTGCTAAAAACTCTACAACATATTAAAATTGTAATATTAACAACTGCATCAACAAATAGGCTAACGAAAAAGTGCCCAGATGAAAAAAAGAGACACATTTAAAACACTTTAAATTAACTTTCGTTTTTTTATTGTAAAGCTTTATAATCTGCAGCTACATTTCGTTCATCTCATCCTTTTTCCCTTCAGATTTAACGTCATGCCTTGTCTTCCTTTTATAAACATAATATTTCAGAAAATGTATATATACACATCTATGTAAACGTATAAATACAAAACAATTGTCTTATTTGGGAAGTATGGCGATATATTAGGTAAACCATTTTTAAGTTGAATTACTTCTTGACCGAACTTGCTGATTTAAAACGTGCAAATTCTATGTAAATTGTTCCCTTTTAGATTTAACTTATTTGTTATTATGAGCTTTATCCCATGTTTCCTCTGAGAAATGCACTTTACATGTCTGAGAGGAAAAGGTCAAATAGTCAAACACGACAACCATAATTATTCATGCCCCTTTGCATGCTGGGTCAAGGGGAAGTGGGAGTGAAAGCCACAAAACCATTTTTCAATGTAGACTTGTTTGAACTCAAACAAAAGCATGAATCCAGCTCACCTGCTGTGTTCCTGAACGTTGGGAGTTTTAGGAACTTCCTAACTGTAGGTAAATAAAACAAAAATGACATTTTTCTGATTTTTTATTCAGCATTTACTAGATTAAGCATATATTTACAGCACGACAAATGATCCATGTAAAAGAATGAAACATCAGCATAAGCTCATGATTAATGGTCAAATTGTCAAAAGATGTGTTTCCTGTCCTACCCAGCTAAAAATCACAAAGTGAACATTATTGTACTCTGATTGCTTGTGATTTTCAAATATTGTGGTGTTGTGGCTCAATGACTGAATGCTCTAAAGTCTTGAAGGATGAGTCTCAAAGGCTTCATAAAGTGCTTTCAGTTACTGCCGAACCCAGGGCCAACCAAATATGACCAGCTCCAGGTCACTTGAGTATCTATACATTTTATTTTCATAAGACATATTTTGTTTGTTGAGCTTCTTCAAAACACCAGAGACCTGTGAGTCTTCAAACGATTTATTTATTTATAAAAACTCTCTCAAAAATGTATCAAAAATATGTTTGAAGACCCTTACTTCATCTTAATCATATCCTTACACAACTATTTTAGTTTTTCTCTGTTTCTCTGTTGGTCTTTTATTGTGTCATAAACTATTTACAGTATTTGGATTATTTAGGAACGCAATGCATGTCTGTTAAAATTAATAGCAACATAGAGGAACGATTCATTTGATTAGCAAAATATTACTTTTGTTTGAGACTTTTAAGGGCATCCAAAGTGCATATCTGTGACCGAGTTTCATAGTACAGAGGAAAAAGCAGGTCTGTGGCCTTATCTTGGACAAAGATCATGAGCTGACTCTCATTGTAATTCAAAAGATTTATCAAATTAAAAATCAGTCTATAGCCAGCAGCCTTGTATACCTACAACAGACCTTCCAAAGTTACGGTCTCTTGTGGCAAACCACAAAAAAAAAAATGGAGTAATGTGTGCTTGCTGTCTTATGCAAACATGTTTTTCATGAATTTTGATGGAGTGATCTCAAATGTTAGATATTTGTCTTGGATTCTGTGAGAAGGATTAATTCATTTGTTTTTAAAATTAATGTGTTTTTGTTTAGTACTCTTTGTGTGGTACGCTTGACCCCATGACATGCCCTGTAAGATCACGAAAGTATGAAACTAGAAGAGAACCGTATGTTTATGCTGTTTTTACCTCTTGGGAGTTTGACCATTTTTCAGTTTTATTTTCTTGAATAATCTTTTATGATTTAAAATATAAAGACCTACAAGCAAATCTTATATTTTAAAGGTTTATGATGTTCAGCCCCACTTATCTCTGACTGAAATACTGCCAACAGCTCAAACCCTCAATACTCCCTGATCTTTATCAGGATGCTGGTTTTTTTTTCATTTCTTTCAGAATGACAGTCTCAGTAGTTTGTAGAAACAAAAATAGCCACGAGAAACCATACTGATGGAGGTTGTGGACTTTCTGAACATCTAAATTTTGATTTTCAAAGGCGATAACATTAGGGGAATTCCCTTTAGTAATGAAGTTTTAGCTTTTTTTATATCAGTACTATTAGCCTATGAAAATTATGTAATTAATTACTCACCCTCATGTCGTTCCAAACCCGTAAGTCCTTCGTTCATCTTCGGAACACAAATTAAGATATTTTTGATGAAATCCAAGAGCTTTCTGACCCTGCATAGACAACAACGCAACTGCAATGTTTTATGGCCCAGAAACATAGTAAAGACATCGTTTAAATAGTCCATGTGATAGTCCATCAGTGGTTCAACCTTAATTTTATGAAGCTATGAGAAGCTACTTTTTGTGTGCAAAGAAAACAAAAATGTTGACTTTATTCAACAATTTCTTCTCTCCCGTGTCAGTCTTCGGCAAGAAAACCGGCGTTCTGACATAGAACTCATATGAACTGCGCTTTGTTTACAAGAAGAAGAAGACGCACGCTGAACATAAAACAGTCTTCGTAAACGTATCTAAAGATTTCGACAAAGAGGATAACTTGCAGCCTTACTTATTTGATGCTTCATAAAGTTACGGTTGAACCGCTGATGTCACATGGACTATTTGATCAATGTCCTTACTACCTTTCTGAGCAATTAAGTGTTTCAGTTTTATTGCTGTCTATACAGGGTCAGAAAGCTCTCGGGTTTCATCAAAAATATCTTAATTTGTGTTCCGAAGATGAACAAAGGTCTTATGGGTTTGGAAAGACATGAGGGTGAGTAATTAATGACAGCATGTTCATTTTTGGGTGAACTATTCCTTTAAACTTCCTACTCCTTAACACATTGTTTCACTTTTCATTGTAGCATGTCTTTCCAAAACCAGTTTCTGTTGGAAGAGCTTTCATCTGTTTTGACCACTATCATAACAACTGACTATCAGAGAAAGTGACATTACAATTTGAACGTACACTGAGCAGCCACGACATTAAAACCACCTGCCCAATATCATGTAGGCATGGACTCCACAAGATCTCTGAACGTGTCCTGTGGTCTCTGCCACCAAGACATTAGCAGCAGATCTTTTTAGTCCTGCAAGTTGCAAGGTGGGGCCTGCGTGGATCGGATTTGTTGGTTCGGCACATCCCATTGATGCTCAATCGGATTGAGATCTGGGGAATTTGGAGGCCAAGGCAACTCCTTGAACTCTTTGTCATGTTCCTTAAACCAATCCTGAACAATTTTCTTGTAAGGGTGCATTATTCTTATGAAAGAGGCCATTGCCATCAGGAAACGCTATTGCCATGATGGGGTCTAGATCTGCTACAATCTTTAGGTAGGTGGTACGTGTCAAAGAACATCCACATGAATGATAGGACCCAAGTTTTCTCAGCAGAACATTGCTCTAAGCATAATACTGTGTCCGCCAGACTGCCATCTTCCCATAGTGCATCTGCTGATAGCTTTTCTCTAGGAAAATGACGCACATGGACCATCCACCTGATCTAACAGAAAACGTGATTTATAGACCAGGCAATGTTCTTCCATTGTTCCATGGTCCAATTCTGAGGCTCACGTGTGTGTTCTGACACTTTTCTATCATGGCCAGCATTACATTTTTCAGCGATCTGAGCTGCAGTTGTTCTTCTGTGTGATCGGACGAGACGAGCTAGCCTTCACGTCCCATGCACAGCAGTGAGCCTCTGGCGTCCATGACCCTGACGCCGGTTCACCATTTGTCCTACCTTGCAACATTTTTGGTATGTACTAACCACTGCATACCAGGAACACCTCACAAGAGTTGTCGTTTTGGAGATGCTCTGATGCAGTCGTCTACTAATCACTATTTGGCCCTTGTCAGAGTCACTCAGATAAGTTCTTTTTTTGGTTCCAACACATGAAATTCAAGAACTACTGTTCTTGAAGAAATATCAGCATCTACCATAGCACCCCCTGTGGCAACACTGAGCATGCAAAGCATACTTGCATTGGATTGTAAATTGCATTCTGACATGTTTCAAAACAAGAGAACGCATGGAATTGAGGGCCTGTTTCAGGTCAACAGCAACTGTTTCTCTGATCTCTCATTCTCTGAAAACAAAATCGCATACATACAGCCATAAATTATGTAAGTGCGACTGCATACGTGCTTTGATCTGATGTGTTTTTCAAGACATTCATACTCCAGGAACACTGATAACAATAAATAAAAAAGGAATGTTCATCTAAACAAACTTTGAATTTTGGCTTGCCTGAACGATGCAACAGCCTTGAAGGTTGACATTAAAGGTTTTTGTATGTGATGCAGATGCATGGATAGATGAATGAGGATTGTGTAGTTTAGATGGTCTATTATTTGGAGAATTTGTTCACAGTTTAAGATATTGAGATCTCTAGACACAAATTTTACAAGTTTCTTGCATTGCTATCAGGGACAGTTGAGAGATCTCATTTTTTATTTTACTTTCCTACGGGAACCTTTTATTTTTTGGGAGGGATGTTGAGGGTATATAAAACACACTATGCAAGTTGATTTATTTTGGCATGTGGTTAGTACAGTATAATACGACTTGACTGATAAAAAAAACAAGTTGAACTGTGTCAACAGAATAGTTTTGAAGTGCGCAGTGCGCCTCAGTGCATCCCTAGACATTTGGGGCCTGTGGTATGCTTTCTGTGGAAGTTTGAAAATCTTGTATTTACTGTACATCGGAGAGAAAAGTTCATCCTCAAAGTATATTATGACATAGTCCTGCCTTTGTTTTCCTGGAAGTGACAAAAGATTCTTGGGAATTTAGAATTTTCCAAAATACACTATTTCACCTACAACCTTTGGGACGTTTTTGATGAGACAATAGAATACCATGTGGATTGTTCCAGAAAGTTCAGTTAGCTGTGGCTGCATGCAAATTCCCATGCTTTCAGAGTATGTAGTGAACTCAACTTTTTGACTTCTCAAAAGTGTTCATTGGCGTACTGCTTTTGCATAATGCCTAGCATGAAAGCATGCATATTTGGATATTGTGTGAATGTTTTGTTCTCGTGTCTTATCTCAGGTGTAGTGTAACAGATGGAAATTGGATGAATGTTCAATGGATTTTACAAGCTCTGGTCTCATTCTCTTTAAATACAATTTAATTAACTTTTTTTAAAGCCACCTGAACTACAGCCATTTAATTCTACTTCCATGTCAACAAAAACAGCCAACTCACAGGACGTTATTGCACTTTCATGTCTCAAGAGACTTAACTGAGTTCTCAGGGGGTTTACACACAACACCATTTTCAACTAAAAACGGAAAACTTTTTATGCGTTTTGGCCATTAATTTACATGACAACAGTGTTTTGGGGGTCTGAAAATGCAAACTTTTTTGCAAATGCAAAAGTTTTTTTTTAAAAGATGTCATTATCTGTGCAAACTATGAAGATGCAAATTTGTGAAAGCGTTGACATTAGAGGTCGATCAACAGTGGATTTTGCCGATACCGATAGCTAGGTTGGACCACACTGGCCGATACCGATTAATTAACCGATAGTTTTAAAATTGATACTGAACAAAAACTAAAATAGTGCTTTAACAAAAACATTACTGAACCATACTAGTAGTAGTAGTAGTAATAATAATAATAGTAATAGTAAATGTTGAAATTAACACACTCTAACAAGGAACAATACGTACACAGCTTTCATTCATCTTTAATGCTACAAATGGACTCTTATTTAAAAGTGTTACCATTTCATTTCAACTGTCATGCTTAAGATGCACATCTTTAAATATATACAAAAAGGCTATAGCATTAAAATTACATCCATATGGATATTGTATGTATACTCTCACACTTTAACTGCTTCTATTCTTGAACACTTGATGATTATTTAATCAAAATAAAAGCGCAGCGCTGAGTCTAGGTATCACACACACTCCGGACGCATTGCGTTCAACTCGAGCAGCGGTCTAAAACAGTCTAAACAACCAAACGGACACAAGTTTACTTCAAAAATGAACAATTTGGCATGGATGAGTTTGAAGTTCGGTGTTTAAAAAATGGAGCAAACGGAAAGAGAAAGCGCAACCTATATTATAGCTCTATAAATGAAGCACACAGACTTTATTAGAGCCACAGAAAGACAAACGTTTCGCTGAAAATGCACAATACACAATCTTACGTACATTAACAACGATTCGGGACCAATATAATGTAATTTAAAGGAAAACTATGTGAATGTCGGCTGCATTTAAATCCACGCCTGAAGTCTCCCGCTCTGTTCAGCGTGCAGTATCACGTGTCTAAACAAATATCACGTGCTGTCAGTGATTTCTGCCTCTAGAGGCCGCTCTCGTACTGTATAATGGCAGCAGACCTTTCTCAGCCGCTCCAGCAATGGACGCAACCCGGAAAACTATCGGCATGGATTTTTGCCGATAACCGATAGTTCCAGCAATCAACTATCGGTGCCGATTAATCGGCAAAACCGATACATCGGTCGACCTCCAGTTGACATCATGCGCAAAGCATTACGTGTTCAGTCTATAGGAATATGTATATGCGCAGGCAAAGTCGGCAACTAGTGGCCTGGCATGTATAATACAGTGTTATTGGTCATTTTTGCCGATCCATGTGAATGGGGATGATTTTGACAACATTGTGTACAATTGCATTATGTACGTGAAACTTTTTTAAAATGCAAAGGAAAAACGTTTTCGTTTTAAATACAATCATTGCTGTGTAAACATTCCCTCAGTTACGTCTCATGTAAGCTTCAACTTTAACATGTTTCTCGTAAATAAGAAAAGTTTGAGTTCATATTGAGATCTTTGACAATTCCGAAACTTTGACAATTCCGAGAAAAATGTGAGATAACTGGGTTCTTGTTCTCAAGAGATTTGATTGGTCTGAAATCAGATTTGGGAACCTTTTTTTGTCTGAAATTCAAACTGTTGGATGTTCCAGCGCATCTCATTATATCGAAGCTTCTGTTCAGGACATGATAATTATGTTGTTTTTCTCTTGTTTGTTACATTTTGCAGTTGGCGAGTCATCTTGGCTTGATATAAGCAGTTTTGTTTGATGTTGTCACACAGGGTCAGGTTTCTCCTGCAGACGCTTGAGCTTGTGTGGTGATTAACTTCTCTCGTGAGCGCTGGTTAAGATTGTTTATCTGCTGCACTGTGGCTGGAGTTTTAGTCGAATTCAGGTTGTATTAAACTTCTGTGCTCTACTTCTTTCCTTTACTGAAACGGATAACGTGGGTTAAACTGCTTTAGTCATTTCCTGCCTGAACTTTATGTGTAGCTGGTGTCACAAAGTCAGCTTCTACTCTTGCCCACATTCGATTTCACAGTGATATTGGCAGTCATATAGCATACTGTATGTTTTATTTTAGTATCAAGACAAGAATCTGTTATATTTTGTGCATCGCTTGAGAAATGTCAGAAAGGCTAAAAACAAAAAAGAGTAATTGCGACTATTTCACAATTTCGTCTTAATTTGTGACTTTCATATTGTATGATGTGGCTTTATGTCTTGCAATGTGATTTTATTTCTCATAACTGCCACTTTGTTTTTCATATTTGCAACTTTATATTTCAGAAAGTGACATTTATCTCACAGTGTGCCTTTAAATCTTGCAGTTTGACTATATTTTGCAGTACAACTTTACTCGTACAGTAATTGCGACTTAATTTCTTGAAATTACGACTTTATATCTCTAAATGTTACTTTAAATCCTGCAATGTAAATATCTTGCAATACAACCTTATTTCTAAATGTAAATGTAAATTCCTTGCATTTGCAACTTTTTCTTGTAATTAAGATTTTTTTTTTTTTATGAAACTTTTTATCTCACAGTGTCACTAATTCTGTTTTAACTCTGAGGTAGAAATGGGTTTCCCCCTTTTTGTCTTATCTTTGTAGATGTTGTCTTGTCAAAACCACAGAATTAGTTTTTTGTTTTTTAATACAGATCTAGATCTGGAGCAGCCTACTCAGTTATGTTACATTAAAAAGTCTGCATTTAAAGTCCTCTCAAGACTCAAGAACAAAGAAACCACATGAAAAATTTGTGTTAGGTTACATGCTAATGCGTAATGTTGATCCAAAAACCACGTTCATGGTTGAGGTTTGTTTATTGTTTCAAGGTGAACTGAGCGTGGTGTTTTCTGAAGATCATCTGTTATGAGGTTTTCCTCATCTTTTCCAGCCTCCTTTTCTAATATTTCACAGATCGCATTAAAGCAAATGAGCCCCTACAGTTCAATCTGCTTACACTAATGATTCAGAAGTGCTGGTTTGTTTATTCAACATTTCCATCCTCTAATTCTTGTTTTCTGGAGATCATTTCTCGAATGACACTTTGCCTAATTGGAGTCTCATGTGTAAAAAGTTCAGAGCTGACCTTTGAATTCAATCTCCTGTGTTGGAGGTTCATCTACACTTTAATGGAAAACATTAATGGTTCTCAGTGCAGCATTTTATTTCTCAGAAGTATCAAATAGTCTAGTTTTATGCAAATTAGTAAAAAAAAAAAAAAAAAGCTTGTTCCAGTTCATTAGTCATTGCTAACAGTTTGAAGTACGAGTTTTTTCTTCCAAAGTGACTTCAAGATGTTTTTCTTTTTTATTAGTTCACGCCTTGCCAAATCTGATGACTGCTTTCAAATATGTGGTAAGAAAATATAAATACATCATATAAATCTGCCTCATTCAGTGCACATCTATGGGATTTTTTCACCAGTTTTTATTGTCCCACAGCAAAATTTGAAAGTGTAATTCCTTACTTTGGCCTACAGGTTTATTCTGAGCACTTCCAATTGCTTGCAGTGAAACAGACTCACCCTGACACAGAAATAGAAATGTATATCACTTTTGTAATGGTGCCAGGAAAGGCTTGGTACATATGGACTGACAAAAAAGTGAAGGAACAAAAGAGAAGAAGGCAAAGTTGCGCAAGGAGTCATAGACAGGGAGGGTTGTGAAATGAATGGTTGTCCCTTTCTTCTATTTTTTTCTAGTTTTAAGTGGTCGAACAGGCCTGGGAGGATATGAGACTATGCCACGTTCCTGTTTTGCCGATGGCTGATGTTGAGATTGAGCACGTGGCCATTCATCCACCTTCATTTGTGTCAGTATTACCTGAATTCTCACTTGACTCTGCAGCAAATGTCTTTTAAATAATTTAATTCATTTTATAGTGAAACATAATCTAATTATCAAGGACAGAAAGGCTTAATGCGTTACTGACTTGCTGCTATTTAGGGAACTGTGAGATGCATACAGTAGGTTAGATGTTATTGTATCTTGTATTGAACCTGTGAAAAGTCAAATGACTTATGAGAAGTTCTGTGTGCGTAAATGGTGCAGTATGGGGCTTGTACGCTTCCAGGCAGTTAACACTTATACAGAAACTTGTGGTATAAGTGATTTTGACTTGTCTCTTTTTATTGCTGCATGCCGTTTCATTATGACCAAGGCTTTTTAGGAATAGATGTAATACTGAAGCAAAACATGTGCAGTCACCTTTGCGCTGTCTTTGAACATCGAGGCAGAGGGGCTCAAGGGCCAAAAATCAAACTTGATTGATGGCTGGGGGCCGAAAGTAGATGTTGCATTATATCCAACTCTATTATTATTATTATTATAATTCTCAATATTTCAAATGAAAAACAAAACAAAAAAATGTTAAGACAAAAGATAAATTAGAAATGAAAATTTGGCATGGCAGGTCAAAGGAAAGGTCATCAGGGGCCAACTTTGGCATGCAGGCCTTGGTTTGGACACCATCGATCTGAGTTCGAATCCGCCTTTTGCCAAACTCATTCTTCTCCCTTTTCACATCACACATCAAATCGGAAAGGCATTTATTTTCAATAAAAATAAAGTATCGGGTAGGGTTAGGGTAGGTGTAGGGAGGGCTTTTTTTGTCGAAATAAGGTGGCATCCATTTAATAATTTGGATTAAAATTAACATTTACACTGAATACATTATTATTGCATACTGTTTTATAATGGACTACAATACTGAGGTGCAGATAATTGCCACTATTTGCAATAAGTAGTATAAATAGCAGAAGGTCCTGCTATTTTAACAGTGTAAATAGCATCTATTGCTATTTGCACTTAGTTTAAATAGCTTCTATCACTATTTGCACTTAGTGCAAATAGCCGCGGCCTTAATATTTTCATCAAATAATTACGTTTTTATTTATTTACTTTATTTTTACTCTATATTTTCATTAATACATTTTCATGTGTGAAAATTTTTTTTAATAAATAAATATTTAAAGAAATATTATATTACTGGAAATATTTATTAAGTTGACAGCATGCTTTATTTCTTACTCCCTATGAGAATGTATTAGATGTATAGCATTGGACCTATTCATGGAATAGCAGAAAAAAACAGTAATACTATTGAAGTAAAATGTTAAATAATAAATACAATTATTGCATTATACATATGTATACAGCATAATATTATATAATTTATATACGTTTTTTATATTAATTTCTAAGTTGTACCGGGCTAACGGGATATCCCTAAAAAAAAAAAAAATTGTAAGTTTTTTTTTTTTGTCTCAAATTTTCAGCAGTCCCCCAAACACCCCATTGTGGATCCCTGGTAAACCTCTGTCTTTTCCTCAAACTGTATATGCAATAAGGATGTATATATTATATGCATTTATTAAATCGTGTCCATCACTCTACATTTTCTGAAAGCATGGCATACCTGTTTTTCATTGTGTTGTCAGGTTTGCTATCGACAAATTTTTAATGACTGTACAAGGGAAAGTACATGCCGTTGCAGAAGAGAGTGGAGGGAAATTATGATATCTAATGTGAGTGATGGAAAAACACTCCTCAGAGCTGGGCGGGTTGATGGATGACTTTGGAAGTGGTGATGGAGAACTCTGTGTTTATATATGGAGTGGTAAAAACCCTGAGGAATTCATGCGTTTTCGGGATATCTTTGGCAATCCCAATAAGCAAAGCATTCTAACTCTCAGTTTTAGGGAAATGTATAGTTAATTTGTCAAGATAAGACTGCTCTAGCAATGCTCAGACTTTCAGAATTGCTCATTTGCACTTGTGAAATGCTGACACCTTAAAAGGACTGCAAGTTCACAAGTCCATAGGTGAAAGACAAGCCATGTAGTTTTATAGGTCATAATTATATGAAAACAGGAAATAATCACTTGTGGGAGTTTTTATGTTTCTTGGGTTGTTTCAGTGAAACGAGCGGATTCATATCAGTCTTGAGAACTGTTTAAATGAGGTCAGACTACGGTGTTTAAAATGATCTGATCTTTTTAATAAACTGCTTGTGGGAAATGATTCTTTCTTTACAGTCTGTGCACTTCAGTTGTTTTACGCACTGATAAAATGATCTGATGCTGCCACGTTTTGTCCTTTCTAAATTTGCACGGCAAATACCTAAAACTTAAGTAGCGGATAAATAAATAAATATGTATATATATAATAACAAATGCCATATGTATAACTTTCTTTGGAGCACAAGTTATTGACCAGAATATTTGGCTGCACCCAATCAAAGTCTTACTGAACGCTCATTTTTAAAGATATCAACCTCAAATTTGGACTTTCATTAAAATGTTCTGGGTTTTTTTCAGTAATAATTGGATCAACAATAATAAATGGATCATAACTATTCCATAAATATAATTTAGTACCATAAACTAAATATTAAATAAAACATTATCGAACCTACATATAGTATTAATTTAATTTAAATAAAATATAATAAAATAAAATTGGACATTTTTGACTGCCATGTGATCAGCTCCAGAAGGTTATAATAATATTACTATTTTACTGTATTTTTTTTAACAAATAAATGCAGCCTTGGTGAAGCCTACAGACGTAGTCCTAAAAACATAAAAAAAAATCGAACTAAGGCGGTCCGTCTTTTTTTTACACCCCCCGCTTGGTGCGATTCTGAAGGTCGGAACGTCGTGAGCTGTGGCACATGTCACGATTGAGTTTATCCGAAAATCGTACGGAGGTAGTCACACACGACACAAATTTACTATGATTTTACAAACTCTGACGTAAGCATTTCATAAAAATATGGATTCTGAGGATGAAATTGTTTTCTTTGTGGCAGGCGGCTTGTGACGTCCAAAAAAAAAAAAAAAACGGAGACAAAAGGACATGGCAAAGCGAGAGAATGCTGCTGGGAAAAAGAAGAGAAAAAGCATGGGCTTTCTGTTCGTCATAAAGAACTCATGGGAATAGGCCATTTCTGAATTTCTGCTCGTTTTGCCGGAAATACAGGCATATTCATTCATAAAGCTGAACGGAATTTGGCACATCGGAAATAACAAATAAAAAATAGAAACATGTATAATTAAACTAAATTTATTATAGACTATATGGGTTTAAATAGTATTTGTCATCTTCTGATTGGTCAACTTCAGATGGATCGCCAAATCGTCTCGTTCAACCGCACATACGCCACGAATTTAAACCGCAGCCTCCGATTTTTTTTGACTGTTTGAAAACTTATCGCGAGGAAGGGAGGTGCTGTAACGTTAGGATCGGCCCGTAATTCTTCTCACACGGTACGAGCTGCGACCATGCGAGCATCTGCGATTTTCTCCCGAGAGAAAAAAATCGCCTGCGACCTCGTACGACAGCAAAAATCGCACCGTGTACGCCCGCCTTAACCCCAGACATTTGAATGGTAGTGATGCAGACCTGAGTCCATTTTGTTGTTTGTTTTGGGATGCAGTTCATGTGAAGTTCTTCTAAACAAATTAACCACTACTGGTCACATAATTTGCATGCTCCCGGCCACACTTTTCTCCAAATAAATTACCTTTGGAGAGCAACTTGCATTCTCACAAACACAAATGCCACTGTATGTGTGAAAAGTTTGGATGGTAAATCCAATAGGACAGACACTTCAATAGCATAGTCCAACTGGCGTCTTCTCCTGAGACGTCCGTCACGGCATGATTTGCGACCTACCGGAGCGAGTATCACAGTGCTGGAGGACCATATGAGGTCCTAAGAACATGTAGGGGAATGTTGCGGGGTGTGTTTGCTGTGGTGTTTTGACAACGAGTGATGCTGACGAGTGATGACAACCAGAGCTGGTGGTACCGGGTGGCAATTTATGCGCCCCAAGACGTGAAAACCTACCGTGAATTGTTTGACACATCAGTGACAGGGTCATTAGCATCACTCATGGCTTACTAATATGTTTTATACCATAATCATCGGATGAAACGGCACAAAGAGCAGCCGATGTGCTGATCTATCAAGGATTCTTGGCTCCCTCAGCATCCAGGACACTTTGTACTTCAGCATATCAGGTGTCAGTGTTGAGTCTCAACGCATCTGTGATGATGGAATATAAACGATGAAATCATCACAGCGCTGCAGCTGTAGACCGTGATGAAGATTTCTTCCAAACACAAAGAACAGTAGCAGTTCTTGCCAGAAGAGAAACTGTGCAGGTCTTCCCAGATCTGTTGGTCTTATATATCTGGGTTTGGATATGATGTCCGTTAAGAATTTAGGGCTTTTTACACTTGAATTGATAAACCCAATATCATTATGAAAGTAGGGATGCACCGATATTAAAACGATACTGAATAATTATTTTCATGTTATGGCCGAAAACGCCATATGTAATGCTAGTTGCATAATCAGATTACTTTTTCCAAGTAACTAGTAATGCATTACTTTTTAATTTACAAGAAAATATTTTTTGAGGCCTTTTTCAAATAAGTAACACAAGTTCATTTGTTTTCCCATTTATTGACTGACCCCATGTTGAGAGAAATTGAGAGTGAGGTGCAGAAGCACTTCCTTCATCCTGAAGTTTATTAATTTAAATTTTGGTGTGAAAGGGCCTTTACAGTTCCCAAAAATGTAACTTTTTGGTTTTTCTGTAATTAAAAATAAATAAGCAAGCCCAGCACAGGTGACAAAAAGTAACGCAAAAGTAACAAAATTACTTTCCATAAAAAGTAACTACAGTAACAGATAGATAGATAGATAGATAGATAGATAGATAGATAGATAGATAGATTTAAGTTTTTTGTTGTTGTTTTGATACCTTTAAGACCTTTTTTACTCGGGGTTAAACAAAGGTCTTAACCCAGGGATAAGTGTGGTATGAGAAGTCACAGGTGTTACCTGAAAGAAAGAAAAACAATCAGTGCAAGATTGCCCCAACAAAATGCATCCAGTTTTTCACACAAAGCTGCCAACTTTAGGAGATTTAGTCTCATCTGGCTGTATATTAAAGCTCTGAAGCAAGATGTTGTCTCAGTAAGAGTAAGGCAGCATCTGGACCTTAAATATTAGCTGATACTGTAGCGTCTCTAATCTTGATATTTTATCAGCACCAAAGCCACATATGGGAAATCAAATTAATTGCCAAGATATAATCTGCTATCAATCTCTTGGCAAGAAAAAAGCAACAAAATGTTCAGAAGGCTAACGACCATTTAGAGCGTCTAAACATGATTTTCCTGGCATTGATGGTTGACGCTTGTGTTTAAAATTCTATTTTATTGGCTTAACATTGTTGCTAGCCTATAATAGTAATAATTTGTTCTAGGGACATTTTGCGATGTCAGAGGCTTGTATAAATGATTTTATCGTCCAGGATGGTGAGGTGGTGTGGTTCCTGTCAGTCCAAAGGCAATGGGAAAATCATTCAACGAAGACTTCTTTTGGCAGCATGAAAAACAATATAATTTAAATTCGGAATAAATTATACACCAAAAGTGAATAATGTGACAATACTAGACTATTAAGCCACTTTTTTCAGCTGATCTTAATTGAGTTTTAGAGAAATGTTTTAGAAGAAATGTAAATGTAACCATTTTAAAATGTAGTAGTAGTAATAGTACTAATAATACTAGTAATCATATTAATAACTTAATAAATATTAATGCATTTCAGTTGTGCAATTAATCAGTTACCGTTAAGTAAACCCACCCGGGGGGGGGGTGGCAGCCCCGTCCAAGCCCATCCCCTTGTGACAGAGCTGGGGGTTTATATCGTCTCTTGTGGTTGGGTGCGTGCAGGGTCTTCCGTACATGCGAATATGAATTTGTCGTGCCTGGTCTTGCTAGAAGTTGACCATTTATGTGTGGGCTTCAGTCTCCTGGGGATTGTTGTAGGTGGGTTTTATCTCTCCTCTACTATTTAGGTCCTTGCTCACTATTCTGACTTTCTTTCTTTCGATGTGTCCTTTTGGATGGACCCTGTTTGCATGCTTACAGTATTGTGTTCGTCTTCCTTGGTGTGGGATTTTGTGCTTGGAATGATCTCGTATATTTATTTTACCGCAATTTGCTTCCGCTTAGCGTTGTTTTTTAGTCGTTTTTGTGTCTTGATATGTCCCGTATCTCTTGTCCTATGTTTGCGGTCTTTATAGTTGGTTTGTGATTTGCATTTTCGTGCCAAGGGGTGGGCCCTGGGTAAATCAAGTGACGAACAACGCGTTTTTGGGTTGGTGGCAGTTGGTTTTTTCTTTTTCCCGCCGGCTGTTTAAGTTTGTAGTCGCTAATGCGCTGTGTTGACTCCTTTAGTAAGTCCTGTTTGATAGGTTCCTTGTTCTCTCTTTCTACTGGTATGTCTGGGGTGTCCCCATCCAGGTGCTGCCCCGCACACACCACAGTGCCCAACCCCCACTGATCGCCCCCCCCCTCCGACGCCTCCAACCTCGACCCCTGCAACGAGTCGTACTGCCAGAGTGTGAAGTCATGCGTACTTAGCCTTTCGTAGTGTTGGTTTGGTAGAATTGTCTTGATTTTGATTAGTCCATGTATATGTGCTCAATCCCCCCCTCGCCCAAACCCACCCCTGGACACTGGCAGAGACCGCTTGCTTTTTCCCGACTCCCCGCCTCAACTCACCAGGATAACACCGAGGCTACCTCACACAGTCATTCCAAAGAAGGGGTTTCGCGGGGCCTCGCACGGGAGGTTGTTGCCATTCCCTGAGTCTGCGTTTCCCAGTGCCCACTTGTTTGTCTTGAAATGGTGTACTTTTACCAGGCCTACTCCCAACCCATACCGCCAAACACCCCCCCCCCACACACACCCCGCAGCATTGTTTTCTCCCTCTCCTTCTTGACAATCCTGGGGTGGTTATTTTCTCCATGAACTCTCTCGTTCCTTGTGTTGTGCTTGGCTTACCGAGAGAGTACTTGTTAGCCGACGGTCGTCCTGAGACTTTTGCCACCTTAGCGAGGCACACTTGGGGAACTCCATTTCCACAACTTATAACCACATATGCAGAGAAAAATAAATTAATTTTAATGTCATACTGAAGTGTCAAACACTGTTAGACACATCAGTTTGGCGTCTACTTTGCAAATTCTAATACTAAAGAATTGTGACTGGGAACAGAGTTGATGCTTCATTTGGACTCGTCACAAGATAGTTTAAAGAAATCCACCTGCACACATAAGGAGGCTTTTGTATTGTCTGTGTACAACCCGAGGACTTGTGAACATCAGGATTTCACAAGGTCCAACTTTACAATGTATTTTTGTTGTCCATTTTTTGATCTGTTATTTTAAATCCTGTCAAGTTGTGAAACCACATTGAAAAAACTGTTCAACTTGCAAAAAATACTAAAGTGTTTGCAGCTGTTTGGGTGTAACGCACTAAAATCCGGGACAAACTGCTTCCCGATACGTAACACAATTCCATTGCAATACATGATAGTTGGCAATGGTCTTGTTTATCTCCCACTGTTCTAAATGCTCTCTCTCTCCTCAGATCTGTGGCTTTGTGAACGCTATTAGCCCGGTTGGGAATGATCAGCAGAACCTAATGGCTTTCCGCTTCTCTGCATTTAACCCCATCTTGGACCCCTGGATCTTCATCATCTTCCGTAAGGCGGTCTTCCACCACATCCGGGCATTCTTCCGCTGCTGCTTCCCCAGAGACTCAGTGAAGACCACAGCTCAAAACTCCCTGTCCTTCCCCATGGAGGCTGGAGATGCCCCGATGCACAGCTCCAGCATCCAGACTAAGATCTACTGCAGCCTCCCCCAGTGAGGCCTTAAAGAGCAACGATGCACTTATGATTGCGTGCAATGAGATATAACAAAACGATGAGACCTAGAAGCCTGAAAAGACTGCCTGAATGTATCTAGTGGTACTAAGAACCAAATATAAAAGCATGGATGTCAAAGGACCTGTTTCCTCTCCATCGGCGATGGAGGGGAAATATTTTGTAAACATGTGAACTAATGCTCATCACTAAACAGGCTCTTTAGTGCAAGTAAACCACAGAATTATTTTAGCAAAGATGTGAAGCAAAGTTGACAAATGAACAGAATGTAAAGACAAAAAACAACCAATGTCCATTTGGGGAACTGGTACATACCACAAGTGTACCAATAATCACCAAGCATAGAACATCATGAACTATGAGAAGATGAAGTTGACCACCAACTTGCTCAGTAATATATTCATATATTGGATATATTAAAAGTTAATAACGACATGCATCCAAGATATGGGGTGGAAAACACTTAGCATATATCACTTTAACGCTTTAAAGGTTAACGTCCTTCTAAAGCCGGCACACTTTTATGCAAACACAAACTGCAGTGCCAAGGGTGTACCGTGTGACAAAATATGTGCTGGAATGTTACAGCTGTTTAGTATGTGTCATTAAATATTCATACAACTTGGTTTGTTTTCATAATCTGAAGGAAGCAGTTAAAGCATCAAACAGTGAAGGCAATTGCATTAACTCATGAAGAAACATTTCCACAGAAGTTATTAAACAGCTTATTAATTGTTGTTAATTCATTTTTCAGCAAATTAGATGACATGTATACAATTTAAAACAAGTCAGAATTAATTCAACATAAAAAAGTGAGAAACAAAGTTTAAGATAACTATGGATACCAGGTAACAATTTCAGATGTTAAAAGACTATTTGGTGTTAACTCATACTAGATATAGTACCAAAATATTTTTTGGGTGTAGTTTTTGGAAGAGCGCAATATTGTTGAAAATGTAAACATTTCATTTCACTTATTTCATAGAGGTATGCAAGAATAGCTCATTTAATTTAACTGTAATCATTTAATGTAAATAATAAAAATAAATGATTGTAAGATTGCATCATAACCAGGTGCGATTTTAACACATAGCTGTGTCTGTACAGGAGATTGGACCAATAAGATTGCACTGTGGGCGGGGCGCCCCAGCCACTAAAATAGAAACCAGACGATCAGCTTGATTAGAACAAAATTTTATGTGGAAGAGATGGCTTTTATCTCTAGATTCTTTAGCATGTCATGTCTGTTAGTATACGGTGTTAGAGGAAAGACTTCTGTATAGTGTAAATACATTTGACCATACAGTATGTTTCCAAATCAGCTGATGTATACAGTTTAAACTATCCTAAACACAATGCATGTCTGCTTTCATACCTGCTTTCAAAGCTACTGATATCACCCTAAATGTTTCATTCAAAAACATGGATATCTGTCTAGTGTATGATTATTATAAACATTTATATACTCTGTTTGAAGCTATCTGCTGCTAAAACGTCTGCCGCTATAGTACATTGGTATGTTATAAAACGTGGATACCAAAAAAACGGACAGTTTCATTATATGCTTTACTTAGGTCATTCTCAGGAAACATTGCAAAAAAATAACATTTCATTTGAAAATTTGACTATGGAACCTTAAAGAAATCATATTTTCCCACCTTAGACCCAAATTGTTATTTTGTTAAATTGTTATTAGTTATTTATTATTTACTAGCCCTATGGCTAACCGTAAAGTGGTACTTTATTTCCCAGGTGAAAAAAAGTACATTTCTATAATGTACTTAAAGTGCTTTATTTTTGCTCCCGAATTTTGTACTTAATATACTAAAAATGATTCTTTAGTACTTCTTAAGATCAACTTAATATCATCTAAGTGTACTCAACTGTGCTATTTTGGAACACCATGAATATGGACTAAAATGCACTTTTAACATACCATCTCTGCATTTAAAAAATTTATTTAGTTGCCACTTGTAGTACACTTGAACCATCTTTCATACCCTAGTACACTCAAGTAGTACTACTACAAGTGGTGACTAAATACATTTTTTGAGTACAGAGATAGTATGTTAAAGGGGTCATATGATGTTGCTAAAAAGAACATTATTTGGTGTATTTGGTGTAATGAAATGTGTTTATGCGGTTTAAGGTTTTTAAAAAAAAGCTAGGTGTGCTCTGATTGGCCAGCTATCCAGTGCGTTGTGATTGGCCGAATACCTCAAGCATGTGACAGAAATGTTACGCCCCTTACCATATTGTCCCGGCCAGAGCGACGAGACAAAAACATTAAAACCCATTATAAACGAGGCATTTGTTGCATCCAGTGGGGACATAATATCTCATTATAATGACTTATACTGTCTTTGTACGCATTGCCCTTTCCCCCCCACTACGTTGCATCGCGCCGCGACGCGTAAACATAAAAAACATGTCGGCCTTGTGATCGGAGAAATGACAAAACTACAAGCGCTACTCTACACTGATCAAAACTCACGTTTGAATAGTCAGTGGCAAAGTCTTTAAATATAAAAAACGTACTTACAGTTCGTGAGTCAGAACGTAGTCTACTCTACCAGGATCAGGAAACAGTCCTCGTCCTCAGTAAAATGCGTTGCACACATCTGAATTTGGGTTGAACTGTTCTGGAACAGTTGTTGTAAATACAACTTAACCACTGATTTCGAGTCATGTCCTCTTTTGGAAGGGCGGCGGCGGCGGCAACAACAATACTACAGCAAGAATAAAAGTTACGCCTTCTTTCTTTGCGTGAACATTTGGGCATCCCACATCGTAACGTAGACGTGTGGGGGCATGTTAGAACGAGCCGTTTTAGGTAGGCGTGGTTGACTCTTATTTTTTTTTATAAAGAATATCTCTTTGGATTTTGAGACTTTATTCTTTGCAAATTTACAGATCTTCTTTATGCACCAAGAGCTTGTAACCCTCCAAAGAGAAAGGAAAAATTGAAATCGCATCATATGACCCCTTTAAAAGCGGATTTTAGTTCATATTCATGGTGTTCCAAAATAGCACAGTTGAGTACACGTAGATGATCTTAAGTTTATCTTAAGAAGTGCTAAAGAATCATTTTTAGTATATTAAGTACAAAATTTGTGAGCAAAAATAAAGCACTTTAAGTACATTATTGAAGTGTACTTTTTTCACCTGGGTTGAAACTAATCACAGTACATTTGTAATTTATTTATAATTTCAATAAATAACTGAATATATTCTGGTAGTATTGCTCAGGCTTGTTGTGCCTTGAAATAAATCATACATTAAATTGAGTAAAAAAGTAATAACCCACACAATTATTCTTTTGTTTCAATGCTGTTACAGAGAAAATGTTTCAGGGTTGAAGTGCAATATGCTTCATAATAGCATTAGCTGACTAGCGATGCTAATCTTTAATATGATTAGTGTTGTAATATTATTCATAGTATTATAATGAGTTTTTTGTAAAAAACAAAGACAAATCAGAAAATATTCTCAGAAAATACATAAAGCATTTTAGAAAACTACATAGATTATTGCAAAAACATTTGAATTTATTCTTTTAAACTAACAGTTTTGAATGGGATAATTCAAATTCATATAAAACATTTTTTATTTTAAACATGTTTGCTCTAAATAGGTAAATCTAAGAAATAATATTAATAAATTCAATATCCTGTTATAGGATCACATTTATCACACAAACGACTGTTTTTTTGTTTTTTTCTGAGAATGACCTAACAGTCTGTATAGTGTTCAGGAGAATCAGCAAGTTTAACTAACTAAACAAACTAATTAACTGAGGTCATACAGCATCGATGTAGACAGCGTAACAGGTTTGACAAAGTCTGTAGAGTGGGCGTTTAAATGCACTTCCTCACCATGTTTGATATAAGTGTGCAGTGTCTGCATGCATGATGTGAATCTGATACCCTGTCGTGACATGATATTGTGTGTTTTAATGTTTCGTTGCACAGTGTTGTACAGTGCTTGGTGTACATTGGGTTTGTTCATGCAGTGTTGACTCAAGCTAGAAACAATGGAGACTTAGTAAAGAACACAACACCCTGTCCAAACAAACATGCGTCTTTGTCTGTTTCTTCAGGCATGCAATTTGGATAATCGATATACCATTTTATAAAAGACATAAATTGCACAATTTTGGATTTTGTTTATTTGATCCTGTACCCACTAAATTACTGAAAAAGTTGTTACCTGTAGCAGAAGAACCGCTTCTCAATATTATTAACTCGTCGTTATCTCTAGGTCACATCCCAAAACCATTCAAGCTGGCGATTATTAAGCCTCTTATTAAGAAACCACAACTAGATCCTAGTGAACTGGCAAATTACAGACCTATTTCAAATCTTCCGTTTATTTCTAAAATTTTTGAAAAAGTTGTGTCTGCTCAACTGTGCTCCTTCCTACAAAAAAAATATCTCTATGAAGAATTCATAGGCCCCACCATAGCACAGAAACTGCACTTGTTAAAAATTACAAATGACTTGCTTCTTGCGTCAGACCAAGGCTGCATCTCATTGCTAGTTTTACTTGATCTTAGTGCTGCGTTCGACACTAGATCATGACATACTCAGCTGGTCTCCTGTTTATACGTAGGTACTAATACGTAACATTTACAAGCACAAAATTTACACTTTTGTACGTTTTTATTCATGCTAAAACATGCAATTTAGATGTATTTCAATGTTTAAAACGTACAAATCGCTACATATTTTTAGCTAAAAAACTTAAAAATTTGTATGTATCTTTTATATCATTTAGATATTCGTATCAATGCATTTTTTATCATTTTATCAATAAGCGATTTAGATTTTTAGACCCCTTAACCTACCCAAAACCTAAACCTACGCATTTTATAGCGAATATGCATTTTTATAATTTTATCAATAAGCAATTTAGATTTTAGACCCTTAACCTTCCCCCAAACCTTAACCTACCCATTTTATAGCGAATATAAACGCAAATGACCGAAATACGCAGGAAAAATTTTTTTTTGTAACAATATAGCATTAAAATATTTATAGTCGCTAATTTCACTCCTACCTATAAGCCTAAACATTTCTGTACAGTATAAGAAAAGCATGACAGACAGATAAATGCAATTACAATCATTTATTTATTGCAAAAATGTCAAAAGCAGTACTAAAAGTAATCCAAATGACGATGCGTTGCACCCGCAGTCCTCTCTGGTGGAATACAGTAGGTTTGTGTGTTCCAGAGCAGAATTTATGTTGTTAATCACTGAAAATATTATCCAGATAATTTTCCGGATCCTCTCCGTGAACTCGTGAAGGCGCGCGCACATCATTCAAACACAACTCACCAGAAACACGGCATGTCACAATCAGTGATGAAGCAGGCGAGAGCCAATGAGCGTTCGATTATCCTGCCGTAAAACCTGTCGTTTGAAGCGGCAACATTTGAATTTGTAAAGAGCACGTCAGTCAGCGTGGGCTTTGCTGCTCACGGTCACTAGACTCGGTGCTCAGGATGGAGAAGCAAGCAGACCACCGAATAAAGGCTTGGATTGGGGTCTTTTCCTTGCAGTCGTATGGATTCGGAAGATTTGGATTTTTTTTTTTTTTTTTTTTTTTTTTTTGTTTTTTTTTTTTTTTTTTTTTTTTTCTTTTTTTAATTTTTTTTTTTTTTTTTTTTTTTTTTTTTTTTAAGTATTGGTTTTACGAGCACTAAAAATATTGTTCATGTCTAATTAGGCTTGCGTTTTTGGGGTTGTATTTTCGAGTTCATTGTCAGTGCACAGCATGTCAGGAAAAAAAAACGCCTTTTGTGGCCTATGGCAATCAAAGTAAACATTATATGACAAGTAAAGTTTAAACGATTGCTGAAATGTTATTTATTTTAAGGTTTAAAGTGAAGTCTTGTTTAGCATTATGTAGGCCTATTCTTGGAAACAAGTTGGCAGCAGAAATAACAGACGAATGAAATGTTATTTCATAGTAAATGAGTAACAATTTAATAATGCAATTGAAAACAAGGTAATTTATATGACAACTAAAAACTAATAAAATCAATGCCGCGATTTCAATATTCATAAGGATTCATTTTAGGTGTCGGTCAATACGTCAGTATTGTGCGTTTTAGTGCCTGTAAAAAACGTAAGTAAATGTACGTTTTAAAGAACCACATTTTACGTAAAATACATACGAATTATAATGAGATAACATGACATAATCATAGATCGATTACAAAACTATACGAGTATTCAAGGGCAGGCTTTAAGATGGTTAGATCCTACCTGTCCGATCGGCTAACACCTTGTTCATTTTAAATGGGGAGTCATCTCAATTATCAACAGTAAAATATGGAGTGCCACAAGGATCTGTCCTAGGTCATCTGCTATTTTCGATATACATTTTGCCACTTGGTAATATTATTAGGAAATAAGGGATTAGTTTCCACTGTTATGCTGATGATACTCAACTATATATCTCAACAAGACCAGATGAAACTTCTAAATTATCTAAGCTAACAGAGTGTGTTAAAATTTAAAAGATTGGATGACCAATAAATTTCTCCTATTAAATTCGGATAAGAAAGAGATATTACTTATTGGACCAAAAAAACAGTACACAGAATATCTTGGATTACAATTTACAACTAGACAGATGCACGGTTACTTCCTCTACAGTAAAAAATCTGGGTGTTATATAAGATAGCAACTTGTCTTTTGAAAATCATATGTCCCATGTTACAAAAAACACATTTTTCCATCTTAGAAACATTGCCAAGCTATGAAACATGTTACCTGTTTCTGATGCAGAAAAGCTAGTTCATGCATTCATGACCTCTAGACTGGACTATCGTAATGCACTGCTAGCTGGTTGTCCTACAACTTCAATAAACAAGCTACAGGTAGTCCAAAAAGCAGAGGCTAGAGTCCTTACCAGGTCAAGAAAAATATGATCATATTACCCCAATTTAACAGTCTCTGCACTGGCTACCTATTAAAATCTGTATCAGTTACAAAATATTATTACCTACCTACAAGGCCCTTAATGGTTTAGATCCTGCATACCCAACTAGTCTTCTACCATGCTACAATCCATCACGCTCCCTAAGGTCACAAAACTCTGGACTTTTGGTAGTACATGGGATAGCAAAGTCCACTAAAGGAAGTAGAGCTTTTTCGCATTTGGCTCCCAAACTCTGGAATAGCCTTCCTGATAATGTTCGGGGTTCAGACACACTCTCTCTGTTAAAATCTAGATTAAAGACACATCTCTTGGCCAAGCATTCAAATAATGCATCTCATAATCTTGTACTGCAGTTATATCTGATCAAATGCACATTATTATTCTTTAGTTTGGGTTAAACAAATTAATTTTGCTTGGTTGGAACAGCAGCTCTGCTAATTATGTCTCTATTTGTTTCTCAATTTTTGCCACGGGAATTGCAATGCAACGCCCTAAGAGGACCTCAAGATGATGACAACCTGAAACAACATACAACTAAAAAAATGTGCTATAAGTTTGATTGCATCACTCACATAATTGCTGTTAACAGTGTACATAGTCTGTTTTTGATTAAATCTTCAATTGATTTTACCGTTTAGTTTCTGCCATATGTACATTTACTGCCATCTCACCATAAGCTGTACTACTAAATATATACAAACCCAATTCCAAAGAAGTTGGGACATTGTACAAATTGTGAGTAAAAAAGGAATTGAATAATTTACAAATCTCATAAACTTTTTTTTATTCACAATAGAATATAGATAACATGTCAAATGTTGAAAGTGAGACATTTTGAAAATGTCATGCCAAATATTGGCTCATATTGGATTTCATGAGAGCTACACATTCAAAAAAAGTTGGGACAGGTAGCAATAAGAGGCAGGAAAAGTTAAATGTACATATAAGGAACAGCTTGAGGACCAATTTGCAACTTATTAGGTCAATTGGCAACATGATGGGTATAAAAAGAGCCTCTCAGAGTAACAGTGTCTCTCAGAAGTCAAGATGGGAAGAGGATCACCAATTCCCCCAATGCTGCGGCAAAAAATAGTGGAGCAATATCAGTAAGGAGTTTCTCAGAGAAAAATTGCACAGAGTTTGAAGTTATCATCATCTACAGTGCATCATATCATCCAAAGATTCAGAGAATCTAAAACAATCTCTGTGCGTAAGGGTCAAGAAAACCATACTGGATGCCCGTGATCTCCGGGCCCTTAGACGGCACTGCATCACATAGAGGAATGCTACTGTAATGGAAATCACAAAATGGGCTCAGGAATACTTCAAGAAAACATTGTCGGTGAACACAATCAACCGTGCCATTCGCCGTTGCCGGCTAAAAAACTATAGGTCAAAAAAGAAGCCATATCAAAACATGATCCAGAAGCGCAGGCATTTTCTCTCGGCCAAGGCTCATTTAAAATGGACTGAGGCAAAGTGGAAAACTGTTCTATGGTCAGACGAATCAAAATTTGAAGCTCTTTTTGGAAAACTAGGACGCCATGTCATCCGGACTAAAAAGAGGACAAGGACAACCCAAGTTGATATCAGCGCTCAGTTCAGAAGCCTGCAACTCTGATGGTATGGGGTTGCATGAGTGCGTGTGGCATGGGCAGCTTCACATCTGGAAAGGCACCATCAATGCAGAAAGGTATATCCAAGTTCTAGAACAAAATATGCTCCCATCCAGACGTAGTCTCTTTCAGTGAAGACCTTGCATTTTCCAACATGACAATGCCAGACCACATACTGCATCAATTACAACATCATGGCTGCGTAGAAGAAGGATCCGGGTACTGAAATGGCCAGCCTGCAGTCCAGATCTTTCACCCATAGAAAACATTTGGTGCATCATAAAGAGGAAGATGCGTCAAAGTAGACCTAAGACAGTTGAGCAACTAGATGCCTGTATTAGACAAGAATGGGACAAAATTCCTATTCCTAAACTTGAGCAACTTTGTCACCTCAGTCCCCAGACGTTTGCAGACTGTTATAAAAAGAAGAGGGGATGCCACACAGTGGTAAACATGGCCTTGTCCCAACTTTTTTGAGATGTGTTGATGCCATGAAATTTAAAATCAACTTATTTTTCCCTTAAAATGATACATTTTCTCAGTTTAAACATTTGATATGTCATCTATGTTGTATTCTGAATAAAATATTGAAATTTGAAACTTCCACATCATTGCATTCTGTTTTTATTCACAATTTGTACAGTGTCCCAACTTTTTTGGAATTGGGTTTGTACTGTAGAAGCATATATTGTACAGCTGCTTTGCAACGATTTGTATCGTAAAAGGCGCTATACAAATAAACATACCCTAAATAAACATGAATTGATTTTGAAGTGAGGTTCAGAGAGAAATGAAACAACCTCCAATACAAGCACTTCTCTTGATCACATGATCAATACTGAAATGTCCAAATAAAACCAGAACTGATCCTACAGTATTAGCTTAAAAATGGACAAATAGCCAAATATATCAGGGATATGAATTTTATGAAAATTAAACCGATGAGCGCCAATGGATTTAGAAAGAAATCAGAATGTAATCCTAAAATTCAGAACAAATTACTTTAGTTCATAGTCTATACTTTCACCTAGTTAATTGTTAACATAGTTTCATATCAACTTTAAACTGCCTGAAATAAGTTGACTTTACTAACATATTGAGTAAACTGGCTTTCTTACAGAACTTATTTATTTCCC
The DNA here is from genome assembly GCA_018155175.1 of Sinocyclocheilus anophthalmus. NCBI lineage: Eukaryota > Metazoa > Chordata > Actinopteri > Cypriniformes > Cyprinidae > Sinocyclocheilus > Sinocyclocheilus anophthalmus. The sequence continues at coordinate 842,088 of JADLZN010001098.1, read as the reverse complement.
ATCGATTTTTGACTATGAAAAGTGGCCATTGTGTAAGAGAACTGGCTCAACTGTGGCGCAGCATCACAAACTTCAAAAAAGTTTTGGTCAAATTTACAGTTGATTTGTGAATTTACATGAATGGAATCCAGTCTTTTGAATAGGATATATATCATATATTTCATGTGAGGGTAAAATATTTGCCCACTCAGATTTTGCAAACCAGTTCGAGTTCATTATTGAAAACAGACAAGGGATCAACAACAATGGACCATTTTGCCAAACATTTGCTAATGTGAGCAATGTCACATGAATCATATCACAGGGAGACCAAATTAAGCTATTCTGATTAACGATTACTAATGCACCAGTGAATCGCTCACAATAAAACCAGCAACAATCAAGAAAATAAATAGCGTCACTTTTGATTGCAACCTTTTTTCAAATCTCCCTGTAGATAATAAACTTGCATACATAATGGTTTCATAATGTGACTGAGTGTCCGAGGCATTTTGGCATTGTGTGTTTATGAGAGCAAATGTATGTTTGCTCTCTGCTGTTGATCTAGGCTATTGTAATGCTGCAATGCTTCAGTTAGTGTTTAAAGCATGACAGATGTGGGCCGCCGTCCTGCATTTGCAGTCTCTCTCTGTAATGAATGGGCACCCATTACGACTCTCAACAGACGGCCTGTTTTTAACACTCATTAATTTGAAGAAGCGGCTCGGGTGTCATTAAGTACTTTACAATCATGAATTAAAGTTAATGGAAATTGAGCTAAGAAACATAACACTATGTAATCAAGAACTGATCTTTCAGGCAAACCTGGTAACAATTTTTCTCAGTCACGTTGGTACATTTCTCAGATGACAACTGAAATTCTCAAAACTACTTCAACTTCCACATAATCTAGTTGCTTGTGCACATCATAAAAGCAATTTCTTGTTCTTTTGAACAAATTGCCAGTGCTTTAGTACATTCATGCAACTGATTATGTACAATTGTCTGCTGTCCAACATATCAAATTGCTTTATGTCATGTTGAACAAAACTGGTTCTCTGTTAAAAAGTCTTACCCCCAAAACATCTAGGCATTAATTCACTGGTTAAATCATTAAATACAAAACGGTCAACTAGTCAAAATTTGGCACAGAATGTATGTACTTATTTAAGTTCTATACTAGGCTCTTTTTTTTTTTTGTAAATGTGTCCTGAATTGATGAACTGCACAAGTAAATATTGAATTTCACTAATGAAGGGGAAATGTAAAGCATTAGTTCAACCAATGATCAACCAGTTCTCTAAAACTAAAGATCAGAATGAATGTTCAGGGATCATTTGGAAAACATATATTGACACGAGCCATAAATTTTGGAAAAAAGGGAGGAGAACAAAAAAGAAACAAACAGGGTCAACAGCCGGGAGGACAAAGTGTGTTTATTGTAGTTGGGAAAGGCGAAGCGGTGTGAGGAGGGGGGGTGGAAGGGTTTGGAGGCAAAACAGAGGGAAGATGATTGTTATGGAGAAAGAGGCCAAGGCACGTAGGCACATTTCTGATGAAATAAGGGTCCTGATTGGGGACCATGTCTCAATGTATGACATTTGCCTTACAATGGCTGGGGTGAGTCAAAAGGTAGAGCTAAGCTGGGAGAACTCTGTTGTCCTCGGTCATTCAAACATGGGAGACAGAGCCGTGGATGCACTCAAATAAATTAATGCAACAGTAAAATCAAATAAATAATAAATAAAGTAAATAAAACCACATACACTCCTTCACATCTCTCTTCACTTCTGAGGCACAGGTCTACAAAGTCATCCTTTATGTTTAGATCACATACTACTTGTAGCGCTGATCCTATCTCACATCTCATCTCCTTCAAAAGCAAATTTTCTGCTGTAGTTGTACCTGCACTCGCACTCACCATCATAACATAATCCTTCTTCACCTGGTGTTTTTCCATCAACATTTTAGAACAGGCTCGTATAACTACCAACTACTTAAGTAAAACCCCACACCTCTACCCACTCTTTTAAAGAAAAAAATACAGACGGTTTCCCTTCTCTTGCATTGCAAAAAATCACTTGAATGGATGGTTCAAGCATAGGATCATGCATTGCTCACATACAGAACAAAAAACATCCACTCTACAGCAACCAGTCTGGTTTCAGAAGTGTTGTTGAAGCCCTAAGACTGGCAAGAATGGATTCCAAATCTTCTATACTTATCTTGCTGGATCTGTCCGCTGCTTCTGACACGGTTAACCACCAAATCCTCCTGTCAACCCTATTGGCAAAGGGCATCTCAGGAACTGCACTCCAGAGTCTTACCTCTCAGATAGGTCCTTAAAGGTATCTTGGAGAGGTGAGGTCGGTCCAAGTCACAACTACTTGGTGTGCCTCAGAGCTCGGGTCTCTGGGACCACTTCTTTCTCTGTACTACATAGCACTCCATAGGTTTTCTGTCATTTCAGGAAAACTGCTTTTCATATCATGCTACGGTGATGACACTTCAACACGCAACCTTCATTCCTCCTGGAGGATCCGACGATAGCTGCTCGCATGTCAGCTTGTCTAACAGACATTTCTTGCTGAATGAAGGACCATCACCTTCAACTCAGCCTTGCCAAGACAGAACTGCTTGTGGTTTTATCAAACCCATCGGTTCATCACAATTTCACCATCCAGTTAGGCACATCAACCAAAACTCCTTCAAAAACAGCCATAAACCTTTGGAGTTATGATTGATGATCAGCTTACATTCTCAGACCACATTGCTAAAACTGCCCGGTCTTGCAGATTTGCTTTATTCAACATCAAGAAGATCAGGCCCTTTCTTTTTGGAACATGCTTCACAACTCCTTTTTCAAGCTCTTGTTCTGTCCAGGCTGGTCTATTGCAATGTTTTCTTGGCAGGTCTTCCAGCCAGTTCAATTAAACCTTTACAATTAATTCAGAACGCAGCAGCAAGATAAATTTTTAACGAGCCAAAAAGAATGCACTTCACACCTCTGTTTATCAGTTTGCACTGGATACCAATGACATGCGCGCATTAAATTCAAGGCATTAATGTTTGCCTACAAATCCACCACTGGCTGTGCACCCATTTACCTAAATTCATTTCTTCAGTGTTATGTGCCCTCTAAAAGCTTGCGTTCTGCAAGTGAACAATACATTATTGTGCCATCTCAAAGAGGCAAAAAATCACCTTACACAGACTTTTTCATTAACTGTTCCCACCTGGTGGAATGACCTGCCCAAATCAATACGAGCAGCTGAGTCCTTAACCATCTTCAAGAATCGGCTAAAAACACATCTCTTCATCTTTATTTGACCCTCTAACTCAAGCACTCTCTATTCTAATTCTACTCTTTATAAAAAAAAAAACCTAACACTTGCTTCTCTAATCTTTTTGCATTTTATCTATTTGTTTTCTTTTTATTTATTGTACAATTATAATTCTGACTTTCTGACCTCTGATTAACAAAAGCAAAAAAGGCCTCTAACACTTGCTTGCTCTATTCTTTTTCTATTCTATCTGTTTATTTATTATATAATTAAAAAAAAAACCTTGCTACATGTACTGCATTAAGCTAACTGAGGCTTGTTATAGCACTTGCATATCATTGCTCTTTTGTAGATTTTTGTCCTCATTTGTAAGTCGCTTTGGAGAAAAGTGTCTGCTAAATGCATGAATTAAGCCTACATAAGTAATAACACACTAAATGATAATTCAAATAAAAATGAATGTGTTCATCAGTAGTTGAAGCAATGTTAAAATGCTGAGAAAACACACCCAGTACCGCTGCTCCCTATACGCAGAGTACGCAGTTTGCGTAGGGCATCAACTCCCAGGGGGGCACCATCCCAGGTTGCTCAAAAAAAAAAAATAACTTTCGTTCTATATTAATATTAACATAGCATCAATTCATATTACATGAATAAAATATAAAACAGAAATATATATATATATATATAAAATGCATTTTACTGTGAACAAGTAGTAGGCTAAGCACCAACCACCAACGCATCTGCCTTAATATTCTCTCTGAGTTTCTGTTCCCTTACAAAAATTAACGTGGATTATTCTATGAATATATATATATATATATATATATATATATTTTGAATATGGTTCTTGAGCCATGGTAACCACAAATTAACCAGTTTGTTACTCAATAATAATTAACAAAGAAGTATTCAGCCTAATATTTTTTGTGGTAATAAGAACAGACCTAAGCGAACAACAGCCTTTAAAATGCATTATATGAAAACAATGAGGCAATAGTGATTGGTTAATAATTAACAATAATCATATTTCATTGAATAACACTGTTAAATTACATAGCCTAATGTAATACAAAATAAATAAACAATTTACAAATGCTTGCAAAGGGTGCCAAAGGCCTGGTAAGTGCTGTTTTTACTCTTACAGGACTATCAAATTCTTGTTTAATATTGACCAAAGATTTAATTCAAATAGCCACTTAATCTTTAATTTTTGGCCACCTTTTTGTGATAGAATTGCTACAGCCTCTATAATTCTTCAACAAAAACATATGGACATCACAACCCTAACAAAGTATCGGTTACGTACAGTGTGGAAAAAAAGTATTTAGTCAGCCACCGGTTGTGCAAGTTCTCCCACTTAAAAAGATGAGAGAGGCCTGTAATTTTCATCATAGGTATACCTCAACTATGAGAGACAAAATGAGAAAAAAAATCCAGAAAATCACATTGTAGGATTTTTAAAGAATTTATTTGCAAATTATGGTGGAAAATAAGTATTTGGTCAATAACAAAATTTCATCTCAATACTTTGTTATATACCCTTTGTTGGCAATGACAGAGGTCAAACGTTTTCTGTAAGTCTTCACAAGGTTTTCACACACTGTTGCTGGTATTTTGGCCCATTCCTCCATGCAGATCTCCTATAGAGCAGTAATGTTTTGGGGCTGTCGTGGGCAACACAGATTTTCAACTCCCTCAAAAGATTTTCTATGGGGTTGAGATCTAGAGACTGTCTAGGCCACTCCAGGACCTTGAAATCCTTCTTACGAAGCCACTCCTTCGTTGACCGGGCGGTGTGTTTGGGATCATGTCATGCTGAAAGACCCAGCCACATTTTCATCTTCAATGCCCTTGCTGATGTAAGGAGGTTTTCACTCAAAATCTCACTTTACATGGCCCCATTCATTCTTTCGTTTTACACGGATCAGTCGTCCTGGTCCCTTGCAGAAAAACAGCCCCAAAGCATGAAGTTTCCACCCCCATGCTTCACAGTAGGGATGGTTTTTCTTTGGATGCAACTCAGCATTCTTTCTTCTCCAAACACGACAAGTTGAGTTTTTACCAAACAGTTCTATTTTGGTTTCATCTGACCAAATGACATTCTCCCAATCCTCTTCTGGAATCATCCAAATGCTCTCTAGCAAACTTAAGACGGGACTGGACATGTACTGGCTTAAGCAGGGGGACACTTCTGGCACTGCAGGATTTGAGTCCCTGATGGCGTAGTGTGTTACTGATGGTAGCCTTTTGTTACTTTGGTCCCAGCTCTCTGAAGGTCATTCACTAGGTCCCCCGGTGTGGTTCTGGGATTTTTGCTCACAGTTTTGTGATCATTTTGACCCCACGGGGTAAGATCTTGCGTGGAGCCCCAGATCGAGGGAGATATCAGTGGTCTTGTATGTCTTCCATTTTTCTAATAATTGCTCCCACAGTTGAATTCTTCACACCAAGCTGCTTACCTATTGAAGATTCAGTCTTCCCAGCCTGGTGCAGGTATACAATTTTGTTTCTGGTGTCCTTTGACAGCTCTTTGGTCTTGGCCATGGTGGAGTTTGGAGTGTGACGGTTTGAGGTTGTGGACAGATGTCTTTTACACTGATAACAAGTTCAAACAGATGCCAATAATACAGGTAACCAGTGGAGGACAGAGGAGCCTCTTAATGAAGAAGTTACAGGTCTGTGAGAGCCATAAATCTTGCTTGTTTGTAGGTGATCAAATACTTATTTCATGCAATAAAATTGAAATTAATTATTTAAAAATCATACAGTGTGATTTTCTGGATTTTTTTTTTTCCTTTTGTCTCTCATAGTTGAGGTATACCTATGATGCAAATTACAGGCCTCTCTCATCTTTTTAAATTGGGAGAACTTGCACAATTGGTGTCTGACTAAATACTTTTTTCCCCACTGTATGGTAACCCTCGTTCTCTGAAGGAGGGAATGGAGACGTCACGTTGTGACCGACGAATTGGGATCTCGCTTAGGGAGACCAATCTACTTTGAGTTTAAACTAAACGAGCCAATGCACATTGGCATGTGTTTATTGCATCCAGCTGCCGCTGATCACTGTGTGAGCATAAAAAGGCAGCCGGTGCATACCAGCTTTTCGCTTCGGAGCAGAGCCGGTGAACCGGCCCCTCAGCGGTGGTACAGCAGCCGTGGCGACAGAACGTGACGTCTCCATTCCCTCCTTCAAGGAACGAAGGTTACATACGTAACCGATATGTTCCCTTTCAGTCGGTCACTCCCGATGTCACGTCGGGGGAACCACCCGACATTGGGATCCTACCAAAGGGCCACAGCTACTGTCCCTTCCAGTGTCCTGTGGAAGCCAACTGCGCCCCTAATTTTTGGCGTAGGCCAGGGCTTACCATAAGAGGACCAGCTATTGCTGCTATGGCACTACCCAATGTGTAAGACTGGATAACACTGGGAAAATGTGCCCATTCCACTTGGAACCAGAATGTTGTGGAAGCCCATCCTTCCCGAAGGAGGTTTCAGAAGAACTTACACATGTGAACAACCGTCTAGAAGCATATGGAAGATTAGAGGTGATTGTAACCCCCTTGGAAAATAGCAGAAAGTCTGCCAGGGAAACACGGGCTCTGAGGCTATACCGTGGACTTTACACATATGGGATCCACTTAGGTCTTACATATAGAACCCAGCCTTCTACCGGTTCTCGAAGATTCAACGAGTGAAGGCCTGGCGCCGGACACTCCGCCACGTCTGCCTGCCGAGGGGATGGAGGAGCTACGATATGGACTCTCTGGAGTGGTTTTAGCAAGCCGACCTGAAGCCAGGGCCTCTCAGTGCTTCTACACAGGAACACAGGAGGATACCAGCTCCACACAAAGGCTATAGAATCTAGTGAACGTGTTGGGGGTCGCCCAGCCCGCAGCTCTACAAATATCTGTCAGCGAGGCGCCACGAGCCAGCGCCCAGGAGGATGCAACACTTCTAGTAGAGTGAGCTCGCACCCTGAGCGGGCAGGGCACACCCTGTGACTGATAAGCCAAGGTGATGGCATCCACAATCCAGTTGGCCATCCTCTGCTTAGAGACAGCATTCCCTTTCTGCCGGCCTCTGTGACAGACAAAGAGCTGGTCTGAGGTCTTGAAGCTTTGTGTCCTGTCTACGTAGCATCTCAATGCTGGGATGGGACAAAGCAAAGCTAGGGCTGGGTAATGCTTGCAGGCTCACCACTTGATCCCTGAAGGGAGTAGTGGGAACCTTGGGCACATAGCTTGGCCGGGGCCTCAGGATTACCTAGGAGTCAGCCGGCCCAAACTCTAGGCACGAATCGTCGACCGAAAATGCGTGCTGGTCCCCTACCCTCTTGATAGAGGCCATCGTTTGCATTGACCTTCACTTCAGATCGAAGTCTGCAAAGCAACAAAAATATACAGGTATTCAAGGGCAGGCTTTTAGATGGTTTAGATCCTACCTGTCCGAGCACTACCACCTTGTTCATTTAAATGGAGAGTAATCTCAATTATCACCAGTAATATATGGAGTGCCACAAGGATCTATCCTAGGTCCTCTGCTATTTTCAATAAACATGTTACCCCTTGGTAATATTATTAGAAAACAAGGGATTAGTTTCCACTGTTATGCTGATTATACTCAACTATATATCTCAACAAGACCAGATGAAACTTCTAAAATTATCTAAGCGAACAGAATGTGTTAAAAATGTAAAAGATTGAATGACCAATAATTTTATCCTATTAAATTAGGATAAGACAGAGATATTACTTTTGGACCAAAAGACAGTACACAGAATCTTGTGGATTACAATTTGCAACTAGACGGCTGTACGGTTACTTCCTCTACAGTCAAAAATCTGGGTGTTATATTAGACAGCAATTTGTCTTTTGAAAATCATATTTCCCATGTTACAAAAAACAGCATTCTTCCATCTTAGAAACAATGCCAAGCTACGAAACATGTTACCTGTTTCAGATGCAGAAAAGCTAGTTCATGCATTCATGAACTCTAGACTGGACTATTGTAATGAACTGCTAGGTGGTTGTCCTGCATCTTAATAAACAAGCTACAGGTAGTCCAAATGCAGCGGCTAGAGTCCTTACCAGATCAAGAAAATATGATCATATTACACCAAATTTTACAGTCTCTGCACTGGCTACATATTAAGTTACATATCAGTTACAAAATATTATTACTTACCTACAAGGCCCTTAATGGGTTAGCTCCTGCGTACCTAACTAGTCTTCTACCACGCTACAATCCATCACGCTCCCTAAGGTCGCAAACTCTGGACTTTTGGTAGTACCTAGGATAGCAAAGTCCAATAAAGGAGGTAGAGCTTTTTCGCATTTGGACTCCCAAATCTGGAATAGCCTTCCTGATAATGTTCGGGGTTCAGAAACACTCTCTCTGTTTAAATATAGATTAAAGACACACCTCTTTGGCCAAACATTCAAATAATGAATCTCATAATCTTTTACTGCAGTTATAACTGATCAAATGCACATTATTATTCTTCAGCTTGGGTTAAACAAACTAATTTTACTTGGACGGCAGCTACGCTAATTATGTCTCTATTTGTTTCTCTGTTTGAACTAGGATTTACACAGCTTCAGTCTGGATCCAGAACACCTAAGAAAAGAGATGATGCCAACCCCTCAGAAGACCTCAGAAGACCTCAGATGATGCCAAACCTGAAACAACAAACAGAACTACCACATTTTGCTATAAGTTTGATTGCATCATATAATAATTGCTATTAACCCTCTGGGGTCTGAGGGTGTTTTGGGCCCTGGATAAGTTTTGACATGTCCTGACATTTGTTTTTTTCAGTTGCTAATAAACATTTTAATGGCTAATTTTAGTAGCACCATAATCAGCACAAACTGGGCTACATAATATGTGGGCAGCATGTATGTATTTGATTGTGTTTTTGTGAAAACAACGTCTATGCGTGCTTAATGAAAAACTAAAATTTTAAAGTCACTGAAATAAGGCCATAAAAACACATACAGAACATTTGTTCACAAGACTATTGAGAACTGATCTTGAAGTCTAGAGTATTTGCATCAGAATGATGTGAAAATCATCTTGTTTACTCCCTCACAGAAAACAATATATTGATTTAAATTTTCTAAGACATTTTTGTGTAGAAAAGGTATATGCGAAGAGGCGTGAATGATCATGAATAATGATGTGACTCACACCTGAGAAGACAAAGACCTGCATAATGAGCTGCATAATGAGCTGTCAGGTGTGTGACTGAGAGGGAATTGCTACAAGAAATAATGAGGAAAAATAAATGTATCTATTTTTGTTTGTAGTTTATTTAGAATATATATAACTATCACATCATTTTGGGAGAGTGTGCATCACATGGTCTTAGCTGTGGCCCAGGCTCTTGTGCGGGGCAGGAATCTCAGAGCCTGTGGAACATGTCAACGTCAGTCTCTGGTTTCCATGACCAAGTGGGCTGCTTATTTGCTTTGGATCTCTTTGCAACAGGTTCTTTTGCACATACAGGTTCTTATTCTCACATCTGAAATAAACGACGTGCGTGTGCCTTTCTGTGCAAGGATGGAGGTGAGGCAGCCACAGTCCTAAACGAAAATTTAAACAGTTTCAAACATTTCTGCGTCATTACTCCATAAGACACGGGTATAACACATTCAGAATATTTACACCAGAGCAGATCTTCATATACAGAAGCTTAGTTACATTCATAAACATAAGCATGCTTTGTATGTAGGCCTATACTATCCAAAAACTATAATTATAAACATATATAGCTACAGTATATTCGTGAACAGAGAATATCCTAGCACAGTAAAGTTTTGACTAATCATTCTTACAAACATTAGACTAGTAACATTATAACTCATATTACTTATATATCATATTTCTGTCTGTTATAGAAAATAAAAAAAAACATCCTGGCATCGTGACATTTAAATGCTGTGAATGAAACTTCATAATGTTTAACTTGATTATACATTTAGTCAGGAATTATAGTTTGGAAAAAAGTATAACTAGTAAAATGTGTACAAGTTATGTGAAAACTAATACTAGTAGGTTAATAAAAAAGACTTACTCATGTGTTTTCTTGAGGTAATCCAAAGCTTCTTGAGGTGGATTCTGTGTTATTCCTCTCAGCGCGATGCGAACAGTAAAATTTGAGGTCTTGCTGCTTTGTTTACTGTGATGTGGGCGTTAACACGCGGTCGCGCTTCCCGTGGATGATTATAATATCAATAGCGCGCTCAGCGCGTGGGCGTGGTCGCATTAGAGATAATGAAGGTAGATGTGAAAGACTGGACATCGCATTGGTTTCACATGGATTACTTTATCACAGAATATTTGCTTTCGATAAGACTCGCTTAGTTTAAAAGTAGACATGTCAAGCTTTCTATAGATATATCTCTCATGGCTCTTTGTTGAGTATTTGCTGAGTTAAAGTTCATTTTAATGATGCGTTTCTAAATAAAGATCACTCAGACCAAGGCTGCAGACTGCGCACCCTGTTTGCTTTCTTTATTTTACAAAANCGGGAAAATTCATCTGTGCTTACCCAGGAACATACTACTTTTCTTATGACATCACTCTGGCCAACAAGCACCTGGCCATTGGCTTGGTTCAGAACGGACAGTACCGGATAAAGACTTTTGATGCCAACACAGGGAACCATGACGTGGCGTCTGGCTCAACAGTGATGTTTCTCAACCCAGAGGATGAGGTGTGGCTGGAGATCTTCTACAAGGACCAGAACGGCCTGTTTGCTGACCCCGGCTGGGCTGACAGTCTGTTCTCTGGGTTTTTACTTTATGCAGATACAAACTATATGGATACATTGGCAGAAGACTACAGCTAGCAACTGTGGTAACATCATTTAATGGTGCTATCTTGGATTTGGTCGTGCTGTTTTTCAGCATTCACACCATGAATGTCATATTTTTAGACACTGTTTCCATTTTTAAAAAGAGGTTGTATTGTAAAAATTACAAAACATTTAAAAATATATATTGAAATCAATAATTTTTGTGATATTTTTGAACAGAAAAATGTGTGAATGGCCTCTAACTTGCTGAAAGTCACCATTTATATTGTTGATGCAAAATACTGAAAATGAAAATGATGTTGTTACCTATCATAAAAATAAAAGTGAGATTATTTTTGCTTTCTATACATCCATCTAATCCCTAAGATTGGGGATTTAACAGTTTTAGGATGAAAATATTTACTTTTCCACATTTATTTGGAAGTAACTTTTTCCACTTCTTCCATATTTTGAAAATACCAGTATATGGCCAAGAACATATTCTGACTCATAGAGCCCACTTAAAAATATATGTAAACATATTTTAAGTGTGGATTTTGTATATTTAGTGAATATTTAATGTTAATAAAAAGTAGTTATCCTTGCAGAAAAAAAAACATAAATATCACATGTACAATCATGTTAAAATAATATAAAATATGTGCTTTGCACATGGGAAACATGGTTTTGGAATATTTGTATGGTGTAAATATGTGAAACCCCTACATGATCACGTGTTTCCACATGGGTTTTACATATTTCATGTGATTGCACATGTGAAATGTATGTGATTTTTCTGTAATGTAACAAATTTTTTCATTTAATTTACTACTAATATACAAAATAAACAAAATTGATTCATGTAAATCTTATCTTGCATATGCACACGAGTATAGATTGTTTTAATTTCTGCCAAATATCACCACATTTGGCATTATTGTCACTTAGTGAGCCCCCACAACCTCAAGAACACAACTGTACACAATTATAAACCTCTAACCAACAAACTGACATTCACAAACCATTGTTCTTCTGCAATGTGATGCATTTCAGAATGAAACAAACTTTATTAACTGGCAGTTTGCTGGATGGTGAAATGTGAGCCAGGAGAATGGAAGAGAGAAAATAAATAAGAGGGATTCATGAAGAGAGGGATATTTGTTTCAGAGCAGGATAACGTCATTACATTTTTAATAAAAGTCTATGTGGACAATTTTTTTTTTCACTAATGAATGATTGACAATAAGAGCAGGAACATGTAAATAAAGTTCATTTTGATATCATGCTGACAGCCCATGGTCATTTCTCTATGTGCACATACCTGACTGCCTGCCTTTAAAAAAAAATTATAATTATTTTTTGGCAATATTAAATATATATTGTCGTCGTTCTAAAATGGCTAACATTAATTACTGTTATTTAAAAAAAAAATAAGCATGCTATTGAATTATTTTACTGTATATGAACCAGTGTACTGTGATAATACATGTTTTAGAACAAGCCATATTTATAACCAGCAGTTACTCTAAAAAGTAATTAATTAGTTAATTACTTCTTTAACAATGTAATTAGATTACTGTACTAATTACACTCTCTAAAAAAGTATTGCATTACTTATTACTTATTACGTTCTAAATTTCATATCAACGTCTCCAATACAATAATAAAGACAAAAAACTGCTCTTTTAATTCTTTCAAATAAATAATATAAAATTGCATTATTTAGATGTTACATTTTCATGTAAATTCACTATTGTTTTATATGGAATTTTGGTCCCACTTTATATTAGGTGGCCTTAACTAGTATGTACTTACATCAATATTGTGTTCATATTGTATTGAAAAGCACGTGTTGCTGCTATTGAGGTGGTATACGGTAAGGTTAGGGACATCGGTGGGGTGGGGGTGGGGTATTTTAAGGTGTCCTTGTTACAGTGTAATCACACATTTAAGTACCGAGTAGTATTAATTAACTACATGTACTTACTATATGGTTAGGTTTAGGATTAGGGTTTGGTTTATGGTTTCTGGGCCATGCAACCTAGGAGTAAAATGCACTGCACACAACCACAACCACTTTTAAAGTATAGAAAAATGTATACCAGATTATTTGGAGGATAGGGAACAGGATTTTGGGCAGGAAAATAGCACAATTCAGGTGGATCATTCACAATAAATCCAGTAATGTACATTAAGCAAATGTCATATTTTCATAATGTCATATCTCCTGATCCTAAATGACAGCATATCCCATGCAGAGGCCTTTAGATTAATCCGAAAAATCAAACTAAGACATAACAGTTTTCCCAATTCTAAAACAGTTGTTGGATATTCTCGTTCCCCATAGCGACTGCTGCAAATGTTGATATAATATTTGCATGATATCATAATACCACAGATTTAGTATTTGACAATTTCCTATTAGTTCACTGAGATGAAAGAATGCGATTGAATGTATTATTTTAGCAATAATACTATATTAAATTTTTATTTTTAATTTATTCAGCACAAGTAGCATTGTCTAAGATCACAGATGTGGAAACCACTGATTCCAATGCTGAAATGATGTATGCAGATGAGTCAAATGTTTTTGGAAATCTATCTCATATTCTCAGCAGTATTATGCATACCAGATTTTAACCTACTAACCCAAAGGTTAAAATCACACATGATCCTTTTGTGTGCAGTATTTTCAATATTGCATCATTTTCAGTTTCCCACAGAAAAGGGGAGCGACGAGTCCGACATCAAACAGTGATTTATGATTATGTTGGCATTGCATGTTTGATTGGAAGCGAGATGCTATTTGACGTCAGGCACACAGCAGATGTTTGGCCTTTTATAGAGTCATGAATCAAACTCTGTTAACATTTCAACAGCTGTGACAGCAGTCGGTATTTACAGTCTCATCTGTGTATTTGAAATCTATTAAAGGTTAACTAATCCTTTCCAAGAGTACATGATTGCTTCAGGTCAGCATGACATGTATTGGTTTACTTTTTGTTACCTTGTGTAACTATTCTGAAAAAATGAGCCTAGATTTGATGAGCCATGTTCAAAGCTGTTGTGCAATGCACATGAATGCATTTTTTTTGGAATGCATCAAGTTCATATTCATTTGCAATAATGACCACCTAAGTGTGATTACCTGCATCTGATACAGTGTTCATTCTTCAGCTCAATCTCATATTAGTTTGAATGTCCGCTTGTCACAAGGTCACCAGCCCAGTCACAATCCCAATTGCCAGCCAGTCACCAGCTCAGTTACCTTGACACATTAAGGACTCCATTTCCCAGCATCCCGCCTGCTTCACACCTGCACCAGAATCCCAATCAGCACACCTGCCACCATTCGCCTCATCACCTACGGTATAAAAGCAGTCGCCCCTTTACTCCCTTATTGTCTGGTCTCGTCGGTGGTAACCCCTACACGTTGTTGTTACTACAAGCCACTTACCTGCATTTCGCCAGTCATTATTTTCACCTGTGTTTTCCTGCAAAGAAAAGGGACAAGGAACAAGGAACTATTAGTCTCAAGCTAAGTCTATTGAACTGATCTTCATTTGAACTGCTTACCTGCCACTTGCCTGCCTCCCATATCTACTGCTAATCCTGTGAATAAACCTCTTGAAACTTACCTGTTCGTCTCCTAATGGTCTCCTTCTGTTTGCCGACACCGGAGGTGATTTCCGATAACATCGCTGCTCAATGCATTTGTTGGCTACGTCTTACAAGGTGTTGTTGAAAGTAAAAATAACTTGTTTACAACCCTGTTTCAGTCACATTGAATATAAGTCTTTACTGCTGACTCACTCAACTCCTGTTGCCATCTATGGTTCCCTGAGATGGCATGAAATGTTGCGTCCTCTAGCAGTTGCTATGGAGAATGCCTCCAGCATGACTGGTGTTTGAAGCACTAATGTCTAAACACGACAATAACATTGGCCGGTGACAGCCAATGACAACACTACCTGTGCGACCATGGTATAAAAGGATACCAGAGGAACATTCCCTCTCTGTGAACCATCGTAACGTGTAAACTTGAGACGTTCCCTTTCAAGGAAAACTACGCTGCATCCTCTAGTGGTCGCTATGTGGAAATACCCACTCTGGCATGATGAGGGGAGTGCATGCCATATTACTCGGGGCAAGCACTAAGCACCAACTCCACGGGGTCACTGTCGGAGTTGCCCCTTGGACGCATCAGTGGCTGTCAGTGACACTATCCCATCAGTATAAACATAGACATAACACAATATAAACATAATGGTTGCTGTCATAAATATTTGATGGATTTATTTAAACATAAATTAAACATTGAAGAACAGTCAAATTTATAATGAATGTTATATGGTGCATATATTTAGCAATATGCCCCTCTCTACAGTTAATTTTTCTATCTGATTAATGAGGTAGATGTGACGTTATGTGACATTGTTTACAAGACGTTATATTGACGTCTTTGCGCGGCTGAAACACTGATTGAGCGATTACATGAGACAGGATATGGATTGTAAGATGTTCCTCTTTCCTTTAACTTACCTTCGGATGTTTAGTCATGTTTATTTTTGTGCTGAAACTGGTATTAATGTGGAGATGATCAGTTCACGTGCGCCTTGCGCTGCTGTGTCTGTTGAACTGAGGCGCTACAGCGATCTGTCACTCCACATTAAACAGCACCAAAACGGTATTTATTGTTTGAATAATGCAATACAATGGACAGAATTTGAAATCTGAGACTTTGTTTCATATTAAAAGTACCAAAGCACAATGCTTATTGCCATATATTGAATGGGAAATGCCCTTTCAATGTTCCGTCCATTAACTGAAAACAGGCTAGATTAATCGATTCTTGGGATGTAAGAATCGATATCGTTCCGTAAAAATGATAATCGATTAACATCGAGATATCAATATTTTTTTACCCAGCCCTAACCCCTAATCTCCCAGGGAGTCCATGGGGTAGTCAATGATCTGTCTTGCCGAGGCAGAATCTCTGACTCGACACACAGTAAAGGTGTCCAATGAAAGGGAAATTGCAATTGAAACAGCAATCACCACCCACCATTAACAGAGATGGAGGTATGCTATTCAAAGAGACTTCAAAAAGAATCCTTCAACTTGATAGCATGGAGCTCTGAAGAGAATGATACTTATATACAACCTTTCTTTTACACAAGAGTATAGAGCCTTTTAGGGCCGACGTCATAATTACGTCACAGCGCTAGCTGGAGTCAAAACAAAGGGAAAACTGGAGGCGGCCAATACAAACCTGCACATATTCAGGCTGCATAAGGAGCTTAAAATATCATCTTGTTGTAATGTTGGGTGCCAGAATCGACGGAGTACAGATTCCAATTTAAAATTTTATTGCATACCTGAACACTTGCGTTTGCAGTGCACACTTCTTATCAGAAAAGGTTCAATGAAGTATTGTCCTTTGTTGTTATGGATTATTGTTTGTGTTACACATCTAAAGATTTCTTATGCATTTCACGACTATGTCATGTATGAAATAATGTCTGTGCGCATGCGAGTAAAACAACAAACTAGGGCTGTGCAAATAATCGAATGCAATTTTCATGCGTATCTCGTCAGTAAAGCCGTTCTGTATTTTAGTGTAAATCTCACAAGCACGTGCTTTCAGATGGAAGCCATTTACTACACAGACCGTAGTTCCTGACAGCTACCCTCAAAATAAATTCAATAAAATAAAAAAAAAAACATATTCCATCTGAATGCATGTGCTGGAGATTTACTACTAATCACATGAGCGGCTTTACTGACGAGATGCGCATTATTATTATTATAAATTTTTTATTTAACATGGATATCACAGTTACATTGGACAAACCACATGCCCTTGCTTAAGTGTTTTAGCACACATGCTAATTTTCAACACCAGTCCATGGGAGGCTTTTCAGAAAGCAAAAAAAATTTAAATTAATAAAATAAAACCAATAACAATACTAATAACAACAATGTTAACAATAAAAGTAATAATAACAATACTAATAAAGAAAAAGGGAAAAAGAAAAAAATATACCATAAAATTACAAAAATGCATGAAAATCGCATTTGATTATTTGCACAGCCCTACAACAAACTGACAATTGATATGCTTAATCAACTGTAATTGTATATACATTGTTGTAATTGAGTGTTGGCTGACTTGTTAGAACCTTGTAACAAGATATTCAATACAAAAGTTCAAAAATAGCAGTTTCTGTATTTTTTTTCCAAAAAACTCACATCTTACTTTAAATGCACTGTATGTAAAGTAAAGTTACTGTAATGTCACTGTAAACTTGCATCATTTACAGGTGGTATATACTTTAAAATAACTATTTGGCCATTACATACATACATATTCAAATAATATATTCATCACATTAAATGTTTAACTTTTTCTGTATTTTGTCCCAGTTCACCCTCGTGTAGCTGTAAAAATAGTAGCCTGCTGACACTGAAATACATCTTCATGACTAGATAGACACAGGTGAGTTTGTCACGTTAGGTTTCTCTATAGATGTGAATCACTCAACCAGAGGGAATCCTGTCAGATCGTCCATCCTTTGAGTGATGGGTCGGGCCAATCTGGTTTCATCCGTTAAAGGTTTCCTTTTCAAATAACAATTGTGTGTTCTCGGACAGTGATTGACCTTACACATGCAGGTAAAATCGGATTTTCTCCAGCCATTGTTAAAAAAAACAAGCTAACAAACTTCATAGCTAGCATTAGTGAAGCGGTCAGGGGAATCTTTCTGCCTCCACCTAAGCTCCACCCACAGAAAAAACGTCACAATGCTTACTAACAGAAAAAGGGTCCCTCTCACTCAACCTGCAAAAAGCCTGAAACAAACTGTAGCAGTTATAGGGAGGCAAGAAGGAGCATGAATTCATGACAACACTGATGAAGCACAACTCACCCAAACCTTCAACACTCAAACATTGCTATATAAGAAATAGGGCTGTGCAAATTATCGAATGCGATTATCATGCGCATCTCATCAGTAAAGCCAGTCCCGTGATTAGTAGTAAATCGCCATCACCTGCTTTCAGAAGGAGCGGCATTTACTACACAGAGCCGTATTTCACTGACAATTAGGCAATATCGCGTTCATACGCAGCGATACATCGGCTTTGCTGCATTTTTTTTAGCTTCAGCCAATGAATGTAGTGTACCTTACGTCACTGAAAGGCAGTGTTGGGGGTAACGCATTACAAGTAACGCGAGTTACGTAATCAGATTACTTTTTTCAAGTAACTAGTAAAGTATCGCATTACTTTTTTAATTTACAAGAAAATATCTAAGTTACTTTTTCAAATAAGTAATGCCAGTTACTTTGTTTTCCCATTTATTGACTGCAAGTCTCCTGTCCCCATATCGGGAGAAAACGGAAGTGCAGAGGAGTTGTGTGCGCCGTGTGAACATGATGCTACTGTAGTTCCAGACTAAATGTGAATGTGCATTAATTCATCCACTCACAAAAAACAGATTTAGTATTAATCAAAACAGTGAAATGCAAACTCAGAATATGACGCACACCTGCAATAAGTAAATATATAACTAACACAAATGTATTTAATCCCATTTTATTAACCAATGTCTTTGCTGCTGACCTTTGATAATCCAGTTCAACCATACTAATAAGCAAAAATGACTTTAGATAAACTAACAATTGTGCTTCATTGTTTTTTATATTGCTGAAGAGTGTTTCTTCTCCTGCGTTCTACTGTACAGACGTGAATTTACCTTTGCTTCAGCCTGAGGTTTATTCATTACACTTTTAGGTGTGAAATACATTTAACTTTTACATTTGTTTTTAATATAAGAAGTTCTATTTATAGCAATCAAGCCCTGCTCATATTTAAAAAGTAACGCGAAAGTAACACAAAAGTAATGTAACGCATTACTTTCCATAAAAAGTAACTAAGCAACGTAATTAGTTACTTTTTTAGGGAGTAACGCAATATTGTAATGCATTACTTTTAAAAGTAACTTTCCCCAACACTGCTGAAAGGTAAGCAATTTTACCATGGCTATCTTAGTTTCTATGCTTTACCTCAGAAAATAACCACATTATGCACGCCCTCAGTGACCTGCCTAATGTGTCAGTAATTAGCTAAATCACTGCTAGAACAATATCACAGAACAGTAGTAGACTTACAAATGCTGCAATATAAATTTGAGAAGAGGGTTGAGGTTGGACAATGCACATACAAGCACTCATGTTAATATGAGCACATATGGCCACAAAAGAGTTTCCTCATTTACAATCAATGGACACAGTGGGATAGCAGTGGAGGATGGAGGATAACTGAAAAGGGAGGAAGAAAGAAACCAGATATTTTCTCCTCTATTTGACAATGGATCAATAAATGCACGTCTGCTTCAACACTGTGTAGACCGCACAAACATTTTCCACAGGTCACAGTGGGAGTGCTTTAGATTAACATCACACAACCATCTCTGCTATTTTTCCATTACGCTTTGGTATGATAGTGAACTAGCCTAGCATCTCTCATTAACTGCAATTTGCTAATGTTGCCAAAGTTCAGTCGTAAACACACAGTATTGTATTATCTTAAAGACATATGTAGTTTCACAGTTGTATATTTATATCAGGATAAATTGTTTAAAACCATGTGTATACTAAAGATAGCAGTTATACACAGTGCTGCGTATATCTGGACATATACAAATCTCTGTTATACTTTAGGTAACACAATCTAAGCTGCTGCAAAATATATTATCGCTGACAAGTTAAAAAATTAAAATTAAACCCTAAAATTAAAAAAATAGTAATGGTGAACTAGGCCTGAACTTACAAAAGTAAATGCTAGTATAATACTTAGGGTAAAGATTTGAACAAACATTAAAACCCAAGTAAAATAAATAATAGTAGCCTAATGCTTACCTTAGCAAACAACGCTAATTAGCTTCCCAACACGTCTGAAAGCTGCAGTCAGTACAAAAGGCGGGAAAAATTTAAATCTGTTAAGTTTCTTTTAAATGATTCTTAAACCTTCTTAAGTTTTATTTATAATTTTTTTTTAAACATTCAGAATATTCAAGATTTTTTTTTTTCAGTCTGTCAGAATGGTTAAACACTTTTATTTTAAAATTCTCAGGTAAATATGTTGACAGAGTAATGCAAAATACTGCATTGGTAACACAATGGCGCCATCAACTGTCCAGCTTGTATTTCACTCCCAATCACATTTAGTGAGGTGGTTCTACCTTTTAAATTCCATTGTCGACAACATTATTCGATGCATTGTTTGAGTAAATTAAAACTAAAATAATTATGATTAAAACAATCAAATTTAATAATTTCAGGAGCTGAATGTTCTTCAAGGTTCCTACTTTTTAACCTATAAAGTTATGTCTTCCAGTTTGTACTTTACTAGATAAGCAGACCTAATATGTTTTTTAAAACATGTTTTGCTCAAAATCTCAACTCTCGTTTAAAAATAACGATCTAAAGTTTGTTTTTTGGGGGGGGGGGGGGAAAACGGCCATTAAACCATTTTTGGAACCAGGTTTTTAAAAGAGCAATTTTTCCTTAGTGTGAAGAACATTTCAGAGTCAGTCATTTTAAAGCTGCAGTCCGTAACTTTTTTTGGTTAAAAATGATCCAAAATCAATATTTGAGAAAGTACATAACCAGTCATTGTTCGAAACTATCGCCTTACTTTAGCCTGATTCACAACGGTCAGTTTATAACAATGTTTTCTAATTTGAGTGGTAGGATAGGTTTTCGTGGGAAATTCGAGCATGCCGCTGCGTCATTACGTCACTTCTGTGGCTGATCGTTTATAGCCTTTTCATACAGCAGCTGGAATAATTAAATGTATCATTTTGATGGCGGATTGTAATCCAGAAAGGATTGTTTATGAAACACATGTGAATGAAATTAAATTATATTCCAGTTATAAAGGGTCATATGCCGTTGCCTTAAAAGAAACATTATTTGGTGTAAAAAAAAAAAAAAAAAAAAAAAAAAAAAAAAAAAAAAAAAAAAAAAAAAAAAAAGAGAAAAAAAATGCAATGTGTTTTGCGGTTTAAGGTTAGAAAAATACATTGATTTTCCACATAATGCACATTATTGTTTCTCCTCTATGCCCCGCCTTTCTGAAATGCGTCGATTTTTAATAATAAAACCCATTACAATTTAGGCATTTGTTGCATCCAGTGGGGACATAATTACTGATTATAATGACTTTACTGTCTTTTTACGCATTGCGTATCGCGCTGCGTAAACATAAAACCTTGTCTGCATTTGTGATCGGAGAAACAACAAACCTACTCTACACTGCTCAAAACTCGCGTTTGAATCATCAGTGACAAATCCTTTAAATATAAAAAGCTTACTTACAGGCTTGAGTCAGAAGCGCCAGACAGGGGGGGGGGGGGGGGGGGGGGGGGGGGGGGGGGGGGAGGGGGGGGGGGGTGTCCTTTCAAAGTTTAACTGCCCAACTTTATATAAAGTCAGCCTTTTTGCCACGACGCATTGTGGCGACTGTTCTGAAACAGTGTTGTAAATACTACTTATCCACTGATTTCTAGTTGTGTCCATTTTTGGAAGGCCAAACATAGTAGTTTAGGTTTCACAACGAAATACACAGCGACTCCACAACATGGCAGCTGCGGCAACAGCAAGAATTAAAGTTATGCCTTCTTTTTTTGCGTGCATATTTGGGCGGCGTTATGCAAATCTTCCCACATCGTGACATAGATATGTGGGGGCGTGTTAGAACGAGCTGTTTTAGGAAGGCGTGGTTGATTCTTAATTTTTATAAAGAATATCTCTTTGATTTGAGACTTTAGTCTTTGCAACTTTACAGATCTTCTTTATGCACCAAGAGCTTGTAACATCAAAGAGAAAGGAAAACTTGAATCGCATCATATGGCCCCTTTAAATGTGCTTCTGATTACAGATAGCCTGGGATTTCACAAGATTTCTATTTTAAAGACAACCAGTTCGAAGGGAGCATAATTTGCTTTTTGGGTTAAAATAATTTCTTAATATGAAATCCGAATGGTATGACAATTAGAGATTAGAATGTACAGAAATTGAAATCTACACGCTAATACACACTATACTCATATCACGCAATGCTGATGTTGTTGACATTAACAATTTGAGAATAAAGTATGGCAATAGTAATAATTTGCACGGTTTGATGTGATGTGAGCTAATTTAGATTAAATCACCATTGGTAGCACAATTTATTGTAATGCTTTTCTCCTCAGTTGGTCAGAACAAACGTGGCAGACTTGTTACTTGTTCAGATGACAATATCCGGTGAAAATTCGTATTTGAGTCATATATTCCAAGACATAGGCTAGAATCTGAGTGCAAAATACAATATTCACACCGGTGCGTGACTGACTGTCACATACTCCTCAAAACATTAGATTAATCCACGCTGGAACCGGGCCACCGCACAACCCACGCAAGGAAGATAATTCCGCACACAGCTGCCATTGCAGGTTTTCAAACAGAGATGGCGACAAAAAGGCAAAACGTACAGACTGCAGCTTTAAGAACCTTTTCCACGATCAAAAACCTTTTGTGCAAAGGTCCCATGGATGTTAAATGTTCTTCTTGAAACCATAGGCACCAATAAAGAACCTTCATTTTTAAAAGTGAATAAAATATTTTAGAGCTTGCCTTGTATTAACTAGTACCTCATTTATATTCAGGTTGTTTTTTCCTCATGACCACATAATACGTGGTTCTCCAAAAAAAAAAAAAAAAAGGAGGGGGAGGTTTTACCCCAATATGTTCAAGGCCCCAGGCCATATTAATGATAAAATGATTGTGACGTCTTGCTTCGTAAATTGTTAAACTTCTAATATGCATCTACAATTAATTTAAAATAGCAAAAGTGCAAATGAGGTCCTTTTAAATTCTTCTTACACTGAGTGTCCCGAGCGAACTCATCATGACAGCACATAATTAAAAAGGCAAATCACTCTGTATTGGACGATTTATGCAAAAGGGGAAAAAAGGTATGTCCCTATTTAACCCCAGATTACAGCTCCATCCAGCACAATCCTAAGAGTTCCCAAATATAGTTCAGAGTCGGCTGGAGACCTCTCGGGTGAGTGAGCAGATTAGCTTGGAGCTGATGACAAAACCTAACAAGTCACAGTTGCATATGACAACATGAACAGCAAACACAGAAGTGTATGCATAAACATATCTATTTATTTTTATTGGAAAACACTGATACATATTTCACATATTATCCATACAGATTTTCACATGTTGAGTATTCCCAGTCAGGTCGCTCAATTTCAAACCCTGCCCACGCAAAACTGTCCAAACAGTCCAGAACGGAGTAAAATATGCTATGTAAAGCTCTTCCAGAGGAGTAATACATTTCAGCTAGAAAAAAAGAACCCAATTATTAGACCAATAACAAGCCCTTCATAGTCTTACTAGCAACATAATTCAATACACTTGTCTTTTAGCTCCTCAAAATAACCAACAATCGACAGTTTCACCTTTATCGGTCGTCTTGCAAGCAGAGCGCAAATGAAATTTGGAGCACTTGACAACAAGAGGTTCTGACAAATCCACGAGAGCAAGAGACAAATGAGCCGTAAAGCAGCAGCAGCAGGTTCCTCTTCTGTGGTTGAAGATATAATCTACACCAAAGTGCAAATATATATATAGATATTTGTGTGTATATTCATAGACTGATAACACTTATTTGACTACAAGATCTCTTGCAAGAAAGTTGAGGCTTACGAGTATTATGGCACATTTCAAGACCATGGATCAAACAAAAGTCACAGACCTGACTAGAATAACAATAGGCAATGCAAAGTTTTACCAGACGTTAATATTGGAGAACAGTACATTTATAAAGCATAACATTGATAGCATTATGATTACCTATGTAACTATATATATACACTATTTGTTACTCTGTCACATCTCGATTCTGCTATACATACTTTGCATCTCCACTCTCCCACAAACTTTGAAGTCATCAGAGACAAAATCCACATTAACAAAGGTTTAAACCAGCTGACGGAAACCACTGGCTCCAAGTACATGCCTTATAGCCCAGAAAGACACTTTTCAAGCCGTACGCCGCCATTAAACCGCAGTTATACAGAGTATGAGCATGACGTCGGGTTTTTACAATATGTACGTCTTCATAAACATCCAGTTTTTGTTGTGTTTGGAGTCTTAAATGGGAGAAGGCAATGCGCAAAAGCATGACTTCACCACAGGGGTCACACGCAGTTGTTTTTGCTCAGTTTGTATTGACGGCAACACTGTGACCCTGGAATATTTACCACAATGTTTTAGCATTATTTTGATTATAATTATTATATGTATTTTTTATTTTAATTTACTCTATTTTTCAGCGATGAAGAACACTCATGAAAGGAGATGCTCTCTGCATATAAACACTGCCATATTAGGCATGGATTTGTCAACTCGTGTGCGACTAAAGTGACGTCCTGTCCTCAATTTTTGTCAGGTCTGGAGACGTTTGCTCCAAAAGGGCTCATGCAGTTATGCTTGGTCCATTCACTTCTGCTGGGACAATTCTGCTAGTATTTTTCACAAATTGAATTTGAAATTTGATTAGCTTTTTTTGGTAAGAGATCCCAGAATTTGAAATTCTTATACTCTCTGAAGTAAACTTTAGATTTTTTTTCTTTTTAAAGACAGAGTGATCTTAGTAGGACAAGCAATGTAAGAGAGAAAGATATAGGATATGACAATCCTTCACTTTGCAGTCATCATCTGGACAAACTCTGTGAAGACAGAAAAACACATCATATTAATTCAAATGATTCCTGACATTGACCAATTCTATTTCTATTCTCAAATAATCTTAAGACCTATTATGAAAATTTTGGAATGCACCATATTGGAATGTGCTGGAACCTAGTTTGACCAACGTTAGGCCAAACATTTTCTAGCAGCTTCTAGCATTTTCTAGCTGACGTTAAAGGGTTGTTCACCCAAAAAGAAAATTAGCTCATTTTACTCACCCCGAAGCATCCTATGTGTGTATGCTTTCTTCTTTCAGATGAACCAGTCCTAGGTTTTTTTTTTAATAATTTAAAAAAAAAAAAAAATTGTGCTTGGCACTTTCAAGCCGTTTAATGGCACTCAGTGGGTGTTGCATTGCTTCTGTCCAAAAGAACTTACTTAAAAATCGCCCATCCATAAAAAAAAAAAAAAAAAAAAAAAAAAGTGTCTCACACGGTCGCAGGGGGTGAACAAAGGTGAATCATGCGTTTTTGTAAGAAAAATATCCATATGGCTAAATTAACTTAGAATTTAGACACTTTTTTTATGGATGGGCGATGGTTATTTAAGGTCTTTTGAACTGCTGCATGCATCACACGCTGAGTTGGCATTAACACGTGGAAAGACCAAGACATTTTTAATGAACTCCGACTGTATTCGGCTGAAAGAATAAAGTAATATACCTAGGATCTTTGGGGTAAGGAAAACACAGCCTAATTTTCAGTTTTTGTGACACTAACCCGTTAGGACTGTTTTCATTATGTCACAATTTGTGTGTGTTGTGTGTTGTGGGTGGTACTTGTTTTTTATTTATGCTACATTGATAGTAAAACCTGAAATTTTTGCCGGCCGGCAGTCCCCACAAGGGAAAAAATTATAAAAAATAGTAGATGATCTTTATCTGAAAGTATAACAATTCAAACAGGTTTTCTGTAAGGGGTAGGCTTAGGGTTAGAAGATAGAAAATATTGTTTGGTCAGTATAAAAGTATGGAAGTCTATGAAAGTCCCCACAATTCAACAGAAACAACGGTGTTGTGTGTGTGTATATATATATATATATATATAATGAAGTGTGGTTGTGTGTGGTATGTTTTGAAAGATGTCCTCTTTTGCCACCAAGCTTAATTATTTGATAAAAAATACGTACTTATAAATGATAATGTAAAAAATTTGTTAAATTATATATTTTAATTATATTTATATATTAAGTGATCCATGTTGAAACAGTCATATTGTTTCATATTTTTTAGAAACAGTGATACAATTGTTTCAGGATTCTTTGAGAAATAGAAATTCAAAAAGAACCACATATATTTTGAAACTGAAATCTTTTGTAACATTATAAATGACTTTACTGTGACTTTCAATGCATCCTTGCTGAATTCAAGTATGAATTTCTTTATAAACACTTAATTTTTTTTGTGAAAATATACAGGATTATCAAAATGGCAACAGTAAAAAGGATGCATCCGATGCTGCCTAGCAACACGATAATTATCAGGTACAAGTCCCTTCTATTTTTAGATATATCACCCATGTACTGTCACTGCATTTCATTACACCATCACATTCTAGAACTGATGTGTTAAACATTCAATGCAGGTGTAAGGAATGAAGTCAAAACAATTTCTCCAATTAAAATTTGATTTAAACAACAGTGCAAATGAACAACTTTTAACCTTACCATTGAAAACAATCCAAATAAATTTTTTGTTTAATGCCATTTTGGTCACATAATACAATTTTCCAAAAAAAAAAAAGATAAAATAAACTTTCCTGAATGAATGACAAAATGTGCTATAGCAGCTCACCTTCATAGTTGACCTGACCGTCTCCATCAATATCTGCCTCTCGGATCATCTCATCCACTTCCTCGTCTGTCAACTTCTCGCCCAGGTTGGTCATGACGTGACGGAGCTCAGCTGCACTGATGTAGCCGTTTCCATCCTGAAATGAGATTATTATGCACAATAGCTTCATGATTTTTGTGATGTAGTGTAAATACTCCTTTTGACCTCCAGGTTGATGTTAAACTAAAAAACCTAGTAAACTGGACATCTGCAAACGTTAACAGTACAGTATCTACTGGAAACTGCTGAAATGCTATGCAGTTCCAACAGGCCTACAAAACACTGTTCAAACCAGGGACGTGCAAGAGTACTGGCTCTGCACCAACCAGTCAGCTCCTGCACACACTAATGAAATTACTCAGACTGATTTCCCTTTGCCTGTCACGAGCATCAATTTCCCACTGAAACCCTCCTAAATCTCTCTGTCACATCTGAATGCACTGGCTGTCACTGTGGATATGCGATGTTGAGATGGTGAGAAGTGATGGCGTGTGTTTTCAGACACATACAAATGTGCAGCAATATTTTGATTTTAATGGGGATATTAGCTCTTCTCACTGGATGAGGATCCACTTTTATGGTGAAAAAGTTGCGCTTCTAGAAACTTGTAACTTGTGCCCTGAAATACTCTCGGCAAAGTTCTTCATTATTGTTCTTTGCTCGGGGTACAAATGTGTTAAATAGCTGTACAACTTTATGCTGTTTGCGAACATCCCAAAGCGTTTAGATGAGTACAGCACTCCAGTGTATTCACGTTTTCACTGGTGTCTGCTCTTGACTAGGGAAGCATCGATCCGATACTCCGTATCGGTATCGGCTCCGATACTGACATTTTCTGCCAGATTGGGTATCGGTTAGACAAGACTGATCCAAATCCAATATTGTGCGTATACTATTTGGTGTTATTGTTAAGCCCCACGAAAGGCACAAAAACATTATAAAGCAACATAAAGTTTTCGTGCACTATATTTTAAGTGTTCTGAAGCCATTCCATAGTTTAATGTGAAGTATAGATGAATATTTAAGTCAAGTTCATGTAAACTCTTCTCCCGCTGAATCATTGTTTTTTTTTTTTTTTTTTTTTTTTCTTTTTTTTTCGTTTTTTTTTTTGTTGTTATTTTTTTGTTTTTTTTGTTTTTTTTTTTCGTCTGGTCATCCTCCCTTCTCTAGTTCAACTGCGTGTCACGTTCGGTTACTACAGTCAAGACGATGTCAACTCTCTTTCAAGCGCACATAACTATAGATTTAAAACTGTTAAAAGAAAAGGCTCAATAAAATATTGCACACATATAATATACTCTCAGATTACTGACTCAGTGTTGCTTCATGTGCATCATTCTGCGCACAGGATGTGCATAAGCGCTGTGTGCCACTCCGTAATGGAGGCATACCCTTTCGTATTATACTTTTGCACAATGAAAGATTATTAATAGTCTTTTTTGTTCTGTTCTAGCTATCATATGTTGTTGCCTTCTTTAATTTTATAGTTACATACATACATACATACAGTTGTGCGCCGTCTGGGTCAGCAGGGCCTTCTCTGCTGGCCCTATAAAAAATAAAATTGTGTGAAAAATGTTTTTATTGATTATTTAGGTATCATTTCCATTTGTGCAATGTCCACAAAATGGCCTATGATTAGTTGTGTTGAGGTTGAACTGGAATATCCTACATAAAGTCTGCGGCCAGCACTACAGATAGTGCTACCCTTTTGTTCAAAGACGTCGCATTGATTTGTAACGAGCATTAGTGACGGAATCATCAGCCAATCAAATTTTGACGTTCAATGACAGCATGCCCTCTGGGCCTAGCGGCGTTCCCAGTGCTACCCCCAGTGTTATTTCCAAGGTATGAAAGTGAAATTCAACAAAAAGAAAATGACAGCCACAGTCGCCAACGCCTACACCAGATCTTGTTGGTGATCTACTAAAAACGCCTTTTTCAAGGCGCTCTTTTGCAGACAAAAGAGGAATAACTAAGAAAGGAAGACCTACACCCAAACTGAATTCGCTAACAAAGGTTCTGTGCACCATTTCAAAGATTGCAACTATGAGTGGTACGAGTCTAACAGCTAGCACCGAGCACAACATGTTACTTGGCCATGTTTACTTTTTAATATGAGTAAAGGGACACGGAATGACAGACGCATGGACTTTATTTACAAGTGACAAGTTAGTGCTTTATTATTTGACGAGTATTGTATCATGCACATTGTTATGGAGGTGTACGTGGGGCGTTGGTAATACTGTGGTGTGGTGTGTGGATGTCCAGCATTTGTACAGTTTTGCTGCTGTGGGCGCGTCGTCATTTTAGAGTGATGTGAATGTGCATAGTGACCGGTGTATTGGTGGATTACTTTTACTGATCCATGTAGGGAAATTTACTCTGCATTTAACCCACCCTAATCTAGCCTACTGTTGAAATTGTTGATCAGCTGTCATTGCTGTTGAGAGCCTGTTTGCGGCATAATATGCGCGCATCATATGCATATTGCTGCAATTATGCCGAGTTCACACTGGCACGTTTTCAAACTCGTCCGACCGCCGTTGTTTCCACACGCACCGACTAATCTGAGTAGCAGCAGCTACTGCTGCGTTGTTCACAATTCACGATGGCATTGGCGACAGGGGGTTTCACACGCCATGACTCCCAATAGCGAAAACGCCCGACAGCTCCTGTCTGGTCCGCAAACTACGTTTCTCAACAAAACACACGCGAGAAGTGATAAGGAAATAACGCGAGCGCCAGGAGTTCTCCAGCAAGACTGTAATTATTTAAAACCAAAATATATAACCCACAAATTGTCAGTTAGCTGATTTCCGGCTACAAGGAGAAAAATAAAAACTGATTATGCAGGAGGGAGATGCGGGGAACAGGGATTGGGTGTTCTGCAAAGAGTTGGAGGTAAATAATTTAGCAGTAACTTATGCTGATGTTGTGGCTGGTCAAGAAAAATGTTTGTGCTTGTTTCTGTATATCATAATTGTTCAATATATCTATTCAAATACTTGATTAGATTCTGGTCTATAACTCCTCCCCTACCTTCCCTCTGCCCTTGTATTCTTGGTCTCTCATTGGCTTAGTTCATCTCTGATGTAAGTTTTTCATACTAACTCATGCAACTGAGTGGACTGTATGACATCGTCCAACAGCCTCCAGATATTTAGCATGCCAATATTTTTGATCGGGGCCCATCCATGATCACTTCTTTGATTAGCTTTTTCACAGCTGAGTGATTGTCACTCGCATGAGACTCTCACCGATATTCATGCCTCTGATTTCAGCATTTGTCGGCGTGGAAACAATCGGGCTAAAAGTACGTGCCTAGTGGTGGAACCTCTTCATTAGCTGTAACGGAAAACTGATGTAAGATTAGGAGTGGTAAAGGGTTGTAGTTTTCATCAGTCTGCTTACGAAGGCCCTGACTGAATCCCGCATCACATATACAGTGGGTAAGGTAAGTATTCAGACCCCCTTAAATTTTTCACTCTTTGTTATATTGCAGCCTTTTGCTAAAATCATTTAAGTTATTTTTTTTTTCCTCATTATTGTACACACAGCACACCATATTGACAGAAAAAAACAGAATTGTTTACATTTTTGCAGATTTATTAAAACAGAAAAACTGAAATATCACATGGTCCCTAAGTATTCAGACCCTTTGTCGGTATTTTTAGTAAGCACCTTTTTGTCTAATAGCAGCCCTGAGTCTTATTGGGAAAGATGCAACAAGTTTTTCACACCTGGATTTGGGATCCTCTGCCATTCCTCCTTGCAAATCCTCTCCAGTTCTTTAAGGTTGGATGTAAACGTTGGTGGACAGCCCTTTTTTAGGTCTCTCCAGAGATGCTCAATTGGGTTTAAGTCAGGGCATCTGGCTGGGCCTTCAAACCGATCACAGAGTTGTTGTGGTAAGCCACTGCCTTCGTTTATTTTAGCTTGTGTTGCTTACTGCTCATTGTCTTGTTGAAGGTAACCTTCGGCCCAGTTCTGAGGTCCTGAGCACTCTGGAGAAGGTTTCTGTCCAGGATATCCCTGTACTTGGCCGCATTCAGCTTTCCCTCGATTGCAACCAGTTCGTCCTGTCCCTGCAGCTGAAAACACCCCCACAGCATGATGCTGCCGCCACCATGCTTCACTTTTGGGACTGTATTGGACAGGTGATGAGTAGTGCCTGGTTTTCTCCACGCATACCGCTTAGAATTGAGGCCAAAAATAAGAGAATCTTATTTCTCACTATCTTGGAGTCCTTCAGGTGTTTTTTAGCAAACTTCCATGTGTCTTGCACTGAGGAGAGGCTCCGTCGGGCCACTCTGCCATAAACCCCGACTGGTGGAGGGCTGCAGTGATGGTTGACTTCTACAACTTTCTCCCATCTCCCGACTGCCTCTCTGGAGCTCAGCCACAGTGATCTATGGGTTCTTCTTTACCTCTCTCACCAAGGCTCTTCGCCCCCGATAGCTCGATTTGCCGGGGGTAAAGCGGGGGGGGGGGGGGAGGTGGGAGGGCAGGAAGGGGGGCGGGGGCGGGGGAGGAAAAGGGGGGGCGGGGGGGGGGGGGGGGGGGGGGGAAGGGGGGGGAAGGGGGGGGGGGGGGGGGGGGGGGGGGACGGCCAGCTCTAGGAAGGGTTCTGGTTATCCCAAACGTCTTCCATTTAAGGATTTTTGAGGCCACTGTGCTCTTATGAACCGAGTGCATCCCCCCACCCCCCCCAACCCCCCACCCGCAGAAATTTTTTGTAACCCTTGGCCAGATCTGTGCCTTGCCACAATTGTGTCTCTGAGCTCTTCATGCAGTTCCTTTGACCTCATGATTCTCGTTTGCTCTGACATGCACTGTGAGCTGTAACGTCTTATATAGACAGGTGTGTGGCTTTCCTAATCAAGTCCACTCAGTATAATCAAACACAGCTGGACTCAAATGAAGGTGTAGAACCATCTCAAGGATGATCAGAAGAAATGGACAGCACCTGAGTTAAATATATGAGTGTCACAGCAAAGGGTCTAATACTTAGGACCATGTGATATTTCAGTTTTCCTTTTTTAATAAATCTGCAAAAATGTCAACATTCTGTGTTTTTCTGTCAATATGGGGTGCTGTGTTTACATTAATGAGGAAAAAAATTAACTTAAATGATTTTTTAGCAAATGGCTGCAATATAACAAAGTGTGAAAAATTTAAGGGGGTCTGAATACTTTCCGTACCCACTGTATATGTATATACACACGTTTAGTTTAATTTTTTTATAAAATTATTGTGCACCCATGATTTTTCTAGAATAACTTTTGCTGCGGAATTATCCACTAACTTACTTTATAATAGTATTTTCTGTCATAGATTATGACTATATATTTTTTAATTTGTAATTTAATTATCAGCGGTAGAGTTACTCTCACAGGACACTGTACTTAATCGCAGTCACAAAAGTACATTATTTCTGTGTGCTTTAAAGCCTTGCCGGTTAAATGTTTCTTTCGCGTGCTGGTCTGACGTGCGCTTTTTCTGAGTGCCGTGTACACCTGAAGCACGCGCACTAAAAAGCCTGTCAAACAGCGCCTAATTATTAAGTTATCTTTTGCATAATACTGTCAAAACACACAAGGTTTACATATATATTCAGTTGGTTATGTCTAAAATGAAAGTAAACAGTTGAGAGAAAAACGGATGCATGTCTGTATATTAGATGCGTGCAGGTCTTAAAGGGACAGTACTAAACATGCAGCCGACTGTCATTAAAGGGATAGTTCACCCTAAAATTTAATTTCTGTCATTATTTACTCACTCACGTTGTCCCAAACCTGTATTAAATTTCTTTCTTGTGCTGAACACAAAATAAGATATTTTTGAAAATGTTAGTATCCAAACAGTTGATGGCCATCATTGACTTCCATAGTAGAAAAAAAAATACTATGGAAGTCACTGTGAACAAGCAACTGTTTGGTTTTCCACGTTCTTCAAAATAGCATTTATGTTCAGCAGAAGAAATTAACTCATTCAGGTTTAAAACAACTTTTGAGTGAGTAAATGATGGTATAAAAATAAAACACTATGACAGAATTGACAGAGATGACAGAATTTAAATTTTTGGCTGAACCTTTAACGATAATAAAACAACAAAATGCAAAGAGAAAAATCACTCACTATTTTTGACTGAAGATCTTTAAAACAGTTGTATTAGGAATCAGTCTATATAGTGTTTTATTTTTATATTTGTTCATTCAATTTCTTAAATGCTCCTGCTAAATACACCTATTGTACCTGAAAATAAAGCAGTTTGTTTTATTTGTATATTATGTGTAGTTGGTAATGTGTATCTTTGTTCTTATTTTTTAATAACAAAGATAAAATAATGACAAAGATTTTTATCTTCGCCCACTTTGGCCTAATATATCCGCCATTCTTTTTTAAATTGTATTTTATTACCTTGAAAGGATAGGGAAATTTGCTTGCAAAAACTTGCTAAATAGTAAAACCAACATGACAAAGAACCGTGATAAAATCGTGAATCGTGATATTTTTAAAATTTATAAAAGAAAATTTGTGATATAATATTTTTCCAAATCGCCCACCCCAAGGCAGTTCGAAGCATGTTTTGCAAAAAAACAAAAAAAAAACAAAGATGTTTTTGACAATTTCACACTGGCGAGCTGTTTTGAACTATTGAAACAAACTCCAAAGCACCTTTGTTTTTTGCCGTTTTTTTCACCTGCTCGTAACGTATCAGTCAATTTAGCTTGAAGCATATCGGAACCTTAAGAACTTTCATCTCTTCTTTTTCTGAAGGACACATGAAACATTAAAAATGTGATTTAATTTATATATTATATTGATTGCTTTTAATTTATTTTATTTGGTTATGTTTGTGTTCAAATATCTGACTACAAAATATTCATCCCAAGTTCAAAGCAAGTGGAGAAGCAATCAAGAAAACCCAAAATCAACTCAAGCTGTTTCAAGCACTCTCTGCCAACGGCTTGCTGCAGCTTGTGCCCACATGGTGAATAATCTCACCCACTGTCCGGAAAACACACCTGCGCAGTTCTTACGTAAACGCTTCACAGTAGCTACACGGTTTCAAAGTCAGCTATTCAGCGGGTTGCCTGGATGACTAGTTGACTGATCGTTTTCAAGAAAGCCTTGTATATTTCAGCTGGTTTTGGTTCACCGGACCCTGAGAAGTGGGCCAGAAGTGTGCTTGTGTTCAAAAGTAGCTACCCTGAATCTTCATTAAGATTCTTCAAGATTACGTTTCATGAATCAGTTGGTGCTTCTTCAGGTTTCAAGTTCATGGCAGCTGCGGTTAACGGTGACATTTCCTCACCTTGTCAAAGACTCTGAAAGCTTCTCGGATTTCCTCTTCACTGTCCGTGTCCTTCATTTTCCGTGCCATCATGGTTAGGAACTCCGGGAAGTCTATGGTTCCGTTGCCTGTGGACAGATCATGTTGTTTGCCATTTAACCACAAGATAAATTAAAAGTAAAAAAAAAAAAAAAAAAACTTCCACCCTGCATCTGCATGAGGCAGTAGACTTCAATATCTTTCAAAGCTTCAACTTTTGCAAGCTTATGTCAAGATCTTCCAGAGAAGCCTGCCAATTTCTAAACAAAACCTTGTTACCTGCTGGCCAAATATAAACCTGTACACGCCTGGTTCTCAAAGGATGCCTGTAGCTTTCAGCAAATCAGAACACACTTTCTGACAGCTCTTGCCATTTTGATGTGTAATATGTATCGGGAGTAGGGCTGTGCGATTTGGGGGAAAATAATACATAGTGTAAATACAACACTACTTTTTACTAGAATTAGCTTAATGACTGATGTCACAGAAAGATTGTGTTCAGTTTTAATAAATAAAGAACTATTCTTAAGTCCATTATTAAGCATCTACATCGGCTTGACTTATAGCATTAAGTTTTTGGGATTTTAAGAACAAGTGGAAAATGTGCTGAATGTTTCATTTCATCCAAGTGAAATTAGCAAGCAGTTAAACTGAATTTACATTAGTTTTAAACGCAGAGCCAGGCGCGAGCGATCGATTACCGTTGCGTACCGCAAAGGTGGCATCCACTCTCATCCATACGCCAGATGGCGCTCGTGGAGACCTTGTCGCGGTGCTCGAGAGGGCCGGGTTGCAATATAACGCGGCATTACGATACGCTGTGTGTGCGGCAATCGTGACACCTAAACGCTCGTCCGTGGCGGGCGGGTGGGAAACACTTCCGCCGCGTGGGGCAGAGAGGAGCTAGTATGAGAAGCATTCACAGACACAGGCTTTGTGTGCGCTCTTCTGAATTGGGAATGGCCAACATGCATTATAAACTTATTTCTAATTAATCTGTTGGGTAGATAAAATGTGTAAGATAACGTTCATGTACTAATAAAAATATCTAAGAATGTATCTTTTATTCTCCAGTACTGAAAACAGAACCGATAAGGGAGCTCTTGATATGCGCTGTGACGCAGCTCTTGCAAATTACTTTTTTTGTTCGTTGTCTGTCATTTCGGAGCTTAAGTTGCATACGTTTTTTTTCTTTAGTTTTAATTTGCCTAACTATCGATCTGACCCTTTAGATGTCATAATCCCACTCTGTCTCTCTCCCGCGTTCCGTTTTTTTTTTTGGGTGTTTACGCAGTTGGCTAGAGCAATGCTGATTGGGGAGAACGGAGGTACGCTCACTCTATTGGTTAGTAAGACTTGCACTCAAGGCTGGCAGTCATGCATATGCTCTGGAACATAGCTTTGTTGGCGCTGAGCAAATCGCAACGTCTCAAATCGCGATTGCGATTCGTTAATATGCACAGCCCTAATCGGGATGGGTCCAAGAACGGCTCTCTATGGGCATGCTGACTGAGGATGAGACCAACAATCTTAGCACTTTTGGACTCACAGGGCGATCTTCGCCAATGCTAATCTGCCATACTGAGAAAGACACTTAACACCAGCTTGATCTAGGACGGGGTGTCCAATCCTGCTCCTGGAGGGCCAACGTCCTGCAGAGTTTATCTCCAGGAAGTTTCCAGTAATTCTGAAAACCCTCATTAGCTGGTCCAGGTGTGTTTAATTATGACTGGAGCTAAAGTCTGCAGTATAGTGGACCTCCTTGAGCAGGATTGGACATAAGAAGCCACATAACTTTACCTGACTAAAATAAAGCACTTATTGTATCAAACAGAAAGGATAGCAGGACTGTGGAAAGTTATGATTGTTTGTGATCTTACCATCAGCGTCTACCTCGTTGATCATATCCTGGAGCTCGGCCTCAGTGGGGTTCTGACCCAATGAGCGCATCACTGTACCCAGCTCTTTGGTGGTAATGGTGCCATCGCCATCTTTGTCGAAGAGTGAGAACGCCTCCTTGAACTCTGTTTTGAATTACAAACATGCAAGTACAGTACATGTACTTTTTTGAAGTCTAAGCAACTCTTAAAACAGGGGGTAAGGTACTACTTTTGCAATAAATATCTTTCAGTATAGAATACTACTAGCAGTCTATAAACTTTTCAGTTGTTATTATGGATGTCACGATGCACTCAGAGCCAGTTGAAAATCGATAAAAATGTGTGATGATTTTGTGATTAAGTCGGTTGAGATGTTCATCTAATTGTGAAACATTTGGGAGTAAGGGTTTATATGAACGAATCTCTGAGTGGAACGGTCTTCACTCTCATGAAGCCCATATGCTGTTTTTGTTTTGTTCAGATATTTTATATAGTATAGTTTCACAAAGCTTAAGTCAGATCATTCCATTTTTGCTTCAAATTTTGGAATTGTACAATCAAATTTAAACAAAAAAACGCTCAAGATTCACGTAAAGCCGGGCTCACAATGCAGGATTTTTAGCCCGATTTAGCCCCGATTTTCCCCTCCGGAGAATCGGAGCAAAAATCTTGTCGAGCACCTCGATCGGTCCCGATGTTCGGCGCGGATTATCTGTAGGGGTGCGCTGATCTGATACTCAGTATCGGTATCGGCTCCGACACTGGCATTTTCTGTCAGACCGGTTATCGGTCAGAGGAGACCGATCCATATCCGATATTGTGCGTATACTATCCTGTGTTATTGTTAAGCCCCACGAAAGCCACAAAAACATCATAAAGCACCATAAAGTTTCCGTGCACTATATTTCAAGTGTTCTGAGACCGTTCCATAGGTACAGATTAATATTTAAGTCGTTAAATTCAAGTTGATGTAAACTCTTCTCTTCGCTGCGGCTGTCTGTCATCCTCCATTCAGCATTCAAACTGTGTGTTACGTTCGGTTACTACAGTCAAGACTATGGAACTCTCTCTAGGATGATTCAATGTTCCTATTATTATACTTGATGTGTAGATAAAGATCAGTGGTTTTGCATAAAAGGACTTTATTTTGCTGGAGTTTCGTTTTGTTTCTAAATCGTGTTCATTTCGACCGTGTTAGATCACAACACTATGTAGAGAGCACTATGAATTGTTATTCACGAGCACAGTAACTGAGATTTAAAACTGTTAAAAGAAAAGGCTCAATAAACTAGCGCTGGGGGGGGAAATTCAATACACTTGCATCATGTTCTTCCCTTTGTGCTTTGAACTTGTTTGAGCAGAAAAAGTGCGCGCTGGTGCTTTACCCGTGTGCTTCAAGCGTATCATTCTGCGCACGGGATGCACACAAGCGCTTTGTGCCGCTCTGTATTGGAGCCTTTCGTATCATAATTACTGTGCTATACATTAGATTATTAATAGCCTTTCTTGTTCTATCTATCATATGTTGCTGCCTCATTACAGTGTTATACATTTAAAAGAAATGTATTATAATTTTATAGTAGGCCCATCTATTTATATATAAAATATATTTAATTTTTTCATGAATGTATTTTATACCATACAAAAGAGCATCTGTAACTTTTATCGATTTAATCCAACACCTTATTTCGTGTATCCCCACTAAAAAATAATGTTTTTTTTTTCATTAAAAGTTTTCGATTTTAAAATTATGAAAATTATTGTGCACATTCTGATTTTCTAGAGGTAACTTTTTTTCCTACTGAATTATCCATATCATCAGTTTATAGTAGCATTTTTGTCATAGATTATGATTATATATTTTTTCTGTTTGTTATTTTTTTTTTTTTTCTTTATAAGAAAGTCATGATCCTATATTTAGTATATTGTTTTTAACACAGCAAAGAAAATGGTGGGGTCGGGGGGGGGGGGGAAAATTTTTAAATTCTACAACTGCTTTCAACCAAATCTGTGCTGGTATCGGATCGATATCGGATCAGGATCGGTTCTGAAAAAGTGGTATCGAGGCCACCACTAATATCTGGTACTGTAGGTGACGCGCGTTCAAACACGACCGAAACATCTT
Organism: Sinocyclocheilus anophthalmus; assembly: GCA_018155175.1. Lineage (NCBI taxonomy): Eukaryota > Metazoa > Chordata > Actinopteri > Cypriniformes > Cyprinidae > Sinocyclocheilus > Sinocyclocheilus anophthalmus. Next base: position 804,029 of record JADLZN010001098.1, on the reverse strand, counting down.
TCTATCTTGCACTGCCCTGCATCGCTAGCGAATAACTCGCCACACAAATACAGGTGCTGCCTCCGATTAATACAACATGTTTATCATATTTTATATTAAGTTGAGATGATGATAGACTGTATGATTACTCAGTACTTTTTCCAATCGCCAATGCGCGACCCGCAACTACTCCAGCTGGGGCGTATGGCTTCGTCGATAGTTAGGCACGGAGGAAACTGCTACTTTGACTTTTTTAGTAACACGACTGCTCCTGAATCATGGGTGTCGAAAACGGATCACAACCGTAAGAGAAATAGAAGTTCTTGGGGGTGAAATCGCCTCTCTCTTGGCATTATAATCTTATATATTTGTAGTGGTGTGATGCTGTCACATTTTCCAATCTTGGAGTGTGTGCGGTTAAGATTTAAAGGAAATAATCTCAAAGATTCCTCCTTATGTGTGTGCTGGCAACCGGCCATTGCATAATCGTAGGATTTTAACTCCTACCTGTAGTCATAGCTCCGGCTTAAGCAGGCATCTGTGTTAATGGTATCTCGTGATTAAAAATGCAGTCGCTTTCTGCGCCTCTAATTTTAAATGCAAAGAGCACAGGCAAAGCCTAATGCTGGGTACACACCACAAGATAATCGGGCTGATTTTGGGCCGCTTTCTCCCCTTCCGACAATCCTAGGTAATGTCCGATTATCTTGGTGGTTCTAAAGATAATCTTATCAGATTTTCCTGTGGTGTGAGCTGTGTTAAGAGTGACTGAATCTGCTCAGAAGAACGTCGGAGGCGCCCCGATCTTGAATCGTAAATATTCAACATGTTGAATACTTACAATTAGAAATCCTGATGTGTGGGGGGGAACGCCGAGGACACCACACACTATAGGAGCAAAACGGTTAAATCTAGGATTTTTTTTGTCCTCATGTTTGTGGTCTCTCACATTTTGATGATCTTATAAGATTTAAAAAATCTTTTAGGGTGTACTCAGCATTAGTTAGTTTATATGAAGAGAATCCTTTTATACGTGTTATTTTTGATTTGGGGGTTGTTTTAAAATGTCAATTTAGTTTTAACATAAAATATATTTCAATTTCACAAGGAAATATGCAGCATTTTGTCTGAGAAATAAAAGGACACATTTTCATTTATAATTTTTCTTAAATCTCAATTTGTTAAAGCAGCACTATGTAACTTTTGTCGCGGTTAATAAACAGAACTGCACACATCCTGCGGAAGAACATTCCAACCGGAGCTACTTCTCTAAGTTTATGTCTATGGCGATTCACGCAGGTGCGTGTTACTTTGCAGCGGTGACGACCCGACCAGGCTATAGTCCAAATATAAGTACTTATTATTATAAGTGTACCGGAGTGATTCTGAATAAGACAAAACGCGGTTTGGAAGATGAACTCATGATGCACTCGCTCATTACATGCAGTTTGCAATTTTGAAACACAGAAAAAGTTACACAGTCTGCTTAAGAGAAATTGTAGTACTGGTGATTCTATCAACTTGTCCATTGAATTGATCATACAATTCCCTAGTTTTTTATTTTTTTTAATACTCGTGACAATAATGTCAGTGGAATCAATGATTTAAAAAATAAAAATAAATACATAAAGTGCAGTGATATACTTCCTGTATTACTAATTCAGGGAAATGATAACCGATTGCAAAAAAGTGCATTGCATTGTAGGACACAGAAATCCATGTACTAACCCTAAAGCTCAAAGTATACTTCCGTTGTTTTTTTTTACAGGTACTCTAGTGTATACATCCAGTTGAAAATGTAGCCTTTCAAAGTATTCTCCATTTGACGCAAGCGGTCGACATATGCACTCCAGCTATTTTCATCTTTGTACACTGTCTGCACTATTTTTCTCCAGAAGTTATGGCAGATAAAAATATTTGTACTTTTTTTAACTAAAAAACAAAAACAAAATTGGGCAGTGTGCACCCTCGCATGCGTGTATAAACCAAAGTATACATTGGGCTTAACCTTCTTGCACATTTTGGGAAGTAGGTCATCTGGGCACTCAGTCTATAAAGAAAATTTGCATACTACCAAAAGTACACTACAAAGTGTGAAAATAGCATGGTAGTGTGCCAATCACAACCACTGTCTTGTTTAGCACTTCGCCTCATTCAAAAAGCTACAGCATTAAAGTAGAAAAATTAACCCCCCGAACCCCCCCCCCCCCCCCCCCCCCCCCCCCCCCCCCCCCCCCACCTCCGTTAGGCCCAGATATTAGCACACTTTTAAAATTCTCTCATATATCCAGAATTAAAATACAAATTACACTTGCTAAGGGAAAGAAAATCAAAAGAACAAATAGAATGTCAGTTTATATCTTTTCAAAATCCACTTTGTTTTTTTTTTAAATCATTTTAAGTCACATTTTAAGTCAAGTGCGCTAAGACCCCCTAGAGGGTCCTGATCCTTTGGACGAGAACCATGGTACTAGACAATTTTTCAGCCAATGTTACTTGACAGTGAATCTCAAGAAATATGAGGGGCAGGGAATGGGTCTGTCAGCCCATATTTAATGAGGTTGCTTTGAGCCTTAACATGTTCTTGAGGTTGCAATATGGTGTATGTGTGTGCACTAATGATGTAGTGTGTAAGACAGCTTTAGTGGCCTTTTTGAAGCTGACTGTCAGAGTTCACTCACCAGCGATCTGTTCCTCGGTCAGCTGATCTGCCTGTATTGGAAAAGAGAGAGAGAGAGAGAGAGAGAGAAAGTCAATCAGCTCAGTGCCACATCACCATCAGAAAAGCTCCAGTTTTGCAGTGCTCACACACACACACACACCTCTGACTAAATTAGTATAATGAAGGACATGCATAAAAATACTCCTTCAAAAATATCCACAGCAGTTATAATTAGACAGTGCCACTTAGGGGGGCATGAATGCGACACACTTAAAATGATTGCGCTTCTCTCTGACACGGAGTTCATTATTCAATTATTAAAGAGGAGAGGATTCATCTGTACATGTGATTCACTCTGCATGATTCAGCGGTGTCTTTTCTGAGAGGAGGCAGCAGAACACGCTCCCTTGTATTCAAAGGCGGGTGATTCATAAAGCTTGGAGCTTAAAATGGACAGGGTGTAAAATGATCCATGAGGAAACAGCGGACATGGATCTGACTCATTCACATACGAGGCAATGACTTTAGCTTTAACACATTTGGCTCGCCATTTGTGAGATGAGAAAACGACTGATATAAACGGTTACCTCAATAACAGGAGGGCACAGCAAAGCACAAGATACACACCTGCGCATAATACATTTTTTACTGTAAAATCTGCTTATTTTACAACATGGGTCAATCAACGCAAATAATAATTACTTACATAGCTCTTCTATGATGAGCATATTTTTAATTATTAAAAATCATTGTTATATTTAGGGGGGGACAGGAAAAATGGCATGATTACAATATCTGGACAGCTGTATCAACAAAAAAAGCCTTTTTAAATAAAATGTAATTCTTGCAAAGAAAAACGAGCTTTTATTATTATTTCTTAATGAAAAATTTTTAAACAATCAATACAGCTTGACAGTTTCTATTGCATATTAAAATGTTAAAAACTTTTGTCTAAAATAAAAGTCATGTGGTGCGACCAACAAAGTCATGGTTCAAACAACATGCAGAAAAAAAACAATTATATTATAGAGAAGGCCCCTGCAGACCCTCGTGACTGTGTGTCAAAGTCAATGTGTATCTTAAAATATCAGATAATTTGGCCTTATAAAACAAGACAAGATTAAGGCAGGCCATAAAATGTCATGGGCTGTGTCTGAAATCACCCCATATACCTATAATGCAGTGTGAGGCTCGTGCCGAATGAATTCCTGCACTTGGCCAGAAGATGGCGACTGCAGCGGAATCATCCATCCATCTAGTTTCCAAAACGTTTGTCCAATTTGGGTATAGCGCAAAATCATACAGGTATAAATGTATTTTTAATTGATTATTAAATCGTTTAATGGAGGTTTATTCATGCTAGTTTCCATGACAGAATTCAAGATACATCTTTATTACTACTGGAGGTGGCACAAAAAGCACAATGTAAAAGTGGCAGCCCTTCTGGTACACTCAGTGTCCAAATTTGCTTACTCATTTTCATTCATTATATTAGTGAACTAATGGAAATAGCAAATGAGGGAATAGAGGCGATTTTGAAAACAACTACATGTCAGACTTATACAAATTATAGACCAATTTATGAATTCATATTTACTGATAATTGCTGAATTAAAAAAAATGTAAACCTTGAAAAAAATAAAATAAAAAAATCACTGACATTCAATGGTTTGGGGTCAGTAAGATTTTATGTTTTGAAAGAAGTCTCTTATGCTCAACAAGGCATCATTTATTTGATCAAAAATACAATACACTTTTTTTTTAGCAAAATTTAAAATAACCGTTTTCTTTTTGAATATGTTAAAATATAATTTAATCCTGTGACGCAAAGCTGAATTTTCAACATCATTACTCCAGTCTTTCAGGTGTAACATGAATCCCGTTAGGAAAGCAATTATAAGTATGACGATTACTGCTGCTAGAAACATTATTATCAGTGTTGAAAACAGTTGTGCTGCATACTATTTTTGTGGAAACCATGATTTATTTTCTTTCCCAGGACTCTTTGCTTTTCTAAAGAACAGCATTTATTATATTTCTCAAATATTCTCAAATCCCAAACTTTTGAATGGTAGCATATTTTTTTACTTTTTGAACATTTTGTGTAGACTCGCATTCAAAGTTTAAAGAAAATGTTAAAATAACGTTGTTCGGCTATACCAATTGACATTTTATTAAATTGAATCGGGGGAAAAAAAAAACGACACTTTTCTTGATCATATCACTGCTCATTTGCATAAATGTGACTTTTGTTATCTCTATCGCTTAATCTTACTGAAAAAGAATCTTGAGTGACTCTTGAGGATCACAAACAATGCTACTCCTAGAAACAGAAGAAATCTATTACTCAAACTTTAGGCTAGCAGTGCAATGCAATGGCGGCCCTCCATTCAGACTGTGGTGCACACATGCCCTCCAGGACCAGCTGCACACGGATGGTTAAATGCCTGGTTTGGATGCAGGTGGGCTGCCGTCTCCGTTGCTTCCGGCTAACATATTCTGCGCGCTGCTTCTCAAGCCCGTTACCGCATTTCAATGACTGCAGCAATTAGTGTGGATTAAGTGTGGAGCATGAGCGGACATATGTTTGTCCTCTCCGAGTTGCAGTCCAATTTGATGAGCGAGTGCGGGCGTCTGCACTGCAGATCCAGTGTCAGCGTGTTGCTGCACCAGCTATGATTTGGTTCAATGCAGAGGGAAATGGGGGAGGGGGACAAGCGGGATCCGTCACTGCAGTTCAGCCTGCCCCCCGCACATCGACCCACCCCTATGCAAACCCTCTGGTCCTCCTTCCAATTTATGCTCCGCATAAGCTACTATGATCATCTTGGGGCTGCGTGATGTTGAATCGCATTTTTTTTTAAACAACCGGTGCGCAACAGCTACCCTACATGTTGCAACTTTGGCCCATGCAAATGCAACAGAGAGACAGTCTCATATCCGCAGGACGTTTGCAAACTTTGTGAACGTGCATGCAAAGCAAATGCATGGAGGCAAAGCAAGCTAAGCGACAGATTCTTCCAGAAATGAGGAACTTGAGCGCATATGCTTTGCTGATGGTTATTTTTACACCACCACGCCCACACTTATCCTTCTGTTAAAGGCAATGAGCTCAGCCCATGTAAAATTAGCAGCCAGTCACTGTTCACACACCGAGATAAGCAGAAAACCTGCGTGAAGGCAACACGCATGATGCGTTGCATACTTTACTTGCAATAGAAATATGCATCCGAGAGGCATTCAAAAACGGTCATTGCTGTGAATTTACATCATGCATATTTGCAATGCAATGCAAAGCATGCATTTGCAACCACTAGGGTCTACTGTGACCAAAAACGGCTAGTTTGCATTAAAGAATATTCAAGAAACCCGCAAAACTACTACAGAAATGGCTCCCCCCCCCCGCCGTGTGCTTTTGTCGACTGCAGCTGGCGCGGGAGCGCAATAGCGGGATGGTGAGCGGGAGCGCGTTAAACTGCAACGTAACTAGCCTAATTTATCCATTTCTAAAATCTCTCTTAGATTAATTCATATCGAATAGTACATTCTTTTCCTTTAATATACGTAACACACGTTGATGTGCATCTGCTGGATAGCGCTAACTGGATAATTAGCAGTTTGTTTAAATAAAACATCGATGTGTAGCTACGCATTTTCACTTTTACTAAACCTTACGCAATCTTTATGCGTTCGACATCACAAACGGTAAAGAGAAAGCTTAAATAATTGGTACAATCATTATTAGCTGTCAAACTGTCTGGCAGGATGCTAAAATGGCTAAACCATTAGCTAAGAAAAAAAACAACAAACATCAGGCTGTACTTACCATCCTTAAAAAGTCCCGTCCGATAAATGTGTGTAAAATCAGCAGCAGAAAGCTGTTTGTGTTTTAAACGTTGACGTGTAAACGCAGGATCTGTTCCTGTGTGTGTGTGTGTGTGTGTGTGTTAGAGAGAGAGTGAGAGAGCCATAGACTGAGGTGTAGTAATGCGCCGACGCGACGGCGCTTGGCTCGTTTACGCTGTATCCCTCCGCGCCAGCTTCATTACATTACCGCACACTCACAGCTGAGTGCGAGGATGAATTGGCAATATGCCACCCACAGATACATTCTCATACTGTGGTTTATCTTCTGCTTTGGTGGATTATAAAGAGAGTGTGAATTGTAGTGCATATAACGAATTTCGGGTTTCGACCGTTTGCTTTACGGCTGCGATCCGATTCCGGTCATTTTCAGCAATGCTTTTTGTGAGAAGGAAAATTAGATCATTTCAGATCTCATTTTCAAATCATTTGTGCTGTATAAACAAATCATAGTAATGTAATACTATTCTTGAAAAAGCTTGGTTTATACTTATGCCTTTTTATAAGCAATCTAATAACTGGACCCTGAATCTAGGCCTATACAAAAAAATACTGTTTCGTTTGGATTAAAAGCCCACCTTCAACAAAATAATTGTACAGTAGAAAAGATAAATAAAAGTTTACTTCTTTTGTGGCTTGGCGAATATTCTGGTTCAATTTCAATAAAAAGAATCCCCAATATCTATCATAGTATCAGCATAATGATCAATGCTGATCATCTATCTAAAGCATTGGCTGCCACAATATAGATATCATGCACTCTTTTTTGAAATGCACAATTTTTTTTAATTAAGTTTATACGTCATCTATTCTAAAAGCTGAATAGATAAGCGTTCTATTGGTGTATGGTTTGTTAGGATATGACAATATTTGGCTGAAATACAACTATTTGAAAATGTGGAATCTAAGGGTGCAAAAAAATGTTTTATTAAGTTTTGCTATATTTACGGTAGGAAATTTACTAAATATCTTCATGGAACATGATCTTTACTTAATATCCTAATGATTTTTGGCAAAAAAGGAAAATCGATCATTTTGACCCATACAATAGCTATTACAAATAGTGCTATTATGACTGGTTTTGTGGTCCAGGGTCACAATTCATGTTTGCCCCTTAGTGTGCTGCAGTGATGGTTTTTGTAGGCCAACCCAGAAGTTAACATCACCCTGGTTCCCTCGACAAAAACCCAGTAGGATTTTTCCATTGTCTTTTGGATTATTGCAGAAAACAAGCTCTGAGACTAACAAAAGTTATTACGTTAAGTTTGGTTCATAATGATAATTTTCACAAATTAACACAACCATTATCAATTATAACTACACCATGGTTGCACAACATCAACACCATAAGATTCCTAGGACAATTCATTCAGTATTTGTTTAAAGGGGTCATATGATGCTTTTTTAAAGATCATTATTTTGTGTATTTGGTATTAATATGTTGACATGCTTTAATGTTCAAAAAACACGTTATTTTTCAAATACTGTACATTATTGTAGGTCCTCTATGCCCCGCCTCCCTCAAACACTTCGTTTTCTACAAAGTCCATCCTTCCGACAAGCGCAGTCTGCTAATGATTGGCCAGCTTATCCAGTGCATTGTGATTGGCCGAATGCTGCAAGCACTCGTTGGAAATGTAACGCACCTTACCATAATCACAAGCTCATCTTTCAAATAAATGTAAAGACAGTAAATAATATCATTAGTTTTACCATCAGTTCAAGCCGAAAGGGGAACAGACACAGTAATGATGCAGTACACAAGCTGCGGTTAAGACAGCCGACTCTACTGTGATGTGATGTGATATTCTCTCTCTCTCTCTCTCTTCTCTCCTTCACACACACAAACACACACACACACACCGATGCGCAAAAAACTCCGCATTTGAACGTCAATAGCAAATACTTAAACTAATACAAAACAGTAGCTGATTCAGAAGCGCCAGAAGTGGTTAATAGCAAAGGCAGAATTACCTCCTCTCCTAGGTTCAAAAAACGGTCGTCCATAAAATGCATTGCATGTTCTGTGTAAAGTAATCTTAAACGATTCCTAAGTGATCTACTTTCGGAAGGCCAAATAAAGTGCTTTTGCTTTCGCCTAGAAACACACCGTCTCCCTGACATGCTGCTTCAACACTAACTGCGGTTACTGAAACCACACCTTCTTTCTTTGCGTGAACATTTGGGCGCATTATGCAAATATTTCCACATAGTGAGGTAGATATGTGGGGGTGTGTTAGAACGAGCCATTTTAGGAGGGCGTGGCAGAGTCTTAACTTTGATAAAGAATATCTCTTTGGTTTTGAGACTTTAGTCTTTGCAACTTCAGGGATCTTATCTATGCACAATCAGCTTGTAACACTCCAAAGACAAAGGAAAACTTGAAATCGCATCATATGACCCTTTAAAATCCTGAGAGCATTTGGCTGTAAAATAGACTGAGTAGATAGATAAGTTAACCTGTTTGTGATGATGTTTAATGTTTCTGACGATCTCTGTAGTCTCATTGATCTGGTTGCCAGATCTGCGAAACAATCAAAACAGTGTTTACATAAATCGTCTTACCTTAAGATTGATGACTTACCTGCAGAGTTTAGCTCCAAACCCTGATCAAACTTACCTACCTGTGATTTTCTAGTGATCTTGAAGACGTTGATTAGCTTGATCAGGTGTGTTTGATCAGGGTTAGAGCTAAACTCTGCAGTGCAGTGGCCCTTCAGGACCAGATTTGAAGAGCCCTGCTTTAAGGTCTACTCTTTCAGCGCTACTCTTTTAGTGTGGTTTTGCAGTCCATGCAGCACTGAAAAAAAATTTGACAAAACAGTGGATCGTGCACTGAACATTGGCTGTATGTTATTTATGAATCATGATGCCTTTGTAACATACACTTGTTCCACATCAAAAGGTTTTTTTTTTTTTTTTTACTTTTCATCTCCACTCATTTTAAATCACCATTCAGTGCTATGACTCAGTGGAAACATAATGATATTACAGTTTTGGCCACTGATTTGTGGTTTGGTAATTAAAGTTATTATAGAGAATGGCTGATGCTTTTCTCCTTTGTGATGATTTAATGGAAAATACCTCACAGAGCAGTACAAAGTCAAGAAAGACTGCATCTTGGAGGCTTCCAGATGGACCATCGGCAAAAAAAACAAGAACCAATGTATTCCACTATGAATGAATTAAATGTATATTCTCTGAATTGTGTCCATTTAAATGACTCTCTACTCAAAATTGTGTGCACTGTAAAGCATTTTCTTATATAATATTTTTACGGTAAAAACTGCTGTGGCCAGAAATTCACCAAAAATTCTGCAACAATGTTTTTGGTATTATGGTATTATCTCACAACTTATAACTGTATATTTCATTAAGTGATATAATTTTAATACCAATCTACTTCAACTAGGCTACCAAAATCTGTTTTTTTAACTTAAAATGCACTAATAACCACCACAATAATACAGGTGGCACAAAGATGTCCAATGTAGGCCTAATTGAAATAATAATGTATATCTATAAGTCAATTTCTAACTTACATTTTGAATAAAAAATATATTTTATAAACTAACAATAATGGAAACTATAGGCTGAAAAAAAAAACTTGTTCAAATGTTATAGAATGATAGGACCTAATGACTGCAGGTATAAGGACAGTAAATGAAAAATCCAATTCAGAATGCTTTAATTTATTTCAGAGCTGGTTGGTTGGTTTAAGAGTTTGAACTCTTTATTAATGAATAAACTTATTTAAATCAATAGCTTTACAATTTCATTGCATTGTGGGGATATTATGGTGAAACAAACAAGAAAGTATTACCGTTTTACAAAAACTAATCACGTGACATTTCCCTTCACAAGTTAGGAGACAGTTCAGAATGTCCTCTGTTGTAAAATAAAGATAATTTTACTGTAAAAGTACATATATTAAGTCTATAACATAGATTTGCAATTCCTAAATTACAAGTTAATTTACACTTAACTTCCAAATAAAACTAAATGCACTAACCTACTAAATCTAATATACATTTTTACATACTGTAGTAGCTTACAGTTAAGCCGTTTAAAAGTTTTCACTGCATTTATTTTTACAGTACTGGCTTTGTATTAATGTTTGTCTCTTGCTGCTGATGATTTGACATTGCAACTGTTCTCACATCCTCCCGCACACTATGATGATGACTAAGGTGACAGTTCTTGCTGAGAGCACCGAAAACGTCTTTCTCTGCACCATCCTTCGAAAGTTTGTCCGAATCTCTGATTTCATCTTCAATGGTTGGGCCACTGTTTGCTGTGTCCAGGCTCTGGCACACAATTTCTACTGCAGTGCTGGCACACTTACACTTGCTCTTGGAGGGGAGAGAGGCCTTGACCACATGGCAGGTGCCGTGATGGTTGCTTGTGTTCTGGATCTGCTGATTGGCCAGTTCTTTGACTTTCAGACTTGTGATGGAGCAGCAGCCCCAAGACCAACAGCAATGCAGACTGAACAGCTTGGCCAAAATCCTGTTTGATGATGATGGCGGTGACGCTGAAAAGAGAATAGGTGCAGCTCACTCCAAGGATAATCATTAAAGAGTTGGCTATCTGGTAGACCCAACGTGCTTCATAGTGGGCCTTCTGTCCGCTCACCATGTCCCCGAAACCCATGGTGCTGAAAGCCACGAAGCAGAAGTACATAGACTCTAGGTAGCTCCAATCCTCCATGGCTGAGTACAGACCTGATGCTCCGCAGTTCACCAAAATCGCAACTGTTGCCAAAATGAGGGTTACATAGTAAACAGAAGGTTTCCAGTCCTCCTGCTCATCTCCATGTTCCAGTTGTGTGTTCAAATTGGTGACAATGTGTCTTTTACTCAGCTTAATTGTTTGTTTTTGCTTTCGACATCTGTGTGTGAGGAATGTAATCAGCATTATCATGTGTTCCAGAAAGAGGTTGAAGAACAGAATGGTGGCTGCGCAGCCTATCAGCCCATAGAAGATAAGGAAGATTTTTCCATTGAGTGTAGTGGGTGCTGCCATCCCGAAACCTGATATGGACACAGAAATGTAGCTAAATTGAGCATTTTGCATGCATTATACTAAACAGAACATTATCATCCATTGGCGTGGATGATAGTTATTGTTGTTGGTGTGAACGGGCCTTAAGTGTTCGAGCTCTTGGTTGGAAGGATTCTGTTCAGCTTTCAGTGTTTTTATCAGCTGAAAAAAAAAACTGTTCTGAAATGATTCCAGCGATATCGTTCGATATATGTGTTGTTATCATTATAGTGACTTATCAAAGCTTTATACTTGTCTAATTTACTTCACAAAAAAAGCCAAAGCTGAATCAACTGACGTACAAAAGTGTTTTGTTTTTGAATGAATCAGTGTTTTGAAATGATTCAGTTGAGTGAATGATGATTCAATAACTCATTCATCAGTTGTTGCTTAGCGTTCGAATTAATCAGTGTTTTTGAAAGAATGAAAGAAAGATCCATTGACTTAATCATAAAAACAGTAGCTTTTCGTCATCTACTCGCATAATGAAAAGTCACTGTAAATTCACTGTAAAACTTACAGACTAACAAACCTGTCTGGAATGTGCAAAAACGGGCTGAATAGCATACTTCTCCACTACTTCTGCTATATAAAACTACTATGAGTAGAAATACTACGAGTGGTATGGTAGTATGCTATTCTGGATTCAGTCTGACAAGTGTAATGACAGACTACAAACAATGAAGATTGACAGAGTGAAATTACAAGAAAAAAGGGAAACTATAGTACAGTTCTACAGCAGTTCTTTTCATCAACCTTAAGTTGCTCATTCGATAATCTTGAGGTAACCATTTGTTGTGTTATGCAAACAAGATGACATTTACAGATTCCACTTTGTGTACTGACACACTACACATTAGATTGGACATTGTACATTTTAAGAGCTGTTTACATGTATCCATGATTGCAAGCTATTATGATGTGAGCTCTGGGTATTTGAATCAGGAAATTGATTTTCTTGCTATTTCACCACTAAAAGATAAGCACAGCAGGTAATAAAAGAAGGATGTTAAAGATTGTTACCATGTGTAAACATTTATTCTACCCTGAAATGTATGAACATGTTGATTCTTCCAAAGGCTAATGACTGTATGTAGTCTATAAGTGGGAGAAATATTAGTATGCTTCTTCAAACACAGGGACAAATGTATGGAGAGAAAAGGTCACGTAGGAGGAATAAACAAACTTTCTGTCAAGAAAGAGAATTGCGTGAGTGGCTAATTACAACATAATTACTAAAATTATAATTACCACATACGCCCAACCACACAGATGAATTATTTACAACCTGCTGTTATTTTTAATAACTAAATAAAATTATTAGATTATATGGAAAGTAAAAATATATATATTATCTTTTGTGTTTTTATCTTCTGAATGTAGATTTTGAGAATCAGCCTGGATACGACCGATAGCTATCATATAGATACGATAGATAGTAGATAGACGACAGACAGACAGACAGACAGATACACTCTTAAAAATAAAGGTTCCAGAAAGGTTCTTCAAGCGATGCCATAGAAGACCCATTTTTGGTTCCACAAAGACCATTCAGTCAAAGGTTCTTAAAGAACCATCTCTTTCTTACCTGTTTGTAATCTGAAGAACCTTTTTCGCCACAAAGAAACTTTTGTGAAACAAAAAGGTTCTTCAGATATTAAAGGTTCTATATGGAACCATTTAGACAAAAAGGTTCCTCTATGGCATCGTGAAGCACCTTTATTTTAAGAGTGTAGATAGACAGAGAGAGAGAGAGACAGATAGATATATAGATAGATAGATAGATAGATAGATCGATAGATAGAATAGATTAACAAACACAGATGGACAGACGGACAGACGGACAGACGGATAGACAGACAGACAGAAAGAAAGAAAAAAAAACAGATAGATGGACTACTGATGACGGACGTTAGATATATAGATAGATAGTCAGATTATAGATAGATAGATAGATAGTTAGACAAACAGACAGACAGACAGACATACAGACGAGACAGACAGACAGACGACAGACAAGACAGACGACGACGACAGACCGACCGACAGATTATAGATAGATAGAATAGATCGATAGATAGATAGATAGATCGATAGATAGATAGATAGACAGGCAGACAGGTAGATAGATAGATAGACATACAGACAGACAGACAGAAAGACAGACAGACAGAACAGACAGACAGCATAGATGCGTTATAGAACGACAGATAGACAGCACACGACAGCATATACAGCATACGACAGACAGATATATCGAACGACCGTAGACGGATGATTAGATAGAACGTACAGATAGACAGGCTACGACAGACGACATACAGACAGACAGACAGACAGACAGACAGACAGACAGATACGATAGATACGATAGATAGATAGATAGACAGACCAACAGATAGATGGATAGATAGACAGATAGATAGAACGACAGATAGACGGATAGATAGATAGAACGACGGATAGACAGCATACGACAGACAGACAGACAGACAGACAGACAGACAGACAGACAGTAGATAGATAGATAGATAGACAGATATATAGATAGATAGATAGATAGCTAGATAGAACGCAGATGGACAGGCATACGATAGACAGACAGACAACAGACAGACAGATAGATTAGATTTATAGATAGAGCTAACGACAGCCTAGATGATAGATGAACGCCAGATAGACATGCAGATCGACAGACAGACAGACAGACAGACAGATAGATAGATAGAACGACAGAACGATAGAACGACAGATAGATCACTTTCACTGAATCTTTCACAATTACTGTTCCCTCCTGGTGGAATGACTTGCCCAAATCAATACAAGCAGCTGAGTCCTTAACCATCTTCAAAAAACAACTAAAAACACATCTGTTCCACATTTATTTGACCCTATAACTCTAGCACTGTTTCTATTCTATTTTAATTCTAACTCTTAGTTGCTATTGTATTGTGGGCGTGTCATTTTGTGCGGTAGGGTAGCAAAAAAAAACGTAACAAGCCAAAGGGCCTAAATTCGGTGAGAAATTAAAAAAAAAACAGATAACATGGATTGTTCCTAGGTCATATATGGGGAGAGGGGGGGTGCGAGAGAATGAGCTAGTGAAAAGGGGAGGAGGATTGGATGTTCTTGAGTTCGGGGATGCAGTGTGGTGCAATTGTCGATTGGACATTGTTGTGGTTGCTGTGTGATGTATAATATAATCAATATCTACTATAGTATATACATTGACTATATTAATATCTGTACTGTATGTATGGCTAGTAAGGTATGGATATATACACCTTGCTAGGTGTATTGTGTTAGGCTAACCGAGACTTGTCAATTGCACTTACATATTGTTAGACAGACAGACAGATAGACAGGTTCAAACTTACCAATAGTGCTGGCTACAGTTGCCACAAAGTAAAAAGCTCCTGAGAAGTCCCATCGAGGTCTCCGTGCTTCTATCCGATTCCCAGCGGCAATGGCCTCCTCATAGTGACCCAGCAGCTCACGCAGGTCCTCTGAGGGAACACGGTGATCCTGAACAAATTCGGCCAGCTGTCTGTTCCATCTGCAGTGTGCCTCCAGTTCTGAAGGTCTCTCAAGGGCCGAGAAGACAGCAGCCCCAAATAAAGCGTAGAAGACAATCACAAACCATAAAAGGAATATTCGGGCGAAGTCGATGTTGATATGAGACCGTGTGTGTACAGCGCACATCTCTATTCCCGGGGACTCTGACCAAATGATCTGACTGCACCATTAATATTGAGAATTAAATTGTAAACAGATGACAACACCACAGGTCTTTAGCGTGTTTGCATTTACTTTCAGACACGAAATAAATCAAGAAAAAATTCATAATCCAAACCTCAAATTGAATGTTTATTACCTCTGTCTCTATTATCACACTGTTCTTAAAAGTGACTGTAGATACTGATCCACAAACGGTTCAGATTCAGAAGCTGCTGCAGAAAATGCTGTGCTGGCTGCTAAGTAAAGCAAAAGACAAACATGATCATCCTTGCCCTCTCCACAGCTTATGTACACTTGACATAATTTATTGCCCTGCGGTCATTACTGTCACACATGGTTAGCCGATATGACTGAAGATCTGGGCAAGAGCTTGTAGGTTCAAACTTTGCAAGAGGTTTTCTCTGAACCTTCACCAGAGTGCCTAAACTTCAGAGGGACTGTCTCTTTAATAGAAAGCCTCAGCTAATTGATGAATTAAGAACTATACAGTTAATAAACTAGCTTGTAAGAAGGTCCAAGCAGCTTACAAATGTAATATTTGGTAAAAAAAAAAAAAAATGTTTTGAAAAATGTCTCTTATGCTCTACAAGGCTGCATTTATTTGATCAAAAATTCAGCAAAACAATAATATTGTGAAATATTATTACAATTTAAAATACGTTTTATACATCCTGTGATGGCAAAGCTGAAGCAGCCATTACTCGATTCTTCAGTGTCACATGATCCTTCAGAAATCATTCTAATATGCTGATTTGCTGCTCAAGAAACATTTCTTATTACTATTAATATTGCAAACCGCTGGAAAAGCAGGAAACTGCGTGATACATCTTTTTCAGGATTCTTTGATTTAATTGATTTTTAATAGAAATCGTTTGTAACATTATAAATGTACATACTGTCACTTTTGATCAATTTAATGCATCCTTGCTGATAAAAGTATTATTTCCTTTAATTAATAAAATATTAATATGCAATATTTTTTATTCACCATTTAAAGTAGATACTCCTATATGACACAATAGGCTATTTAACTTTTAAAAACAATTGCATAAGAGTACAGTATTTCTGCAATTATAATTTCTGTCAATTAATTTTGTCCAGCATTAAACAGTCTGTGGCAATGTAACAGACAGACGACGACAGACAGACAGACAGACATACAAGACACAGCAGACGACAGACAGCACAGAACCAGAGCCGACAGATTAGATAGATAGATAGATAGGTATATGATAGATAGATAGATAGATAGAATAATAATCCATAGTAGATAGATAGATAGACGCAGACAGTCAGAGGACTGGACATACGGCATAAAACACAGATAGACAGATAGATAGATAGATAGATAGATAGATAGATAGATAGATAGATAGATAGACAGACAGATAGAACGACAGACAGACAGACAGACAGACAGACAGACAGAGATAGATAGATAGATAGATAGATAGATGGACAGACAGACAGACAGATAGATAGAACGACAGACAGACATATAGATAGACTACAGGGACATATAGCTAGAAACGCCAGACAGACAAACAGACAGACAGACGATAGACAGACAGATAGATCGAGCAGACAGTCAGACGGACGGACGGACGGACAGACAGATAGAACGACAGACAGACAGACAGCACGACGACGACAGACAGACAGACAACCGACAGACAGACAGACTACAGACAGACAGACAAGCTACGAGACAGACAGACAGCTGTACAGCCATGAGATAGATAGATAGATAGATAGATAGATAGATAGATAGATAGATAGATAGATAGATAGATAGATAGATAGATAGAACGACGGACAGTCAGACAGACAGACAGACAGATAGAACGACGGACAGACAGATAGATAGATAGAACGACAGACAGATAGATAGATAGATAGATAGATAGATAGATAGATAGATAGATAGATAGAATGACAGACAGATAGATAGAACGACAGACAGATAGATGATAGATAGATAGATAGACAGACAGACGGACGGACCATTTCATGTAATAAACCCACTTCAGATCCAGCTTCTGCCTTTAGAGATGACGTAACAGAAGTTGAACTATATGATCTTACAATAAGCCTTTATGGGGGGGCGCGCAAGATGGCGACCGTGGAGGATGTAAATCTGTGAGGTCGAGAAGTTTCTTCTCCTAATTCCCACCCTTTGTATTAATTATATTACCCTGATCGAGTAATATCTCGGCAATCTTGTTTACTCCACTTTTGAGTTGTATTTGTTGTTGTAAATATATCTCATCAGCAAGTTTTAATCGCCGTTAACGTGCAAGCTAATTGACGTCACTGCAAGCTATGGCTGGAAAACGCAAAGAGAGACAAAGTTCCAAGAAAGGCCCTCAAGAGGTGTGGATGGATGCTGAACAGGAAATCGCGGAGGTGCATGATTATGCACAAATCCAACAGCAACATGAAATTTTGCTTTCTAAAGGTTTGACGGAACTTGATTCGGCTCCGCATACCTCCGATTCAAAGAAATCAAAGAACGAGCCATCCCTCCTCGACCTGCAAAATAACATCGTCAGAATGCTGACAGAAAAAATTAACGAAAGAGCTGACGGTTTGGAAAAAATAATTAAAAAGAACTCTGACGGGATTGAGGCTCTCCAGAAATCCACCGAATTCTTGTCTCGTGAGATCAATGACATCAAAGCAGATCTGACTGGACTGAAAACATCGAGCATTACCCATGACAAGAAAATACTGGATCTGGAAGTTAAAGTGAACGAAATGGAGAGATATAGAAGGCGCTGGAACTTGAGGCTTCATGGTCTTGCCGAACATGAAGGTGAAGACATTAAACAGAAGGTCGTGGACATCTGCGCTGCAGTGCTGCCAGAGGAAAAGGGAAAGTTCGCTGCCGAAATTGACGTGGTTCATCGCGTGGGAAGGAGGCTCGACGTAAACCAGAGGCCAAGAGCTGTGATTCTCCTGTTCAGATCCAGGCATATCAGAGACTTGCTATGGAAAAGTGCAAAGAAAAGCTGTTTTTTGAAAGAAAAGAAGTTGAGATTTGCTGAAGATCTGACGGCAGTTGATAAAGAGACCAGGAGTCATCTGTGGCCAAGTGTTGAAGCTGCACGAAAAGAAGGCAGGAGGGCTTATTTTGTTGGGACCAGAGCATTTGTGGACGGGAAGGAGATTTTTGTGAAGTAGGCAACGATGTTTATGTTTGACTCGAGTTTACAAATGCCTACAGTATGCCGGTCACATCTGTGGAACTTAATGTTTGCGGGGTTTTTGAGATGTAAACTTTCTGTTCTGAAGTTCTTCTGCAGTATGTGTTCACTTGCTGTTTTTTCACTTAATGTTAGAGGTATGAGAAATTTACTTAAAAGAAAAGCAATATTTTTGTTTTGTAGAAAATATTTTTGTGATTTTTATTTCATCCAAGAGACACATGCATCTGAATCAGACTTTCAGTTTTGGAAGAGCCAGTGGGGAAACGATATGTGGATGTCGTATGGTAGCAATCATTCTGCAGGTGTTGCAATTTTGAAGGGTAAATTTAGAGGAAAATTTGTTAAGTTATTCACATTCTTTGGGCAGATGGGTCATTTTGATTGTCGAATTCAAGCAGCAATATTTTGTATTAGGGAATATATATGCAACGAACAGTGTTGGAAGGAATAAAAGTTTACTACAAGAATTTGAAGAAAAAATCAGAAACATCTTGGACAGTTTTCCAGATGCTAAACTAATTCTTGGAGGAGATTATAATTCTATTTGGGATAATAATTTAGACTGTATTCCTCCTCGTGGAAATAGTTTAAATAATTTTAATGAATTGCATAATTTGTGTTTAGGATTGGATTTAATTGATATTTGGAGGATCAGAAACCCAACTAAACAAGAATTTACATGGTGTTCTAGTGACAGGAGTAAACAGTCTAGAATAGACTTGTGGCTCATATCCAGTGTATTAGAAAATCAAGTAAGCCAGGTTACTGTGGAAACATCTGTCCTTACTGACCATAAAGTCATTTATCTAGTTATTTACTTATCTGGAAATACTAATAAAAATATAAGAACACGAACACACTGGAAATTAAATAAGGCAATATTGGAAGATGACTTGTTTAAAAAAGAAGTTAAAAATATTATTTTGAGTTGCTGGAACAATGCAAAAAGTTCAAATAAGTATGGTACCAATTGGGAGTACATGAAGTACCTTATAAGGAAGCAAGCTATTGTTAGAGGGAAAATAATAGCACAGTCTAAAAGGACTAGAGAGGAACAAGTAATAAAAGAGATAGTTAATTTGACAAGTATTAATGTAATGAATCAGCAGGACAAACTCAGGTTATTTGAATTACAGTTACAATTAGATGAGATGTATGAATATAAAGCCAAAGGGGCATTTGTAAGGTCTAGAGGAAAACTCCAGGTACTTTTTTAATTTAGAAAAAAGAAATGCTGAGCTGAATTCTGTGTTAAAACTTAATATGAATGGGGAGGTGTCTGAAGATTATGTTAAAATTTCTAATTATATATCAACCTTTTATCAGACGTTATATAGTAAAGAAGATGATGGCAATACAATACTTTTTTTTAGAAAGCATTAAAGCAAATGCTAAATGTATAGATCAGGGTAGTATGATGTCGTGCGACAAAGATATTTCTATAGAAGTTAGATTTGGGATCAGTAAATTAAAAGACAATAAATCTCCCGGTAACGATGGTTTGGTCAGCGAATTTTACAAGGAATTTCAAGAACAATTATCTGAGTTTTTACTATGTGTGTTTAATGAAGCTATAGAACGTGGCGAGTTACCTCCATCGTTATGTCAGGGATTGATTAGTCTGATACCAAAAGCTAATAAGGACACTACCCTAATAGACAATTGGAGACCTATTACATTACTCAATAACGATGTTAAGGTGTTTGCCATTATTTTTGCAGAAAGATTAGATAAATGCTTAGCGCAATTATAGATGATTGTCAATCAGGATTCATGAAGGGCAGACATATAAGTAATAATATTCGTTTGGTCCTAGATTTAATTGATTATAATGAGTATATTGATAGTGAAAGTTTTATATTTTTTGTAGATTTTTATAAAGCATTTGACACCGTTAACCACAAATTTATGTTTGAGAGTTTGGATTTTTTTGGCTTTGGTGATTTCTTTAAAAGGGCCATTTATACTATATATAATGGGTGTAATAGCTCAGTAAAACTTGCAAATGGCACTACCCCCAGATTTCTCTTAGAAAGAGGCTTAAGGCAGGGATGCCCAATATCTCCTTTTTTATTTTTACTTGTAACCCAGACAATGACTCTTTACATTAACAAATATAATTTTCACGGAATCAGGATTTTAGAAAGAGAAATAAAATGCTGTCAATTAGCAGATGATACAACAATATTTGTTAGAGATTCATTAGAAATTACAAATATGATTGATTGTTTGAATGACCTTTCATTGGTCATTGGTCTTCACTGGTTTTAATCAAATGTGAGTTGTTCCCTCTGAAAAATTGTGAACTTCTTGATATTAATGGCATCCCTGTAAAGAATGTTGTTACCTATTTAGGAATCAAAATATGTAAAGATGAAAAGGAAAGGGGACAGCTTAATTTTCAACCTGTGGTTCAAAAAGTTAAAAATCGATTTAATTTATGGTTAATGAGAGACCTGTCAATGAACGGTAGAATTCTTTTATCAAAAACTGAATGTTTATCTCGTCTGCTCTATCCTGCTATTTCACTAGAAGTCCCTAATAACATCATTAAAGAAGTAGATAAAAATCTTTACAATTTCATTTGGAGAAATAGATCTCATACATTAAAAAAGGTACCTTACTAATTTGGTTGGTAAATTGGGAAGGCTTAATGTGCTTGTACTTCAGCACATCAAATGGCAATTTTAAAGAACATAGGATCAAGAATTACTTCCAATATAAAATAAAATTTGGTATTTCATTCCCTAATCTAATCTTTGAAAAGATTGTGTGTTGCTTTTTTCTGTTTGGAAAAAAAAAAAAAAAAAAAAAAAAAAAAAAAAAAAAAAAAAAAAAAACAATGCACACTTTGAATCATAAGATTCCAGTTAGATTAAGTAATTTTCACAAGCAGGTGCTACTCTCATGGATGCTTATATACAAGCATAATTTCTCTCCAAATAAATATATAATTTGGAATAACAGGTATATAATGTTTAAACATAAAACTTTGTTTTTTCAAAAATAGGTAGACAATGGTATTATATTTGTTAAACAGTTATTTAATGAAAATGGGCACCTGTATACCTACATAGAATTTCTTCAAAGGTATAATATTCCAATAATCCCTAAAGAATATTGTATAGTGTTTGATGCTATACCATCCGGACTAAAATGTCTGTTTAAAGGAAATGCGAATAAGGAGACTGTGAGTCTCAGACCTGATGTTGCAATTAACGGAGTTCCTATTAATGATAGAAAATGGAATAATTACTTTATCAGGAAGTTACTAACAGAATACAGCCCAATATCTTCTAAAACATACTGGCATTCTAAATTTGAGTGCATTGACTGGAAATATGCATGGTTGCTGCCTAAAAAATATTGCATAACAAATAAGGTGAGAGAAGTACATTTTAAAATACTCCATCTGGTGTACCCTGTTAAAACTCTTTTTCTTAGATTTCGTACTGATGTAGATGTTATATGTGATTTCTGTGGGACTGAGAAAGAAAATGTTGTGCACTTATTTTGTAACTGCATTTATAGCTAAATGTTTTGGATAGATTTGGAATGTTTCCTTTGTAAATGCCTAGGCATGAAAGTTTACTTTTCTGAAAAAGATGTATTTTTTATTTATTTTAATAGACAAAGATTACCACCAAATGTGGCCTTTATTGTTAATCTTTGTTTGATTATGGGCAAATACCATATACATAAACAGAAATGGGCTAAAGGAAAACCCAACTTTTTGTTATTTCAGATAGATATGAAAAATTATATTGAGTTACTACTTGGGTTGAAAAACAGTAAAGCAAAACGCACTAGGTCTCTTTGTGAAGCTTTTCTGTTATTTATATGATGATCTCATACCTGTTCTTTTTTCTGTTTATTTTTTATTTTCCATTATTTTATATTTGTTTTACCTGTATTATTATTTATATAATACTGTATATTTTCTATTTCTTTTTTTGTAGTTTATATTTGTTCAGTACCTTTATATTATATGTTGGGGAAAAAACAAAACAAAAAAAAAACAATAAGCCTTTATGTTTACTCTTCTAAACTGTTCTACTACAACTCGTCCGGTAGGTGGCAGCAATCGATTAGTTTGACTAGTTTGACTAGTATTTCAGGATTTCACATTTACAGCATCTAGACGAGATCCACTAGTAATGTCTGATCATAAGAAAAAATATTAAAAATCCCGGTTTAAACGTAACATGAACATTTACCAAGTCGGGTCGACATGGTTTGGTCGTGGATAAAGGGTTGATGAAAACTGTTTGCTTGCTGGAACAGACATCCGAAAGGCAACCTCTTGTTCACGGAAGTAGGCATGTTATTGTTTTCATATTTAACTCGTTGTTTCGGTTATGACATTTTTTAAATCTCAGCTGTCCCTTCGACTAATCTCATAACTCAAAGAGAGGCCATTGCGAGTTGTAAGTTAGATCGTGCATTACTGTTTTACTGAGTGTGTTGCCACGTTTGCGAGCTGCAGTATCAAACCAGCTCGCTGTGCATATGCAGCATTTACAAACTTTTAACCATAAAAGGACGAGGAATACCCGTACGAATGGTGTATGACAGTCAGGTCTGTGGACGACAAACAAAACATATCTGCAGACAGTAATGTGGCCATACACGTCAGCTGAATAAACAGGATAATCATTTGATTTACCACCGTCTCTATGATTTTAGGCTGCTTATAACATTTGACCGATAAGTGGCGCTGTAGACAATGCCATACGCCACAATTATTTCTGATAAACTGCGGCAGTTTGTGATTTTATGCGAGTAGGAGATCCAAAAAGAAGGTTTTCGACCAAGGTGTCACTACCAAATGAATCTAAAAGCAGACAGAGTCGTAATGTGAAGTCAACATAATCAAAATGTATATATTTATTAATTGTGGTGGCCCCCCAAACTTATTAGACAGCTTCAGTATTGCTAATGGCGACCCACAGGTTTCGTGTTGATGGGATAACATTTTATGATCAAATGCAGTGTGTTCACATTATTTTGGCATTTCCATACTCACAATATTTCGACTTGTAAAAAGATATCATGGACGAAGAACTCAATTTCAACTTGTGTAGCACCATTCGGCCTCACTTTGGTGGTGTTGTCGTCTACAAAGTTGTTTAGGCGTTATGCGCAGTGTTGCCAGCTGAAGTTACTTGTTGCTAAATGACGCGATGTCATTGCGCGGTGACGTCATTGCGTAATCACGATGCAAAATTGCGTCACTGCATCAAATCTCAGCAAAAACAAACAAAATGTAAATATGTTAATTTAGATTCGTTCATAAAATAATATAAATGCGTAATATAATATACAAATATAAATAACAAATTTTAAATACAACATTGAATTATTTAACACTTTCACATTTTTTAACAATTACAATTTAAGTTTATTCGCTAGTAAAACTACTCATTCTGAACGATTATAGATTTAAGCAGTGTATTAGTACACTGTAAAAACAGTCTGTAAAAATTAGGCAAAATCTGTTAATATGAAGGAATTTTCCATATTGATTTTTCACAGGTTTTTTTTTACCTGCATTTTTAATTACGCGTTGTATTTTGTGTTTTCGGGTTACAGGGTTACAATGGATAACGGATAATGTCCTGGAAAATTACTACCTTACCGTGCACTAACTGATCAACAAACTCAAGTACAAACGCTACTAACAAGGTGTATCATAAATGAACAATTATTATTATTATTAAATTAAACAATTGCTAATAGCAGCCAACTTAATTCATGTGAATTGTGTACTGCTAGGCACCTTTGGTTTCCTCTTTTTGTGTAATTTAGATGGAAAGTGTGTGCCTTTTTATCGTTTGAGTCACTTATCAAAAGTTGCTAAACGTTGCCAAATACTTTTTAAAAATAGCTAAATTTGCTGCTAGGTGCTTTTGGAAGAAAATGTTGCTAGGGTAGTCTGAAAAGTTGCTAAATCTAGCAACAAAATTGCTAAGTTGGCAAGACTGGTTATGCGCGACCGTTGTGCAGCGAAATTTCGCGGGCTATTTCAGTCTGAATCAGCGTTGTCGGAGTAGGCCTATCGCGTGACAACAACAAAATTACTAAAACTTTCGAAAATTAAAACGGGAAAAAATGTATATGTAGTTAATAGAACATAGACCATTTTGCCAACGAAATCTCACAAAAACAAAAATGTTGCTAATGTGACTGCACCTACAGTGGTCTGAAACAAATTGGTGAAGATCTAATAAATGTTTGTAGTTAGAAAAGAGGAAAATCTGGTCAGACAGAAAGCATGGAATAAATCTGATTCAAAATGAACCAACAATATTTCTAGGCTAGGCCTACACAGTGTAGAAGTTTTAATCAGACCTACAGTACGAGTGTAGCATTGAGCTGTTGGTGGCACACATTTGGTGCTCTGCCCCTGAACAATGTTGCCAATTTAGCAATTTTGTTGCTAGATTTAGCAACTTTTCAGACTACCCTAGCAACTTATTTTTTCAAAAAGCACCTAGCAACGAATTTAGCTATTTTTAAAAAGTATTTGGCAACTTTTAGCAACTTTTGTAAAGTGACTCAAATGATAAAAAAGGCACATATTTTCAACTAAATTACACAAAAAGAGGAAACCACTGAACAGCTAGCCAGCCAAGCAGCACATCAACCTGGAGAGAGCTGGAAAAAGATGCCTAACAGTACAAAAATCAAATGTGCATTAAGTTGCTAGTTCCAATTGGTCAATAATAAACGCACATTTATGATACAGCATGTTATTAGCGTGTATATATAATTGTTGTTCAGTTAGGTACACTGTAAGAAAAAATATGTGGAAAAACTGAAAAGGTACTAGTCATTTTCTGCCAGGATGTTGTCCATTAAGTTGTAACCCTGTAACCTTAAAACACAAAATGCAATGTGGAATCCAAAACACCGGTAAAACACCTGTAAAAAAAATAAATACGTATTGTCCCTTCATATAAACATTACATTGTGTCCTATTTTTACAGACATTTGTGTAGCACACTAACTAACTACCAGTACACTGCTTAAAACTATAATGGTTAAGAATGTGCAGTTCTACTAGTTAATAAGAAAATACATCAAAGTTTAACTGTTCGATAATTCAATGGTGCAAAAAAAATCAGATCATAAAGATGTGCTACTTATGTTACTTTTACAAATTAAAAATATTTTATGTTTATAATATTTTTTTGAACAAATAACATTTCAAAAAATATTTTTCGCTGAGATTTGAGTAATATCGATGTGTATTCCACATAAAAAATGCGTTTTGTGTCATGGTTTTGCGATGACGTCATCACGCAATGACATCACAATGTCATTTAGCAACTTTTAGCAACAAATCGATCTGCCCCTGAAAATTAGTTGGCAACACTGCCCCTGAAGAGAGATCGTAGTCATTGTACAATGATTCTTACACAACACACACCACCAGTGGTCAAATCTATAAAGCAGGCACATATAGACCCCCACGTCAATCATTAAACTCCTCAGATTAAGGGATCTTCAATAACACCCTCTTCACAACACGTTTAAGAAAACAACAAAGTAGAAAAACTAGAAAAGCATCAGCTGTGGTAGATCTTATGCAATTGAAACGTCAGTGGCACACTGTGATCCCTGTTTTAGTTCAATAGAGTATGTTACAGTCCGTCCCCTGACACTGTTCCCTTGAAAGCAGTTGTTTGCCGGAGAACACTCCAAAGATCTCTGCCAGGTTGACCATTAACCTGCCTTGATTACAGCTCTTTCCCCTGACCTCACCAGCTCTTCATGTTTCACAGATCCACACGTTTGAGTTCATAGCCCTCAGATGCTCGTGGTGACTCCTGTGTCGAGCTGAAGAAGACCCTTACGTTTCCTTCTTAATCGTTTTAAAGTTGTGCCAACTATGGCGAAGAGTGGATATGGCTACTACCGGACTACTATATTCCTGGCCATGTTTGTGGGCTACACGCTGTATTACTTTAACAGGAAGACGTTCTCTTTCGTGATGCCCTCTGTAATGCAGGAGATCACGCTGGATAAGGATGATCTAGGTGAGCATGTGCAACGAGTGGCCTGTACTTTGTCTTTCCTCTCTGTCGTGTGGCCACACGTGTTTTATAACCTTTCACACATGCATTCATTTGAATTACAGTAAATGAGGATGATAATTTCATTGCGTAATTCTCTGCGTGCAGTGCCTTTTCTGTCCTTGATAAAAATCTTTTTCAATTAAAAAAGGATTATATTTTAGATTTAGCTGATATTGGCAGAAAAGAATGCAAACATTTGAATATACACTACCAGTCATTTTTAATGCATTATTGAACAATGTTTTTAAGTCAGTGTAATAATTTTCCTTTTAGAGGAGACGTATTTGAAACTGTCATTTTTTTTGTTTGTTATTGAAACTTGTGTCATAAACAGATACATATATGTACATTTAATAAAAATCTGTTTAATTTTAACATTTTAAATTCCTTTTTTTGAATTTTGAATTTTTCTATTAAAAACTACTGTTCAAATGTTTGAGGCCAGTAAGATGTTTTTGTAAATAAATTTATATTTTTGTATATGCATTAAATGGAACATAAGTAACAGTAAAGACATTTATAATGTTACAAAAAATTTATATTTCAAATAAATGCTTTTTTAAACTTACGATTCTGTTAATAATACTGAAAAAAAATTACAAATATTATCATATCAACCTCATCCTGAACAGTTTGTTTTTTACTGTCTACTGTCTTCTGCTGTTACCGCTACTGTATATTGCTTTCCACCCTGTAAGCATGTATTAATTGCAAGTGTACTATCTAAACAGGGCACCATGATCACTTCCTCTGGGTGACAGCTATCTGGAACAACTAGAAAAACATCTTATGTCTAATACTGTTTTTTTTGTTTTTTTGTTACTTTTGGGGTTATAGTACAATATGCTCATAACACTTTCACCCTGTTAAGAAACATACCAACTAAAATTCATTAAAAAAAAAATACTATATATAATATATATATGTGTGTGTGTGTGTGTGTGATGTGGTGTGTGTGTGTTATTAAAGCCATATTACTATGAGAGGTTGGTATGTTGCCCGGGATCTACTTTATCAGCACAGTGATTAGTTCATCTTATCACTGAAGTCTTTACAGTCCTTAAGCCAATGCAGAGTAGAGATAAAGAAATGCTCCTTTGCCCTATCTTTGCAAACCCATATGTTCTTGAGTGATCCTTCACTCTCTGCTGAAGTCTAATCAATATTTATTTCATCTTTGTGCACTGCAGGTCTTATCACTAGCAGTCAATCACTGGCCTATGCCATTAGCAAGTTCATAAGCGATGTGCTGTCCGATCAGATGAGCGCACAAATGCTTTTCTCTGTTGGGCTGTTTATGGTTGGTGTCATCAATGTGGTTTTCTCACAGTCCTCGTCGGTGGCAGTGTTCTCAGGCCTGTGGTTTCTGAATGGACTGGGTCAAGGTCTAGGATGGCCACCATGTGCAAAAGTACTACGCAAGGTATGGATCCGATCCTGTAATCCACGGACTTGCATTGCACATTGAAATATACATATATACACTCTTAAAAAACTATGGGTCCATTAAGAACCTTTAACATTCATGGAACCGTTCCATTGCACAGAAGTTTCTTTATAGATTAATAAAATGTTCTTCACACTGAGAAATAAAAAAAATATATTTTAAGAACTCTTCACTATAAGGTTCCTTGGGGATGGTTTTTGAAAATACTACAGTTGAAAAGTTTGGGGCCAATAATATATATATATTTTTTTTTACGATGCTTTTGAAAAAAAAAAGAAGCACATTAACAGAAATTAACTGATTATTTTGTTTAAATAGTGGTTTGAGCCATCTCAGTTTGGGACCTGGTGGGCAGTGCTGTCTTGTAGTATGAATTTGGCTGGGGGTCTTGGGCCCATAATTGCCACACTAATGGCCCAAAGCTACAGCTGGAGGTTCACGCTGTCCATCTCTGGCCTGACCTGTGTGGTCATGTCCATCTTCTGTCTGCTCATCATCCGAAATGAGCCCAGTGAAGTTGGCCTGCCAAATATCGAAGCTGGTGCAAAGAAAGGCAAAGGAGGTATGATGACTTCCCCATCCACATGCACATGCATTTGATATGTATAATTAATTTAACTGAATATCCTGTTTCAGTAGGAAATGCATCACATTAAGGAATGCAAACTGGCAATGTGGTTTCATGTTATCTTCATTTTCCATACTTAGTTGTTTATTATGGCTAGTTTTGCTTATATAGGTCATTGCTGTTCTATGTTATTGTGAAAGCATGCATTAGATAAAAGGTTTCACTTGCTAGTTCTTTGAAGAATGAACTATTGGACCAAAACGGAGTACAAAGGGGTGTGTTTTACTAGGCCTGTGTGTTAATTCATGTTTTGTTTTTTTCCGTCGAAGGTCTAATGGACGCTTGTGTCTGTCCTCCAGCAACAGTTGTACATTTGATCCATCTGGTATCTACCTCTGATTTCAGGCTCCAGCAAAAATGAAAGCACCTTCAATGAGTTCATCTTTTCTCCATATCTGTGGGTGATGTCATTGGGATACCTGGTGGTGTTTGGGGTGAAGACTGCTTACACTGACTGGGGGCAACTTTTCCTTATCCAGGACAAGGGCCAGTCAGCACTAATGGGTATTGTGTGTTGTCTAATGTATTGAGTTTTAAAGGGATAGTTCACCCAAAAATGAAAATTCTGTCATTAATTACTAACCGTAATGTCGTTCCAAACCCGTAAGACCTTCGTTCATCTTCGGAACACAAATTAAGATATTTTTTATGAAATGTGAGAGCTCTCAGACCCTCCCATAGACAGCAACACAACTGTAATGTTCCCAGGTCCAGAAACGTAGTAAGGACATCGGTAAAACAGTCCATTTGACAACAGTGTCTCAACTTCAGTTTTGCAAAGCTATGAGAATACTTTTTGAGTGCAAAGAAAACAAAAATAACATAAATTTTTCAACATTTCTTCTCCCCCGAGTTACGTCTTCCGCCGTTTTGGAGAGTATCACAATGCATACGCACACTTTCCCCTAAGCGTAAACAACGCTGACCATACAGACAGATTAAGTTTTCCGACAAGCATTCTCCCCCGAACGCAAACCACGCTGATACAGCAGAAGAGTACGTTATTTGGCGCGCGCATTCTCCCGTACGTAAAAAACGCTGAGTACGCGATTACGTATTGGCGACACGCATTCTCCCAGTACTTAAACAACGCTGATACGCAGGATTACGTTTTTGCTTTTTTTTCGCGCTCGCATTCTCCCCCGTACGTAACAACGATGATTACGCAGATAAACGTCATGCGTTGCTCTTTCTCCCCCGACGCAAAACAAACGCTGATTACGCAGATTACGTTATTTTGCGCTCGCATTCTCCCCCGTACGTAACAACGCTGATTACGGATTACATTACTGGTGCTCTTTCTCCCCGAACGCAAACAACGCTGATAAGCAGAATTACGTTATTTTGGCACCGCATTCTCCCCGTAAGTAAACAACGCTGAGGTTAGAGATTACGTTCATGCGTGCTTTTCTCCACGTACGTAAACAACGATTGAGTACGCAGATTAGTTTATGGCACGCATTCCCCTCAACCCACCCCCCACCCAACCGAACGCAAACAACGCTGATACCGCAGATACCATATTTTGCGCTCGCTTCTCACCCGTACGAAAAAACGATGATTACGCCAGATTACGTGATTGTGCACGCTTTCCCCTAAGCTTTAAACAACGCTGATTACGCAGATTACATTCATGCGTGCTCTTTCTCCCCCGAACGCAAACAACGCTGATTACACAGATTACGTTATTTTGCGCACGCATTCTCCCCCGTACGTAAACAACGCTGATTACGCAGATTACGTTATTTTGCGCTCGCATTCTCCCCCGTACATAAACGCTGATTACGCAGATTACATTATTTTGCGCTCGCATTCTCCCCCGTATGTAAACAACGTTGATTACGCAGATTACGTTCATGCGTGCTCTTTCTCCACCGAACGCAAACAACGCTGATTACGCAGATTACGTTATTTTGCGCACGCATTCTCCCCCGTACGTAAACAACGCTGATTACGCAGATTACGTTCATGCGTGCTCTTTCTCCACCGAACGCAAACAACGCTGATTACGCAGATTACGTTATTTTGCGCACGCATTCTCCCCCGTACGTAAACAACGCTGATTACGCAGATTACGTTCATGCGTGCTCTTTCTCCACCGAACGCAAACAACGCTGATTACGCAGATTACATTAATGCGCACGTTTTCCCCTGAACGTAAACAACGCTGATTACGCAGATTACGTTCATGCGTGCTCTTTCTCCACCGAACGCTGATTACGCAGATTACGTTATTTTGCGCGCGCATTCTCCCCCAGACGTATACAACGCTGATTACGTCGATTACGCTCTTGGGTACTCTTCAAAATGGCGGAAGACGTAACTCGGGGGAGAAGAATTGTTAAATAAATTATTTTTGTTTTCTTTGCACTCAAAAAGTATTCTCGTAGCTTCGCAAAACTGAAGTTGAGACACTGATGTCAAATGGACTGTTTAACCGATGTCCTTACTACATTTCTGGACTTGGGAACATTACAGTTGCGTTGCTGTCTATGCAGGGTCTGAGAGCTCTCACATTTCATCAAAAATATCTTAATTTGTGTTCCTAAGATGAACGAAGGTCTTACGGGTTTGGAACGACACGAGGGTGAGTAATTAATGACAGAATTTTTATTTTGGGGTGAACTAACCCTTTAAGATTTTTTTAGTATCCACCTTATTTTTAATGTAAGAGCTGGTGTAGCCAATTGTTAACATGAATGTGCAAAGGTTTCTGTGTTGTCTGTTATTTTAGCTGTACAAGCACAGGCCTTTATGCTGCCTAATATTGTAAATTGGTATATCTTATCGTACTTTATTTTAGTTGATATCATAATCATAAACACACTGGTTTGTAGTGCAAGTAGATTTACTGTTTAGTACACACTTTGTTATTCTTCTAGTTTTCAACCTATAGCAGCTTATGAATCAAAAGTTTTGCACATTCCCAGAAAATAGCTTACATTTTTACATATTTTACATATTAGCATTGCACAATAAGGTGAATAGGCCTCTAGTGTGATCTAATGAGGGCCTTAAAGATGTCAATGGCAGCATTTTGCAGTGTGAAGACATTTCAGTTCTAAAAAATTAGTTTATGTTTTCATAATTCCATAGTACAGTGAACTCTTAACTTAAAAAATCAGGCACAATTTCACATTTTATGTTCTCTTTCAGAAATGGTCTGCTAAGGGTGTGATGAGACTTTGGGTCATGGACTGAAATGCATATTGCTGTTGATTTTAACAGGAAGTTCCTTTATGAGTGCCCTGGAGATTGGAGGACTGCTGGGTAGTTTAGCCGCAGGATTTCTGTCAGATAGAGCTGTGGCAAAGGTGCATTTATACCACCAATATATATTTATACAAAATCTTTATACCATTTTCATCAGCAAATCTGTTTATATTCTACCATTCAGAAGTAGGTTGTGTTTTTTTAAAATGTTTTTGAAGAAGTAGTCTCTAATGGTCATAAAAACTAAGGTGGTGCATTTTCTCGTACTCTTTGAATTTCAGCATGGATTGCGTCTGTATGGTAACCCTCGCCATGGGCTCTTGCTCTCCATGATGGCTGGGATGTGTGTCTCCATGTACCTCTTCCGCACTACTGTCACAGCACACAGCTCAAATGTAAGTTCACACTAAAAATGAACAAAACTGGCAGAAAATATTCCACCTGCAGCCCACATCGTGCAATAGCAAATTATATTACTGGGTTTGACTTTAAACTAAACCCTACTGGATGTTTTTTTTTTAACAGACAAACCTGACCCAACAAAGTTTTGCCCAAACTTTCTGTTGCAATACGTCAATGCAGGAAAGAAGACTGTGTTTATGGGTTCTATAATGTACTGGTTTTATTACAATTTACACACAGGTCTGGATTCTATTGCTGGGTGCTGTTTTTGGCTTTTCTTCCTATGGACCTATCGCCTTGTTTGGAGTTCTTGCGAATGAAAGTGCTCCATCGAACTACTGTGGGACCTCTCACGCCATTGTGGCCCTGATGGCAAATGGTGATCATCATCTCAATTTTTTTTACAGCAGCAGTAAAATTGTACTAACCTAATTTTACATTAGTTACATGGAACTTTTCCATTAGTTACATTTTGACTTTTACTCATTTCCAAAGAAAAGTTACATGTTAACCATTTGCCCATTTCGAAAAATACTAATGAGTTTTTTTTGCATTCGTTTTGCTGGCAGTTGGTGGTTTCCTGTCAGGGTTGCCATTTGGAACCATTGCTAAACACTATGGCTGGAGCACAGCATTCTGGGTAGCAGAGATAGCCTGTACTGTCACCACAGTTGGATACTTCCTGCTCCGGAATATCCGCACCAAGATGGGAAGTTTACCCAAGAAGGCCGACTAAACATTAGGAGTATTATTTAAATGTCTTTTAACTAGTTTTTAAGATACGGTATGAAAAATAAAGGGCACAACTTGGCTAGGATTTTACTTTTATGAAATATAATAAATTCGCTGTGGATATCTATTCCCAAGGTATTACACTATTTTAGCGACATATGAAATAGGATACCATGTTGTGTCACTTTCTGCACATCATGTTATTTATTCTGTTAATTTTAAAAATGGATGACAGTATTTTACATTGTTCTGAATCTGCTCACTCAGTGCTTACATTGCACAACTTTGTCTTTTGGTTAAGGCACGTTAAAGCCATTTCTTCACTGGTATTAACATTTTATTGCTATCGAAACAGGTAAAATAAATAAACGTATTTCTTGTACCTCCCATCCATTTTAAAGCTTTAACTGGTCCTCTGTATCTGCAGTACTACAAATTCATAAACGTGTCTACTGAAATGTGACAACGTGTTATGTCACATGAATGTTTAATAGCACAATGAAATGAGTTTAAATAAATAAAAAAGTTAGAGAAACTGATCAAGGTACAGTAGACTTTTCATATTCTGCCGACAGAAGGCGAATGACATGTACATTTAATGAATGTAAAGATGCTAATAAACATGTTTCAAAGAGCATGTATTGTGCATCTTGAGCTGCTCTGTCTTGTATAGATGTTCTGCACATTACAGACTTAAACGGTGTCTATGTACATTATTTACAAATATGTTTGTCACTGTAAATTTTGGATGCAATTTCAAGAAAAATGTTCATAGTTGTCTTTAAGGTAAATCGTTTGAGCTTGAGGAAAACTCTTGTTCATATTCCTTTAAGTTGATGGAAATCCTTATCCCTTTTGTTCTGGACAAGTTTGACTTCAGAGCATCTGGAGATCCTGTCAGGTGAATGACCTCAATGCAAGTCCAGCTCAGGACCCGGGTCCAAATGTTCCGGCTTTCTCTGCTATCTCCAGGGCACTCTTCAAATTTTGGTCAAAAAGCTCACATCTGAAAGAAATTATGATTTATTTATTTTTGTTACACACAGCACCTTTGTGGAAATCGACAAATCGGACTGCATGCAAACCACAAAATTATAACAAACAAAAAAATGACACACCTGATAGGCATTTCTAAAGAGTAGAAAGGATTATTCAGTGCAAAGTCTGAGTAGATCTCATAAATCTTTCTTAGAAGGGCATCAATACCAGACTGTCGAGGGTCAGCCAATACAATGAACTGTATACCTGCAAAATAAAAAAAACAGTTGTCAAAATCACTGGTTTTGGTCAGCACAACATTCTATGACTAAATATAATTTGCCCTAACAACAAGAGAAAAAAAGACCTGTGAGTGTTTGAAAGCAGTGCAGTTTAAACATGTCTGTCTCCAGCATTTCAATGCCAGAGCTGCCAACTTCAGGTGATAATTGTGATCCAATGGCAAACAGCCTTAGAAAAGACAAGAAAATATATATCTAATCATCACAGGTACGATGCAGGTACAACCGTATTTTGTATATTATTCATGATCAGGGGTTTATTAAGAATGTTATGCTTCTGATTATGAGTAATGTATATATTACACTACCACTCAAAAGTTTGTGATCAGTAACCTTTTTCTGTTAAGAAATTAACACTTTTATTTCAGCAAGAACACATTAAAGATCAAAAGGATAGTAAAGAAATTATTGCTACAAAAGATTTTGATTGCAAATAAATGCTGTTCTTTTGAAATTTCTAGAATCAACTAACTCTGAAGAAGAGTATGGTGGTTTTCTAGGAAAAATTTAAGCAGCACAACTGTTTTTAACATTTATAATAATAAGATTTGTTTCTTGAGCAGCAAATCAGCATCATTAGAATGATTTCTGAAGGATCAAGTTGCATTGAAGACTGGAGTAATGACTGCTAGGAAAATTACACTAGTCATATATATATTATAGATATATATATATATACATATATAGTATATTCTATGATATAGTGCTGTCAAACACTTTAATCGCTTCCAAAATATATTGTTACATAAACGGCTATGGTACGTGTATATTAATTGCTATATATAAAATAACACACATGCATGTCTACATTCAGAAAAAACAGGCGATGTTAGTATTAAATATAGTTATTTTTAGAACTTAGAAAATTATAGGATATAAATAGGACATGTAAATATTTTCAAAAACTACTTGTATGTGGTGTATATATATACATAATAATTAAATATGGACACACATATGTTATGCAAACAAAATCTTTTATTTTGGATGAGATTAATCGTTTGACAGTACTAAATAAATAAATTATATATATATACAGTTATTTGCATGTAATAAAAACTGCAGTTGGACAGATTTGATCAATAAAAGTAGCATTGGTGGACCAAAAAGACTTCATTACAAAAAATAAAAGAAATCTTCCGAACTCAAACTTTGGCCTATGCAGTGTTATAATAAATACACTGCCTGTCCCAAAAAAGGTCACCTCTAATATGTTCTTGGATGTCTTTCAAAGAGAGCATTCATTTTCACAAGATGATGAGAGTTTTGAACCACTCTGTAAAGTTGACTCCAGCACATCCTAAAGACTTTCAATAGGGTTAAGGTCAGGACTCTGTGGTGGCCAATTCATACATGAAAATGATATCTCATGCTCACTGAACCACATTTTCACAATTTGGGTCCAATAAATCTTGGCACTGTCATCTTGGAATATAATATACACATGGATTCGTCTTCCAACATGATTGTTTAAGAAATTAAAAGCTACACACTGCATCAGTTAGGGCTAAAAGAACTGTTGCAAAATATACAACATGCCAGAAATATATTAATCACTTCAATAATAGACTCCTCAGTTTTTGCTTATTTAAATCCTAATGGCAACTTTTTATTGATTGATTGATTGGTTTATTGGCCAGTCAGTGTATTTTATGTATGACAATTTAAGTATACAAGAATAAAAACATACCAACATAAGATAAAATAGTTGCGTTGTTCTGTAGAACACAAAAGTGGATGCCTTAACATCTCCTAATGTGTTTCAGTGACTGAGGTACATCATACCTGTTTGAAACAACATTACAGCAATGGGTTAAACTATTGTTTAATGAAATCTACTCACGAATGAAACATTGATGCCAGCATGAGCTTCTCATTGGAGGTGAGACGAGGTCGCCCAAATCTGATGGACACTGGATAGTTGGCAGGATCTTTCAGATATTCCAGGATCTCCTTCCCTTCAGCGCTGTATTTTTACAGTCACATCACCCAGTTCGGGGACAGACCAATGACCCACGGCACACGAAGAAACCATGCGAACGGAGTGCTGAACTGCAGGATGGACCTGTAACTAGGCTGTTTACGATAATTTTTTTGTGCGATATATTGCCCCAGAAATATTTGCGATAAGCGATATTATTGTCATTTTTAAGACCATTTTATGCCACTGAATATACAGTATAATCATAATTTAACAGCATAATAATGCAAGAAGGCCTTACTTCCAAATGACAACAAACTCGAATTTTTAAGAATATTTAGATCATGGAAATACATTTTTCCCTGACCTTCTTTTCTCTGTAAATTAAGGGTGCACACTATTGCTGAAAAACACTATCTCTACTCAGCAGTCAGATGTCCGTATGCACTAGACTTATGCCGGTATTCGGTAATGCGATATATAACGGTAATGAATATGCACAATATTGTTACCGTGAGCACTTCTAAATATCGTGAATAATTATATATTACAAATTATTCAGAATTTTGAATGCATTAAGAATACTTTTCCCATCAAATGGTCAAAATGCACAACACCGCTGTATGCTGAAGACGCGGCGCACTCTGAGTAAACAAGCGGCGGGACGAGAAGCGTTTAGTTAACATTAGTTAATTCATGAGTTAACATAAACTGCCAATGAAAATTTCGAACAGTCATTAAAATCCTTAGGGAATCAAATGAATAACCTCGTTGTTAAAATCGAAGCTTGCACCTGTGTATTTAATGAGCCACATGAACAGACTTAATAATATAAATTAATAATTCTGTAGAAAAATGTAGCTAGTGTCCTGTGACTGTTAATGCATAACTAAGGTTAAATAATGAGGTATAGTGTAACGTGATACATATTGGTTCTATAGTCCCTTTGCACTTTAAGCGGGTAAAACTTTTAGCTTTATAATTTTTCGATTTGATTATTGCATTTAACTGGTCAGTATTTTTGTATAAGAAAAAAAGTTATTAAAACGGTTATACTGATTATGGCAGACTTTTTTTGTAACACTAACTGTCAAACTGATAATAGTATACCGTGATTAAAAAGCATTAGCAATAATCGCACATGAAAATTTGATACTCGGCATATCCATAGTATGACAAGGCACAGATCCCTAAACAAGGTCATATCTGCAGATGAAACTTTTTTTTAAATTTGAACTAGCACCTCACGACTACACCACGTTATGTACGAGAAGCTGCAAAAGACACAAGCGCAAGTGGAATGTAAAAAACACGGTGACATAAATTTTTAAGTAAATATAATGGGCGATAAATTGCGTCACCAAAAATTATTGAGGTAATGTACATATATTGCACAATAAGTCGATATATTGATTATTGCAACATGCCTACCTGAACAGGTATGAATACATGGGATGGTTGCGCACGCGCGCACACACACCCCCCAACCCACAACAAACACAAGCGGAAAGCTGAATGTTTGCAACTACAGCGCGTCAGGAGAGAGTCCACCGGCCTCATCTGACAATCATACACATGAAGATCGACATCGTATTCTATGTCAGCGGGGCGTCATGCGACACATAGCGGAAAAACTATAAACTAACAGCAATAAACTATTATCATACAGCGCATGACCACGCGGCTCTACAAATATTATTCTTAATATCAAAATCATAAGTAAGTCAAGAACTATGCGGAGTTATGTTGGTACGAATAAACACTTTGAGCGTTCGATGGTGGAAAACTTCATTTACGATAATACCCGCCGCAGTGCACGCCAGCTGATGGTGGACGTGACTATTCTATTAATTTCAGAATTTAATGGACAGGGCTTTGCACTATAGTATTAAATAATAATGATAGTGTTTATATCATTAATGTTTAATTTTTCCGTTCAATTCTCATTTATCGTTATTATGATGTAAATTAAAAAAAGATCGAGTAGGCACTGTCACATGGTTGGTACCTGTTACTTTTCTCAACGCTTTCAGGATGGACGAATCACAGTTGTTTCTGATTACATTAACGAATGTGTGACCATTTTAATTTGTAATTCAGTTACCAATATTTAAAGTTATTCCATTTTAATGAACCAGTTTAAAAGACTTAAAATATATCTTCATGCAGCTCAAAGAGAGATTGGGGTTTCTGAGCTCCCAAGACAGACAACAATATTTCTTGGAAAACGGTGATAAGCTACATAACAGAATGCGCATACAGTATTAGAGTAGTTTATTTCTCTATCACTATCAATGTAAAGTGTAAAAAAATATATTAATAACATTATGGTAATCATACCTTCTAATTAATATCATTTTCTTGCATCAAGAATGTAAAAATTTTGAAAGGTCCTGTTTTGAACGAAAAACACGATAGGGGTTCGAAGCAATGGCCTAGGAAAAGTTTATCTTTGAGGTCCGGAGAAATAAGACAACGGAACACATTTCTCATCCTCCTGACCCCCTGTATGTCATGCTCGGGTCCCCAAAATGAGAGACAAACTCACCAACCAGGTATTTTATGAGTAATGCCTATACTTTCAACAGAAAAGTTTACTTAGGGAATAATACTAATAATTAGTTGTTAGAATGCTTTATATGAGACTAATCTCATGTCTCATACATTGCTATCATACATCATTACAGATGTAGACATTGATTTACGACAAACAACCTTTTCCCTAACTGTGCGTAAAATACGTTAAGGATATTTGCCTTCAAGCATTACCAACACCAGGATTAGTAAGGTCTTTATTATACATTCTTCTGTTTGCAATAGTATTTGCTACAGACTGCCTTGAATGGTGAATAAACGCGATGAAACCCGTCATTGTCTTTACTGGCAGAGGGAGGTCAGGGGTCAAATACTGATGGATGTGGTCAGCTGTTTGTCTTATGATTGCACACATCTGCTTCAAACCACAGGATGTGTGCCATCCAGCCTAAGCTTTGACTGAGTTACAGTTCCCTTTCAGTCGCGCATCGGAGTCACGTCGGTGGGACCGACGAAATTGGGATATCAGCTTCGATAGACCATATAACCCTTAGAATGTAAACTAATGAGAAAATCACTTGGCACTGCAATTATGCACCAGCTGCGTGATCACAGCGGGAGTAAATAAGGCAGCAGGTGAAATGCAACCAGATTTTCGCTTCGGAAAGCCGAGTGAAACATCGTCTCCTCTATACTAGTTCCGCGAACTACGAATTCGCCGCCTTGAAGTTTCTGTGTTGGCGAGAAACGAAGACTTCAGCGGTGGCGTTCCAGGTGTCGAGTGGGTGGTGAGGCACGTAGGCTGCATCTCCTGTTCGGTGGCAACGCGGCCATCTCCATGGCGCCTCAAGGCACTAAAGAGCATTTACCTAAAGAGCAAATTTACTTTAAAGAAGCTCCATGGGTGGTACTTTATAAAGACGACAGAGCCTTCTAAGTGATGCCGTTTCACCGTGCATTTCTGGGTGCGGTCGTACTGGCACCGGGTGATGGTCAAGATCGCTGCCTAACGTTGTATGCGGCAGCAAGCACGCTGAGGTGGCCTTGTGGATGAGTCTGTTCTATTGCGGGAAGATGACCATATCGGAGCTGGAACAGGCTCAGCTACCGCAGGGGGCGGAGTACCGTTGCCGCTGCACGTCTGGGGTGTTCTGGCGGACAGACGGAACCACTGCCAGCAGTAGCAGCGGGTGTTTGTGAGGCGTTACACACGTCGATTGGCAAACCCCAAAGGGAACCAACCCTCTGGGGACCATCTCTCCTCTTTCTCCTCCGATCCAGTTGAGCAACCCACGGAACGTGCTGGGCCCTCTTTAAAGGGTGTACCAGCGGTATCCAGTGGACCTCCCCACAACCAGATGTCGATCTCAGCATTGGAGGGAGAGCTGTCCGATGAAGATTCGGCCACGCTGCCGCCCTCCAGGACGGTGGCAAAGCCTTAGCGGATCTGGAGAGGGACAGATGCTTTCAAGGGCCGCAAAAAGGGTGGGTAGGTGGAAACACCACCGTGTTCCCGAGCATAAAGGCTGGATAGATTGTTCTCGGGGTGTCCTCTTGCGCCGCTGGTTCGCATTTAACGGACGGTGCATGACGAGCTAAACAGGTCATGGACGGCACCTTTTACAGCCAGAAACGGCGGCGGGCTACTCCTCCCTCACCACCAGTGACGGCGGCATGCAGCGAAAGGATATTCGGTGATCCCCCGGTGGAGCAGGACGGGGGCGGTTCCTGGTATTAGGATGCCAAATTGTGTCCTAAGTCGCCTCCTCCTAGCGGCGGAGGACCGGTGCCTTTGACGGCTTCGGGGAAGCTGCTTCAGACTACCCCAAAACGCCATGGCCCATTACTGCAGGTTATTCAGGCTAAGGCACTGAGGGACCTGCGCGAGGGTGGTTATGATCCGGAAGTTCTGAAAGAGCTCAGAATCGCCACTGACCTCGCGCTCCGAGCGACGAAGTTCACCGCGAGTTCTCTGAGTCGTGCGATGTCCATGCTTGTGGTCCAGGAGTGCCATCTCTGGCTGTGGCAGACATGAGGGACACCGACAAGGTTCGGTTCCTCAATTCCCCTGTGTTCCAGACTGGCCTCTTTGGCGATGCAGTCGAGAGCTTTGCCCAGCAGTTATCGGCTGCCCAGAAGCAGACTGAGGCAATATGACACATCCTGCCCCGGCGGGCAGCTACTGCCTCCACCCATCTGCCGGCTGCAGCTCCCCAGCCTGCTCGTCGCCGAGGGCGGTCGCCCCACCGTATTCCCCGCGCACACAGCACATGCAGCCATACGGCCGTTGTAGAGCAGGGAAGGGGTGGGCCACCAAGCCTGTCCAGGCCCCCAGTGTCAAACGTGCGGCAAGCAGAGAACAAGCCGGCGGAGGACAGGGCGAACAGAGTGGAGGGATATGCTATTCGGGAGATGGTGAACAGCACCACTCCGTCCGGAGGAGGGCGGGTGGAGACTCTTTTGTTTCATGCTTTCCCGCGTGGGCTAACGGGCACGACGGTACCCAAATTCTCGACCCAAAGAGCAGTTTCCTTTATCATCTGGGTCTCAGCGAGGGCAACGGAGAGTTGAGGACAGACAACGCAGGAACCACTCATCTTCCTCTCTCGCCAGCAGGCAGCAGCGGGCAATTTGAGAGTGTCATCAAAGGCCCTACTCACTCACCCTCTGCCAACCCGTGGAACCAGGTGAGCCTTGCC
Organism: Sinocyclocheilus anophthalmus; assembly: GCA_018155175.1. Taxonomy (NCBI): domain Eukaryota; kingdom Metazoa; phylum Chordata; class Actinopteri; order Cypriniformes; family Cyprinidae; genus Sinocyclocheilus; species Sinocyclocheilus anophthalmus. Next base: position 762,596 of record JADLZN010001098.1, on the reverse strand, counting down.
CTACACACTCTCACCCCTCTCCGGCCCATTCACAAGCCGCCCGAGTTGGGTTGGGTTCCCCTGTGTTCCACCTCACTGCACTGCGGGTACGGATTGGGTTCTGATGGCCCCGCTTGTATGGTTTTTGGCGCTTGGTCAGCGCTTAACGAGCCAGTCTCGCGGGCTTCGGCGGACCATCAGCCGGTTATGAGATGTCGTTTCGACGATGGACCCTGTTCTGCGGGCAGATGATCGCAGTCTAGGCGCAAGCATGTGCGAGAGATCAGGTCCCTACGGCCGATATGAGGACGGTTTTTACAGCCCTACTTCATGTACCAAGAAAGGTGGTGGTTACGGCAATCTGGTCGGAGTTTTGAACCAGGGCCTCATTGGTACGTTCAATGATGACGCAAAACGCATTTCGCGGTGCGTCGTCCCGAGATTGTTTGCAGCGGATCGAACTGAAGGACGCGACCCGGTTCATCGGTGATTCGACCATTCTGCGGTTTGCGTTCGAAGGATAGGAAGCAGTACAAGGTCCTGCCCTTCTGGCTGTCCCTGTCTCCCCGTGTCTTTACTGACGGTCGTGGAGGCAGTTCTTGTTCCCTTCAGAGAGCAGGGTGTTCGCGTTCTCAACTATCTTGACGATTGGCTTATACTAACACATTCTCGGGATCAGTTGTGCGAGCACAGAGATTTGTTGCTTTCACACCTCAGCCTGTTGGGCTTTTGGGTCAACTGGGAAAAGAGCAAACTCGCCCGACGCAGAGGATCTCTTTTCTCGGTATGAAGTTGGACTCAGTCGAACAGGGGGGGGGGGCGGGAAACAGCGCGCTCACAGAGAACGTGCACCGACAGTGGCAGCTTGACTTGAATACGTTCAAGGGCAGGAAAGCGGACCAATGATAATTTTCAAGAGGCTCCTGGGCATAGGCGGCTGCCAGCGGCAATACACGTACGCTATGTTAAATATGGAGGGGGACCGCTACAGCCACTGGCTTTAGGCCGCAGTCCCGAGGTGGGCGTGAAGCGCGGCATCACAGGGGCAAGTTAAACCGGCACTGTCGCCAAACCTTAACCCCGTGGTCACGATCTTGCGTTACTGGGCCGGGGTGCCAGAGAGAAGATCCCAGGCAATATGGGGTCTACACGGATGCCTCACCACGGGGGGGGACAGTACAATGGGACGCAGTCTCAGGGGTTGGACGGGCACGCAGCTGCACGGCTCATCACAATTGCCTAGAGTTGTGGCAGGGCGCCTTGCCGTGAACGCTAAAAGGGCACTAAGAGACAGCACGTACTGGTCCGAAAGGAAAAAAACAGGCGAGTTTGCGGGATATACATAAATACCGACAGGCTGGTTGTGCTCCTGTAGCATCGTCGCTAATCACCGTCCACCTCATCCTTTGACAGAAGTCGGAAGGTTCTGAGGCACTTCGTCAGTTCAAATTCCGGGCCTGCAGAACCGTGCAGCCGATGAGCTGTCACGAGCTGAGCTCCCCGGAGAGTGGAGACTCTATCCCCAGATGGTCCAGCTGGTTTGGGGATGTTTCGGAGCCCCTCAGGTAGACCTGTTTGCTTCTCCAGCAACCTCTCACGGCAGTTGTTCTACTACCGACGAAGGGAACACTCGGAACAGACGCACTGGAACAAATGGAGCAGGGCTACGCAAGAGAGTTTCCCACAGTGAGCTTCCTCCGCACAGACCCAACGGAAGGCAAAAAATTCAGCCGACCCGCAGCGGACGAGGCCCAGCCAAGTCTTGCTAGTGGCGACCAACGATAGGGCCCACTCGACCGAAGCCCCATGTCGATTCCCACCAGCAGATAGAGGCTCCGCGCACACAGACACCCTTGGCCAATTTCCTTGAGGAAGGATTTACTGACTCAGACACGGGGCACTTGTGGCACCCATGTCCAGACCTCTGGATACTTCATGTCTGGTCCCTGGATGGGATGCTGAGGTTCTAGGTGACCTAACCCAGGAGGTAGTTGACACCATCACCTCGGCAAGAACACTGCCTATGAGACACGCTTATGCCTTGAAGTCGAACCTGTTCGTCGAGTGGTGTTCTTCCTGCAGAGAACGAACACGGCAGATGCCCAATTGTGGTCGTGCTTTCTTTCGCAGCAGGTCGGAGCGAAGGCTGTATCCTCCACCCTCAAAGTCAGGTTGCTGCAATTGTACTGATACCATGGATCCGGTGAATGGGAAGTCGGTAGGGAAGCATGATCTGGTCATCGGGTTCCTTAGGGGGGTGATAAGGTTAAATCCTCCCGGGCTCTCCTCTATACCCTCTTGGGACCTGTTTCTAGTGCCAAAATCACTACAGCAGGGCCCATTCGAGCCTCTGCATTCAGTTGAGCTAAAGTTTCTTTCATTGAAAACTCTGCTCCTGCTGGCACTGGCCTCCATCAAGAGAGTAGGGAACCTGCACGCATTTTCGGTCAACGATATGTGCCTAGAGTTCGGGCCGGCTGAATCCCAGGTAACCCTGAGGCCCCGGCCAGGCTACATGCCCAAGGTTCCCGCTACTCCCTTCAAGGATCAGATGGTGAACCTCCAAGCGCTGCCCTCAGAGAAAGCAGACCCAGCCCTAGTTTTGCGCTGTCCGGTCCGAGCAATAAGTGCTACGTAGACGGGACCAAAAAACATTCATTACCTAGACCAGCTCTTTGTCGGTTAGGAGGCCGCGCAGAGGGGGAATGCCATCTCTAGCAGAGGATGGCCACTGGATTGTGGATGCCATCAACTGGCTATCAGGCACAGGGGTGCCTGCCCATTCAGGTGCGAAGTCAGTAACTAGAAGTGTTGCATCCTCTGACAGAATTGTCAGGGAGTGTGGGCTGGGTCGACCCCCAACACATTCGACTAGATTCTAGTAGCCTCCGTGTGCGAGCGGTATCTCGTGTTCTCACCTCAACGGGTCAGTGGCACGAGAGGTACGGTTCGTGTAGGCATGCTAAAACGATCAGTAGTGTCTACAGTAGACCTGTTGAGATCTCCGTCCACCCGCGCAGCAGACCGACTGCTGGAAATCCCGGCGCCGGGACTTGCACGATGAATTGCGGGAACCGTGAAGGCTGGTTCCATATGAGACCTAAGCGGTTATTCTGGTTATAGCCCGGTATAGCCATAAAGAAGTGTTTCCCGGAGACTTCGCCTTTCCAAGAGCGTGAAAATCATACAGTTTCCAAACATAAACGGATGCTATATGTGTATTCCTTCCGAAAAATCCTTCGGGAAGGATGGCGCTTCCGCAGCGTCCCTGTTCCAAGTGAAGCGGGTACGTTTCCCAGTGTTATCCAATCTCATCAGTAAGGTAATGCTTGAAACAATGGTGAGTGATATTACTTGTCCGAGCCCCAGCTAAACCGATAGGGTGGCACAGGGGCTCGCACCGGGGCAATGGAAGGGGCAGAACATGGCGCTTTGGTAGGGATTGCCTTCGTTGGTCACTCGAAGCGACTCGGATGAAAGACTGAAAGGGACCGTCTCTGTTACGTATGGCAACCTGTTCCGATGGAGGGAAAAGGGACGTCAGTTCCGTCGCCACGGTTTGCTTTAACAACCGCTATGAGCAGGCGGGCGTCAACGGCTTGCTCCTCAGCGAAAACGGTATGCATTGACCTCTTATACGTCTAAGGCATATTATAATCACGCTGTGATCAGCGGCAGCTGGAATGCGATCATCGCATGCCAATGTGCATTGGCACATTTAGTTTACACTCGAAGTGGATTAGTCTCTCTAAGCGAGATCCCAATTCAACGGTCACCGACGTGACGTCTCCGTTCCATCCTTCAAGGAACGAGGGTTACATACATAACCGAGACGTTCACTGCGTACGTATCAGCTCCTTTTAAGATAGAGATTAAAAAAAATACATATAATATTTATATCTTCGTATGAAAATTTATAAATGTTAATTGCGTACCGTCTTCAGTGAGTAAAATTGATAGTAAAGACATTTATAAATGTTGCAAAAGATTTCCATTTTAAATAAATGCTTTACTTCTGAACTTTCTATTCATCAAAAACTCCTTAATTTATCAGTCCACAAAAATGAGCAGCACAACTGTTGCTAATAATAAGAAATGTTACTTGATCACCAAATCAGCATATTAGAATGATTTCTCAAGGATCGTGTGAGGTGACACTGCATGTAGAGTGTTGAATGTAGTTATGTGAACGTAAAAACTTCACAATTTTATTGTTTAACTGTATTTTTGATCAAACAAATACAGCTGTGGTAAGCATAAGATACATTTTGTTTATAAAAATCTTGCAGAAATCAAACTTTTGCTGTATATAACTAGATTTTCTTAAAGAAAATGAGAGTAATGCCCATTCAAAAGTCACTATACTATAAAATTGCTATACATTACAGCTATGACATGTTTTTTTGAGTGTTTGTAGGTGGTTCCTTACTGGCCCAAATGAAAAGAACACTATTTCCATAAGTCTGGTAAGTCTACTTACAAAAAATATCAGCACACATCTCCTCAATGTCCTAAAAAATGTATGTCTAATAAGATCCATCATAACAGTCTGGAAAATTTTTGATTAGTTTTGGGGGGTTGTTTTATAAGCATTTTCACGAGGAGTCATTCTGACTCCTAAACTACATAAACTATGTAAGAGAGACAACACAAAGCTCAGAACATAACAGCTTCTGCTGTTCTGCTATTAATACTCTGTCCTGTTTTAGTGTGACCCGCCTTTATAGAGAAAGACTCGCTGTCCAACAGACAAGCAGATCCCCAATGAGCAAAGCCACTAACTTTAGTTTTACTATCCGGAGCTCGTGCTTAGAAAGTGACTCACATGCATAAAAGTCAAACAAGTGCAGAAAATGCTCTATAATTCTCTCTTGGCAGTCATTTTTTCCTTCTTCCCCCTCTCTCTACTCCTCCTTCCCTCCCTCCATGAGAAACAACAAAACTAGCTACTGGTGTTTATGGGTCTTGCTAATGAATCCACTCTTAAGTGATCATTAAAGCCTTACGTTTGCGTAACGTGAGATGTAGAGACTTCTGAAGCTGAGAGGAAGTTTGGGAAGGGGGGGTGTCTGCACTGAGACTGATCCAGAATCAGATTTATGGAAGGCAGCTGTTGAGGGTTTGACAGACAGACATATCGGAGCACTGCTGCGTAACACAAGCAGATTCGAGTCTGCAGAGGAGTGTGTCAGATCACACTAAAACAGCAAGGGTAAGTCACACTTTTAAGTTATAACTCTTATTATTTTATTCAAGTTGGATTTTTGACTTGATTTTTTAATATCAGTCTTGTTTCTCATGCCTAATAATGTTTATATGAACAGAAAATATGGAATAACTGGAGGCATAAATTAATGTAAACCTGATTATAATCACATTGATTAAACTCTGTTCATTGTTGTTTGGTAAATTATATAATCGTTTACTCATTAATGTAATCCAAATAAATTATCAAAAATGCCCACATATCCAATAAAAATACAACTTTTAATGTATTTTAATCCCTTTTTCATGTTGTTCAAATATTACCATGAGCCACTGAAATTAAGAAATAGTCACACTTCTGAGGCCGAACATATGATCTCAGTCATATTTTTTGCACTCTGATCATTATTTCAAACACTTGGTTGCTTTTCCTTTTTAAAATGAGAGCACGATCCTGGGATCTATTTTTAGAGGGCCGAGGCATTACGGCGAGCTGGAGTTATGCAGACGGCAAGATTAGACGGAGTGGGGAGAGCTTCATACAGCTTGTTATGTTTGCCCACAGCCTCTCTCCACAAGCTCTTATCTGGGCTCCTCAGAGAACTGGTTTTCCCACCTCATAACTGTTTATCCTCCAGCAGAACTCCACAGAAACGGAGCAATATCACGCCCGCTCAGTCTTCCTGGGTCCTCTTGATATTTGATCAGGTCCAGCTTTGACACCACGAGGATTTCAGAATCTCTGTTAAAAACAAAGTCAGACCCCGGTGGCTTGGAAAGACGGTGTTCTGCTGTAATTCCAATCCGAGACTGGAAACAGTGAAAGAGCATCAGTAGGGTGGGTTCATGGAAAAAAGTCCTGAGAGAGAAAGAGAGAGGCTGTCTGTGAGCAACTTGTGGAGTCAAGATGTTTACTTTCTTGTACGACTTTAATGATCCTCTGCAGCCATTGATATCGTATGAATGTTTAATTACTGGCTGGTAATTATGTTTTAAAAGGGATTAGAAAGGAATGGGAATTGGATCATGTAGCTCCAAACCCAAGGAATGTTTGGATGAGTTGCTGGGGAGACACGAAGGCTGGGTTTCAGTTTTTCCTTCATCTGACAATGGCATGTTCACTCAGGATTTGATTCTGAAATGAAAGTGAATGTTGTACTACATACAGCACTCTGTTGACAAAAAAAAAACATCTCAGATATCTCTGTTTTGACAGAAAACAGCAAATATAATGAGATTTACATTTTATCAAGAAAATGTGAGGCTGGTTACTAGGATTTTTTTAAATGGTTGAAGATGTTTTGAGTGGTGTTAAGCACATTGCTACACCACTGTTTGAAAGTTTGGGGTCAGCAATACAGCAATGATGCATTAAACTAATCAAAAGTGGCACTAAAACACCAATATATTGACAGCAGAGTTCTATTCAACAAAAATGATGTACGTTCTGAAAACTGCTGTTCACCAAAAACCCTGAGAAATCCACAAACATTTGAAGCATCACAACTGTTTTACCGTTGGTTTTTTTTGAGCAGCAAATCAGCATATTAGAATGACTTCTGAAGGGTCATGTGACTCTAAAGGATGGAAGTAAGAGGCTGAAAAATTCAGTTTGCATCACCGGAAACTATTACACGTTCTCTTTGGAAAAAAAAGTGTTTTACTTGCTACCATAGTTTACAGTATATATGTACATTATGTACCGTTTGTGATCAACGAAATCAGCCATGGTGAGCATAAGAGAATGGTACGAAGCTTTACCATCCTCAAAACTTTTGAAGGGTAGTGTAGTGGTTGCTAGGGGTTTCCGGGTAATTAGAATAATAATTTAGCAACTAGCAGACTAAGCTACTTAGCATACTGAAAGGAACACTCCACATAGTTTTCAAAATAGACCATTTCCAACCCCCTGAGTTAAACAGTGAGTTTTACTGTTTTCTAATCCTTCAGCCGATCTCTCGTCCTTGGCGGTAGCACTTTTAGCGTAGCTTAGCATAGATCATTGAATCTGATTAGACCGTTATCATCTCGCTCAAAAATGACCAAAGAGGTTTTATATTTTCTATTCACCCTTATATAATCAAGGAACTTGCTGTTTACCATAGGGAGCAGGCGCAATGATATTACGCAGCCGCCGAAAATAGTCCCAGCACGATCCTGTGCTAAGCAGGTGGTCAATTGATTATGGTGATGGATTAGCTATTTTCAGGCCTGCGTATATAATGGGCCGCCACCTGGTACGGCGAAGCAAATTCCTTGATTCGCCGGGAAGGAGGTATAGTTCCTAGCCCTATGGCTAGAAAATCGACAACTTTCTTTTCGTCGAGTCGTACACGACTTGTAACTAAGAAGAGTCAATTTAATAGGAACAATAGGAGAACTCTGTGTAGTTTGACGAGTGCGAACGTGAATCAGATTCAATTGATCTCATGCTAAAGCAAAGCCAAAAGTGTAACGACAGACCACGAGATCGGCCTCGAATGGATTCGAAGACGGTTAACTCAACGTTTAATTATGGAGTTGGAAAATGAGAACATTTCAAAAAATCGTGGAGTGTTCCTAAAGACTTTTACCCCTTAGTTAATGTCTGAAGGCCGTATTTCTTCATAGGTTTCCCTTTATGTGTGTTCCCCATTCTTGGTACCCTTAGAATAAGAAACACATTCACTATAACTAAGGCGTCCCTCAATAATGCTAATTTTCTGCTATTAATGGTGTAAGATAGTTGTGAAGTCCTAGGTATGGGGTCGATTACAGGGATTAAATATGGTCATGCAGAATAGCCGAATAATTGTTTATAGTACAATAAACAGCTTATATTCCAGTATATGCACTGATAATATAACATGTTCGGTAGTGAGAAGGTTCTTAAAAAAAAGTGTAACAATTGTTACAAATCAGCTCATGGAACTATGAATAACTTTTACCTAATCGTTATAATTAATATGAATATTTTAGATCCGATGTAGAATTTAGCTGACCTCTCAGGTGTCAACTGTTTGTCAATTATAAGAACGTAATTACTGGTTAAGGGGAACTAATCCTGACTGACAATTTACAAAAAGTGCGTAGCTATTAAAATCTGCATTGATAAGGACTCCGTTAGAGGAATAATAACACGTCCAAGGGGATACGAGTATAAGGTTTATTAAACTTACATAACCGCACTTAAAACTAGTATAAACATAACATCACACATAAACATGTCTAACATCTAATAAACACATAAAACACACACACAGTTTGTATATGAAAGGGTTAAAGCTTAACTCAGTACCGAGAAGAGAAATAAGGAATGAAATTATAGAAACATTTGCATATTCAGCAGATCTAAACCTAAGGGATACGTCAGATTCTTAGTTCAAAAACACCTTTGTAAAAAGGTGCAAATGATACCTCATGTATCAATTGATAAGACTAAGTTTGATACTTGCATGTCTCTTCTGTCTGAAAGAAAGGCTTGATGCAATCTGGAAGTCTCAGTGATCCTTGCTGAAGTTGGTCGAAAGAACCAGTTTTGAGTCAGAGAATCTTGATTAATGGAAGGTCGAGCGCCCGCAGCGGCACGTAACTTAGGAGTCTGGTAGCGGTTGGAATCAACATCTCTATCGAAGCCTAACAGACCACCGACGGGGCGCGGTCACATAAGTACGCCTTTCAAGTCTGCAAAGATTCACCTCTCAAGATGGGATTGCCAAGAGAAGCGGAATTCCCAAGTAGGGACGTCTGAGATATGGGCGTTTTCTGGCCCTGGTTTGAAAGCATGGTATTTGCATATGGAATGATCAAAAGTACTAAAGACTTTAGAACACGAATATGTTGCGTATGTAAACATCCATAACACTCAATAGATCATCGAATACTAATCATAGATACTAAACATGGTGTGGGGAATATATGTAAGTGAAAGAGTAGTATCGAATCATAAGCCTGCCTAAAACAGTACACTCTCAAAGACCAAATACACACGACAATCATATACACAATGGACCTGAAGGATTACACTGTCATTCACGAACGGTTTTCTATGAATTACTTAAGTAGAAAAGTCAATTCTTCCGAGCTGCAGTGTGCCTCTTGCTGGAAAGCAGTGAGCGTCTTGTCAATGCCTTAGATCGTAAATGTATTGGTGCAGTGTGCTTGGAACCAGATGGCCTTTTCGGCTCCTGGGGTGTACAGCGTATTGTTAATCTAGCAACAATAATATATATTGTGTGTTTGAGGGTCCAAGACGCTACACAATGATTTGTGTTGATAAAGTGGATCGGATCCAACTGCAATGCATAACTACAATGATGTGACATACTTGCTCGATAAGCATACTTTAAGCTCAGAATTAAAATGAATTTTCATTTAATCTAGAAAAAACCTCCACACACACACACCAAACACAACTGCTTCTCTGCTATTTAAAACTTTCTTACCAAATCAAAAGTAATGGGGTACAAACAACTTACATGAACAAAACACGGGTGCAACGTCATAAGTTCTAAGGAAGCAATTTGACTAATGAAAGGCAAAGGTTAGTTCAGGCTGAAATCTGTGTACTTTCATGAATTGTAGTTTTAATGGTAGTTGAACACAAATCTGTCATTCTAGAGGTGCGTGAGCGTACCTCAACACCAACAGTGAGTTTGGGGCTGGCTCCAGTCAAGAGTACATCACTGATCGGCATCTACGGCTGCTGGAGGAAAAGCTGCCTCTATCTGTTGTTCTGCTTCCCTTATCATTCTGGTGGTGAACTTGCCCTTAACGATCTAGGATCCTGCGAGTCATGGGTGCAATACGGTGAGAAGAACTGTCCCTTAAAGGACTTCAGATCAGTATGGAATACATTTTTAATAGAAATATGAATCCACATTTAGATTTTGCCTGGTTGAGCCACTTATCTCAGGTGTGCCACTGCATGCGGGCAATGAAGTCAACTGATGCTGAGAAACAATCTGTGTTGTGCGATGTTGCAGGAAGGCGGGGATTACCTGCAGGTCAATGAAGATGACTGAGACTGGAGGGAGAATGAATTTTTTGTTACTGTCCTATGCCCAGGAAATTGACTCCAGAGAGGTAAGAGCTATTTTTTACACTTACAAACAGGATAAAGAGCATGATTTAGTTGCCCATTTTGTCATTCTCCTAGCAGTACAGATTAGCTCTTCTGGGCACTCCTCATGACAAAACGACATCAATGATCGCAATGCCCATGGTGAGCAACAGGAAGTGTGTCTGTAGGTTATGAGATAACAAAACACTTATGGCTGATTACCTGATTTGCACTCCTCTCAGTGTTATGTATTGCAGTATTAGTTTTGCGTCCAAAAATAAAACTACAGAGCTTTGATCATAACAATAAGCAGTTTAATATATCAGTCACATTCATGTTTTCTTTTGTTACAGTGGTTTTTGATTAATCCTCTCCTGTTCCCCATTCTGTTAGTCATCATCCTCTGTGTATTTAAACCCCGAGTTATCTTCTGTTTCTTTGTCTTGTGTTGAAGTTATGTTAATTTTGTTGTGGTAGTGCTCTTTCATTTTCTTAGTGTGTTTATTGCTCATTCCGCATCGTGTGTCTTTCCCTTTTGGATTACCACTGCAACGCCTGACAATCATCATACATCATACATGTTATAAAGAACTCTCTGATTTACATTACAGCCAAAATTTCATCGTACTTTTTGCCTATATAAATAACAGCAACGCACTGTTCCATTGTGTTGCGGCTTGTTTTCTTTGTGTTGTGGCTTGTTTCCGTTGTGTTGTGACTTGTATCTGTTGTGTTGTGGCTTGTTTCCTTTGTGTTGTGCTAATTTTGATGTTGTGGCTTGTTTCCGTTGCATTGCGGCTTGTTTCTGTTGTGTTGCGACTTGTTTCTGTTGTGTTGTGCTAATTTTGCTGTGTTGCAGCTTGTTTCCATTGTGTTGCGGCTTGTTTCCGTTGTGTTGTGCAGATTCGAATTGTCTTGGTTGCGGCTTGTTTCGTGGGTTGCGCTTGTTTCCGTTGGGTTAGGTCTGTTTACGTGTGTTGAGGCGGTTCCGTGTGGTATGTTGTTTCGTGGTGTCTGCGGCTGTTGTGGTGGCTGTGAGAATTTATTGTGTTGAGGGCTTTTTATGTTGTGCGTGCTGAGTTCATTGTGTTGCGGCTGTTTCAGTTGTGTTGAGCTGTTCCGTTGGTGCGACTGTTTATGTGTGTGTGCTAATTCAGTTGTGTTGCATCGGTTCGTTGTGTGGCTTGTTTCTTTTGTGTTGAGTGCTAATTTTGATGTTGTGGTTGGTTCAGTTTGCTATTGCAGGCTTGTTTTGGTTTCGACTTGTTTACGGTTGTGTTGCGGCGTGTCTCCGTTGGTTGCGTCTGTTTTCGTGCTTGCGGTGTTCCGTTTGTTGCGACTTGTTTCTTGTGTTGCGGATTGTTTCTGTTGTGCGTTGCGGATCATGCTGTTGGGCTGTTCTGTTGGGTGTGCAGACTGGGCCACTGTGGGTTCCTTAATCTTCCATACTATTATTTAATATGTCAGGCTTTACAGGGTTAATCAAATGGGTCACACAGAAAATGCATGAGCTAAGAGCCCAGCGGAAACATAAAACTGAACAACTGGATATGAAAGTGAAACTGGAAATTTTATGAGAATAAATATAGTCTGTTTTATCAATATTCTGTTTGAATATATATATTCTCTCCTCATTTATTTCTATTCTCAATAGGTCCCAGTCAGGCCGAGGGTTTTGGCCAACACTTTAATATCAGTTCCAACCATGATGAAAATTTATTTTATGCAGATGTAAATGGAGCCGTTGTGGGAAAAGGCAAGCTCCGTGTAACAGGTGAGCTTAGAAATAGACCTGCATTAAAAAAAAGAAAAGGAAATGCTCTGTTGTATTATTAGTGCTGTTATAGTGTTAGGAAGTACATTGTTTACAATGTTGCACTTTACTGTGTTCAAATATTAATGCAAAAAGATTTAAGAAAAATATGAAGAGAATAGTAAGTATATTCTAACATATGAAACAGCCCCATTAATTAACTGGTTAAATACTGAGATTTTGTAAACAACAGATCCAGCCATAACAACACATGCCTGGTATCCCATGATGCACAATGGCTTTACACACTAGATTAAATATTAATACTTTATCTAAACTAGCCTAGAGCTATTTTGATTTTTGTAATGCATAGATGAATCTCATACCTGTCAACAGCGTTTTTATTCAATCATATTTCGCCCCAAAAAGAACACATAATATTTTTTTAAAGAATGAAGCCTGTATGTTCAGGACTGTTTGGGTATTAGTATTATTAGCTTTTTGATTACAATTTAGCACTATTGGCCATCCAATTCTTCTATTGCCAAAATAATAGAGAACTCGGTACACTGGTATAGATTACTCACGACTTATAGTATTGCACCCCCCAAAAGAAGAACCAAATCTGATTTTATTTAACGCATTAAGCCTGTTCAGGACAATTAGGTTCATTCGTATTTATTTATTACAATTAGAACATTTCATGCCAATCTCCATGCAAAAAATTAATCTACCCTATTTAATATTATAATAATAACTATGTACATGATTAATCATGAAGTTATGTATTGTGGCAGCCACCTGATTTTAACACTGCAACATAGCATGTATGCTCTTGTTGTTAAACATACAAAGCTTAATACAGTGAAATATAATTGGTATACAATTAAATAAAATACTTTCGACATCTTTATTTTAGCAAATAAAGCTAACCGTGATCTATGGCTATCACCCTCAATCTGAAGATTGTCCACTTCTTTGTTATTAGTTGTAAGTTGTCTGGTGTTTGGGACAGGTCCAGAAGTGCTACGCATTTGAGCATTCTGTAGGACTCTCAATGGTCAAAGCAGACTTAACAAGAGTAAAGTAAGTACTGTACTATTAACTTTGGCCTTCGAAGTACAGCGTTTGGCGGTAAACTAAGTGCCCGGCGTTTGCGACATAGCTCATTTTTAACTCTGCATTTTATGCTTTGTTTTTTTCTCAAAACATTCTGTGCTAGATAAGGTAAGTCATTAAAAGTAATGGCGGCGTACTGATTATAGACCCTAAGTTAACTTTTATAAAGTTTCCAGCAGGGGATAAAGATGGGAGGGGGCTTGTGATGACCGAGTACCAAGGCATGCCTGGTTCTCAACATAAGGTTAATTTTTTCGGCTTTAAAAAATGTCCCTTTACAAGTAAAGTAATGCCCACGTCTGCAGATTCCCTGTGTCTATGATATCAACTGTTGAATGTGAGAGTATCTTGTGGCCATATTGTGTCCAAATGGAGGCATGCAACGTGCTAACTAAGCATTCCCGATCTTGTAAGGACTAGAGTCTACACCGCTCTCTCAGGCATGGATGCCCCAACAAGGCGTTCAGGTCAAAGCATTGGCGAAATGTTGAGTGACAGCACACTTGTCATTCAGCTACATCAACTGCAGGACTGGTAAGCACTCCTGAAGCTTAGATTTTCTCCTGAGCATTTGATTCGTATGGAGCCAAACTCACCCAATCCATGAGTGGCAAAATAAGACGTTAGTGGTTAGTGCTGGAGGCAGTGAGTCAAGCTTGCATCTAGTATTTAGCCTGCATCAACATCAGAATAGGAATCGACACCTATCGCGGCAATATCATATATAAGCTAATTCAGTATTATTCTGCCAGCTTTTCGCGTGTCAGGAGCAAATTCACCCTCCTCGAGCCCAAGTCTCCTCATCGCCACAGTAGGAACTTGGATTTTTGATATTCTGTGCTAATAAGACTCTTTATCTAGAATAAAGTGACATTAATATCATTAATACATTTAATGATTATGCATGTTTGTTCTCTAAACCTAGGGGGGTTATTGTGTCTCCTGCTCATTCATGAAGGCGGCATGGCTGGGCAGGGAGGTTTTTGCCAGACAGAACCATACCGCCAACCCACTCCCCCCCCCCCCCCCCCTCAATTAGGCGAAGTATGCTTATTCATTGACGGATAGGGTCTGACAGAACTCATATCTTTGGAAGAAGGTAATGATCTGATTTAGAACATTGCTGTTTTAACACATTGAGCACAGTCCAAATGACAGATACATTAAATAGTTATAGTTCGAAACTCTAGCTTAAACAAAGACTCCTGTGTGTCTATATGTACAATAGACTAGTGAAATCTGTTTATATTTCTATGATTAGTATAGTGAGCCAATGATAGGAATCTTTAAATAAACTTTATTTAACCTTTGGTTACACTTTGTGTAACGGGGTCTTTGTTACAGTGTAATTATACATGTAAGTGCTGAGTAATATTAATTAACTACACATACTTACTATATGGTTAGGGTTACTTGCATGTAATTATGCATATTTTTCTGTAATTATAATAGTAAGTTCATGTAACGTGTAACAAGGACCCTAAAAATAAGTGTGGCCTAACCTTTCATTAAATACCTCAATAGTAAGGTTTTCGGTTGTGTTTCAGTTGATTTTAGATGCTGAAAGTGTTCGTCTGCCGACGTTACCTGTGGGAGAAGCCAGAACGTCAGGTGACTCTCAGGGAATGTACAACACATATGAAGTGTGCGTTTGTCCCAGCGGTAAGCTCTTCATCTCCAGAGCTGGTGTCTCTTCGACCTGCAGCGAGCGCCAGGACTGCTGAATGACCTTCTGTCCTTAACGCCTACACTAGAAACACATTGTGTTGTTACATTGTATTGGGCAAGGTTAAAAAAAACCATCACGATATGTATTAACATGTTACTGAAGATCAGAGGTGTACATTCATCTATTTGGTTGGGGTTTTATCATGATAGGGAAGATGAAATATGCAGTATATACAACACACACACCCATGGCAATTTGTAACTATTTATGTTTTGGTGAATTGGTGGTTATAAATTCAAACCTAATAAATTCTAATTTAATTCTTATGTTTCCATACAATCTGCCTACTCCCCACTGACGTTTTGGTTTAAGGGAGGACCATTACGGATTGTCCCTGCTTGATTAATTTTTAAACTAGTCTAGTATGAATTCATACAAAATCGCCTTGTAAAATAGTTACATTTTCTTATGAGATCGGGTTGTGTAGTAGACTGTACTTTATTTTTCTCCTTTTTTTTTGTATACACATTGTTAAAAATTAGGCTGGGCAATAAAGGGGCTGGTAAACAGCTGACATCCTAAGCAATATAATTTTGAGGTGCAATAAATACCCAAATTCAGTGTGATGCATATCAGCTAGTTATTGTTTAAAGATGCGCTCATTAATAGAGAAATTATTACAAATAAAACACTTATGTGCTTCTCTGAGGGTTATGATATATACTTCTGAAATCAGTTTAATTACAACTTTTTTTTTATTAAGTCATGCGTAATAATACATTTCTGTCTGAAGAACTGCACTACCCACAATCCTGAAGCAGTAGCTTTGAATTCTTCTGTTAAGCATTGCAATCTAATCTAATCCAAATGTCTCTCATTTTTGTCAAATGGCAAAATCTATGTGTTAGTGCCAAAACAGCTGGGGTATTGAGAGTAACCACATAATTGATCTAGTAAAAAATAAAACTACTGTAAGATATAAAGTGCTCTTGGTTTGATATCAAATTAGGCATCTCCATTTATTTAATATAAATGTATATGAAATAATGTAAGTATCAAAATGGTATAATTTACCTTATGGCAGCTTGAAACTTTGGGATGTGTGTGTTGTCTCAGAATTGTTTTGCATATGTTCTGTTTGAAAATGCTGAGAGTGATTATGTTTGTATATACGGTATTGGTTGGGAATCTTCACATTTATTCATCAGTTGTATATTATATTTTGGTTGCTGTAGATTTCTTCAATGGGAAATCTCATATTTTGAGGTTTACATATGTAAAGTAAATAATTACAATACCGACATTTGAATGATATTATAGTTTAACTATAAAGGATGTATGAACAACTGTAAATTGGGTTTTTCCACATTCAGTGTTTTGGCATGAGTTGACATGATAATTAATAATAATAAAAAAAATCATTAAACTTAAGGGAAAATTTTGTGTGCAATAAACGGTATATGTTGTGCCATTATTACCTGATACTATATGACTGAACAGTGGATTCAGAGGATATTTTTAAGAATTAAAATTAAGAATAAAAATAAGAGCCACTGTCAGTGGGTCTCAAACTTACAGAGCTGTAATATGACATTATGAGATTGAAACAAATGACAAAATATATTTGTCCAAACAATACAGTAGCCAGTGTTTAATTTTAGTCTCTCGCAGTTAAACAAAGGGAATGGATGAAAAAACATCATTGACATTGAGCACCATATGAGTATCTATGTTCCTCGCTCTTACACAAATTTCAGAGAACTTCATGCAAAAAATCTCAGCAGTAGAAGACAAGAGGTTCCCATTATGAATAATAGAAAATGCATATTTAATCGATGTGTTTCTGAGGAATTACGAATGTTGTGTGATGTGTAGATGTCAATTAACTGACAGGTGAAATTTCAAGAGAAAATGTCACTTGTTATATTTTTAAATAGTAATATGTGCTAAAACTACACCCACCAGTATCCTTGTATGGGAAATAAAAAGTGCTCTGTTAAGCCCCAAGCCAACAATGTATACATGTATAGTTCAGTTGCGATAAAGTTGATTGTGAAATATGAAATAAATGTCATTCTTGCAACCAGACAGATACAGTAATTGCACTGGTAAACACTTATGAACCTGCTGTCATATTACATCTTCAAGATGTAATTTAAAGTCTTTCAAATATTTTTATTTTCACTGTTTAATGTTCAGGTTATGCACAGTATTACATATACAGTGACAGGAGCATGTCAATTACCAATTACCATTTGCCAGCTGATAAAACGGTGTATGAACATTATAACCTGCCGTTTTTATTTCAGAATGAGCTACTGGCACATGATTGATATAGATCCCATTAAGAAACCATGAGCTGATTTGCCTGTCGTTGCTGGATTGCACATGATTCATTCATTCAAATTTCTGCAATCACTCAATTACATAAAAGTGCAGTGCAACTCATGCTATTAAATCACAATACCGTCAACTTAATGACTATGGCAGGAAAAATAAATTTCTAAAAAAGATTTTTAAAAAAGCAGCATTGGTATTCATTATGTACAAAGGAACAACAATAAATGTATTTAAAATAATAAAAGGTATTGCTATATTTTTTAACATTATGTACACTGCTGCATGTTAAATAGCGTACATTTTTTCTTTAGACTCGGGCAACCTTTCAGAGAAATGGAGCAGATATGTACGCAATTATAAGCATGTGTCACAGCATCAGAGGTGGCACATTTAAAATAAAATGCCAGCGAGATACATAATTTTGTAAAACGCTTTGTTAATTCAATTGTTAGAGTTTTGCATTGTTTAATGCTGACATTCAGATTTTTTGCTGGACAAATGTCTCAAGTTTGATGATTATCCGAGCTGTACATTCCATTACTCTCATTGCTACTTCTGAAGTATATCTGTCGTTAGGAATCTGGGGGAAGGGTAAAAGGTCAGGGTAGCGAGTTCTCAGGCTGTCCACACCATAACCCTCGAGGATGTGTACATCCTTGGCCAACCCTGTTAGCTGGGTGTTGTACTCCTCTACCTTTTGTGCAAGTGCTGTGGGCTTCACATCTTTGTCTGATTTTCCTCTCACTGCATAATCTGCAGCGATTAATGCAAGCTTTGTTGCCAGGTAGCATTTGAAACATACCCATTCATTGGCATTTTTATGAAGATCATTTCTTGCAGCGGAAAAATTGGCTCTTGCTTGCCTTAGCCACCGGCGTGCCTCTACAGGGTTCCCAACGGACTTAAACGACGGTGGTACAAAGAAGCGATTTGAATGCGATGTGCCTGCATAGCTAGTAAATTGTTCTCGGAACTGCCGCTTTTCCGATTTATGGCTTGTTGCTTCTTGGTTCCATGATGTGTAAAATCGCTGAAATGAGAATTTCTCTGACTGGAATCGAGTGGAAGATGCAGAGAAAGGTCTCCTTGATCCTCTTTCAGTGGTCTGCTCTGCCTGTGTTTGCTTCTCCATCCTGCTGATCTCATTTTGTAGGTGCTTAAAGACTTCGGTAGCGATATCAAGATTCTCTGCATTTTTGTCAGGGTGCCACTTTAAGTATAAGCGGCGTATAATTTTCTTGCGTTCGGTTTCAGAAAGTTTCCAAGCTTGTTCTATGACCGACGTAACTTCTTTTAGAATTTCTGGTAATGCATTGAGTTTTATCTTTTTGGGGGATGCCTCTGTTGGAGGAGCCCTGTGATTTTCCTTTCTAGGAAATATTGGAGGGACCATTCTGGCAGAAGGAGAACGACCCTCTGAGGGGCTTTTTGGAGTTGGTGTGCCATCTCGAATATGGGTGCTATCATCCTGTCTGGAAAATTTATATAGGTCAAGAGAACTCACAATTTTGTACTCACTGTACCCAATGTCAATTTGAAAGCACTTGCCGAGGACACTTGGACTTTCGTCTTCCTCCCGTTCTACTTCTTGAACGATGATAGCGTATGTGTAAGTTGGCTGGTAAGTGCCTAAAATATCACCTCCCTCTGAATCTACCAGGTAACCAACATATTCTCCAGGGTAAAAGACATTCATGGGGTCCATGAGCAGTAAATGATGAATCTCTGCAGGAATGGGTGTACCAGGAAGTGGAAGCTCTAGCTTTGAGGGCTCAGTTGTGTCATACTTGACACCAAGGTTGTCTAGCTTCTCTGTTATTCTGTAGATGTCATTGCAACCCAGCATAGCAATAAGATAAGAGGTGTCAGAAATCAGGTTGTCTGTCGCTGACTTAAGGGTCATTGCTAAAGCAAGAAGAAAATTAATGTCTTTGCTGTCAGAATGCTGAATGTAAAGATGGATAACAGCAGTTCCATACCTTTTAAGAAAGGCAAGAGTTTCACTACGGCTATGGGGAATCGGACTGCAGCCTTTCACTCGCAATGTTGTCTGTAGTTTCTCAAAGCAAGACACCTTTAAGCCCTCACACAGTGCTTTGCATAACCGTATTGCTTTCTCCTCATTCACCATGTATGCATTCTCATTCTCGTGTTTCATGATCCGAATTAATCCAGTGATAAACTGCTCTGATGACAGCAGCAATTGAAGCCGTCCCTGCAGGGAGCAAAGGGCACCAAATTGGCACATTTTTGGAGAGTCTTCATCTAGTTGCTCCTCCAAGATACTACTCAGAAGCCTGGGCCTCAGTTTCTGGGGAAGCAACATGATCAGCTTTGTGTGAAAGGAATGGTCTTTGCCTAGGTAACATTGGCTCATGTCAACTAGCATCTGAACACCAACATTACCCTGAATTCGGCTCTTGTAGTGTGGTGCATCGTCAAAGACCAATGTGTTTGATTTGGCCAATCGTCCATCATGACTTGGAAGGTAAAATGTCAAATCTCTGAGATTCTCAAGGTCTTTACGGACCTGTACTGGGTCATTCTGGAGATTTTTGAATAGCCCAGAGACAGTTCTTTTTACTGTTCTCATTTCATTTGGGTCAAGCTGCTTGCCTTCTGAAATTCTATAAATTCGACACAAAACTTCAACATATTGTTTTGTTGAAACAATGTCCTCAGTTCCCAACAGTTTGAACAGTTGGTGAAATGTACCCAGCTCAAGGGGAAGTTTGTACAAGTAGGGTTTGAAGTCAGATTCATTGTCCAAATTAATGACAACCTCCTCTGGTTTAAGGAGTTTCCAACCCTCTTCAACCATGACGAAGGCTACTCCTCGTAACTGACAGCGGAATTCATGTTTTTCTGCATTCAGAAATTCATAAATGCTCCTCAAGACCTTGTTTCGTGTTTTCACTGTGTCATCATCCAAGTTAGTAATGCTACATATGTTTTTGCAATTGCTAATCACCTTTTCCAATGGTGGGTCCACATTGACATTTAACAGGCTCAAAATAAGATCAAGTTGCTCTTGGCTGGCAAGTGTGTTTCCTTCCTGGTCTTTTATGCTTGTTGGTGTGGCTCTCTCCGGTAGAATAGGACAAGATGTCCACAACAACTGCATGATATCAGTTTGTTTGAACTTTGGATTTACTTGAGACCCACTGAAGCGAATTAAAGGGATGGTGCCATTCATTTCTTGGTACTGAGCGTGGAGGCGAACAAGCTCGGCTGGTGCACGCTCTGGGCATAGGAATGGTATCATAGAGAGTTCTTTGAGGAATGCCCCATCAAACAGATCTGTTCTCTCATTGAAAATGTGATTTAGGAGAACATCAACAATTGTCTGAACTTTTTCCTGGGACCAGTTCTCTGTATGAGCTTTGATGCTGATCTCTTTTGCAAACTGTAGAACTTGCTGTTGTGATACAACATATTTTAACCCAGTATTGCGTAGGAATGTTATCCATGAGGGCAAATAGGATGTCCCACTTTTTGGCTTTGAGACCTGCTCGATTTTTTTGAAGAAATCATTGGGAATGAAGGCTTTTTGTGGAAGCATTACTTCAAACACTTTAACTGTTTGATCGAAGAAGGCTTTGGTAGGTTTCAGTCTATTGGTGGAGTCATGAATGAAAGACAGACCTTCTAGTTTTTCAAAGAGCTGATCCTTGATGCTGTTTGGCTCCTCCATTGCCAATAACCTCTCCTTCAGATAGATGACATGTTGGATTTTGGCATCATGTGATAAAATGTCAAATTTTGGAATTAAATGATTCAGGTAGACCTCAAGATCATCAATTGGGGTGACCCCAAGAAAGCTGTAGAGTTCTTTCAGCTGTGGACTGTCAGCAAGAAAGGCTGAAGATGTATTATGTGCCCATTTTTCAATGTCGGCAGAGGGAATGCTTTTTGTTAGAACATAGCATGCTCCGAAGTTTGAAATGCAGATGTACCGGCCACTGACAGCTTTGTAACATGGCAACAGTTTAAGACATTGTACATCATCCTGGGTCAGATTAGCCAAATTGCAGTTGAAGTACAACAACAGTGCTTCAAAGTCTTTGTCCGTCAAACTTGCTGTTTTGAAAGCTGATATCTGGATCATGTACTCAAGTGCCCGAAGTATGCTGGAGGGATTGTCTATATTTGCTGTGTGCTGAGCCAATAGAGGCAAGATGGGACTCTCTTTGGCACATGTTTTATTCACAGCAAATTGAAAGCATCCTCCCTTCATCAGGGTGTGAAAGACTTTGTCATTTTGTCCATTTGGAAAGATTGCTGCAAAGATCAAGCTCAGGGGTAACAAAACGTCATGCTCTGGCACAACCAATTTGTTTCCTGACACCATAAATTTGATTCCTGGAAGTAGTGCCCAATCTTTCAATATATCCAGAATGGTCTCAAATTTAGGCTTGATCTCTGTCTGGTCATCCTTGGTCGCAAGTTGTTCACTGATAAAGTGCCATGCACTTTTAAGCCAAGTTTCAGTAGGAAAGTTATCCTTCCATTTTACTGAGTTTCTTGTTTTGCACTCTCTGGGAAGTACAGATCCCAGGAGATCTCCAAAACTGCTTATGTCAAAGGTCTTTGCCACACCTGCTTTTAGAAGTATGTTACTGTACTTTATGTATAGTGTGTGCATGAAAAGCTCTTTCCTTGATGGAATAAGCTCATGATAAGTGGTCAGAAACTTTGAATGTCTGGCATCAAACACTTGCAGAATGTTGTCCATTGTCAAAAGAAGTGGCAGTCCCTCTATGTTAATATCATTTTCCTCCACATCTTTGAAGCAGTAGTCGACAAGTAGTTTCAGACCATGGAAGAGCTTGAAATTGGACTGCTGCAGTCGACATGGTAGCTTTCCAACTTGGCAGGATGCGTCTGGAGATGAGAATGTCAGAAGAAAGTTGCGAACATCCTCAGGAGTCACATAGTTGACTGGAATCCCAGCATCTTCCAGGCAGAAATACAGACTGGCTGTCTCATCACAGCTGTAGATTAGGTTGAAGCCAACATCTAGGAGCATGGACTTCATTCTAAAAACATTTTCTGCCACAGACTTTCTTGTGGTAATGTTATACTCTGTGTTTTTAAGATGCTGCAACTCATCCTTAAGTAAGTTGTCAAAGAAAGCCCGGCCTTTGTTTGAGGTGGATGTGTTCACCCAGGAGATGTATATTGCAGAGTGTATATCACTGTTATCAATGTGGGGTGCTCTAACAACAGGGAATAGTCTTTTCAAATCTTCATGAATGCAAAGGTAGACTGCCTTTACCAAACAATACCAATCTGGTTGAATGTCCAGTCTGTTTACAGGAAAGATAGATAAAAAAATTCTCAAAATATCCCTGACAACATGGATTGGAGTTCCTTGAAATATTGTCATGGTGGGGTCAGGGCCTGGAAAAAGCCGACGTTTCAGTTGAATTAGCAGTTCTACACATGCAGGAGCGATTAGCATTTTCATTAGATTGATGTTCCAGTCACTCCTGACACCAACTCCATTGTCATCCCTCCACAGATTTCTTCTGGCAGAGTCTAAAGCAAAATGGCCATTCACATGGAAAGGCAGGCCAGTCTCCAGAGAAAGAGGGAGAAAACAGAAGGCTCTATGTGGTTTTTTGTAGTTGTGGCTGGTGCATGCAGCAACACCACCACGTGGAAAGAGTGTTATGTCCTCATTTTTGTGAGCCGAAATGACACTCTTGGAGACCTTCTCCATGTCAGAAAATCCAGATCTGTTACATATCAGCCAGGTAGTAGAATTACCATCGGTGTCTTCTATGTCCATTGTGTAGGTAATCTGTTGTACTGGAATTTGAGCCAGCTGTTTTTTCTTGGAGACACTGTCCAGAACTGAGGCATGAAACTGCTTCCGTTTTAGTCGATCACCGTCTGTGATTTTTGCTGTTACCGAATATAGAGTTTTTAAATCCCCAGTTCCATTTTCAATTTCACATATAGAAATTTTCTCCATGTGATTCAAAAACATGAGAAGTTCTGCACCATCCATTCGTATTTTATCAAGGAAATTCTGAACCATTCTGTCTGAAGCAGGTACTGAGCTGATCTCTGAGATTTTGGCCATTTCTGCATTTCGTATGGGAAATCTGAACATTGTGCTGCGTTCCAGCTTGAAGTGATTTCCTAGGTACAAGTTGAGTACATCAGAAAACTGTGATTTGAAGTCTGAATCCAAATCTCTAAACATTCTTCCTGGACTGACAGATGTTGCTCCAGGTGCATAACTGGCATGCGGATCAAATATGCAGAGAATGTCATTATTTGAGATAAAAGATGGGCAGTCAGTAATGTGATACACGGAGTTAAACCCAATGCCATATTGGCCAGTTTTTCCAGGGTTTGCCTCTTTGGTGCCCCTTCCGAGATTCTGGATCCCCCTAATATCATCCTCTGTAAAAGGCTGATTGTTGTACACACAGAGTGATGGGCCTTGCATGGGAACCCATTTGTCATCAAAGATTCTGTCAGTTGGATGGGTCCTGGGATCAAAGACAAAGTATATTTCTGTGGCTTTTGCATCATCTGCATTCTGCAGGAGCTCTTTCAACATCTCCTTTTCTGATGGATAAGCATTGAGGATACTTTTTATTCTGCTGGTGAGCTTCTCCTTCTGCCCAAACTCACTTCCAAGGGTAGTGAAGCAAACGTTGGAAGCATATCTTTCTAAGGCTTTATGACGTTTTGGAACAGTTCCCAATTTTACTGCCACCTCTCTTGGAATATCACCATGGCAGTATTTAACGGTTGTGTCCCTGACTTTAATCCAAGGACAGTCATTATAGCAAAGTGATTTTGATGGTTGTAGTGTGAAATTGCGGTCAGGAAGAAGCATCTCCCCATAGCTGCTTTGGCAGAATTCTTGATTTTTGTCTCGGATCAAGCTCCATATCCCCTCACTAATTATTCTACGAGACAGCTGAAAGTTTTCTTCAGTAAGAGGCTTTCTCCCACATTCAGTTTTTATCAGCTGTAAAACCGCTGCGAATGTTTCAACAGTGAAGCTAGGTTGAACTCCCACATTTTCAAAAAGTTCACGACAACTATTTCTGTACTTGTTGGGAAGCTGGTAAAGGAATGGAGCAGCATCAAAGTTTAAGTGAAATGCTACTTTTGATGGTTCCACGTATGTGTTCTCCACTAGAATTGAAGAGAATGTTTTTAGCTCCTCCATGATTTCCTCTTGCGCAGCATTGGACTCCAGCAATTCCTCATGGAGATATTTGTAGCAAGCATTGGTTATGTTCTCTTGATACAGAGTTACACCATCAAAGGATTTTGAGAGCTCTTTCAGTTGGCTGATGACTAATGAAACCGTTGGCTTTTTTATCAATCCAAGAAAGTCTTTCACAGCCAGTGAGATAGGACCACATCCTTTAAAGGAAGGAGAATTTTCATTGAGAATGGGCTTCATTAAACACACAGTGTCCTGATGGTCTGTTGTAAAAAGCTCTTTTGCCGAGAACATGGTAGATTGGGGGAAATTGTTTCCATGCCATGGAAGTGAAAATCCAGCTGGTTTTGTCAAGAATGGAAGGAAATTGATATTTTGTAATTTGGCAAGATACTGATTTGCTGCTGGATCTCTCATTTTTAGTTTTTCATCAATGAGACTGAGGATTATACTACTCCTGTGGCACGCAAGTGTGTGGTCATTTTCATTTAGAGCCAATACAGACTCAGCCCGTTCAATCAAGTCTTCCCAAGATAGGTCATCCTTGACCATACCCAGCTGCACTAACTTCACCAAGCATACTGGATTGACATAGTCTCTCAAACTTCCTTCAGGGAACCTTCCATCTTCACTGTTGTACAGTTTGGCTACTCTGCCCTCAGGATGTATGAGTCGAGATGGCAATACAAGCTTCTGTGATGGTCCTGAACATGGAATACATGGGGTTTCCCTCAGGATGGATGCAAAATTCTCGAGTTTTTCATTGAGTACATAATACATCAGAGGGTCACGTAGATCCTTATCAATGTCTTGGATATGGGGGAAGAACACATCTGAGAAAAACGGTGTCTCTGTCAGGGTGTTCTCCATCAGTTTTCCTTTACAGCCAGCATCATCGAAGCCTTCCTTGACCCAGTCTGGCAGCTCAACAGCACAAAGATCTTGGGAACCACACTTTCTGAGGTATTTCAAGAATATCTTGAAGGCAGCAGACCCAATGTCTGGTCTGCAAAGCAATGAGTCATCCAAAAAACGGACATTCTTGATTGACACCCAGGATTTTCCATCGGAAAAGACTTTTGCACGATCATCATCAACACCTTTAGCTATTTCTTGATAAACCCCTTGACAAATCAGACTGAAATCATCATGGACAACTCCAGGGTCAGGCCAGGCTGCATAATAGCTGTAGTCCAATAATTCCCCACTTTCTGCCATTGACCTCAGCATGTTAAGTGCAGCCAAGTATGCTTGGACAATCACATGTCTCATAAAAATGGAGTTCCATTGTCCTTTTGTGTCTGTCTTCCATATCTCTTTGCGATTTGATGTGACAGCAAAGCAACCATTTATGTGCACAGGTAAGCCAGTTTTGATTCGAAGGGGTAAGTAGCAGAAAACTTCCCCAATTGGTGTGGCACTTGTCTTTACAGTCCATTTTCTATTGTCTTCTTCAGAGAGCAGCACAGCTACGCCTCCGCATGGTACCAGACCGAGGCGTTTTCCACTATCATTCAAGGAGAACTTCAGAGCTTCTGTCACATCCATGCATGAGCAGATAAGCCAGTTTGTATTTTCCACTCCCTTCTGTGGCATGTCATCTGTAAGTCTTTTAGTTTGTGTGCCTTTAGCAGCCATCTCAAAGTAGGACGATGGATCTTCTTCAGAACCTCTGAACAGTGGGGAATGAAGATCAACAATGCGTCTGAAGACATTGTGGAACTCCTCCACTACAATTCTGATGATGCAACCAGACTTAGGGACCTCAGCTGGCACTCTGTTGGTGGCTGCGACTTTTTTCATGACTTTGGCAGCAGATTTCAGAATACTTAAAGGACCATAAGCTGCTTTGGAGGACCACACACTCTTGTTTATTGTGACCACATCCTGTGCAGCAGCAGGGTTTGGCTCCTCACATTTCAAATACTTCAAGACCATTGTTCCAACATGTTGTGTGAAGAGAATGAGCCGGTGACCACAGATGCTAAATTCATCCACAAGAGAGTAGATATCAGTGGTATTGTAATAAATATTGCTGATTTCACTTACAGATGCCTCTTGCTCAGTTCTAAAAGGAAGTCTGAAGAGGGTCCCATCATACTTGTAAGGGGACTCCAGTGACAGTGGAAGTTGACAGTTAAATACATTGATGAAAGGTTTGAACTGATTGGGAAACTTCCGTAGCCGTTTCTGCTGTTTGCTCCAGTTAATTTTGATGCCTGGATTTGACTTGTCTCTGATGTGTTTGCCAATGTGATTGATGTTGGGGTCAAACATGATCATGAATTCTCTACTCATGATAATGGGTATGTCAGTCACATGATAAACAGAGTTGAACCCTAGACCAAATTTGCCCACTTTGTCAGCTTCACATCTTTTCATGGATCCACCCAGTCTGGTTATATTAAGAAAGTCTGTATCAGAGAAAACAGAATTATTGAAGGACCACAAAGTTGGGCCATGACAAATAATCATGCCAGGGTCAAGCAGATTCTCTCTGATTTCAAGATTCTTTCGCATGTCAATCAGAAAACTACACTCAGTAGCATTTGCGTCGTCAGCATTCTGCAAAATCTCTTTGAAGATATCCGCAACTGAAGGATACTCCTCTAGAATGTTCTTTATTCTCACAGTTAGAGGCTCTCTTTGGCCTGACTGTTCGAACCCAAGATTTTCTGGGTTTATCAATCTCGTGCTCAAACATGGAACTCTCAACCATTCAGCAGTTTTCATTGGAATGTCATCATGGACAAGGATGATGGGCTCTGAAACATCATCTAGTAAGTCATTCAGATCCTCTACTTTGATGTCGCAGTAAGTGCATTCATGAATAGGTTTCATAACCAGTTTGCTTGGATCTTTGTGGTAAAGAATTGGGACGTGCATGGTAGCATCTACTGATATTTGACTGCTGTATAGCCACCGTAAAATATTTATTAGGAGTAGGACATTGCGTTTGCTTTCTTCTTTTGTCATCTCCTGCTCACTCCTTTGCCTGATTGTTTCGACAACTTCAAACACATGACTGGCAACAACTTCTTCAATAGAGCCACAGAATTTAAAAAGCTTGTTGAATTTTGCAATGGTCTTTGGTAATGAGTACAAGTAAGGCTGGAGGTCCAAATCTGGTATGGGCTTTAAAACTGTGCGTCCAGGGGAAGCAAAGGTTTTCCCCGTCCAAACCCAATCAAAGGGCAGAGACTTCATGGCTTCCCTTGCATCCTCCAAATGAGCTTGCATGAATTCATATATCTCAAACAAGATCTGCTGAAACTGATACCAGTCCTCAGTGGTAAATGCTTGGGATCTGTGCCAGTCATTTACTGCTTTCAAATGCTGGAGCACTTGATCAACCTGAGGCTCTAAAGACAACTTCAGGGCTTTTTTCATGCCAGCAGAGGTACGTTCCACCAGGGCAACCGAAGAGCCAACAAGCACAGCATGAGAAATATCACACATTTCAGAAAGAGAAGAAATGTTGCAGGAATCACCTCTCCAATCAAGTGACTTTGGGTAATTCAACGGTCTGTCTTTGCAAACGGGTACCCATTTTAATTTTTGCAGGTTTGTCTGAACCTCAGAGGACTTCACCAACTTTGTCTGTTTGTTAAGGATAGTAAGAAGTGTTTTTGCTTTCATTAAAATGGGATTCCAATCTGGTTTGCTATTCCCTTGCAACTCCTCAATTTTTTTGGCAACCTGGAGCACATCCTTTTCACTGAGTTGAACCTCATTTTTCAGCCCCAGTTGTCTCAGTGAATGAAGGACATCAGGAGATGATGTATAGTCATCTGGGGGAAACCTTGTCTTTTCTTCCATGAAGAAAAGGTTCTGCAAAATCTCTAACTCTGGATCAAAAAAGTCTGTTGGTGAATGTGGCTTTTCTGAAGAGGTATAAATAAAACTCAGCGAAGAAAGCCAACTAATTATGGTCTTGTTTTCATCCTTCAGAAAAGACAAATGAGTAAGAGCCCAGAGCATGATTTTTGTGACTTCTTCTTTAGTGTAGAATCCTTTCTCAATGTCCCGAATTATCACCTTTAGACATTCAGTGCTTTTCACCTGTTCAATGTTCAACAGCTTTATTAGACGGATGGTTGCCTCATCACTGCAGTCAACTACATTTATGGACATTTTCACATCTAATGGATGCTTGGCAGTATGATGTAATGCTCTGGCTCCTTTCAATAATGTAAAAAGTGAAGGGTCTGTCTTTGACTTCTGTCCAACTTTGTCAAAGATGGGAAGCTCTTGAATTATGTGTTTTTCTTTTTCTGTAACATCAGTAAGACCAGCTAAAAAGCTTCTGAGGGCAACCTTCTGTTTGACAGAGAAAGATGAAACTTGGCTTGCTAATCTCTGGGATGAAGATCTGTCCATAATTTGCAGTAGGGTGCTTGGTGATGACTGGTGAAGGTAATTTTTCAGGAGAGGATGGTGCAAGCAGGGATCAAGTTGCTTCAAGATAACACAGCCAAGTTTCTTAATAACTTCAAGCAAGTCATCTGACGGAGGGCCCTCTACCTCGTTTACAAGAATGATGGGTGATGGAGTTTTTAGGCGTAGTAGCTCTAGAGAATCTAGGGTGTCAGTCAGTGGCACATTTGGAATCAAAGGCAAATCTTCAAAGACACTAAGATCATCTGGAAAGTTAATGTAGAGATGCTTCCAAA
This sequence comes from Sinocyclocheilus anophthalmus, assembly GCA_018155175.1. Lineage (NCBI taxonomy): Eukaryota > Metazoa > Chordata > Actinopteri > Cypriniformes > Cyprinidae > Sinocyclocheilus > Sinocyclocheilus anophthalmus. The sequence continues at coordinate 733,619 of JADLZN010001098.1, read as the reverse complement.
TCATTCTGAGCCAAGATGCTGAGGGATGCTGCTTCTCTTGATCACCAGGGTACCACTGAACTGAAAAATCTCTAGAAGGCCATGTTGTGGTAAGGACTTCTTTAATTAGGCGTGCCGATCTCTCTGGGGTTAGCACTTGAACCTGAGTGCAAGGCCTCCCTGAAAGCACAAACAAACACAAAACATGATGTAAGCTGTTATAGAAGTAATACAAGAATGTATGCATGTAGGAAAATGTATCTGTGAGCCCTTGGATTTATCTAGATCTGGTCATAAACTTTGACCTGAAGTCACATAAATAGACCAGCACAGTCTGCTTAAATGTGGCTGTTTGTCTACTGTTGTTCAATGAAAATGTATGCATAAATGCAGATAAATCCAGAGGTTCACATATTTTTTTCCTGCAACTGTATATTCTATAAGACACTTACAGCTTGAAACACTAAAAATACACATGAGAAAATTGATGAGAAAATTAAGAATAATCATTTTTAGCATTTGAAAACATTTACAATCAATCAATGCACAAAACAGAGAAACCTGTTAAAATGGGTTTCATTCATTCATTCACTCACCCATTTTCAGCTGTTCAGGTTGCACAAATATGCACAGAATATATGGAAAAATGGCTTCAAGTAATGGAAAATCCTTGCTGTTCGCATGCATGTTCATATGTGTGTCTTGTGTCACATTATTTTTTGCAATAAACATGTATCAGTTTACCGCTTGATTGATTAAAATGGTGCACTTAAGTTTTATTTCTCAACAAATTCTAAATCAAAATGCTTATATACAATAAAGGAATTGGTCTGTAACTTTCCAAGGTTTGAAGTTATGGATAGTGGAACATCAACACTTTAAAGGGGTCATATGATGCGATTTCAATTTTTCCTTTCTCTTTGGAGTGTTACGAGCTCTTGGTGCATAAAGAAGATCTGTAAAGTTGCAAAGACTAAAGTCTCAAATCCAAAGAGTTATTCTTTATAAAAGTTAAAGGCCACACCTACCTAAAACGGCTCGTTCTAACCATAGACTGTATAAAAACATGGACGTAGTGTTCGTGACGTCACCCGTAGACTTCCGAAGAGTGTTTTGAAGCCAAAATTGGGCGGAGCCGGCCGTCGCCATCTTGGCAGCGCATCACCACGTGTCACTCCCGGTTAATCGAAAATGGGCAAAGAGGTGGGCGCTGGTTGCTGAAACCACGCCCACCTAGCAGCGGCAATCCACCTGTCACTCAAGTGGCCACACCCTTAATTATGCAGAACTTTAAGGCTTAATATAATTTAAATGGATGAGTGAAAATTCACCCCCCCTCACAATTGTCAGGAAGGGCAAAATTAGCTATATAGACCAAAATCTTTTTTGAACCAGGCTGTAAACATGTTTTTTTCTGCTGTAAAGTTGGGCATTTAAACATGGGGAGTCTATGGGACTGACTACCTTTTGCAGCCCAGACTTCTAGCGGCCGGTTGACGACAGAGACAGTTAAGTCACTTCTTAGTTGGCTTCACGAGAGAGAGCGGGGTTGCCGATCGTTCTAACAAGCCCCCACATGTCTATGTCACTATTTGGGAAGATTTGCATAACACCGCACTCAGATGTTCATGCAAAGAAAGAAGGTGTATCTTTTATTCTCGCTGTAGTATTTTTGTTGCAGCCGCCGCCATGTCGTGAAGAGCTGTGCGTTTCGTTCTGAAATCGAAACTACTTTGTTTGGTCTTCCAAAAGAAGCCGCACTTCGTCTTGCCTGGAGCTGATCTGTGCTGGTCGATGAGGAAATACTTCAACTTTGCTCTGTCGATCGCCGGATCGGCTTTCACTGTGGACGAAGCGGAGTCCAGCCCGGGGTCGTCACATGTGGTTGCCGCAGGCGTCACAATATGGCAAGGGACGTAACATTTCCGTCACACGCTTGAGGAATTCGGCCAATCACAATGCACAGGATAGCTGGCCAATCAGAGCACACCTCGCTTTTTCAGACCGATGCGTTTCAGAAAGGCGGGGCATAGAGGAGAAACAATAATGTAAAGTATGTGGAAAATAATGTGTTTTTTGAACCTTAAACCGCATTAACACATTTCATTACACCAAATACACAAAATAATGTTTTTTTTAGCAGCATCATATGACCCCTTTAAAATCTTTATTACAAGCATTAACATATTCAAATCCATTAGTTTTGTTTTGTGTTGATTACCAGTATTATAGTTAATGAGTTAAAATACACAGATGTTAGTGTATAAGTAGTGTGATCCAGGAAAGCTATAGCGAGACCAGCTATACAGGCAGTAGACAACACATTGTGCACTTACCTGAACAACCCCAAAGGTATTGTTGAACTGGAAATTAAATGCAGAAATCAGGATAATGGTGAAAATATATTTTTAGGTTAAAATAAATTATTTAATTAAAATTAAAGCAAACAATGATATATTCCATAGATGCATAAATTGTATTGAATTTTGCCGATACTACTAGTCTACTGAAAATCCAACGCGAAAAAGAATCTTAATAAGATGCCATGAAAAAACTATTTAAAGACTATTTCGCAAGTCATTGAGCAGTAGAGTCAAACTAATTTCCCTTATTTTAACCCTTTGATGCACAACATGGGTCTAAAGTGACCCGACTGAGTTAATTTCTTTGCAAGAAATTTATTTCATCATTCAGAATTCCATGAATTCCTCAATGAACTTGTTTTTGATCATCACAAATTCTTATTTTTCTTTCTTACTTTTTGAATAAAAATCTTTTGTGTGTCACTACCCTTCTAATGCACAACATGGGTCTAAAATGACCTGTTTTCATTTCCTATGTTATTTCAGTTATGGACGAGTGTTTCTTTGCTGAATCTCTGAAAGAAATGTTTTTCTATCATTTATTACAGGTGCATCTCAATAAATTAGAATGTCGTGGAAAAGTTCATTTATTTCAGTAATTCAACTCAAATTGTGAAACTCGTGTATTAAATAAATTCAATGCACACAGACTTAAGTCTTTGGTTCTTTTAATTGTGATGATTTTGGCTCACATTTAACAAAAACCCACCAATTCACTATCTCAACAAATTAGAATACTTCATAAGACCAATAAAAAATTTTTTAGTGAATTGTTGGCCCTTTCTTAGGAAAGTATGTTCATTTACTGTACATAAACTCAATACTTGGTAGGGGCTCCTTTTGCTTTAAATTACGGTCTCAATTCGGCGTGGCATGGAGGTGATCATTTTGTGGCACTGTTGAGGTGGTATGGAAGCTCAGGTTTCTTTGGCAGTGGCCTTCAGTTCATCTGCATTTTTTGGTCTCTTGTTTCTCATTTTTCCTCTTGACAATACCCCATAAATTTTTCTATGGGGTTCAGGTCTGGTGAGTTTTCAAGCACACCAACACCATGGTCATTTGTGCTTTTGGTGCTTTTGGCAGTGTGGGTGGGTCCCAAATCCTGCTGGAAAATGAAATCAGCCTTCTCAAAAAGCGGGTCAGCAGAAGGAAGCAGAAGTGCTCCAAAATTTTTGGTAAACGGGTGCAGTGACATTAGTTTTCAAAAAACACAATGGACCAAAACCAGCAGACGTCACAGCACCCCAAATCATCACTGACTGTGGAAACTTAACACTGGACTTCAAGCAACTTGGGCTATGAGCTTCTCCACCTTCCTCCAGACTCTAGGACCTTGAAATGAAATACAAAACTTGCTCTCATATGAAAAGAGGAATTTGGACCACTGGGCAACATTCCAGTTATTCTTCTCCTTAGCCCAGGTAAGACACCTCTGACGTTGTCTGTGGTTCAGGAGTGGCTTAACAAGAGGAATATGACAACTAATTCCTTGACAGGTCTGTGTGTGGTGGCTCTTGATACCTTGACCCCAACCTCAGTCCATTCCTTGTGAAGTTCAAACTCAAATTCTTGAATCGATTTTGCTTGACAACCCTCATAAGGCTGCGGTTCTCTCGGTTGGTTGTGCATTTTTCTTCCACACTTTTTTCCTTCACTCAACTTTCTGTTAACATGCTTGGATTCAGCACTCTGTTAACAGCCAGCTTCTTTGGCAATTAATATTTGTGGCTCACCCTCCTTGTGAAGGATGTCAATGATTGTCTTCTGGACAACTGTCAGATCAGCAGTCTTCCCCATGATTGTGTAGCCTAGTGAACCAAACTGAGAGACCATTTTGAAGGCTCAGGGAAACCTTTGCAGGTGTTTTGAGTTGATTAGCTGATTGGCATGTCACCATATTCAAATTTGTTAAGATAGTGAATTGGTGGGTTTTTGTGAAATGTGAGGCAAAATCATCCTAATTAAAAGAACCAAAGACTTAAACAACCTCAGTCTGTGTGCACTGAATTTATTTAATATACGAGTTTCACAATTTGAGTTGAATTACTGAAATAAATGAACTTTTCCACGACATTCTAATTTATTGAGATGCACCTGTATTCCAGATATTCTTTTAAATATCTTGTTTTTGATTTTTTACAAATCATTATGTTCATTTGTCCTTTCTTTATAAAAAAACACTATTTTTGTATTTCTACATCAATTTTACACACATGGGTCAAAAATTATCCAGATAGAAACCTTTAATATTTGCTAATTTTGTTCTGCAAGTAGGAACATATTTACTGCAGAAAACTATTCACCTTGCCCCACATTTCACAACTCAACATGGCTGCTTTTGTATAATTGACGCATTTAGTATTATTTTATAATTTATTACCACAGAAAATATCTCATATATTGTGAAAGATAACTGGATATAATATTTGAATGTTAGGCTAAGTTTACCTTGATCCTGAAATCAATTACCAGTGAGACAGAGAAACATGTCCAATACTATTAGCTAGCTTGTTGTTGACATTCTATTTTAGCTAGCTAATTGCAGCTAGGTCAACAAAATAATATGTTATTATATACAAGTATATTATCATTGCAGTCAGGCGGAAACCTTGTATCTCTACATTTCATCATTTTTATTTTTTTGTCATAAATCAATACTATTGGTCACCCTTTATGTCTGTCAGTGTTCCTGAAAAGTAATGGTTTTGGACATACAAGGTTTATGTCTGACAGTGACAATATATAATCAGTATATACATCATCAACTGCTTGTTGTGCACTCTTTATCTAGAGCAGGGGTGCCCAAACTCAGTCCTGGAGGGCCAGTGTCCTGCAGAGTTTAGCTCCAACTTGCCTCAACACATCTGCCTTTAAGTTTCTATTATGCCTAGTAAGAGTTTTGCTTCAACCTTGATAAATCTCACCTGCCTGTAGCTTTCTAGTAACCCTTAGACCTTGATTAGCTGGTTCAGGTGTGTTTAATTGGGGTTGGAGCTAAACTTTTCAGGACACCGGCCCTCCAGGACCGAGTTTGGACACCCCTGATCTAGTGTTAGTATGGCTGATCCCAGACATTCTAGAAGATTAACGGCCGAAATGTTTGTAGAGATGCTGCGTGAAGAGGAAGATCAGGCAATTCTTAGTCCTGATTCGGAGTCTGAAATATCAGTCAGTCTGGAGTTGTAAGTGTAAATCCAGCTCTCCTAGATGAAGAAGATGGTGATGACATTGAAGACTTGTCTGATGAGTCCTCTGACGAGGAAACTCAGACCCAGTCCAATAGATTGAGTAAAAATGGTTTGCATCTACTCATGTAAGCAGAGAACACGGAGGTGTCCTGTGGTGCAATGTGCTGGATGTTGCCACCCTCAGTGCCTACACCGGGGGCAGTCCTGGAGAGCCACAGTCCTGCAGAGTTCAGCTCCAACCCTAATCAAACTCACCTGAACAAGCTAATCAAGGTCTAAGGGTTACTAGAAAGCTACAGGCAGTAGAGATTTATCAAGGTTGAAGCAAAACTCTGCAGGACTGTAGCTATCCAAGACACCCCTGGTGTACACCAACTTCACTGAGCAACACCCTGATTACATGGCTGGTGTGACCAATGCATGACGACTATTCATCAAGGAGCTGGTCAAAGAGCTTGTAATGCCACATATGAAGAGGTGCTTGGAGGGCACACCCCACCTTCAAAACCATATTACAGAGGCAATGGGAAGATGTGGGATAAAAAAACAAAACAAAGCCACCACCCGGCCACAGGTATACATCAGACAGAAGGGTCAATCGAAGAGGAAGACAAAGACAGACAAGTAAGCAGTTCTGGTGTTCAGTGTCAGGCCTGTGTGCAAGGAGCACAAACTTGTAGTTGTCATTTGTGAGGCACTGAGATGGCAATTTGAAATGGTGCTGTACCCATGTGATTTTATTTTGTTAGTTTTATTTTCATCTATTTGGTCACATTCACTACAATTCACTACAGTTGCACTACAGACAGTTCAATTTCATTGTTGTCGGTTATCAGTGATATGTGTATGTCATGTGTGGCAAATAAACATATTTCAAGTGTTAAATGTGTTGGTCTAAATAACTGCTAAAATAATTATTTTGACAAAATGTCTTTATTCTTTTGTTTTATCATGCTTGCATAGATGGGTCATTTTTGACCCATGAGTGTAAGCTTAATGTGTGGTCATTGTAAAAATATATTTTGAATATTCATGGATCATGGAATTTATAGATCAGGGACTATTGAAAGCTGAAATAACCTAATTTCAAAAGATAAATATTAAAAAAAAAAATTTTTTAAAGGCCCCAACGAAGTATAAATACCATAGGAAATGAATACGGGTCATTTTAGACCCATGTTGTGTATTATAAGGGGTTTTCATAGCTTGTGTGTCAAAGGGTAAAAAATTTAGTCTCACAACATAACAAAAGAAAAAAAATTAATATAAGAAATTCAATGTAAAAATTAAACACTAAACAGACTTCACTGTATGAATTAAATTAACACTGATTCTTATCAAAGCTACTGAAGTTCATGAGAAGTGAATGATTTTCTCCTTGTATTTTGTTGTTTTATTTACATTAATGACACAGACGATAATACAATCTCTCTTCTACAGCAGATCATGGTGACATTTTAAATGTCACGATCTAAAATAGTGGTATTGCATGCCACTACCTTTACAATCTATACATAACTTTTGTGTAATAATAATTACTACATATATAGAGTGCCCCTAATTTTGTAATGTCATCGAAAAAGAGGAAGAAATCTGCTTCCTATCAACAGTCATTTTAATGTCCTTGTCAGTTTTTTGAAAGGCGCTATATAAATAAAACATTATTATTATTATAAAAACGTCCTATGGCCAACTGTGGCACAAGCAGAACAAACAAAAAATTCAAGAAAAAGATTACTAATCCTTTCTTTAAAATATTGTATTTAGTCATTTGGGAATAGTGAAAAGGAAACTGTGTCAACTGAATCAAGAGTAAGATGGGGGATTGCCTGATGACAGCAGCGTGTTATAGGTTTTGTATTGCTAAACGGACTTCAATCTTTTTCGGCATATACTAAGTTAAGCATGAAAAAGCATAACTCAAAAATCTGACAGCCGTAATTGCAAGTATGAAACTCAAAAATGGTATTCCCTGCAGCAAACTATGCATGAACAAGGTTAAGTTTCACCACTGAGGAATAGAACTGAGAGCAGATGCTCTATATATCCTGAGTGAGAGCATGTGAGTGGCATTAAGAGCTGCAGGTGTCTACCTCTGCTTCTGGCTGCTTCTTTCAGGCCGGTCATGACATGTGGGGCAATGCTTTCCAAGACAAATCTTCCCTCCAGTCCTGGATAAAGGGACCTAAAAAATATGTATAGACTTATAACATAAAAACATATATAGCCTATATACTTATATATATAGTATATATATACTTATACCTAATGTATTCTATTTTCAAGTTTTGGTCAGGAATAAGCATTATTTAGACATGAATCATAAATGCATTTCAAGAATGTAAAGTTGTAATGTAAATCTGAATGTGGTGAAATAGTATAGTATAGTAAATCTTTTTTTTTTTAATCTGACAAACAGATCCTGAAGGAAAAATCACGAAAGAAAAAAAATGAGTGAAAACTCATTATTGGAGTAATGTTTTGTCTGAGTTACAATTCTAGAAATTCAAATTATCCATCCTGTGGCATGTGGTCAATTAGCTAAATTCAATTCAATCTCAAGAACTGACAGGGAGTCAGTTCTTAAATTTCAAATTTTGCCTAACGCCGTTTTGATTTGATATATTTATATTTGATATATTTAGATAGCAGTGCATTAAAACTATGAATGACCTTAATACCAAGGACGCAAAAACAAATGTATCCCCATACCTTGGATACTCCTCAGAGGCGATGTAGACAGCATCTTTGTCATTCACAGAAGAGGAGAACACAGCAAATGTCTCATCCTGCAAAGGCAGAAGTTCCAGTCCAATGAGGTCATTGTAGCAGGCATCGCTAAGTATAAACTCTAGCAGGAGCAGCTTCTCATTAGAGGACCCTCTGTGGCGACATTTCCTCAGAGTCTGGCGCACAAAAGAAGGGGTCACTCTCCTCAGGCTCCCTGGTTTGGTGACAAACATTGTCAGTACTGCATCGATGTAGGCTGGCACCTGAGCCAGTATCATCCCTGAGCTCTGGAGGTATTTGATGACAGTCTCTGTAGTGTCCAAGCTGGAGTCCAAGTCTGAGAATATGGTTTCATCCACTTGAACCCAGCTCCCATTGAGCGAGAAGATGACCGGCTGTTGAAGCAAGTCATTGAAAAGGGGCTCAAGAATGGGTTTCCAGTGAGGTCGGATCCTGTTTGGATCAGGCCAAGCTCCATAAATGCCTCTTGGGGAAAGGGGAAAATCTTGGTCCTTCTTAGTTTGGATTCTCCTGATGGTCTCCATGATGAGTGTGAAGTAAGCCCTTGGGATGACTGTGACTATGAGAAGCTCATTCCAAAGAGCCGCCGGGTCCCTCCACTGGTCCACTTCCCGCCATTTGATGCTCCTGCGGTTGTCCGTCAGGCCAAAGAAACCACTGACATGGACTGGCAATCCGGTCGAGCTTTCTTCTCCGATGGGCAGTGGGAGGAAACAGAAAGCACGTCCTGAGAAACTAGAAGTTGCCCCCTTGTCCTCATCAATAAGCGCAAGCGGCAAGGCGATACCAATGGTTGGGATGAACTTCAGATCATCAGCAAGAGAATCCAGTTCACCGCACATGCCTCGCCCTCCTACGCCATTACACACCAACCAGGTGGTCTTCTGAGTCTCTTTGGCAGTTTCATCCTGCACTTCAATGGAGAGTTGGTAGGTGGCACAGGTTACCGAACTGCTCAGCACCCCATTACTGTAGCTATCTATAGCCTGTCCCAGGGTCTTCAGAGAGTTGGGCCGCTCCATCTTATCTTCTTCACTGTCGCTTGCTGTGACCTGGAAAAGCATCCGCTCTGTTCCATCCGATTCCCGTACATGCAGAGAGACCTTCTGCACGCTCTTTAGAAAGAGCAACACAGTGTCTGCGTCAACTTTGAAGGATTCAAAGAGCTCCAGAACCTTTTCTTTATTGTAAATGTTGTTACTTAATTGTGAGGGTTTCATTCGGAGTGGAAAACGAAAGAGTGTTCCTGGAAAGTTGCCATCTTTAATGGTTTTCTCTGAGCTACCGAGCAGGCCAAAGTAAGGGGCAAATTGATCATTACGCTCGGTTATTTCCTTTATATCGGACTTCAAATTCCAGCACTGCCCAGACTCATGGACTCCAAACAACATCTGATGAGGGTCCAGCATCGCAATTTGATCCCCACTAAATATACTAGGAACATCTACAAAAATATGAAACATTTTTAGAATAGTAAAACAAGTTTTTCATTTAGTCCATAAAGAATTATATTAGCATATGTATGAATTTGGCATACCCATGTATATAAATACATAAGGGTACACACAATTATGGACACTTAACATAAACAGGTGACCCAACGTTCCATTAGGTCCTCTATTTTGTCCACCCTGCTCAACTGTATATTTACAAATTAGAAAAATTATTTCATATACTGGTATGAAAAAAAAATTAGGATGTCATTAAATACCAGTGGGGTGTTGAACAGTCCTGCAAAATGACATGATACACTCTAAAATGATTTTTTGCAAATTCATTATTGTGTATGCAGCTTTCAAGAACTGATATTCGGCATGAAATCAAAATTGAAAATTCTTATTTTTTTAATGGATAATGGATAACAGTATTTTTAATACTGTAGTGTTTATTATAAATAATTTATCCGTGCACTTCATTATTTTTTTTTAATTCATGTGCCCTCATAATCTTTAATCAAAAACGTTAACCTCTCCTCCCCCACAAAACGACTCATCTTCTCTTCTGGTCACGAGCTATGGCGCAAGGAGCTAGTGACGTGAGGGGTAAACGCTGGGATAAACAACAGGGGGAAAAGCTGAAGCTGATGCTTCACTTTATAGAAATCAATGCATTGACCAGTGCTGACTCAAGCCATGGGGGAGTACACTACCCTTAAAAATTGGAAGGATATTAGGATATTACCACAACATTACTCTTAGGACATCGCATTTGTTAGCAACACAACCCTTCCTTGCACCCCAACATGAACAAATGATAAAGCCCAAATGCCCAATTCCGAATAACCGAAATGCGAAAATATCACAAAAATGTTCCTGCCCTCCTGGACAAATTTTCAAGATCGAACCCCAGTTTGATTCACACGCGGATAGACGTCACAGTAGAGAAAAAAAGACAATAGCTACTTCCGTTTCATGCCGATTTTACATGCCGGTACTTACTGTTATCGATACTATTTGGTGCAAAAAGATAAGTGAAAAGTTGTTGAAAATTTCAAGTTATTTTATTACTGCTGAACTTTAGCAACTGTATTAAAGTTCTTCAGTCAAGAGCAGTGAGTTATTTTTCTCTTTGTGTTTTTCTAACATAAAGAAATAGTTCACCCAGAAATTTAAACTGTGTCATCATTTACTCCACTCTCAAGTTGTTTTAAACCTGAATTAGTTTATTTCGTCTGTTGAACTTAAAAGTTATTTTTGAAGAATGTGGGAAACTAAACAGTTGCTGGTCCCAGTGACTTTTAATTCCCCCCCCCCCCCCCCTACTATTAAAGTCAGTGGGGTCCAGCAACTGTTTGGTTACCAACATTATTCAAAATATCTTATTTTGTGTTCAGCACAAGAATAAAAAAAAATTAATAAATGTTTGGTACACCATGACTGAGTAAATAATGACAGAATTTACATTTTTGGGTGAACTATCCCTTTAATGACAAGCGGCAGCATGTTTAGTACTGCCGCTTTAAGAGCTGCACGCATCTGTTTTTCTCTCAATTGTTAACTTTCACTTTAGACATGATTAACTGTGTTTATATGTAAACCTTGTTTTTTTGACAGTATTAGTGCAATCAGACAATAACTAACGTAACTAAGTAATCAGGTGCTGTTTGACCTGCCTTTTAGTGTACGGACGCTTCGGTTGTACACACTCTGAATAAGCACGTTAGAACAGCACACGAATAAAACGTTTTACCGGCAAGGCTTTAAAGCACGCGGAAATAATGTACTTTTATGATTGCAAATAAGTCTCGTGAGTGTAATTCTACCGAATCAACATTTGTGGCTTTCAACAATCACATCATGTGAATGTGTCTTGCGAGTTTCAGTTGGAGCTGGAGCTGCAAGACATAATACAGCACATGGCCTTGAGGTTAATGTTGTGTTGTTTCATGATATTACTAGTGTTACATCACGCGTCACTTTACACTCGTATATATGCATCTACATTGGTGTCGCCTTATTTTAACAAGTGTCAGTCACATAGGGGTGTGCGATATTGACAAAAAAATATATCTCAATATTTTATGGGATTTTATCAATAACAATAATTAGACAATATTTTGCCGAGTGTGTTATTGTGCTGGTATCTTAAGGACTACCGTGTACAGCTGACTCCTAAAGTTTTTCATATTCTGTGTGGTGGTCAGTTCAAACTGATAGAAATTAATCTTTTCCAATAAGTTTAAACTGATTTTTGCATTTTATGGGCATTTTTACCTTTACAAAGCCATTTTTTCTAAAAGTGTTCCATTATCTTTTGAGTCAAATTCTTACATTTAAATAGGGGAATTAGAATAATAAGACATTTGGGCTGTTACCAAGCAAATTAAATCAACACAGAAGCTGCATCTGAAGTGGCATTTAGATGTATTTACACACATGTATTTTGTTAATGCAAGACATGAATGCATTTAACCTGCGGTTACAAATGCATAAATAATATTTTGATATATATAAAAGGTGGAATACTGATATTTGAAATGATTTAAAAAAATGAAAAACCCAACACAAACAAAAGGAAAAAAAAGAAAAAGCCGAAATTTGAAATTAAAACCGCCAGTAGGTGGCCGCAAGTCACTGTTAATAAGTGAGTCATTGCGAATTAACCGAATCATTTAAACGGTTGATTCATTCAAGAACGAAACACCGTCATGTTGCTCAAAGACACAAAACAGCACTGTGGCTGTATTCGGAATGATTTTTGTTGGCGAAATAGAGCAAAAACAAGCAATATGGTGTCTAAATCTCTTAATTAACTTATTGTTTATTGAAATCAATGTCACATTTGTAATCATGATAATTTTTGGAGAAAAACGGCACTCTAAACTATATGAAGTGCTATAAATATATAAATTTTCTGCCATCATTTCTTGAATTTGTGATCATTCTAAATGTATTTGAATAGACTGAATCATGCAGTGAAAGAAAACACACTAAATGCGCACACGCACTAGTCTAGGCTTCACGTAATGTATGCGTGCGCTCTCTGTAGGGATGTTTTTAATGGTTTTTGCAAAATACTCGATAATGTCAAATTGCACATCGTTAAAACAACAATTACGATATTATCGCAGACGATATATATCGCACACCCCTAGAGCCCACACTTTCGAACGTTTCACTCTTGCCGCAATGACTGATGATTGCACGCAAACACACACAGCACATGTGCATGGATATCACACGCATGTCGAGCAAACGTCGGCCACATCATTCAGTGAAGGAAAATGACTAGCAGCAGCTTCTAATTCATCGTTAACATTGAAGTATACGGAGATAAAACAACGCAAGTATCGGTAACAGTATCGTTTGTCCTGAAGCTTATCAGTACTCCGGTATTGACCCAGTTGCGTACCAGTCCAAAAAAATACCGGTTCTCAGTACCCATCCCTAATCATAACATACTCTTTTCTCACCTGTTATGTGGTAGACAGAGTTAAATCCAATACCAAATCTTCCCACTTTAAGAGGGTCCTCTCTTTTTCTACTCCGTGCAATCTCCTGGATACCATTCCAGTCTTCTGTGGTGAAGACGGCATCATTATAGACATACAACGCTGTTCCTGTAAAAACAAAAAACATCATATTTCATTGTAACAGTGTATTTCAAGACTACTAAACTTTTTACTATTCATTCTGTTTCCAGCATATTGCTAGGAATTATATTGAACATGTGAAGGGACATGCTGCAATTGATCAGCATATTCGGATTACCCTGATACTGAGCCATATCATGTGACCACAGTGATTCCACTCCATACTCCGTCTCGTCATACATGAACTTGACCTCAGTGGCCCCAGCATCCTCTGCGTTCTGAATCAGCTCCTGCATGACAGGCAAATCATACAGTCGTTGACATAAATTCTCACATACAGTATGTGTTATTTACTAAAAAAAAGCCTCAATATGTGTTCCCTCAATTACTGGGCACAATATTTTATTGCTTCGTATCCTCTTTTTTTAACATAGCCAAAGATTTCAGCATTACTGCTGACTGCGACATCTTATATAAAATTCATAATACAGTCGCTATTTTAACAACAAACAGCATAATTTTTTTTTTTTTTACCTAGTTATTTAACTTTATTTGTCTCTTGAGATTAAAATCTCATTTTCGAGGGAGACCTGGCCAAGAAGGCAGATCACATGATAACAAAATGATAAAAACACACACACAATAACCATATACATACATTTTTTACATAACGTATATTCTTACTTTTAAAATTTGTCCACCCTCTGGATATCTTCTCAAAATATCTTTCAAAAAATCGACCAACGGTGGCGTAGTCTGACCGAACCTCCCTGCAAAAGAGCAAATACTGAGAAATACAGCATAAGCAACTTTCACACACTATGCAAAACTATAAAATTACACCACCAAAGATACGTGGATACAAGAACATCACTCCAATATATGCTTGTTAAAGGGATAGTTCACCCTTTAAAAAACGGTCATAATTTTTTAATCCTTACATCTTTCCAAACCTGAAAAAACTTTTTTTTAAAGGGGGTCATGCCATGGATTTTTTTACAATTATTTTTAATATGATTCTTTTGTTTACTTATAATGTTAACATTTTTTGCACAAAAAAAAAATATATATAAATAGTTATATATATATGCAGACAAATAATTTTCAAAACTTATTCTGACCCTCTGTCTGAAATTATTTTCAAAATTCCACTTCATAAATTCTTCCGACTGATTTTGTGAATGGGATCAACAGTTCTTTGAAAACATTCAATTCATCCTAAAGGTCAGTGGGGTGTAACTATGAGCTTTGTGCAGATCAGAGAAGATCTTCCACATCATACTTAAACTATTTCTGGTGGGTCTCCACATACTTTCAGCCATATAGTTTTTTTTTAAATGTATTTAAATGTTATCTTGCAGATTTTCATATGAGAGAATGTCAGAAATTGAAGCACCAGTCATACTTAATTAATAAAGTGTCCCTAAACTGTCCCACCTCCTCCTCTCGGGCCTTGTCCATGCAACGTCATGATTATTTCATGGCTCCCGTGTGGCACCAAGCTTCCAATCTCAACCCCATCATGAAGCTATACAAAAAGGAAAAACAAATTTTCTGTAGTTAAAGCTGCAGTCCGTAACGAGTTCAAAGTTTACAAAATGTACATAATAAGTCAGTACATCATGAACCCATTTTCCAAGCCGTGTTTTTGGCTTATCCGGAATCACTACGGTACACCTATAATACGTTTTTTTTATTTTTAAATTCGGACTATTTTAGACTGGTTCGGGTAGGTACCGCTGCGGAGAGACCAGTAGGACGCGTGATTTGTCAGAGACATAAACAGAGAGAAGTAGCTCCGGCTACAATGTTCTTCTGCAAGACGCATGCAGTTGTGTTTATAACCGTTAGAGCACCAAAAGTTACGGACTGCAGCTTTAAAAGGTCACCATTTCACAAACAAAAACAAAACAAACAAAAAAAGAAATTCTGTAGGCTTTACTCAGAAATCAATTTAGTAAATTTGACAGAGAATTACAAGTAACATTGAATAAAAAAATAAATAAAATTTTAAAGGAAGACTGAAATAGTATTTTCTTGTAAAACATGCTACAACAATCATTGTTTTATTAACAACCATTTACTAAAAATATTTTTACAGTGTAGTTTATTACTGGCCCAAACCAAAATAGCCCACCATCTCTATGACAAACTGGTCTGGTTCCTTCCTTCAGTGTAAACCAACTGATTATTTTTTCAGCTTGCTAGTCATTATTAAAATGAACACGATCTTTCCTACAACCTAAATCCACATACTGAGTGGTCCTGGAAGGCGACATTTGAAACAGTAAACCTGTGACTCGAGCTCCTTTTACCCATAAGGGTAAAGAAATGGCTGTGCATGATCATGAAGTCCGGATGAACAAACATTAGAAAAAAAAGACTATGAAATGGATTTTCTCTTTTCTCAAGTTTTTCACCATTTATCCATTAACCTCTTAGCCTGCAATGCACCTCTGAAAACTGCATTGAGCTGTCCACATGGCTTACCCATAATTCACTGAGATATACCACCGTTTTTGGTTGATTAAGAGATTGATTTTCAGGGCTGAGATTGTGCCTGTTCAGACAGAGACTGCTGTCTTCAGCTATTCGCGGTGGAATCAGCTTCTGCTAACACACACTGATCAGCACTTCTGCTAACACACAGTGATCAAGCGCATGCTAGACGAGACGAGACGAAAAAAAACTACCCAGCAAATCAGAGCCCTGGGCTTCAACCCATGGGTGTTATTTAAAATGATATTGTTTTTTTACGGCCAGTGACGAAAGAGCCATGTGACATGAAAGTTAGTTTTAGAGGGCCAGACTAAGGGAAACATGTATGGACAGTATATGGCACAATACCCATATTGGAAAAAAAGACCAATAGATTTAGTGTACGAAAGCAACTTTTATTCAATATCTTAATTACTATTATATAAATATTCAAAATGTTGTCACTAATAATCAAAGAATTTAATTAATTGACAAACCAGCACCCAATTTTTGTTAAATAATATCAAAAGTGATTTTAGTATAGAACCTCACATATGACAAAAAAATTATTAATTAAAAAGGAAACATGTAGTACAACCTGGCCACGAATTAAAAGTGATGGAAAACAAAAATTAATTATTATGATAACTTAAATATATATATATATACTATATATTCTTTCAATCTCATGGCCAGAGATCCGTATATTAGCCTTTTATTAAATATTAGAGCGTATGAAAGATGCTAACCTACTGGACTAATTGGTTAGCTTGCTAATCACCAGCTAATTTTAAACAAAGAAATTTATATATTGACCATTTCTGTCATGTAAAATTGATATATCATTTAAAAGACATTCATTGATATATTCTGAAGGTTAAAACATCAAACATTAAAAAATATCGTAGTATTGTAAAGAAGTTCTTTCAGTCTATGTAATCACTTTCAGGGTCAAATTTGGATCAGGCCCTGGTGTTTTGAGCGTTGACAGGATTCTAACTTAAATGCTTCTGACTGGTCATTGCGATTAAGAAATCAACAGATATATGTCTGCTATTGGCTACAAAAATGCAGCAAAAACATGTTGTAAACTGAAACATTTGAAGCTCTCCAGAGCTCAAACACAAATAGTGGATCACACTGGACCAAATATGCCAATATGCTGTTATTACAGCTTCAACTAGTAGTGCTCTTGCTTTTGTTTGGGGGTGCTATAGATCCAGCCTGATTTGGACAGGGAGTAGAGTTTATTCATTGTGTTCATGTTATATCTGACAATTGTGTAAGAAATCTCTTTATCAGATATTTGTTGATAACACACTCAGTGACATGCTGTCATAAAGGTAGTTTGTGATAACATAATATGGGCAACTAGCCCCTCAAGGTACTAAAAGAACAACGGGTCATATATCAGATGTGTTACATTTTAATACAGTTCATCTTCCTTGGATAAGAAAAAAAAGGATGGAATGCCTTAGGAGGAGATTTGGAAGAAACCAACTTGTCATGACATATCCATGGAGCAAAAATGGATCAAAAGCAAAAATTCCTAAACTTATTAGAGACGCTGGACTGATCCCAAGATTGGTGGTCATGACTAATATGCACATATACATCTCAACTAACCCATAACACTGGCACACCTCTAAAGTAATTTGGGCCAGACTGTACGGTCTGGTCCTCTGGGGTTGTATGTATGAATGTGAGCTGAGATCTGAGAGCTGCCTTTCTCTAGGCTATTTTCTGAGTCTGACATACTTAGGGTAGAGAAATAATCTCCCACCTGCTCTCGTCATTCAGGGACGCTTCCCGCTTCAAGCTAAGAGAAAGGCTCTGAGGCCTGACCGGGTCACAGGAAAAGTAAAAAACTATTTATTTTAAACACAAGCTTATTTGGATTGTGCTGCTTCCATTTACAAGAGAATTAATGCAATCCTTCTGATCAATATATGACTAGGCTATACGTTGTTTGGAATCCAATGGGTAATTTCACGAAGCAGTGGCACCTCTTCACCTGAAATCCAGTTAAAGAAGGCTGAACATAACTATAGCAAGTTGTTAGCCAGGTTTCCATCCACATATTTTAAAGAAAATTCTTGGATATCACATAAAAAATGCTGAATGGGAATACCAAAACCTTTCCAAAATGGGTATAAAAAAATTCCTAGATGTACATCAAAAACTGTGACTAAATAATTCTCTCAGATGACTGGCTACTATTACTGAACCTCCCACACGCTGTCAGTATCCACCAGAAATTTAATTTATTTTGCACCAGAAAGTACTCTTCAGTTCTCTTAAATACATAGGATGGACAACTTGCAAATTGTTTTTGTCATATTAACAAATACTACACTATATATTAGAATTACAGTTGGGTACGGAAAGTATTCAGACCCCTAAATTTTTCACTCTTTGTTATATTTCACCCATTTGCTAAAATCATTTAAGTAAAAAAAAAAATCCTCATTAATGTACACACAGCACCCCATATAGACAAAAAAACACAGAATTGTTGACATTTTGCAGATTTATTAAAAAAAGAAAAACTGAAATATCACATGGTCCTAAGTATTCAGAACCTTTGCTCAGTATTTAATAGAAGCACCCTTTTGATCTAATACAGCCATGAGTCTTTTTTGGGAAAGATGCAACAAGTTTTTCACAAATGGATTTGGGGATCCTCTGCCATTCCTCCTTGTAGATCCTCTCCAGTTCTGTCAGGTTGGCTGGTAAACGTTGGTGGCCAGCCATTTTTAGGTCTCTCCAGAGAAGCTCAATTGGTTTTAAGTCAGGGCTCTGGCTGGGCCATGCAAGAACAGTCACAGAGTTGTTGTGAAAACACTCCTTCGTTATTTTAGCTGTCTGCTTAAGGTCATTGTCTTGTTGGAAGGTAAACATTCGGCCCAGTCTGAGATCCTGAGCACTCTGGAGAAGGTTTTCAGCCAGGAGATCCTGGCTTGCGCATTCATCTTTCCTCTGAGTGCAACCATCGTCCTGTCCCTGCAGCTGAAAAACACCCCCACAACATGATGCTGCCACCACCATGCTTCACTGTTGGACTGTATTGGACAGGTGATGAGCAGTGCCTGGTTTTCTCAACACATACCACTTAGAATTAAGGCCAAAAAAAGTTCTATCTTGGTCTCATCAGACCAGAATCTTATTTCTCACCATCTTGGAGTCCGTCAGGTGTTTTTTAGCAAACTCCATGCATCTTGCACTGAGGAGAGGCTTCCGTCGGTCCACTCTGCCATAAAGCCCTGACTGGTGGAGGGCTGCAGTGATGATTGACTCTACAACTTTCTCCCATCTCCCGACTGCGTCTCTAGAGCTCAGCCACAGTGATCTTTAGGTTCTTCTTTACCTCTCTCACCAAGAATCTTCTCCCCCAATAGCTCAGTTTGGCCGGACGGCCAGCTCTAGGAAGGTTTCTGGTCATCCCAAACGTCTTCCATTTAAGGATTATGGAGGCCAACTGTGCTCTTAGGAACACCTAAGTGCAGCAGAAAAAAAAAAAAAAAAAAAAAAAATTTTTCTTTGTAGCCTTGGCACAGATCTGTTCTTGCCACAATTCTGTCTCTGAGCTCTTCAGCAGTTCCTTTGACCTCATGATTCTCATTTGTTCTGACATGTACTGTGAGCTGTAAGGTCTTATATAGCCAGGTGTGTGGCTTTCCTAATCAATGCCAATCAGTATAACCACACACAGATGGACTCAAATGAAGGTGTAGAACCATCCCAAGGATGATCAGAAGAAATCGACAGCACATGAGTTAAATATATGAGAGTCACAGCAAAGGGTCTGAATACTTAAAACCATGTGATATTTCAGTTTCTTTTTTAATAAATCTGCAAAAAAAAATTCTGTGTTTTTCTGTCAATATGGGGTGATGTGTGTACATTACTGAGGAAAAAAAATTAACAAATTATTTTAGCAAATGGCTGCAATATAAAAAAAGAGTGAAAAAATTAAGGGGGTCTGAAGACTTTCCGTAACCAGTATATATATATATAATATTTTTTTTTTCCCAATATTAAAATAAGTGAGATGTTTGTTTAGGATTACTATATATAGATGTGATAGATATATGTGATATATGGATCATGATAGCAGCATTTCATCAAATAAACATTACAGGTGCATCTCAATAAATTAGAAATGTCGTGGAAAAGTTCATTTATTTAGTAATTCAACTCAAATTGTGAAACTCTTTTATTAAATAAATTCAATGCACACAGAATGAAGTAGTTTAAGTCTTTGGTTTTTTAAATTGTGATGATTTTGGCTCACATTTTAACAAAAACCCACCAATCTCAACAAATCAGAATATTTCATAAGACCAATAAAAAAAACATTTTTAGTGAATGTTGGCCTTCTGGAAAGTATGTTAAATTACTGTACATGTACTCAATACTTGGCTGGGCCTCCTTTTGCATGAATTACTGAATCAGGGGAAAGGGGGGGGTTGGGGCTGGCGTGGCATGGAGACAATCAGCCTGTGGAACTACTGAGGTGGTATGGAAGCCCAGGTTACTTTGACAATGGCTTTCAGCTCATCTGCATTATTTGGTCTCCTGTTTCTCATTTTCCTCTTGACAATACCCCAGAGATTCTCTATGGGGTTCAGGTCAGGCGAGTTGCAGGCCAATCAAGCACAGTAACACCAAGGTCATTGAACCAGCTTTTGGTGCTTTTGGCAGTGTGGGCAGGTGCCAATTCCTGCTTAAAAATGAAATCAGCATCTTCAAAAAGCTAGTCAGCAGAAGAAGCATGAAGTGCTCTAAGATTTCCTGGTAGATGGCTGTGTTGACTGTGGACATCAGAAAAAACACAGTGGACCAAAGTCCTCTTTTCAGATGAAAGAAAATTTTGCATTTCATTTGGAAATCAAGGTCCCAGAGTCTGGAGGAAGAGTGGAGAGGCAAAGAAACCATGTTGCTTGAAGTCCAGTGTGAAGTTTCCACAGTCAGTGATGATTTGGGCTGACATGTCATCTGCTGGTGTTGGTCCACTTTGTTTTCTGAAGTCCACAGTCAACGCAGCCATTTACCAAATTTAGGCAGCATCTTCATGCTTCCTTCTGCTGACCAGCTTTATGGAGATGCTGATTTCATTTTCCAGCAGGAATTGGCACCTGCCCAAACTGCCAAAAGCACCAAAAGTTGGTTAAATAACCATGGTGTTACTGTGCTGATTGGCCTGCAAACTTGCCTGACCTGAACCCCATTGAGAATCTATGGGGTATTGTCATGAGGAAGATGAGAGACACCAGACCCAACAATGCAGATGACCTGAAGGCCGCTATCAAAGCAACCTGGGCTTCCATTACACCTCAGTAGTGCCACAGGCTGATTGTCTCCATGACACGCCGCACTGATGCAGTAATTCATGCCAAAGGAGCCCCTACCAAGTATTGAGCAAATATACAGTAAATGGCATTACTTTTAGAAGGCACAATTCACTAAAAAAATTTTTTTCTTGGTCTTTAAAGTATTTAATTTGTTGCAGATAGTGAATTTGGTGGGTTTTGTGGAAATGTGAGCCAAAAGTATCACAATTAAAATGACATACTACAACGAATTGTAAAAAACTACTTCAGCTGGGTGCATGATTATTTAATACACGAGTTCCCCAATTTGAGTTGAATACTGAAATACATGAACTTGTCTAGCGCGACATTTAATTATTGAGATGCAACCTGTATAACCCCTGCTATATCCAGATGCACAGGAAGTTCGAAGTGCATTTTTGCATTTTAGACTAGGGGCAATGATTCGCGCGCTCTGCCTAGCGGTTGCATTTTACGGATAAACGAAGACGCATGCCCTCGCCGGAAGTTACTATCTAGTGTATTAATGCGTCCCGGCGTTGATCAGTCGCCTGTGCTTAGTACTGAGCGCCCCGGTCATGCCCTATTCCCCCACTCCTGCAGGGATCTTTTCGGAACTTGCATTCGCATTCTTCCGCCTATTCCCCAGTCGGCGAGTCGGACGCATGCATGTGAGCGTGCAGGATGTTAACACCGACCTCTAGAGTTCAGTTGGCATGACATTATGTGTCTTTTGTACCTTGCTCGGCCCGGCAACAAATATCAAGACCTTTCTCGCCTATTGAACCTGAATGGTCTCGCTCGGGGCTCATTGTCCAGTTGAAGCTGTTTACTTCGTGGCGATTATAAAACGAAAGAAATTCGCTGCTTCGCGATAACTATGGATACGCTGTTTGCATTGTGAGTCGTTTCTCCTATTCCTCGCCGTTGTGACTTACAACCTACGCGCTCTGATGAGTCGACCCACGCCTAGCTTAAGTGTCGCTCTCCCAGATCTGCCTAAAGTCCTACAGACCGAGCAGCCTACCCGATGTCCTCCCCCGGTGCCGGTGTTCTTGAGACTCTCTGATCTTCTGAGATAGTGGGCTTTACCCCCGCTGGGAATAAGGAGCCCCTC
Organism: Sinocyclocheilus anophthalmus; assembly: GCA_018155175.1. Classification (NCBI taxonomy): domain Eukaryota; kingdom Metazoa; phylum Chordata; class Actinopteri; order Cypriniformes; family Cyprinidae; genus Sinocyclocheilus; species Sinocyclocheilus anophthalmus. Next base: position 711,378 of record JADLZN010001098.1, on the reverse strand, counting down.
TTCTATTCTTAAGCAGCCGTCGATAAATGGCCTTATGTGATCCTTCAGTATATATTTTACTCTGACCTTTTACTTTGATAGTAACAAAATTTCTAATAATAAGTAATGCAGCATTGCTCAGTTTTAAAAAACCCCCGTAGATCCGTGATTGCCGGGAGTCATGCTGTTCTATTGACAGCTTCTGGCACCGACTCGAACAGTCACACACTCCGACACTAGCGCGAGCGCAGTGTTCTGGCTAGACTCCGCTTCCTCTTTCCGCGTTATTACTCTTTCAGTTCTCGCTCTCTCTTTCTCTATGCTAGTTGGAGCCGGAACCTTGTATCTGGTGGTTCTCTCGCTCTCATGGACGTGATGTCGAGAGTTTTCCGAGTCGTCGTAGTACTCTTGCACAACTGGGCAAGTTGGGCACGTTGCTCTGCTGCTGCTGTAACTCACTTATGCTGACGCGTCGGTGCTTCTCCAACATTGCACCTTCTTCTGAACCCGCACAGCCTGTCACGCTAGAGACGAGGCTAATGAGCCTAGCTTCCTGGGTCGAATCCTCCGGATCTAGATTCCACACCTAGTGTCTGCAATGGTGGAATGATGCTGTACGGTGAAATATGACAGACTGCTGTGATCTTCATAAATAGATCGAAAGATGCAGAAAACTGACACACCACACATAGCGGACCTTAACCACATCAGAATATGTCATGAACATACTTAAATCCCTAGCATCGGCAGCCTAGCATGGAAGAGGGGCCCTTTTTGTTTTTTTTCCACTCTGTTAAAAATCAAGAATTCAAATGTTTCATTCCAATTTCATCTAGTGAACAGAAAAGTAAAAACCGCAACATAAAAGAAAATGCTAACAGATTTTATTTATGTGCAATTTGTTGTGATCTGTACTGTGTACAAGCACAAACATCACTGTGGATTTGGCTGTGTATACACTACAAAACACTGGAAACTATCATGAGCTCTTACCCTGGGCTGCATACCGATTACAACACAATAGAGCACATTTAAACAATCTGGCCTCTGCTCAGTTTCTTTGGGTGGATTATAAACCTTTTTATTTCAGGGGGTTGATTCTGATCACATGGGGAAGGCAATGTGAGGTGATGTTCTTCATTTGGAGATTCTCTTCAAAGAATCCCCCTAACAGATCATTACTGCTGTTTTTTTTAACTGCATTTAAAATATATATTGAAAAATGTTACAAAAGTTTAGAGCTCACCAGTTTTCCATTGTGAAACAGCTGCTGCTGAGACACAGGATAATCTGTTTCTTGGTAGATCAGGGTCTTGATGTACCTGATCACTGTAGATGGGGGAACCTGGAAGACCCTCTTGCCTAGATAGTCATGACAGACTATCACCCATGGCAACCTAAAATCACAAAGCAAAACCTTTATCTATTCACAGGCTTGAATCTCAGAAAGCCTTAAAAGAACATGTCCAGGTCATGTTTCACCTCAGTATCAAAGAAAACCAATAGAAAGCATTTTTATGAATGCAATTTCTTTTCAGGACTAAGAGGTTTTTGCATTATGACATTGTCTTTATGAAAATAAAGTACAGTTCTTATTACAGTAAGTATATATATATATATATATATCAATACTGTAATGTGAAAGTATCATGCAAATATGCATAATGCCTGTAATATTACAGTAATGAGAATCTAATGAAAATTATAAAGTCAATGTTACAATGCATACAATTTTAATGGTCCTGGCTTCATTTTCAAAATGAAATATGACCTGGACAATCAATAAAGAATAACTTGCATCTGAACATAATAATTATAATAATGCTAAAGAATAAATGACACATGCGAGTCATTTTCATTCCAATTAAATTCCAATATCGCAATAGTTTCTGTCTTAAGGCAAAGTGGGTCAGACAAACAGCACAAGATTACAAAGATCTCTTTATTTTAGTTCTTTCACTGAGAAGAAACATTTTGTCTTCAAGGATGCTTTTGTTTTTAATGGCCTTGCCCTTGACTGATGTTACTTTCATGCACAACAAACCCTAACAGAAATGAATGGATCCTGCCACGTCGCCTCTGCAGTTAAAAATCAAATTACACCTATTAGGGGCTATCAAGTTTGAGCTGTATCCAAATGCAGACATCAGTATGTCTTCTACAAGCCAGAGCTTGGAGGAATATGTATTTTGCCCAGCTGACACATTATGACATTTTACTATAGTACAAGAACAACAGTGACACATATCTCTAGGTTTAGATCTTGACCTGTTGTCAGGCAACCAATGGAAGTCCCACAGGGTCACTGACTGTATCATTCTATTTGTGTGCTAGGGTGGGGCATAATATGGACCATGCACACAATCTAGTGACAATTCACATGCTACCAGTTTATTAGATAAGACGTTTAACTGATTAAATGTTTTATTAAATTTGTTGTTTATAACAATATAGGATATTACATGGTTTAGAGAGTTAACGGTCTCATATAAGTCATAAACAACATCAAACCGGTTACTAACTTACACTAATTCATCTTAACTTACCACGGGTCGTGACCGGTTGCCATTGCTTTTCAGCCAAACTGCGGTTTCTCGTTCGCAGACATTCATCGATCACCCCGCATGGAGCATTATGCTATGCCGTACCGTTATCTTTCGGAGAAAATCCTCCGCATTGGGAATTCATTGATTTACTCTGACCCTTTTGGTCTCAGTCTCAAAGAATCATCCCATCCTGTGCGCTACAAGCTTCGTGTGGCCGTGTTTTGCTCTTGGACCCGCCTCCTTAGCTCCTTCTAGTCCAGTGAGGTATCGATGCGGATTAATAAACGGCTCGTGGTGTAAAGCCAACGGTTTGTCCCATAGATGTCACGCTTTGTCGCAGTGTTTTAAAAAAAAAAAGGATTCTGCAAGAAAAAGAGGAATAGAATTTCACAAACGCAGCTTCTTCCATGATAACGCCGTCTTAAGAGCGCGTCAATGAATGTATAAGCTTTATGTGTTTGTCTAGTTGCGGATTTTTGACTCTGACTGAGCGCCATGCATGCTGGGAGTTGAAGTTCTCTAGTGTAATGCACCTGATGGGCAGACAACTCGAACTACACGGCAACTATAAATTTTACCCTGTATGGGATCAGATTCCCGCCAAAATGTATTGCAGTCACGGATAAAAAAAAAAATAATGAAACCAAAATTTTAAAACGCAAGTAAAATTATATTGCACAAAATTTAAAAATGAAAGCAAAGTTTTCAGAATAGCAAACAATGGTCACGGATCAAAATCAAAATAATGTGTAAGTCAAAAATGTAATAACTCATTAAAAATCAAAACTTTAAACACATTTAAAATCATATTGCACAAAACTGAAATATTAATGCAAAATTATCCAAATTGCACACAAAATCATGTTTCCAGTTTTTTTGTGCTCTCAGACATTTTATGCACATATTTTAATTTTGGTATGCGTATGTGTTCTTCCCTTCTCTTTATTCCACGTTCTGCGTTTCTTCTTCCAAATGTTGCGGTTAGAGTTTCATATAAATCAGGGCAGGCCTCTCATTGGTCCTCTAGTTCTAGATTGACAGCTCCTCCTCAAGCCAATCAGATGAAGAGAGACATTACTGCCGGTGCTCAGTGTTCTGTTCACTTTTACAGGTGAAAATGGATAACCGTCAGGTGGGAAACATCTTTCCATACAGGACACCGTTATATGTGTTTGTCTGTCACTGCTTTACGCCTACCTGGCGATCTGTTAACGTTAAATGAGTAAATTGTTAAATAAATTTTGAATGAATGTAATGTTTTTGCATTGAAAACGATAGTACTACAGAGTAGACAGTTACAAAGGCCAGGTGGATTTGATATACACAATGATTTATTTGCATATTGTGTTTATTTACATAGCTACATATATAATTGCCTAACACTATCATATTAATGTTTAAAATATATAAAGGTTGAACATAACAACTATATGAAAGTAAAACAGCCAGTAGGTGGATCTTTAGAGTAAGACATTAAATCATTCATTCAAATGACTGATTCATTCAGTGAGGAATAAAGCGAATCATTCAATATGAAAGGCTGCTGTGTATTGCTTGTAGGACAATGTTCTGCTGTGGCTTTGTTTGGACTCTTTGTCGAAATAGAGCAAAATGAGAAAATAGTTACTATTAATAGTAAATTCACTCAAAAATATACTTCTTGTTATATTGATTCAGTTCAGTAAACATTTGCAATGGTCCTGATATTAGTAAAAAACACTATTTTCTTCGTGTTTTGCTTTACTGTATGTCATAAAATAAATTATAATGCCATTCTTTACAAATAATATTTATTTTAAATGCTAAGCCTATAACTTATTTAAAACGAAACAAAAAACTGAACCGCCTGCTGGGCTCACATATCTCTCATGTCCATGAGTTAATCATTAGATTAATAGTTGATAAACTATTAGCCTATTTATTATGTAAACAAGGTTTTGTACTTCTCTCGTATCTGAATATCTACTTCACATATGCAAAAAAATTTTTTGGAAAACACCATGGCATGGCGAAGCTCGTGCTGACCGGCAACATACCTACATCATATTGTCCAGACAGATCGACGGTCATCCATAACGTTAGTATGTTTAGTTGTCTCATTTACTTTGATGATGAAGAGGCTGTGATGTAAAGATTGCAATGTTGTTGTTGTTTATGTTGTGTGCGCGTGGGAGGCGCCGGCGCAAACACTTGGGTTCCTCACATCAGCGGAAAGATGTGATAGATAAAAGCAAGACATCATTCAAAACGATCTATTTTTTATTTGTGTACCTTCAAAATAACAGTGAAATGTACTTTTGTAAAATAAAGAAAACATACAAAATGCACTTGCCGTCTATTATACCTCTTCCTGAAATTAAGAAAAAATCAGCGATACTGTCTAACAATATACTTGTCACACAGAATGAGAAATATATTTATAGAAAACTTGAAGTGCCCGCTTTTACCTGTTTACATTTTGCTTATTTGACAATGCCTATTATTAAGTCATGGGAATATAAATCAAAGCATGTTCAGAAGATAAAAAATGCGACGTGTAGTCCGGAAAATACAGAATAGCAAACATTTTTACGGGACCCCTGGCTTTGGGTCACGACACGGACCCCAGTTTGAAAACCCCTGCTCTTACTCATATTATCCTCTCCTAACAGTAATAAACCTATACAAGATTATAATCAGTCCCCCCCCAGGTAAGGCGACGGCCAGGCACATCAGTGACTGCGATGCGGTGCATTAGTGGCTGGAGCCCATTGCCGACTGGCGGATGCGGACTTAAGGCAAAAATTAATACAGGCGGTGAAAAACCGACGAGCGGTCTCTAGGACCAGGCCCCCATTCATGTTAATGCTTAACGGGATCGCACGGAGGCGTACAGCAATGACCGACAGACATATACAGTATAACGGTGTCCTGTATGGAAAGATGTTTCCCAGCCGACAGTTATCCATTTTCACCTGTAAAAGTGAACAGAACACTGAGCACCGGCAGTAATGAGGCGCGTTGGAGAGACGTCACCGCCTCTCTTCATCTGATTGGTTAGAGGAAAAGCTGTCAATCTAGAACTAGTGGACCAATGATGACGCTTAAGCCCGCCCTGATTTACATGAAACTCTATCCGCAACATTTGGAAAAGCAAGCGCAAAATGTGGAAACGAGCGAAGGGAAAAAACGCATAAGCATACAAAAAATAAAAATATGTGCAGAAAATGTCTGAGAGCACAATAAACAGAGAAATATAACCAAGGAAAACATGATTTTGTGAGCAATTCGTTTTGTGCCATAGAATTGTAACTGTAGTTTAACGTTTTGATCCTGCTTATTTTTTTTTTTTTAATGAGTTAGAACACGGGTTGTGATCTTTAGCACGATATTATGTTTGATCCACGGTGACCAATTGGTTGCGATTAGTGAAAACTTGGGTTGCTTTCATTTTTAATTTTGTGCAATCTAATTTTACCTTGCGTTTTTAAATTTGGGTTTCACCCGATTTTTTATCCATGACTGCAATACATTTGGCGGGAATCTGATCCCATACATGATCTTTTTACTTAATATCCTAATGATATGGCATAAAAGAAAAATCAATCATTTCACATCACATGCAGTGTATTGCTGGCTATTGCTACAAATATACCCTTGCTACTTATGACTGGTTTTGTGGTCCAGGCCAGGGTCACAAATGATAACACATTGTATAGAAATAATAATAATACTCAAATACTTAATGAATTAACCTATAGGTTTAATGAAAGCAAAGATGTCTGAAATGTACATCTAATTCATGGGTATAACTCCATTAAATATTAATTAGGCTACAATAGTATTAAATGTATTTGTTCTTATTTAAAAATTTTTACTTCAAAATAGGAACTATCACTTTTCCTCCACAAATCCAAAAACATTAAGGTTTCCACAAATCCCTCATTAACAAATAGACACAAAAACCTTTGATTCAATATTAGACAATGTCATAGACCACTATTTTTTCCAGAAACACAAATTTAGATCAATTTACGTTAAGCAGTTTCGATTGACTAAATATTGCATATGTTGATATTGAGATGAAATGACAAAATTAAAAATAATGTAGCCATACATCAAAAGTGCTAAAATGAGATTTTGTGCCTGGTCAAGAGAAAAACGTAAGGTGTGGGGTCATCTTGTCCCGGGTGGCATCTTACCCAATCTTACTCTTATAGGCTACTGTAGAATTGAAACATTGTATTTTCCCCATTATGGTTGCAAAAATGTGAAATTATGTTACGTTATTGTTTGCAACTTACTGAGTCACTGAGTGACTTAACTATGAATTGTCCCACTGGTTACAATTGTGAACAATATAAAACACATACTTTCACTAACTTAAAACATTATTTTTTTTTTAATTAGGCTATTATTGAAGAAACATACATTTAGTTTAATATCCAATAAATAAAATACACGTGCACATTGGGAATTACACATTTAATGCATCTGAAGTCAGAGTCACATGCAGTAGATTATTATTATTATTATTTAGTATGAAAGGAATTATGACGCAGTACAATGGATATACCGAATGACGTCATAACCTCATTGCACCAATAAATTTGCCTTCTACTAAACCTTGCTAAAAAGAATATGCAAAAAAATCACATTTAATAAACATAAATAAACAAGTAGAATTTGTATTAGTATACATATTTTGTTACATTATTGCTGTTCTGAATGTTGCCTATTTGTTACATCCGTGATATGAACAAAAAACTCACCTTTTGTGAAAATGACCTTATTTTGTAATTCAGGTGCAACTCGCCCAAAGTGAAGTAGATTGCAGTAATAACACTGAACAAATCCAAAATAACCCTGTTCTCAGCACGTTTTCCTCTGTAACTCTAATGCTGCAGTAGACAGTTCCTCATAGGACAGTCGAGGGACAGTGCGATCTGCAGAACTTAACATATTCTTCACACGCATCCCTTCAGCATGCTGCGGTGTTTATTTTCGTATGGATTGTTTATGGCACATGCACGATCATTTAAAGCTTAATGCCCAGTATTATGCTAATTCTAGCAGTTCTTCGAGAGTCACCATCTCGTTACGGCATCAGCTGTTAGAGCAACCTGCACTCTTAAAGCTACAGTAAACACATTAGTCAGAGTAGGCAGATATAATTTTCCACGATTGTGGCGTGAGGGAGCTGTACAGTTGTTAGTATGTCTAGGTGAACTGCTTAATTTTTAGTGGACACCACTGGAAAGAAACGGATGCAAAAGAAAAGGGAAATCCCAAGAAATAATGATGATTTCACAACAGTCCAGTAGGTGTCGATATGCACATGGTGAGTCGTTGAAGGATGAAGACTCGCCACTTCTTGCGTCCGAAATCGCATGCAACAAATTTATTATTTTGGATAAAACCCTTGAGATGCATCAACTCGTTTTTAATTTTCATTTAAATTTAGGCCTACTTCAAATTTAAATATGAAAAAAAAATACAAAATCTTTCACAGAACATAGTAGGGAAGTATTCGATTTCGGGTCCAAAATCGCATAGGCTACTCTCTTGAGTGGGTAGGCTACTGTAGACATACTTCTTTTAAAGTTGCTTGACCATTAAAGTGTTCGTCCACCCAAAAATTTAAATTACCCCATAATTTACTCACCTTCAAGGCATCCTACACTCTAAAAAATACTGGGTTAAAAACAACCCAACTTGGGTTATTTGGCAACCCAGCGCTGGGTAAATATTGGACAGAGCACATGCTGGTTTATTTTGACCCAGCTGGTTGGGTTAAACGTTTTAACCCACCATGCTGGGTTGTTTAACTCATTGTTTAAAAATTATTATATTGCTGGCTTAAAATGGGCTGGAAGTTAAAATTCACACACAGAATTACTATAGGCAACACAACAGCAATAATCAAAAGATGAACTTTTATTATTAAGCAAGAAAACCCATGGACAAAATACAAGACAAATTGAATTTATTTGGGTGAATACAGCATAGTTTACAATATTACATACATTTAAACTCCTTTAAACACATTTAGAATAAAAAAGGCAATATTTATAAGTACATTTGAATTTAAGTGAATTCAAACATTTCTCTGTAATCGCTTTTTTACCGAAATAGTGCTATTCTGTGCCAGTGTGCGTCTGAAATCTGAGCCGGTGAAGTTCTGCCTGTTTCGCGGGGGAACGTCTCGGTACCTGTAACACTTGTTCCCCGAGAAAGGGAATGAGACACTGCGTCGGTAACGACACTTGGGGAACCCCCTCAGCGTAGCGCGTCTGAAGCATGAATGAAACTATTCCAATCCTGATTGGTGTTGCGTCATGATGTAACATGTGACGGCATAGTCGGAAGCTACAAAGGACGCTGGCACACAACAGAGTCAGCTTTTGCGATGAAGCAAGCTGCTCCCAGGCAAGGAGAGGTGTGTCAAAGAGACGCAGTGTCTCTTTCCCTTTCTCGGGGAACAAGGGCTACAGTCGTAACCCGAGACGTTCCCCCTCGAGGGAACTCACACTGCATTGGTAACAACACTAGGGGAACGGACTATGCCACACCAAAACCTGCCTGTCGTAGTGTGAAGCTGAACCAGGCACAACTTAGGATGAGAGCACTCGTGCACCCGGTGTGGAGGGAAGGTTCAGGCTATAAAACCTGATGAAAGTATGCGGGGTGGACCACCCAGCCGCATCGCAGATTTCCTGCAATGGGACTCCTGACAGGAGGGCCCTAGAGAACGCCATGCCTCTAGTAGAGTGGGCCCTCAATGCCACAGGTGAAGGCAAACCGCGTACCTGATAGGCCATGGCAATAGCCTGAACAATCCAATTACTAATTGTCTGCTTGGAAGCAGGAAGTCCCTTCTTGGGTGATCCAAAGCACACCAACAATTGTTCTGACCTCCTCCAAAGAGAGGAATTCTGAATAAAAATGTTCAATGCTCTGACAGGTCAGATCAGATGAAGCCTCTCTTCTTCCGCCAACACATGAGGCGGAGGATGGAAGGCCTGAAGAACCACCGGCCATGCCCTATGAGATGGCACCTTGGGCACATAGCCAGGCCTAGGGTGTAAAATGGCCTTAACTCCTCCAGGGGCAAACTCCAGGCAAGTCGGCGAGACAGCCAAGGCCTGGAGATCCCCCACTCTCTTGAGAAAAGTAATTGTCAGGAGAAAGACCATCTTAAAGGTCAGGTTCTTTGCCATAGCTGACTCGAGAGGCTTGAAGGGGGCAAGTGACAGCCCTTCAAGGACCACAGCCAGATCCCAAGTTGGGACTCTGGAACGAGTCGCAGGCCTCATTCTCCATGCACCACGGAGGAAACGCATGACCAGCTGGTGCCTCCCCAGAGGCCCAACACCTAAAGGAGCGTGGAAAGCCGCACCACGTGGAAAACACATTCCACTTAAGGCCGTACAATCTCCTCGTGGAGGGAGCCCTGGAACTGAGTATGGTCTCGATCAGTCCAGCAGTCAGGGGCCAGACCCATAGTTTCCACAGCTCTGGCCGAGGGTGAAATATCTCGCCCCCTGCCTGAGACAGCAGGTCCCTCCTCAGAGGGATCTGCCATAGCTGGCCTGCCAGGAGTGACATGATATCTGAGAAACACACCCGGGCCGGCCAGAACGGGGCTACCAGCAATAGACTGACCCCTTCTTTCCGGACCCTCTCCAGAACTCCCGTGAGCAGAGCGATCGGGGGAAAAGCATACAGGCGTAGCCTCGGCCACGTCTGTACCATGGCGTCCAACCCCAGCGGGGCTGGATGCGTGAGAGAAAACCACAGTGTACAGTGGGTCGTCTCTCGAGACGCGAACAAATCCACTTCCACTGGGCCGAACCTCTCGCATATCGACTTCACCACCTCTGGGTGAAGTCTCCATTCCCGGGCCTCAACCCCTGCCTCGACAGGACGTCTGCGCCCTGATTCTGGTCCCCAGGGATATACATCGCTCTGAGAGACGACAGTTTCCCCTTGGACCACAGGAGGATCTGATGCGCTAGTCTGCACAGAGGGCGCGACCTCAGACTGGGTCAAACCCACGAGCAGACAACATGTCGGATGTCTCGTATTTGAATCATCAGGGGGGATGATTCAAATACGAGACCACCGACATTTTGTCTGCTCGTATTAGGACATGGTGACCGCTGAGATCTGGGAGAAAGCTCCTCAGAGCCATGTAAACCGCTAGCATTTCTAGGCAATTTATGTGCCATGAGGAATGCTGGGCCTGCCACAGACCTCTCACAAAGTGGCCGTCCATGACTATGCCCCAACCCGTAAGGGATGAGTCTGTCGAAATTACCTTTCGGCGACATGACACTCCCAATACTGGGCCTCGGGACAGAAACCAAGGTTTCCTCCATATGGACAGGGCACGAAGGCATCGGCGCGTGACCCTGATCATACGGAACGGATTCCCTCTCGAGGAAAACCCCTTGGTTTTCAACCACCACTGTAGGGGTCTCATGTACAGAAGGCCAAAAGGTATTACGTTGGACGCTGCTGCCATGAGCCCCAGCAGTCTTTGGAACTGCTTTACAGTGATAGCGTGGCCTAGCCCTATCCTGGAAACCATCGCCTGGATGGACTCGATATGAGCGGGAGACAATTGTGCCCGCATCGTTGTCGAGTCCCATACCACCCCCAGGAACGTTGTTCTCTGGGTGGGAAACAACACGTTCTTTTTCGTGTTGAGTCTCAACCCCAAGCTCTGAATGTGGCCAAGGACGACATCTCGATGCTGAACAGCCATCTCTCGAGACTGGGCCAGTATAAGCCAGTCGTCGATATAATTCAGCACACGGATGCCCTGAAGCCTCAGTGGCACTAGAGCTGCATCCATGCACTTGATGAAAGTGCGAGGGGAGAGACCTAGGCCAAACGGAAGAACCCGATATTGGAACGCTTCGCCCCCGAAAGCGAACCTCAGGAACTTCCTGTGAGAAGGAATGATCTATCGTGACAAACCAGTCCTCGGATTTGATCTGACTCACGATGGTGGGAATAGTGAGCATCTTGAAAATGAATCTCCTCAAGTACCGCAGATCTAAAATTGGACGCAACCCCCCATCCATCTTGGGAACTATGAAATACCGGCTGTAGAACCTGGACTCCCTCTCTGGCGGAGGAACACTTTCTATGGCCTCCTTTACCAACAGGGAGTGAACTTCCTGTTCCATCACCCGACCCTGCTCGGGGTGCACCACAATCCAAACCACCCCATTGAACTTCGGTGGGCGGTAACCGAACTGCAGCCTGTACCCTCTTTCTACTGTACGCAGGACCCATGGAGATATATTCGGAAGGCATTGCCATGCACCGATATAATCTACTAAGGGAATCAGTCTCTCGAAGCTGACCTCGGGTGTTTCTTGAGTATCGTTTACGATCCCCTGAAGCGTAAAACACCGGCAGGAAAAGATCGAAAATGCTTTTCTATGTGCGGACGCTGTCGCTGCCTTGGGGCGGACACTGCAGCATGCGTTCACCGGATGGCGGAATTCCAACATCAACTGGCAACCCTCAGAGGCCCTGTGAAAGTTAGGACCTCTTTCCCGTAGCCTTCCTCGCCTGAAGGACGGTCCTCAAATCGACCTTCGGTTCGGCGGGCTTTCGGGTGAGAGCGTCGTCTCTGTTGCCAAGATCTTTGAGGAGGGGCTCTAGAAGCGACATTCGCCTTTTGTACCTGCCGGGACGAGGAGCTTGATGACGGCTGGGGCCGTCCACTCGGAGCAGCCTTCTTAGATTTAGAGCGGCGAGGGAGATACTGCTTAAAAACTGCAGACTGCTTTTTCCCCTCCTGAAACCTGTCGACGACCATATTGACTGCATCACCGAACAGGCCAGAAGGCGATATCGGGGCATCTAGGAGAAAGGCCCTGTCCTTTTCCTTCATTCCCGATAAGTTTAGCCACAAATGTCTCTCCGTGGTCACCATAGCTGCTATGGAGCGGCCGATGGCACAGACTGTCTCCTTGGTAACATGGAGAGACAAATCTGCGGCTCTACGCAGCTCTGCTAAATCACCTGGAGTTGGTCCCTCGCCCTCATCTAAATCCTTTAAAAAAAATCAGCCTGGTATGCCTGCATAAGCGCCACAACTCATTGTGTAAGTCAGGAAAAAACGGTAAACTGTGGCACTGTGAGTACCACGAGCGCTCAGACTGACCTGAGATTTGCCCCGTAAACATTTCAGCAGTTATTATAAGCCTGTGTGTCCCGTATTTCTGTCGACTGAACCCATGCCGTTAATTATGAATTTATCAGTGTTTTGCATGCCAAAGTCAATTTCTGCATAGAAATATTACGGCAAATAGAAGCAGAAAATCGTGCTACACGCACTTTCATGAGATCGGGTTAGCCTACAACAATTAATTTGTTGGCTATTTTACAAATGATAATACAACGAATTCATGACAATGTTTACATTCAAGCTACCCGTAAAATGTATAGTGAAAAGTACTTTAAAAGTGTCTGGAATGCAATAGAGTAATTTTAAAGCTGTTTTTTAAAGCATTTGCTGCATGGATAAAAAATATAAATAATTAACATATCATACAAAATTGCGTTGCAGCAAATCCTTTACATTTTAAGGTATTCATAAAAATCAGAAAAAGCAGCTATACAATTAAAGGACAAAGTTTTACACATATGCCATTATAATTTGTTTTATTATCTTTTAAATGTACAGAATTATAAAATAAAATGCAAATTATAATCGGGCCTTCCATCAATTATAGTGATGAAAAAATTACTCGCTCCTCATTGGATGTGCCTTTAAAGAGAAATGCAGGGATTACATAATGAAAAAGTTTATTTATTAGAAGTCTATTTTCGATTTAAATTTTTTTTTTTTAAAGTAGTAATTTAAAGCTTTCTATATATTGTGATCATGTCTAAGTTTAGGTTCATCATTGTGAAGCGCTCCTGTTCAAGACCGAGATGGCAGAAAGCCTTTGTTTTCTTTATTTTATAAAAGCAAATATTTTTTGATATTGTGAGTGCACACAAATACAAGTATAACATTTACAGTTCCGAATGATGTATTACTCTTAATTTTATGAGCAAAAATGACAGCGTATTTAATTTGTTTCCACTTGTAGAAAAAATGCAATGATCGCACGTGCTGCTGCGCGCGGCTTCAGCTTCCCTCCTGCCGCAAACATTGATATGCAAGTATATAGTTTAAACATTTAAACTAACATTGTGATATACTTGAACTTTTTTATATATAGATTTTATTTTAGGCATGTCGTGATTATTTGAGAAGGCTAAATTGATCAAACATAATCTATAGTCTATGATCAATTCACTGTCTGCCGCGGGACTCGTCTTAAAGACAAAAAAAACTTACTATTTAGATGAACAAACAAACAAAAAATACTCCAAATGTTTTTTTAAATTTACTTTATAAAAAAACGAAACGAAATATAATAACTTTGCCATTACATACAAAACTGAATTATTTTAATTGCTGAAACAGTAGTATAAGCTTTTTTGGGGAAAAGGGGAAAAAAGACAGGCTAGATTTGAGACCCCTGCAGGCTTTAATCTACTTAATCCAAAACTGTTTTGTTCTCATCTGTGAGCATGCTCTTGATATATGTATTTTAGGTGTGTAAATGTATAATTGCCTTTTCATTATTTTTTTCAGTTTTATTTAAATTTGTAGTTAAAATAAATGTATTTTAAAGTTTAGAATTAGAAAGCCTTTGCACACAGGCTTACGCTGGAAACAACTAAATGGAACCTCTAGGTTGATCTAGGAAAATGTGAGCAAATGTATAGGGCCCCATTCCTATATTTTCCCCGTATATATTTGGCCCCCAATTCACTAAATCTGCCCCTGACTCCACCGGCCTCGCTCCGTTCCTACGGCTCTCGGCCCCGCCCCTCTCATCACAGTATACAAACCTTTATTTCCCCAAAAGAGTGCACCAAATCGGCGGCGCTGAGAAGCGCTCTCTCCTGTGGACTTAAAAAGCCCGTGCTTTTTAAGTCTGCAAGAAGCTGCAAGAAGTTTCACCGGAGACAGGGTCAATCCAGCGATTAGGTAGAACAAAATAACCCAGCGTTAAAATAACCCAATAAAATGACCCAACAAGTTCAACCCAGCATTTGTTAGAGTGTAGGAATATGACTTTCTTCTTTCAGACGAATCTAATCGGAGTTATATTAAAAAATGTCTTGTCTTGGCTCTTCCAAGCTATCTGTCTTATGCACAAGGGTGGATGACGTGGCTACCCCAAACCTAAACCCCTTACTATAATAAAAAAAATAGTAATTATTGTTGTACAGTCAAATTAGGTGTATTGGCGGTGCCATGCACGTAGCTACTAAGCGCCACACTTATCTCTTCTAGCCTTAACCAAACAAAACACCTGGTCACGAATTAGAAGTACAAAATGAGGATTTGTAAAGAAAAATGTCGGAGGATTTCGATATAAGCCAAGAGGAGACTGTTGGTCCTTTGCTATAGTATAAGGAAACTTTAGGCTTGTTTGAGGTGAGCAAAATCTGCTCAGAACCGATCACCGCGAGATGTCTGAGTTACGTCCGACTTGCTCTGATGTCATGCTGACGTCTGCCAAAAAACTCTTGCGACAGCGAGGCGGCTGTGTCGGATTGTGCAGCCGAGCTTTGTTGCTCTCCACCGACTGCGCTGATCTAAAGCATGATGGGAAACGACTGACTGGCGACACAGATTAATGCTCATTGGTTCAGACAAGTGTGATGCTGCGTTCTCTTCTCAAATGTTTTTTTCATGTGTCAAAAGGTTTCATGTGATTATGTATTTAAATTATGCATGAATATTCCCAAACACTATGACAGTGCGATCTCTGTGTGAGATAATGTGTTTGTTGTCATATTTCTATAAAAATCTAAAATATATGTTTGTATTAAAGTAAAAATGAATGATACATACGCCTTTCTTATGGAATTAAATAGCAAGTGTCTTGTTCATCATATTTATTTTTATATAAAGCAATAGAACTGAAATTATATCACGTTTATTATCAACACAGCACGTGAGTGTGAATAACGTGATATCTGCCTTTGATCTCATTGGTATCTGTTCCACTTTTCGAGAGGTCAGAACTGTCCGTCTTCTTGACTGCTCTTATTTCACTCCTCCTCTCACTGCAGCCGTCTGCTCTCGCCTACATTTCATGCGATGCGAGGCGCATCTCAAACAAGCCTATTGCTTCCTTTGCTCCTGCAACCAAATGTTGATTCTCACGAGACATATTCTCACCGACACATGCGCCGGAAAAGCTTACGCATACAGCAGTTAGAGTAAGCTAGAGAAAACTGTTTAAATATTTTAAATATAGATATTTTTCTTACAAAAAAATGCATCGATTTGCTACAGGAGGCCTTTATTCACCCCCTGGAGCTGTGTGAGGCATGTTTTATTATGGATGTGTGCGCTTTATTTGACGTCTTTTGGACTGGTCTCAGAAACACCCACCCACTGCCATTATAAAGCTTGGAAGAGCCAGGACATTTTTTTTAATATATAAATTCAATTGGATTCGTCTGAAAGAAGAAAGCCATATACACCTGCCTTGAGGGTAAATCATTGGCTAATTTTCATTTTTGGGTGAACTAACCCTTTAAAAAAGTATGTCGTATAGTAGAAAAAAGAAAACAAACAAAAAAATGTGTGTATAGAGTTACAATTTTAAAATGGTTGGGAATCAATTAACAGTTAAAGTCTATCTGAAAAGCATTTTAGATTACCAAAGTTATTACTGTGAATTTTAATGTCATTTATTTAATTTAAACATAAGAGCAATTAATGTTAGCAACTGGTGATTCTCCGACTCTGATTCGCTGCAAAAGCATCCTGAGCTACAGTTCTGCTCATGAGTTTCATACCCCATGCAGAATGTGTAAAATTGTAATAAATTTAATAAAATAAGAGGGATCTACTGTATTTAGTACGGTCCTGAATAAGCTATTTCACATAGCAGATGTCTAAATATACTCTACAAGACAAATTTATAATTTACATTATATAAAAGTTGCCCAATTCAAAAATGTACATAATCTTTTCTGTCATTATCTGAATGATCCACAACTGTTTTTATGTTTTGTGATAGTTGTCTGTGAGTCCCTTTTTTGTCCTGAGCAGTTCAACTGCCCACTGTTCAGAAAAATCCTCCAGGTCCTGCACATTTTTTGGTTTTCAGACATCTGCATATTTGACACCTTTCCAACAATGACTATGATTTTTTTTCACACTGAGGACAATTAAGGGACTCATACACAACTATTACAAATGTGAAAACATTTACTGATGCTCAAGAAGGAAACACAATAACGAGGGTGTAAACTTTTGAACAGGATGATGATGTGAAAATGTTTCTTATTTTGTTTAAAGATCTTTTCTTTTTTTTATTTGGTACTACCATTATACATAAGAAGCTTGAGCATCAAGCTTGAGCATCAACCCCCCTTGTTAAGCACGACAGTGGGTGTTGATTTTAATGGATCCACAAACTTGTAATGTAATGTGTGCATATAGGAGCCACGTCCAGGTACCACGTTCCAGACAAAGTGAGAGGTATGAATACTGGACACTAGTCAAGTCAAGTCACCATTATTTATATAGCGCTTTTTACAATGCAGATTGTGTCAAAGCAGCTTTACAAAATTAAACAGGAATATAGTGTCTCAATAATCGTGTGCCGTCTCCTCTGTCCATCGAGACACAGTTTAATCTTCAGTAACTCTAAAGTTAATTTTTTTCTTGAATACATTCGTCCTCATAAAGTGGCTGGTGAGAAGTGGTTGTGTTTCCTCGTATAGCCAGACGAGGACAGCAGATATCCTTTGAATGAAATAAATTGCCCTCAGCATGTTTGATTTACAAAGTGACAGGGTTTTCAAATAAAAATTAAAAATAGAAATAAAATAAAAAATTACACTAAACTTAACAAAATTTAGTTAATTTAAAGTAAAGTAAATAATGGACTCACCCTTATGTCATTTTAAACCCATATGACATTTTTCTTCTTCTGTGGAACACAAAATTAGATGTTTATCAGAATGTAAACACAGCTCTTATACATATAATGAAGGTTAAAGTATGGTCCATTAATACCTGAGATGGAGAGTACTGTGTGCTAACTTAAAGAGATACTTCACTTAAAAAAAAAATAGTGTCATCATTTCAACGTCATTCAAAATGTCATTTTTTGTGTATACCATAGAAGAAAGTCATATATCCATACAGGATATGAGTTCATACAGTAAATAATGACTGAAAAGAACATTAACCAAAAACTGGCCATTGTATCATGTCTTCATTGTCAACAGTAAGATGTAATGCAGCAGCAAATGTGTTCATTCATTTTGATTTAATTTTTTGTGATTATGTATCACAGAACCACAGTGTTGGGGAAAGTTACTTTTAAAAGTAATGCATTACAATACTGCGTTACTCCCTAAAAAAGTAACTAATTACATTACTTAGTTACTTTTTATGGAAAGTAATGCGTTATATTACTTTTGCGTTACTTTTGCGTTACTTTTTAAATATGATCAGGGCTTGATTGTTTTTAATATAAGAAGTTCTATTTATAGCAAATGTAAAAGCCCTTTCACACCGAAAAGTGTAATGAATAAACCTCAGGCTGAAGGAAAAGTAAATTCACGTCTGTACAGTAGAACACAGGAGAAGGTTCAACACTCTTCAGCAATAAAATAAAAACAATGAAGCACAATCGTTAGTTTATCTAAAGTCATTTTTGCTTATTAGTATGGTTGAACTGGATCATCAAAGTTCAGCAGCAAAGACATTGGTTAATAAAATCAGATTAGATACATTTGTGTTATTTAACATATTTAATTATTGCAGGTGTGCGTCATATTCTGAGTTTGCATTTCACTGTTTTAATTCATTTTGATGAATACTAAATCTGTTTTTTTGTGAGTGGGATGAATTAATGCACATTCACATTTAGTCTAGAATTACAGTAACACCATGTTCACACAGCGCACACAACTCCGATTTCTCCCAATATGGGGACAGGAGACTTGTCAGTCAATAAATGGGAAAACAAAGTAACTGGAGTTACTTTTTTGAAAAAGTAACTCAGATATTTTCTTGTAAATTAAAAAAGTAATGCGTTACTTTACTAGTTACTTGAAAAAAGTTATCTGATTACGTAACTCACGTTACTTGTAATGTGTTACCCCCAACACTGATCAGACATCTATAGACAAAATGACCTAGTGCAACAGAGTGCTTTCACAAAAACACCATAGAGTACTTACTATTTCTGCAGTATGCAGTACACTGTTTCCAATGTGACAAATGACCCATAGCAATAACAACACTTCTTTAACATCTCTTTCGTTACTCATTATTTTATCAGAATGCCAAATGTTGAGACATTTTGCACAAAACTCACTCAATAACATTATCTAAAGATCTAATATAATACAAAGTGAGTCATTCCAGCCTTTGCCAGTAGGGGCCAGTGGGGCTTTGGGGATGTTCAGACTGCAGGAGTCACAGGGAGTGGCCCATTATCTGCACTGTCATGGTGTGGGCTAATAATTTACATCAGCCTGTTACTCATCACAACAGCACCGACTGCCTTGGGACAACAAACTGACAGTGAGTAGTGAAAAAAAAATGTAAGTTTTATGTTTAAAACTTTGAACTAGCTCACATGACATTATAGTACCTCATCATGACACTTGGAGATGGCCCAGATTTTAATATTACATTTTACATGTACATTTAGTCATTTAGCAGACGCTTTTATCCAAAGCGACTTACAAATGAGGACAATAACAGCTCAACAACAAAGAAGTCTACAATATTGCATAAGTGCAAATGACAAGTCTCGGTTAGCCTAACACAGTAAACGTAACGTTAGCAAGGTGTGTATTTATACAGGTGCATCTCAGTAAATTAGAATGTCATGGAAAAGTTCATTTATTTCAGTAATTCAACTCAAATTGTGAAACTCGTGTATTAAATAAATTCAATGCACACAGACTGAAGTAGTTTAAGTCTTTGGTTCTTTTAATTGTGATGATTTGGGCTCAAATTTAACAAAAACCCACCAATTCACATATCTCAACAAATTAGAAAATAATGGTGACAGGCCCCAATATATATATATATATATATATATATATAGATTAATAATATATATAATATATACACACACACACAGTATTTTTTCTTTTTTTTCTTTTCTTTTTAACATACCAGGTTGGATTGCATTTCCCCCCTTTTTATCTTAAGTTAAAATCCCAGATATTTAAAAAAGAAAGAAAGCTTGACAGCTTGACATGTAAGTATTTTAGTAGTAACATCTCTTGTATCTCGCAATATATGCCCAAGATGTTGGAAATTGTCTGAATTGCCTTTATGTCTTAATCAGAGGAATAAATGCTATCTTTTAGGTGTAATTGTAAATGCATCTTGTTGATCTCAAATTCCCTCATATACAATTTTAATGCCAATTGAACATGATTACCCAAAATTTAAGCAATAAAAAATGTGTATGGAAAATAAAATTTCCAAAATGTGCGTAAAAAACATGTTAACCAGAGGTATATACAATTTTATTGGTAAGAAGAAATGCAAACAACAATGGAAACAGTTTTGCCAAATAAATTCCTAGATGTGCATCAAAAAGATCATGAGCTTGTTACCTCTCAGAACTGTGTCCAAGACATAAAGCACCTGCCACTGATTAACGTAACTTGGGTATGTGCGTGAGGTAGTGATGTCGTACTGTTATTTTTTTTATATATAATTATATAAAAAAGTAAGCATAGAGGTCAGTGGGGTGTAAGCAGATCGTACAAATGAGATTGTATGAATTCATACGGTTTAGCCACCAACTCGCCAAAGCATAAAATACTTACAATTTGCCATGAGAGTGTATTGGCTACTTTCATTTCAACTTTAATTTCTATTTTTATTCAATTTCTATTGAACACACGGGATGACAATGCTACAGTATTTCGAAAGTGTTGTTTTAATATTCCAATTGTCAATTTTCTTTAATTCATTAAAATGAATAAATTTTACAAATTGGATTGAAACATAACTATTGTAGTATATTCCAGTGTTTCCCAACCCACAACCGTAGACATTTTTGATGTTCAATCAGGAAAGCATACAAAATGTGCAGTGGTAGTGGCACTCCAACCCTGTGTCCGAATATGCATACTTCTCTACTATATAGTAAGAAAAAATTTGTAGTATCAAACAGTACACAGATGACCTATTTATTACTTCTGCCATGATTCTGATGTGTGCATCCAGTGGACACTTTATATCCCATGATGCCTCGAGAAAGGAGTTGTGAATGGCAGTAAAATGATGCAACTGACGCCTTAGGTCACATGACAATGACAACACAACGGATATAGTATGTCTGGACATTCTTTCTATGTAGAATATATGTTTGTTCCTCATCATCTGCCATTTCAGATGTAGCACAAGACTAGGGTTGAGAAACACTGGAAGGCTTTGCATGAGGATGTTTATCAGTATTGGAGAATCCAACTTAAAACTGGGCTACACACCATTTGAGGACTCTATACTAGCAGATATGATGTTTGCATCAGAAGGGAAGTGCAGGGATAAAGAAAGAATACAAGGTTCTGTCATGAAACTCTAGATGGCACAGGCCGAGTTCTACCTCAATCTGATATAATCACATCATTATTCACATGGCATAGCCAATTGTTTTCTTTTCATATCAGCAGCTAATGAGCTTGCTGCTCGGCATTCAAATACTTGGCTTGTGCTCGCTGTAGCTGTTGCAGCCCGTTGCAGAAACCCTTCCCCTTCCCTAGCTCCACCTGTATAGATCTGCTGCGGCGTCATTTCATGTATGTTATATAGGGGCAGCAGTATTTCCTATATATCTATGGATGTATTGTCAGTAGAAAGTCAATGTACACGCTCTGCCGCAGCAGCAGCGTAGCAGATATATTCCGCCAAGACCAAACACATTAACATGTATATTAGCATGCTAAACTCTCTTAGAGTTGTCATGACAGAAATGGGATAGTTTAGACATAACTTGAAAGTGTTGCATGACCGTTGGCTCTGACAATCACTAATCAGCACTTCTGAAGTGTAAAACTTTGTGAATTACCTTCAAGTAAACTAGGTCTCAGTCACTGGCTTTGCTCACACAGTGGACTATGTGTTTTAGATCTGATCTTTAGGACTGACTGTTCGTGCTGTTATCAGTCAAGTGATGAAATTGGATCTGTTTGTTGAGAGAGTGTAGTCAGTTTCCAGTATCTACATCAGTTGCCATAGTAATGACATAGGCATCAGTATGGTCTCATGCTGCCTTAGCGTCTTTTCAGAATGATTGTATTGACGTGATAAGAGCGATGATGTAACAGTAGGAAACTCTAGATTTTCTTGCAACCACAACTTTCCAAGCTAACAGATATTGATCATAAGTTTAATTAGTCTGTACGCTTTGGCAAGTCTCATTTTGTGTACTGTTGAAGGAAAAAAAGCAATAAGGTTTGCCAGAAAATGCCAGTCACTTTTTCAAGTTTCTAAGAAACCTAGGCTATACGGATAGCAGATCTAAGAGAATTAATTAACTGTAATTGTTTACTCGGTTTAATAAAATGGGTTTTAATTTTTTGCAGCTGAATTTGATAGAACATCACGACAAAGGACAGACATCTCAAATGTACCACATTTGACCATTTTACTGGCTTTGCTTGGCATATTGCTTCACAAAATCAGCACACATAGCATAAATTAATGTTAGTAGAGCCACAAGTTCATTCTTTGTACATATTTCGTCCACCTGCAAAACACATAATAAATTAATAAATTAATTCACAAGCGACCAAGAGTTTAACAGAAATGCTTTACAGAAAAATCCACTCGATTAATGACATTTGTCAAAGTAGCTTTTCTCGTCTGCCCCACTTTGACCCCTTAACAAACTACAGCATAAATTCTACTACAGCTCACACACAAGTATTATATTCATTTACTAGTACTCTCCCATAACAATACATTACATATTTTCAGAATAGAAAAAGACATTAAGAAACCAATTTTAGCCTGTAAGTTCACTTAAACATTAATGAACCGGTAAGGCCAATGCCAGTGCCACTGAATGTCCCACAAAGTTTAACATCATAAAATAATGGCAGTCTTGTAAAGCACATTTTTAAATAATCCACTGAACACATGAAAGGATTTGGATCTAACAGACAATATACGCAAGGTTTATTTAACTAGTCCAGACTACTTACAACTTCATATGTAAAGTTTAAACTAACTTAATACAAAATGGTTTTGGAATATGAAATATGAGTTCAAAGGCAAATAAAATATCTTTGCTACTGCTAGAAATGGAGTATTTGGTGGTCCCAGCCCGCCATAAAATACTGAGTGAAATGTCAAACTCTAGTCTTCTTTATTAAAAAATTAATAATGGGCTATTTTGATTTCAAAATTAATATGGCGCCTTTTTACCCCTAAACTTGAGCAAGCACGTTTAAATATAATACAATTTTTAGCATAGTTCCTTTACCTTAAATGTTGCTAATATTATCATATTCTCATGCATTTAGGCTGCTGAAAATGTCATCATAATCATTTCTAAATAATTGGCACTGTTGTCCAACAAAAGTGTTTTAATAGAACTCTCCACAGCTGAACCATTGTTTACCGTGTAAAAACTAAACTAAAAAACTACATCACAGTTTAACAGTGAAGTGTGTAATATCTGTGCCCATTCATTATGCTTCACGTCCAACATTGTTCAGAAAACGGCTAGTCCAGCCCATTAAACGTGTAAGGTGTCTATCACAAAAACAACATGCCCGGTGTAAGAGTCCTTCCGCTAATCTCAACAGGCATAAAGCATGGCTGATTTACAGCTACAGCTGCTGAAACTAGGAACAGTTAATATTTGGGGCACCTTTTGCTGTAATAACTCTGTAAAGTAATTCAAACTGCTCTGAGAGCAAAGTATAACATTTAAAATGCTGATAAATATGAGCTATTTTAACCAGCTATACATTCCCTCTGACAAAACCACATTAAGGACATTAACAAACTGTATGTTTTTATTAGTATATGAATAGCAAATGTATTGTTGTTTTTTGAATATGTAAGTTTGCTATTCTGTAATGCCAGCCAGGGAAGCAATGTGTTTAGGGAAAAGGAGTCCCAGTATCCCTATTCAGACTGCATGCATACTTTGAAGTGCATCTCTTTCAAGCTAAAAGGAGAAGGTCTGTTAGTTAGTACACGTTGCCATATTAAAAAGTCCTTAGTTTATGGGGGGCCATTCTGGAACCTTTAAGGAACAATTATGTTGTCAACTTTAACCTGTAGGACTTTTTCTTATGTGGAACTAAAGGCCCATTCACACCAAGAATGATAACAATAAAGAAAACTATACTATAACGTTCTTTTTATTAGTGCATGCTCCAATAATGCCATCTGCCACTTTAAATACTCACGCTCTTTAAAGTTGGGTGGATTTTGACTTGCTATCAATGTTTTTACAGTTCATTAGTTGGGAAAAAACTTTTTGAAAGTTATTCCAAACAATATTGTTTTTCAGTGCCGTTATCATTACAGTTGTGGTGTAGACTTTGATTGTTTCTCATTATTCTCGTTGATTTATAACAATTATTAAAACTTTACTTACTGTTATCGTTATAGTTATCATCCTTGGTGTGAAAGGGCCCTAAGGCTGTCAGAATATCAGATTTTTACTTTAACTTTAATTATGGTGATATTATAATGCATTTTATCTTTTTGGGCCAATGAATCACTCAAAATAGTGTAGGGAGGTAGAGAGAGAGCGTACAATAATAATAATAATAATGATAATAATAATAATAAATAAATAAAAAATTGACTATTGATCGCCACTTCCTCCAGATTGGGGTGTCTAACAAAAAAACTCCCTCATGGGTGACAACCAATGTTTGGGGGCGTTCACACAGAACAACAAAAAAACGTTTTTTTTTTCCATTTTTTTTTCCATTCCATTGTTGTTTCCTTACTATGTAAACCACACTAGATGGTAGTGTATGAAGAACCGGTGCCGGCTCGCCGAACCCAAACCCGCGTCTCGTGTCTTGCACATGAGCGCTGTGTTTTTAAGATGCTGTGTCAAGTTAAAGGGTTAGTTCACCCAAAAAAATGAAAATTCTGAATTCCTGCCTGTCATGAAGTACTTCACTCCCAGCACCTCATGTTGTTCCAAACCTGTAAGATACCTCGTTCATCTCGGAACCCAAATTAAGAATTTTGATTTGCATTCTAGATCGCCTGATTCCTCCGCCCTCCCATAGACAAGCATGTAATTACCTACGATCAACGTGCCAGAAAATGTAACCAAGAGATTCTTTAAATAATCCATGGACATCAAGAGGGGTTCAACTGGTATTTTAATACGCTAAACGAAATACTTTTTGTCCCGCCAAAGACAACAAAAATAACGACTTTTATCCAACAATTCGTGCCCGCCTCCTCTCCGCGTCACCCCTATAGCGCCATTTGGAGAGTATCCCTGAACGTAAAAACACAGCATTTGCTGTTCTGTGGTCATCTGCACCCAACAAAGGATACTTGTTTTCGCGTTCAATTCAAAGCGTAAAAAACAGAGAAAACGCGCCGTTCACATATCATATCTCCTTTGCTACGTTCCTGAGTTGATGTGGTAATATACATTGCTGTCTATGGAGGTCAGAAAGCTCTCGAATTTCATCAAAAATATCTTATTTGGTTCTGAAGATGAACGGAGGTCTTACAGGTTTGAAACGACATGAGGGTGAGTAAATTAAGACAGAATGTTCATTTTTTGGGGTGAACTATCCCTTTAAAAGAATTTCAGCTTTTACACACAGCAATGCTCATCAATGTCAGTTCCAAAACAGTGGACCATTCAGAAGACCCTAGAGCAGGAGGCAAGCGTTGCAGATTTTGTTTACAGTAGCACATTGACCGTTCGCAAAGACCCGCCCTCCTTAGTTACGGTTGCTATCCCCCGAAAACAATGCCGCTCTCACACTACACATCATGTCTTCACACAGTAAAAAATACATCGCGGAGCAAAGAGAAAACTGACAACACACCGAAAGACAAGACAGAACTGGTTACTTCTGGTATGAAACAGGTCTCCGGACTCTTAGCTTTCAAATTTGGTCTTTTTACAGAAATTCAAATCAATATATACCGTTTTGGTGGCTCGTTAATGTTGTGACTTCTCATTCCCCGCTGAATTAACAGCAAACGGAATTCACCCGGCAGCTAGACCACCATGACTTCAATATCTCTGTTTGAAAGTGCTGTTCTGCCCCTTATACCACGGTTTAAAGGGGTGATCGGATGCCAATTTTCCACAAGTTGGTATGATTTTTTTAGGGTCTTAATGAAAAGTCTGTAACTTAGTTGGGTTAAAATTTCTCAATGGTAGTGTATAAAACACCCTTTTTACCCTGTCAAACCGCTGTCTACAAGCACGCTTTTTATTGCATTCCGCTTTACATGCAAATGAGCTCTGCCTCACCCCACCCCTCCTCCTAGCTGCTCCTCCTGAGAGACGGTCAATCTTTAGCACACATTCAACGTACAACTGCACTAACTAGCACGTGGTATTATAAAAGAGGGCGATTGCAAAGATTCATATCATTACAACGTCACTCTCACGCTCTGAAAACGCGCTTCTTCGGAGGTAAGCTGATTCCGAATTATTTGGCGCAAACTATGCTTTAGTATCAGGGGCGCATTTCCTCAGAAACAAAGGAAGTAACCACTGCGTCTTCAGCGTCTCAGCGGCTCGATGTCTCTAGTAAATGGTTGCTGCTATGTTCATTATTACAGCCCACAACAGAACCCACCTCAATATCGCTTATGATTCCGTTCTTGTCTACATCTGGTCCGTCTTCGGAAACCAATTGCGACTAGAAGCTCACTCAGAGGCGGTCTAAGTCCGCGGTCCACACACAGAGCTCGTTAGCTGTATCTCAAAAATGTTGTATCGTATGGGTTTGCTCCAGACTGATGCGATGTGTCTTGGGATAGGGAAACCAATATTTTTGTTAAAAACGGAGTGTCCCAGAGTGGATAATCTGAAAACCCCACCTTTTTTAACGGCCAAACGCCACCTTTTTGCGTTTCCGTGTGGACAGCCAATCCGATATTTTGTGAAAACTATGATGTCATCATCAGACAAACCCACGCAACCAACCGCTAAGTCACGTAACAGCACAAACCAAAAACAGAACAAACACTGAACGATGTCTCCTTTTCATTACCTAACATTAACACAGATTAATAAATTGTTCCCTTTCGTTTTTGTAATAAAACCACGTGCACGGCTTGTGGTGCATGATTTTTTAACAGCGCCAAGCATGCTGTCTGGCATGTATAGTACAATTGTTTTTTGGTGTGGTCGTTTTCATGTTTTCAATTCATGTGTATCAGATATTTCTTGAAGCCGAGGCGTAAAAAAGATTCCAGAGATCGGGGTAAATCTCATGCAGCTCTGGCTTTGTGTGGAGGTAGCCTAAGTAACACCAGTCCCATCCTGTGATGACCAACGCTACTATTCAATCAAAGGACAGAAGTAGCCCGTACGCGGTGAGAGCGGGGTGACACTAAGTGTCTGTGGCTAGTCACCTAGACAAGGGCGAGCTGAATCGTCTGATTCTGAGAAGGGAAATTATTTTTACGAGCTAGAAACAAAAAACACTGGGCGGTGATCTTTAAATCACTATAGTTGGTTTGTACACACTGCCAACACACATTTAAGTTCAAACAGCTTGTAAAAGTGCATGTCGCATCCGATGACCCCTTTAAAGGTGAAGTGTGTAATTTTCGCGGTGCACCTTTAGCATCACTAAACAAGAGAAAATTATTGTTTTCAAACAGGTTTCCTGAACACTTCCACTGTATGCCATTGGTCAGACAGTCCCGCCCCAAACTAATGGCATTGGTTGAGCCAGTGTTACTATGTCAGGCTGGACAGGATGCTCAAACAAACAGAGCTATGTTTTAATAGAGTCACAGCGTTTACATTTTTCAAATAAAATAAATCAAATGGATTTCTAGCTGTCTCTGAATTTTATGCTGTGATGAAAGTATTTTAACATTGTAAAAAAAATGCACACGTCACCTATAACTAGATTTAAACATTCACTGCTTATCGTACGTCGATCACACTCAGAGAGAGAGCAAGTAGCTAAAGTTTGGTTGCACTGCACTTTGAAAAGTTAAACATGTCTAACATGCATGGCAAGACAGTCTAGGCGGTTCAGTGGAGTTTTTTGTCCTCAAAAAACCAAACGAACTGGATCTATGGCTTTAATTGGTGTATCATTCACTATTTTGTCACAGGTAAATCAGTTTGTATCACGGTGTAACAGTATAAGAGCATTTTGAGTGACACATTCAGTGTGCGCATTTGAAAATCATCAGGACTTGATGCCTTTAGCCGGTTCGCTTGACTGTCGCACATCTGTCCACTCCTGCATGGTGTTCTGAAGGGTTCTGAAGGTGCATGGGGTTCTGAAGGGGAATGGCCTGTGTCTTCTCTTTGTCCACTTGGACGTAGTCCACTTTTTCATCTGAAGTCACTGAAGAGGTGGACGGCTATACCAAAGAAAAAAAAGGTATAGATTGTGAAAGGATGTGAAGTGATGGAATCAAATATATTCAACCAAACAACTCAAAGTGCAAAGATTCACACAAAATGATTTTATTTGTCTTAGAATAGGGGGTTAATTTTGAGCGTTTGATGATGAGCTTTTCATTTGCTTGATATAAACTGCTAGACATACCTTTCTGTGTGGACCAGGGGAGCCAGGCTGAAAGTCCAGGGCCAAATAGTCCACATTACCACAATTCCTGGGCGCAGGACTGCTGGTGCCACTCATCGCTGGGGAGGTAGACACTGGGTTTTGCTGCACAAAAATAAACATGTTTTTTGAGAAATAATTCTCAAAAATTGACACAAAAACAAATCTCAAAGAATGTTATCTTTATTGAAAGGTAGTCTGTAGTTGAGGAACTTGTATATATTGTGAGTGACATGTGGCCAAGTATGGTGACCCATGCTCAGAATTAGTGCTCTGCATTTAACCCATCCAAAGTGAACACACACAGCAGTGAACACACACACACCGTGAACACACACCCGGAGCAGTGGGCAGCCATTTATGCTGCTGCACCCAGGGAGCAGTTGGGGGTTCGGTGCCTTGCTCAAGGGCACCTCAGTCGTGGTATTGAAGGTGGGAGAGAGCGCTGTACATTCACTCCCCCCACCTACAATCCATGCCGGTACGAGACTCGAACCCGCAACCTTTGGGTTATGAGTCCGACTTTCTAACCATTAGGCCACGACTTTCCCTATCATTCTTGGTAACTAACACATTCAAGCCTTTTCATCACATTCTGAAACTCGACTTCTTGCCCTCACCATTGCCACATAATTCTCCTCACTGTCTGCAGAATCAGTGCTGGTGATGCTCTGGGTCGAAATGGGCCGACAGGGCTGCGACGAGATGGAGTTCACAGGCCTGTAAAGAAAAAAAACACTTAACATGTAATATATATAACTAGTCTGAGTCAAAACTTGTCTTCTAAACATCGCAAAGTCTGAAGTCTAAATCTGATTGGCTGAATTCTACAGGAATTCCGGGAACCATGTGTGGTGGTCTTTAACAGTCTGCCAGGAAAACCATGTTCAGACTAAAGGTCTTTGCACACTGAGTCCGAAATTTTTGCACGTTAAAAAATAAATACGACCTCATGTTGTCAATCATGTTTACACACTGCCTTCGAAACTTTCGTCTGTCATAAAAAATTCGGATCAGGTTTGATTTTCTGTGTTTTCATCTGTAGCATGCATTTTGATAGGAAAGGATGACAAATACAAAAGAAATTCGAAAAACAAAAATTTCGGACTTAGTGTGTAAGGACCTTAAGACTGACACTGAGCGCTTCATGTGAGCATGTAAATGCTGGATTTTAAAAGCTTTGTGAAGGAGAACTTTGCAAACTTTTTGAAATTGAGCATTTAGTTGCTCATGGGAAGTAGGGTTAGAACTGTATTTGGATCAATCAAATTGCACGTGGACACTAAAAATTGGGGAAACTTATATGGGTGCTTATATGACATTGAAATCATTATTCTTTCAAGATTTGCTTATTCATTTTAGATTGATTAACTCTTTCCACCATGGACAAAATTTTTCATCATTTGTAAGAAAACACTTCCATTCCAGAAGTGAACACTACACTTCCAAGATCCCGGCCATTGGACAGCAATTTTGAAAAAGAAAAAACAACAAAATATGCTTTTCCCCTCAGCTGTTTTGTTCAAATGTTTTGCTTCCCTTTCTTTTAGGAATCTATCGTCTTCTTAACCCATATTCACGAGGTGCGAAAACCAAGAATACTGAAGCTGAGAATAAAGGCTTTGGTTCTTTTTCTTTCTTTTGACATTCAAACAACTAAATATTCTAGGGGCCATGAAAATTTTGTGAAAATGATGAAAAAATGCTGGCAGTGGCTAGCAACTGTTTTTAAAAATGCTAGCACGGAAAAAGTTAAAATTCTGAGAACAAACTGTTTTCATGTAGACTTTTGCGGTCAGACAGTCTCTCCCTATGAAAGTGGGCGGTCGTTGGCTATAGAGCCCAGACCTTATGTCATCAGGCAAAGGTGTGGCTGGCTATGCAAGACTACTATTTAACTGATTAAAATAAGGTGTTAACACAATGTTTTTAATCATTTCAGTATGCTTTCACTTGCAGTTTTACTTTATTACTGTAACTATGAATAATAGCACTGCAAAATTATGTTCTAAATTGGGAGACCCACTCACGTGGGTCTGATCCAAGACATGGTGATGGGGCTCTTGAAGGGAAGTTCATCAATGATGCCATTGTTCCTTAAGTCAAGAGGTGTTGGTTTTGCTGCAAACCAAGACAAACAATCATCTTGTTTTATGTGTAAAATAATTGTGCAATAGAAATTAATCAAACTGTTCTTCTAGTCTTTATTGAATATTCATGTTTTCAACAAAGACAGAAAATAAACATGAGAACTTGTGTTAGTGCCACTCACCTGTCCGTTTGGGTTTAAGGTTGCGGTTAATTGGTGGCGGTGTGACGTCACTGAGTCGGAGCTTTGAGGTCGGCCCCGGGGTGTTCGGGAAGACATAGTGATACTGACTGACTAGTACTTACTCTTACGCTGTAACTACTAAACGGCCCTCCGGGCCGCAACGTCTGCTGAAAATCCTGGTAAAAATCAAAATGGTGAGGAACCTGGGCTCATGGAATAGAATTGGTTTTTATGACTGTCAGCAGGCACGGCACGAGAGAGGGGGAGGCAGGACTAGAGCCGGGATTCATTGGGGTAACATAGTTTATCCTCAGAGCCGCACTATCGGAGGCGGGGCAATGGGTCTTTATTCTCTGTAAAGAAAGAAGACCCTTCCCCTTACATCCAAAAAACAGTTTCCAGATCAGATGTGGAAACCACTGTGACACACAACACACCATATTGTTCTTGGGCAGGTTTGATAGACTTGTTTATTGTCATTGTGACTCTGTGAGTATGAAGGTCATTGCAGAGACATGGGTGGACCAGTTTGTGTCTTTATGACGTACTACGGATATAATTACCAGCATAACTGAACTTAAGACATTATTGTAGATGTGACTCTACTCTTAGTCACATTTAGGGGATAATGCTCAAGTGATTTAGAATAAAATGTACACAATTTTTTTAATTTGTAGTGCATTGCAATGAACTGTAATGGTTTCACAGAAATTCTGTTCATACAATACAAACATATTCAACAGTGTTTTAAAAATGGATAGTTTCACCCAAAATTTCTGGGTCATCATGACTCACCACCCTCTGTTGTCACTAACCAACAGGTGTGTCGTTTTCCAAACCCGGAAGACCTTTGTTTCCCTTCGGAACCAAATTAGATATGTTTTGAGAATTCTGAGATTCATAAAATAGACAGCAAAGGATCCTAAACCCGACACATCAAGGCTCAGAAAACGTAGCAAAGGAGAAAAGGAGGACAACAGATCGTTACAATCAAATAATCGCATGTTACAATTCATTGGTTCAACACCGTAATGTTATAGAACTTACAGAATAGATTTTTGTGCGGACAGATGAAACAACAATAACACTGTATATATTCAAACATTCTTTCCTTTCTTTCTTCCTTCTTCTTTTCCTTCTCCTGTTCTCCTTTCAATTCTCTCTCCCGTGTCACCTATAGATAGATAGTTATAGAGCGAACATTTTGGTGGGAGCTCACATACGTAAACACCGTATGCAATGTATGTATGTGCGGAGTAACGTTGTTTACGTTCAGATCAACGTCACGTAAACAAACGTGTCGCGGAGAGGTCCGAGGAGCTCTCACACATTCATAAAAAATATCTTAATTTGCGTTCCAAAGATGAACTAAGGTCTTAAACGGGTTTGAATGACATGAGGGTGAGTAATTAATGACAGAATTTTCATTTTTGTTTTTTTTGGGTGAAACTACCCTTTAAAAATTTACTATAAAGAGGAACAAAGCGCTGACTAACGTATATGTTGTGTTGCAATCTGGAATTTGACATTATTCATATTTTTTGCAAACTTGTTTCTTTCCCTTCAAACCCTGTAAACCCGTCTACCCAAACATTTAACAATGGAATATAGCTTACTCCCTGCTGGCTTCTACTTCATGGTGCTTATGGCCCTGTTACTTTCAAATTGAGCTTGAAAAATATGACGTGACGTCTTGAAAGTTCAGTAGTAACCTTTTCAAAAATAAGGCACAAAGGCAACATTTTCTTGTGAATGACCCTTAGATGTAGATTTGATATAGAAGCTGCTTTACCAGGTATGAGGTGGAGCCATCATTTACAGACTCCACTGACTGACCAGAATTGTTGAAATAGACTGGCCTTTGGGGACTGCTGGTCTCAAAAGAGGATCCTAAAACACATGAGTAAGTACAAAAAAAATCCATGTAAAAACAAGTCCACCCTGTAAGGAGTTCAGGAAAATGTTTACCTCAAGCCTTGGTCACAATCAAAGGAAAAGTCATAAGACACATAAGCTGTTCATTCTGTACAAATCAGACTGGATTTGTAAGTGATCTAGCATTCAATTCTGTAACACTTTCACACAAAGGCATTACTTATGTGGCCATTTTCTCCATATTACGCATTGCCACCACAGGTGTGGGAATCAGGCGAGGATAGTCAAAAGGTCACTTCCTGTTCCTGCAGACACACTAGTCTGGCCTTGCTGAGCCCAAACCACTAGGAAAACACTGAATTGTGTCTGCTGTTTTTTTCACTGCTTATCAGGCCGGAACAAGCAATTCTGGGGCTGCCTGCATGGCTTGAATTTCATTAGCCTCCTAGCAGAGCAGAGTAAACCTTGACCAGATTGCCCCTTGGTTTCAAATCAGACATACACATTCAGAAAAGAAACAGAACGAAAGATAGTGGAAAGGTAAAAAAACAACAACATTGAGCTGAAAGCCTAAATTGGCTGCCTAATAAGTGTAGAGAGGTAAATCAATTGGTAATAACACTGATCTACAGTCATGTAATGAGTTCATAAAGCTTAAGGAGCATTAGAGAATAGGAAAGATGAGAGAAGAGACCAGATGAGATCAAGTGGAGAGACAAAACAAGATGAGAGAAAATAAGCGAAGATCAGACTAAATTAGTAGAGCAAAGAGAAGAGACAAGACAACATGGGAAAAGTAGAGGAGATGAGAACAAAGAGAGATGAGGAGACAAGACAAGACTTTAAAATAGACAAAATAAAAGAGGAAATGAGGGTGAGACAAGAAAAAAAGACATAAAAGAAGACAAAGAATCATATAAGATGGAGAGACACGAGGAGACAAGAGACTCTCTTCACACATTGTTTCTTTTGTTTTTCTTGTCTTATTCTTATTTCCTCTCATTTTGTCTATTATAAAATTTAACTTTTTTTAAAGTGGACATAAAAGAAAACAAGATGAGAGTAGAGACAAGACAAAATAAGAGGAAATGAGAGATGAGAGGAGAGAATATGAGAATGAGACAAAAAGAGAACAGGAAAGATGGGAGGAGACAATGAGACAAAAATGAGATAACCAGTGAGACAAAATGAGAGGAGAGACCACAGAGAAAAAAACAAGAGACAAGAGGAGACAAGATGAGAACAAACAGGGACTGAAGACTAAAATAAAAAGACGAAGTGAGAAAAGATAGATGTAGATGAAACAAAAAGAGAGGAGAAAAGACGAGAAGAGTCCAAACAAAACCAGAAAAGAAGAGAAGAGAGGACACTAAAGAGAATGAAACAAGAAGAGAAAAAATTAAATGAGACCAGTAGGAGAGACAAAGCAAAAGAAATGGAAGAAAAGACAAGATGAGAAGAAATGAGATGAAAGAAGATCATTAGTGAGACAAGATGAGAATGAGACAGGTGGAGACAAAGTTAAAACAGACAAGATGGGAGGAGAGACAAGACAAAACAACAGGAAAGGAGAGACGAGAGGAGAAATACAAAAAGAGAAGTGATGATGAAAAAAAGGAGAGATGAGATGAGACAAAATAAGACAAAACAAGAATGAGATAAAGTAAGAGACAAGATTCAAATAAAGAGACAAAATGAGAGGAGAGACCAGAGGTGAACAGATAAGACAAAAAGAAACAGCCAAAATGAGAAAAGATAGGAGACAAAATGAGGAAAGGAGAGAAGATGAGACTTTAAGATAAACAGATTAATAAACCTGATCCAGATTGTGAGTACATTACCTCTGTGAAGCTTGATGTTCTCCACCGCCGGCAGTGTGTTCCTCCTGGGGATGACGGACACTGTGGAGACCTCTCCATTTTGAGCCCCCACAGACAGTGGGTTGCCCCACCGTGTCTCTGAGCCCTGGCTGGGTTTGGGAGGTCTGGGAGGAGGTGCATTTGTGGAGTCAGCACTGGATGGCATCAGGGCATTGTGGTTCTTATCAAACGTGCGGGGGATCTGGTAGATGGAGCAAGGAATGCTGGGCAAATCATAGTTATCGAGGGCCCGCTGCTCATTGGTTTGGGGGGCTGCTAGAGTGTTATTGGGGGTCTTATAGGTGTAGACATCATCTGATTCAAGCTCTGATGCCCCTTCAGAGCTGTAACCCCTGGGCAGAACATAGCAAGCGTCACGTGAGTCGGTCCGCGAAGGGGGAAGCTGATTTTTGCCGGGTTTGGGAAGGCTGTAGAAACCGTGAAGCTGGGCGCCCATGCCATTCAGACAGTGAGAGAAACCATGAGTGAGTCTCTGAACTGCCGAGTCACTGCCCACCAGAAGACTGCTGTGCGAGGCCTGCGAGAAACTGGCACTCCTTGGGGACCAAAATGACATTGGTTAGTTATTTATGATGAGCAGTCAAACATTAGTTTATGATCACTTATTTTCTCACATAGCCATTATTTACAGTGGGGCAAAAAAGTATTTAGTCAGCCACCAATTGTGCAAGTTCTCCCACTTAAAAAGATGAGAGAGGCCTGTAATTTTCATCATAGGTATACCTCAACTATGAGAGACAAAATGAGAAAAAAATATCCAGAAAATCACATTGTAGGATTTTTAAATAATATAAGTGTCAAAATCTCATAAAATAATTGGAAATTGAATCTAAAAAAATAATGTCTTCGAGGTCACATGACCTCGTTATGTTTATGTGTGGCATGCAGTTATCATCTTGGAGGGATTTTTTATTTTTTTTGCATTGTCTTAAATTTACTTACAACTCACACTAGAAATGGAAGGTCAAGTCGAATGCATTGCATTGTGGGATACAGTACTGCATGTAATGTGCTCTGTAAAGTGCATATTTTGGCAAATCCAATGCAGCTCAAATGTGCACAGTATTCACACTCTATACTAAATAAAAAAGTAAGTATAGAATTCTAATATGCTATGGCCAAGTGCTTGTAAAAATAGTTTTTTAATATAATTTATATTTTGATTTGTATTAATATTTTAAAAACTTTTATTTGTATTTCTTGTTTTGCATTGTCATTTTAGTTTTATTAATTTCATGTTTTTGCCCTTTTTCAGATATATATTTAGCGTATTTCAGTTTTAGTAATTTTATTACTTCAACTTATTTCAATTAGTTGCCAAGACAGCATTTTTTATATATATATTTTTTAAGGTTTTCATTCAATATTTGTATTTTATTTAAAATGAAGGAAAATGACTTTTAATACTTTCAGTTAATAATAACACTGGATGCAAGTACACACAAAAAACAAAACAGTATTTGTTTAATATTAAGATTCAACCGCTGGAGGCAGTAGAGTTGTCTGTCTCATAATTTACAGAGGGAGTTTTTTTATGTCTGCTGTATAAATGTATTGACTGCTAGTGCATGATGATGTATGATGAGAGTGTTTATGACACTCTATATTGGGTAGTGATTATGAATATCATGGGCATTCCCCTGGCATGCCTGGTACACATGGGATAAAACCGAGTTTGTTTACTTTCTGCAGGTTTTAAGTCAAATTATTGTGTGAAGAGACTTAGTTTGGGGGATGAAATAAATGGTAGGCATAGTAAACCCTTTGATGGGTTGATTATCCAGAGGCATTATAACACAATTCTGTTTCATTTGGCATTATTTCACAAGGATTATAATCAAAGGAAGTGAATCAGGATGAAATGACTGATGAGCACATCCTGTAAGTGAATCCTTCTGCAAACACTACAATACGTCACCGCCTGCTCCTGAATTTGTAGGAAGGTGTTTGTTTAAAGCAAAACACGTTCGCTTATGACCTAATAACATCAAACCTAACCCTGCAAAGATGATCTCATATCCAAGTGACAGATGACAAGAATTAAAACCGGTATATGTACAGAGGGCCATATTTGACCCCAAATCCAAATGTTTTTTTGCTAAAAATGCTTTGCTTCGAGTCTTTGAGACATTATTTTTTTATTCCAATTTAGCATACTTTTAGCATATTTACTGAAATATGGGGAATTACCATAATTCAGAAACAAAAAACATTCCCATTACTGTAATACAGCAATGAAAAAAAATTCTGTCTTAAAAACGACCAGTTTGCTATGAAAGGCAATGTATACTTTACAATTTGAATAATATAAAAATATTCACAATTTATTGAAATACATAATTATTTATTGAAATAAACATAATATTAATAATAAATATCCAGCAGATACTGAGGGGTATTTAGCTGCCATAAAAATAATGCTGCAATGTAAAAAAATAAGTTAGGATCAGTCATTTATTGAGATTTGTGTGCATTTAACACTGTATTCTGTCTTTTACACAAACGCCTCCAAAGCATCAGCGTCCGATCCACTGACATCAGCAACTATTTTCTATCATAATGGTTTATCAATAACCAGCATAATTTTCATTACATGATTTTTGATCTATGCTCGGTTCTCTAGAGATCATGCATCAGTACATGACAGCTCTTTATATGAAGGACGATTCGTGTCTGGATTATAAACAAAGGCGGCATTCTGTATGGATGCATATGTGTGTGAGTGAAAGAGTGTGAGATGGTTGAGGGAGCTTGACAGGAGCATCTCCGAATCATTGGAAATTTGAGTATTTTTAACAAATATCATTATATATTTATCCAATATTGAAATATATTCTGTTGTTTTTGGGGAATCACACCACATGCCATTTTACAACCTAAACATTGCCTATCCTAAAAAGGTCAATTTATCTGATACTTTATCTGAGACTTATTGACCTTGAAATCAATTCTGCTTTTTTCTGCATGTTGAAATAAAGTGCTTCCAGTACTGAAGACAATGTCTAGCTAGTGTTTTCGGTCTGTAAGCTATAAAGGGAGTAATATGAGCACATCTCCAGAGAATATGGCTCTTACCGTGCACTCTCACTCTTGCGGCTCATGCACTGATGGAGGAAGAGGTAGTCCTGAGGAGCACTATTAGACAGAGTACTATGGGAGTGGTGTACAGGTATGTCGAATGTGAAAAGCATTGGCTGGCTGGAGTGGGCCGGAACAGACGTTTTACGTTCACCAATCAGCGGAGCCAGAGAGCCACCCAGATCATTAGCCAATGAGCGGGAAATGTGGGTGGTTGACGATCTCTCATCTATAAGAAGAAACAAGAAAAACAAACCTTTAGGAATTTGAGATACACAACAACCAATGGAAATTAGACAAGCAGTTTTGCTTTAATTTTAGTGCACCGTGAGTTACCTCATAACCCTTGGGCAAACACTCAACATTGTCACAAAAGCAGCAGGACATTGATCATCTGAACGTGAGAAGTTCACCATATTTGATTTATTGACCCCAAGCAACATGCTGCTTTTTTGGATCTATAAAGTTCAATAACATAAGCCACGTTTCGTCCATTTTCCCGCAGTGAGCTATGAAGTCAAGAAAAAAGTCAATTGTGGGTTTTGGCCAGTAATATGCATGTGTGCATTCCTAAATTCAGTCAATATAGATGTCGCATCTGTCTTCAGGAGGAGCGGGAACACTGAATCGGCATTCACAGAAGACTGCAAGAATGATTATTCTGAGACTGCAAGCCACTTGATTGGTATCTGTTTTTCTACGTCATTGCAGCGCTATGTGAACATCATGGCCTTTGCTTTGGGCTGTTTCTCTGTGACGTCCCTGATTTGTACTGTATGGGTTCGCCAAAGAAAAATCTCAGGCCTCTGAACTTAAAATAGACCAGGCTGTGAGCCAAAACCAGGAAGTGCATTTGACCCTCCTCCTACAACCACTACGATCTGCCCCTGAGAAGGGCAGAGAGTAAGAGGGGAAAGAGAAAGACATACAGAGTGGGCGGAAAAGCAGGTCTACTGCACTTGCACTGTAGTACTGCATACTTGCAGCAATGAGGAGCAAAGCTTCTATCCACACATCCTGGGAATTGTTGGGCACATTACATACTGAACTTTAACTATTGTGCTCTGTTCTAAAACTAAGCTTGTTGCCTACTGCTCACAAAGGCAGCATTCTAACCATGATCGATTTGGAATGTTCTACATAGGCAGCAACATGGCTAATATGCATCATACAAATTAATATCGCTCGAAGTACATGAGAGACTCAACTAACACATGGCTAAGCTTTTAAATGAGTTGACATTATCATGCCGCTAAGCTAATGTGACACTCTATTAAGCACAAGAATAACACAGCACACACAAATATTGAAATCCTAAAGTTTGATGTTACCATGTTGCTAAGTTAACATGATAGCCTTATAGGCTGAAAAAGACATACCACAGTCAAATCCCCATTATTTCTGTAGCACTTTATACTTATAGACTGTCAAAGCATCTTTACATTGATAAACACTAACATAACAGAATCAATTTAGGAGAGGATTGGCGGAACATGGTAGAAGTAGTACGTCTGAATTTCATTCATACTACCCATATTCATATTATATAGAATGTACTTTTTAACAGTCAGGAAATTAAGGACATTACCATTTTGCCAAGTTAACATGATATTCTAATGAGTACAAAAATACACAGCACAGACAATATTGAGTTCCAAGAGTTTGTCGTTAACGTTGCTAAGTTAATGTAATACTCTAATAAGCTCAAAAATAAATAGCACATGCAAATATTGAAATCCAAGTGTTTGCCAGTAGCATGTTGTTAAGCTAACATGATACACATAAGCTCAAATAATACACAGAACACAAATACATGTTAACGTTTAACTTTGGAACTGTGTTTTCTATGTTGTTTTTGTGCTTATTAGAGTAAGCTAATGTGATTCTCTAATAAGAACAGAAACTACACAGATACTGACAAATACACAAATTTTGTACTGCTAATTAATATCCCGTCTGTCTAGATTTTTGTTCATGTTTCATGTTTTCATGACCAAACGGTGTATAACTTCAAAATACCGCAAGAGCGATTAGAGAGCAGACGGCTCCATATGCTTTCGAATTGCTCTAGCGGTACTTTGATGTAAAACACAGATCGGTCTGCACAGCAGCGCTTCAGATTGAATACACCTTATATTAAGATCTAAATCGGTACTTTGTTGTGCATTAAGGTACTTTATGCTGTTCTCTATTGGCGCTTTTCCACTGCGTGGTACGACTCGGCTCGGTACGGCTCAGTACGGCACGGCACGGTTCGGCTCGACTCGGCACGGTTTGCGTTTCCACTGCAGTACCGCTTTAGAGTGGGCAGGATTATTCACATGTCGTTATAGTTGCGCCGCCTCTACTACCACGACACCTAAAAAAACGTGTTCATTCCGCGACGCCCCATCAAGCTCTCGCTGGATCCGCTCCTCTGCTATCAACGAGAGGAACGTCTGTATTTCCGCAACAGACAACAAAACTTTTTGGTTGTTAAAAAAAAGGTGCGCTCGTTCAAAACAGTTGCGTTCGATCCTTCGCTGGCTGTGCTGATTTAAATCTAGCGGTTCTGTTGTGTTAGTGACGCAAGTTCAGTGACGCAGGTAGTGACGATTCTCTCCGGCCAATCCGTGATCAGCAGAGTTTACACGTCACGTTTTGGTAACGGTACGGTTCACTTGGAACCCCAACCGAAGTGGTACTAAAAAAAGTACCAGGTACCAGGTACTGTACCCAGTGGAAAACCCCAAAAAAGTTAACCGTACCAAGCCGTACCGTACCATGCAGTGGAAAAGCACCAATAGTGACCTTAAGGTCATAGCAAGCTCATAAAAAAAATTATATTGATCTTTTGGTTGACATCTAGGATTAAGGTCATAGTTTGTTTATGTTTTTGGGTCATCACCATTGGAAATAAAACTGCACTCGGGTTCGCTACACCATTGTCCTTGTCTGCTTCATGCCAGCAAAGTTACAGTTAATGCGTATATATTAACTATTTTTGTATTGATATTTTGCGAGACTTAAAGGGTTAGTTCACCCAAAAATGAAAATTAGCCTGTGTTTTACTCGCCCTCAAAGCATCCTAGGTGTATGTGACTTTCTTCTTGGACGAATCCAATCGGAGTTATATTAAAAAAAATATCCTGGCTCTTCCAAGCTTTATAATGGAAGTGGGTGTTGTTCAACAGTTCAAAAGTAGTCAAATAAAGTGCATCCATCCATATTAAAACTTGCCTCACACGGCTCCGGGGGGTGAATAAAGGCCTCCTGTAGCGAATCCATGCATTTTTGTAAGATAAATATCCATATTTCAAACATAATAAACACTTTTTTCTCACTTCCGCTGACTGTGGTATGTAGAAGATGTTCAGGCGGATGACGTAGGACGTATGCGCAGCACACGCCTCTGAGAAATACTTTAGCAAAGGAAAACCAGTCTCCTCTTGGCTTATATCGAAATCCTCCGACATTTTTCTTTACAAATCCTCGTTTTGTACTTCTAAATCGTGAACGGTGTTTTGTTTTGTTTGGTATCCGCATTTCTCCCTAATCACGCAACGCCGACATCTTGCGTCATCCGCCGGAACGGCTTCCGTGTACGACAGTCAGCGGAAGTGAGAAAAAGTGTTTATTACGTTTGACAAATGGATATTTATCTTACAAAATGCATGGATTCACTACAGGAGGCCTTTATTCACACCCCGGAGCCGTGTGAGGGACGTTTTATTACGGATGCGTGCACTTTATTTCACGTCTTCTGAACTGTTGACAACCAACACCTGCTTAGAGGGGCCAGGCCAGTTTTTAAAATAACTCCGATTGGATTCGCCTGAAAGAAGAAAGTCACATACACCTAGGATGCTTTGAGGGTGAGTAAAACACAGGCTAATTTTCATTTTTGGGTGAACTAACCCTTTAACAGAATACAGGTAGAATACAATTTCTTTGAACTCAGTCAAACATTTTCCACTAAGTTTGTTGCAGTGCATTCTGGGATTATCTGCAATGCTGCCAGTATGGCCAAAATTAGATCTTAGAAAGCAGCATAATTTGCCTATTGTTTGAGACAGCTTTAGAGTCTGTGATGTCTTAAAAATTGTCTAGATAGGCAAAACTAAGTTATGAGTTTAATGAACAGACTTAGTAGAGATGTTACAACTCTTCACAGTTCTGGTTTGTCATTGGGGTCTGATTGGCTACTAAGCTTGTGCATGTAATGTGATAACAGTTCGGTACAGAGAATGGGACTGATTTTGGGTCATAAATAAGGCCAAAATTGCTGCCTGGGGCACATGGAGAGAGGTACAGAGAGAAGATAGAAGATAGTCCTTCTTTTTTCTTTTGTCTTCTGAACAACAGAACACGACCAGGCCAGGCCACAGTGTCAGGGGTCTGCTGTAGGTCTTCAATTAGTCCATTGTTTCTCAGGAGCCCAAAGCTCCCAAGGCTACATGGGGCAGAACTCCTCCAGTTGCTTCAGAGAGCTG
This sequence comes from Sinocyclocheilus anophthalmus, assembly GCA_018155175.1. Classification (NCBI taxonomy): domain Eukaryota; kingdom Metazoa; phylum Chordata; class Actinopteri; order Cypriniformes; family Cyprinidae; genus Sinocyclocheilus; species Sinocyclocheilus anophthalmus. Next base: position 669,431 of record JADLZN010001098.1, on the reverse strand, counting down.
TGTATATGAGTCCACTAACCGCCATTTCTGTATTGATTTGGTGAAGAAGTGCACTTTGTGACCCTCCTCTGAGATTGAGATGGTTTGCATCTGTCATGTGATATGCACTAATGCAATGAGGTAAAGGCATTTTAGTGCAGTGCAGGGAATGGCACACGGCTGTGTTGCGTTTGATTATCTTGAAGCTAATTGCAAATGGAATGACAAGTAATAAGGAGACCCAACCCATGAAAGATCTGTGATGCTCAGTGACAGAATTAGGATGAGTAATAGGCCTTCTGATTTACATTGACTTGACCATGCCAAGGAAATAAGTTGGTTGGTTTATTGGCTTCCGTTGAAAGAAACCGGAAAAAATATAATTTGGTTCTTAAGGTTGCTATGGAAGTTTTGACAGATCTTTTCTTCTGTGACATCAATCTGATTGAAACAGATTAGCAAAAATAAAAAAGAATAAAAATAAAAAATAAAATAAAATTTTGGACAGGGAATTGCATTTATCCATTGGTTTTTGATTGGATGGAAGCAGATTTTGCAGAATGCAAAACTGTGGTTGAATGTTTAAGAAATTGTTTAATTAGACTAAATGAATGGAACAAGTTGTCATTTTCATTGGAAGATGAATGGAACTATGAGTTGACTGAAAATGGCGATGTAAAAAAAAAAAATGAAACAAAACACATAAATGGATGAATCGTTAAAAGTAAAATCAATAACCTGAATTTAGAAAATAGAGCCAATTTTCATTCCATGCAGACTTTAATAAAAAGAGCAAAATGGAAACGCATTTCTATACATCTGGTTATTATACATGGATTACATTTTAACATTTAAACGTCATTCTTATTTTTTTATTTATAATTTATAATTTATTCATATAGCCATCTGGCAACCATCTAGCCCTTAACCAACAGAAATTCATAAACGGAGCAAAATTCGGGATAAATTTAAACACTCGTCAGGAAATCAAAAAAAGAGTTTTTTTGGGACAATTGCATAAAATGCGGACAAGAAGTGAAAACATATATGTCATTTATAAAAAACAGAATGTCAATATTAAATGTTCTTTAACATACAACTACAAAAAAATCTATTAATAGTTAATAAATTAAAATTCTTACTATAACACAGTATATTTAATCAGTATATGCAATGTAGTTTAATACATTTGTAGTTCATATATAATATAATTTAAGGTTTTGTTTTAAAAAATGCACAAGCATTGAACCCCACTGTAGCCTATATACATCACATTTCGTCTTATTGGGCAATCACAATCTAATACAATTAGTTTGCTGGGTCTCAGGAGTCCAAAATTAGTAGGCCCGGTGTGGAGAGAGGGACAAGGCAGCCTTTATCTTGATCTCATTTCCTGTCCATGTTGCCTCACTACAAAAGTCATCCAAGGACAATTGATAATGTGATATACTGTACATTGAATGCAAAATTAGGTATGACCCAATGATAACATTTTATCTCGATGTAGGGGAAAAAAACGGGGAAAAACGTTCAGCACAGAGATACTTTTAGGTTGAAAATGGAATACTGTTGGATATTGGAATGATTTCTGTGCTCCTTCAACCACCAACATTAGTACCATTACCAAAAAAAATGCTTATCACTCCAGAAGTGATATTAATAAAAGGCCTTTTGGAAGGAGTGACCGGGCTCACTTTCCTTCCAGAGCGGGTTTTTATGCCTGGCTGGTTAAAAGTGAAAAGCAGTTTTCAGTGAGTGTCAGTGAGAGACAGTACTTAAGGAAAAGTGCCTTCAAGAGTCCAGAAAATTGACTTCAGTTATGACTTCTCCAAAACAACCTACGGCCAGACAAGACGGCCTGCTATTGTCTCCCGGGTCCCATGAACACTCAGACAACAATACGTCAAATCCCAAATGGCATGCCAGGAACCATTTGCATTCCTTAAATTGGGAGAATCCATTTTCCTTAATGAGATTGACGTCAGCCCTTAATAGCATCTCTGGTCATTTTGGGGATACTCTTCAGCACAATGGAACGGCTTATCAGAGAACAGCGATACTGGTGGTGTTACGGCCCATATGTGCTTATCTATTCTGCCTTCTAGTATGTTAGTGCCCATCATAGTAATCTCACTAACTGTATGAGTCAATCCATTTAACGAGGAACAGGAAAATCTATATTGCACCATTTTCTATTTTATGCATTGCATCTGCTCTGGTGTTGTTCATATTTGGGGTTTGGTGATTGTTCTAACTGAAAATATTAAGCTTTGGCATAATGTTTATGGGACGGACATTCAGGAGAGGTGCAGTATTGTTTTAGGTGATTTACAGTTTTTGCCTGGTAGACAAAAAACAAACAATAGGTATATTTAGTACCAACTCAAGTCCAACTCAATTGACAGAACTGGCATAATGTTAATTACCACACAAACAAACAAACAAACAAATTAATTAATTAATAAAAAAAAAGAAACGAGGATTTTTATTTATTAATTTATTTATTGTTTGGTCGTTTGACAAAAATGTAACATTTCACATTTTTGTTTAAGTTGAAACACTAAGGGCCAGATTTACTAAACAGGGAGTTAGTTGCGTTAGAGCGCAAATCCATAAAAGCGCTGATGGGAGGGGAAAATTCTGCATGTGATTTACTGACAATGTGCACATTAAAGAACACAGACGCAGCCAGATAATTTCCATAATGACCAGCGCAATCTACCAAGAGCAGCGTAAATTACCACCTGCTTTAAGACATGCTTTTTTGGGCATTAAATAATGGCGCAAATACCAGTAATTTGACGAGAGCAAACGTTAGTAAATTGCATTGTGTGATTCATTTTAATACTCTCTTCCCATAAATTTTGCGTCTGAAAGGGAAACTCCTACAAATGCATATTTAATAAGGTCAGGCGCAAAAATAACTGTCCATGCCTTTTTAGAGCTAATTCTTCACTGCGCATCTTGCTAAAACAAATTAAATAAAATCAAATAATAAAAAACCAATAGATAAATAACCAAATTAAATATAAAAATGTAAAAAATGAAAACTGAAGATATAAAAATATTTATTAATATTAATTGAAATATGAATAAATACTACAATAGTATATAAATAATACTAAAATATCACTGGCCAAAAGATGAAAACACTAAGCATGTTAACATAATTTTATTGTGAAAAATGTCTTCCTAACCTTTTTCTGTGTAAAGCTATACCCAATTTTACCACTACGCTGCAATGACAACACAACACAAACAGTTCAAATTGTTTAGTTCAAATAATTCACTAGTTTTAACAGAAACGTTTTTCAAGGTTTTAACAGCTTCCCATTTGTGCTTTTAAATTCTCAAAAATTGCCCCCATTCACTTCCATTGTAAGTGCTCACCGTAACATTAAATTTGTGCTTTTCCTTAAAAAAACACCAACGCGCGCACACCCCGCCTCCTACTTTCTAGCCAGAATAGCATAGCCCCCCTACGCTCGCGCTAAAATCATCTTTAATTGGTAACATTTATGGTCATTAACTGGCCCAAGTTGGTCCAGATGGTGGATCAGCATGACTACCATATGGTGAGGCTGGGGTCGAGCTGGTTGACCATCTTGGTCAAGCTGGGTAGGACTGGTTAACCACTTCGGACAAACAACAATCAGCTACCATGTGCCAAACACCACCTTATGCTAGTATGTTTTTTGTTTCTATCATGATGTTTAACATTTCTTCATAGGGAACATATGGAAGCTATAAAGAAATATCCACAATAATTTCAAACATATGCTGCAAAAGGAATCTATAGCGAAAACTAGGTAGACAAACTGAGAGAGAGGTCAATATGAGCATCATGTTCCAGTATTAGCCCCTTGATCACATTGCCCCCAACCCCCTCTCATGCAGTCTCTGCATCATGTGAGTGCTGCTCTGACCACACAGCAACATCAATTAGACTCAGTAGCTCTGACTGATCAATTGGCGGGACAGCCGTGCTTTGTCAGGCCCAATACATCATCTGGTTTGGGGTGATTTCATTCCTACAGGAGCTGCAGCTTCCAGTCTGTGCTGCATTTCCTGCAGATGTTTTTACATTAGCAGTATATGCTTAAGCTAAGATATAAACAGAGGTCAGGAGAGAGCCAAAGTTCATACAGACATGCACAGTGTGAATAACCTTAACGGTCTTACATACAGAAGCTAGCGTTTTGTACCTAACGCTAGTATAGCGCTGTGCCATTTTTATTAGTATTTTCTATAAAAATTATAGACTTATTAGCCAGTGTATTAAAAAACTCAGCACTATTTGCCTGCCGTAATTAACATTGCCATATATATATAAATGTACACATTTAATAATTTATACTATAATTTAATCCATAATTTAATAATGACCTCTACACGCATATCATAATAACACAATGATAATTAATTGTATTCAATTGTATTCTGAACTGGAGGGAGGCGATCGTTCGGTGTCTGGAGAGCATCCGGCCCCGATCTAGAACGCTGCTCGACCCAGAGACCAGCCCAACATCACCCCGCTGCACGGAGCAAGAGCCTGAGCCCACCGCTGACGGAGAGCCAGAGCCATTGGAGCGACAGTGCTGAGGATCACCCCGGAGCTAGAGTCCAACACGTCAGAACAGGTGCGAGAGCTGGCTACAGAGCTTGCCACGGGGAAGAGTGTCATGGACAGCGACAGCACGGCGGGAAGCTCCGCCCACTGCACCATGGCTGAGGGGAGCCGAGCTCAGTGGAATCTGATTTGGATATTTATGCAGACATGCCCCCTCTTCTCTTTCTCCCCACCTCCCCGCTTCGGCTGAACTATCGGTCTGCCATGAACGATTCTTTTTGTTGGCCATGTCACTGAACGCTATGGAGTTTTGTTGCCCCATCGCTGTGCTCTTTCCCCTTTGCTGGCAGTGGCCTTTGTAGTGTGTGTGTGGGCCTGCACAACACGAGCACCACTTCCTAGCCCCCAGGATCACACCTGAACTCCTGGTACCAGCCTTCCTATCCCACCTCCTCTATATCAGTCCTCACCATCGCCACCGCTGTCTCCTGGCAGCCCCTCTGCTCACCCTCAGGCCACCATCTGTGCGGTGGGATCACCACGGGTCTGCCAGTCTCCATCGCGTCGTGCGAGGATACTTTGTTCCGCCTCCGCCTCTGAGTCCTGGACTCGGCCCCTCCGCCCTTCGACCCCGCCGCCCACCATGGGCTCCTATCCTCCCTCCTCTCTGCAGTGGCCTGTCAGTCAACCAGCTCCGCCGGGCTCCCTCGTCCCTCCGGCTCCGTCTTGGTCTGTCGTTGACCATCCGTCGCCTCGGGACTCCACTCTTCTGGCTTCGCCTCATCACTCCGTCCCTCCGTCTCTGTCAGGCTCCTCCTTCCCTCCAGCTCCACCTTGGTCCTCTGTCGCTCCGGCTCCACCGAGGCAGAGGCGGGGATCCGGAAGGCCGCGGTGGAGCCGGAGCGACAGACATCTGCTCTGCCTTGGCCCTCTGGATCCTCCCCGTCGCCCTGGCTCTCCGTCTCCGCCTCGGGCTCCACCACCACCTGCTCTCCCGCCGGCGGTCGGCTCCCTGGTCATCAGCCCTTCCTCCACCATGGCTCCTCCCTCCGTCGGCTCCACCGTGGGCCGCCATCATGGCTGTGGCCTGGGTCCCGCCTGGCTCCTCCTCCTGCTCCGGCTCCATCCTGGTTCCTCCCGCCATCTTGTCTCTGGCTCCTCCTTCTGCTCCCTGATCCTCCCCCTTACACCACCCTGACTCTGTTGGTCGTCCTCCTCCCGTCACCGCCAACCTCCTGAACCGCCTTCTGCCTGCGCCTACTGCCAGCCCTTTTTCATCTCCTGTCACCATCCTATATCCACTCCTTTGTCCTCCTCCTATTTCCCCCTCCATCCCTCCCTTTGTTCCTGTGGCGCGAGGTCGGGGGGTGAACTGTCACACCTCAAGGACCTGTTTTGTTGTGTTTCCTTCCCCATGTGCTCTGTGCGACCTAATTTTCCCTCATATCTGATTATTGTCATTTTGGTTCAGGTGTGTGTCATTTAATTACACTCATCGGCCCTCCTATTTAAGTTGTGTTAAGTTCACTGTTTATTACTTATAAATAAATAAATAAATAAAACAAAGATAAACAAACAAAAAAAATGACTGGAACTTTACTTTTTGGCTGATATCACCAATCCTTCTTACTTTTTAACCTCTTCACCTCCAACCACTTGTCATGTATATAACACCTTTTAAAGATTCAGTCAATTACTAATAGACCAAATCAAGTCGGGTCCTACATTTTTCTCAATAAATATTGTGTTACACTCAGGAATGCGTCACATTAGAAAGTAAAATGGGTTGCAAATGCATTTTTACATTGACTTTAAACTGAACCAAGCAGTAATGCACTATTTTAAGTGTCTCATCACTGAATGCACTTTGGGCTGGGTCTTGATGATCTCATTGTGTTTTCAGCACTATGCAGTACATCCTAGCAACCCTATGTTACAGACAACATGCGATATAGTACATTCTTGAAGCTGGGAACTGGAAATTGGAAGCGTTCGTGTCAAGAGAACAGTAGAACCTTTAATCTACAATGTACTCCATAATCCCTTAAATATAATCTCGAGTGGGAGAGTTTTGCCTATTTTGCCATCTTCACACCTGGCATTTCGTCTTCAAATAGAAAAACCAGACTCTCAAACCCACAATGTTAGCTGAATACTGAATATGGTTACTGCACGTAAGCTTTCGAGCAGATGTTACAGCCTAATGGGACGAGCGTCATCAGAAGAGATGTATTTGTTTTCAGTTGTCAATGTCTGAACAAGCCCTCTTTCATCTCATTTTGTTTGGTCAGGAATCACAAAGACTTTGAGCGGAGGTGGAGACTTTGGACAGATTTCATTTGAGTTCTCTTTGACGTTTTGGTTCGCCTGCAATGCAGCCGAGGGGTAATTAATCAACATGGACAAAATAAAGGAAAAAAGTACCAAACGTTAGGAAATGATTCCAACGCAAGGCAAGACACGACTATTGAGATGCTTGGCAGCTAAAAAAGGCAACTGTTTATGTGAGAGTATCAAAACACAGATAAGTCCTATGCCACACACAGTGTGTTTTGACTGAACATAAGCTCATGAATGAAAAGGTAAACAGTGTAAAACGTGAGAGCTGATTCTGACATGAAGTGCCTTTAGAGGAAACAGTGTGTACTTGATTACTGTGGGTTGCTTAGTCTCATCTGCTGACATTACCGTCAGCTAGATAACAGTGAAGGTTGAGGTTAAGGAAATGAAAAATTTATTTTCTCTTCTGCAACTACTATAAATTTGGTTTAGAGTTTAAAGGGTTAGTTCACCCAAAAACGAGAAAAAAAATTCTGTCATCATTTACTCACCATCATGTTGTTCCAACTGTAAGACTTTTGTTCATCTTCGGAACACAAAATGAAGATATTTGATAATGAAATCTGAGTGATTTCTGTCACTTCTGTAGCAGTCTATAGATCCTATTAATTCAGTGTTTAGTCGTTCAACTAAATGTTCATCATATAAAGCAAACGAGCCTCTTCAGAAAATTTGGACTAAACTCCTCAATTGGATATGGATTAATTTTATGATCTCTTTATGAACTTTTTGAAGCGTCAAAGTGGTATTTGTGTAAACTGTCAATAGGGGAGCAGAAATCTCTCAAAAGATTTCATTAAAAATATCTTCATTTGTGTTGCAAAGATGAACGAAAGTCTTATGGGTTTGGAACAACATAATGGTGAGTAAATGATGACAGAATTTAAATGTTGAAAGTGAAAATAAGAAGTTGGATTAGTAGTTTACATATTTGGCAGACACTTTTATCCAAAGTGACTTACATTGCTTTCAATGTACTCTTTTACATTTTAGCAGTGCTTGCTTTCCCTAGGAATCGAACCCATTACATTGGCGTTGATACTGTAGGACCATGATCTATTTTTTGAGCTGTACAGAAAAACAAATTTTCATTATTTTTAGGGATGCACGATTGGATTGGATTGTTGGCCGGGGGAGTATACCGATATCCGATATTTTTCAACTCTTTTTTGGCCGATAGCCGATGCTGATACTGATATATAATTATTTTTAATTTTGGTTAGTTTTTAACAAGAACTTATTTGTTATAATTAAAAAATAATGACATTCTTTTTATAATGATAGTACATTGAAGATTTGAAAATAATTATAAATAAACTATATATTAATCACTGCATTTTTTCAGAAAGATGCAGTGGTAACCTTAACATTTTATTTTAACATTTAACATTTGTAGATGGTCTAAAGAAAAAGAGTTGTAAAAATTCTGAAAATATTTTAGAGCTCATAATTTGTTTTAAAAATATAACATTACACATTAATGAATAAATCTGTATATATACAATTATTTAATTTACAGGTGTCATGTTTGTGATTTTTTTTTGTTCATGTAAGCTATAGCTTCTGACCTTTAAATGAAAACATACTCATGATTTTATGGCATCAATTACTGCTTTATTTAATGAGAAACAGTCTAAATATTATTTGTGTATTTTGCTTTCATTTTATTAGAAGTATGCCAACAGTGCCCCCTACGGAATTAAAACTCCTTACCAAACACGTCATTCTGTATGTGCATTCTCAGTTTAAATGCAGTGATCCAAAACAGTGAATCCAATCAACATTCAGGCAAAACTTTGCTTCAAGAATGAGCCACAATGATGACGTGATCTAATCGCACTGTTGACATGATCTAATCGCTAGCACCAAACACCCAGCAACATGTGAGTTAATGTATTCCTCTTATCTGCAAGACATATCGGCATAATTTTTCATTCATTATCCGATATTGTTCCGATAATATCGTCCATCCCTAATTCTTTTTCTTTCTTTTATATAATATAATTTAGGGCTGCACTATAAATCGCATGCGATATTAATAAAAAAAAAAAAAATATATATATTTTTGATATTTGGGGCAAAAATAGCGCGAATATGCACGTGGGTTTTGCACAGCTCGTCATTGAACAACGGCTCTGTGTAGTTAATGCTGCTCATTGTGAAATCCCGCAGGTGATGGAGATTTACCGCTATAAAAACCGCCTTTAAACTGACAAGATGCGCGTTTCAATCATCGATACGATGTATCGTTGGGGCAGGCCCTAATAAATTATAATTCTTATATTTCGAAAACTAGATTTGGTCAACTACCATCTATTACATATCTTATAGACATTCAGTATATTTATCAGACATAGATTGATTTAATTTATTATTTATACTATACTATATTTAATATTTACACTATACAAATTTTAAATCACATATATAAAATTTAATATAAATAATATAATATTATAATTACACAATTATTCGGGAAGAGGGAATATATCTATATATTAGTAACAGATAGATAGATAGATTATAGAAAATAACAGTAGAATTATTTGGATGAGAATTAGAGAACAGGCCTCTGTTTCTTGCTCCAATTTAATTTTATTTAATTTTAAATAGATTTTAATTCAACTTTTTTATAAATATTTTAATTCAGGGCTTTAAGAAATTTTATTGGATAAAGATGCTGAGACTTGACATTATAGGGGATAAAATGGGGGATGGGATCAGGACACAACACAGTTGGGATTGAACCTGAATCTCTCACATGAGCACCACAGCTCATGAGTCGGAATCATGTTCACTATACAGTTAGGCCAATACCTTTAACTTACATTCATATAAGTTATATGCAGTCACATAAGTAGACACCTGTTAATGAACATACAGCGTGATAGAGAATTTTCTTATGACAGGCCAGGTGTCTCATTCATGGGGAAGGGAATAGCTGGAATTCTTTAGAGCTTGGTGATGTAAATGCCACTATGATCGATAGAGGCTCTCTGCTCTTTCCATTTTCATTTAGACTCACTTTTCACCCACTCCTGGTAGTCAAGACAGATTTACATAAAGATCTATGAGCACACTACGCACAGAGCAAAATTACATCCGTCTTTTCATTCGTCAGTGACATAAATGTGATAACTGTGCTATTTCTGAACGGATGATCTCATCGGGCATTAACGGCCAAAGGTAATATCCCTGAGAATGTGGACTCTACTCAAGTCTCGATGAAAACTCTATGATTTTACAATGCTCTGTGAAGTAAACACATTCTAGGCTGCGTCTGAAATCACATTCTCTCAGAGTAAGTGTTTATTTTGAAGAAGTAAATAATTTGCTTCCATTAACAAAATACATTCTGTATAGTATGAATGAAATCTGAAATTACTACTGTGCATTCATGTTGTCATTGTCATGTGACCTACCATCTAGGGTCGACCGTTACGTGTTTTTCAGGGCCGATACTGATTATTACAGATCAAGTAGACCGATAACCGATATTTTGAACCGATATATGTCTGGTGTAAAAATGAAATTTAATGTCAAAATTAAGAATAACAAGGCCTCTGACAAAAACTGCCTTCCCTGGTGTTGGTAGAGTGTAGTACTCCCACACTGCACTTCTTACTCTTGTCTCCCTCTGTGCATCCATCTGCAATAAGGGTAATATAAAGAGAGAGTTAAAAGTGGGGCCACTGTATGCTTCATGATTAAGCCTATGAATACTGTACTACAGCTAAACAGCTTGGGGAAATGTAAGTATGTAAATAAGTATAACTTTTTATTTCTCCTCGTTCCTATTACTTGTTTCGCTTCTGTTTCAGTTTTTTTTATAACCATTTCTTACTATGTGTAAGTAAGTTGTTGTTTTTTAGCATGTGTGCTTGGCAGTGTTATTTTTTAGGATTACTGATAAACTACTGTCGTTTGATTTTTTTTTTTATTATTTGTATTTGTTATTTATTTTAGTTCAATTATGTCTGAATTTATTAGGTCTGTATAGGTCTTTTATTAAGTTTTTAGTTTTATTTAATTTGAGTTATTTTAATACTTCAACAAACTAAATGGAAATGAAATAATATATATATTGAATTTATAAATGTGTATGTACATATACAGTATATATGTATGTGTCTGTGGTTGTACATACACACATATGTAGTTGTTTTTTTTGGCGTTTGGCTTAGTGTTATGTTAGAATCATTATTATACTCTTATACCTTTTGTTCTTTAATATTTGTAATTGTTTTTAGCTTTATTTTTTGTTTTTCATTTATATGTTAAGTTTTGAAAATTTGTTGTATGCATTTGTCATTTTTATTTAATCTCTTTATTTTTTTAAATGTGTATAGGTAATATTTATAAAGTTTTAGCTATTAGTTTTCGATCTGTTTTTAGTTGTTTTAATACTACAATTGATTGCTTCTGTTGTCCTCATTTGTAGGTCGCTTTGGATAAAAGCGTCTAATAAATTACTAACTAACTAAATAAATAAATAAATACCTTGTTACGTGTACTGATTTTTGGCTAACCGAGACTTGTCATTTGCACTTACATATTGTTGTGCTTTTGTTAGTTTTTTTGTGACTGCAGAAACTTTTAAGTTTCTGTAGCCTATGTAAATGATATGACAATAGTTTTACTGAAATGAAATGGTCAAATGGTCATGAAGTGACTCTCAGAGGGAGTCGGAGCAGTTCTGGAGATGTTGTTCATGTATTTATGTCCTCATGTGTAGTCAGACGACAGAAGCTGAAATCACCGCGAGCGTCACACATGTAGAAAACAAAACCGCGCGTCTGTGCCATTTACATACACAGAGACACGCAGAACATGCAGGATTAATATTTAAATACTATTTTTGCAGCTTAATATTTACAGATACTAGTCCATATCGCGACTCTATTTAAGTGCACTGACCTACTTTTGATTAATTCATCCAAACTTTGATAAATTCCGTGACATTCCGCGTCATAGAGTAAATTCCATTTATATGACTGGATTCCGTGATTCCGTCCGCGTTTTCTGCATCACAGAAATCATAGATAATATTGAGGTGTTTTGCAACTTCAGTGTAACGTTAGTGGATTGTGATTTATTGCAACTTAAGCAACGTCTGCTGCTGCCTTACCTTTGAGAGACAACTGATGCGTGATCACTGAAGCAGCTCCAGTTAGCAAGCACTTTCGGAGTGAGAGTGAATTCCGCATTGATTGGCCGGATTCGTGACTCAGAGCATCAGAACCAAATGGTGCGTTTCAAAATTAAGCTATTTTATTTGCGAATCGGTTTTGAAAATGACCGATACCGATAATCATAAAAATGCTTAATATCGCCGCCGATAATCGGTCGACCCCTACTACCAGCATCAATTGTGCCCGCTTCACAACTCCTCTCTCATGGGACAGTAAAGTGTCCATTAGATGCACACTTCAAAATATCAACAGTAGTAGGTCATCCAGGTACTTTTCACTTACTGTTTTATGAATACTGTAAATTTAATGACAACTCATTTCAAATACAGTTTATCGCCTATACTATATAGTAGGAAAGTATGAAGCCAATGACTTCATTTCATTTAAAACTGCTCTTGTTTGACTTCCTAAGTATGGTGATTTTTCAACTCTTGCTTTCATGCTAATAAAATTGTGATTTGTAACACATTGTGTATTATAACATGGCTAAGCTTTGTATGCTGCAGATGTCTGCAAGCATAAAAATAAAAGGTAAAGTGTGTTTGGGGTCTTATTACTTTTTCATACCTCATATGCCGTATCAACTGTATGTAGGTTGATTTATGAATCAAGCTAATCTAAGACCCCAAAGTGGGGCAACATGAAATCTAGGGCTGTGCAAAAAATCGAATGCGATTGTCATGCTCATCTCGTCAGTAAAGCTGGTTCTGTGATTAGTAGTAAATCTCCAGCACGTGCATTCAGATGGAGCAGCATTAAATACACCGAGCCATAGATCACTGACAAGCTACGCAAAATCACGTTCATAATCGGCAATGAATCGCCTGCGATTTGGAAACCGATTTTGCATCTTGTCAGCTTGATAACGAGCATGAAAATCGCATTCGATTTTTTTGCACAGCCATAATGAAATCTGTTTAATTATTTCTCTAATTATTTTTTCCCCTTTTGAATATAATGGGATTTTGTTTTTTTTTCCCAAGTTTTTATTTATTATTTTTTTTTATTTTCTTCTGTTTTTAAGTTCTATTAATCACATCCAAAATAAAAGTGTTTGTTTACATAATATATGTATGTGTACTATATTTATTATGCATATATAAATACAAAAACATGCATGTATACATTTAAGAAAAATATGTTATGTTTATATACTTTAAATATATTTATAGATAATAGAAATATATATATATATAGTGGGGGAAAAAAGTATTTAGTCAGCCACCAATTGTGCAAGTTCTCCCACTTAAAAAGATGAGAGAGGCCTGTAATTTTCATCATAGGTATACCTCAACTATGAGAGACAAAATGAGAAAAAAAAATCCAGAAAATCACATTGTAGGATTTTTAAAGAATTTATTTGCAAATTATGGTGGAAAATAAGTATTTGGTCAATAACAAAATTTCATCTCAATACTTTGTTATATACCCTTTGTTGGCAATGACAGAGGTCAAATGTTTTCTTTAAGTCTTCACAAGGTTTTCACACCCTGTTGCTGGTATTTTGGCCCATTCCTCCATGCAGCTCTCCTCTAGAGCAGTAATGTTTTGGGGCTGTCGCTGGGCAACACGGATTTTCAACTCCCTCCAAAGATTTTCTATGGGGTTGAGATCTGGAGACTGGCTAGGCCACTCCAGGACCTTGAAATGCTTTTTACGAAGCCACTCCTTCGTTGCCCGGGCGGTGTGTTTGGGATCATTGTCATGCTGAAAGACCCAGCCACGTTTCATCTTCAATGCCCTTGCTGATGGAAGGAGGTTTTCACTCAAAATCTCACGATACAATGGCCCCATTCATTCTTTCGTTTACACGATCAGTCGTCCTGGTCCCTTTGCAGAAAAACAGCCCCAAAGCATGATGTTTCCACCCCCATGCTTCACAGTAGGTATGGTGTTCTTTGGATGCAACTCAGCATTCTTTCTCCTCCAAACACGACAAGTTGAGTTTTTACCAAAAAGTTCTATTTTGGTTTCATCTGACCATATGACATTCTCCCAATCCTCTTCTGGATCATCCAAATGCTCTCTAGCAAACTTCAGACGGGCCTGGACATGTACTGGCTTAAGCAGGGGGACACGTCTGGCACTGCAGGATTTGAGTCCCTGGCGGTGCAGTGTGTTACTGATGTTAGCCTTTGTTACTTTTGTCCCAGCTCTCTGCAGGTCATTCACTAGGTCACCCCGTGTGGTTCTGGGATTTTTGCTCTGTTCTTGTGATCATTTTGACCCCACGGGGTGAGATCTTGCGTGGAGCCCCAGATCGAGGGAGATTATCAGTGGTCTTGTATGTCTTCCATTTTCTAATAATTGCTCCCACAGTTGATTTCTTCACACCAAGCTGCTTACCTATTGCAGATTCAGTCTTCCCAGCCTGGTGCAGGTCTACAATTTTGTTTCTGGTGTCCTTTGACAGCTCTTTGGTCTTGGCCATGGTGGAGTTTGGAGTGTGACTGTTTGAGGTTGTGGACAGGTGTCTTTTATACTGATAACGAGTTCAAACAGATGCCATTAATACAGGTAACGAGTGGAGGACAGAGGAGCCTCTTAAAGAAGAAGTTACAGGTCTGTGAGAGCCAGAAATCTTGCTTGTTTGTTATTGACCAAATACTTATTTTCCACTATAATTTTCAAATAAATTCTTTAAAATTCCTACAGTGTGATTTTCTGGATTTTCTTTTCTCGTTTTGTCTCTCATGGTTGAGGTATACCTATGATGAAAATTACAGGCCTCTCTCATCTTTTTAAGTGGGAGAACTTGCACAATTGGTGGCTGACTAAATACGTTTTTGCCCCACTGTAAATGTATACATGTAAATATTTTCAAAATATACTGTACGTGTGTGTATTTATATACATAATAAATATACACAGTACACACACATATATTATGTAACCAAAAACATTTATTTTGGATGCGATTAATCATTTGACAGCACTATTATTATTACTACTACTATTATTAGAGGTGCATTCTACTTTTAAAATATTAGCATAATTCTGTCCATTTCTTCAAGCTAAACCAAATATTTATTATGATGTTTTTCATGAAGACATTTGAGTTTCTGTGTGTACATGATATAAGGATACTGTAGTTTTATCAAATGAAAGTGACTATCATAGTAGCTCTGGAGATTAAGTTTATGTGCTCTCTTATAGATGGCAAATGCTGAAAACTATATATTACTTAAAAAATAATTCTGTTAATTACAACCAGAAGCAAAATCAAGATTAGACATGAAAAACAGGCTCAGATTGGGTAATGGAGTTCAAGTATGCTGCTATAGCGATTAGCATGGGGATTCTGGGATGCTGAGCAGCAGAGCACTGAGTGGCATCAGCAATCTGACCCCAAAGCAGCATGGCGTCTCGTTATTTCAACAAAAATCGATAAGATTGAAGGGCATTTTGTGTGTGTATTTGGGAGGGGCCATTCTCATGCTGCACTGAGCTGGGTTGCCCTTGTCTAACCTTGGTGTTTGTCCCATGAGCAGCTTGCCATCCCATCCCCATGCACCCCAGCCAAAACCTGACAGACAGATCAGAGCATCGATAACAGCCTGCTGCTGTCTCACCATCCCCCACTGGAGCAAGCAAACACACACACACACACACACACACACATACACACACAAAGTTCTGTCCTGTAAAAGGACCTGCAGTCTCCATCATGCATCACCAACATAAAATGCATTTCAACACAAATGCATCAATAAACATACTAACATGTAGAGAGGTATCTCTTTCAATAATTAGTTTTACTCTTGATACAGTGCTGGCCAAAAGGATTAGAACACTAGTATTTTCACCAGCTAAAAATGGTTTTAAGTCAGTTATTTCTATCTGTTGCTGTAGTGTGTCAGTAGGAAATATCAGTCTACATTTCAAAACATTCATTTTGTCAGTAATCTGATCAGAGATCTGATCTCATCACCATCAGTCTGTCTGGAATGACATGAAAAAACAATAAACTGAGACACTCAATCCAGAAGAACTGTTGGCAACGTCTCCAAGATGCTTCAAGAAACCTACCTGCAAAGCTACAGTACAGTTAGAAGTTTTAGGCACTTACATTTAGTGTAAAAATGCTGTAAAATGAGGACGCTCTCAAAAATAATGTCATAAATATATTTTCTTTATCAATTAACTTCTATTAGCTGAATTAAATCAACATTTGGTGTGACCAACCTTTGCATTTAAAACAGCTTTTGACCAAGGTACACTTGCACATAGTTTCTCAGGTAGCTTTGCATGTGGGTTTCTTGAAGCATCTTGGAGACACATTTCTTCTGGATTGAGTCTGTCTCAGTTCGTTCTGTTTCTTCATGTCATTCCAGACAGAGTGATGATGATCAGATCAGATCTCTGTCTGGAGCACTGGCTGTTGACAGACAAAAATCCCACTCGATTATTACAATTAATGACAAAATTAATGTTTGGAAATGTAAACTGATATTTCCTACTACACTACAGCAAAATATAGAAATAACTTACTTAAAACCATTTTTAGCTGGTGAAAATATTAACCGCCCTGTATGCATTATTTATTTATTTATTATTATTAGTATTAAGTTATTTCTACATTTAAGTCATGAAATTTCAAGTTAACTGTATAGATTAGTCAAAGGCTATTATTAAATCAACTATTTTTCCAACTTGATATCTGTGGGGCAAACTGTGATCCAAAAACTAGTAAATTGTAATAAATCTTATTGTAATATCATTTTTAATACTATTATAACATGTATTAAGGCTTTGAAATTCCTTTTATTTATTGTTAAAATTTACTTTGAGTTTTATTTTGTTTTATACGCATTTGTAATTTAAAAATATATTTACATTTCTAAAAACTTTAATATTCGTTTTTTTTTGAGTATTTTGGACTTCCACTTACTTATTTCAACATCCAATTTTCGCTTAAGTTTAAGTTTTTTTATCTAATACTTATATTTTATTTAAACTTCATTTTAATTAAAATACATTTAAAAAAAAAAAATGTAAAATACTCAAACCCGAAAATGTCAAGACTGGTTAAAAAAAATGTCCATACCATGAAAACCTGGAATAAAATGTCTTTGACTTTGCTTATATAGACAAAAACAGAAACATTCTCAAAAATATCTTTTTTTTTGTGCTACTCAAAATAAAGAAAGTCATACAGGTTTAGAACGTCATAAGAGTGAGTAAATGATGACAAAGTTTTCATTTTTGGCTGAACTATCCCTTTAAAAAGTGGCACATCTTATCCCACTCTACCCAATTGTCATACCGCCTAGCCCTATTAAAAGGCATGCTTGTTTGTACACACATGAACAAAGACACACACTATTCTTCACGTCAGCACAGTGAGGGCATGACTTATGTTACATTACTCATACAAGCTCTTCAGTAAACACTTACTGAGAAAATTAAACCTGGAGGCAGACACTTGGGTAGACAGATAAGAGCCACGTCAGGCTTAAGCGCTGAATCATTGTTTTGGCTACACAGAGTCACGGCACTGCAGTCCTCAACTTCAACCAGCAATGTCTGTTTGAAAATCAGCAGACAAAATAACTAACTAGCCTACTCATCAAGGGAATCCCCAAAGCTTCCCAATGGACAAGGTTTGAAATGGTACTGCTTTTCCTTTTTTCTTTAATTTGATGCCAGCTAAATGAATAAAGGGGAAAAATGAATTTTGTGTGTTTATTCACCATGTCGGGCAGATTTTTTCCACCCTAGACTATCAGATAGTTTTGTTTATGTTCAAGTTGTGAGTATATCCTGATAAAACGTGACATGGACAGACATAACAGCACTTTAAATGAACAACAAAAGACACATTTATGAAAGGAAAAGTAGTTGTGCGATATCTATCAATATGAATCATCTGTAAGGCATACAACCATGTAGCATTAAAGTCAACATGAAATGGTGTTCACAACTGTAAAACTGGACTTAATTTTATACATTGAAAGTTGCATACCGGAAAAAAGCCAGGTGGTTGAAAAACTGGAGGGAAAAATGTTTTGGTCACAAAGACCAATATATTTACTTTTTTTGTGTAAGAAGAAGTAAACATTTGTTTAATATAATCCTTTTTTTTTTTTTTTTTGGTACGCATGTTCACGAGATGATCGCGTTTGACTTTAACGTAAGCACGTTATTGCAAAACTTGCAAATTGAAAAGTATTGTGAAGAAGTGGATGCAGAGAGGACCGTCAATTCTTGCACAAGCTTCACAATGCACACATTTACATGTAAACTCGTCCCTCTCGTGAACGAACATACAACAGCTGGCCTTAAGCAATGGTTTGTACTTAAAAAAAGGATATAATTGTAGTATTTTTCTTACATTTATTGGTTTTCTTTATGAGAAAGTGACTCGTCCACTGGGGTCGTATGGATTGCGCGATCAACATTTTTACACTTCCATTATATAGAATATGGACTCACGGAGATGGATTATTTGTTAATAAAAATCTTTCTTTGAGTTCCTATGAACAAATTAAGTAATATACATCTGGGCCCAGTGCTGGGTAGTAACTGATTACATGTAATCTGAATTCCATAATCAGATTCCAAAAATTAAGTACTTATTAAAACATATTACATTTTAAAATGCTCATAATCAGATTACGTTTTTATGGATTACATGATTACATTTTATTCACACAATGGCAGTACATTATCCATAATTTATTGATTCTCCTTAATTATGTTCATAATT
This sequence comes from Sinocyclocheilus anophthalmus, assembly GCA_018155175.1. Taxonomy (NCBI): domain Eukaryota; kingdom Metazoa; phylum Chordata; class Actinopteri; order Cypriniformes; family Cyprinidae; genus Sinocyclocheilus; species Sinocyclocheilus anophthalmus. The sequence continues at coordinate 650,641 of JADLZN010001098.1, read as the reverse complement.
GTTCAATTTTTTTTTCTAAAATTCCTACTGTGTGTCATACCATTTAGCTTGGACTATATTCACAAATATCATGTAAATTTGCAAACCATGCTTCTGAATTGGTGGGGGAAGCACCTCTCAAGCAATTAGGCCATGTATGAAACTACGGTTTTCATCATGTCCTTGCACACTGAGTCTGAAATTTTCGTGTGCGTTTTTTTTCGTATTCGTCATCCGTTCCTATCAAAAATGCTTTCTTCGGATGCGAAAACGCAGAAAAATCGAACCTGACCCCCATTTTGTTTATGATGGACGAAAGTTTCAGAGGCAGTGTGTAAATGTGATAGACGCAACGTGAGGTTGTGTTTATTTTTTAATGTGCGAAAATTTCGGACCACAATTTCGGACTCAGTGTGCAAAGACCTTAATAGACAAAGTTTTTTTGGAGATAATCTACCCAGCACTGTCTGGGAAGACATGAGGGTAAATGATAAATAAATGATGAGAACATTTTCAAATTTGGGTGGAGTATGCCTTCAACATTTGAATACAATTGCCAACACTGGAACCATAACAAGACAAAATGGAAGTTGTTTAAAAATACAATAAACATTTTGCTTCACTGCTAGAATCAAAGGTCGAATCAATGAAGCCAGCCTTAAAAAGAGCTCAAAAATCCTCCAACGTCTGCTGCACCACCTACACCATTCATAGTTCAACAAACATTGGCGTATTCTCAGCGTGGAAGAGATTGGTAAGAACATGTTCAAAGATCTCCTGCTGTTTAGCTACTACAGAGGCCACAGCCTCAGAAATCAGCTGAGACACTTTTATCAAAGAGAAAAAACAGCACGATGGACCCCTCAAATGACTTTTTCCCATGTAAAACTCAAAAATGCCTTCAAGTTGGATTCATTTCAGAGTAACTCTGGATGTAGGACATAAAACAGTCCATTACCTGCTCATTAGTGAATGTTATTTATTAATGTCTTTGCGGCCTCCAATAGAGTGCTGCAATGATGACCTATTTTTGTAGGCCAATTTAGCATTTGTTCCCTCAACACAGAACCAAAAGGATTTTTCTATTGGATTTTATTCTTACACGTTTGGTTCATAATGATAATCTTCACAAATGAACACAACTTCTTTGAATTTAAAAACCTAAATATAATCGTCAGCTAAATGTATAAAAGCTAAACGTAGACTATAAACAAACTATACAATGGATGAATGACTTCAACGTTATCACCTTTAAGCTTCTGACAACTCTTTTATTCTTTATTTAAAGGGGTCATATGATGCAATGGAGAATAATGATCCCTTTCCATTGCTAGGGGGGGGATACTAAAGTCTCAAACCCAAAGAGATATTCTTTGTAAAAGTTAGGACTCATCCACGCCCTCCTAAAACGCCTCGTTCAAACACGCCCCCACATGTCTACGTCACTGTGTGGGGAGATTTGCATAATGCCGCCCAAATGTTTACGCAAAGAAAGAAGGCGTAACTTTGATTCTCGCTGTAGTATTGTTGCTGCCACCGCTGCTACCATGTTGTGAAGACGCTGTGTGTTTTGTTGCGAAAGCGAAAATACTTTGTTTGGCTTTCCAAAGAGGACACGACTAGAAATCAGTGGTTAGTTGTATTTACAAATGTTTCCAGAACAGTTCAACCCAAATATATTCAGATGTGTCCAGCGCATTTTAATGAGGACTGTTTCCTGATCCTAGTCCGGGGAGAGTATACTATAGGCCGGCTTTTCTTGACTCACAGTCCATAAGTGTTTTTCACCTTTACAGAATTGCCACTGACGATTCAAACTTGAGTGTTGAACAGGTAGAGTAGCTCCTTGTGATTGTCATATTCTCTCCATCATAAATGCAGACATGGTTTTATGTTCACGATGTAACGCGTAAAAAGACAGTATAAGTCATTATAATCCGTAATTTTGTCCCCACTGGATGCAACACATGCCTCGTTTGTAATGGGTTTTATTGGTTTTGTCTCGTCGCTCCGGCCGGGACACGGCATCACAGTATGGAAAGGGGCGTAACATTTCCGTCACACACATGAGGTATTCGGCCAATCACAATGCACTGGATAGCTGGCCAATCAGCGTACACCTCGCTTTTTCAGACCGATGAGTTTTTTAAAAATCGACGCGTTTCAGAAAGGTCGGGGCATAGAGGAGAAACAATAATTACAGTATGTGGAAAATATTTGGGGGTGGTTTTTTTTTTTAAACCTTAGAACCGCTAAACCCATTTCTATCATTACCACAAATACACAAAATAATGTTCTTTTTTTAGCAACGTCATATGACCCCTTTAAAAACTGTTTTTCCTTAAGCAAGTATTTGAAGTACAATAGTTTGCTCGTGTCTGGGTTTTGGCCTACAAAAATACGTAATTTCTGCAGCACTGTGTATGGAAGACCAACATACAACTAACACTCTGTATTAGACAGCATTGGAGTGACATGAGGAGAGCAGACATCTGTTCTCCGGTGGCCAGACACTTCACTGACACCAATCAATCTGCTGGACTTACACGGACACAGAGGGGTGAGGTCATTGAAAAAATGTGACTTCCACAGTGTGAATATGTACTGTAGATGGATTTATTATATGAACTGTGTACAGAAGAAATGAGGAACTCACCTAAATATATTAGCTTATATGTGTACATTATTTGCATGTAGATGGCTAACTACATGTTTTATACTCTATCCTATGTGCAAAACTAAACAGTGGATTGTGAGAACCAGATTAATCGCATCCAAAATAAAAGTTCTTGTTTACACAATATATGTGTGTATACTGTGTATATTTATTTTGTATATATAAATACAAACACATGCAAGTATATATTTAAGAAAAATATGTTACGTTTATATATTAAATAGATTTATGTATTATACATTAATTTATAAACATAACATATTTTTCTTAAATATATGCATGTGTGTGTGTATTTATATATGCGTAATAAATATACACAGTACACAAACATACAGTATATTATGTAAACAAAAACATTTATTTTGAATGTGATTAATCACGATTAGTCGTTTGACAGCACTACCAAAAATACAGTAAAAACGGTAATATTGTACAATATTACTACATTTTGCTTTCTATTTTAATATACTTTAAAATGATTATTATTATTTTTAGTAATTAAGTCATTTTCTTCCTGTGATGACAAAGTTGAATTTTCAGCATCATTACTCCAGTCTTTTGTCACATGATTCTTCAGAAATCGTTATAATATGCTGCACAAGAAACATTTATTATCAACGTTAAACAGCGATGAACAGAAAGTTTAAAGAACAGAATTTATCCGAAATAGTTTTTTTTTGTAATATTAGTAATGTCTTTACTATCACTTTTGATCAATTTAATGCTGTGCCTAATAAAAGTATTCATTTGTTTCAAAAATCTATATGAAGAAAAGTATTGTAGATATGTTGACCTCAATTTCACTATTGAAGGCCACGTTTTCATTTGATACCCATTGTATTTCATCTGTCATGACTGTTGCGGGACATTTCAGTCATGTGACATAAAATTAGCTACGCTTAATACACATTTCAGCACTCAACCACATAGAATTACAGAATCAGACTCCGTCTATTTGCACTTGACACACTTTTGTTTGATGTGAACCATCACATGTGCAATTCATGTCCCCAAAGCTCCAGCAAACAGACTCGATGCACTGCCGACCGACTATCAATGCTAACTTCCTCTGAGGCAAACTGGTCTCTCCCATTTTTCATGCTCACAGCGCAGCTGACAACTTGATACTTGCTTGGGGAAAAGAGAGGTCGAGCGCAGCATTCATCTGGGGAGGGGAGGAGAGCTGCTCTGATCTACATTGCAGTTACGGTGTGTGTTTTATTCTCTAGGAGACTGTGGCTGCATCTCATAAAAAATTGTTCTGTTTCAAATCAGCCTTTACTGTTTTGCCAGATGAGGTAAATGGATGGGAGCACATCATTGGACACAGAGTGATTTTGTGTGTGTGTGTGTGTGTGTGTGAGAGAACACAGAAGGTCATGGGGCGGCTGGGGTCTTTACATCTGGATCTGAGCAAAAATGTGGGTTTTGGTGGGTATTTTATGACAAGGGTCATTCTAAAACATTGGTGATATTTGTGGCCTTTGTATATATGATAATAGTCAAGATATAGCTGATGATATACTATGTGATAATGCAGACATATTTCTAAACAAATCAACAAAATCCAGTAACATTTTTAATTACATTTTATAGTATTTTTTATTTTACTAGTATTCATTTAATTATATAATTTTATTAATCAAATAATAAAATGGATAATAAAAGCTACTTTTTATGTAGTTCTCAATGATTTTTTTGAATTAAAATACAATCCAGTAATCTTTATTTATATAGTACTTACGTTCATTTTTTTCATCCGACTCTGTCAGTGCGTCAAAATGGCTCAAATAAATAGATCAAATTAATTAATAATGTAATTTCATAACTTGTTATTAAATTATTAGTTTTTCTAGTATTAGTTTTATTAGATAATTGTATTAATACAACTATAAAACAGAAACAAAAGCTACCATTTTGTATTTATTCTCTGTGTTTAGAATTGTTCACTTAAAAATAAAATATCATTACTGAAAAACATAAAGACGTAAAAAATGTTCAGTTCAAGTTTTGTTCTCACATCCTCAAATTAACATATAAAATCAAATAAATAAATAACACATAAATAAAATAAATAAAATAAAAATAAAATAAAATAAATAAAGAAAATACTTGCTTTAAACTGGAAAATACACCCGTTTCACAGAAGGTGAGTAGGCAGGCTGAGGGTGTATTTGTTTGAGTTGTGTGACCCAGAAGTCAAGCACTGCTGGCTGGCCTTGTTGAAAAAGGTCAGATAAGGTTCTCATGCTTTGGTCGGTGACTGCCAAAAACTGTGCATGGCTTTCTCATTACCAAGACCGTCGACCTCTCTTGCTCATCGAGTGAAAATGTACACACCTCAGTGGGTGGAAACTGATCTTTTCACAAGAGAACATGGAGCAAATAATACAATGACATCTAGGACACTTGATGCAATTAACGTATACCCCCTAAAGACCACGTATCAACCATCATACATCAGTAATACAATGGATAACACAAATCTGTGTGAAATTAGTTCAAGGGAGAATCTTTTTTTAAAAGACACACATTACAGGGAGAACAGTCTGGTCCTACTCTAGATAATAAAGATGATAGATAATTTGAGTGATAACTGTGTTTATTAAAGTTGCCACACCTTTATACCAATACATTTCAATGATGTTGTTCATGAATAGCATCACAAACATCAACTCTTCAGCTCATTTTCAGCCTTTCGGTTTGCTTTTAGCCCCAATTTTCACACTCCTAATGAATATATCAACATCAAGCTAGATACTTTCAAAAAGCAAAGGCTTCACTGTAAATATCAATCACACTGCAAAAATATGCTTTTCTAGCTTAGATCCTTTGTCTTGTTTCCAGCCAAAATATCTAAAAATTCTTAATCACAGAAGATTTTCTAGAACAATTAAAAAAAAAAAAAAAGGTTTTAATTTGGGGTACCCCCCCCCCGAATTCAAGTGAGTTTTTGCTTGAAACAAGATTATTTTTCTTACCCCATTGGCAGAAAATTCACTTAATTTTGACTTCTTTTTTCTGAAAACAAGACAATAATTTTTACTTGTCTAGAAAATCCTTCTTGATTTAAGAATTTTTAGATATTTTGGCTGGAAACAAGACAAAAGATCTAAACTAGAAAAGCATTTTTTGCAGTGCATAAGCTCAGTATGCATTTTTCATGGTGAAACATCCAGATTTGTAAACAAAGTTCAGAATCACAGGTTCAACTTTTCATCAGAAATACAAAAGACTTTATGAGAGAGAACCTAATTAAAGAAGTGTTCACCCAGAAAAGAAAACTGTCATCATGTTATAATTGGTTAAAAAAAACAGTGTCATCACTGACATCAAACCCGGTGAGTAAATGATAATTAAATATTCATTTTTAGGCAAACCATTCCTTGTGCATATAAATCGTGTGTGTGTGTGTGTGAGAGAGTGTTTTGAAGATTAACAGGAATATGGAAAGCAAGGTTTAACAATCCTGGGAAAAACAAGCAAACAAACACATATATATATATTTTGCTGCCAACCGTATTATCCCGATTAGTCACATCACATAATAAAGTTTTTGCTTGCATATTATATGTTGTGTTCTGTGTATATTTACTTATGTATAATATCAATATACACACAACAGCATATATTTGAAAATATTTAGAGTGCTGTACATGTCTAGTTTATATTCATATAATTATTTAGAAATACTATATTTAATATATGAAATAACATATTTCATTCTGAAATATAACCATGCATGTTGTGTTGCTATTTACTATAGTATCATATCCACTATACCACAGCCCAACACAATATTATGGTAAACCAAAAGTTTTATTCTTGTGCGCTGCGATTTAATCCCGTTAATCGGTCTTATGACAGTCACTCCAAATATTAAGAGTTTGGTTCCAAAACGCTATTAATCCATTTTGATTAATTTGAGTAAACATGTGTTTTCTTTACGAATAAAGTGGCAAGATGGAAACCACTATTTTCTGTTTAAAACTTTCACATAGCATAATTAGGTTATAATAACATTAAAAATTCTAGTCCAGATTTTGATTTTCAAAGATTTATTATAAAATTTTATTATTTTTTTCCCAAAATGCAATAAATCCATGACAGTTTTTTTTGTTTGTTTTCAAAATGCAGTAAATCCTTTGAATCAATATAAAAGTTATTTTTCATATTGAAACTGTTGGAAATACACAACAAAGTAAGTTGATCCACATATGACAGCCTCAGAACTTGGTCAATACTAATCTTATATACAAAAATACTAAAAAATACATTCAATCAGTCATCGCTACCAAAATGAATCCAACGGGTCATCTTGTTAATGCTATAAATTATTCACAACAATAAAATCAAATTTCATCATGAACATACATACCACACAGAAATTCCAAATGACATGTCCCTTAAATTCAACTTCAAAAGTGCATTAATCTTGCCCATGTACATTCATTTAGTGCCTAGTGCTATGCGCTGTATTAACAAAAACATTAATGGCATTAATAAAACACTACACTGACAAGCTACGCATATCGGAATGTGACTCATCGGCGAATTGACGTGATATTGCAGTGATTATGGCTCTGTTATTAAATGCCCGCTCCATCTGAAAGCACGTGACTGGATTTATATTAACATTATAATTATTTTATGAATCATATCTATAACGTTCGTCTGTAAATTAAATTATTATATACACATACTGTCTATTAAGATATTAGATTTTTCAGCTATTAGAGGTTCAGTCTCTATTTTACAGTATAAAAATGTCACTGAACTAATATAAGCTATTACAAGCTGCAAGATCCCCAATGACAAGCCTCTCTTTCATTTCAAAATGAAATAACACAGAACACGACACAGACCAAACACAACACATGCCTGCAATGAGGGCACTGTTCCCTTCCCTTCCTTACAACCATTAAGGGAAAAAAATCAATAAACCTTTTCCACACTGCATCCAGTTGGGCAGGCTGGTCCAGCCAACTTCTCAACTGAATAGAGAGAGTAAAAAAAAGGAAAGAGCACTTAAGCTAGGCATCAGGTTCCTTGTGATTGTTGTTCTATCTGTCGTATCATCAAGCCAGCGAACAAAAAGCACATGCTCCATATGAGACACTGTTACTGTAAACCATAGATCATGGCATTAGTACATATATTGAATTTGGTTCTGGCGTAACAATTGGCCTCAATAGCTTAAGCCTTTTGCATATTGATGCCCCCTCATTGCCTATTGATGCCCCCCAAAATGTTTGATTTGAATGTTGACTGTGGGTCTCTACCGTGATGGTTTGTCCTCTGACTGGTTTGCATCCGCAGAGCTGCAGATGGAGCGCACCCAAGCTGTTCTCTCCACCTCCGTTTCTGCCACCAATTAGAAGGTTCTCTCTCTCGCCCGTCTTGATGTCGAACACAAAGCTGGTCCCTGGAACTCTTTGCGTTTTGAGGTGATGCCCGCGTCCACTCTGCTCGCAGCAGTGCCGGTCGATGATTCCGAATGGGCTTTTTTGGCATGGTCACTCTGTGTAGTACTCAAGAATCTTGGTCTCCGTCATGCGCCCAGCTACTCAGGATAACCGCGCTTCTTCCCAGCCTACAGACTAACATGCAACGAGGGAGATTTATTAAGTTTGTGTATTATTATATATTTTAATACCCAACAAGATAGACAGACAGACATACAGATTAGATAGACACAGACAGACAGACCGTAGATAGTAAATAATACAGTCAAACAATAATAAAGTAGAAATTACTAATATTGTGAAATATTATTACAATTTAAAATACATGTTTTCTATTTTAATATATTTTAACATGTCATTTATTCCTGTGATGGCAAAGTTTATTTTTTTTGTGTCACATGATCCTTCAGAAATCTACATGTCTATCTATATCTATACAAATCTATATATATCCTTCAGTATTCTAATATGCTGATTTGCTTTTTCAGGATTCTTTGATGAATAAACTCTATCTATCTAAAAAGAAAAAATATAAATCTTTTGCATCATTATAAATGTTTTTCCTGTCACATTTGATCGAAATAATGCATCCTATTAATTTCTTTATTTAAAAAAAAAACTTTTGGTAGTCTAAGCCCTATATATATATCCTATATCCTATATATATAAAATCAGTTCCATCATTATTTAGTGCACAGTTTTACATTGTATATAATACATCTACAATGACAGTTCAATCATTTTATAACAAAACATTTTAAAGTTTTGTTTTATGTTTCACTATTAAATAACAACATCTCGGGTTACGCATGTAATCATGGTTCCCTAAGATGGAACGAGACGCTGCGCCCCCTAGGGGGCACATTGGGGAATGCCACCAGCATGACTGAAGCATGTGTGAAACAACGCCAATCCTATTGGTCCACATGGCCCATGACGTCATGGGGGTGCCCGGAAGTATAAAAGGGTACCTGCTGAATACATCACCAACTGAAGGAGACGTAAACAGGCAGGCCGAAGGCATGGAGAGTGGGCGCAGCGTCTCATTCCCTCTTAGGGAACCATGGTTACATGCGTAACCCGAGACATTCCCCTCTAGGGAACTCCACATGCTACGAAATCCAACCATGCTATGCGAGGCGCGTGCCTGTCCACCTGGTGGGAGAGCACCAAGAATGCAACAGACATACGCCAATCCTTTCCTCAGAAAGGGACCAGGCCACTGACACTACGGGCTGCTCAAATAACCTGGCAGAAATGAGGAGACCCGATTAGATCAAGGGGAACACCCCACCCAAGTTAAGAGCACAGCTATCATCAGATGACTATGCTATGTGAGCAGAACTAGCCTGGACACACAAGACCACTGAAGAGGCTAAACTAGAAAGCCTCTAGAGGAGCTCAAGAGATCGCCACTTACATCTCAGGTGATAAGAGTAGCTGCTGAGCTAGAACACAGCTATCCTCATATAGCTATGTCCTAAATGTATTATGAAGACTTGTAGACCAGAATAACAATCTAGATAGCCTTCCTGCAGAGCTGCCCAGACCACAGAGAGTGGGCTATCTACTTACAACCCTAGCAGGGGAGATAGCACTCTCTAGTCAAGGGTTCAAGGAGACCGCTACTTAAGGACCCTAAGAAGGGAGCAGTCACTGAGCTGGCACATAGATATCCGCAGATAGCTATGTACCTAGGAAGGGCTACCAGAAGGGGACCGACACAAACTACCCAGACCACAAAGAGTGGGCTATCTACTTACAACCCAAAGAGGGGAGACAGCACTGTCTAGGTAAGGGCTCAAGAGACCGCTACTTAAACCCTAAGAAGGGGAGCAATCACTGAGCTAGCACATAGCTATCCTCAGATAGCTAGGCTATAGGAAAGGGGCCACTCCAGGAGAGGGCTCACCGCAACTGCAGTAGAACACAGCTAGTCTCAGACAGCTGTATTCAAGTAAGCCCGGCCCCCCCCACCCCCTGGGGGCCTAACAATGGCATTGAATATAACCCCCTCAGATGGCTATACTCAGGAGCTTCCCCAATCTGTGTCTACAGTAAAAAGGGCAAACACATAACACATTATCCCCTCTCGCGCCCTAGATCAAAGCCTGCTGTAGCTGTGGCCATAACAACTAGAGCTTTGACTGTTACACTTTACTTGAAGGGTGTGCCTAAGACTGACATGACCACCTTCATATCATGACATGCACCTCCATTAATCTGACATGACACATGTCATGAATATGAATGTTTTTTATGCATGTTTATGAAACTGTCATTAAGTGTCATTCGCTCAGTTATTTCATTTTTAATGCAGATATGACATTGTTTGAGATGTCTTTGTTTTGGGCTATGGTTAGGGGTAAGGGTAGTGGTAGGGTTAGGTCAAATAATGTCATTTTTGCATTAAAAATGACATAACTGAGTGATTGACACTTAATGACAGTTGTCATAAAGATGCATAAAACCTCTTTCATATTCATGACATGTGTCATGTTATAATTATGAAGGTGTCATGTCAGTCTTATGCACCCCCCTTCAAGTAAAGTGTTACCCCCTGGAGACACAGCTATCCTCGAAGAGCAGTTCACTCAGATAAGGCTGAAGATAGCCCAGACCACGGAAGTGGGCCATCTAGTTAAAACCCCGAAGGGGAGACAGCACAGTCCATTCAAGGGGCTCACGGGGACCACTATTTAAAAACCCTAAAATGGAGAGCAGTCTCTGAGCTGGAACACAGCTATCCTCGAATAGCAGATTCCTAAACAAATACTTCAGCACTTACTCGAGAACTTGCGCCAAGGGGAACCCAACCTAGTTATTAAAATCTAGGCTAGAATATAGCTGCCCTCAGACCGCCATATTCCAGAGCAAAGTAAGCTTGAGCTGGGGCATAACCATCCGCAGACAGCTACACTCTGAGCAGGGACTGTTCCCTTAAGCCCTGAAGAGGGGGAGCAGTGTACTCAGCCCAAACCCACTAAGCGGGATTCAGAGGGACCGCCCACTTAAAACTACCCAGAAGCCTGGTGAGGCAGCCCACTCCTAAATCCATCCGTTTTAACTCAGGAAGAGAAATTTCCCATAACCACTCTAGGTGCTGAAACACCCTGGGAGAGAAAGCTCGCAAGCCTCTCTCCACAGAGTAATTTCAATATATTCACAGCCAGCAAGGCCTCCCACACATCACATGCATATTAATAGGCACGGCCGAGCTGAATTAGCCTCCACCCATGATCTTCTCAGATCAGGGTTTGAAACGACTCCGTGCTCACTTCATCTCATAACAACACCCCAATGATATCTGTGGCATCTGCCACCGTAGAGAGAGGGTGTGCGATGCCACAATCAAGCGATGACTGCAAGGTGAGATAAACTGTGCCGCGACAACGGCGGAACTGGGCCACGAGACACAAACGCTTTGTTCCGCATCCCTCAGGAATAGGAACAAACGCGAGCAGAGCCTACACATTGTGACTCATCACAATGAGCGCGCAACTCTGAACGCGCGTGCTTTACGCCGAGACAAACGCGAAAACAGAATATTCCCTCGAGTGTTAGAATCCAAACACGGAGGCACCCAATCTCCTAGGTGCTGCTCTACTACTCGAGCCCTAAGACCAATAACCAAAAGAGCGTCGTAAACTAACTCGCGTATCCCTCGTCAGCGTCTCGTCCGTGCCCGCGGCAACAGCGGGACCCGAACAGCGAGACGCAAACGCTTGTCACTCATCTCTCGAGAAGAGGGACAAACATGAATAGAGCTTCTCATTGGATAACACTCACAATGAGTGCGTTCAGCGCCCTCGAGCACTGAACACGCAACCTGACCAAGATAGATTGTGTGTGTCCTCAAGTGACAGAAACCTCGGGCACGGAGGAACACACTTTTCACAGCGCTCACCTGCCTTGGTCTCTCACACGCACTTCAGACAGACGGCTCCTGAAGACAACAAAAGTTGGTGACGTATTCAGCAGGTGCCCTTTTATACTTCCGGGCACTATGACGTCATGGGCCATGTGGACCAATAGGATTGGAGTTGCTTCACACGTGGTTCAGACACCAGTCATGCTGGCGGCATTCCCCAATGTGCCCCCTAGGGGGCGCAGCGTGGAGTTCCCTTGAAAGGGAACATGAGGTATTATTAAAAAAAAAATTATAGTAAATGCTTATAGACATCTGTTTTTCTTATTTGGTATTAGTATGTTCCTTTTTCATTATATGCTGACTGGTACTAAGAGAAGAGAAATAATTTCTCCTGTCCTAGCATCTCTTCATTGGTTACCGGTGCAGCATAGGATCCATTTTAAGATTGTATTATTTGTGTATAAAGCATTAAATTATCTAGCCCCATCATACTTAACTTCTCAGCTATCAGCAATCCTCTCGCTCTCTCAGATCCTCTGATAAACTTTTCTTGCATATACCTCGCTCTCACTTGAAATTTAAGGGGGATTGGGCTTTTTCTGTAGCCGGTCCTCGACTATGGAACAACATACCTCTGGACATTAGATCTGCGCCTTCCCTTCCCCTGTTTTTAAATCCCACCTAAAGACTTATCTGTATTCCTTGGCTTTTGGATGAAATTTATTTTTGTGTATGTTAATGTGTTTTTGTATTGATTATGTGTTTTTGAGTCATTTCTTTTTATTCTCTACACTCTCTTTCCTTATTTGTATATGTACAGCACTTTGGCATACACTAGCTGTTTTTAAATGTGCTATATAAATAAACTGACCTTGACCTGTAGTCAAGTTCTTGTCTTCATTTACTGTTAATTTCAATAATACAGAAATATTGAACAACAAAATATAAAGCCTCTCGACATGAAATGCTCAATCAAAAGAACAAATACGTCTTCAGTTTGTGCTTGGTTAACACTGATCAAAACCAAGATTGGGCTCCAAGTGTGTTTCTGTGGGTGTGTGTTCCATTTTGTGTACAAGTGTGTGTGTGAGCGCCTTATTTGAGACAGGTGCTACTCCCACACACTGTTTCCTGCTTAGATAGAGCTTTAAGGGGGAAACACACACGCACACGCACACACACACACACACACACACACACACACACACACACACAGAGAGAGAGAGAGAGATACAATGCATGTACTCCATTATGGCAACTGCAACAATGGCACACACACACCTGCTAGTCTACTGTTTGATGATCCATTTAATTTTACGAGACACAGGCACACTACACTACCTCAACAAATACAAATACAAGGATTCCCACTCGTGTACAAACACACAGGTGCTTCAGGCGTAGTAGTTGGGAATTTCCCTGATTTTAATGTAAATGGACCCTTCTGCTTTAACCACACGCAACAGAAAAACATTGTAATTTTAATTGAAAAAAAAAATCACTTCATAATAAATATATTCTTAGTTTGTAAGAATACAGTAGCAGTTTGGAAAAAAAAGTAATTTTGAATAAATAAATAAATAGTACACCTTGAAATATTTAGATGTCCAGTGTATAGAGTTATTTCCACATTGACAGAAAAAGTACATAGAGAATGATGGAAATAGGTTCTGTGGCCCAATGCCAGAAATTTACTTCCGCCCCATATCGCTCGCTCTCTCTCTCTCTCTCTCTCTCTCTGCGGCTCTTGCTGACACACAGGATCCCACAGGCTCTCTTTCTTCCATCAACACTGACACACACACACACACACAGAGCCACCTCCGCCACCAAACCAGGGAACCAAGTACACTGTTTCCACTAAGCGCTACACCCCCGCTCTTCCCGGTCCTGCATCCAGCCTCACTGTCCAACAGGAAGCGGACAATGGATCCCACTACACATCCTGTGTTTTCTCAAGCCTGCTGTTGACCTACCCCTCAGATCACTCCTCTCACTCCAGTCGGCCTGGGACACTAGTACACTGCTTACCGCACACTAACTAGTATACACTGCACACTGACTAGTATTTTTTCTTTTAAATAATATGAAACAGTATGCAATATGCATATAAATATTTCAAATGTTATTGCATCATAGTTGTCATACAGCCTCATGTTTAGTTCAGCGAGTGCCAAAAATGGGTTGCGAACACCACAGAATATGTTACAAAAAATAGGAATTTTAAGAAACGTTTTAAACATTTGTTGATATTATCAATGTTGAAAACTACTTAAGGGGAAACACTGCAGGCAAAAACACTGTTTTTTCATGCATCTGTCAAGTTTGAGATTTTGGTCTATTTTGCTTCCATAACATGTCTTCTTTCAGAATAGTGGAAAGAACACATCCAAAAGACACTGTTAAGTGTTTCTTTTCTAGCACTTTATCTATCTGTGTCAATAGATTGCAATTACAATACATATTTTTAAAGGCCGTTTTCTCAAAATGAGTCATTCATCTCCACTTCAGTAGCACTTACACACACCAAACTTCACATTTTTATTCCCGTCTATATCCTGAAGGTTTTAACGGAGTGATTTGCTCATATATAATTTGCTTGATTATATACAACATTTTAATCCCCCCAAAATTGTGAAAATAGTGTTTTCTGTCCGTTCTAATCATTTTCTGAATTATGGAGTGACAAAAATGAGATACCCAAAATTCTCTCTGTAAAAACTTTTGACTCTATAATATGTCAAAAAAATTAAACAAGAATTTTGAAACTGACATCATCCAGTGTTTAGATTTTTGTACAAGAAATGTATGCAAATTAGTGCATATTTAATTAAATAATGCCTCATTTGCATATCTAAACCTATCATTTTAGAAAACTTGTAATACAAAAAAAATGTTGGCAATTATTAATGTAATCAATCAGCTGGGTAAGTAAGGCGATAACTTTTTTTTTTTTTTTACCCTATTCACCCTGCAGTGTCTCACCTTAATATTTTGTGGAAACCATATTATTTTTCATATATGTCCCCAAACGTTTGAATTGTATTGTATATCATGAATATCATGCATATAATGTATGATATGATGTATTATTTAATACAGAGTTTTATATATGTGTGTGGTGGTGGTGGGGAGGGGGGGGGTCTATTTAATTTTTAAATGTTTAATTGTGGCATACAATAAATTGTAAGATATAGGAACTATATTTCATTGTTTACTTTTAGTGACCAAATGCTTCTGAACAGCTGTTTTTCTTATTTGGTATTAATGGGTTCCTTTTAATTAAATGCTTACTTCTTGTCTCATTTTACAGCTAATGAAAATGCTAATCAGTTTAACATGTGCCAAAAGGGTTGTGAACATTGAAAAAGTTTAGGAGAACAAGGAATTTTGCTTAATCGTCCAACAGAAAATCTGCATACTGAGCACAGTAAACATACTGCATACTACAGAAATAGTAGTTTGTTGGTACACCACATTATGAGCATTATCATATCCCTGCTGTACCCCTGAATATGACCGCCATCCGATCACTCAGAAGTGAGGATGTGCTGACAGGTTTCTGCCCTGCTGTTCAAGCAAAACAGGAAATGAACAGTGCCTCCAAATTTAGACGCTGTATAGTTGTAAATATCTGAGAACTGAAGCCGGTTTTTTCTGCTCTGATATGATTCCGGAGAATAATTTTTTTTTTTTAAGCTTTACCTCATACTTAACACTGATACACATGCCTGCTAATTTTCTGTTTGACAATCCATTAAATTTTATGTGATACACATGCACACTTCCTCAGCAAATATACAGAAGGGTTTCCACTCACGTACAAACGCACAGGTGCTTCATGCGCACTAGTTGGGAATTTCCCTGCTCTGAATGTAAATTGACTCTTCTTCTTTAACCACATGCAACAGGAAAGTTAAAAATGGCCATTTACATCAACTACACAAGGGACAACGTTCAGGGGTTATTTTACGATAATGACCATATGACTGCACAAGTCTGACATTATCCAACTTATATGGCTATTTATCAAATCAATTAAAAATAATTAAATACTGACTGGAGTTTAACCCATATTTGCGCGAAGTAAAAAACTTTAAAAATTTTAATAAAATTATTTGAAATGAGCATAATTAATTACATTAACTAGAATTAATGACATACATGCATATATAATCATCTAAATAAAGATCATTCAAAACCTTTATTGTTGCATAAAACAAACACAAACAAAAAAGGCTTTAAAAGACAATATGTTGTTTATTTTCCATATAGTTTCCCATATTATTTTTCATATTGGATATCATAAGTCACAGATTGGAGTCCACAACAATACAATTTACTATGGAGTCTATCATTTTGTATGGAATTTACATTTTGTATAGGTCTGGGAGGCATGATTAATAAGGTTCTACCTATTATTATTATTATTAGTAGTAGTAGTAGTAGAAGTATTAGTATTATTGCTCTATACATATATAAACTGATCTAAATCAATATTAAATTGACAGCCCTAGCTTTTATACTAAAATATCTGACTGCAGAAAGCCACATTGACCAATCAGATTATCAGATGAGATCAAAGACTTCCGCAGTGCTCAGAATGGCAAGATATGCACATGGGCAACTGGATTTTTTGCTGTTGCCAATAATGGACTTCAGTTATTGGAAATAGATCATGTTATTTTCTGATAGTGATAGTCTTCAAAACATTTTTATGTGTTTTTTATTATTACTATGTTTTACTCCAAGTGCAACAAATTGGACATGGTGTAAGTATTTTAAATTGCAATCAATATTTAAATATTAAAGAACATATTAGTTTGTTTATTGATCAGAGAAGAATTCAAGAAAGGTAGCATTTCATCCCTTGCTCACCAGTGGATCCTCTGCAGTGAATGGTTGCCGTCAGAGTCCAAACAGCTGATAAAAACGTCACAATAACCCACAAGTAATCCACACCACTCCAGTCCATCAGTTAACGTCTTGTCAAGTAAAAAACTGTTTGTTTAATAAACAAATCCATCAAGTAATTTTAACTTCAAACTGTTGCTTACAGCTAAAAATGCGATTCCTCTATCCACAATATTGCTTTTCTCAGTTAAAAAAAGCTGTCTTGTCTGTATCAGGAGAGACTATGCACAGATCAAGCACTGTGTATATATGAAAACTGTCCAAAACAGGTCTAAACAAATATGATTTTGATGTGAAAGGACAACAGAAAATGGACTTTTACACTGGAGGAAGTGTATTATGGATCATGGACATGTATTTTGGCTAGATCATTGAGTTTAGTTTTTTTCTGAGCATGAACTCTGATGGCACTCATTCACTGTAAATGATCCACTGGTGAGGAAGTGATGTAATGCTAAATTTCTCAAAATCTGTTTATGAAGAAACAAACTCATTTACATCTTGGACGGTAGTGTTGAGCGATATGCTCATTTTTCATATCATCTTATCGTCAGCCTGTGAGATCGCCGATATACAATATTATCGTGCTAATTTATTTATTTACCTAGTCTCGCTGCCGGGAAAAGGAACCAATCCCAGTATGGACTAAACGCTGCCTAATGTTTTTATATGACTGAATTTGTATTAAGGGTGCTTTCACACTTTGGGTTCGGATGCTTGTCCGGACCCGAGAGTTCGATTGAATCCCCCCCCTGCCCCGCTGGACTGGTTCAATTATATTATCTGGGTCCGAACCCGCGGTCGTTTGGTCATCAGCCAGAGCTGTTTACCACGTTGCAGTAGTAACGATCGGCGCAGAGAACGAATGGACCAAGCGTAGCAAGGCTCTCTTCGATTTATATTTATGTTTTGAAAACGTTGGCTTGTACTAACGGGCACTACGTCTGCATTACGAATGTACGGCAGAGGCGCTAAAGTATTCTGAGGTGAACAGAAATGGAGATATCAGTCTCTGCTGCAGCTCTCAAGAAGGGAGTGAAACAAACAAACAAACATTTTTATCAAATAATACGTCATTAATAACGGTTCACTTCCGTGATTTGGTACGATGCATCACATCAGCCCCCCCCCCCCAGCGAAAACCGTACCGGAGTTCAACTTGAACCGTACCCAGACCACCCTTTTTAGCGGCTCGGGTCGGTTCGCAGAAGGTGCGCACTGAGTTGCGAACGACAGCGGTTCCATCATCCAAAAAGTACCGACTTCTGACGGTCAATCAGAACCCGGGTGCGCACCAAAATGTGAGTAGTGTGAAAGCACCCTACATGATAACAATTTTATAGAAACATTGTAAGTTACAAAATATAATGCTTACAGTTCAAAAAGCAGCTACAGAAAACAAGCAAAGAAAATTACATTAAAGAACATCATAACTGAGAATTATGCACTTTAAAAACACTCCCGTCATAATCAGTGAAGCTATCTACACTGCACGATGAAGAAATCTCTTACCCCTTATTTACACTGCACTTGTCTGCGGCCCGTTACAGCTCCGATGCAAAGATAATCTGTAAAGATTAGCGCCTAGTCTATTTTTGACGGATAATAATAATAATAAAAATCTTCTTGCTGTCAAGGAAATCAGCAACAGGCGATATCTCTGACTATCGTCGATACACGATACTATCGTCTATCGGCACAACCCTATTGGACGGCCTGAGGGTGAGTACATTTTCAGCAAATTTTCATTTCGGGGTGAACTACTCCTTTATTAATAGTATGTTAATATCAATGACGTTGACGTGTCTTGTGATCAGAAAAATAAAATAGTTCATCAACTGTATGGACTGCAGATATTTTAGAGCTCGTTCAATATATGGAAGAAAGCAGTCAGGACATTCCTCAAATGTTCTCCTTTTGTGTTCAAAGAAAAAAAAAACAGCATATGAGTTTAAAAAATAATGAGGGTGAGTAAATGATGACAGAACAGAAACGATCTTTCCTGTGATAGAATTGTTTACTGTATCAGCATAACATGTTTCACTTTCAGTTTGGTATGGATTGGCTAAAATCAATTTTAGGCGGATTTCCTGGAAATACCTCATCTCTGTTAATCTTTCTTTGCTCTAAATAATAGCAGTTGTTTAATAACTGGACTCGTAGATTACTGATGGGCTTTTGTTGTTGTTTGAAGACATCCGTAGTAGATCCTTGTTTGTGGTTTTTGGTGTGGCAGCTTTTGTGGTATGATAAGCTCCACCCTCAAAAGCATCTCTGGCCACACCCATTCAGAGCAGAGCACAACGTACCGTCAACACGAAAAGACATGATGTAATATTCACCTGATGACACATACATAAGTAGAGACCTGCTCTTTACCTTTAAATGAATTCTGTAAACTATAGAGTACATCCCAGTTTAATTTCATCTAACTGATTGGTTTGTTTTACGAGCGAGTGAGTGAGAGTGCAAAGAAAGAAAGATGAGAGCAAAAGAGAGATGAGAAGAGGGAAAGAGATGCGATCACTTTAGTGCATCTCACCCTCTTCTCATTTGAATTTATTGCACTCCCATGGCTGTAACATGACTAAATGAGATTTGGAACAAAGCCCAGATCAGTTGAAGGAAGTCTGCATGACCAAGCTGGCTCACAACTACCACATTTAGCATATATGTCACTGCTGGTCTCAGATTAGAAGAGCCTTTTATGTGCTTTGCATGGTTTTATAAGTAGCATTAACCATTAACAAAATTAGAATTAGTTAATTAACAAATTAAAAATATATATTTTTTTCCCTTTCATTTTAAGGCACCCCATAGGGTAAAAATGTAACTAACAGATATCACTGTACTTCTCCAGTTGATTGATTGCATTAAGAAGTGCAAACAATGTTTTGTATTTCAAGTTTTTTTTAAATGTTATGTTTAAATAGGCAAATTAGGCATTATCTATTTAAATATGTACTAATTTGCATACAATCAGGCAAATGACACATGAACAAACCCCCTCTTTTCCATACAGTGAAAGTGACAGGGATGACAAGCTCCACAAATGTATATAGCACCTGCAATATATAAAATCTTCTGGAGTCATGCAATATCTTTTTTATGACAAAAAGATCAAATCTAAGTTTGAAGAGCTTGACAAGCATGGTCATTGTAAAAGTTCTTTTTAGTTAATAATTTCACCTTTTGTTTTTCACACAAGTGTTGTGTTTTTGGAGATAGAAACTGAAAGTTAGAAGCTAGAGAACTAGAGAAGTCCAAATAGAGAAGATGGCAAACCTGTTGCAGAAGTTGATGATAGTGAGGTGAAGATCTAAAAAAGATTTCCAGGAAGCTCTCACTAAAATTTCCTGAACTCTAAAAGAAGTGGTAAAGAGGTAATCTAAACTAATACCACTTTACTCTGCTATACCTCTGTCCATGATGGAATAAAATAAGTCTACCAATACTTTCAAACTACAATATTTTGCTAAATATTGCTAAATAAAATGTTTTACGAATAATCATTTACTTTAAATCAGTACTTTTTTTATTGTACCATAATTATTTGTTTTTGTCTCTTGCATTTTTTGTGGGATGATTAGTAAATTCCCTGATGAAAGAGTATTTAAGATTTAAGTACAAAGGGCCTCATGAATTTTGGAATGTTGCAACATGGAAAACATGGACAGAAATACGAAATCTTGTTTAAAAGATTTACTGTATAACATGGAATCTTGCAATTTTGGGATTAATTCCTCAAAATGTATCAAATTTGATGGACAGACAGACAGATAGAATGGCACGCAGGCAGGGCAGGCAGGGCAGGCGGGCGGACGGACGGACGGACGTATGAAAGATAGATAGATAGATAGATAGATAGATAGATAGATAGATAGATAGATAGATAGATAGAACGACAGACAGACAGATAGACAGATAGATCGGCAGGCGGGCAGGCGGACGGACGGATAGGACGCAGCGGGGCCGGTCGGGCAGGACGGGACAGACAGATAGAAAGATAGATAGATAGACAGAACAGCAGGCGGGCGGGCGGACGGACGGACTGACGACAGACCAGACAGACGACAGACAGACAGAGAGCTAGACAGACAGACCGACAGACAGACAGACAATAGACAGACAGACAGACAGACACAGACAGACAAGACAGACATACGACAGACAGACAGACAGACAGACAGATCGACAGACAGACAGACAGACAGACACAAACAGACAGACAGACAGTAGTCGGCAGCGTGCGGGCGGGCGGACGGGACGGCGTGCGGACGGACGGACAGACGGAACAGAGACGGACAGAGCGGACGACGGACATACGGACAGACGACCGCGGACAGACGGACAGACAGATAGACAGACAGATAGACAACAGACGACAGACAGACAGACAGACAGACAGATAGACGACAGACAGACAGACAGACAGTAAGACAGATAATCGTCAGCGGGCGCGCGGGCGGTGCGGGCGACGGACTCGCCCGTGCGGACGGACGGACGTACGGAACGGACGGAAACGGACATACGGTACAGACTGTACAAGACGGACAGACACGGACAGAACGACAGACGGACAGACAGACAGATAGATATAGATGATAGATAGATAGATAATGATAGAATCGACAGACAGACAAGATAGATAGATGATGATAGATAGTAGATAGATATAGATAGATGAACACAGCAGACAGATAGTACATAGATATCGGTGCAGGCTGCAGGCGGACGGACGATAGGACGTCAAGACGGGCGGGCGGCGGACGACATAAAGATAGAAATATGATCGATAACAGAACAGCACAGGCGGGCTGGCGGACGGACGGACGGACGACAACGACAGACAGACGACAGATAGACAGACAGCTAGACATACAGCGACAGACCAGACAGATAGACAGACAGTATACAGACAACAGACAGACAGACAGACAGACAGACAGACAGACAGACAGACAGATAGACAGACAGACAGACAAGACAGACAGACTGATCAGACAGACAGACAGATCGCGGGCGGCGGAGCGGACGGACGGACGGACGTGCGGGCGGTGCGGACGGACAGACGGACAGACTGACAGACTGACAGACGACAGACGGCAGACACGAGCAGACCTACATACAGATAGATAATATATCTAGATATATAGATAGTAGATAGAACACAACAGACAGGATAGATGATAGTAGGAAGATAGACACAGACGACGATGACAGATAGATAGATAGATAGATAGATAGATAGATAGAAAGATAGATAGATAGATAGATAGATAGATAGATAGATAGATATAGATCTATATTATAGATGATAGATGAGAACTTACAGACTGCAGACAGACAGACAGACAGACAGACAGATATATAGATAGATAGATAGATAGATAGATAGATAGATAATAGATCAGTATATACGATAGATAGATAGATAGATAGATAGATAGATAGATAGTGTTAAATTAATGTTTGTAGAACTTTCCTATGATGAACGTGACTGTCCAATTTTTAGTAGTCTTGGTTCCAAAAGTATATTTCTCAGTCACAGTTGTGCTCTATAGCAAAGGAGAAATGAGCTACATGATAAAGAATGATGAAACTGATCATATGACTGATGTGTGGCATGTTACTGAAAGCGACAGTGTTGATCAATGGGAATGCAATGGCATACATCCAAAGGTTGATTATTGATTGGCGCTCCTCAAGGACACTCCGCCAGCACACATGCCATCTTAATCAGCCTAAATGGAAACACGGCAAGTCTATTCATGCGCTGATCTGCGGCTCATCATAAACTGAGCCTTCTGTGGAATACATTCTAAAATCATTTCTTAGTCATCTAGTTGCTCAATAAACCCCAGACTGAGGTTAAACAAGCTAAATCTATTTCAGATTTGTGTAAAGGAAACATCGAAGGAAAAGGGAAAATCCAAATTGTTTTGAAGGAGTCACCTTCTAAAATTAGATGCAAAAAAGCCTTTTGTTTATTCTCTGGCCAAAGGCCTTTGTCTTTTCTGAGCCGATAACTCACACAAACTCTATTTATAGAGACACTAAACAATACTGTAAGAGAAACAAACAAACAAGACAAACTTGGTTCATCTACAGAGGATCTCAGCAAAGCCCACATATAGGCACTGGGAAACAAATTGTGGCAGATGAAAAAGTGTACTACTGGTAATGAAAAATATTTTTGGGTGGTATTTTATGGGTTATGCAATATGGATTCATATGCAACAAGGTTTGTGCTGTTAAAGTGTTTTGTGCAGTAAAAGATAGATGAATACATTGGTATTACTACTATTTATTATAACAAAATATTCATAAATATTATTATTAGAGCATGCGCAGTTATTTGAAAACTCATAAATAAAACATAATTGTAATGAGGTGTTTTCAACCAGAGAGAAGCTTAAATGGCTACCTGTATATTTTCCATCAAAACAAAAGTTTGATAATTTAATGTTTGAAAATGTTAAATTAAGACAACCATAAATATTAGTATTTGTAATATTTACGTTAAGAATACTTCATATTAGCTTATAACACTGATTTATTTTATTTACAGTAAACTATTATTTCTTTCTCTCTGTCTTCTTTCTTTCTTTCTTTACTGATAGATAAACAAACCTGTAATTTGTTTAAAGGTCTTTTTTTTTTTATCAGATTGAAAAAAATCATAATTCGATTTTCCTCAAATCCTGCAGCCCTAATTGTTATTATTTTTAATGTATTTTTATTCATATTTTAAAGGATATTTTTGCTTACTTTTATATGATAAACAAAGACCATTATAAGGAATACAGTCATCAACATAATTTAATCTTTAAGGGAAATAATCTACCTGAAGTGTCCCACCTGTAGGACGACCTTTCTCACACTAACACACACACACACACACACTCACAGCAGCTGAGCAAACACACGACTGTTGAGCTGCATCGCTCATCTAGACTCTGCTTTCATAAAGGTCAGGCCTCAGAAGTACACGGGGCGGTTGGGGGTCTTTGTTTTAAAGCAGACAGTGGCGGTTTGGCCAGGCAAACTTCGGGGCGAGCAGCTGCTTTTATGTAGGTCACATGGGTAGCTCCTGTTGACTCCAATATTGCCTCTCTTTCTGTCTCATTTTTTATCTCTATATAGTCTGTTGTTAATTAGTTATGAAACTGAATTAGTTTAAATGATTAACATAATTCCATAAAATGTTCATCTGACATGCTGTTGTCCAGCAAGCGAATCTGTGTGACCACAGAGGTAATGGTTAATCGATAACAGGGTCACATGACAACACACATTCCAGGAATGAGAGACAGAAAAAGAAAGAAAAATGTGTTAAAGAACATTGTAAACAGATCGGGAAGACACGGATTAATGCATGAATTTGTATGGGGTTAGAATTGTTTCATATTTTCAAATACATGGATTGTGATCCACAAATAAGTGTAAAGAGATTTTTTTTTTTTAATGAAATAAAATTCACAAAGAAACAAAATGAAAGTTATAATAAAATATATTTTTAAACATTCTCTGAAACTTCACATTTCTTTGAAAGGGGAAAAAGGGTTTAAATGAATCAATTAGTAACTAATTAATAAAAAAAATAATAAAAAATGTATTTACATATGAAATGATACATTAAAGAGGACATCGAGTTAAAAATATATTAACCTGCAAGAAACAACACAAACGAATAAACAATTAAATAAATAAAATTGTATTTTTATATCAAATCGTTATCTTATTGCCAGTTAATTAATATAAATTACATTATGTTATTTTAGTATTTATGTACTATATTATTATAGTATCAGACTTTGTGTTTTTCATTTTGATTTTATTATTATTATATTAATACTAAATATTAATAACATTAAATATGATTTAATATGAAAAACATTATATTTTAATAATTTAAAATACATTATATTTTGTTTTTATTCAGGTTTAGTTTCTGTAATTCCAGTTAGTTGCCATGGCAATTTTTCTCATTTTCATTTAAGTCCAAGTTTTTCATCTAATAATTTACAATATTATTTTGGCTTTGTTTACCAAAATGATTTTAATAGATTTAATAGGCCATTAGTTAATGACATCCGGTTTATTCAAAATCGTTCTTTCTCAAGCTAAAAAGCACTGCCAGTAAAATAAAACCATATAGGCAAGAACGAACAAATATCTCTTTCACAAGTCTTCCATGCAAATGACATAAATAGCAGCATAAGACTGCAATAGTTTCACCATCATCATAACCACATCAACTAAGCTGTGAAGAACCAGATCAAAAATAGGTTCAACCTCGTCTGGATTCTTACTTCTAGGGAAAGAGGGAGTTAAAAAAAAGTTTCGACAGAAAAGCAAAAGGTTCTTGTGTCAGTAAGACAAACGCTGTACTCCCACATAGTATTTCTTGAAGAAAGAGGAAGCATGCACTTTATGTCTGTCTACATTATGCAAAGCTGTTAAAAGCATTTTTTAAATATCAGCCAGAGCAGCTCTGAGGCCAGTGATAATGTATCCCTCCGAAGTGTGAACAGTACAGCTAAGTGTGAATTAACAGAAATCACACTGCCTGATAACTACAGCGGTTCTGTAGCCTACCAGATTGTACTGATGCACTGTATAATGTCACACTGGACGCCCACAAACAGTAACCTTAAAGTTATGACTATTGTATATAGTATCGCTCTTTTTCGAAAGTTATTTTACAAACCCGTTCAGTACCGCACCAATTCCAGTTGAGATTGATGTTAGCATGTTACTAAACTAACAACGTGACACTCTAATAAGATTAAAAAAAGACAAAAACCTCATGTAAAAACTACTATTTAAGGTATAATTTCATTTTATTTATAATCAGCATTTTTCATGCCTTGCCCACCATCTTAAATGTAGGTTTCTCTGAGATTATCACAATGCATTCTGGGATACATGTGACAATGCTGTAGAACTTGAAATTGCTTTTAAGAGGCAGCATGCAGTTAGTCTTACATCTTAATTTCTATTGTCTATTAATTGTCTAGTTTATGTTCTTTCCTTATCTTTTCCCTGTTTTAAAAAATAGCATATGCTGGTTAGGTTTTGAAGCAAGGCAGCTGCCTTGAGCTGGTCCTTAGTTGGTCATGAGCTGGTTTAAGCTGGTCCTAAGCAACTAGCTCCTGCTCAGGACCAGCTAAGGACCAGCTCAAACCAACTCAAACCAGCTGAAGACCAACTAAGGACCAGCTTAAACCAGCTGCTATGCTTCAAAACATACCTAACCAGCATATGCTGGGTTTTTTTCAATAGGGTTGTCCTGGTCTTTTTTGCATATGAGGAACAAGCATTGATTTGTGGCTAAAATCTGTTGTACTGGATTTTCCCCTTCACACTTATTTTAACAGACGTGTCTAGTAGATGTTTTGCATGCAGATCACTCTACATTTACTCTAGATTACTCTACACACACACACGCACACACACAGCGAGATGTGACTGATTCAGGCTAGTTCCTGCATGCTAAGCAGGTGTCATGTCACTGTGTTTACATAAGTGACATCAGTTTATGACACTGGAAAGTTGTTAAAATAAACTTGACAATGTCTTGGAGTGTGACTCTATGGTCTAAAGATGGCTCACCATTTATATATTATATATTTTACAATGACTTTAGCTCCTCCAAAATATCTTTCTGGTAAACAGCACACCAAAAGAATGTAATTCTTTACTTTAAACAGGGTTTGCCCAATAAACTTAAAATGCCTGAATATAAAGTTTAGAAAGTTAAGGTCTGGAATGCCTCGGAAATTGGCTTTATTTTGTTGAAAGATGCTTACAAGTTGTGATGCACAGAAATTTTGACAACTAAAAATATTCAGCCAAAAATAAATTTTTGGTTTGAACGGAAACCGTTTTGGAGGGTTGAAATCATTGACCGAAATGGTGATGATTAATTAGTACTTTGATTGCTTTTGACTGTGTCGTTTTTTTTTTTTTTACACACCATGAATAAGCTACAACAGGTAAACATGTCAGCTGTGTGGACACTAGAGCTGGGTTGACAATATTACTTTCTCAATCTTAGTTTTGATGGACTGTTCATCTCTTCCTTCTGACTCAAGTAAGTACTAGTTACAGTTCCCACTTGCTACTAGTTACAAACGAAATAAACATGAATGAACATCAAAAGGTGATGAAAGAATGTCCAACTTACAGAAATGTATCATGTCTCATGTAATTGCACATCAGTGTTTCAACCGTGGAAAGACATCAATAAAACAGCTTGTAAACGATATGGCATGTAGCGTAACTACACAGAAGTGCTTGAAATGAAAAAGGAATACGTGTATGAAGCCCTGTTTAAAGCAATAGTTAAAATGAACATTTTGTCATCATTTATTCACCCCATGATTTTCCTACAAGAAGCACAAAAGGAGACGTTAGGTAGGGTGATACGTCCTCTTTTCCCCGGACATGACCTCTTTTTGGACCTAAAAAAAATGCGTCCAGCCGGGATTTCTAAATTGCCGGGATTCTGCTTTTGCTTTCTACAATCGCCATTCATTGTGTGCATTTTTGTATTAAAGCCCTGCGCGGGACTCTTTTCTTAATCCCCCTCCTGATGAATTTCTGACCATTACTACCTGCTCACGCAAACGTTCTAATATTGCGTATAATTTTTGTGCATCAGGAAGCCGCTTTCAATATGCTTTCAGTATTTAAATCGCTTTGGATGCAGCTCGTGTTGGATGCAGGGTTGCCAAATCCGCATTTTTTCCACGGAATTGGGCTCATTTTAAATTGTTGCGGCAGTTGATTTTCTCCCCTGGGTTAAAGGTTTGAAATATTGCATGAATTACATTTCACTGAAATGCTTGTTTTGAAATTGTATTGATAAAACTGTGGTAGATGTTACGTTTTGTGAAGGATGGCCACTGGTAGGAAGTCTTTTAGCTGTGTTTAAAATCAATCTGCAAAACGTTGACTGGAAATGACATATTTTGAGTTTTGATATGGGATATGGTCATTGCGCTACTTTGGGGGCTACTTTATCCCCCCTCAAACACAACAACACCCCCCGTCTGCATCCTGCGCCCACTGACCTCTTTTTTGAAAACTAAAATATGGTCTCCCTATGTTAGGAAGAATGTCCGAGCTGCTCTTTTCCAACACAATGGACTGTTTTACAGGGTCGGAACAGGCCTCCCTGTCCCACATACATAGGCAGTGAAAAGAAGCAAAGAGCAAGTGTTGTCCAAGGCCGTTGCTAGACCCTTTTTTTTTCGGGGCACGAATTGCGACTGAATCACTTTTTTGAAACTTATCAGTAAATTAATTTAATGTTGGTTCACCGTTAACATACAAAACAAATATGATTCAACTTCCGTTTATCATATTTGATGTGCTCTATGTGTGTGTGTGCTGATCAATGTTTATATGTGAATAAAAGACTAAATAAAATCTGACTTCATGAAACGTTTTGAATGATGTTTGAACGTCATGATGTTACACATTTGCATTGCCCTCAAAGTAGTGATTTTGTTGTGTTGAGGAGACACAGTTTGTTTGTTTTTTCACTATAAGAAAAATGTATAGACTTCCAATAACAATGCCATAGTTACCATACATATAATACTGTTTACAGTAAGCCTCAGGAGCTAAAACACAATTGTGGTAGGGGTGTTACATTTCCGACACATACTCTAAGCGGCTGACCAATCACAACAGACCAATCACAGTAGACATTTCAGAAAGTAGTGCTTTAAATAAATGAGCACTAAAACAGAGCTTTTCAGGCAGAGGGTGAAAGATGTGCTTAAAAATTTACAGTATATACAGTATGTTTTTAACCTTAAATCATGTAAATGTAATCTAGCAGGCCCCAAAAATGAGCATATGTGCAAAACTAAATGAGCATAATTTGGACTCTTGTCCAAAGATTTGTCACCGCTGGAATAAAGGGGTCTAGCCCAAACTGACGGCAGCATGTGCTCAAAAAGGTAGCGTTGTCCTGGCATTCACCCAACCAATATTCATCCATCAGACTACAAGATGGTGAAGTGTAATTCATTGCTCCAGGGAATGCGTTTCCACTTCCCTAAAGTCCAGTGGCAGCACACTTTACATCACTCCCACCAATGCTTTGCATTACACATGGTAATGTGAGCCCTGCTAAAAAAACAGCTAAATCAGGCTCAGCTGGTTTGTTATTCTTATAGGCTGGCCAAGCTTGTCTTTAGCTGGTCAGTTGGCTTGAATCTCAGCCTAACCAGATTAAGAAGTGCCCAAAACCCTTCTAAACCTAGCGAAACAGACCGACCTGAACAGGATGAGAGACCAGCAAAAACCAGAAAACTAACTTATGCTTCATGAAATGTATGGTGAACAGATCTTTGCAGCTGAGGACAGGTGATTATAATTTTATTTTTATTTTTTTACACATAACACGCTCCAGCACACGACGCTCCTGTGGTTGAGCTGTTGCTCCTAGACATTTCCATTTCACAATAACAGAACTTGCGGTTGACCACGAAAGGTCTCACAAAGCAGAAATTTGACAAACTGATTTGTTGGAAAGGTGGCATTCTATGAGAGCAGCACACTGGGTGTCACTGAGTGCTTTGGTGCACCATGTACAAGTCTGAATGTTTGTCTAAGGAGGCTGCAGTAGCTGTAAGCTTGATTTCATGCACCTGTTACAAATGGATGTAGCTGAAATAGCCAAAAACATTCATTTAAAGCGAATGTTCACATAACTTTGGCCAT
The DNA here is from genome assembly GCA_018155175.1 of Sinocyclocheilus anophthalmus. Classification (NCBI taxonomy): domain Eukaryota; kingdom Metazoa; phylum Chordata; class Actinopteri; order Cypriniformes; family Cyprinidae; genus Sinocyclocheilus; species Sinocyclocheilus anophthalmus. The sequence continues at coordinate 620,991 of JADLZN010001098.1, read as the reverse complement.
GTAATGCATGTACCACCTGACTTGAAAGCCAGCATTCATTTCTGGGTTAATGGAAAAAATTAGGGATGCACCGATACCGATACTGGTACCGGGCCCGATACCACACAGCATGTGATAAGCGCCATATTCAAACAAAGAAACACCGACAACAGAACAACAGACAGCAGAAAGGAGTTAAGGATGTCTACTACGAAGTATATGTATGCAATGAATATAACATTAAACATTCAATATTAACGCCTGTATAGCTGATGTGCGCGAGCTGATAAACAAAGCACGCTGAGTGGATTGAGGTGCAGATGTTTGTAGTTCGGTCGGATATGTAAAAAACAAGTAAGTAAAACAATGCACAAGTTACTTAACGAGAGAGAGAGAGCGAGAGAGAGCGCGCAATTCTGTTGTGTGATCTTTGATGTTCACTCACTTAGCACACACATCATTTGGATTAAAACAAAATCGTAAAAATAAAACCATTCACTATAAACATAATTTATTTTCAACCTTAGGCATACACGACTTTCAGGCGAAAGTGAATCTAGCAGCCTGTGTGAAATGCGCTAGGCTGTGCTATTTGTCCCTCTCATTCTGTATCAGTACAAATACGTGCACGCGTTGCGCGTTTTGCTTGCTTCATGAGTGTTTCTGCATTATATGAGTGGCTTTGGAATATAAATCGCAGCACGTTTCAGATGAAAAAAAAAACGCGACTTCTATTTCTGAAAATATCAGTTAGGAGATTTATAACGAGTGGTTCCCTGCATTATTACAGCAAAGCGCGTGATTACAGTACTAAGCCGCTGCTGTAACGCTATTAAATTAAAGATGATGTACAATAGAGCAAAAAAATTAACAGTGAAAGTAACAAAAACTTGTAAAATACATTTTAATGGGCATAATTAAGTGTGAAAATAACCGAAGGATATACAGTCAAACCAAAAATTATTCAGAGACCAGATATAATTTTTTATATATATTTTTTACTAGTGGGTGCAGGACACTATAGTTCATTTATGTAAGTGAGGATAGCAAAATAAAGTAAACTGTGACAAATCATACCCAAAAATTCTTCATACAGTGGACTACCAGTAAAACTGATACAAATTTGGGTCCAAAAATTATTCAGACCGAGTCTGGGAAAAAAACTGAAGTTGAGGTTTGCATGAAGCTGGGTGACAGCATGCCCAGGAGACTACAGGCTGTCATTAAGGCTAAAGGTTGCCCGACTAAGTATTCATAGTTGTATAAATACTGTCATACTAACAGCTGTCTGAAATATTTTGGTTGTATTGTAATCTATTACATACTTTTCTATCAAAATTATCTATCATTATCAAGATGAATTTGTTCTGCCCCCACCCCCCCCCCCCACAGTGTAACTCTGAGTTTTGTCATATTTATACCCATTTCTAAAATATAGTGAAATTGTGGAAAGTTGTTGAAGGTGTCTGAATAAATTTAGGTTTGACTGTATCTATTTGATAAATGAAGTTAACCAACTAACATTATACATACTCTTTTGGTTTCTGTACCCAATATTTAAAACATTTACAAATGCAATAAAAATATCGGTATTGGCAAGTACCAAAAATAAAAGTATCGTATCGGGCGACTACTGGAAAAAGTGGTATCCCTAGAAAAAATGTTCAAGAGAAACAAAAATCTTTTACATTTTAAATGCATGTGCTACTGTAAATCTGAAGAAGTTTACTCTTAGTATTATTCATGTTGCTTTTATAAGATGTTAAACATTTTGATACTATTTTTAACAAAAGTTTAAATTTAGTGACTCGGCCACAGTTATTTAATAAACAGGAAAAATATGATATAATTTTTTTATAATAACAATTTTTTCTTACATCTTTAATACATGTGAGTGTAAACATTTTAATAATTGTATAATTTATCAAAAAACTAAATTCAAGATATAAAGTATTTTTTTACACATCATCAGTTATTAGTGATTTGTACTATGTAATGTTTCACACAAACAAATTAGCTTTGGTGAATTGGGATTATTTTTCTTTATTTTTTTTATATTTCTTTATTAAAAAAAGATTATGCCAAAATTAGTGCTGTCAACCGATTAATCGTGTTTAATCGCATCCAAAATAAAAGTTTTTACATAATATATGAGTGTGTACTGTGTATATTTATTATGTATATATAAAGACATACACATGCAGAATATATTTAGAAAATATTTACATGTAAATATTTATATTCATATAATATTAGCCTAAAAAAAAAATTATATGAATATAAACATAGACATGTCAATACATGTAAATATTTTCAAAATATATACTGTATGTGTGTGTATTTAAATATGCATAACAAATATACACAGAACACACACATTAATATGCAAACAAAAACTTTTATTTTGGATGCGATTAACCGCGATTAATCATTTGACAGCACTAGCCAAAATACTAATAAGAACCTTAAAAAAAGAATTGAACATTTTAATAATAGAACAGGTGTATTCAAGTCAGTGTACAGTATGTAAATATGCATATTTATGTATGAAAATATATGAATTTTGTCAAAACAAATGAGAATCATCTCGTTAACGTTTCTGTTTCTTCCATTCTACTGCACCATGAGTTTTGGGGATGAGCAAACCAAATGAAGAGCGATTGCATTTACTTACTGGAAGAGAATCGCATAGCACTTGCAAAGAGGGAAGGGCGGAAGTGCAGATTGAAAAAGGGAGCGAGAAAAGGAGCGAAAGACTGACAGATTAAAGACAGAGTACCAATTAAGCTGATTAGACTCTTATTCTGCTTGATGAGCCGAGCTGCAACTGCAACTTTCTGCATTCATCTAGCCAACAGTCTCCTCGACAAGGTGCAGAGCGCCAGCAAATGTATCAAACATTGAGCCCTGATGAGCAAAAGACACATGCGTCACCTCTGAATGAAGCCATGGGGTGCTGATAGCTTGATCCAATCAAATGTATTTAGTCGACACCCACTCGTATTTGAATAAGGAGTTAAAACTCTAAAGCTGGGGCTGAATGTGCGCCCTGGTCCATTCATAAAGCCATGCACGAGAGCGTTGAGTGACAGCAAAGCATTCTGGCTCATCAGAACTCTTTGTGTCACTTCCTCTGCTCTCTGCCATCTGTGCTGTTTTTGTGTTTGAAAGCTGAACTAGAGTCAGCAGGGCACACTTCAGTTGGGTTTGACTCAAAGGATGACAGCGTTCTAATAAGGACAAGATGAGCATACAACATAAGCCGTCTGAACTCAAAGTAACAGTAAAGACATTTCAAATATGTTACAAGATTCCCATGTCAAATTTCTGTTTGTCACAGAATACTGAAAAAAAAGTCAGTTTCCATGAAAATGTTAAGCTGCACAACTGTTTCCAAATGTTTGTTAAGCAGCAAATCAGCATATTACTGGTAGAATGATTTCTGAAGGATCATGTGAAGGACACTGAAGACTGGAGTTATGATGCTGAAAATTCAGCTTGGCATCAAAGAAAATAAATGACATCTTAAAGTGTATTTAAATAGAAAACCTGTGATTCAAACAGTCTTAATATTTCACAATATTACTGTTTTAATGTATTTGTGATCAAATTAATGCAGTAATGTAACCTCAAACAAATAGTATTGTGTCTAAACAAACAGCTGCATTTTCTTTTTCCATCTGGCCTTCTAATTCTTTGAATGTAATATTCCACAAAACAGTGTTCAAAAAGCTAATAAAATACTATTATATAAAAGCAAATACAGCACTTCTTTTAAATAGCATTGAGTTTTTGAGGCTTGCTGTTGTTTTTTAATTTGATCTTCACGTTTTTTTAAAATGCCAACATTTAGAACTACATTTTGTGGCATTAGCTGACATAAATTAAGCTTCATGTACTGCATGTTTAGTGCGAGCAAAATACATTATGCAGTGGTTTAGATGCATTAACCATTTGAAGAACTTCACACCCCATTTTGGCTTGATTTTTGATGCAGATAAACTCAATGACAACAAGAATGATTAACCAGTCCATCAGGATAGTGTGAACTGATCCACACAGGGAGAAATGCAACAGGCCGCTTCTGCATTTCATTGCTGGGTGATAATGATTTAACAGAATCTATGAAGAGTATCACACACATCAACTCTGAACACAAAGCTAATTTATTAGATGACCTAAAGGTGCATTAAGTAACTTTCACATTTCTTTTGTTTACTTTCACCTAAAGAAATGAGTTGTGTTTTTGGCATATATGATTAAAATCATCAATACCTATATGAATATCAATACTTGTATATAGCCCTCTACAAGCTTGCGTTCTGCAAGTGAACGTCGCTTTATTGTGCCATCCCAAAGAGGCACAAATTCATCACTTTCAATTAACTGTTCCCTCCTGGTGGAATGACCTGCCCAACTCAATCCGAGCAGCTGAGTCCTTAGCCATCTTCAAGAATCGACTAAAAACACATCTCTTCCATGTTTATTTGACCTTCTAACTCTAGCACACTCTATATTCAAATTCTATTCATAAAAAAGCTTGCCCATTTTAGACTTGCACTCTATTCATTTACTAACTGCTTGTTTTCTTTATATATATAAATCACTTGCATATCATTGCTCTTTTGTTGATTTTGATTGCTTCCATTGTCCTCATTTGTAAGTCGCTTTGGATAAAAGCGTCTGCTAAATGACTAAATGTAATGTATATGAAGATATACTGGTTTGGTTTGTTTTTGTGTAATGCACAAGGCTTCCAAGACTACTGTTGTTATCAGTAAAAGAACAAAATGTAACACAGAGTTACCGTAATTATGAGAAAAAAGCAATCACATCCTTGTAGTACCCATAATAACAACTTGAAATAAATTCTAGAGTTTTTACTTGTACCACATGAGCGCTGCAATGTTATGTGAAAACACTCAAAATAGCAGAGTTATCTTGAAATATTTCTGCTTAATATTTCCAGTTACTGACTATAATAACAAAAAAATTTTGACTTAATAATTTATGATCAATTATTCATTAATTGTATTATTAATCATAATAATTATTGACTTAGTGCAAGATTAATCTGGAATATTAATAAAAAAATAAATACAAAATCATATACAATTGATGTGGCTGTCACAGAGTTGGATAACTAATGTCTAATGTCCTGCTAAATAAAATAAAAACATTAAATAAAAGGTTTTATTAAAGCATTTGCATAACAACAAAACCACAATAATGCAAATTTAAAATATATATATATATAAAGCACAATGCCCTCTTACTTGTGGGTTGTGTAGCTCTTCTTTTGGAATTCAGTTATTAAACTTTTTTTTTGTGGAAAAACCTGTTTATCTTGCTCATTAAGAATCAAACCACAGTTATGACAAACACTTTCAAGCGCAAGTCCTTCCCTAGTAGTGCTAACAACCTTTTTTAAAGCTTTCATCACGCTGCAGTCATTTGCTTCGGGGGGTAATATTTCACACAGGCCTGTGATAAGTAGCTTCAGGAAGACAAGGCTTTGTCCTGGACCCATTTCTGAAGTAGACATGGAGCAAAGCCAACACAGCCCCTCTCCCATCATTTTAATCAAGCGCGGCCCTCTGTGTGCCATGTGACCCCTGTCATCTGCCGCAATCACACACGTCATCCTTAATATGATGACATCACATGTATGGGTGGCCTCAACTGTCAAAACAGACAAATGTTTTAATGATCACTTACCATAATAACTGCTCATCATCTCAGAACGTAATCGACTAATAGATCTCCACAAAGCCCTTGAGCACTGGAGCATTTGGACACAGAGAACATTGGGAAGTGACGGGGAGGTTATCAGGCTCATTTATCCCAAAAGCTTTGTATTCTATGAATGTGTAGACAATATACTGCAGCTTAAATAACTATTGACATCTTAAGCATTTTTTATCAAATAAATAAATACTTCTGTGCTTTAAAAATAAAATAAAAAGTAATAAAATAAAATAAAAAATGTATGGTGGATTATGAAAATGCATGACTAGATAAATACGAGGCGTCTTTCAAAGCATCTGCATAAATAATAAAACCCATAAGTGAATATCCAACCTAAAATATATGAATGTACTAATGCAGTAAATTAGAAATAATATCAACATAATGTACCCAACAATATCTGCAAAACAATTCAAAGACTCTTTTTTTCATGATTACATCCATACTTCCATTTATCATTTAGCATTCACGGGACAAACATAGAATAAATGTTAATTTCATTTTATATCAATCTGTTCAAGCTGTAGGACAATAAAAGTACTTCTTACCAGTCTACATAATTAGTCAGCGTACTTTGCAAATTTGGAAGACTACAGACACATGCCTAAGACTTAAATTAATGTCACCCAGTTGTAAATTAAGTTCTAAAACAGGCAGCAAAACACAATGGAGGTTTTGAGAGAAAGTGATGAGATCTTATTTTGACTTACGTTAAACTTCTTCAAGTGGTGTGTGTGTGTGTGTGTGTGTTAGGGATGTAACGATTCACTCAACTCACGATTCGATCCGATTAACGATTCATGCTTTTTTTTTAACAAAATGAGATTTAAGACAAATTCTAAATGAAATGTGTCCTTTTATTATTGCTTGGACAAAATGCGGCACGTTTCTTTATGAAATTGAAATATAACACTATAATAATATACTAATATATCACTTGCATATTATTGCTCTTTTGTTGGTTTGATAGCTTCTATTGTATTCATTTGTAAGTCACTTTGGATAAAAAACATCTGCCAAATGAATAAATGTAAATATAATGTAGTGCATTGTGATTGGCGGAACACCGCAAGCACTCGTCGAAAATGTTACGCCCCTTACCATAATCGCGAGCTTCATCTTTCAAAATAAATGTAAAGACAGAGCCTGAAAGGGGAAAGGCTCCTCTCCCTCTCGCTGCACACACACACACACGATGCGCAAAACGCCGCATTTGAACAGTCAATAGCAAATACTAAAACTAATAACAAAACAGTAGCTGATCAGAAGCGCCAGATTGTCATAGCAAAGTCCGAATACCTCCTCTCCTAGATCACGAAACGGTTGTCCATAAAATGCATTGCTGTTCTGTTGTAAATAATCTTAAAAATTTCTAAATGCATCTACTTTCGGAAGGCCAAATAAAGTGCTTTTGCTTTCGCCTAGAAACACACAGCGTCTCCCTGACATGCTGCTTCAACACTAACTGCGGTTATTGAAACCACACCTTCTTTCTTTGCGTACACATTTGGCCGCATTATGCAAATATTTCCACAAAGTGAAGTAGATTAGATATGTGGGGGCATGTTAGAACGAACCATTTTAGGGGGGCCTGGCAGAGTCTTAACTTTGATAAAGAATATCTCTTTGGTTTTGAGACTTTGGTCTTCAGGGATCTTCAGGGATCTTATCTATGCACAATCAGCTTGTAACACTCCAAAGAGAAAGGAAAACTTGAAATCGCATCATATGACCCCTTTAAAATTAGAGGCAATCACTGCGTTTTAATCATGATCCAAACAAAGATGCTGCATGCATGCAGCATGAGCAGTTTTAATCTAAATTAGATTGCATAATTTCAAAATTTGAAGCAAAAATTGAAGAATGGTCTGACTTCCGTTTTGTGAAACTATACATAAAAAAAATATCTGCATGAAACAAAAACAGCAGAAGAGCTGAATGAGACGCAGATTCACTCTCTTCCAGCAGACAGCGCTTAAAGCTTTTCCTTGGTTTCCGCTGTAAACAAAGCAGCACTGAACTTATGAACTTTAATATCAAAGATTATATAGTATATATATAGTATACTATATAGCTGTCTCATTTAGAAGGTTGCGCCCTCCGGAGGTCGCATTCGAAGCTTGCATACGTCATCGAGGCTGTCTCATTTCAGAAAAGCAAGTAGTACACTCCGAATGCGACCTTCTTTCACAGGAATTCGGAGGGATGCATCAGGTGTATACGTCACTGCTACAGATAACCCACAATTCTTGCCGTAAACAACCGTCGTAATTGAAAAAATGCCGGCACTGGCAGATGTACTCCCAAGCGCAGATGTGTGTGAGCATTGCCTTAAATCGCTCCCGCAAAAACGGATAAACTTTGTCAATATCCTCCTCTTTTTTTTCTAACCGATGCTGTTGTATGTCGCTGCAGCTCCCAAACACGAACAATATAAAACAAGTAAAAGCATTTTTGCAAATTACTCCACATTATAATTAATTTTTCCTTAAGTGTGAGAGAGCAACGACGCTATGTGTTGGCATAGCAATGTGATACTTCCTATTTCTTTTTCCGCCCGTCCTACGAAGGCCGTCTCGTTTAATTCTAGGTTGAGGACACTTCATATACGCATCCTACAGTGGATGCGACCTCCAGAGGATTTGACCTCCAGAGGGCGAAGCCTTCTAAATGAGACACAGCTTATAGAATACCCAAGATGTGTCACTCGTATAGTTTTGAATGGGGAGAAATGCAATGCTTAACATGGCCGATCAATCGCAGGAAGCCCCGCCTTCTGAATGAAAGAGCCAATTCGCTAATTGGTAAAGTCAGCACGTCACTGCAGCTACTGTTCGAAGTTCCTGTTGCTATAGAAACAGTCAGCGTTTTGAGACGTGCGCTTAGGAATGCGCATGCGCACTGGCTGATCTTAGCCTGAAAAATAAGCTTTTTATAATGCTATCTGAGCAAAAGAAACAACATTTATGACACAGTTGTTGTCAGATTTCATTGGGGATTTCAAATATAAAATTTAATCGTAAGCTTAGTGAACAGTTTTGGAGAATTTGATGATTCCACATTCAAAGAGATAGAAGTTGCGCTTGCATGCCCGAGAGGCGTTTCAAAGATGGCCGCCGAGTGACATGACTTGCCTTAAAGGCACTTTGTTAATATGTATTACCGTATTGGCCCGAATATAAGACGACCCTGATTATAAGACGACCCCTCTTTTTCCAGATGTACGTTTTGGAAAAAGGATTTTTAAAAACCAAATGTTTTTTTTCTCAGTAAAACATATTTTGTCTTCAGTTATTTTCTTATTGCATATTTTTCCTATTTTAATTTTTGTTTTGAAAGTATGGTAAAAACTGGTAAAATGTTCCAACAATCACATTTAAAAAAATATACACTTTTTGATATACCATTAAAAAAAAAACAGGTAGCCCATCTGAATTGGGACATTTAGGCTATCCATCTAATAGTAGCCAACCAAAATCTTATTAACAGAAGTTAAATCTTACTGTAGTCTTCAAAACTGGGTACCGTCTTACGTTTTAAAATCACAAAGAGAATTTGGTCCCATCAGGCTAACGTGACAATCACAACTCATGCAGCTGTAAGGTTTATTTTTCTTTTGTTTTTACTCGCGATCATTACAACACGCATTACATTACATATTTCACGGCACACTCGTTTTATGCATATTTGGCGCCACCTATTGTTGTGGGTGTATTATTGACATGTCAAAGTCTAGACCTGAATATAAGACGACCGCGTTTTTTCAGATGTATTTCCAAGAAAAAAACATAGTCTTATATTCGGGTCAATACGGTATACAGAGGCAAGATGAAAAAATATCATCTAAACTTTTCTAAAGACAGCCAGTTCCCCTCAGAAATACATTCATATAAACCCGACCTAATTGTATCGCCCGAGGTGTTTAGCATCTTCAACGATATGAATCGTCCACATATTTGTAAATTTTTTTGGCTTTTCACCGCTCGCGGTTATGTTACATCCTAGGGTGTGTGTGTGTGTGTGGGTATATATATATATATATATATAAATATATAGATAGATAGACCTACTTTTATGTCATTGTCTTGTCAATTGTTAAAGTTTGATCCTGGCCAGGTATAGTGTATAAAGTACATATATATTGACAGGATCAAAACAAACATTGACAACTTGACAATAAAAACTAATAAAAGGCACTCAAACTTTTTTTTAGTCACAAGATCACTATCAGTGGAATTTGATTTCCTATGATGAAAACACACTTTGATTTCATGCACTAAAAAAACACAATTTTTTTTAAAAAGTCACAAGAAACCCCGAACACGTTCCACTCATTTCCCCTCCTCACGAGACCTCGGGCTGAACATTTCCTGTAGGTGCCATCCAGAGGAAGTCTGGAACCTGCTACCGCTGCTGTTGAGCTTTCAGCTTACAACACAAACAGGTAGCTCCACAGGACATGCTGAAGGCCAGGCTATTTACTATATAAAGATCCTCCATCTTGACTGTAATTTCCTGAAAGGTCAGAAAAATTGTGTCAAATAAGAGGCTCATATAAAGGAAGCCATAACCTATTTATGTCTCATACAAAGTAAGATAGAGACAAGCAGGAAACAAACATCACTGTCATCTATACTGTTGTTTTCTGTTTTCGCCTGTTTTGTCGGCTACCAGGTGAAAGATATGATATTGCAGTAGCTAGATATGGATGAGGTAATGGGTTCCTGCTTCTATAGATTTTTTGTTCCTAATTTTCTAAAAAAAAAAAATAACACCCTCAATAAATAAATAAATACATACATAGAGTTTTAGGATTTATAGCATTATGTCATGGCAATAATTTAGTTAAAATGGAAATAACTTCACAGAGAAAAGGTTAGCTAGTACTTTTTTAACACTAAATCCATGTTAACACTCATATTGTTCATGTTTTGTGGCTATACTATTGAAACATAGTAAACAATTCTGATTCATTCCTCATTTTCTTTAAAAAAAAGGTTTATTTAAAAAATCTTAATTAGTCTGTGAAAACATGCATTATTTAAGCTGCATCTTATATATATTATATATATATATATAAATATATATATACATATATATGGTTTAAACGGATTGTAGTTGATCCGTGATTCGTACGGACCAAGCCCCACGGTTCGGCATGCATGTTAATTGCAAAATTTAATCATAATAGAATGAAAGTTGATCAATTGTACATGTTTACACATGCAAGCGATTTTAAACCATTCTATAATAAACCATTTTATAAAATAATAACTGAACAAAAAAATTCAACAATCAAGGTTAAGACATTTATAATGGAAATAAATGGGGCAAATTTTGGAGGATGTGAAATCTGCAGCTTTCCCACATTATAATTTTCCCACATTGTTTATGTCTTGGTACAATACAATGTTTACATTCACTTTCACTGCAACCCTTATATGTATAAGTATTAATTTATTACTTTTAAGAAAAGGAGGCACACATGGAAATGTTTTTATTTTTGAGGTGACCAACATTATGCTACAAGGGCTGTCAATTGATCTTAAACTGTACCGAACCCAGAATATTCCTCTAAGGTGATGGGTTTGTTCTAATCTCAAAAAGTATCTCTAGTCGTGACTATTGCTGAACTCCCAGGCATTGAATAGTAATCTACACAGACTCATTAACTCAACCCTAGTGGACACATTTTGCTGAGCGTCTCCCAGCACTCAAAGGACATCCAGCTGTCTGCAATTTCGGAATTGAGAGCAAATTCCATGTGTGTCAGATGATGTGAAACAAGGAGAATGTCTGCTTGAGCGTTGGTTTGCCTGTCAAAGCAGGAACTGGGAGGTGTTCGGATCTGACCTCGGAGGGCAAGGACTTCCCAGCGTCCCTCTGCAAAACAACAGCACGGTCGGCAGCTGACACAGTGACTCTGAGCCCGTCTGTGTGCCAGCTCTGGAAACTTGCTGACCCCCACCCAGACACACAAACAACTTCAAATGCACATGAAGTACACTTTCCAGACAACAACACCGTGTAGGGAGGACATGTGGAGTAGGGAGAGAACACTTCCCCCGATATGATCATGCAGGAATGTAGCGATGGATTATGCAATGTTTGGGAGGTGATGTCAGCTCAGGACCAGGAGAGTGGGTAGTACCAACTACTGCTAACGCTCATGTTACACAAGCACAGTTGGGATATTCTCACCTCTTTCTGCTCAGGCATTTATAATGCCTACAAATGATCAACAGATTCAAATGAGAGCCGACACAGAGGAAGCCAATGGCGGTTGTAGGAAAAGGAAATGAGAAGCTGTGGTGGGAAATGCCAGAATTGTCAATTTCCGACCTTTAGTTTTATTGCAGTCAGTAGTGACAAAGCCTTTGGCACGGCTTCACAGGTTAGACCAGGGGTGCCCAAACTCAGTCCTGGAGGGCCAGTGTCCTGCAGAGTTTAGATCCAACTTGCCTCAACACACCTGCCACGAAGTTTCTTGTATGTCTAGTAAGTGCTTGATTAGTTGGTTCAGGTGTGTCTGATTGGGGTTGGAGCAACCCCTGGGTTAGACGGACAAGTGGGACAATTGTATTGATGGAATTAAATATACGTGGGTGAATATCACCAGTCTAATATCACAAAGTCTATTTTTAGGACCCTAAGGGTTTAAAGAAGGATAATTATTTCTAATTCCAAACAAATAATAATTTATTTAAATTTAAAAAATGATAATACATTTTTATGTTATTTTTATTTCAAAATACTTTTTTAATTTATAAAATGTTTTAATTAATTTATATATAATATTGTTTGATTTCCTTAATACATTTTCTTCAATAAAAAACATAATTGTTTCACAGTATTTTTAGGTATATGATAATATTTAATTAAAAACAATGACTATTCTGACACATTGCAGTAATACAGAAAATGTGCTTAATTGTCTTGAAAATATCACAATGCAAAAAATCAAAATGGTCCAAAAATAGGTCCTAAATAGGTCTAAAATAGGTCCTAAATAGGTCAAAAGTTTTATTTTTCTTATGCAAAACATTTTCAAAATACTTTTCTTTTTCCTGTCAGTTTTGTGGTTAAGCTTGACCTGGACATGTTTTCTGAAGATCCACTATTCTTTTTTCATGAGAATCTGTTTTCTCTTGCATTACCATCATGAATTAGGAGGCTATTTAGAACCATAAAATACGGAATGTTCCATCTGATAAAACAAGTGGGGGCCTGAGACTGATATTGCTGCAGATGTGTGTTCATTTACTCATTTGCTTTCATGCTCTCTCTAATGCATCAGATATATAAACAGAGATATCTTTATCTCAGTCATACTTTTACTGCAAATACATACTTCTATAAAAAGACAATTAAATGAAGAAAAACAGGAACAATATCATAAAAAAACATTAAGGCAAATATAGACTACTCTCTCAGAAAGGACATAAAAAGCATCAGCAAGCGCACAACGTCAGTTTTCAACTGTTGCTACTCGGCTGTAACTGCCCAAGGTGTTTGCCATGAGTATTTGCATACTATTTACATGAGAGGATTGATGTTAAGGAGATACCTTCTAAAGCGTGTATTTACCTGTTCTACTTTAAAGACACCTGACCTTGGAGTGCATGAAAAGCTTGTTTTTTTGAGTCTGAAGAATGAAAAACAAAATCAAAGAACATTTTATATGAATAGAATAAGGAAGTGCTAATCCATCTATAATACATTCACTAAAGTCTCACAATCACTATTGAGAATGCATTAGTCAAATTTCCCTTGTAATGTATTTGCCTTGGTATTCACTCTCAAACTTTAAAAGAAGCCAAAGTACTTATAGGCCAATGACAAACTAAATGTGAGTCAAACTATTCACTAATCCAAAAACATGTGAAAGGACCTATCGATCATTAACCAGCACAAACTGTCCAGTTCTTTTTCTCCCAAAAACACCTTACAAGAGGAATGCTGAAATCCACAGCTGCTTAAAATATCTCTCTGCATTAGGATGTCAGTAATGTCAGATGACAGCAATTCAGTGCCCTTAATGGTTGTCATTGTCCAGTGCCAGCCTGTTTAAGTGGAAGGATTTTTTTAGATGAGACAATAAGTCCCTTAGGCACAGGCTTTTCCCTGTCCAGCTGATTTGAGAATGTCTGCTGAATGTCCATACCTGGCCTTTTTAACCTTTAGTTATGTGGATTTTACCTCAAGATCACAATGTCCAGCTTGTGAAGTGAAGTGACATGTGGCCCAAGTATGGTTACCCATACTTGGAATTAGTGCACTGCATTTAACCCATCCTAAGTGCACACACACACAGCAGTGAACACACTCACTCACACACTGTGAACACACACCAAGAGCAGTGGGCAGCCATTTATTGTTTTTAAATGTGAAAGAGGGCAGCCCGGGGAGCAGTTGGGGGTACGGTGCCTTGCTCAATGGTACCTCAGTCGTAGTATTGAAGGTGGAAGAAAGCCAACATTCACTCCCCCAACCTACAATTCCTGCCAGACCTGAGACTCAAACTCGCAACCTTTGGGTTACGAGTCCGACTCTCTAACCATTAGGCCACAACTTGTGAACTAAACACTAGTTGGGCTAAAAGTGAAAATTATGTCATTATATGTCGTTAGTTTGCTGTTATTTTCCATTAAACATAAAATGTAATTATTTTTTCAATTGTTACGCAAGCCTTGACATACAACAGCGCCACAAAGACAAAAAAAAAACACCAATAAAGCACCATAAAATATTCCACATTCCAACACACAGGTTTAAAATGAAACAAGTTATTACCGAATTTTCATTTTTGCAACCCAGGCTCATTGCAAATACGTGCCTGTATTGACATTTGTGGAAAAAAATTACATAATAACACTTACAATGTGAAATATCCAGTGAGTGGCACTAAAAGTCTGTTCAGTTTTATCCGAAACAGATTAATGGGAATCTGGCGACACTTTATAATGCTGGTTGTTGTTACTATCGCAGCAGTTCAGAATTCAATTGTCCAGTGAGAGGCACTACAGGTTAATACTCTTTCACGTTTAAAAACAATAAAGTACCACCTACAGTAAACAGACAGGTTAACCAAAACAAACATCAAATAAAAACATTTGCTGAAGCAATCGTGTCATTTTAGCTTGCTTCTACAAGTCTTTGAGCTCTTTAATCATGTCTTATGTGCAGTGCTGTACCAGCTGAGCCACCGAGCAAGTTTACTATGTTAGAAAAGCAATGGCTATGGAGCTGATTATTTAATGCAAATGTCAAAAGGTATTCATTTCCAAACATGTACTATGGTAAAAGAGTTTTGAGATCATAACAGCTTTTTTTTCCAAGAAACCACACAGAAGATCCCTGAAGTTGCAAAGACTAAAGTCTCAAAACCAAAGAGATATTCTTTATCAAAATTAAGACTCTGCCACACGCCCCCTAAAACGGCTCGTTCTAGCACGCCCCCACATATCTACCTCATTATGTGGGAATATTTGCATAATGTGCCCAAATGTTCATGCAAAGAAAGAAGGCGTGGTTTCAGTAACCGCAGTTAGTATTGAAGCAGCCATGTCAGGGAGACGCTGTGTGTTTCTAGGCGAAAGCAAAAGCACTTTATTTGGCCTTCCGAAAGTAGATGCATTTAGGAATCTTTAAGATTACTTACAACAGAACAGCAATGCATTTTATGGACGACCGTTTCATGAACCTAGGAGAGGAGGTAATTCTGACTTTGCTATGACAATCTGGCGCTTCTGAATCAGCTACTGTTTTGTTTATTAGTTTAAGTATTTGCTATTGATGCCTATATCATCAAGATCTGAGTTTAATTGCGGCGATCATGTTGTGTGTATTATGCGAGCGAGCCGAGCGAGAGAGAGAGATAGAGACGAGAGATAGAGGGATGGTTGGGGGTCCTCACAGTGGAGTCAGCCTTAACCTTGGCTTGTGTACTGCAACCCTACCACTTCCAGTCACTGCTGGGTCTGTCACACACTCGGTTCCCTTTTCGTGCTCTGTCTTACCATTTATTTTGAAAGATAAGCTTGCGATTATTGTAAGCTAGGGCTGTGTGCAATTTCCAGACGGAGCGTGCTTGCTTTGTTCGGCTTCCCAACAATGCACTGGGTCAGCTGGCCAACCAGAGCATACTGCACTTGTCGGAAGGAGGGACTTTGTAGGAAACTAAGCTTTTGAGAGAGGTGGGGCATAGAGGACCTACATAATGTACAGTATTTGAAAAATAATGTGTTTTTTGAACATTAAAGCATGTCAACATATTCTGTTACACCAAATACACAAAATAATGATCTTTAAAAAAGCATCATATGACCCCTTTAAAGAATAGCAGAGTCCACACCACAGCTATAACGATAAAGGCACAGAGAAACTATATTGTTGGAATCACTTACAGAACTTTTTTTTTTCAGCTGACGAACGATGCAAACATTGACACCCAATCAGAATCCATCCTGCTATAATGAGCTTGAGAATTTAAAGCGACAGACACTGGTGTGGACGCTAATATCGTTATCTTTATAGTTATCGTTCTTGGTGTGAAAGGGGCTTAAGCCTTTTTAATGTATAATCTGTTTATGTAATCATAATTTGTGTGAAAGAGAATAAAAGATGTTGGTGTTTTGCTGCCTCTAGTGTTGATTTGGCTGGGTACTGCAGTGAATTGTATGGATACAATGGGAATGTTTTTAGAGTTTCACAAAAATGTAGTTGGCATGTTTTTCCAACGAGCCTATGTTGCATTTTTGAGTGAACTCGTTTTTTTGATTCAAGGAGTACTGACCTTCACTTATAAGGTAAACATGTGTCTGCTTTTCCTCTTCCCAGCCCCAGCTGCCCACTTATTTTGACATGAGCAGTTCCTGTGCAGCTCCACATAAGACAGGGCTGCTTTATGTGGAAGACAATGAGGAAATGACCTAGCATGTGTGCATCTGAGGACATCCAGATACGGGATCTCCCGATGAAACCGAGAGAGAAGGAAGGAGAACGAGAGAGCGGGAGAGTGAGATGACATCATGGCAAAGTTAGGTAGGAGGATGGAGAAGTCCTGTAATGCAACACTGTAGATAAACATGAGACAGCTGTATTTATGAGATCTAGGACTGAAGGCCTTCCCAGCTTTTGTGCAGGACGCATTATCTGCTTTGGCAAACCGGAAAGCAACAGTCTCCAACGTTCAGCCACCAAAGAAGGATGTAAGGACTCCACATGCCCAACGGTGGTCTCCAGTTTACAATAATGCAGCAACTGGCTACTAGCAAGCTAATATCGGATGAAAGAGGGACAGTAAACATTTTCTGCCCTTTTAATAGGAACAGTTGCGTAGACAGCTGTCCAAAACAGAATTAGGAGGCAGACGGTGTCTCTGTGGTGTCTTCAAACCCCTTTGTGCACAGCTTCTTTAGTTCAATTAAATCCAGATTATAATACTCATAATCTTATTATAAAGCAGGTATTATTGGTGGTCAACCCAAATAATAAACGCATAGTTGTGTGTTCCTATGATGAAATAGTCAAAGGTTTTTCTGTTTTATGAGAAGCTAGTGCAAAACAGACTGCACCTGCTAAAACTAGGACAACAATAAAGAGATAAATGTACTCAAGTCGATTATTAGTAATCTTGTCCTGACTGATATACAGGGGCGTAGATTACGCGGGGGACGTGTCCCCCCACTTTTAATATCACGTAAATTCGTACCCCGCACTTTTTCGGGCAAGTGTGTTCGCATAGAGGTTTTCAAGAGCCAGTGTGAATAAATATAGATTTCAATTCAAAGAGACAGGATAGTCTGTGCATGATCTGATGCTTTATTCGGACCCAGAATAAGGCGAGATGAACATCACGGAGCGCAAAACACTCCATGCAGTGTATGTTTCATTCATACTCGAAGCCGGAGGGCGCTCTCGCGCAGAAAGTCATACCAGGAAATTCCTAATATGGACAAAAGCGTCCAGCTATTGCTGTATGAAAACAGTTGTTTTCAGAAAAGCAGAAACGTTTGGAAACATGAAGACATTAACACATACCTTGCGACAAGAGGGTTTGTCAAGTCATCTCCAGGTAATATATAAAGTATATGAACAATGCAGTGCTAACTGACATAGCATTTATTACAGTATTGAAACTATTCTGCCTTATTATGTAATAAAAAAGTGTTTATAAGTGGTTATTGTTCAGCAGTTATCTGATTTCTAAGCCAATTAAAAGCTAGAAATGAGAGAAAAATTAAAGTTGACTATAGGCTACACTACCAGTCAAAAGTTTTTAAACAGTAAGATTTTTAATGTTTTTTAAAAGAATTTCTCTTCTGCTCACCAAGGCTGCTTTTTTTTGATCCAAAGTACAGCAAAACTGTAAAATGTTTAAATATTTTTACTAGGCTATTTCAAATAAAAGTTTTCTATTTGAATATACTTTAAAAATGTAATTTAGCATTATTTTCCAAGCGACATTTTTTAACAATCCATTCACACGATCCTTCAGAAACATTCTGATATTCGATTTGGCTGCTCAAAAACATTTAATAATACATAATCAGAAATGTTTCTTGAGCAGCAAATCATATATTAAATTATTTCGGAAGGATGTGACACTGAAGACGAGTAATGATGCTGAAATTCAGCTTTGATCACAGCCACCAGCATCATTTTAAATTATTCAAATAGAAAGCAGTTATTTTAATAGTAAAAATATTTCAAAATAACTGGGCTTTGCGTACGTTGGGACAAATAACGCAGCTTGGTACCTAAAAGCTTCGAATAAACATTAAAAACTGTACTGTTCACAAACTGTTGACTTAGGTTATAGCGATTACGAAATTTTATAATTGTAATGTTTTATATTATATAATTATATATATAGTATATATATATATATATATAATATATATATATATATATATAACATTTCTGTCCCCCTCACTTCTGAAATGATGGCTACGCCCCTCTATATAATGGCCGATCTATCATCAGCAACCGTCACTAAGCGTGCCAACATGACCAATAAACAACAGTTAGTTTCTCCTTGTGTCAAATGTATCGACTGTACTGCCTTGTCTTACTTTTGGTTTTATAATAATAATGATAATAATTTGTTGCATTTATATAGCGCTTTTCTGGGCACTCAAAACACTTTACATTGTTCCTCATCCCCACCATTATTGGCTATATATTCAAAACACTATTTTGTGTCTCACTGTTATCATTAAAAGTGCACTCAGTACGTTTTTGTTTATGTTCAGCTAGCTGGAGCTAATTTGCCCTGAAGTGTTTTGGACTATACTGACACCTACTGGTCTGGATGCATGAAGTTTCGACTGTATAGCAGTCGCTCTGTTTAGCTTGCACTGGCTGCCAATAGCTATGTGCACTGTGCTAGACTAACTGATTTAGACTTGTATATTGTTGCTCTCTCGTTGGTCTGATTGCTTCTACTCCGTAAGTCGCTTTGGATAAAAGCGTCTGCTAAATGACTAAAATGTATTAAGCACCGCAGTTTCATACCATACTTCTGTTTATACTAAACACATAATTGTATGCGTATGCTACAAAATAAGAGTACTGAGTAAACATTCAGTGAATGAGAGGTCATGTGATTTCAACATGGCGTCACCCAAGAGCGGCCGACCCACTCCATATAGAAGCCTTCGTTTTAAAAATTTTTTTTAAAGACCGATCAATTTCTCAAAAATGCTGTTAATTTCTTTATGTGTAAAACGTGTACCATTAGCAAAAAATATACAAACTGCACTTTTAATCTGTGTAATGTATAAATCAGCATTATATATATATATTGTGCCCTGCTGTGTAGATATTGACATAATGATCTGCATTAAAAACAATATCAGTCAGATGCACCTTGTTTCATTTTAGTGTACATCTCAGTTGCCGTCATTAAGTTAATGTATCAAGTCATCTTTATGCACACTATTTATAAAAATATAGCAGTCTTCAAGGCACCCTGCTCTCTAAATATCAGGATTATCTTCTAAAAAAAATAAAAGAAGCTGTTTTGCTGGCCTGGTTTGTTTTCTGGTTTTAGAGGGGTTTTGGGCACTTGTTATCTAAA
The DNA here is from genome assembly GCA_018155175.1 of Sinocyclocheilus anophthalmus. Taxonomy (NCBI): domain Eukaryota; kingdom Metazoa; phylum Chordata; class Actinopteri; order Cypriniformes; family Cyprinidae; genus Sinocyclocheilus; species Sinocyclocheilus anophthalmus. Next base: position 601,181 of record JADLZN010001098.1, on the reverse strand, counting down.
CACATGCACGCATTGCCAGCTAAGCAAAGCATCTTATGCTGGTTCAGTTGTTTTCTATTTTTTTCCCCAAACAAAACTGTCATTAAAACCAAAGTCAAGCACATCTTGTTGAATTATAAACTAATATTCACCTGCATTTTAATTTTCATTATAAGGGTGAATAGATTCCTATCAGATAGTTGGTTAATAAAAGTTATGCACAGCTTTCTGCATCACTCTGCATTACTGTACATAAAGCACAATATCCTAACACATTAGAACATAGCGTTTGAAACACTTACATATCTCCGCAGCTTCTTCTCGGGTGGCGACTTTCTCAACCATCCCTGACAGATGATTTCCCCTCCGCTCATTTTACAAAAAGAAAAACACAATCACGACAGTAATATCACTCTGAAGTCCTCAGATGATGCGGGTCCATGCGTGTGGAGCTGTGGTGTGGATGTACAACTGCAGCGCTGCGGCGCGTCATTTAGGGATGATGGGACGCGTCCTCTGAGCTCGGCAGGACTCAGTGTAAACACTACGCGCAGGAGAGACGCTTGACGCGAGGTGCGGGGAAGAAACGCTCGAGTTGTACGCAGATGTAGGAAGTACTGTTGGTTGTCTGCTGTTTGTTTTCCCACTCACTCACTCACTCACGGCCCACTGACTTGAAGGGACGGGACTCTTTCTCACTATAGGGATGGACAGAGACAATGAAGCACAAGCGTGGAGTTCACTGCGTCGACACCGACTCGCGCATATAGCCTATTAGTTTATGTAAACACTAGTCCCTCTTTTAAGTGTAATAAAGTTTGTAAGCATTTCTCACAAATAAAATGTACTTTAAGGTATAGTCTGTTGCCTCTTGTTATAAAATGAGCCTCAGCAGAGGGCACCTAGTGTTTTCCCAGAATTTGAACCAGCCGTAACTTTACCGAACGTAGAATTAGTTTTTCGGAGAAACCGCCAACCTATTAGACGAATTATCTTTAATGCTGCTTCATCAATGCTACACGCAATTAAAATGGTCAATATATGATGCTTTTTTAAAGATCATTAATTTTGTGTATTTGGTGTAACAGAATATGTTATACATGCTTTAATGTTCAAAAAACATTGTTTTTCAAATACTGTACATTACTGTATTATGCCCCGTCTCTCTCAAACGCTCGTTTTCTACAAAGTCCTCCTTCCGACAAGCGCAGTCGCTCTGATTGGCCAGCTGACCCAGTGCATTGCGATTGCGCCGAACACTGCAAGCACTTGTTGGAAATGTAACGCCCCTTACCATACTCGCGAGCTTCATCTTTCAAAATAAATGTAAAAACCGTAATGTAATTAGTTTTACCATCAGTTCTAGCCCAAAAGGGGAACAGACACAGTAACGATGCAGTACACAAGCCGCGGTTAAGACAACTGACTCTCTCTTGGATGTGACGCTGTCTCACCCTTTCTCACCGACACACACACACACAACACACACGTGCGCGGAGAGACTCATTGAACAGTCAATACAATACTTAAACCATTAACAAAACAGTACTATCCGTCGGCGCCATATTGTCATAGCATGTATGGACATAGTCGTCCATAAAATGCATTGCTGTTCTGTTGTGAGTCATTTTAAAGATTCTTAAATGCATCTACTTTCAGAAGGCCATTTAAAGTGCTTTTGCTTTCACCTAGAACACACAGCGTCTCCCTGACATGGCGCTCAACACTCAGACTGCGGTTCCTGAAACCACTCCTTCTTTCTTTGCATGCACATTTGGACGGCATTATGCAAATATTTCCACATAGTGACGTAGATATGTTGGGGGTGTGTTAGAACGAGCCATTTTAGGTAGGTTTAGGTATTAACTTTTATAAAGAATATCTCGTTGGTTTTGAGACTTTAGTCTTTGCAAACTTCAGGGATCTTATCTATGCACAATCACTTGTTACACTCCAAAGAGAAAGGAAAACTTGGAGTCGCATCATATGACCCCTTAAAGGGATAGTTCACCCAAATTAAATCTTGGATGTTCATCGGCTTACCCCCAGGTCATTCAAGACTGTAGGTGATTGTTTACTCTCAGGGCGGTAGAAACACCTTTGATGATTTTAACGATCCAGCCTTGCAGTCTATCATCGTGATAATTCAATGCAATGTTAACAAAATCTAGGAGTAAAAAAAAACTGTAAAAAAAAGAAAACTGCAGTTCGTCGTTGTAACTGACTTGAGTGGGCAATGCTCAAATTCGATGGCGTCTGGCACTTTGGAGAATTCTCCTCTTCACGGATGAATCCTGGTTTTCACTGTACAAGGCAGATGGCAGACAGCATGTATGGCATCGTGTGGGTGAGCGGTTTGCTGATGTCAACTTTGTGGATCGAGTGGCCCATGGTGGCGGTGGGTTGATGGTCTGGGCAGGGGGGTGTAAACTGTGCGTATGTTGTGGACAACGAACACAGGTGCATTTTGTTGATGGCATTTTTAATGCACAGAGATACCGTGATGAGATTCTGAGGCCCATTGTTGTGCCATTCATTTCACGACCATCACCTCATGTTGCAGCAAGATAATGCACGGCCCCATGTTGCAAGAATCTATACACAATTCCTGGAAGCTGAAAACATCCCAGTTCTTGCATAAATGGCATGCCTACTCAACCGGGGACAGTTCACACACCATTGAGCATGTTTGGGATGCTCTGGATCTGTGTATACGACAGTGTGTTCCAGTTCCTGCAATATCCAGCAACTTCGCACATCCATTAAAGAGGAGTGGACCAACATTCCAAAGGCCACAACCAACAACCTGACCAACTCTATGCGAAGGAGATATGTTGCACCGCATGAGGCAAATGGTGGTCACACCAAATACTGACTGGTTTTCTGACCCCAAGTACGTAAAACTACACATAGTTAGGCCTTTTAATTGCTGGCCACGCCTAAGGCACTCTGTGGCATAAGCATGCTGTCTTATAATCGCATCTTGATATGGCCACACCCCTGTGCGGTAGGATGGATTATCTCGGCACAAAGAAGAAGTGCATCACTAAACCAGATTCAGACAGATGTGTGAACAATATTGAGAGAAATAGAACCTTTTGTGTACGATAAAAAAGGCTTAGAATTGACTGACTGTCTGCAAAACCATTGCTGTTTTGTGGAACACTTCTCATGACAAACATTTGACTGATCAGACAGTTTACCTGTGATTGCGGAGTGCTTGATTTGATGCAGACTTTAACATGTCTGAACACTTGAACATGATCTTGAACACTTTGATCATGGAAGGTAAAATAATGATCTCAACTATTCATCATTTTAATTGTGCATCCCAAGCCCATGCCAGTAAAAAAAAATTAAAAAACAGCCCAAAGTAGCGCAATTACCATATCCCAAATATAAAAAAGTAATTTCCATCCCTAAAATACATATTTTAAAGTAAATGTTACGCACATTTATCATAAACACAGCTCAAATACTTCCTACTAGTGTGGCCCAAAACATCTAGCACAGTTTTATTACAGGTAGAATGCAAAAATGTTTCAGTACAAGCATTACAACCAAATGTAATTTATGCAATATTTTAAACCTTTAACCCACTTGGGAAAATCAACCCATGGCAGCAGTTTAAAAACAGCTCAATTTCGTGGAAAAAAACAACAACAACCCTGCATCCAACACAGCTGCAGAAAAGTCAGATTACTGACTGATCAGGGTCGAGATTAAGGATGATGCTGACGAAATGTGGAGATTGCTCACTCCCCAGATCCCTACTCAATTGAAAAATTCGTTTATCGAATATGTTCCCTTTACACAGTGTGTGCGCGATTGCGAAATCAAAAGTGAACTGCGAACGCTCATTCAAAAGGGATTTAAATACCCCACATACTGATATCGGCTCCCTGATGCACTGAAATTATATACAATATTAGAATGTTTGCAGGAGCGGACACAAAAATCGTGGGAGCGCATGGGAGCATGCGGTAATGGTCAGAAATTCAGCGAGAGCGGGATCAACAAGCCCCGCGCTATCATGCAGCAGCGCAGCCAGTCAGTGAGCGCCGCAACAGATGACGTCTATAACTACACAGAACCCCACTATTCTGACAAATATACATAATGAAAAGATGATACAAAATTTAATACCTTTTCTCTAAATTGATTTATCAACTTTTAATACTTTTTAAGACCCCGCGGACACCCTGTATTTAAACTTTAAGTCAAAATGTTTCTTTCGTCCAGTCTGAACATCCCAAGGCCCTTCCCCAAAAAAGTTGCCCTAACAATCCTGGCCATTAAAGTCCCAGTGATGGACTTAAGCTGCTGAACTGGAAGGAACAGCAGGACTTTTACGGTACGTCATAGTCGTCCAGCATTTTTCACACTGCATGGATGCGTTTCACTTTGTGTAACACAAACTGAGGCAGCATTGAGCATCCTCTTGTTCAGAATGCTGTGTGGATATATTCTAGATAGTTTCAACATCTACAGGACCAACATGAACACCTGGTCCAAACCTGGCCTGACAGAAGGTGAGTTCTTCTCCACAATTCTAATACAAAACTTTATAGCTTAATAGGGCATGGCATATGGAGAATGCAGCAATTTATCCTGTTTTCAGGATTAGAATATGAAGAGCGAATGTAGTTTACGGTAATAATCAGACGTCTCTCCCATCTTTCTGCACAGAATGCTGCCATTTGGTCTGCTCCCTTCTGCAGCAAAAGCCAGAACGTCAGCTTGATCTGGACAGGATTGTTCACAATGACTGCTTTAGGTACTGAGCCTAAGATGAGCTAAAAACAATTAAGGTGTATTTTAAAAACGCCACCTGTTCTAATAATGAATTTAACAATAAAGCTCATTTCTGTGTTTTGTTCCAGGTGTAAGACCAATCACTGCCACTCTGAAAGTGTCATCTGTGCAGCTGTTTCGTCTGCCGGGCAAAATTGAGTGTCCTCATCATCCATCCACTTTAACATCTTGCAGGGCCAGCAAGCCCTGGCAGCATTTTGTGCCTTTGGCTTGAGGCAGCAATATTAACGACTGGTGATGTTGCTTGCTGAAGGATGTGAAAATGTATGTACTTTTGTAAATAATTTTAAAAATGATTACTTCATCTGAAAGGTTCTTGCCAGAGCCTTCACAGAGATCTACTGTTTAGTAAAAAAAAGTTAACGTGTTAACAGTTCACTCACTCAACTAAAACGTCTATATTTTACATTTTATATTCACAGAATGACATGTGGACATTAGTCTTTGCAGACTAAAATAACTCTTCTGCATCACACGATCAAAGATGCTGTTTTTGATTTTATTTCAAAGATGTTAAATGTGATATTGTGTTTATTAATATTAAGAAATGTATTTTTATTTTATTTTTTAACACCAAATCAGCACATTAACACTATTTCTGAAGGATCATGTGACACTGAAGACTGCAGTGATATTAAAATAGTTTTTAAAAAATAGTTATTTTTAATTGTAAGTAAATTGTTAATGGTAAAAATATTTTACAACATTGTTTTTACAGCATTTTGATGTGATAAGTGCAGCCTTTGTGAGCACTTTAGAACAGTAGTTTATCCATGTCTTAATTACAGCATATATACATTTTTATTACTTATTACTATGTGAAAAGGGACTCTTCTCTAATTCTTACTGTGCTAGTTGTTGACTCAGAAGTTCTAGTCTCTCCTCTCTCAGGGATCCACCACAAAGCTCCCCCACTCCAGGCACCAAGAGATCTACAGCAGCTGCCTGTCCAAAAAAATCATCAGTGAATAAGCAGTGAGCACATAGAGGTGAGGAAAAGCTGAAAAAAAGCCTAATTCAGAAAGACATGCCATTACATCTTTATCACATCTGATCATTTACTCTAGGCTTTAAACACATAATATAAACATATTTAAAACAGATTAGCAGTTGAGTGGAACTCATGGCAGGACCACATGTAGAAAAGACTGATGGTGAGAGCTCATTCTTACAGTGTGGTTGGGCTGGTCCTGGTTGTCTCGGGCATAGAAAGGCTTTAACTCGTAGGGATAGTTGATGACAAACACTGGGACATTTTCCACAATGTTTCACTAGGATCTTCTCATGTTCTGTCTGAAGATCGCAGCCCCACTAACGCAAAGCATATGTCAAAGAAAGGGAGAACAGACAATATTAAAAAACTGACATATGCACTACCATTAAAAAGTTTGGGTCAGTAAGGTTTTTAATGTTTTAATGTAATACAGCCTTAGCCTCATCCAGGCTGTTTTTACTTGATTAAAAAACACAGTAAAACCAGTATAGTATTAGTATAGTAATTATTTAAAACAAACATATGCTGTTTTTTACTTGCCTCAGTGCTGAATGTAAAGTTCTGTGAACTGCTCTTTAGAATGTCTATGGCCTCGGTGTAAGAAATGCTGTAAAACGCAAATATAACAATTTAAAATCGTGCAATATTATTGCATGGTTCAAGGAGAGATGACATACAAAAATGACTGAGTCTTACTTTTAACAGCTAATGTTCAGAGAACTTTTTAGAAGAAGAAAAAATTATGTAATATTTTTCTCAAGCTCAAGGACTTCAGCTTTGGGAAAAGTAGACTGAACTGAAATATAATACGTACACATGACATTTTCTTTTCAACATGAGATCCACTTGATCCTGAGGATGTTCAAATAAGATACAACATTATCACTTTATTACAGCCGTTATAGTGGAGAAACTCCCAATGCTCTTATAAGGCTCGTATAAAGCATACGGAACAACAGCATTGTGTGTTATACCCTGTGTCCTGGTGCAATATATTTGAGAAATGACTCTACATCCTCTGCGCAAGAGGACAGCACATGCTCCGTGGCAGCTTTGAATAAGTCCTCCATTACCTGAAGAACGAGAAACAAGCTTTAAAATGAAAATGACGCATTATGAAATGTACACACTTTCAAATCCATCTTCCAGTCTTTAGTGTATGTAATTCACTGAGTGGGAAGGAATGAGTTTTCTACCTTCATAAGGTCGTCTAGTGACTCAGTGAAGGCAATCTCTGCCTCTACCATGTAAAACTCTGCCAAGTGTCTCCTGCTTTGAGAGTTCTCCGCTCTGAACGTGGGACCGAATGTATACACTGCAGAAAAAGCCCTACAACAGACAACAGCAGAAGCTGAGCAAACACAAAACAGTTTAGCATTCAACTTTAGCTAATGATTCATTATACATTTTGTAATGTCTGTTCGTTACAGCCCTAATAATAAAATTGAGCTAGGATCAGTTTTTTTTATATTCTTAACATAGTGAGATTAACACGACTAGTTGTGTCTAGACTATTTACCCTGCCATCACCTCCAGGTGCAGTTGTCCTGAGACTGTTAGATAAGCCGGCACAGAGAAGAAATGTGGGTTTGGGTCATCAGAATCATTGTTATGCCCTGCAGACTGCAGAGAGCACAAACATAAGTTTTCAGTGTTTTAAGGAATAATCAATAGCATCCATGTACCATATTTTGAAATAATATCATTTTGCTTGTTACTATATCTCACATGTCACCCATCAACTAGACCGTACCTCAACTTGGAAGAGTTCTCCAGCTCCCTCACAGTCATTTGAGGTGATTACTGGTGTGTGTATCTGCACATAACCGTTATCATGTAACAACAATTAACAAAATCACTCAAAAGGAAATATAAGCCATATGAGAATTTTATTATAATTTTTTATAATTATTATATAATTCATTTGCACATTATACAGCTAATATAAGAATAAAAGAATGAAAATACAACACATATTTACAATATACACACCACACACACACATATTACATACAGTACTACATATAAATAGCATTTTAATGTATTTCAAAATAAATGCTGTTCTTTTTACTTTCTATTCATCAAAAAATCCTAAAAAAAAAAATTGCATCAAGGTTTCCACCAAAGAATAGCAGCAGAACTGTTTTACCATTGATAAAAATAATTGTTTCTTAAGCAACAAATCAGAATATTCAAATGATTTCTGAACTGATCTGAATTGGTTATAATTTTATTATAATTTTTCTATTATGAATTTGTTATTAATTTTGCACATTATACAGCTAATATATAATAATAAGAAGAACTACATTTAAAATATTTTTTACCTACTATTCAAGGTTTTTTGGGGTCGTAAGATTGTTTGTTACTATCCGTTTCCATGACTGCCGTCTGCTAGCCAGCAGAGGTCACCCTTTCCATTTTCATTGACTCTCGCACTACACACTGTTGCATATCATCCCGGACTACATATCCCATCATTCATTGCACTGATTGCACACAGCTGTTTCACTGATTGCACACAGCACTGATTGTACACAGCTGTTTCATATCACTCACTCACTATTTAACACTCACTCTGATCCCTTCCCGCCGCCGAGTATTGTTTAGCGCTTATCATTTGATAGCTACACTACAGAGCACTCGTTAGTTTTTACCTGCCTTAGCTATCTTGCCTTCTTCTCTGTTTTCTCGGTTTCTGATCCTTGCCTGGTTTGCTGGATATATCCCTTTAGTCTCGCCCTTTTTTGATTCTGTTTGCCGTTCGTTGACCTTCGCTAGCCCTAGGTTTATTCTTGTGTCTTGTCCACCATATTCCTGTTTGCCATTGTCTGACCCATGCCTGTTTCTGACCACGCCTGTGAATAAAGCTTGCACATGGATCCGCACGTCTCACGTCTCGTCAGCCACATTACTGAATACTCGGCCGCAACTGGATCCAGCAGCTTTATTTTGAGCACAAGACCAGCTATGGAGCCAGCCAAAGGTTTATTCAACCCTGTAAGTGTGCTCTGCTCCATTTTTCAAAATGGCAGACCCATTGAACTTTATGTGGAAGAATTCCTTCTGTATAGCCACCTTCTGCCTGGGGATGAGGATTTGGTAAAAGACTGTTTCTGGAGCGGTCTTGATTATTAATATTAGCTTAAACTTGCAAGATGAAGACCCTAGTTGGACCCTGGCACAGTTTATTGACTTTATCTTGCAGTTTTGTGAATCTCCCTTTACAATTGAGGAGGTCACTACTCCTAGATTTTCAGCACCTTGCAGTTCTGTAGTCCCTGTACCCGAGCCTCGTCACAAAATGGCTGCCAGCCCAGAGACTTTTTGTAAGATGGTTGCTAGCTCAGAGACTACCCCAAGTCACAACAGATCTTCCTGAGGCAAGTCAAGCCACCGTTGACCGTAAATGAGTCGGTCAGTCACACAGATTCTTCTGAGTCAGTCAAGTCACAATGGATCTTCTGAGTCAATCAATTTACAGTTGATCATCATGAGTCAAGTCTAACCACAGCTGATCTTCATGAGGCAAATCAAGTCACAGTTGACCGTCATGAGTCATGTTCCTAACACACTGATCTCCTTAGTCAAGTCAAGTCACAACAGATCTTCCTGTGGCAAGTCAAGTTACAGTTCTTATCATGAGTCTAGTCAAGTCAAACAGATCTTCGTGAGTCAGATCATCACAGTTGCCATCTTCCCCTGAGTCAAGTCTAGTCAAGTTGATCTTCCTGAGTCGGTTCCGATCACAGTTGATCGTCGTGAGTCAAATCGAGTCACAGTTTATTATCATGAGTCTGGTCAAGTCACAGCTGATAGTCATGAGTCTAGTCAAGTCACAACTGATCGTCATGAGTCAGGTCTAGTCACAGTTGATCGTTATGAGTCAAGTCAAGTTACAAGTCATTATCATGAGTCAAGTCACAACTGATCTTCCTGAGTCAAGTCAGGTCACAGTTGATCTCCTGAGGGTCGAGTCTAGTCACAGTTGCTCGTCATGAGTCAAGTCAAGTCAAAGCTAATCGTCATGAGTCAAGTCACAGCTGATCTTCATGCGTCAGTCAAGTCACAACTGATCGTCATGAGTCTAGTCAAGTCACGGTTGATCTTCATGAATCTAGTCAAGTCATAGCTGATCTTCATGAGTCAAGTCAGGTCACAGCTGTTCTTCATGAGGCAAGACAAGTCACAGCTGTTCTTCGTGAGGCAGGTCAAGTCACAGCTGATCTTCAAGAGCCTCGTCACATCTCAGCTGTTCATCCAGAGCCTCGTCACGTCTCAGCTGTTCGTGCAGAGTCACGTCTCAGCTGATCATCCAGAATCACGTCACATCACAGCTGATCATCCAGAGCCACGTCACGTCCTGTCGTTACACCCAGAGTCATCAAGTCAGTCTTCCAGTATCCCAACTGGCTTCCAGCGTGGATGCCCCCGCTGGTGTCGGCACTGCAGCTGGCATCCCTAACCCATCGCTCTCAAGCCCCTCCATTGCGGAACTATTTCCCTGTCTGTAGCGCTCCCACAATGGGGATCGCTTTATGGTGTATCTGGGCCGCGTAATCCACCGCCGATTTGCTAGAGGCAGCTGCACTGGCTACAACATCTCCAGAGGTGGCGGTTTATGCTGCAGAACCTCCCGAGGTAGCGATGTCCGCTGCTGTGATCCCAGAGGCCATGGTATCCACTGCAGTTTCTTCAGAGGTGGTAGCGCATGCTGCAGAACCTCCCGAAACGTCGGTGCTCGCTTCAGCTCCTTGCGTGTGGTGCGACACCAGCCACGCACCTGTCAGCTCTGTTCTGTTGCCGGCAAGGAGGCCGCCTATGAACTCTCGTCCTGTTCTTTTCCGGCCAAGGAGGCCGTCTGTGAACACTCTGCTTGTTCTGTTCCGGTCAAGGAGGCCGTCTATGAACTCTCTGATTGTCCTGTTCCGGCCAAGTAGGCCGCCTATGAACTCTCTGTCTGTCCTGTCACGGCCATGGAGGCCGCCTGCGAAACTCTCTGCTCGTCCTGTCACAGCTATAGAGGCCTTTGCGAACTCCCTGCTCGTCCTGTCGCAGCTTTAAAGGCCGTTTGTGAACTCCCTGCTCATCCTGTCACAGCTATAGAGGCCGGTTGCAAACTCCCTGCTCGTCCTGTCACAGCTAAAGAGGCCGTTCGCGGGGAATCCTCATCGTCCTGTCATGGTTATGGAGGCCGTTTGTGAATTCTTTGTGCTTTGTGTCGGCCAAGGAGGTCGTTTGTGAGCTTTTGTCCTGTCCCGACCCAACCAAGGAGGCTGCCTCTGAACACTCAACCTTGTCTATCAACCCCAATGTTCTGCCTGTGTTGTCTGTCTCTGCTCTCTCGCTGTTACAGTCTCCGCCATGGTCTCCTGATCGGTTTGGTTCACCGGGGGGGGTTTCCTGTTCCTTCTGCTCCGCCGTGGTGGTCCTCTTCCCCAACGTGGTGGTCTACTGTTTGGTTCTGGTGGTCTTTGGCTCCGCCGTGGTGGTCCTCTGCTCCGCCGTGTTGGTCTACTGTCTGGCTCTGGTGGTCATCTGCTCCACCGTGGTGGTCTACTGTCTGGCCCTGGTGGTCCTCTGCTCCGCCGTGGTGGTTCTCTGCTCCACCTGTACTGCCTGCTCCGCCCTGGCTCTCTACTCCGCTAGTTCTGCCTCCGTTACCTGTCTCTCCACTTCCAGGTGGACCTGGCCTTCCATCCCTCCCCCTGTTCCGCCTCCAATCCAAGGCCCTCCAGAATCGTAAAGGGTTTTGACCGTCTGGAAGCCGCTCCTTGGGGGGGAGGGGCTCTGTCACGAATCCTGTCCATGAACTTCAGTTCGATCACCACCAGAGGTCACCCTTCCATTTCATTGACTCTCGCACTACACACTGTTTCCTATCATCCCGGAACTACACATCCCATCATCTCGCACTTGCACTGATTTCCACAGCTGTGTTCATGATTGCACACAGCACTGATTGCACACAGCTGTTCTCACTCACACATCCCCTATTTAACTCTCACTCTGATCCCTCCCTGCCACCCTGAGTATTGTTTAGCGCTTATCATTTGATAGCTATACTACAGAGCCCTCGTTAGTTTACCCTGCCTTAGCCTAGTCTTGCCTTGTCTGTTTTCTCGGTTTCTGTTCTTTGCCTGTTTTCCTGGATTTATCTCTTTAGTTTCGCCCTTTTGATTCTGTTCGCCGTTCTTTGACCTTCGCTAGCCCTAGGATTATACTTGTGTCTTGCCCGCCATATACCTGTCTGCCATTATCTGACCCATGCCTGTTTCTGACCACGCCTGTGAATAAAGCACATGGATCCGCACGTCTCACGGGTCTTACATCTGCCCTTATCTTCACCTTCCTACTTCCCCTGTAACCACCATCTCTCCACCTGACAGAGGTTAGGTGGGAATTTTCCTGCATTACTGTCTCCTATTCTGGACCTATGATGTTTTTGGTTGGTTTTATGGCTTCATAGTGACCATCTTACTGGTGGTCCGGTCTAGAGGCTTCTCCGGAAAGAGATCCGATGCGGGAACCATGGTGGCTGAGTATGATCCATGTCTAATGTATGTATATATGAATATATATGTGTATCTAGTGAGACTGGTGGTTGTGTGTAAAAATAACATTTCTGCTAGTTTTCTTTGCAGTGTTTGCCGGGACCTGTGTGTCTTCTGTTCCTTTTCTATGGTATGTCCTCGCTGAGCACTCCCCTTCGGTGCCTGGTTCAGACACCGGGTGCTCCTTGTATTTCACTCGTCGATATAGGTCCATATGGTAAAACGGTTTTCCGGCTTCATACTTCCTGGACATGCGGCCCATAAACCAGCTTCTGCAGGAGCGCGCTTCATGTCATCCGGCCCCCGGCAACATCACTCAAAAATTTCCTTCCTTCCTCGACATCCGGGCTGGGGTACGCTTTCATGCTACCCTGCCTGGTCTACCGTATCTGGGTCGCCCTGAGGGGTTTCCCGATCACCAGGATATCCCCTCTTGCTGAGGCATCGAGCGGGAGGCATAGGTGGCATTACGAGAACCTTCCTGTGTAAATGCTGTCTCGGGCAGTGCTTTGAGGGTTGTATTTGAGCTTGCCTCTCCCTTTGGCCCAGCACTTCCAGGTATCTGTGAGCAGATGCTTAGAAAACTCTAAAATCCAAATACTATGGTAAGTAAGCTTTGCGCACTTTTCTACCAATCCACATAAGTGGTAAGTGTGCACGCTATGCTTTGCACACTTTCTAAAATCCACATAGCTGGTAAGTGTGCACGTTATGCTTTGCCCACTTTTCTAAAATCCACATAAGTGGTAAGTGTGCACGTTATGCTTTGCCCACTTTTCTAAAATCCTGTATGGTAAGGGTTACGCGTTATTAACCTCGTTTCCTTTTTCTGAGTTGGTTAGACCCCGTTTCCTTGGGCTCCACTCAACTAGTGTGTCTCTGTCGACACACTCTGGAAGCATTGCTCCCCTCACCAGTGAGTGTTATTATGAGTATGGTGCTTTCTTTTGAGTGTTAATCCTCTTTGAGGAGTTGGATTCCTCGCTCCATGGGCTGTCCTCGTGGTAGTTTGAGCAGTGCTCCCCTTTTATCAAAGGGTTATCTGGAATGAGCAACGTTATTCCTCTGAATTCTGAGTTCTCCTCTCACATGAGAAGTTTAGTTCTCTGTTTTTCCAGATCACCTGGATCCAGCAGCATCAGGTGGATTAGGCCCTTCCTCTGCCTCCCTGATGCGCTGAGTGTTTGGCTAGCTTGCAGTATGTTTACCCCTCTGACTTTACAATCATGCTACAGGTCGAGCCCCCTCTCATTGAGAGCTAGGTTTGTTTTTTCCCACGCTAGTAATTATGCTACTGTCCAGCTTTGTAACACTGCAGGGCTAGCCGCCCTTCTCGGATTGGGAACTGGGTGTGTTGCTCCCTCAGCTAAGTAAATTGTTGCTAGCTTTTCCAGCTTTGGAACATGCTGTAGGTTGAGCCCCTCTCGTTGAGAGCTGGGTGTATTGCTCCCTCAGTTAGAGATTTACTGCTAGCCATTCCAGCATTATAGCCTTAGACATAGCATTTGGGGATACGCTATTTCTATCTGTGGGCTGCTCTTTCAGGGTGCCACGAGATCCCCTAGAACGGTATTCAAGTGTGTGTACGTTATGCTTTGCCCACTTTTCTAATATCCACATAAGTGGTAAGTGTGCTTGTTATGCTTTGCCCACTTTTCTAAATTCCACATAGCTGGTAAGTGTGCACGTTTTATGCTTTGCCCACTTTTCTAAAATCATTTATGGTAAGAGCTACGCGCAAAGACTATGTTCTCTTTTTGAGTGGTTTAAAACCCTGGTTCCGCCTTGGGCACCATCCTCCTATGTATCCTCTGGATACCTACTTCACAGGGTGTTTCTACTAAGGGCTGTTGATACGTAGTCTTCAGCATATACAAAGAGAAACGTGCGGTACCCCCTGTGTGACAGGCCAAGACTAGTATGATTCTAGGCTCTTGGTCGTATTCCCTTAAAGGAATCTATTTCTGATTCCAAGCCTTGAGCTCTACCCCGGGCCCAGGAGTCTGGCCCTAACAGGTAAGTATTTTGGGGTATGTAGCCTAGGCCTTTGGCCGTAGGGAATAATGTCACTGACAGCCGTCTTAACGTCCCAGGGGCAACTCCCATGGCTATGGTAGAGTTGGTACTTAGTGCTCGCCATGGTTCTGGCTTGCACTCCCCGCAGCATGGTGGCGTGGGTATACCGTTCCCATAGCGACCCCTAGAGGACGTAGTTTGAAGTTCCCTTGAAAGGGAACGTTTCAGGTTACTTATGTAACCTTGGTTCCCTGAGTAGGGAACGAGACACGAGGACACTGCTTCCTCTAGGTTTCTTGCCATGCTGCGGACGCAAGCTTCAGACGAAGAAGTGGATGATGTGTAGCTCCCGGCGCCTATTTATACTATAGTCGCACCGGTAGTGATGTCATGGCTGTCGCCGGCCAACGTGTTGTTGGTGTTTTTTCAATGTATGCTTCAGACACGGGTCACGACGAGGCGTTCCCCATGGCGACCCCTAGAGGACGCAGTGTCTCGTTCCTCTACTCAGGGACCATGGGTTACATAAGTAACGTGGGGCTGTTATGCATATGAATTTTTCACCAAGGTTTATCAGTTGTTTTAACTAGTGTTTGTAAGAGGTTTTCAGTAATGCGTATGAATGAATTTCACTAAGGTTGATGAATGTTTTCACTGGTGTTTGTAAGAGGTTTTTCAGTTATGCATATGAATGTATTTCACTAAGTTGTTAAGTGTTTTCACTCGTGTATGTAAGAGGTTTTTCAGTTATGCTTATGAATGAATTTCACTAAGGTTGATAGGTGTTTTAACTAGTGTATGTAAGAGGTTTTCAGTAATGTTTATGAATGTATTTCACTAAGGTTGATCTGTGTTTTCACTAGTGTTTGTAAGAGGTTTTCAGTTATGCATATGAATGTATTTCACTAAGGTTGATCAGTGTTTTCACTCGTGTATGTAAGAGGTTTTTCAGTTATGCATATGAATGAATTTCACTAAGGTTTATCAATGTTTTTAGTGTTTGTAAGAGGCTTTTCAAGTTGGCATATGACTGTATTTCACTAAGGTTGATCATGGTGTCACTCGTGTATGTGAAGATGTTTTTTTTCAGTTATGCATATGAATGTATTTCACTAAGGTTGATCAGTGTTTTAACTAGTGTATGTAAGAGGTTTTCAGTAATGCGTATGAATGAATCTCACTATGGTTTATCAATGTTTTTCGTTTCACTAGTGTATGTAAGAGGTATTTCAGTAATGCGTATGAATGAATTTCACTAAGGTTTATCAATGTTTTCACTAGTGTATGTAAGAGGTATTTCAGTAATGCGTATGAATTAATTTTACTAAGGGTTATCAATGTTTTCACTCGTGTATGTAAGAGGTTTTCAGTAATGCATATGAATGAATTTCACTATGGTTTATCAATGTTTTTCGTTTCACTAGTGTATGTAAAAGGTTTTCGATAATTATGGCCTATACGGCCCCTCATAATAATGAGTGGACTTATTGAACCAAGAACTCCCCAGAAGACCCGGCGCACTCAGTGTCTGTTTCATTGCTCATTCAATTTCATATAAAAAAAATAAAAAGAGTTTTGATTTTTTTTGTACAGAAGGTAAAGGACAACAACAAATACGCAAAGCCTATATATAGGCCTATTAGGGCAACAAACAAAAAAAAATACCATGGCAGAAATATCAAGGAATGTCACAATATATTTTACTCAATGATTTACAGTCCTATATGGAAGAAGGGCTTCCATACCTAAAAATTGTATGAAATTAATAAACTCATCAGAGAACCAATAAATGCTTTAAATGTAATTAAATAATATTTGAACAACAGAGGTTTTCACTGTCTTACAATTTCTGACTTTGCAGAAATTTTGTAAAGTGTGAGAGAGGAGCTAAAGTTTCAACATTCTATTTTACTGAAAAGACTTTCATAAAGGTCAACGCTACTGTGCTCTAGGCTATTAAATATGCATTTTGAAGAGGGTCAGTGAGGTGCAGGAATGCTTCAGGATAATGAACAGAGAGATTAACATATTCAGATGTCAACTAACCTGCAGGGAAATGCTTTTCAACAATTCATATTTACTCGAGTGAGTAATTGTAAAAAATCACTTTCGAAAATCGCACTCTTGAAAAACCCTCAGTTTTGAAATGCAATCAAAAAAAAACAATAATAATAATCATTTCAAAACAAAATAAACATCATGATTTTTATAAACACTGGCTTCCTTAAAATTTTTTTTTAAGAGAAATATGTCAATGCGGGAGTCTCTACTTAAAATGTTTATACACTCAAAAATATTTAGGCCTAAATGTAAGGTTTCTATAGCCTATTAGAATTGCATATAAAATTGTCATTTGGTTTTTACATAAACTATGAACATAATGTGATGTATATATTTCCATTAAATGAAACAAGAAATACAACAGATTTCTATAAAATACCAATAAGGGGAATGTGTTTCAAATTTACAATAACCAAGTTTATATAGCCTATTATCATATATAAATCTAATATGTTTTAAATGCATGGATTAAGTAACTGAATATCGCTTGTTTTACAGCTTACCATATTTTAAAGATGTTCATACTTTTTGACTGAATACATTTAATTGTGAACAGATATAATCTGTGAATGCAAATATGCATCACATTATTATTATTATTATTATTATCATCATCATCATCATGATATTTATTTATTTATTTAAAACCGTGAGTCCATGTGAATACACAAGGCAAACATTCATGAATCCATTTCATGTAAAATATAAAGCAATACATCATACATTTAACTCACGTATGCATTCTAGGTTTTAGATATGGTGTTTCACTGTGTTTCGTTGATTTTATTCATTAATCATGATTGTAGACTCATAACCACAGAATTACAGTGCTCATCTTTTCCACAAGGTGGCGCTGTAACTCCATCTGTTATGCAGCGCGTCGCAGAAGGCAGCCATTGACGAGACAAATCTATTTAATTACTTATTTATCTGCTCAACATCTTCAGCAATGGATTATTAAAGCAGCTTTAGGGTCTCTGAGGACTGCATCTCACCAAAGGCAATGCTAATGTTATTTTTACAGCATGTTTTATAATTATAAATAGGCTATGTGTGCCTTTGTTTGCTTTTTTGTGAAATTCAATTTTACAGCAGATTTGATGAAGCTGTGATGCGAAATTCATTAGCTGATGTTTTAACCAACAGACGGCATTCTTTCAGCGAGCATCCACATAATATTACCTGTTTATAGCTACTGAATATATCCTAATGATACTTGATGATACTTCCTACTTGATGAACACACTATGTGTGGAGAGCATTCACTCAGTATTGTTATCTCATTTTTGACCAAGATGGCTTTTAGAGGGTTTTGCATTGAAACTCTACACACACACACACACACACACACACACACACACACACACACACACACACACACACACACACACACACACACGTTTTATGGGGACATTCCATAGGCGTAAAGGTTTTTATACTGTACAAACTGTATGTGCTATTGCCCTACGCCAACTCTACACCTAAACCTACCCCTTACAGGAAATTTTGTGCATTTTTACTTTCTCAAAAAACTCATTCTGTAAGATTTATAAGCTTGTTTCCTCATAGGGACCTCAAAAATGTCCCCACAAGGTCAAAATTTATTAGTATTACTATCCTTGTGGGGACATTTTGGTGACTCCAATAAAAGTGATACATACCAGGGCACCACACACACACACAACACACACACACACACACACACCACCCCTGTACAAACACACACAAAATCAGATCTAATATAGTTTACTAATTACAGCACGACAGCACAGTTTATAATGTATACTGCAGAATATTTTTTCAACAGTATGTGGAACAAAACACATTATGCAGCAAATATTGTTTCAAACAGCAGTATGATCAGTTGCAGTGGGTGTCGCCCAGTTATCATTTTAAAAATAAATTCAGTAATTCTGTATTTTTATTCAAATTTCTGTGTTAAAAAAAACAACTCTTGGAATTCCAATCTAATCAAGACTGAGTGAAGAAAGAGCTGTTAAAAATGATATTACAGCTGATATTTCCTTCACTTCTTATGTGAAACACATTGCATTATGAGAGACAGTATTCATGAAGATGCAGATATAGTCAGAGTAGTCTGGTAGTATGACATGGTTCAGCACAATGATAAACTTACTGTCATGATGAAACAAACATAGAATCTTAATAGACCACTGAAGTTGAACTAAAAGCAACATACAAATAATTGCATTTACACTCCATATATTAAATGGGTAAATAATAAGGTAAATATATAAATGATATGTGACCCTGGACCACAAAACCAGTCTTAAGTTTCTGGGGTATATTTGTAGCAATATCCAAAAATACATTGTATAGGTCAAAATTATAGATTTTTCTTTTATGCCAAAAATCATTAGGATATTAAGTAAAGATCATGTTCCATGAAGATATTTTGTAAATGTCCTACTGTAAATATATCAAAACTTAATCTTTGATCAGTAATATGCATTGCTAAGAACTTCATTTGGACAACTTTAAAGATGATTTTCTCACTATTTAGATTTTTTTGCACCCTCAGATTCCAGATTTTCAAATAGTTGTATCTCGGCCAAATATTGTTCTATCCTAACAAACCATACATCCATGGAAAGCTACTATATTTAGCTTTCAGATGATGTATAAATCTAAATTTTGAAAAAAATTACCCTTATGACTGGTTTTGTGGTCACATATCTAAAAAAAATTCCTCATATGACGGTAGCCAATTTAATGCAAATCAACTGAGACCTAGCCTTGGTTCTGAAGGAAGTTTTTGCAAAATGGTACGGGGACATAAACATTCAATTTGGCCTCAGAGGCGAAGGAAAGAAAAACAAAGGCAGCTGAGAACAGAGAGTGTGCTAGTCCTCTTGATCTTATGGAATTGCCACTGCTTAATGTTTCATGAGCTTAGCTAGACAAATCCTTCAGGAGCGGCCCAATATCTTTACAGCAGCACCGTAACTCCCACATATCAATTCGTCCCTTTGTTTGCGAGAGGCTGATAAGGGAAAGTGGGACTTCAATTTGCCGATCACACTGATTTCTCTCTGCTTTGCCTTGCTCTTTTTCCTGTCAGCTTTT
Organism: Sinocyclocheilus anophthalmus; assembly: GCA_018155175.1. NCBI lineage: Eukaryota > Metazoa > Chordata > Actinopteri > Cypriniformes > Cyprinidae > Sinocyclocheilus > Sinocyclocheilus anophthalmus. Next base: position 581,675 of record JADLZN010001098.1, on the reverse strand, counting down.
CATCATCAAAAACAGCTGGATCGAGCGGGCTTTGACCATTTTTAACCCACAGCTTTTGAAACGTTTTTTTACATGAAACAGATGTGAAATTCAAATACTGGGCTTGGTATTTAAAATATGGGGCAAACGCTCAGACAAGCAGAGGCTGTGCTATGCATACTACTGAATTGTGCCTAAAAACTCTCATCTGACCACAAAACATCCTCCCACATAACTTTGTCATTATTATGCAAACTCTACCCATAGATCGTTTTTGAGAACTGGCTTCTTTTGTGCCGCCCTCCCAAACAGGTCAGTGTTATGCAGAGCTCTTGATATGGTTGACTGGTGCACCTTTAATCCATTCTCTGGAGATCTTTCAGAGTGACCCTTGGCCTCTTAAAAATCTCCTTCTTTCAAAAGCTTTTCAGTTCTTATTTTCACAGCTGTCCTGCAGGTTACAGCCTGTATAATGACCTCCAAACTTTGTTTTATATCATACTGTGTGTGTGTGTGTGTGTGTGTGTGTGTGTGTGTTTTTTTTTAAATAACTCACAAATATAGGTCAAATGAAAGGCGACTGTACCCTCATTAAGGCAATTTTTCATCTGTGCAAAAGCAGTGCTTCTGTAAGATGGGGACAAAATACTTTCACAAACTGTTTGCAGAGGGGTCTAACAATGAAATTCTTGGTGAAACACTATAAATGTTAAATGAACATGCACTATTTTAAGAAATGTAAGTAAATTAGTGATATTGACGTTTTTACCAAAGGTCAGATGTTTTTGGTTCCACTGCAGCAGAAGATGTTTACTGGAACATTCTTAAATCATGCTAAAGAACTTGATTATCAATAGATAATGGGAGAAAAAAGCCCCGAATTAAATTAATTCAGAATAGAAGAATTTTCTGAAGTGGAGTGAAATGGAAAATTATTTTAATGTGACATTGGTTTATGTTTTAACTAAAATGATACAGTGGGGTTCAAACTGTATCATTTGAAGTTAGAGCGTTTTTCTAGCATAAACCAATGTCACATAATTTTCTGTTTCATTAGATAAAAATATTACAAATTAAAAATACATTTTAGTCCAGGATTTGCAATTCAGTAATTGGCTCTGAATACATTAGCAAGTCGCTGTATATAAAATACTCTTTTTATTACTAACAAACTGAAGTTTTAAAGATTCAGTGAAGGGGCTTGATGAGTGCATTTTCTTCCCAGTATTTCCCATTAAAACAGCTCTTGTTAAAAAAGAAGTGGGCCTAATTGTATTGAATGTGATTCAAACCATAAAAGTATCCTTGCAGATAATATAATATTCATTAAATAAAATGCCACGTGTGAGTACTTGAAAAGTATGCATTTTCATAACCATGTGTCTTAACATGCTTAAACACACTTTTAAAAAGTGGTGCACTTTGTAATTGTCAGTTTAAATGTTCAAAATAATGTTATGTTTTAATAATCTTTTGCTACGCTTTTAAGAAGTACACTAATTTTGTATTGTTGACTAACGTACTAAAAGTACTTGATTATAACTTTAACTGTAGTGTGTTATTTAATTTTAGGAATTATTCATTTTCAACAAACGTCGGCAGGGCCGGAGCAATATTTGGGTGAGTCAACAGTCAAATGAAACAAAGGTCAGGTCATCCACAATAACCGATCGTGTTCATACAACAGAGAGACTGGCTATTTTTTTTATTATTATTATGATTAGTAAAACTATCCTGAAAATGCAAAGTTGTTCTTAACACATCGGTGGCAGTTCAGAGGATAACATTATGATCTGACCTGCTGCCAGCCTTTCAGCAGAGAGTCAAGGAAAGATTGGTGCTGCTGCCGGTTTTGGCAGGAGTGAGTTTGCTATAAAGCATACAGAATGTGCACTTGCTTATAAGACTACCTATGTCTAATACAGAGGCAGATGCCTCTATGTAGACAAACACGCTGCATGATACATACACACTATGTGTAGATGCTTGGGAGAGGGAAAGCGTGACCAAGGTCTTGAAGGTGAAGGAAAAAGGACCATTTGTCTTTAGAACAAAGCCAACAAGGTCACAAACCATAACGTCACGCATTAGAGTATTATGAATGAACAAACGGGTGCCACTATTTCACTCTAGAGCTAAAAACTTTTCTTAATTGAGGGAAAAAATTCAAGATTTTTAGGGGGTGATTGAGAACTACAGCCATTTGGTTTAATATTTTATTATCTAATGCACAATGGCTACCTTTTAAGAGCGATCAAATATGTTGAGGCCCCTGTATAAACCACACACACATAATAAGCAGAAAGCAAATCATGATACCAAGTGTCACCTCAGTGGACAGCCCACAACCATATTCATGAGTTCATTGCCTCTATTTATAAGGACAAGACCCACACCTCACTTAATAGCCCAAATAAAAATTACAGAGCTTTGACATTCACCAGAGCTTAATTTGAAGCGTACCAACTCCTTACAGGTGAGATATATTAACTAAAGGATAGGGGCTGTGGTAAACTGCATCAGCCTAATTTTACAAATTGAAGCATGAAAGGTATTTGTTATCCAAATCAGAGGTAGATGCAAAGGTCAATCACATAATTTAGTGGAGATCTTGTTAATGAATCAATCTTCCATTCAAAACCGAAAAGAGGCCTTTGTGGGCTATACAGTGTTGCACAGTAGCATGCAACTGACTGGACCTTAGTGATGATTTGGAAGTTCATACAACTAGCATGCATCCATGTACAGTGAGGTCAAAGTTTACCCCCTTTCAGAGTCTGCCAAAATGTTTAATTAATTACCAACGATAGCGGGATGACAAAAGGCATGTTATTGCTTTCTTAATTAGTTTGATTGAATACGATTCAATCATAAGCAAGGTTACATATAGTCCACAAGAGAAAATAATAGTTGAATTTATAAAAAAACGATGAAAGTTTACATCCCCTTGATCCTTAATACTGTGTTCTTACCGGAATGATCCACAGCTGTGATTTTTGTTTAGTGATAGTTGTTCACGATTCCCTTGTTTGTCGTGAACAGTTAAACTGCCTGCTGTTCGTCAGAAAAATCCTACAGGTCCAACCAAAATTATTTGTTTTCCAGCATTTTTGTGTATTGAACCTTTCCAAAATGACGGTTTGATTTTGAAAGATCCATCTTTTCACACTGAGGATAACTGAGGGACTCATACACAACTATTGCAGAAGTTTCAAACGCTCACTGATGCTCCAGAAGGAAAACCCATGCATTAAGAGCAGAGGGGTGAAAACTTTATGAATTTGAAGATCAGGGTAAATTTAACCTATTTTGTCTTCTGGAAAAGATGTAACTATCTTCTGTAGACTCTGAAGGACAGTACTAAATGAAAAAAAAAGTGATATTTAGATAAAATAAGAAAAATTTACAAATCTCCATTCTGTTCAAAAGTTTCTTAATGCATGGTTTTTCCTTCTGAAGCATCAATGAGCGTTTTAATCTTCTGTAATAGTTGCATATGAGTCCCTCAGTTGTCCTCGGTGTGAAAAGGTAAGGTAAAGAAAAAGTGTGCAGACTGTGCACTTAATGGGTTTGGTAAAGTAAAGAACTACAATCCCATGAAGCATTGTGTCATAATTGGAAAAAAAAGAGGATTATATAAAAATATAAAATTATTTATTTAAATATGTTGAGTGTGTACACAGAAACAATACATTTTACATTTGTATGCACACACCCACACCCATAAATTAACCGTTAGCATTAGTTCTGGCAGGTCACGTTACTCAAGCTCGCATCAGCTGATTGATCAGTGATCACATCTACATATAGTGAATACGACACAATTACGATAGAAAGCCTTATTCAGTATAGCAGCAGCTTTCCTAGGCTGTTCGCGCTGATGGTCCTGCATACCAGCAGAGTCGGGGCGGCGACTAATGTCAGGACAAATTTCCAGGACGCTGCGCTCCTAGTGACTCGTAAGTACAAATCTCAAATAAACTGCCTGATGACTTGTTTCTAACCGCTTAATGATTAGAAGTTATCCATTGTGCTGTCCAATCTAGAAAGACTGTGTGGTCCCCGATAGGCGCAGGCTCAAAAATATAAATTTTAAATGCAGGATCTAGGAAAAACTTGATCGTGCAGTAACCAGAAAACAATTTAAATAAATGACCAAAAACATTTTAAAGTTGGGCGCCTACAACATTAGATCACTCTCCCCAACGCAGTTATTGTACATTAATGATCAAAGATAGGTTTGATGTACTCTGCTTGACTGAAACATTGCTCAAACCAAATGATTATATTGGTCTAAACGAATCTACTCCACCAAGCTACTGTTATAAAAATGAGCCTCATCAGACTGGCCGTGGCGGCGCTGTTGCAACAATATATAGTGATATTCACAATGTCACTCAGAAGACAGGATACAGGTTTAAATCATTTGAAATACTAATGCTTAATGTTACACTGTCAGATATGCAAAAGAACTCTATCGTATCTCTTGCTCTGGCTACAGTGTATAGACCACCAGGGCCGTATACAAATTTCCCTTAAAGAATTTGCAGATTTCCTCTAAGACCTATCGGTTACTGTTGATAAAGCGATAATTGTCAGAGATTTTAACATTCACATTGATAATACAAATAATGCATTAGGACTTGCATTTACTGACATAATAAACTCTTTTGGAGTCAAGCAAAAATGTCACCAGGCCCACTCATCGTTTTAATCATACGCTAGATTTAATTGTATCTTATGGAATTGATCTTACTGATATAGATGTCGTACCTCAAAGTGATGATGTTACTGTCCATTTCCTTGTATCGTGCATGCTGCTTATTACTGATATTAACTATATGGCTCAGCTTTATCGTCCGGGCAGAACTATTGTTCCATCCACCAAAGACAGATTCACAAATAACGTGCCTGATTTATCTCAACTGCTCTGTGTAACAATAAGTACACATGAACTAGACGAAATAACTGGCAACATGGGCACTATCTTCTCTAATAAATTAGAAGCTGTTGCCCCCATCAAATAGAAAAAGGTTAGAGAAAAACGTACTGAGCCATGGTACAACAGTAATACCCATTCTCTCAGAAAAAAACTCGTAGTCTGCGGCTCACTGGAGAAAACTACCTTGGCAGTTTTCGAATTGCGTGGAAAGACAAAACCCAGTATGTCAGTATAGGACAGTTCTCCCAGCTGCCAGGCCGAGCCATAGCCACCAACTCCTAGAAAATAACCAAAACAAATCCCTAGGTTGTATTAGCCAGCTGGCAGATTAACAAATAACAAGCGGCACCAGATTAAATATTCACGCACAGTTTAATCGTAATGGACTTTATGAATTCTTCACTATAAAATGATTTAAATCAGAAATACAATAAACAAATGTAGATTCTACAGCGATAAACTTTAGTTCTTCATCGACAAACGATAACCTGCCGTGCTTTAGTATAGGACAGGAAGATCTAAATAATCTTATCACTGCATCTAAACCAACAACCTGCCTGTTAGATCCTGTACCCACTAAATTACTGAAAGAGTGGTTACCTGTAGCAGAAGAACCGCTTCACAATATTATTAACTCGTCGTTGTCTTAAGGTCACATCCCAAAACCATTCAAGCTGGCGATTATTAAGCCTCTTACTAAGAAACCACAACTAGATCCTAGTGAACTGGCAAATCAACAGACCATTCTAATCCCTTTGATGTCTAGAGTAATTTTAGCGAAAAAGTTGTGTCTGCTCAATTGTGCTCTTTCCTGCAAAAAAAATGATCTCTATGAAGGGGGGGGGGGGAAAAAATGTCATCAGGTTTCAGGCCACCCCCCACCCCATAGACCCGAAACTGCACTGTTTAAAAATTACAAATGACTTTGCTTTTTGGTCAGCCACAGGCTTGTGTTCATTGCTCGTTGACTTGATATTTAGTGCTTGCATCGAACTAGAGATCAGGACATATCATAGATCGATTAAACACGATACAGGTACCAAGGGTCAGGCTGCAGCTGGGTTAGATCTTACCTGTCCGATCGTACCAAGTTCATTTAAAGGGGGAGTCTCTCAATTATCACCAGTAAAATATGTAGTGCCACAAGGATCTGTCCCAGGTCCTCTGTTATTTTCAATATGCATGTTGCCCCTTTGTAATATTATTAGAAAATATAGGATTAGTTTCCACTGTTATGCTGATGCTACTCAACTATATATCTCAACAAGACAAGATGAAACTTCTAAATTATCTAAGCAAACAGAATGTGTTAAAAATGTAAAAGAATGGATGAACAATAATTTTCTCCTATTAAATTCTGATAAGACAGATAAGCAGATATTACTTATTGGACCAAAAGCCAGTACACAGAATCTCGTGGATTACAATCTGCAACTAGACGGATGTAATGTTACTTCATCTACAGTCAACATTGTGTGTTATAATGAGATAGAACTTGTTCTTTTTGTCCTGAAATCATATTCCCATGTTACAAAACACGGCAGTTCCATCTTAGTTAACCATGCCAAGTTACGAAACATGGTACGGTTTCTGATGCAGAACCGCTAGTAATGCATTATGGACCTCAGGATGGATTATGTAATGCATGCTGAGGGGTGGTTCGTCCTGGCATCTTCTTCAATAAACAAGTAAGATAGTCCAAAATGACAGCAGCTTGGTCCTTCCAGGTCAAGAAAATAGATCATATCTTCACCCCATTTGTTAAGTCTCTGCATTTGGTACCTGTGAAGGTGTCCGTATCAAGGTTAAAAATATTATTAAGCTTCGGGTTATAAGGGTCCCTGTGAAATGGGGTTAGCTCCTGCAGTACACTAAATGTTTACACGCTACCAATCATCCCGTCCCTAGGTCGGGCAAGAGCGATTCTGGACTTGGGTATGCGGAATCTCCACTTCCTGATACCGAGAGGTGTAAGCATTGCAAGAAGCGAGGGGTTACAGACAAACTTCTCTGTTTACAATCTAGATTAAAGGACCACATCTTCCTTGTGCAAGCATTCAATCATGCTCTCATAATCTTTTACTTCAGTCCTATCCTTTTACTGCAGTTATATCTGATCAAATGCATGTTATTATTCTTTAGTTTGGGTTAAGCAAATCAATTTTGTTTGGTTGGAATAGCAGCTACGCTAATTTTGTCTCTATTTTTTTCTCTGTTTCTGCCACGGGATTGACCCGTGGTAACTAGGATTTACACAAGCTTCAGTATGGATCCAGAACACCTGAGAAGAAATGCCAACCTCTAAGAGGACCTCAGATGATGCCAACCATAAAACAACATACAGAACTACCAAATCTTGCTATAAGTTTGATTGCATCATATAAAAATTGCTGTTAATATTGTTCATCGTCTGTTTTATTACGTTTTATATTGATTTTTCCGTACTGCTGGTTTTGTCTGGTCAGAGGAGAACTGGCCCCGACTGAGCCTGGTTTCTCCCAAAGTTTCTTCTCCATTCTGTCATAATGGCGTTTTGGTTCCTTGCCACTTGCTCTGGCTTGATTAGTTGGACACTTCATTTTCAGCGGTTAGGTGACATGATGCAAAGATATTAGTAAACTGGCTGGATGTTGACATCAATGATATTCAATGAGAAGGTCTTTAATGGAAACCTGTGTTTATATTGTATTTGCATATTGACATATTTTCCAATTAATGAGTGTTACAGTGCTGTGTTCCACAATATGTATTGTTAAAAGCGCATAACAATAAAGGGGGTGAACTGACGTGATTTTCAGATTCAGCAGCTTTTCAGATTGCTCCGGAGCAAAATTATCCTTCTCCCAAGCTCCTACTTTGCCGAGTCAGGACTTGGCTCTGCTAGTCCTTGCGGGGAGAATAGACCTTTATCTTGAAGAAACAAGTTTGTTAACTGAGACACTATCATTAAGTACATTAATGCTATCCTGCCTTGTTCTGTTATGTTCACCTGGGGGCTGCGTATTATTGCTGATCTCCCTGATCAGTTCATGACAGGCTGCCACTATGGAGGGCCCAGAACAGAACATACGCAAACCAAACTTAGCTAAGTATCTCCATTTTTGCGATCGTGGTCCTGACGAATGTTTTAAGCACAGCATTGGTAGCATCAAGTCTGTGCTGTAAGTCTTGGAGAGTGCCAGCCGGTGGGGCACGGAACGAGGGTTATGGTGCCATTTGCATTTCAGCTCGTGGAGATTCCAGGACGAATCATGGGTAATGTAGTTTTTCTCCAGGATTTCCATTGTTAAACACGTCTTTAACGATATACAAGTTATCAGTAAAAATCAATCCCCATTTAGAGAAAAACAAATGAGCTTTTTATTTCCGGAACTCAATTTGTCACACTCTATTGAGTTTGTGTTAGCATGTTGATAAGTCAACAGCATGTAACTCTAATAAGCATAAAATTAGACAGCAAATATTAAGTGTAGCAGTCCATTTTGTAACTATGTTAAACTGTATTTAGTATAGTTGCTTCGTTCACCATCTTGGATGATTTTTTTTTTTTACACTGAACTTTTCATTCGAGAGCCTTCTCTATAAATCTCTTTTGAACCTTGTGTACCTTTTGGAACACCCATAGCAGTGAGAATGCACGTTACTAAGTAGGCAGTACACCAGGATTTCGAACAAAGCCTGAGGAAATCCCTGAAGGATAATCCTGAAAAAAACATTCTGTGGCTCACTATTGACGTAATAAATGTGCTTAGAGATTTTTTGTAGAAAACTGAGAGCAGAACAACTTCAGAGATGTCTGAGTTTGACTAAGGCTTTGTTCTAAAACCTAGTGAACTAGAGATTTACATTTAAAACATTTTGAGCTTAGCAACATGCTAACCATTTGAGTCTCTTGTGCAGTTCATTTGAAGAGCAGTATTTGTGTGACGAGTGGGCGATGAGAGAGTTGCTCAGTTAGAATGCAGATGCCTGTGTAGGCAGCAGACAGCCGGGCAGCTCACTAGGTTTTGGAACGGAGCCTAAATGTAGTTAAAGTACAGAAGAATTGGGTTTAATACTTGGATGGAACCATTTAAATTACAGAATGTAACTCTAGAGCCTCCCGGGCTTTGTAAGGCGTTATTATTTATTCTTTTGTGTGACCCTGGAGCACAAAACCAGTCTTAAGTCGCTGGGGTATATTTTTAGCAATAGCCAAAAAAACATTGTATGGGTCAAAATTATCGATTTTGTTCTTTTATGCCAAAAATCCTTAGGATATTAAGTAAAGATCATGTTCCTTGAAGATATTTAGTAAATGTCCTACCGTAAATATATCAAAACTTAACTTTTGATCAGTAATATGCATTGCTAAGAACTTTAAAGGGGATTTTCTCAATATTTAGATTTTTTTGCACCCTCAGATTCCAAATAGTTGTATCTCGGCCAAATATTGTCCTATACTAATAAACCATACATCAATGGAAAGCTTTTTTTATTAGCTAGACTATATTATTTTTATTAGAACTGAGGTAATAAAAGCTATGATAAAAAATCTGATCAAATTTCAAGGTCTTTGCGGCAGTTATTCATTTAAATATCCACCATAAAAAAAAAAAAAAGTCTAAATCTTTTTCATGGTTATAGAATAGAGACTGATAGGACCATTTCTGAACTGAATATGAAAATACTGTATTAATAGTATCATATTTTAATCTCATGAATGCACTGAACTTTAGAAATACCAGTTTTTGGGCCCCAGCTCTGCAGTAGCAAGTCTCCTCTTAAATAAAAAAAGGGATATAAAAGTAAAATACAAAAATTTACTGAAAATGTACACACCCTTGTGTCCTTACCATGTTGTCCTCTCACATCAAAATCCACTGATGTATTTGCTTCAACTGTTTTATGTAAAATGTGCTTGATCTATGCATATTTCTCTCCTGATTCAGACGAGGCAACTTTTTCGCTGAATAAAGCAATATGGACGGAGGACTTGTTTATTACAAACACTCAGCTTTTAACTTGTTGAGATGATAATTGGACTGGAGTTGTGTGGATTACTTGTGATTGTTTTTTTATCAACTCTCATTCTGACGGCACCCATTCGCTGTATAGGATCTATTGGTGCTCAAATGGTGTAAATCAAAATTTTTCCAAATCTGATTCGATTAATGAAACAAACTCATCTTAGATGGACGGAGGGTGAGTACATTTTCATTTTTGGGTGAACTATTCCTTTAGAAGGATCTACATGGAAGCAAAGATGCCAATAAAGAATGCTGTTACGCTGTTCAGAAACCTCTGGAAATCATTGCATGTCAAACATAACCAGTGAACATGTCTAACAGAACAAATTCGACCTCTATTGGTTGCACTGGATCCAAGATGAATGGCAAGCTTACACACATCGAAACATGTAATTTTGATAGTCTTACTAGATTCAGAATGATCATTACTGAATGTACAATTCACTTTATGGCCATCATGCTAGTCACAGAAAGCTATTGAAAATAGAAAAGTGTTGCATCAAGAAACCTTTTAAGTCAGTGAAAAGATTGAACTCATTTTCCAGAAGCCATTTGGATGGGGAAGTACAAGAGTGGATTTTGTTTTGTGAAGCACTAAATTACTGGATTGTCATTTTATACAAAAGTTCAGCAAAATAAAATCTTCACATATTTTATATTTTGATTTTAAAAAAAGAAAGAAAATTCATGCCTTGACTGGCACTTGTGTAATGGCCACTCGTACAACAATAGCTACATAAGCAGCTGGGGGGAAAATGAAAATTACAGTCTTTCTTCTGCAGAACACAAAAGAAGAACACAGAAGAAGACAAAATACCCTAGCGTATGCGTAAAAACCTGAAGTATACTTTGGACTTTAGCTGAAATAAAAGACCACACATTTTTAATCTGGAGGTTTGCAGCGTTGCAGGAAAGTGGAGTAGACTCTATAATCTTAAATTTTGGATTTATTATAATTTCTTATGATTCCCTTCCCTTGCTTATATCCTTCTATCTCACTGACACAGATGTATATCACTGCTTACGTTGCCTAAGTGCCCACTACTGGCAAAACCTTTTGCAGTGGGTTGAATTGGAATGTCTTAAAGGGACAGTTCACCCAAAAATGTAAATTCTGTTATCATTGATTTACTCTCAAGCTGTTCTAAACCTGTATGCGTTTATTTCTTCTTGGTTTCTTCAAGATATTCTGAAGAATTTGGAAGGAAACCAGAAACTGTTTGGTTACCAACATTTTTCAAAATATCTTCTTTTGTTTTCAGCAGAAGAGGAGAATTAATACAGGTTTAGAACAAATTGAGGGTGAGTAAATTATTGATTTTTTTGGGTGAACTGTCCCTTTAAGTCCTTGATTACTTCTGATATTGAGCTTATTTATTATTCCTTATAGATTCTCCATTCTATATGCCTATAGGTGCTTGGGCTGTTGGAGACAATATTTAAAATTACACAAACAAATAAAACATCAATACAGTAAGCTATGTAACAGACTGTGAAACAGACAATCAGCTTGAGGCAGCAACAAGTATTATGCAGTTAAATCTTAGGACACAATTGCAACATTATATGAGATCGTCTACTACTTTTAGTGATATTTATTGCATAAACGGTCCAAAATCCCCAAAATTAAATTTCTTTAAAGCACAGGTTCTAAACCTTTGCTAATGCGCTCTCTCATATTAAACTACTTTTCTATTTTCCTAGAGTCTAGCCTTGGTGCCAAAAACAGAAATGACCTTAAGGGTAATTAGCTTAATAAAAAGCATTAGCTATGCTGTCAATATGATTTGCATAATGTGTGAAGTCAGTCTTACTGGCGAACACACACGGCGTCAGCCGGGTTTACAGACTGGTGCAGAGATATTTCTCGGGGCCCTGGCGTTGTTCGCACCTGTCGTGAGGAATGTGGGGGGACGGGGACAACAAAACACAGCTGAGGCCCCTTCACTGTCCGTCTGTCTAGATGTCCATCAACTTCAACAACCGTTTTAGCATTATTTGTTCCTTCTTCATCAACATTCTGCTGAACTACTTCTCTTGTGTTCCACAGGAGAAAGTCAAAAGGGGTTTGGAATGACATGAGGAGCAGAATTATCAGTGAACTATCGCTTTAAGACTGAATTAACTGATACAAGATGAATAGGCAACTAATTAGTGTCCTGGAGTGCTCATAGTTTGACATTCATGCAGACAATCCTGAGGCAACATCTTCGTCAGGAAAAACATGTTCTTTCTTGCAGGAACATCATGCGACCTCATGCTGACCTGTGAAAATAGACAGCAGGAACAAGAGAAATAAAGAGATGAGAGAAAACGAGTGTTGACATCTCCCTCCCACCTCCTATTTCCTAACACTCGTCTGGACACAAAGCAAACACCAAAGTTCTCTTTTTTTCTTCATCGGCTTTGTGTTTTTCAGTGACAGATGGCTGATTGGCTCTTTCAGAGATCTCAGGTTGCATTTTGTCTTTAAACCAACATGTGTCTGCTTAGGTTTCATTACATTTCTGCTTACATTTCATCAAGTGCATTGTGGGAAGCAGTGATTGGGAAACATCAAACGCAATAAAACAATGAATACCAGCAAATGCGCTCAAAGTAGTTTACCTTTGGAAAACATTTTGAAAAGTTGTAATAATAGGTCAATGACATGACGTTTACCTATGAAATCATTAAAAATACATTGATCAATAAGTCTCATAAAATCATCAGACAATTTGACCTTTTTATGACAAGGCAAAGTTAGCTTCGATTGCAAAATGTACACTCTAAAAAATGCTGGGTTAAATACAACCCAGTGCTGGGTAAAATAGGGACAAACCCAGCAATTGGGTTGTTTTGACCCAGCAGTTGGGTTACTACCCAGAAGGTTGGGTTAAACATTTAACCCAACCGCTGGGTCAAAACAGCCCAGTTGCTGGGTTTGTCCTATTTTACCCAGCACTGGGTTGTATTTAACCCAGCATTTTTTAGAGTGTAGTGGTGTGATTCCCCCCAAAATTGTATGAACAAATAAATTATGAAATACATATAAACATTTTGATTGAAATACGAGTTTTCTTGAAATATGCATTTAAAAACTTGAAAATAATGATTAAAATGTGTATACTTGCACTTTTGTTTTGAAATAGTAAAAAAAGAAAACCAACAGGAATATACACTCTAAAAAATGCTGGGTTAAAAAGGGACAAATCCAGCTATTGGGTTGTTTTGAACCCAACCGCTGGGTTTGTCCCTTTTTAATATTTTTTTATATTTAACCCAGCATTTTTTAGAGTGTAACGTACATTTCTGAGAACTTGGCAAGTGTTGTAAACTATTTATTTTTTAATAGTTACTTTATTGTGGATACTTTGTCATTAACTTTTATACAGAAAATATTGCATTATTTTTTTAAACATATTTTATGCACACAGAGATTAAATAAATCAGAACAGACTCCGTTTAGTTTTTTAATATCTATATGGAGCTATATTATGGATTATGGAAAAAATTTGTTTTTGTAATCATGATAAATCTAAATAACTTCCTTGAAACAACCCTTCCCCCAATTCTTCAACTGTTAAGAATCCCTAAACTTCTTCAACAATTCAATCAGTTCTTTATGGATAAAATCAAGTTACACAACTTTTTTTTTTCTTGCTGAATATTTCATTACACTCAAAATTAAATTACAGCACTAACATGGTTAGTGAACATTGTTTCATAATGACTTCAAATAAATTCCAGAACTTTCTTTTGAAAGTGAACAAATCAGGTTGCCCAGTTTTCATTTCTATAATTTCTGTATTTATGTAGCATAAATAAATTAATAAAACCAACTGCCTCTCAAAGCATGAATATGGAATCAGTTGCTCACTGATTTTAATAGTACCCACTTGTCTAATGTTTTCTCAACACTCTCTCAAGGTTCATTTTACAGTCAAGTAGGAACAGATGGAGAGCAAGAGGAAGTCCTGCAGGAGTGTACTGTATTTCAGCCCCGAGCTCCAACTTCAAAAGCATTTCATTTGAGAACAGGCTCCTGAATAAAAGCTTCAGAAATAATAGTCAATCACTTGAATACGGCACTTATCTGTTTACACACTCACACGGCAATATGCATTATAAATATGCAAAGTCATACATTATCCATTCTTAAGGCAACCTTACATTTCATTGTTTTTTGTGTATATATGGCTAAAATAATTTGCTTATTTTACAATATATCTGTATTAACAGTTTTGAATATTTTTACTTTTCCATTTTTCAGATTTTAATTTAATCCCAAAGCTGGAAAGTTTACTTAAAAAAAAAAAAAAAAAAAAAAAAAAAAATCATGGAACAAATGAGACAACGTATACAGCTGGACATGTTTGAAGATATGAATCTATTATTTACTATTCTCACCACTGTCGAGTGTAATGCTCTTTCATGCACTGGTTTATTTATCGACATGTCTAAAAGACTCTCCTCTCTCCAGGACTGATGCTCGCACACAGAGATATAGATTTTAAGGGTCTCTGTCAAGTATCAAGACATATTAATCCAGACTTTCTGAAGTATACTTATAGTAATCAAAATGCATCTGTTGCAGTGCAAAAACAAACGTTGCTAAAATACTGTACATATATTGCTTCATGTTATGGTCCATAAATTTGTTAATAAAAATGACAAATATTTTGTGGAGCTCTATTTTGTTTTGTGAGACTCTACCCTCCTCTAGAACCTAATTTCTGTGTACGAATATTTCAATCACTTGTGCAAAACGTCTGAAAATTGTAAACACCTCATTACACAATGTACAATTAGATGCCAGAACCACTTAACGTCAAACTCCACATTAAAGGCATTCATTTGCAGTTCCACTTTAGAAGCAAATTGACATGAAATAGAGTAAGACAGTGTACTTTTTTTTTCTGTGCGCCACGTTTTTTGGAGATATTTGGATTTATAATGTTTGCATGCATCTAAATTCCTTCAACCTGGGGCTCTGGGGTAATATAGCTAACTAATCCAGGAGTATTACTATGAATGTACCATACAGAAGCATATAGTATGTAAATGTACAATATTCAAATGTGTGCAATTATGGAATATTTGGATGACCTACTGAATTTGCCAAAATGTCCAGTGTACATTTTGTGCAGCATGGAACACTGAACCATTATATAAAGTCATAACATTCTAGTGTGACTAATAACCCATACACAGCTGTGATGATATTAGCTCATCTTTCTCTTGACTCACTATTTGATTGAACTGCAAAGAGGACAAATAAAACGGTAATCGTGAGATAAAGGTTAATGTAAGAAATAAAGTCCCAAATGTTACAAATAAAGTCACAGTTACAAGAAATATAGTTGCAGTTGTGATATACAGATCTAAAGTAAAAATGAAATTAGGATTTTTTTTTGTTACTCCAAAATGGGCTTCCAGAGAGTTGTTTTCACATAAAATAAATTAAACCAGTGGTCAACGGTAGGGTTCTGGAAACCTGTTTGAAAACAGTTATTTTTTAAAAATGAAATCTGATGCAAATCACAATGACGTGAAATAAATGTAAACACAAAATATTCTTTATTTTTCGTCTTTAACTAAAGACTAGACAGATTCACTGCTGTAGCTCTAAAAGGTATCTACATTTGCATTTTATTTACAGCCCATTTCTTGTCATCTTATTTACATTTTCAAACAGAAGCATTTAGAAACACAGTGTTGAGAACAAACGAAAAGTCCAAATGAGTCCAAAAGTTTAGAAAAAAATAAAAGCCTGTCAGTGCAATTAAACACATTGCATGTTTTCCTTCATTCATCATTGTTCTTTTTAAATACAGCGATATTGTCAGACTCATGATGTCACTGCATTCAATGACAGTAAAATAAACCAAAATATGCTCGACAATATTATACAGCTTAAAACACTTGATCTATTCATCTTGGTGACCATTCCCAAGTGATTTCCCCAAGAGTGACAGCAGGGACAGATTCATAAACCGAACGCTAACGTGAAGCGCCAATGCACCATCATGTCCGACATATTAACACCATCCAACCAGAAATAGACGCTCTTTGAAGTTCACGTATCCAGATGATGGGTTGACGTGCATTTCAACCTCTAAACGACGCACCTTCAGGCTTTAATGCATTTCAGGCAGCTTGCAGACTTTCACATTCAGAGCACTTACGACGTTGCCCCATGCTTAGGAGACCCTCGGGGCAAAGGCTGTTCACAGGGGTTGTCACCTTTCCTTACCACAATGTGTAGTGCTTGCAGCACTCAGTACATTTCTTTTTTAAAAAAAGGAGTCTGAGTGCACGTTTAAGTAATGTGCTTCTTTTTTTTAAGCATTCATGCCGCTTTATGCTTGAAGCTTTTATTTCACTGACAAACGTGAGGATGTATACTCCTCTAAAAACACAGCACTAAAATAAATACTGTCATTCTTAGGAATGGTCCATACGCAACTCTTTGTTTTAACCATGAAAACAAATTAATTGAATCGAACGATTTTCTGGACTTTATTCCATGTGTTGAAACACTAGGCATTGTTCAAGTACAACAATTAGCAATAAAAAGGGACAAGTGTTCACATTTCTGTATGCTTTCACAATTTTTTATACTCTTTTGTGAATGTTACCATGAAATAACGTGTTGCTTTCAAACTATTATATTAAAAAAAACAAAAAACAACCTTCGTCATAGTCTCAGTAGCTCCATTCCAAAACCTAGCGAGCTGCCTTGCTAGGCAGCACCCTAACAAGAATGAACCATCATAAGTGATTAATCTGGATCTCTGCACGGCACCCTTGTAACAGATTTAGATGTTAGCATGTTGCTATGCTAAATGCATGATACTCTAATATGCATAATAATACATAGCACAGAAATGTCAGATAAGAGTCCATATAATAGTAGTTCAGATAACTACTTTTGATACTTTAAAGTAGTGAATTATATTTATAATCAAAATCTCTCAAATTGTTGGCCATCTTGATTTTTTTTATATTTTTTTTACTTGCCTTCAAAACAAAGGACACATGCAACGCTGCCTTGAGACTAAATCTAACTGCCTATTGGGACAGCTGTCAAGTCAGAACAACTCTTGAAATGCTGTCTAGGTAGTCAGCTCACTAGGTTCTGGAGCTAATTTCTTTTAAACAGTGTCTTTCATTTTCAAAAGTACCTTTAAATACCATGGGGTTACCTATTTCCTATTTGTTTCCTAAATGTCTGTAAAATAATTCCAGATTTTCCAGAAGTGTGCATACTTTATTCTTCTTTTCCCTTTCTATTTATGTTTTAAGCCATTTGGTCAAAATTAGAAATACAAAATAATAATAAAAAAATGAATGTTACCAGCAAGCCACCCAGTCCCAAAATATTACAAGACACCACGACAAGTTTTGAACATGAGATGGGTTCACCTAGGAATCTGAACTGGTAGCGATGCACTGCAAACACCAATGTCCTTGTTTAAGTATGATACAGCCGGTGGGCTTTCAAGTATAAAAAGAAGCGATTAAAAGAGGTCTCTCCTTGGCTGAGGCGCAGGAAAAGGCTCGAGTGAAGCTCGTGAATAACAATCTGCTCGTCTGGCAGCAGGCTGAGCCAGTGAGCATAATGCATTACCAGCCTTCTTCCTATATTCCTTTGAGCAAACCCACAAACTCGAAGGCAGAACCGAATAAACCGCCATATGCTGTCTTCTAGCAGCCACACTTAATGGGCAAAGGAGGTTTAAGAATTACCAAAAGAGAGAAGGGCACTCTGCTGTTGTCGAAACAGTGCAACTGTTTTCAACCATGTACATCATGTATTAAAAAAATAAGTCTGGCACAGTCAACATAAAAATAAAGTAACATAATATGGTCACAAACGCAACTTGTCTTTGGCAAGAAGTCCTGGACGCTGAGTCCGAGCATGGGTTTCCCTTGCGTTCATGTCACCTGCGACCCATCTCAGTCTGTCGCAAGAAGTGGATGTTATTTACGTTGTCGGCTAACTCGGGGAACTGGTCGACCGATACTATGTAGAAGCCCTCGTAGCCCTGCACGCGTCCGGCACTCAGGAGCTGCTGCCTCTCCCCGTCCGTCCAAGCTCGAGAACCCTCTTCTCCTTGCCGCAGTCTGTGACGTTCACGAGCCCAGGTGGCCATGACGACCCTCTGATGCGCGAGCTCCAGCACACGGACTTTCTCTTCGTCGTGGCTGCTGCCGTAGCGGACGTTGAGACACAGCGTATCGTACTGTAGCTGGATGTCGGTTATGCGGCGCGAACGGCCGCCAAAGACTGTGTTGACCTGCGAGACTGTTACGTTTACACCCGTCTCCAGTGTGCGCTGGCCCACCGTCATGCCCAGCAGAGACAGATCGCCCTCTACTGGTCCCGATTTGACAAAGTAGTGAGTGTCCAAACCTGCGATGGTGAAGTGTAAATCCTGTAGGTAGGTGGCCTTGTCTAGGACCGCCGCGATCCGCCGCCCATCCTCATTGGCCAGGCTGACGATGTCAGCAGCAACACGGCCCTCCCGGATGGCTACTTTCACACCTTTTCCGAAGAGTGAGGCCCCTGTGGCGAAGAGTGTGCGAAGAGGGGTTTGAGGGCAACCGGAATTACTCGACCCGTAGATCTGGTCAAACCGCTCCAACCGGACGAAAGACTTCAGCTGCCTCTGGACTTCACATTGTACCCCCAGAACGGACTGCAAGAAGACAAACAAAACCCCGTGAGTGTCCTGGCATCAGTTTAACATTGATCATAGGTGACTACTTTGAGTGAATAAATTAAACGTATGATATTGCATCTCCAAAACAACATTCACAATAACCGCTGGCCACAGTGAGGTCTGTGGCAGTATTGATTGAATGTGACATATTATGACACGTTGCATCTCAGCAAAACACTGTACATTGTAAATCCTTGCATTTGATTTTCGCATTCATTATGTTATCTCCTTCAGTGGCAGGCTTCATTGCACACACCACCTTCGCTGCTGCTATTTCCTGGGAGTAAGTAACATTTCCTGATGGTTTGTGCAGGATGGGTGATCTCAGCGGGAAACTCATCCTACCCCCGCGTTCAGCTGCTCAACTTTCCCCTCAACCAAGAATCGTGCTGCTTCATTAACACTTCAAACATTTCACATTTCCTGATATAACTACGTAGCATAACTCATTCTATTTTATGTTCAGGTGTGAAGAAGTGTGGATCAGGTGATTTTTTTTTCTTCCAAATGTGCTGATCTGACTCTTCAACTCTGGAATAACTTTTGTTTGTACAGAGTAAACAGACTTTCTCTTTAGGCCAACAATAATGTAGTGATAATCTAATGTGACTTGACGGGAAACCCTTGCCTCAAGAGAAGATTTAGATAACCATGAGGGACCTAAGCGTGCAGATGGATTGTACTAGTCCTAGAAATACTGTGTTCTGGGTGTCAGACTCCAGGGCTCCTGTCCCAAGGGGGAAACAGACTCCAGCAGAAGCCCTGGCACTGGCACAAAGTTCTTGTGTTATCTGATATGATTCCCTCAGAGTATATGTCCCCATTTTTCCCTTTGCCTCCTTTTTGCTCTCTGAGTGTCGCCCTTCACTATGGATTAAGTTACTGAATTTGGAAAGAAACAAAAGGACTCTTTAATGACTCAGTTGTTTTTCCTAGACAGTGATGAGATTAAATGGACAGCAAATTAAGTCTCCTGTACCTCACATGTTTCTCCTGATTAAAATACCCTGGTAATCTCATATGTACCTTCTCTAGGATTCCAGAAGAGATCTCTCAGTCTCAAACTGTTGAAATCTTCAAGATAAAATTACTAGAGCTGCTATTCACATTAAATTTATAGTACTTAAAGCAAATATTTTAAGCATTTAAGGGAATGCCTTGCCTTAGAGGTATACTTCACACCGCATCACAATATGTTTGTTTACTCCACCAGCCTTTTCATTCTGGTCACAGTTCAGAGGGCACAGAGAGATAAATGGATGGTGGGGGTTGTCTATGCTGCAACCTACCTATTTGACTTTTCTCTGACCAAAAAAAGGAAAAGAAATACATCATTCAAATAGCACTGGGTGGTCAGACAGCATGGAGGCCTATCAGCGCAGGGCTCTGATCAAAGTCAAAATCAATCTGCGGACATCCAGTGGATTTCAGCCAGCACATTTACATCATTTCTCATCCACATAGGTCTTTAAGACCCTGGGAGTCTAAACAGCAAGGAGAAAGAGAGTGATAAAAATTCAGCGCTCACTATCCAGCTGTTGCTGGACATTTTCAGAGCACTAAATCCATCACGCTCAGTGTTAGAATCAGCAGAACTCCTATACAATAAAAACAATTGAATTAGAAAGTGATGGCTGAGAGTAAGAACACAGGACTGAGCAGGTGAATCTCAAAGTCAAAGTCAACATTACACACCAAAATTCAAAATCTACATTCAATTATATTTTGTAAAAATGACAACAAAGTATTTTATAAAATTACAACAAAGCCTAACTTTGTCACCATTAATTCCATTGGGACAGTTTTTGTCTATGACAATTAAGCACTTTTTTTTTAAAGGATTAGTTCATAAAAATAAACAAATGTAAAATTACATTATGCATTTTTTTGTTATATTAGCCCTTTAATAATGTAAATAGTAATGAATACACCGTGGTTGTAATGTTTATATTTTATCAGAATGTTGTTTTGGTAATGACATACTGTTAATAAGATCTTGGAGATAATTAATTGTCATGAAAATAATGTCACACTAATTTTAATATAACCCATGTTCTTTGTAAGACTCATTCAGATGTTCTTGTGTGGGTACATGGTAGTAGGTTTGTTAATAGTTGCAAAATATGAAATTTCAGCTAGAAAGAAATTGGAGCAAAAATAGCTAGTAATGAAGGGTCATTTCCTCTATGCCTTCAGATACTCTGCACTGCAGGTCTTGTAAATGTAACATGGGCATTATGGAATAAACAAGCCACTTTAGACTCTCAAAAGAGCAGCAGAACAGCTGCAAGGCCATTAGATTTTTTTTAATGTAGCTGCTTTAAAAGCCCATAAATGACCCCACAATTACATTGCCAAAAAGCAAATTGGTTGGCAATTAGAATTGTTTACTGCCCCCTAATAAAAGGGAAATATCTGCGTGTGGGGTTGAGCTAGAGAGAGCTGATTTATGGGTAACTCAGTAGACTTGACTATGCAAAGGGCTGCGGGACACAGATTGTTCCTTTTCGGTCTCACTTCGACAGTAAAATTTCAGTCTCAGAGTAAACATTCAAAAGTTTTATGGTCTCGTAAAGAATATAAAAAATCATTTGAAATGGAAAATTCAAGCTAGGGTTTGGAATTGAATTAGGCTCTTTTGAGAGAAGCCTTGCAAGAGGTATTGGATGCACTTCTGAGGTTCCCATAGGAGAGGAACCCTACGAGCTACATGATAGAGTGGGAGTCTCCCTTGAGGGTTGAGATTGCTGCCCAACAGAGTCCATCATTACATCGTTGCATTGTGTCCAAGTTGATTTGAAGTCAGCTCACACCACTCCCAAAGAAACAAACCTTCGAGTGCAATTCTTTTAACTTTTCACTTCTAGAAAAGTTTATTTCCCACTCTGTTGATGGTTGGATCCAGTGGCCACAAGTAACTGTTTTTATGCTTTGCAACGGTGAAGACTTTAAAAATACATGCTCTGAATTTAAACAGCTTTGTATGCAAGAGCACGCTACGAGAGGAGACTGTGTGCTCTTGATTAAATTATAATGACTGGTTCCCAAAAGAAAATTCATTAGGACAAGTCTGGTTTAATACCTTCTACAACAGAGATACTCTGTTGGGAGATGAGCCTGTATGGCCATCAAAACCAAACAGAACTCTCTGAAAGAGACTGTTTTCCCTCACAACTCAACTAAATAAAAACAAAAACATTTTTTGGATACTTCAGTTCTCCTTGAATGTGTGAAAGCCATATGAAACCTGCCAGGCTGACGGCTTCAAATAGTTCCATCACATTAGATTTAAAATCTCATATCTCAGCTGTCTGAGGCTCACCCATGTCGCTCAGCCTCAAATGCTTGCTTATTATAGAGCCTGATAGTTTGAGGTTGTGCTGCTTATACTGTTTGACGCGTGGAATGGAAGTTCTTACCTTCTGGACTGGGACTGGACTTACCATACAAGCCTATTCGTTTTAAAATTAAATTAGTTTAAGTTGCTTTTATACATCTATATAGGCCCTAGGGGTGGGCAGTACAACAAAAAATTTACATCATGGCACGAGTGATTTTATAAAACGCTATCAACACAATATATATTTTCATTAGATATTCAAAAAAACGGGTAATGCATTAAATGGCTGTTCTAATGACTTGATAAAAAATACAGTAAAATAATGCTACAATTTAAAATAACTGTTCTATTTTAATATATTTTATAATGTAATTTTATTCCTGTGATTTCAAAGTTAAACTATTATCAATACTGTGATATTATTGCAAAAAAAACGATTTAAAATAATTTTAGATGGAGTACAGCATTTCACACGGAAGGATATGCCAACTTCCCAAAAGTATTTGACATGTCAGCTACCAATAATACTGTGAAGCCCTATATACCCTTTATCTTCTTGAAAGAACCATTAGTTTGAGCCAGGACAGCTTAAGAGGTAAGGTGTCCTTAACAACAGCCAAAAGAGCTGCCACCATGTCCAACTGGCTTCTCAATTATTCAGATGGATTAAAGGAGGCTCGATAATCAGTGCATGTCTGAGGCTGAGAAAAAAGGGAGCATTGAGACAAAGAAGCATAAAGATAGCGAAATAGAGGGAGACAACATCTTTTAGAGAGCTAAAGAGTGTGAAAGACTGAGCTGAAATCAATGGCTGCTGCTGGAGGAAATCTGGAGTGAATTTCCCTAATGGCAGTCCTATTACAAGGGCTCTTTAGCTTGACCCCTTTCCCTTGGCTTGAGGAGCCAGAGCAGAGGCCACGCTTATTCGCACGAGCATCTGTGTTGATTGCAGTGAACTCCTTTGGGAGATGGCAAACTAAAAGGTCAAGGTACTGCAAATAACGTCTGAAGATGGAGTCAAAGGCCAGGTGTGTTTTTAAAGTGGTGGGCAAACAAAAAGACAAATTTGTTGGATGAATTACCTTGGTGCTATCCCACTCCTGAGTCTTCATCTGAGTGTGAATGAGCTCGTAAGAAGGCTCCATGGTGTCCATGGCAGGTTTGTGGTAGCCAGGGATGACATTGTATAGCTGGAAACCAAATGTCACTAGCCAGCTGTTAACATCTGTTGAAAGAGAAATGCTGCGATGAAATACACTTTCAGCAGAGCAAAAGGTAACTGCAGCACTCAGTGATAATGCCTGTATAATAATTTACTCTATTTGGGGTGAACTACACCACAGAAGCGTGATTCACTGCGAATCAGGACACATGCCAAGTGAGCTTCTTCTTGAAATAAGCTCCCGCAGTCATTACAGGCAACACTAGTTTCAGAGACTGGACTAAATATGATTAATTCTCCACAGGAAGTGGCAAATCTCCAAAAAAAGATGATAATTTGTAGCATTTTGTCCACACATAAAAAAAACTATAAAACTTTAAAATTACATTCGGCATGTGAGAAACTTGATGTTTGAGATCTGCTGGAGTGCTTGATAATCATACGTTTCATGCTGTGACCATATGTGTCACCCTTTCTATAATCAGAACATTTATTTTTGTTTTTGTGCATATTCATAGGCATTAGCATGAATAGCGATTCATATTATAATATACAGAGAGTATGAACCTTACCAAAATCAAATGGCCTTTTGATTTTTCCCTGCTGCATCAAACACATTAGTCATAGTTCGAAGAGACATTGCTATAACAATGAAGTGCACACTGACGACTGCTCCTTTATTTAAGGCTGTGTCACTTGACAGAGTTGTTTTAAATATGAATTTGATTAAGGACAATGAAAGGACCCTTATGTATTTCAGAGAAATGAAAATGTCAATGCCATCATTCATAAAAGGCTGACAGCCCACTCAAGTACATCTAATATTCAACAGAATTTTTAGATTTCCTTCTTCAAAGCTAACTTTAATGATGTAGGCTACAGCCTAGCGGCTAGGTGTTTAGCTGAGCTTAAAATATGGCTAGTCTGCAGTAATATTAGCATGCATATGCTATATTCTTCTGAAAAGCCAGAAAAACTACAGCAGCACATGCTAGTTTAGAAAATGCTGGTTAGTTCTGGTATAGTTGGTGCACCAGTGTGTGCTTATTTGCTGGTGAGCATAATTAACCAGATTTTCACAAGAAAAATCATAAGAAACACAACACCATTGCATTTTGGAGCATGGCATACAATGCACAACATAAGCAAGTAACCAGGTATAGTATTTTGTAGTGGTGCTACATGAAAGGTAAAAATTGTTCTGGAAAACTCTCATGAGGTTCACTTTTGCTGCATCCAAGGTAAGGGTTAGGGGCAGGGTTGCTACAGCACTCCAAATAAGCTCAGTGTATGAATATTGCATATGAATTTAAGGGCTCATCTCACCACAAATCTTTTCGACAGGATACTCAAAGGAAATACACAAAGGAACACACTAGAACAAGGCTGCTCTAACAAACAACTGATATTGTGATTCTATAGCGTTCATTTCCTTTGATAGCAAGGGCACGAACCAAGGCTTTGATTTCAGTCAAAAACCAGCAAGTATTCACTGTTATAGACTACAAATGTGACTATAATATTTTGTTTTCTTTGAGTAAGTGGAGAGAAAAAGTGAATCAGCCCCTAGCTTCTAGTTCCATGGACTCCTTTGTATTATTTGTATAACACTGGGGAGCATTCACTACTATTTACCTCCTGCACAGGCTGGGGAAGCAAAGACTGATGGGATATTTCAGAGGAACAACCTGAATGAAGAACAAAAGGGACTTTGTTGTGCTGTCATTGCTCACAAGCAGTGTATGTGGAGGCAAGATCACCCCAAGTTGGGGCTGGGGCTGGGACGAGAGCCTGAAAAATAATCACTCTAGTGCAAAGATTCTTGGCACCAGGTGCTCGTGGTGTTTTAGATTTCTGAAGGTAAAATGTAACAGTTAAGTTATTTACAGGCTATTTAATAGCCCTCCCAGCCTTTGGCCCGACGCGCTGGGATAGGCTTCCTCAGCCCTATGACCCTACACAGGACAAGCAATTTGGATAATAGATGGATGGAATGATGTATTAAATAATGTTAACCTCAGCGTGTTCCAACACAAGATTTATTAGAAATTATGTGTTTACCTGTCATGTAGCACTTGGTTTCTTGGTTGTTGCTCAGTGGGTTGTTGTTCTTAAACATGTAGAGGTTGAAGGGCACAATGTTGTTGCTGTTGAGTCGCTTCCAAACATCATGATCAGGAGTGGTCCATCGGCCTGCAAGAACATCGTAATCTCTGCGTCCCATGTGGACAAGCTTTGTAAGGGGCTCATAAAGGCCACCCTGGTAGCCTATAACTAGCTGGAAACTTGGGTTGGAGTCCAAATACACTTCCCCAAAAGCTGTGTGCAGGATCTGTTTGATCATGAGACCGGCACCACTAAATACAGCCAACGGTGTACCGATGTTATCGCAGGCCACGTAGAACTCATCTCCACTGCTCAATTCCATAGCAAAGAGGTGGCCCTGAAGGTCATAGTAGAGTGAGGTGATCTCTGAGCTTGAGTGATTGTACATGTGCGTGACTCTGGTGGGACTGGACAAGTCTGCGTAGAAGAATTGCAGATGGTGGCCTTGGCTGCTTCGACTGGACACTCTCCTGCCCAAGCCATCATAGCGGTACTTGATGGTCCATCCGTTAACTTTGTTGTAGGCTTTAACAAGCAATCCAGCAGAGTTATACTCAAAGAAGTCATTGCCTCTCTGCCTGAGGAATCCATCCTCGTCCAACCGGTACTGCACGTCACCTAATCGAGTAATGTGGTCCCGAATGTCATAGCGTAGCGGTGTAAGTCTGGCACTATTACCAGGACTAAGGAGGTGCAAATTTCCATTCAGATCATAGCTGTAGCGCCAAAGAGGCTTGTCGTTGATGGACACCACCTGGAGTTGGCCATCAGCATCATACTCGTAGGTGTAACGGGTGGTATTTGCATAGGGCCCCACTTTAAGCTCCTTGGCCACCACTCTCCCCATGTTGTCGTACTGTACCATCATCCAGAACATCAGCGAACGGAAAATCTCATACTGCACCTCTTTAACTCGTCCATAGGCATCAAAGTGTTTGGTGTGAGTCATGACAGCTGTGGTAATGATCTGGTTAATGTCATAGTAGATGACTCCAAACTTGCCAAACTGCTCAGTTTTGCCTGACACGTCATCGTAGCGATAGAGGTCAATAGGCAAGGGGGTTTCATTGATGACGGCTTGCATGCTGGTGACTCGGAAGCTGTTGTCATAGTTGTAGTCAAACCGAGCGTTCACCATGCCCTCCTCACTGAAACGAAAGATCTGTCTGTCGATGAGTGGTCCGATCTGCCTGTAGCGTATGGTACATGCAAAGCCTTCACTTTGAAGCCCCACCGTTTTCAGCATGCCTGCAGATTCATCGTAAGAAAAGGAAATCCGTGTTGT
This sequence comes from Sinocyclocheilus anophthalmus, assembly GCA_018155175.1. Taxonomy (NCBI): domain Eukaryota; kingdom Metazoa; phylum Chordata; class Actinopteri; order Cypriniformes; family Cyprinidae; genus Sinocyclocheilus; species Sinocyclocheilus anophthalmus. The sequence continues at coordinate 555,144 of JADLZN010001098.1, read as the reverse complement.
ATCATAAAGGATTTCTAGCAGACGGGAGAGTTTCCCATACTTGTAAATGACTCTACGCCCCGTTCCTTGGTGGATGGTTTGCAGGAGCAGTCCATCTTCGCTGTAATCTTGCAAAACTGTGGCGTTGCCCTCAGGTGGCTTGTATGCGTTTCTGTAATAGCCGATGGAACGGGTGGTCTCCAAGGTCTGCCTGGCCACATTGGGCATTGTTACTGAAGAGAGGCGATCGTTCTTGTCAAACTCGAAGATGTATTGTCGCTGGCTGTATAGCAGCAGCACCATGGACTGCCAAAGGAAAATGACAAAATGATGCTCAGTAAGCTGATTTAATGAAGCATAGTAATTCCCAACACATTCTGAGAGCACTTCAAACAGTTAAATGTGAAATTCTCCACCCAGTGAAAGTGAAGGTCACTAAGTACCCAGTAGTCACATTGCACCACATGACTAACTGCACAACAAACTGTAGGGTGTCACAGAATAACTTCAGGGTGCATACAAATTACAAATATGCTGCTCTACAACACTGACTGAAAAATGAAGGGCAAAATCTCATTTAATGAGGATTAAGTCATCATACCCCCCCTCCCCTGATACCATTTTTAATAATGTCACCTTATATGGAGGTCAGTGGGAGGATATTCTGGAGTTTATATTTTAACAGGAAACAGCTCTTCTTCTTCTTTTTTTTACTTTGAAGTAATTGATCTTACCAGCACATGGTCATTTTAGAATGGCAAGAAACATTAAATAGACTTTTTTAACCCATGTATTGGGATGTCAGCATTTCAATGTACTAAACAGCTGCCATATTTGAATTACACAGTAAGATCTTGCATTTCTCAGATATTGGTTCTAATTAACAAGACAGTGACATTTTACTTTTTTCAGTGATATTTTAGGAACAAATTAGTTGTCAGGCTGCATGCGGTGACAATGCATAACATAAGCTGCACATTAGACAGGGATCATTGCTAAAGCACATAAGGCTAAAGCTTATTAATGTAACAAATTAACAGGGTTCAACAAAGAGATCTCTGCAGAAAAAAAGAGAACAAGCAATTCTTTTTCAACCTGATAATTTTCCAGATAAAGATACTTACTTTTTCAAGGTAGGTGTAGCTCCATGACTTTCCATCTGCAAATATCTTTGAGGTGATTCTCCCATTTTGGTCATATTCCATTCGGACTGACATACTGCCCCTTTGGATGCCTGCGATGTGGCCACCTGGTGAGTAGGTGACATTGACACCGTTTAGCCGACTACTTGGAGCCCACAAAGTAGGTCTTCCAGCATGGTCATAGTGAATTCTCAAGGTGAACTTCCTGTGGTCATCATAGACTTTCTCAGTCCTGGTTACTCGGTCAAAATCCATGGATAACAAGTTCCTGTTATGAACCTATACCACAAAAAGGAAGATAGGAATATTAGGCCTCTGAATTCGACACATGGACTTGATAGCATTACCTGTCTTCTCTGAAACTCAAATTAAGTTTTATGATTTTTTACTTTCAACTGCATACCTGCAGAGGCCACAAGCTTTTAAACTGAATGATTTCTCTGTTTGCTGCATGTTAAAACAAAAATAATGAGAGAAGCTCTCAGTATACTCATTCGTCAAGCCTTTATGGAAGGAATTATTGAGGGGTGGATAACTTCCATTGTATTTGAAGCAGGAGGAAAACAATGGCACTTGAGGTGCATGTGAAGTTCAAAGCCCACTACATTGTTTGAATGACATGTCATACTGAGTTTTTGGCTCAGTCCGAATGTGCAGAGCCCTCTGACCCCAGAACATGCTGAGATCAGAGCTGAGAACTAGTCCTACATGGCAAGTAATCCCAAAGGCACACACAGGTCAAAGCAGGGGGCGATCAAGGATTTAGAGGCCTTAATACCTTCAACCCTTGGCACAATGCACTAGAATCTTTATTGCTGCGATGTGAATTTAGGTATTGGTGGATAATAAATGGGAACTCCAGCTAGACCTAACTAAATATTAACATTGTATTAGCAGGTCCACAAAAAACCTACACTTGCTGTTGAGAATTACAATGCAAAAATAAATAGCACTCTACTCGGTAACCCGAAAGTACTATGAAACTGGCTAATACATTTACAAAAAATGCTTATTAGCACGTTTCTAAGTCTAGCAGGAATGCAAACTCAAAATTCGCAGTGAAACTTTCTTTTTTCCAAGCATACCACTTTGTCGTATTATGTCTACAGGGTTGAATGAGTACTGACCAAACGACCATCTGGAAGTTTGGGCCAAACAGTCTTTGAAATGCATTATAATTAAACACGCATTTCCCCATATCTCTTATCAGTGTAATGTGTCCTTAATTGATCTTGGTTTTTCTCATCAGGTACTCTGGTACCCAGCTTGGCTCACTGCTGGCAAGGCTTAACAGAGTCTTAAAGTGATTTTGCGAGTTGTTATTGGCTTTGGTCCAGTGGTATGGTGAATGGGGGAAAGAGCAGCAAGCAAGCTTTCGCTCTCTCTCCTCCTCTTGGGCATGCTGGGAGCTCTCATCTGTGAAGGGACAATTACACTGGGGCCAATTAATGTCACTAATACCTAATTGAGAGGATTATTTTACATTAAAAGCAAGCAGCTCATGAATATGAGAATTCCCAGTGGGGGTGACAGAACAAAGAGGTTGACAGAATAAAGGGCAGATATTTTTTCCCTCCCCACTTCTTTAAGCCTCACCCACCTACTGATGAACATGGCCCCTATTTCTCTCACTCTCGCTTTTTCAAATACAGCTTGACTCTTTGATCTGAAGATATCAAGATTGAGAACTTACTCAAAGAATCAATACATAAATCAATCAATTCAATTCATCCAATCCATCCATCCATCCATCTTGTTTGAAAACCAGTTTGAAAACAGTTATTATTTCTGCTATTCATTTTGGTTACACAATTCACTTAAGTGTTTTTTACTAGACATTCCAAGGCATCAAAAAAACAGGCTTTTATGGCTCTGAGGATGAGAGAACTTTTGTCAAGGGCCGATTTGTCCAGAGTAGGATGACAGGGGACTGAAGCAACGGGTTAAAAAAAATGAGAGAGAATGAAAGGGAGAATGAAAAGGGAAGGCTGGATGCTCATGCCAGGCTCTGGTTGAGCAGAGGCCCAACGGGCTGGAAAAAAAGCTCTTTTGGCAGTGAGATCCTGGGTCTCTGGAGAATGGAAACCCACTCAAGGGGAATGTCTTAAATTGGACATTCCTTTAAATGGACTAAGCTTTAGGAAAGCAGATATGGTGGGAGGAAGGAGATTGGACTGGGGCAGAGGGGGGGGCGTGGGGGGGGGGGGTGGGGGGGGGGGAAGGGGGGGGGGGGGAGGGGGGGAGGGGGGGAGAGGGGGGGGGGGGGGGGGGGGGAGGGGGGATGGGCGGGGGCTGTGGGGGGGTGGGGGGTGACAAAAACAGGGGGTTTGAGGGAGTGTCTAAGAACCCCCAAAAAGGACATCAAGACAAAAAGTAGGGTGTACTTACACTAAACCATATTATTCCACATGTTACATAAGTCACATTTCAACAGTATCTACAAATATTTTTGTGTGGAACTAATTTTAACACTCAAATGAAAATCACAAACAGCACGTTGCTCAAGCACTCTTCATTTTTTTATCGACAAAATTCACAGCATCACTGTTGCTCACTTTTTTAATAGATTTAATTTTTTTTTTTTTTACTATTATTCAAAGGTTTGAGGTTAGTAAGATATATAAAAGATAAGCACTAATTCAGGTAGGATGAACTGATGATCAAAAGTGACAGTAAAGATGTTTACAATGTTTAAAAGATTTCTGTTTCAAATATTTGCTGCTATTTTGAACTTTCCATTCATCAATTCCTGAAAAAAAAGTACCGTTGTTTCCACCAAAATATTAAGCATTAATAATATTCAACATCAATAATAAGAAGAAACCGGTTGAAGAAACCGGAAGAAACAGGTGCTATTCCCTTTCATTGTACAGAAAAAAGCAGCATGGACATTCTGTAAAACATCTCCTTTAGTCTTTCATTAAATAAATTAAGTTATACGTGTTTGAAAAACATGAGAGTAAATGACAGAGTGGTAATTTTTGGGTGAACTATCCTTTATAGTTGATGTTTTGCTTACTGAATTTCCAGAAAAAGTTATCGTATAATTCACACACTGTATTGGGGAATGTTAGACAGACACTTGCCATGTTTCTCCCTCCCTTCTTTGACAGCCGGATGAAATTTGCATGCTTTGCTGATCAAAATACAACTACTTTGAGATTACCCGACTCCTGTTTGTCAAACAAACAACGATTAAAACTAGGAACAAAAGACAACACTTTTTTTCATAACTCAGCTAGTTACGAGAATATCTTAGGACTGTCACTAATGCACTTTTGGCAATGAATAAACAATTGTAAGTAACGTTTGTTTTCATAAATCACCATCAATAATTGAAATTTCCCATTCCATATTCGAAAAGTCAACAAATCTGTCAAACAACATTTGATTTTCTTCTCCGCTGTCATAAAAAATGTATTCAAGTTTTTCTTCAAATCCAATATTTGCTTGTCGCTTTGCCATTCATTTATAATTTTCTCCATCCGCTGCTGGGGTAAGAACTGTAATCTTGTTTGCTCAGTGCAATTTGTCGCTTCCTTCAGTAAACACACTAGCCCACGTGCTGGTTTTGTTTGTTTGGAGGCAGTATAGGACACCGGTCTAATAATGTAAAGCAAACATTTAGAGAACTGTCAGTCGAGGCCTTGCATTTAAGCCTTCAGTGGTTTTTGGGATTTGAGCTCTCTGTGAGGGGACAATTTACACTACTATTTTTCCAGAGCTCTGTTGTTGTCAGGAGATGTGGTTGCTATGGAGAAGAATAATTTTGGTGGCCTGGCAGCTGTTCTTGATGGTGTGTAGTAGCCAATGTGATGGACATGTGACCACAGTAATACTTCAGGCTGCTAGTGACCCACATTTCTACTAGGGCTGGGTGTCACCAACACCAACTATCTTCATTCAAAACACACTGCAATATAAATCTAATGATTCAATGGATCGTTATGCATCACAATATTGTAATTGGAAGTCTTTTATCTTTCGGTTAGTATGAAGCTTTGTTAACCGAACTGTGGGAAAGCATATGAATGCACACATTAAAAGTCATTGATATACTGTATGGTTGAAATCATTGTAATATAATTTTCCTAAAGAGTCATTGGAATACCATATATGCTTTTGTAAATGTGTCTATTTAAATCTCTTTGTGTTCTGCCCTTAATTCTGTTGGCTTCATGTCAACTAGACAAACATCCTCAAAGCCAGCAGCTTCACCGCTCATACAATACACACACACACACACACACACAATTTGACACATTCACCCACTCATACACCCACGTTATATCACTTGACACGTCACTCGGATACGGATGTCCGATAACGTATAAGCCGAGCCTTTCCACAGTCTGCACTCAAAGGGGTTTTCATATATCGAAGTACATATTAGTGCTGTTAATCGATTAAAAAAATGTACTAATTAATAGCAAATTTTTAAAGAAATCCCGCCTAACATTAAAGTTTTTAAATATACATTAATACTGCAATAATTCCACATTAAATCTTCAAAGTAATGTACAAACAACAAAGACAGTATATTTTTAATATTTTTTTAATGGCATTTTTATGACTGAGGCCAGTATCACTGATACCAATGCTACTGATGTCTCTATAAAATTGCTTTTCCCCCTAATATTTAACCACTGACTATAGCTATTCAACATTACAGTATAATTCAATTTGAACATTTATTAGACTTTAAAAATTAACTTCTAATTTAAGTGAACTTAAACAATCTTCACATAAACCCATTATAATAAATGTCATATTTACCTGTGCCCTCCAGCAGAAATATACAGAAATTGAAATTGAAGTTATCAATCACTAAATTCTAAATTAAATATAGATGAATCCTTAAAGCTATAAAAGTTATTGAGTTCCTCTTTTTTCATTTGTCTTTGATGAGCAGACATCACAGCAGCTGGTTATTAGGTTATTTTGCCTGCTTTTTCTTTAAGAGCTGCCACTGCTGAACGTGACGCAGATCTGACATGCATCATATTTTCTCTCAACTCCTTTTACCTTTTCTGACCACTTCAGGTCTTAAAGTCTCTATTAATGAGCTGACGAGTTGAATCGAGTGTGTTAGATGAGGGAGACAGTGCTGCGGCACTCCAGGACACACACAACACACACACACCACACACACCTATATATCTCTCTATATATATTAGGGCGTCAAAACGATTAATCACATTCAATATAACATTTTTTGTTACATATATATGTATGTGTATGTGTATATTTATTATGCATACATATTTATACATTTATATATTCAGATCTTAGATTTCATATAAATATAAACATAACATAGCTTTCCTAAATGGATACATGCATGTGTCTTGTATGTCTAGGCCTATTACATATAAATAATAACAGTATACCCCATTTTCATAATTATGTAAACAAAAACTTTTATTATGGATATGATTAATCACGATTAAATCAATTTGACAGTACTAATATAAATACATACACATATATATACAGTGCCCTCCATAAGTATTGGGACAGTAAAGACAAAATTGCTCTGTTTGCTGTGGAGTCAAGAAATCTATAAATATGATTAAAAGATGAATTTGAGACAAAACTATAGACCTACCTCTGACCAGCACCAAAAATAGAAGCAACATTAGAGTTTGCAAAAAAAGCACAAAGGAGAGCCAGTAGAGTTTTGGAACAGAGTTTATGGACCGATGAGACAAAGATTAACCTTTATCTAAACGATGGGAAAGCAAAAGTGTGGAGAGAAAAAAGGGAACTGCAAATGATCCTAAGCATACAACCTCATCTGTAAAGCATGGTGGCGGTGGTGTCATGGCATGGGCATGAATGGCTGTCTCTGGAACAGGCTCTCTCAACTTTATTGATGACTTAACGAATGATGATGATAGCAGAATGAATGCAGAAGTGTACACAAACACCTTGGCTACCAATATTCAAGAAAATGCCACCAGACTCATCAGAATGCGCTTCATATTGCATCAGGACAATGACCCAAAACCAGGGTGCGAACTACGGGGGAGCTAGGGGGAGCTCGGCTCCCCTTAATAAGACATGGGCTCCCCTGAAAAACGTGATTTGTGAAATTTTGGGGGGTCTCCAAAAATATTGACAATGTGTTATTTTGACGTGCAATTTCAGTTTTGTGTAATGTGATCATCGTGGATTATTATGTGTAAAATTGCAAAAATATCATTCATTCATGCATGACGGCGATTTAAACCTAATTCACTTCAATAAAGATAACTATACATGCTATTCTTGTCATGAGCATCAAGGTGTGGGGGCGCTGCGGTGCAAATTCCACTCATGTTTAGTACATGTTAACTCAAAGATTCGTAGAAAAAAATAAACGCTGGACTCTGTGGTCGATTCTGTGTTAAGGTAAGGCATGTTATTCGCAATTAAGTGTTGTGGCTGAGTTGTTATAGGTCTGCGTGACTCTCGAATTCTTAGGCCTAATTGAACGGAGGAATTATGGTATTCTTCTGTAGCCTGACGACGAGTAACTTTAACCGTTGTTCATGTGAACTCAAAGACAGCCTGATGCTTTGTTTATAGACTATTTGTGGGTGGCTGTTTGTTGTTTCACCTATCAATTCGTGTCGATAAAGTATAATAGGGTAAATCCTGTATAGTGATTTATCCTATATAGTGCTTGCATAAAGCAAGTAGTGCATACACTTGTAGCTGTTATTATCTTTGTAGTCATGTTAAGAGCACGGACCCACCCTATCATACAAAAAAAACCAAGTGGGCTTACCAGAAGTCCACGGTATAGTTCGCACACTGCCAAAACACCCTGCCTGTTCAGTCAAGGAGTTTATCAGGGCAAAGAAATGTAAAGTCTTAGATTGCCCAAATCAATCTCTTGATTTAAATCCGATTGAACATGAATTTCACCAGCTGAAGAGACTAAAGGCAGAAACTCCCTAAAACAAGCAACAGTTGGAATTGGCTGCAATAAAGGCTGGGAAAAGTATTTTAAAAGATGAGACCAAGAGTCTGGTGATGTCTATTGGTCGCAGACTCACTGCTCTGATTGCACACAAGGGATCTGCAACAAAATAATAGCTTTTAATCTTTTACATCTGCCTTAAGTTCAACTGTCCCAATACTTATGCTCACATCAGATAGTGGGATGAACTCTAAAGTGCTGTCCTTTTTATTTGGTAAAACATGTATGTGTTGAAACACCCAATAATAAAATGTGACATTCTGTAGTTTTGTCTCATATTAATCTTTAATCATATTTGCAGATGTCTTAACTACACAGCAAGCAAAGCAATTTTTTCATTACTGTCCCGATACTTATGGAGAGCACTGTATACACACACACACATATATATCTATATGTAGATGTATGTATGGTGTATAAATTTATATATATATATAATTATTTGATATATTACTGTATCTATCTATATACTATAATACACACCACACACACACACACACACACATACACAAAATATTGATTATGCATTACAAGTAAAAATAACTTTTTAAAAATATATATATTTTACAATGTAATTTATTCATGTCATGGTGAATTTTCAGCATCATTACTCCAGTTTCCAGTGTCACATGATCATTCAAAAATCTAAATCTGCTCATTTGATGCTCAAGAAATATTTATTATTATCTATTATTTATCACTGATAAAAACCACTGATTTTTCACTGATATTGTTGCTTAATATATTTACATAAATTATGCATTTTTCAGGATTCTTTGATGAACAGAAAATTCAAAAGAACTGTATTTATTTGAAACAGAAATCATTTGTAGCATCATAAATATCTTTACTATAAATTTGGATAAATTTAATGCATTATTGCGGAATAAAAATATTAATCGCAAAAATCTTACTGACACCAAATTTTTTAAATAGTCTGTATATGCACATATATCATCTTGCAAAAGCTGTGAGGTGGTCCCATTACTGGCAGCACAAGAATTATGAAGACATCAGATGCTGTCTGAGGAAACCCTCAGGGTTTTGATCACGAGAGAGTCAACCCTGCTCTAGGCGCTGACCTCAGCCCTCAGGGTCATAGAGACACGGCTGCTGAACGATGGATCGTCCGCTGAGACACAACTGGAATCTTTTCTGGGAGCGTCCTAGGCTGTTTCGCGCTGATGGTCTGCATCCCAGCAGAGTCGGGGCGGAGCTCATGTCGGACAACATCTCCAGGACGCTGCGCTCCATGTGACTAGTAAGTCAAATCTCAAATAACTGCGCTGATGACTTGTGTTCTACCCGCTTAAATGATAGAAGTACTTGTGCTGTCCAATCTATAAAGACTGTGTCTGTTCCCCGAATAGTGAGGTCAAAATATAAATTTAATGCAGGATCTAGAAAAAATCTGATCGTGATTAAACCAGAACAATTTAAAATAAATGAACAAAAACCATTTTTAAAGTTTGGGCTCCTAAACATTAGATCACTCTCACCCAAAGCAGTTATTGTAAATGAAATGATCACAGATAATAATTTTGATGCACTCTGCTTGACTGAAACCTGGCTAAAAACAAATGATTATATTGATCTAAATGAGTCTACTCAACCCAAGCTACTGTTATAAGCATGAACCCCGTCAGACTGGCCGTGGCGGCGGTATTGCAACAATATATAGTGATATTCTCAATGTTACTCAAAAGACAGGATACAGGTTTAACTCATTCGAAATACTAATGCTTAATGTTACACTGTCAGATATGCAAAAGAAATCTATCGTATCTCTTGCTCTGGCTACTGTGTATAGACCACCAGGGCCGTATACAGATTTCCTAAAAGAATTTGCAGATTTCCTCTCAGACCTATTGGTTACTGTTGTTAAAGCGCTAATTGTCGGAGATTTTAATATTCACGTTGATAATACAAATGATGCATTAGGACTTGCGTTTACTGACCTAATAAACTCTTTTGGAGTCAAGCAAAACGTCACCGGGCCCACTCATCGTTTTAATCATACGCTAGATTTAATTATATCGCATGGAATTGATCTTACTGATATAGATATCGTACCTCAAAGCGATGATGTTACTGACCATTTCCTTGTATCGTGCATGCTGCATATTACTGATATTAACTATATGGCTCCGCGTTATCGTCCGGGCAGAACTATTGTTCCAGCCACCAAAGACAGATTCACAAATAACCTGCCTGATTTATCTCAACTGCTCTGTGTACCAATAAGTACAAATGAACTAGACGAAATAACTAGCAACATGGGCACTATCTTCTCTAATACATTAGAAGCTGTTGCCCCCATCAAATTGAAAAAGGTTAGAGAAAAACGTACTGCGCCATGGTACAACAGTAATACCCATTCTCTCAAGAAAAAAACTCGTAGTCTTGAGCGCAAATGGAGAAAAACTAACTTGGAAGTTTTTAGAATTGCGTGGAAAAACAGTATGTCCAGCTATAGACAGGCTCTAAAAGCTGCCAGGGCCGAGCATATCCACAAACTCATAGAAAATAACCAAAACAATCCAAGGTTTTTATTTAGCACAGTGGCTAGATTAACAAACCAGACGCCACCCGATCTAAATATTACCGCACAGTTTAATAGTAATGACTTTATGAATTTCTTCACTGATAAAATAGATAACATCAGAAATACAATAACAAATGTAGATTCTACAGCGTATAATACTTTAGCTTCATTCATCGCACCAAAAGATAAACTGCAGTGCTTTACAGCTATAGGACAGGAAGAGCTAAATAAACTTATCACTGCATCTAAACCAACAACATGCCTGTTAGATCCTGTACCCACTAAATTACTAAAAGAGTTGTTACCTGTAGCAGAAGAACCGCTTCTCAATATTATTAACTCGTCGTTGTCTTTAGGTCACGTCCCAAAAACATTCAAGCTGGCAGTCATTAAGCCTCTTATTAAGAAACCACAACTAGATCCTAGTGAACTGGCAAATTACAGACCCATCTCAAATCTTCCTTTTATGTCAAAAATTTTAGAAAAAGTTGTCTGCTCAATTGTGCTCCTTCCTGCAAAAAAATGATCTCTATGAAGAATTTCAGTCAGGTTTCAGGCCCCACCATAGCACAGAAACTGCACTTGTTAAAATTACAAATGACTTGCTTCTTGCGTCAGACCAAGGCTGCATCTCATTGCTAGTTTACTTGATCTTAGTGCTGCATTCGATACTATAGATCATGACATACTCATAGATTGATTACAAAACTATACGGGTATTCAAGGGCAGGCCTTAAGATGGTTTAGATCCTACCTGTCGATCGCTACCACTTTGTTTACTTAAACAGGGAGTCATCTCAATTATCACCAGTAAAATATGGAGTGCCACAAGGATCTGTCCTAGGTCCTCTGCTATTTTCGATATACATGTTGCCCCTTGGTAATATTATTAGAAAATACGGGATTAGTTTCCACTGTTATGCCGATGATACTCAACTATATATCTCAACAAGACCAGATGAAACTTCTAAATTATCTAAGCTAACGGAGTGTGTTAAAAATGTAAAAAGAATGGAGCCCAATAATTTTCCTATTAAATTGGTATAAGACAGAGATATTACTTATTGGAACAAAAGACAGTACGCCGAATCTCGTGGATTACTATTTGCAACTAGACGGATGTACGGTTACTTCCTCTACAGTCAAAAATCTGGGTGTTATATTAGATAGCAACTTGTCTTTTGAAAATCATATTTCCCATGTTACAAAAACAGCATTCTTCCATCTTAGAAACATTGCCAAGTTACGAAACATGTTACCTGTTTCTGATGCAGAAAAGCTAGTTCATGCATTCATGACCTCTAGACTGGACTACTGTAATGCACTGCTAGGTGGTTGTCCGGCATCTTCAAGAACCAAGCTACAGATAGTCCAAAATGCAGCGGCTAGAGTCCTTACCAGGTCAAGAAAATATGATCATATTACCCCAACTTTACAATCTCTTTACTGGCTACCTATTAAGTTCCGTATCAAAATATTATTACTTGCCTATAAGGACCTAAATGGGTTAGCTCCTGCGTACCCAACTAGTCTTCTACCATGCTACAATCCATCACGCTCCCTAAGGTCGCAAAACTCTGGACTTTTGGTAGTACCTAGGATAGCAAAGTCCACTAAAGGAGGTAGAGCTTTTTCGCATTTGGCTCCCAAACTCTGGAATAGCCTTCCTGATAACGTTCAGGGTTCAGACACACTCTCTCTGTTTAAATCTAGATAAAGACACATCTCTTTGGCCAAGCATTCAAATAATGCATCTCATAATTTTTACTGCAGTTATATCTTTTACTGCAGTATATCTAATCAAATGCACATTATTATTCGTTAGTTTGGGTTAAACAAATCATTTTTGCTTGGTTGGAACAGCAGCTACGCTAATTATGTCTCTATTTGTTTCTCTGTTTTTGCCACGGGATTAACATCCCGTGGTAACTAGGATTTACAAAAGCTTCAGTCTGCATCCAGAACACCTGTGTAACGTTTATTATTTATTAGCTCTATAAAGGGGAATATTTATGATTAATTATAACTGGTTATAATTAATAATGAATATTTAGATTAAATCTTAGATTTAAGTGTAGCAGAATCAATATTACAATTATTTGATCTGTCCGTACACCGAGCAGACAATATAATCATTTAACAATTCAAGGAATATTTATTTTCTGGACACGGAACAATAAACTGTCCTTCTTTATGCAATGCTAGCAGTAATTCAGCAAATGTAGCAAGGGTTCAAACATTAATTGACTTCGAATTGTCAATTAACAATCAGTTGTGAATATAAGGGATTAAATAAATGAAACTATATCTAACATATAAATAACTAAGCAAAACACATATATACACAGAATGAAACAAAGTAAGGAAAAGATAGAGAATAGAAAAGAATGGCAGTATTTCACATCACTTAACCACAACCTCTGAAAAATCATCAAAGAATCCAAAAATCACCTTAAAAGGGACTGAGACTTAAACACGCATCTGAATAATTTCAAGCGGTTACTTGCATTGGTTTTTCGATCGCTGAAGAGGAGTCCTGAGGCGGTAGATAACGGAGGTCTTTTGATGAGTTCGTGAGGAGTCAGCTGGAAGTTTTTACTTCTGGTTCCTCTGAAGAAGAAGTCCACAGCGACTAACGTTACTTGAAAGTAAAAACTGCCGGAAAATAAAAACTCAAGAGGAAGGTCTTGAGAGTCCTGAAAGGTGTTGTCTCAAACGAAGAAGAAGTTTTCTGAGCGCAGTTATTTTGGGCTAATCGTTTTTGAGAGTTCCTATTCTGTGTGTTCTGACCAATGAGAGACATGGATTTTGAGCGGGAGAATCGTCTTTGTCTCTTGTTTTATGGCTCATTTGCATGCTTTATGGCCAGTCTGGAATATCCGTAGTTTTAACCCAAAATATCGTACCAGTCATATGATGCGTTTCACAATCACATACTGTACGTCATTGTCCGAGGAATGAAAAACAGGTAACATCGATACCAAGAAGCAACCATTTGGAATAGATTAACCAAAGATACATAAAACACCTGAATATCAGTGTTTTCTGGCTTTAACTAATACAAATAACGAGTGGTAACCCAGCTAATCTCATAGGGGAACGTACAAACAACACATGCAATATACCAGATACAATTATAACTGATTAATTATAGTCTAAAATAAAGAAATGTCTGTTTGTGTGTGTGTGTGTTAGTTTGGGTGTGTGCGTGTTCGTTTGGCCATTCACAGCTCTCTGTGGAATGTTTTTGATCAGAAGATTCCAGGATTCTCGTGGGGGCTGGTTCTAATCTTTTTGACGGCGAAGAACCATTTGGCAATTTACAACCCCTATACAAGTAACATCTCTGACCAGAACTGTAATTTATATGCAAATGTCAAAAAGCTAAAAGGGTCTTTTAAGCCATAAACAGACCAACACTCCAGCATGATCTACGCAACGCTACAGCCCCTTTTTGGCTGCGAGTTCACCTGTACACTGTCAGGACAAACAGTTTTCATGAGGTCGGACAGCAGGTGGATCATGATGATCGGGTAGCAGGTGGATCATAATAGCTAGATGGCAGGTGGATCAGGATTGACAGATGGCAGGTGGATCAGGATTGTCAGATGGCAGGTGAATCAGGATTGTCAGATAGCAGGTGGATCCTAATTTTCCTCAGCCTTCGCATCCTCAGCGGGGGTGTTAACCTTGGTCAGGTTCAGCATTGTCTCCGCCTGGGTCCCTCTCTTCCGGTGGCTCTGTTTGAAGGTTCGAGGAAGGGCAGCTGTGCACCTGTTCATGGACCTTTGCACCCCGTTGACTCTGTTAAACAGGACAAAAGCAAGGCCGAGTGTTAGGGTGTACCCGATTGCTGTGGCAAGGCAAAGTGCCGTGTCGGCAGAAGTCCAGGATCGAGCGACGGGAAAGGTGTTCTGGACAGGCATCCGGGACAGTGCTTGGAGGGCTGTGTCGATTGGGGTGATGTCAATCATCTGGGACCCCCCTTTCTCAATGCTCAGTTCCAATTCAGGTTCCAGGGTGAGATTGTGGTCCCTGAAGAAGGCTGGCATTTCTACCTCGGATTGGTACTCTTCACTTGGAAGGTGGTACAGCGCCAGGTCACCGAGGTGGAGGATGGCACCTTTGGGCACTTGAATCCACATACTCTGGTTGGGCAGGCTGACACGGGTGGCGGTGTCGTGCTGGTCATAGGTCAGTGTGGCGGTACGGATGGGCGTGTTGACGAGCCACTGATTTGCCACAATCTCTGCTTGCGTTTCTGTGACTTGTGTGCGAGGCTTGGCCTCAGCGGGGCAGAGTGTCTCTCTTTGCATGGGTTGTAACCCGCAGATTCCTTCAGTGTTGTCTCGAAGGAAGGGCTTGCTGGGGCAGAGATAATGAATGTCTTTGGTCAGGGTACACATGCGCAGGTTTGGGGCCAAGTATAACTGTGGGTTATCGTCGTGGTAGGCTACCATATCTGGTGTGTGTATTCTGATGTGAGTGTTTCCCTGCCAAAATCCAACATTGACAATGTCTTTGAGTCTGTAAATGTTGTCGGATTCAATGATGGGTAGATTCAGAAGGAACGCCATCTCGCTCTGCTCGGGGTCAACATGTAGCAGGATGGACCCTCCCAGGGAGTAGGCAAGGTGGGCTTGAAGAGGGTCAGCTGGACGGGTAGTTACAGAGGATAACACTGTTTGTACTAGGCTCAGGGGCACCAGATACGGAGGAATTCTACCCATGGCTAGGCTGTCAGTGGAGGAGCTCACCTCACGGAGCATGTCAGACATCAGTGCGGTGACCAGCTGAGTTTGGGCAACATCATTCTGTATAACTGAGAATAACTGTTTCACGGATTTCACAGTTTGGTTCAGCAGGACACTGTGAGTGTTCAGAACCACCAGGGTGCCCTTCAATGATTTGCCTACAGTCTGTAAGGTTTGGCCCTGTAGTGTGAGTTGTTCTCTCAGCTGGGGCATCTCAGTCTGGATCTCCCTTACATGTTGCTTCAGGGTAGATAGGCTCACGGAGTTGACACTGGTCACTCCCAGGTTAAACAGGGTTCCAACAGCAGCAGCAGCTCCGAGCAAGGCCCCTAGGAATCCGTTTGTCACGCCTGTTATGTCCGCTTAGCTCTGCTTGAGTGAGAGTCATTTTCTGCAACTGAGAGAGCATGTGTTTGATATCAGCTTCTGCGTGAGCGAGGGTATTCTCAGTCCATTGGGCACCTGCCCAACTGTAGTGTGCAGCTGCCCGGGGATAATGTGTCCGGTAGACATTTCGGGGGTCGAGTCGGACGTACACCTTCTGGGTGTGAGTCCTACAGTTGGTCATAAGAAGTCCAGGTTGGTCCCTCAGTGCAATGTCTGATGCTGAACCTGGTGATGTGATATCTGGTTCCGGCTGTCCTCTGTTTAGCTGGAGGCAGAGGATGGAGAGCCACAGCAGCATCCTGGTTCAAAGAAAAAGGGAGAAAGGCAGTGGATCAGTGAGGGAAGTTCTTGTGTGTTCAAGACAGTCTTTGTTTGAGGACTATAGCAAGGCCTAGTTAGCACTAGCCTCCCCCTGCCCTTCCCTGCCAGCAGCCACATGTCTCTTGATCTGGTTACGATGGACCCATTTGAAAACTGGTTCTTTCTGTCCCCGACTCAGCTTGATCCGATATGCGACAGGGGAGAGTNCCCCTGTCTTTCCCTGACAGCAGCCACATGTCTCTTGATCTGGTTACGATGGACCATTTGAAAACTGGTTCTTTCTGTCCCCGGCTCAGCTTGATCCGATATGCGACAGGGGAGAGTTTGTCCACAATCTCATGCGGTCCTGTCCAGTGTGGCAGGAACTTCTTTGATAGCCAATGAGAGGTTGTCTGAGGAGGCTGTGCGTAGCTGTAGTACCAGACCCTGGCGCCCACATCCAGTTCTTTTTTTTGTTTGGTGGGGAAAAACGGGGCCTTCCGGTCGTAATATGCTTTCTGGCCTTCTGCGCTCTTTTGGAGTCGTTGTTGGGCTAAAGCAAATGTGGTTCTCAAATGCTGGTGTAGTTCATCAAGTTATTGCTGAGTGGTGTAGGCGGTGACAAGGTTAGAGTCTCCTGGCTGGTACAGCAAGTGCAAGGGCAATGTCATTTGCCGGCCTGTCATTAGTTCAAAAGGAAGCACACCTGTTGATTCTTGTGGAGTTGCTCTGATAGCCATGAGCACCAGGGGCAGTTTCACATCCCAGTCCTTTTGGTTAGCAGACACATATTTTCTTAGCATGCTGACCACCGTCTGATTCGTCCGTTCCACTTGGCCCGAAGAAATTGGATGGTGACTGATGTGCAGTTGTGCTTGTACTCCCAGGAGTTTCCAAATCTGCTGCATGATCTCAGCTGTGAAATGGGTGCCTCTGTCTGAGTTGACTCTCAGCGGCAGCCCGAACCTGGAGAAAATGTGATTCAACAGGAGGTATGCTGTAGTTTGAGCAGTGTCATTGGGTGCTGGGAGGCATTCTACCCACTTTGTGAATTGGCACACGACTGTGAGGAAATACTTGTTGCCTCTTGTTGACCTGGGTAAGGGTCCGACCCAGTCAATTTGAAGGTCTGACCAAGGAAACGTGACTCCTCTGCGCTGCAGTGGGGCTCTGTGATTTGGGTTAGACGGTTGGAATTGGCAGCAGACAAGGCATCCTTTCACGTACTCTGCCACATCTTGCTGCATGCCGGGCCAGTATGCCACTTGTTTGAGTGTCTCATAAGTGGCTCTTGTGCCGTGGTGTCCCGCACATGGTGCGTCGTGAGCATACATCAGCATCACCCCCCTTAGGCAGTGTGGCACCACAAGCCTTGGTGCAGTGAGGTCATCAGGGGCATAAAACAGGATGTTGTTTATCACACGCAGCATGTGTGTTACGTAGTATAGCCGTTTGAGGCTTGGGGAAGCAGCAAGTTCATCTGGTGTGATAGGGTGGCTGGAGGGGTCAGAGAGGTGGTGAAGGATGGTTTTGATGGCGGAGTCAGAAGCTTGCATGTCGGTAATGTCATTAGAGATTTGAGGAGCCAGCGTAAGCGGCTGTGAGGTGGGCATTGTGGTGGGTTGAGTGTGTTTGCTGCGGGGTATGGCTGCCACGTTAAGGGTGGGTTGGTGGGTTATTTGTTTTTTTGGTTTTTGTCTGCTTTTTTTATTTCGTGTTTTCTTTATGTAGTTTTTTGTTGTTGTTTTTGTATGTTTGTGTGTGTGTTTTTGTGTGTGCTGTCTCTGGTTGTTTTCGTGTTGTTGTTTGATTATGTTTGGTATTGTGCTGTCTTGGGGGATGACCATAACTCGCCATGTAGTGCACCTGCTTTGGCTAGGGATACGTTTGGGCGTTAATGTCCTTGTCTGGACCAGGTTGCTTTGAGTGTCCTTTCACTTTCTTCCAGTAGACGATCATATCATGTTCACATGTGATGTCGTCGCATGCCTGGAACAGGTGTTGGTGTTTAACTGGTTTGTTGTTTGCTGTCTTGAAACCATTTTGCTTCCAGCCTGGAAGATGGCATGTGAAGCCAAGTCTGACATAGTTGGAGTCTGTGCAGATGAGCAGTTCTCTGATGTTATGGGTTGATGCTATCTGCAGGTTTATGAGAATAGCTGCTATCTCAGCATAATGTGACGATTGTGGACCCAGCTTGAAGTGTTGTGGTGGGCAGGGTCGATCATTTAGCCAGAGAACACCAGCACCTGCCTTTATCGTGATTGTAGGAACATCCATCGACGTAGGCTGTGGGCATGCCTTGGCAGACATTCTCGTCAAAATACCTGTGGCAGGTAGGTGGCGGAGGTTGGGGCCTTTCTGCTTCTACGCTCTCAGTCGGTGTGTCATCGGAGCAGCTTTGGCAGGCTGCCAGGCCGTTTCCCAGCGCCGACTTGTGATTTTGAGCATATCGTGCTTCAATATCGCGCCACTGGAGAGCCATGAGCCATGTGGCTATGCGTGCGTTTGTGACCACACCGTCGCGGATGCGCTGGCTGTTGAGGAAAGTGACAGGCTGGTGACAAGTTTCTATGATCACTTTCTGTGCTCCGATGTAGTTGGAGAATCTCTGGATGGCCCATACAGTACAGAGCAGGGCTTTCTCACAGTCTGAGTATTTGCACTCTGGGGGAAGAAGAGTCTTGCTGGCATATGCGACCACCCTTTTGTCCTGGTCATGCCGTTGGTATATACCAGCGCTGAGGCAGTGGCTGGAGAATCCAGCGTCCAAGTAGAACTCCTTCTGTGGATCTGGGTAAGCCAGACATGGAGCAATGCACAGATGTTGTTTCAGCTCATTCATGGCATTTTGCTGTTCGTCTGTCCAGGCGAAGGGGCAGTCCTTTTTCAGAAGGGCAGTGAGAGGGCGTGCAATGTCCGAATAGTTCTCAATGAACTGCCTTGAATAGTTGCACACGCCTAGAAAACTTCGGAGTTCCGAGACATTGGCAGGTGGTTTAATGTTCTGAATGGCCTGGATTCGGCTGGTTTGTGGCTCAATACCTCGTGGTCCGATGAGTATACCCACGTAATTGACCTTGGTTTTGCACCAATGTCCTTTGTGGAGGGCAATCTTGGCACCAGCAGTGGTCAATTGGTGCAGGACATGGTCAATTTCTTTCAGGTAATCAGTCACCGTCGTGTGTTTCATCAGAAGATCGTCAACATAGATTAAGTTCCCTCTTACCCTGGCATCCGGGCATGCTTTGTTGAGGAAGATGTTAAATTCAGCTGGTGAGTTGGCATAGCCGAATGGGCACCTGGTGAAGGTGTACTGCCGATTGCCAAAGGTGAAAGCCAGCTTGTGTTGGTCATCTGGATGCACTGGTATAGTCAAAAATCCTGAGGCCACATCAAGAGTGGAGAAGATTGTGGCTCCTCTGATTCTTGGTATCTCCTGTTCCAGCTGGGTCATCGGCCATCGCGACAATGCACCGGTTGATTCAGTTCTATAGTCGATGGTCGGCCGCCACTTGCCGTTTGATTTGATGACAGGCCAGATGGGGGCAGAGTAGGTGCTGTTACACGGACGAATGACACCCTTCTCAAGCATAGAGTTGATGATCTCCTGTACGGGTTCGTACGATTCAAGGGGGATCTTGTATTGCTTGACAAAAGTGGGTGGAGCTTTTGGGTGCGTTGGGACACGCACAACATGGAGGTTAGTGAGGCCACAATCTAAAGAGTCCTTGGCAAATGATTCCTTGTATTTGTACAGGACTTGACGGAGTTTGTGGCGGTCTGCATCCTAACCCCCCTGTCTTACGTATGGCATCAGCATCTTTCAGAATTTGCTGGACTTGTGTCTCAAAAACTGGGTATGCTCTGCTGTCGTTAATTCCTCTGTGCTGTGAGCGGTCAGAGGTGCAGTCGCGCTGTCATTTATGCAGGTGGAGTGGTTAGAGACCGTGTACACGGCAAAGTGTTGGTCTTCTGTTAGTTCTGTTCTACACACCTGCTCCTTGACCACTGGCATGACTGAAATGATGGTGATGACCTTGGAGGGTGCTGTTGACACTGTGTGGCCTGAGCTTTCTTCTGGAATCATTGGATCTGAGATGGGTCCAATTATTGGTAGAATTAGTTCAAAGTCATGAAAGTCATAACTCATAGCCAACCCAGACGGTACGCCTTAGGCACTCTGACATCCGTTGCCATGCAGTTATTGAACAAGATGTAGATTGCCCGAGATGTCACTTCAACGAGGGGTGTGGCTTCCAAAGTGAGGCCCAGTTCCCCACATTTGGGTGAAGGTTGGAAGAAGCCTAGGGTGTGACTGAGAGTTTGGCCGCTTCGCAGGTTGAGTCGAACAGCGACCCCTTTGGTGTAAGCTGGTACTACAGTCTCTTTTTCATTGATTAGCGTGCAGGCCTCAGGGAGGGTTTGGCCTGACAGGAGGTTCTCATGGTTGACAGGAACTGTGGGTGACTGTGAGGTCATTGGAGCCCATATCACTTCATTGATCATGTCCACGTGAGCCCTGAGGTGAATCAGAATGTCCGCTCCGATGTAGACATCATGCGGTGCATCTGTAAGGACCAGGAAGTAATGGGTTAGACACCTGTCATTCCACCTCAAGTTCAAGGCACAGGTGCCCTTGGCAGTCACCATAGCTGATGGGCAGAGATTCAAGGGGAATCGTGTGCGCTTGTTAGCAAAAGGAATGTTCGTTGTGTGCTGTTTGAGAGCATTGAACTGTGAGAGGCTGATGGCTGAATTGTCTGCCCACAGTGCTAGTATGGGGTCTGTTGTTGTGACATCATTCAGTTGTAAGACCCCCTTAACCTGGGGGCCGTATGAGTCAGAGTATTTGGCTAGCTGGAAAGTACAGAGCAGCGACCTTGAACCTTGCTCTTGGGACGAGACGTTCCCGCGGCTGGCGGCGAGATTTCCCGCGACCTTTGTGACCTGACAGTCTGTCTGGGGTGGTCTTGGTGACTGAGGAGGCAGAGGTTCTCGCACTTGAGCCCAGATTTTCAGTTGTTTAAAATCTAGCAATGGTTCAAAGCGATCTAGCAGGTCTTTGCCAATGAGGAGAGGATATGTGTCCAATGGAGAAATGTACACAGGGTGCACAAAGTTCATAGGGCCGATGGTCAGGTGAATTGGAGCTACCTGTTCAAGTTGAACCTCATTTTGGCTGTAGGATTGCACATTCAGCACACATTTCTGATACTTAAGAGTTTGATTCTGTCTCTTGGCTTCACTTTGAAATCTGTCAAAAAGTTGGCTTCACATTAAAGTGAGGTCAGCTCAAGTGTCCACCAGGGCCTCTAGTTTTACCTTATTTTCCAATTTGATGGCCAGGTAGAGTTTTTTGGCCACCCCTCTTTCAACCTCAATGACGAATTATAACTGGTTATGATTCATAATAAATATTTAGATTATATCTTCGAATTAACTGTAGCAGAATCAATATTACAATTATTTGATCTGTCCGTCCCCCGAGCAGACAATATAATCATTTATCAAATCAAGGAAAGATTATTTTCCTGGCCAAATAAGAATAACTGTCCTTCTTTATGCAGTGCTAACAGTAATTTAGCAAAATGTAGCAAGGGTTCACACATTCATTGACTTCGAACTGTGAGCAGCAAACAGAGACAATCCGTTGTGAATATAAGGGATTTAATAAATGAAACTATATCTAACATATAACTAACTAAAACATATACACACAGAATGAAACAAAGTAAGGAAAAAAGAGAGAAAAGAAAAGAATGGCAGTATTTCACATCACTTAACCACAACCTTGAAAATCATCAAAGAATCCAAAAACCACCTTAAAAAGGGGCTGAAACTTAAACAAGCACCTAAATAATTTTAAGCGGTTACTTGCATTGATTTCGATTGCTGAAGAAGAGTCCGGATGCGGTAGATAACGGAGGTCTTTTGATGAGTTCGTGAGGAGTCAGCTGGAAGTTTTTACTTCTGGTTCTTCTGAAGAAGGAAAAGTCCACAGCGACTAACGTTACTTGAAGATAAAACTGCCGGAAAATAAAACTCAAGAGGAAGATCTTGAGAGTCTTGGAAAGGTGTTGTCTCAAACGAAGAGGAGTTTCTGAGCAAAAATTATTCCGGGCTAATCGCTTTTGAGAATCCCTATTCTGTGTGTACTGGCCAATGAGAAGCATGGATTTTGAGCGGGAGAAACTTTATTTGTCTCTTGTTTATGGCTCAATTGCATGTTTTATGGCAGGTCTGGAACTTCTGTAGTTTTAACCAAAAATATCGTACAAATCATATGATGAGTTTCACAATCACATACTGTACATCACTGTTTGAGGAATAAAGAGCAGATAATACTGATACAAAGAAAGAAACATTTAGAATATATTAAACCAAAGATACATTCATAAACGCTGAATATCAGCATTTAGGGCTTAACTAATACAAATAACAAGTAGTAACTTAGCTAATCTAATAGGGAAACGTACAAACAACACATGCAATATACCAGATATATTTGTAGAGTATAATAGAGTAACGGTCTTTATGTGTGTGTGTGTTTGTGTGTGTGTGTGTTAGTTTTCTTGGCCAGCCAGGCCCATCGGGGTCATTTACAGCTCTTTGGGAACGTGTTTGAAATCAGATGGGGGAGATGATAGTGGGGGCTGGTTAGAATCTCCTTGATGGCAAGGAACCATTTGGCAATTTAAAACCCCTATACAAACGTAAAGTCTCTGACCAGAACTGTAATTTATATGCAAATGTCAAAAGCTAAAAGGGTCTCTTAAGCCATAAACACCCCAAAGATCATGCATGATTCTACGCAGACGCTACAACCTTAATGTAAAGTGAACAGCTTTGAACCATTTATTAATGAGTTATAAAATTATAGAATTATTGCTCGATGATCAAAATGTTTACTGATGGTTCTAAAGATCCTGAAGATACTTGAGATATTTGGCCAACGAGTGCAGTGATATGCTCAGACTCTTTCTCTGTATTGTCAAGCCTTATTAGTGGGAAATCAAGACAAGACATTCTTTATGAAATTATTTTAAGTATTTATAGAGTGAATAAATTAGGAATATAGGTTCATAGGTTCACCATGCAGTTATATTATACATAATATAACTGCAGCATGCCCACTTATCTGCCACTTAACCCAACACAATGGTAGATCTACAATATTAGCCTAATATCAGTTCACACATAGGCTTATCACTGTGTTAGTTGTAGTGGTAACTTACTACCCAACAAGCTACGGTATTAAGCTACCAAACAAGCTAGGTAACCTTATAATCGCTCATGGAAAAATACATCGGATATCATAATTTTTTGTCATGACTAATTTATTAATGACTCAGCATCATCTGTATGAAAGAGAAAATAAGCACTTCATCCGATGTTTAAAGTGAATAAAATAGCCTTGACAGCCCACTTACTGGAGTTCCACAACTGCTTAAGAACTTTGTTCTCTCCACCACACTTGTGTGTGTAGGTGAAGTAAATGGGGAAAGCAGGCAGTGGACCAAAGCTCTGTGAGGAAAGGGAGGGGGGACTCAAAACATTTCTGAACTTAAAATGCTTTTAAGCCCAATTTGCGTTTCTATGTGTTATACTAACCAATTGTTTTAAGTTAATAATTAGATATTTATAATAAACAGCATGGCATCATATGGCAGTTCTCAAACAGAAGGCTGATCCTCTGGAGGGTCGTATTTGCAGGAGGAACACGTTCATAAGCCCTTGTAAGGGTATTCACCTCAGTGGAAGAGAGCGCCGTACATTCACTCCCCCCACCTACAATCCCTGCTGGTACGAGAATCGAACCCGCAATCTTTGTGTTATGAGTCCAACTCTCTAACCATTAGGCCACAACTTCCCCTTCCACTTTATGCTATCATCAATGCTCAGAGTCCAAGGTCCTGTACCATGAAGCCGGTTTAGCTGGCTAACCAGGAAAGTTTCAGTTTAGTTTTCACCAATCCTGGGTTTTAGGTACTGTGAAAGTGGCTTGGCTTTTAGCGGCATTCAATGCCTTAGTAACTTACACTCCACAGCTAACCTGCTCCAGGGCAAGTTATGTTCTGGTTTTGAGATCTCAAACAGCTCCAAGCCAAGTGGCACATCTCTGACACAAGTCACTCCTCCAGTTTCTCTTGCTCAAAATTAAAGGGCACTACAGTACATAGTAAAACATTTTTAAAGATGAAATTGTCTGGCTTATTTTTTATAATTATTTTATTTTCATATAATTATACCTTTAAACCATTACACAAGCTAGTTTAGGTAATAAGATAATATGCTATATAAATAAGTTTTAGAATCAATAGCTTTAAACATGATTACATATGAGCTTAGATTTTTATAGGGTTTTTATACGTATTATCAACTACTGTATATAACCTAACTTCAAAACATTTACTTGCACTTTTATGGCAAGATATTTTCCTTAATTTGTCCTTATTGTCCTTTCATAGATCGTTTCATCTTGCTGTGTAATTAAATTGTGCTTCAATTCTTCATATTTTTCAATCTTCACATCTGTGGCACTGAATCGCATTGACGCTATCAGAAATGAATCCGTTTCAAGGCATGTGATTGGCTGTTCACTACTGATGTCACATTTGTGCATGTGCTCCATAAACTCAGGATCAAAGCCTGTCTTGACAGAGAAAGTTGAATATCAGTGTCATGGTACCAACAAAGTCAGATTGAACTGGTTTGGTTTTGTCAATTCAAAACTAATCCTGTAACCCTGAGTTTGTTCAGCCACCATCATGGTACAAGCCCCAGATTGAGAAACATTTGTTTCAAGATCAATCAATGTAAGTGTTTTTCTGTTTGGTTTGGTCATGTATTTTTTCAGTTGACTTTACATATAAATTGTAATTTGTTTCTCATGTTTGCTCTGTTGTATACGTGTTTGTTAGCAAGCTAACGTTTAGTTTGTATATTCTATTTTACTAGGACTCTAGTAGTTTTAATGCTACTAACATGCTGGTTGAGTGGATATTGGAAGCATTTCGACTTTGAGATTTTGAGTTACATCCTGGATTGTTTGGGATTGATCACTCAAGGACTAAAGCATTTGTTTGGGAACACAGGGTGGATGGTTATCGTTTGGACTATCGTTTGTCATTCATTGAACTGTATTGTTTTGTACCATCACCACCACCAGCATCTTCTACAACAAGTACAATGGGCATTCATCAAAGGACATTTGTGCTTCTCATTGGACAATGGTCAAATAAGATTTATTTTATTTTCATCCTTTATTCCCACCTGTTGCTATGTTGCTTGCTTGTATGCCAACCAGGACCATTCATACAGTTTTTTTTAGACAGTTTCTATTGCTGTGTTTTTCATCATCTGCTGTTATTTTCCATATCAATTCTCATTTTTTAATAAGGTTTTTGTATAGAGGAGGGATGGTTACACTGTTCGGCATGATGACGTTTAATTTTTAACGACAAGGGGGTATTACTGATGTATTTATGTCATAACATAAACGTGGAAGTATCTTATTAGCAGACATTATTCCAAGAATTTAACCAAAAACCCATTCAAAACCCATTTATTTTAGTAAGATGGAACTGGAAGTGCTAAAAATGCTAATTTCCGGGTTTTCACCTATACAAATCTATCATTCCTGCAGCAGTCTGTGTCACCTACAATGTTTCATTTTAATTGGCAAAAGCTTTGACAAGTTACAGAATCACTTCCTTGTGTGAGGAGTAATGGAAAACTGGGGGGAAAGTTAAATGGCTGACATGGACAAATAAACATTTTTTAACCTTAGTTCTGATTGCAACCACTCCTTGTTACAAAGCTTTGAAACACCAAAGCCTTGATAAGATAGCGTAATTTATAATATATTTAAAAAGGTCTTAATCTGCAGTTACAAATCACTTAATTCAGATAAGTAGTGATTTGGTCAGAGGAGTACTGGCCCCCTGACTGAGCCTGGTTTGTCCCAAGGTTTTTTCTCCATTTCTGTGACCGATGGAGTTTTGGTTCCTTGCCACTGGCTACGTTTACATGCAACCAAATAATACATTTGTAATAGGACTGAAAAGCCTTCATGTAAACACCTTAATCGATCCAATTGAGCTCGATCGGAATGAAATTTCGATCGGATTGAAGGGGGTGGTTTATTCCTTTTCTAATACGATTGAGAGTGCATGTAAACACTCGATCAGATTGAACCCCGAAACAGAAAGGACTGCGCATGTGCAATGACGCAGAAATAACGTAATAACGTATGACGCGCAGAATGAATGGTTCTTCCTTTTGAATAAAGTGTTGTATAAATGCGTGTCCTGTCATTATAAAACTCTCCTTTCACTTGGCAACTATGAAGTGGAGCAGGACAACCTCCCACCAGTCCTTGTTTTGGATTCTCATCCACAGGCAACGTTTTGGGCGCGGGGAGGGGAATTTACTTGTGTGATTAATATGAGCAGCACGGCACAGCGGTTTATATGTATATTTATCCATAAATTAATAACTATTCATTGGCAGTTAAAAACAAATAAAAAAACCCATGTAGGAGAGGGTATATGTGCAAAACAGGGAGAACCTCTCTTTTGTGCAGTGTGCGCATGAAAACAAGTTATAACTTCCGAATTGAAGTTGGCTGACATAAAACACGCACATCAACCCGATCACTTTCTTTAGCGTTCATGTAAACACTACATTCAGATTCATCGATCGGACTGAATTCAGTTCGATTGATCCAAAAATGAGGCATGTAAACAAGCCACGTGACCTTTGGTTTGCTTAGTTGGGGACGCTTGACTGATTGCACAGACGCTATTGGAGGAGAGCTGATGACATCACTGAATCATCAATGAATCTGACTTTATCTGGAAAAATGACTCTTTGTTATTGTCCTCTTGCATTATTGAGAAACTATTTTCCTGTTTGACACTGTAAAGCTGATTTGACACAACCAGTATTGTATAAAGCACTATATAAATAAAGGTGATTGACTTGACTTGACTTGACTTGACTTAACTTGACTACTCAAGCACATGCATGAGTTACGCGCATTGGCTGGAAAAATAGGTGATTCGAGCTTATAGAAGCAGTTATTGAATTGTTGAATGGCTCTTATGAAGTGAGAATTATTTTATTATTATATATTTTTATATCTGTAGGCTGTCTTTGATGCCATATCTCAGGATAGTTACTTGTGAAGGGTTTGAGATCAGAAGTGCTCTTGTTCTGCCTTTGGTCATAAGCATTCCCATGATGTAATTTCCCTGTGGCTTCAGTGTTATTAGTCACATTACATTTACAGCTCATATGACATTTGTGTCCAGAACAGAGTGTCCATGAGCAAAGATTTCAAGATTTCAAAATTTCAAATTGCACATTTCCTGCAGTGTGCTGGAATAGGCTCCATCATCGTTGCTGCATTAAGCGGGATGGATGGACATTTCCTGCACTCCTGTGCCAGCTAAACAATTTCTATTAATATGAATGGGAAGGCTAACGGATAGCATTCTCCAGTTATTATAGACCTCATTGACTGTAACCACCTTTCAAAGGGCAGTGAGAGGACATCTTGGATCAGTTCATTAAATGCCAACGCTTTTACATGATTCGAAACAAATTTTTTTTGAAGGAATTTTGCCAGTTTTGATTATTTTGATTGCTTGTCTATATCTCCCATTTTCTGAATTTAGAAAATAATATTTCACAATGTCTTATAGACTACAGATTACACAAGTTTTATTCGTTAAATGTCATTTTACATTACCTATGAAGCAATTGTGCTCAGTGCTGTAATTATGGTGTTTCATTTCTCCATATATTTTATAATTTCAGTCACAGAATTGTCTGTATAATCAGCCCTTTAGTGGTTTTATCAGCATGCCTGTTGTGCAAATCTGAGAGCAATTAACTATGAGTATGTCTGTTATTAGCCATGACCTTTCCAGGCTTCTCCTTGTATGGGCTTGTCAGAGGAAGAGTAGGGCTGGCAGAGAGCTAGCGATGCTGTAAATCATACCCGTGATCCACTGAAATGGTGCTGGTGCCACAGCCGGTGATATCTGGGAACCTGTTGTGGACCGGCCTGCCTTTCCACTGACTTGACAACCAGAAGGTCATGCAAAAGTTTACATGGTAGTTTTCATGACAATGTAAGCATGGAGGATCACAGTGTTCGTATTTACATTTATGCATTTGTAAGACCCTTTTATCCAAAGTAACTTGCACTGCATTCAAGGAACACATTTTATCGGTTCATGCTTTCCCTGGGAATCAAACTTGTGCTCTACTGTTTGGGCTACAGGAAATTAGTTTATAGCATGTACTCATAGATTCTTTTGCAAGGTTTCTAATTTCTGTTGTATCTCCATATTTTCCTTCACAGATCACTATTGATATTTTGTTATGGACATTTTAATGTTTTTAGTTGGAATCAAAGGATCCTTAACCTAAAAAAATGAAGATTCTATCATCATTACTCACCCTCATGTACTTCCAACCCTATGTACGATTTCTGGGTTTATATATAATATATATTATATATAAATTGTAATGAGGGGGGACGTGACAACAAAGTGGGGATCCATCTGCGGGCTTTATTCGGAAGCGTAGTCAGAACAGGCAGGGTCAAACGCCAGCAATCAACAATATCCAGGGCAAGACAAAAGGATAATCCACAAACAGGAGATGGTCAGGGCAGGCAGCGAACAATCACAAAAACCAGGTAAACAGTCCAAGGAACAAATACACAAAGGCAAGGCAAGATAGAAAACACGAACACATTAGGAATGTAACGATTAACGGTTTGACGATAAATCATGATAAAAACACCCCACGGTTAGTATTACCGTTTCAACTTTTAATTATCATTAAAACCGTATTAAATTACCGGGATTTGAACAACTCGCGATAAATAAATACCGTCCAGCATAAAGCACAGTTTTAAGTAACGGTCTCACGTGCGCACAGCAGCACAGAAACAGGCAGAAAAGTGGCTGTTTTAAAAGAGTGCTAAGGGAATTATACAAATGAATATATGAATGAATTAATTATATGAATGTACCTCTGAAGGTTCTGACTGTCTTCAGAAACGATTCGATGGCATTTTGTTTTCATCTTCGTTCCATGTAATACCTAAAGGAAGTGTTCTTAATCGCAATACTGCTTTGTCCACGGAGGTTATGGGAAACAGCTCTAATTCAGCTTTTCCATAAGCGCCACTTGCTTGTTTTTATATTTACAGAGACTTATATTTACATTCAGCCTGTGTGCAGTTTCTGTCTGACCAAAAACGGACAGAATTTGCATGCCCTGCTGTAAATTTTGATGGTTGATGAAAAACAAGCTTATGTGGATTCTACACATTTAAACAATTCAGATAAGTTATCTAGAATTATTTATGGAGCAGATAAAATACATATAATCATTTATTAATCAATTATAATTTTCATTTTGACTTAACCCTTTTCTTTAAAGGCTGAAATGTAAGGCTCACAATTTTATGAAACTTTTTCAAAGCTTTATTTGAACATTTACATTAGATATTTCAACATGCTATTAAACTGTTGTCAGTCATCATTGGTAATGTTATTGTTTTAGTGATTATGCAAATAAAAAGTCATTTTATTTGTTGTTTGTTGATTTTTATATATAAAACTTGGTGAAGTGATTTATGTGTCGGTACTTTTTTTTAACATCTCCAGCACATTTTAACAATACCGTGATAATACTGATAACCGGGATAATTTTGGTCACTATAATCGTGATAAGAAATTTTCATACCGTTACATCCCTAGAACACATACAGGCTATACAATACTCAGCAAAGTGTGTGTGTGTGTGCAACTTTTATATTGCTTCTAATAAGTGACAGCTGTAAACTGATGATGAGTGCTAATAAGTCCAGGCAAAGCATTATGGGAAATGGAGTCCGGGGTGAGTGGCAAATGTATGGGATGGGCTGCCTCTAGAGGAGCTCATGGGCAATCCTGCTAGAGATCATGACAGAGAGGAGGAGGAGGCTGAACTGAAGGGCACCATGGTGGAGCAGGTGGAGCTGAAGAGCACCAGGGTGGAGCAGGTGGAGCAGAGGGCCACCAGGGTGGAGCTGAAGACCACCAAAGCAGAGCTGAAGAACACCAGGGCAGAGCTAAAGAACACCACGGCGTAGCAGAAGACCACCAGGGAAGAGCAGGAAGAGCTGGAGACCACCAGAGTGGAGCTGAAGACCACCACGGCAGAGAAGGCAGAGCCAAAGACCACCAGGATCGAGCTGAAGAGTACCAGGGTGCAGCAGAAGACCACCACAGCAGAGCAGACGGGACCGAAGATCCCCACGGTGGAGCAGATGACCACCAGAGCAGAGCTGAAGACCACCACAGCAGAGAAGATGTAACCGAAGATCCCCACGGCGGAGTCGAAGACCACCAGGATGGAGCTGAAGAGCACCAGGGTGGAGCAGAAGACCACCACAGCAGAGCAGAAGACCACCACGGCAGAGCAAATGAGCACAAGGGTCGAGCTGATGGGGCTGAAGACCACTTCAGCAGAGCTGATGGTGCAGGAGACCACCAAGGCAGATCAGGTAGAACTGGAACAAAGAGCACGGAGAGGTTAACAATGGTCTCAGTGGCGGTAACCGGACCGGCAGACAGTTCGGAAATGGCATCTTTGGCCATAACAGGGCGAGCAGAGAGTTCCGGGGCAGCCCTTTTGACTATCACAGGACAGGCAGAGAGTTCAAAGATGACCTCCTTGGTCGTGACAAGACAGACTGAGAGTTCATAGACTGTCTCATTGACCGTGACAGGACAGGCAGAGAGTTAAAAGATTACCTCCTTAGTCATGACAGGACAGACTGAGAGTTCATAGATGGTCTCCTTGACGTACAAAGGGTAGGACGAGGATTCACAGATGGCTTCTTTAGCCGTGACAGGACAGGCAGAGAGTTCACAGATGGCCTCCATAGCCGTGACAGGACAGGCAGAGAGTTCACAGATGGCCTCCATAGCCGTGACAGGGCAATAAGAGGTTTCAGGAATGGCCTCCTTGGCCGTGGCTGGACAGGCAAAGAGTTTATATGTTAGTGACAATGCCTTGAGGGGAGCTGAAATGGACACCTCTGGAGGTTCTGCAGCGAGTGTTGCCACCTCTGGAGGGGCAGTAGTAACAGGAGTTTCAATAGACACAGAATGTTCTGAAACGGCACTCGTAGCCGTAACATAGGCATCAGGAAACAGGGAGAGTTCAAAGATGGTGTCCATGGTCAGAACAGAGGTGACAGGGAACACCAAGAGCTCACGGATGAGTGCCGCTGCAATCTCGGTAGGAGCTGAAGCAGACGTCACCACCATGAGAGGTTCTGCAACGGAAGTTGCCACCTCTGGGGGAGCTGGAGTGGACCAAGCTCGGGAGTGGATTCAGGGACAGGAACAGACTCTGGAATGGATTCGGGGACTGGAACAGGCTCGAGAATGGATTCAGAGACTAGAGCGGGCCCTGGATCAGACTCATAGGCCGGAGCAGGCTCATGGGCTGGAGTGGACTCTGGAGCAGACTCAGAGACTGGAGTGGACTCTGGAGCAGACTCAGAGACTGGAGTGAGCTCTGGAGCAGATTCAGGGACTGGAACGGGCTCTGGAGCGGACCCAGGGACTGAAGCGGGCTCAGGGACTGGAGTGGGCTCTGGAGCAAACTATGGGACTAGAGTGGATGCCACCACCTTCTGTTCCACCTCTGGGGGAACTACGATGGTGTGTGCAGCCCAAACACATAGAATGGCCATAGCCATTACAGGTAGGACAGAGAGCACATCGTTTATTTCCGAGACAGACGGAGCTGTGACCGGTAACCTAGAGAGCATTGAGGTTTGTGGGTCTGAGTGCGTAATGACTGGCAGACTAGAGTGCGCTGAAACTGCGGTGCTTGAGAGTGCTGAAAGTATGGTGCCTGGGAGTGTTGAAACTGCATCGTTTGAGAGCGTTGAAAATGCATGTCTTGATTCCATTGGTAAACTGGAGAATAGAGTCTCAACTTTGGAAAACGCCAGCCTCTCTTCTTCGTCTACTGCCTAGATGCCTCCGATTGATCCCCCATTAGACAACACGGCGTCCTCATCTCAGGAAATCTCTCCACGGCACAGCATTGCTACAGCGCTGCCAGCAACAGCAAACGGTTCTCCATTCATCCCACCAGCTGCAGCAATACCTCACGACCTGAGAAGTCAAATCTTAGCAGGTAACGATATTAATCTCATAAAATCCTGCTTTACTCGACTAATGCGCTTGAAAATCACATTGTTGATTGTGGAGATGTTTCTGTTGTGCTTAAAGAATGCAATCTGAGAAAATTTTATCTATAGCTGAATTCAATGTTGCTTTTGGTGTATACAGGGATACAATATGTGAAGTCTTCCCCAATAGAAGAGTTGAGTTGGATACGTATTTCGTTATTATTTCAGACCTTGCTCTCAACTACGGTGACTCACTCTTCTATGAATATCACAAATCTTTTTCGGCCAAAGCAGCTATGTACATATCACACTTCAACAGAAAACTCGACTGGTCAGTCTTAGACTTTGAACTGATTAGCAGGCATTTCACCGGCCACAGAGCTATCTCTTGTACAGTTTGCGGTTCTTTTTCTCACTCTGAAAGTCTATGGCCGAGGACAGCATACCTTCAAGTTAATTTTCTCATCACTGGTTTCAGTCAAGGTTTTGGCAGGAATCAGTTCATGTCCCTCCTCTATATATGTTTGCAAAAATCTCATGTCTGCCCTAAATGAACCTGAGATAGTGGACAAACTCATTCAGAAAGAATTAGATAAAGGCTATATTATTGGTCCTTACAATAAATCCCCATTTTCTACATGTCACATTAACCCAATCGGTGTCGCTACTAGAAAATATTCAGGCAAGAAAAGATTAATTATCGACCTCTCTTCCCCTCATAATCCGTCTACACCCAGTATTAATAGCTTAATTCCTGATCACATATTTTCCCTATCTTACGCGACTATAGATCACGCTATCCAATTCATTAAAACATCAGGTGAAGGTGCCTGGCTAACCAAAGCAGACATCATAGACGCTTTTAAAATCATACCACTACATCCTTCTCAATGGCACCTTTTCGGCGTTAGATGGAGATCCAAAATGTATTTTGCAATACGCGTAACCTTCGGTTGCTGTAGTAGCCCAAATATTTTCGATTGTCTCTGGGAGGCTTTGTGCTGGATCCTGCTAAACAAATACAAACTCCCCTTCGTACTACATTTATTAGATGATTTCCTAGTAATTGATTTTCCTAACTCTCCTGCAGATAGTAGTTTATTTAAACTCAAGGAACTTTTTTCAAAACTTAGAGTTCCACTATCAGAAGAAAAAACCATCGGCACAACTACTCGACTTGAATTCTTAGGGATAATACTGGATACCATGGCCATGCAAGCCTCTCTTCCAGAGGACAAGCTCAACCGCATCCGCCAAATAATTTCTGAATTTGAGACCATTAAATATATTTCAAAATGCGAATTGCTGTCCTTACTAGGTCATTTTAATTTCGCAATGCGTATTATTCCTCATGGTCGCACATTCATATCTAGACTTCTTGATCTATCAAGAACCGTTCCTAACCTACACGAAGGTTGCCTCTCCGATTTACGTTTCTGGTCTTGTCTGCTTAACAAATGGAACGGAATTTCCTTCTTTTATAATGACACTTTCGAAACCTCGAGCTCCCTTCAATTTTTCACAGATGCCCTCCACGAAGCCATCCATAGGTTTCGGAGGGATATTCAGGAATAAGTGGTTCGCTCATAAATGGCCGATCGAGATTCTAAATCTTCCGTCTGATATTAAATCTACAGCGCTATTCGAGATCTACCCCATTGTAATATCATGCTTTCTCTGGGGAAACGAATGGTCCCGGAAAAAGATCACTGTTCTGTGTGATAATCAAGCAGCAGTGGAAATAATTAATAAAGGTCGTTCCGCAGTCCCTTTCATCAACAGTTTAATCAGATGCCTCACCTGAATATAATAATTATATAATAATAATAATTTTATCCTCAAAGCTTCATTTATTCCAGGACTTTACAGTGATAAAGCTGATGCTCTTTCCCGTTTTAAATTTCAGGAATTTCGCTCCCTCTGTCCAGATGCCCTTCCAGCCAGTGCTCCAAGCCCTCCGTTCTGCCTAACTGTTTTAGACTAAATAGCCACGCATCATCTCTAGCGGAGGCCAAAGAATTTATGGGAATGGCTAAATCCATCCTTAAAACCTATTACTCAGCCTGGTCTTATTTTTCTCTGTTTTGTGACGCCTTTGCTACCTCCCCGTTTCCAATAAATGTTGAAGTGTTAGCTGCCTTTATGGTTTACTGCGTAAATTCCCATAAATTACAACCCCCTTCCATCAAGGCTACTTTAGCAGGCATTCAGTTTCACCTTCATTGCTTGGACCCCAGCGCACCAAGCCTTTTCAAGCACCCCGCCATTCGCCTGCTGTTGAATGGTATCGTGAAGTCTTCAACAACTGTCAAAGATAAACGGTTACCTATTACTCTACCTCTTCTGCACAAAATGCTTCACCAGCTCAGAAGGGGAGTTTTCGATCCGTATACTAACATTCTTCTAGAAGCAGTTTTTCTCACAACCTTTTACGGGTTTTTAAGGTGCTGGGAATTTACGTGCAAATCCCTATCATTTAATGCTGCTGTTGATCTCACTATGGCCGACATCACCATGTACAAAAGTCACTTCTCGTTATTTCTGAAGCACTCTAAAACTGACCATCTCAAAAAAGGGTCTCGCATATTTTTGTCAAGTATTAATTCTGATTTTTGCCCTTTCTCTTCCATGTCTCGATTTCTGCAAACCCGGAGAAACGCTGCTCCCCAGGATTCGCTGTTCCTTACAGCAGACGGCAAACCGTTGACCAGCTTCTGGTTCTCTTCCAAACTAAAACGGCTATGACATCTATGTGGTTTAAATTCAGAAGTCTACACTCCCCATTCTTTCAGATTCATCGCAGCAAAAAAAA
This sequence comes from Sinocyclocheilus anophthalmus, assembly GCA_018155175.1. Taxonomy (NCBI): domain Eukaryota; kingdom Metazoa; phylum Chordata; class Actinopteri; order Cypriniformes; family Cyprinidae; genus Sinocyclocheilus; species Sinocyclocheilus anophthalmus. The sequence goes on along the minus strand of JADLZN010001098.1, from coordinate 520,036 downwards.
ATTCGGTGCAGCTTAAAAAAGAAAAAAACAGCTTTGCACACATTCCTTTAGATAAAATGTATGTAGTCATACATGCGCCTATAGCGCTACGGAGCAGCAGTAGTGGGGGGCTTTAGGCAGTGTATTTTGAACGCTTGCTATATGGTTAGTACGGACTATATGTCCACTGCCTTGAGGGCATTCTACTTTCTTAAAGCAGCCATTCTTCATTATTTTGACTAGTCCACCAAAATCAAGCTTATGTATATTACATACCCATGCCAATAAATGCTGGTTGAAACTTTCACTCCAAGAGTTGTCATGACTGATATATATATATCCATACAGGTGCATCTCAATAAATTAGAATGTTGTGGAAAAGTTCATTTATTTCAGTAATTCAACTCAAATTGTGAAACTTGTGTATTAAATTAATTCAATGCACACATACTGAAGTAGTTTAAGTCTTTGGTTCTTTTAATTGTGATGATTTTGGCTCACATTTAACAAAAACCCACCAATTCACTATCTCAACAAATTAGAATATGGTGACATGCTAATCAGCTAATCAACTCTAAACACCTGCAAAGTTTTCCTGAGCCTTTAAATGGTCTCTCAGTTTGGTTCACTATTCTACACAATCATGGGGAAGACTGCTGCTCTGACAGTTGTCCAGAAGACAATCATTGACACCCTCCACAAGGAGGGTAAGTCACAGAAGGTCATTACTAAAAGAAGTGGCTGTTCACAGAGTGCTGTATCAAAGCATGTTAACAGAAAGGTAGTGGAAGGGAAAAGTGTGGAAGAAAAAGATGCACAACAACCGAGAGAACCGCAGCCTTATGAGGTTTGTCAAGCAAAATCGATTCAATAATTTGAGTGAACTTCACAAGGAATGGACTGCGGCTGGGTTCAAGGCATCAAGAGCCACCACACACAGACGTGTCACGGAATTTGGCTACAGTTGTCGTATTCATCCTGTTAAGCCAATCCTGAACCACAGACAACGTCAGAGGCATCTTTCCTGGGCTAAGGAGAAGAAGAACTGGAATGTTGCCCAGTGGTCCAAAGTCCTCTCTTTTCAGATGAGAGCAAGTTTTGTATTTCATTTGGACACCAAGGTCCTAGAGTCTGGAGGAAGAATGGAGAAGCTCATAGCCCAAGTTGCTTGAAGTCCAGTGTTAAGTTTCCACAGGCTGTGATGATTTGGGGTGCAATGTCATCTGCTGGTGTTGGTCCATTGTAGGGATTTTCTTAATATGAACAGACACTGATATCAGCATTCACAAGGTTTGTTAAATCACCCAGCACATGAATCCCATATTTTCGGATGATTTCCTGTCAGTATGGTAAACTCATCTACTCATGAGATCGAAACTAATTCGATCAGGAGACGACAAAGCTTTCTTGGTATCAAGGACTGAAAGAGTTCATTCACAACCTATAGAAACCCCATGTCTTGGGACCCACCAATGGATGGAACCATTATGTCCAAACAGGAAAAGCATGAGTAAATTAACTGATGCCCTCAGGCAAGCACGGGATATACAGCGTGAAGCCACATGACTATCACATGTTTAACCACCTGCTTCCTGCATTACCAAAACCCTTACTTCCTTTTGTCACAGACAAAGAAACAGAGTGTACACAGACAATCATTAAAAAATCATTGACAGTATCGGAGCAATAGATTCACAAATAATATGTTTTATGTCTTAAATATGTGTGATGTGTTATTGAAACCATGATATCTTAATCGTTGCTTTCTAACTTTTCTTTTTAGTTAATTACGATTACTGTGTATGCAAAATACCTGTTGTTTGAGTTTGGATGAGAGCTGGTTGTAGTCACAGAACATTGGTGTAAATGAATAATTGATATTCAGCATCATTTACCGGTGATGATAGTTTTATAATAGTTCTTTAAAACTTGCAGAAATCCTCTCCACCAACAGCAGGCAACCATGCCACCATCTGATTGAACAAGCGACCTGTGGGCTGGACAAAAGTCAGCCTGCTTAAAATGGACACAAAGCCCTCTGGCGCAGTCTTACGCTCGGGCTCGCACTCTCACTCAAAAGAACGTTGGCTTGCACCTTGGTGAGCGCGAAAAAGCGCCACGCCACACCACCGCATAGCAAGACCATCTAAGAACTCAAACACTTCAGTTGAAGCTTCGTAATTCTGCAGAACGCAAAGTCTTGCAAACTCCGGCTTTTAGCAGGACTGCTGAAGCCTCTTCCGTAAACCGGCAACCAACTACTCCAAGAGGGGTTCCCCGAAAGGACGTCATCCATACGTCATTCCGGCGCCAGATCAACAGGCAATCAGCAACGGAATCCCCTCCAGCACACCCGCGTCAGCGAAGGAACTGCCTCAGCGTTCAGCTCTCAACTAAACAGAACGCAAGAAAACGAACAAACTCTTCAACTCAGCTGAACAGGTGTAGAATTGAATTAAACAGTAAAGATAAGACAATCGCTGCTTAGTGTTCTCCTAGGCTGAATTTAAAACCACCACTTCGCGCAACTTATGCACTCCTTTTGTATGGAGGACTCTCCTTTCCTTGAATCTTGTGTGTACATGTGTGTATGTTTTTAGTTAGGTTTTAATGTAATCTTAGATTAGCCACTAAAATTCATGTTCATTATAAAGAAGAAGTTTTCTTGCTCATATAATTTCGGGTTAAACTATGCCCAAAAGATCCCTTGCTACTTCGCTCTTAGCTTACTTATAATAATTACCTTCTGTTAGAAGAGCAATAATCTAATTTTGTTGACCAGTGCCAAGAAAACACTTAATTTTGTTCAAACGATACTAGAATCACCGTCGCTGACGACCCCGATTTGAAGTGCAGACTAACAATTTACCTATGGTTTTGATCAGGTGACTTGGACATAATCAGATCCTAGTCCTATCAAAACCTTATGTGTAATAATCATTAAGGTTCCCCTAATTCCAAATTAATAAGAATAAATAATGATCCATTCATTCAACCATTGTGTGTTTTTTAAAACCAGTGTCACTGCACCCGTTTACCAAGAAATTTTTGTAGCACTTCATGCTTCCTTCTGCTGACCAGCTTTTGAAGATGCTGATTTAATTTTCCAGCAGGATTTGGCACTTGCTCACACTGCCAAAAGCACCAAAATTTGTTTAAATGACCATGGTGTTGGTGTGCTTGCCTGGTGTTGCCGCTTTGCAAACCACGCAGACCCTGAAAAAATACCCCAAACTCAATATATCATGGTGTATTTCAGAGAACATGAGACACCAACAAAAGACCAAAAACAATGTCAGATGCATCAAGATAAGGCCCACTAGGGCAAAAAAGAACCATGCTATCCCAATAAGACCATACATCCAGTTCAACCACCTGACTCGCAAGAAGAAAACAAGAAGCTGGAAGGGGAATCCAAATAGCCGAATAACAAGACCGAATTTAGATCCAAAGATAAGTCAAAGCAAAATAGACCCCAGACCATATGCAGGACGGTACAGAGAAATAGAACAATAATATATCCGGGGAGAGTGTCCGAACAAGTGTCACTAAAAAATGTGTTTTTGTTGTGTGAGTTTGGTGTGTCGCTTACGGGGGAGGTAGTTGACATAATTGGGGAAAAGTAATGTTGTGGGGTTGTTGGGGTGAATTAGCGGCAGAAGCGTCACAGAGTGCTGAACAAAAATTAAACGACGTGGCAGTCGGTGTCAGTAGTATGGAATACACATATATTGAGGTGTCTGCCTAGTGTGTCTTGATTACGGAAATAAAGGACTTCCACGACGCGAGTGAGGGAGATGCCCTGTGTATATATATGATATTGAAAATTTTCCTGTTGTTTTAGATTAATGCATTCGGTACGGTGGGCCCGAGCAGTGCGAAACAATCACAATTCTGAACAAAATAACAATTACAAACGCCAATGCAGTCGAAAAAAGCTTTCTGCCAGCCCTTTTGCTCATTCTGGGTGAGTACAGTTCTTGGAGAGAAGGGAGGGTTGTACCAATGATTCGCTCAGCAGTCCAGACTACCCTCTGCAGAGGTTAGACATATTCGACCACAATATCAAAAAGAAGATACTATGTCTGCTTTTGAAGAAATTGATAGCAAAATTTTGGAAGAAATAGTACAGCACCTTAAATCGTTAACATGCTATCTTTTGACACACTTCCCACATATTTTTTCAAAAGGGTGCTTAACTGTTTGGAAGCAGAACTCTTAGAAGTGGTGAACGCCTCACTTCTTTCTGGGACTTTTCCAAACTTCCTGAAAACTGCAGTAGTTAAACCCCTTCTGAAAAAGAGAATCTTGATAACACCATATTGAGCAAATATAGACCAATATCAAATCTTCCTTTTATAGGAAAGATTATTGAAAAGGTAGTCTTTAATCAGCTGAACAAATACTTAAACTCAAATGGATACCTGGACAATTTTCAATCTGGTTTCCGACCTCATCACAGCACAGAGACAGCACTCATTAAGATAATAAATGATATTCGCTTAAATTCTGATTCTGGCAAAATATCAGTGCTGGTACTACTAGATCTCAGTGCTGCGTTTGATACTGTCGATCATAACATACTACTAGAGAGACTGGAAAACTTGGTTGGGCTTTCTGGCATGGTAATTAAGTGGTTCAGGTCATACTTAGAAGGGAGTGGTTATTATTTGAGTATGGGAGAGCATAAGTCTAAGTGGACATCCATGATTTGTGGAGTCCCACAAGGCTCAATTCTTGCCACCGCTCTTGTTTAGCCTGTATATGCTCCCACTAAGTCAAATAATGAGAAAGAAACAAATGGTCTATCACAGCTATGCTGATGATACTCAGATTTACCTAGCCTTATCTCCAAATGACTACAGCCCCATTGACTCCCTCTGCCAATGCATTGATGAAATTAACAGTTGGATGTGCGAGAACTTTCTTCAGTTAAACAAAGAAAAAACCGAAGTCATTGCATTTGGAAACAAAGATGAAGTTCTCAAGGTGAATGCATACCTTTTGACTCTAGGGGTCTAACAACTAAAATTCAAGTCAGGAATCTTGGTGTGATTCTAGAGTCAGACCTTATTTTCAGTAGTCATGTCAAAGCTGTAATTAAATCAGCATACTATCATCTCAAAACATTGCAATAATTAGATGTTTTGTTTCCAGTCAAGACTTGGAGAAACTTGTTCTTGCCTTTATTACCAGCAGGGTGGACTATTGTAATGGTCTCCTCACCGGCCTTCCCAAGAAGACCATTAGACAGCTGCAGCTCATCCAGAACGCTGCTGCCAGAATTCTGACTAGAACCAGAAAATCTGAGCATATTACACCAGTCCTCAGGTCCTTACACTGGCTTCCAGTTATATTTAGGATTGATTTTAAAGTACTTTTTCTCGTTTATAAATCACTCAATGGCCTAGGCCCTAAATATATAGCAGATATGCTCACTGAATATAAACCTAACAGACCTCTCAGATCATTAGGATTGAGTCAGTTAGAAATACCAAGGGTTCACACAAAACAAGGGGAATGTGCTTTTAGTTATTATGCAACCCGCAGTTGGAATCAGCTTCCAGAAGAGATCAGATGTGCTAAAACATTAGTCACATTTAAATGCAGACTCAAAACTCATCTGTTTAGCTGTGCATTTATTGAATGAGCATTGTGCGATGTCCGAACTGATTGCACTTTATTATATGTATAATCGTTTTCTTAAATTCATTTAAACCTCTTAAATCAATTTTTTTTTGTTTTTTTTCAACGTTTTTAAATTCCTTGTTTTAATTTTGTGATAATTTTTTATGATAATTTTACTTTCTTTTATGTAAAGCACTTTGAATTACCATTGTGTATTAAATGTGCTATACAAATAAACTTGCCTTGCCTTGCCTTGCCTCTGTTGTCTTCTGAGGTCAGATTTGGTGGCTGAGCTGAACCAGACAGTTATAGAAGTGCAGAGGACAGATTCAATGATGGCGGAGTAGAACTGTTTCAGCAGCCCCTGTGGCAGGTTGAATTTCCTCAGCTGGCGAAGAAGTACAACCTCTGCTGGGCCTTTTTAACAATAGAGTCTATGTGAGTGTCCCACTTCAGGTCCTGATAGATTGTGGTGCCCAGGAACCTGAATGCCCACTGCAGTCACAGTGCTTTCCATGATGGTGAGTGGGGGGGAGTGCACAGGGGTTTCTCCTGAAGTCCACGGTCAACTCCACAGTTTTTAGCGCGTTGAGCGCCAGGTTGTTGAGACTGCACAAGACAGCCAGCTCTTTAACCTCCTGACTGCAAGCAGACTCGTCACCGTCCTGAATGAGGCCGATTAGTGTGGTGTCGTCTGCAAACTTCAGGAGTTTGACAGAGGGGTCAGTAGAGGTGCAGTCATTGCTGTGGAGGGAGAAGAGCAGTGGGGAGAGGATGCAGCCCTGAGGAGCTCCAGTGCTGTTCGTACGGGTGCTGGATGTGTATTTTTCCCAGCCTCACTAGCTGCTGCCTGTGTGTCAGGAAGCTGGTGATCCACTGACAGATGGAGGTTGGCACGGAGAGCTGAGTTAGTTTGGGTAGGAGGAGGTTTGGGATGATGGTGTTTAAGGCCGAGCTGAAGTCCACGAACAGTATCCTCACATAAGTCCCTGGTCTGTCTAGATGTTGCAGGATGTAGTGCAGTCCTATGTTGACTGTATCATCCACAGACATGTTTGCTCGGTAGGCAAACTGCAGGGGGTCTAGCAAGGGTCCAGTGATGTCCTTCAGTTGGGCCAGCACCAGTTTTTCAAAAGACGTCATGACCACAGACGTTAGAGCCACATGCCTGTAGTCATTAAGTCCAGTAATTTTAGGTTTCTTTGGGACGGGGATTATGGTGGAGCATTTGAAGGGACTTTGCCCAATCTCCAGTGATCTGTTTAAGATCTGTGTGAAGATGGGGGCCAGCTGGTTAGCACAGGTTTTCAGACAGGCTTGTGTAACACAATTTGGGCCTGGTGCTTTTTTCCTTTTCTACTTCCGGAAGACCTGGCGCACCTCGTCCTCGCTGATCTGAATTGCAGGTGTGGGGGAGAGGGGGTTGCTGGCGGTGTGATGGCTGTGTGGAGATGTGTTCAGGGCGGTGTGGGTGTGTTTTTTCACCTGGCAGTAGATCTCATTCATATCATCTGCCAATTTGTTTGTCTCCACAGTGCGTGGGGGATGGTGTCTTGTAGTTTGGTGATTTTCTTTCATACTTTCCACACTGATGCTGAGGTCCTGAAGAGAATTGAATCCTGATGTTTTCAGAATATTCCTCTTTGCCCCTCTATCTCCTTTTCCATGTGTTTTAGCCTGTTATACCAAATTTGTATAATAATAATAATAATTTCAATTTTTGTGTCAAAAATATGGGAGAATTTGTTTTCATAAATTGTTTTGTTTGAATAATACACAGTCGTGGTTTACTATTTGTTTATTTAATTTTGTTGAGTCACTTTGGCATCAGCTACATTTCTGTGATTTTCTGTAATCAGGATCTGCAACAGTAAAATTTTGGTACAGCTTTTCTTGAGCATGGACACGTCCACATGCCAACTAATCAATGAAAATCAGTGACTTACAGGAATAGATAGTAGACACTAAAGATATAGGCTTTATGTTGAACATCTCGTGACCAAACCAGAAAACTGGTCTCATTTTATCTGCTTGTTGGCGAAAGCGGTAATAACAGTATCAACAGACAACAACAGCTATATGGAGTTCAAGATGATCAGTGTTTTTATTTTTGGATTTTGATTGAATTTGAAGTCTTTTGGATTTGTGGGGTGTTGCTTGTAGAAAACTTCCAAAAATATGTTATCACCAACAAATTACACAAATTATTTGAATAATTCCCAAAGCCACTGCATTAGACCAATGAAGCATCAGGAAATGTGACAAAAAGTACTTCCAGCGAGCTTCAAAATGGTTTATTAAAATAGAAATGCATTAAAAGGAAGAAAGTATAAAGCTGCTGCATGAATTTGAGTATGCCACTGTAGTTTTTGGAAGAGTCTGTGTGTTTGGTTGGGAAGGTTCAGAGGATATATTCTCATTTTACAGCTCCAGCAGAAGGAAATCTATGTGGGCTCATCGGCCGTCCGTGTCAGCCAGAATAGGAGAGAGCACTGAGACTGAAGGTCGCATTTACTTTACGATGAGGCTCTTTTATTTCTATAGGGCCATAGAGACATAGATGCCAAGAAGAGGCAGTCAGGGTTTATTTTTTTTAGGTTTCGTTGTTCCTGTGTTTGTGTGTTTCTTAACGGGGAGTCTTCTAAGGAATATATTGGCTCTATCTGATGGGAAACGTGTGTCATCTGTATATATATATAAACATGAGTCACGCATCTACAATGCAACACAGATTCACACCACCCATATAACCACTAAGATAGTCACTGAATTCTGTCATCTTTTACTCCAGTTGTTTGGAACTCAAAACTATCATTTAGTAAGCATATTCATGTTGCTGTTTTCCATCCAAGTGAACGGAGACAGATGCTGCCGAGCTCCAAAAATGCCAAAAAAAAACAGGATAGTGAAAAACTGGTCCATACAACATGTGCGCTATATTTAACATTATTCCCTGAACCCCCCCCCCTGCCATCGCTACTAAATTTAACCAAATCTGTGATGTGTTGATGCACGTATTTGAAAATGCATGAATGCAAATGAGATTTGAGAGCTATATTTTCAGTGAGTAAATTATATTAGGGCTGTCAATAGATTAAAATTTTTAATCGGATTGATCACACCCTTTTTGTGTCTATATGTATATTTATGTATGTGTAATACAATTTTGGACATATATGTCATGTACATGTTTATCCATCCTAAAACCTGCCAATACATGTTGATATTACACAAGTAAATATAAAAGATGGAAAGTGTTTAAAAATGTACTACAAAAACATTTAAAAACATATTTTTTTCTATATATGTTGTCTTAATGAAGTTGCATATATAAATGAAATACATATTGTTGGCATATTTGGTTGCTAAATATAATACCATATAAAATGATCATATAGATATTATTAACATATATACATATACAAAACCTCTTATTATCTTCATGTTCTTTTATATTTTTTTACAGTAATGTGCATGAAACAATAACTAAAACAAAGTTATCAAGGCTTAACTGTGTCAGGGTTATGTTTTGTTTGTCATGTGTTTGTTTCTGTTTAGTTCCTATCAGCCCTTATTTGGTTCAGTTCCTGTTCTCATTTAGTTAATCATCGTTTATTCAGATCACCTGTGTTGTATTATTCATCTCATTTGCTCCTTAGTTTGCCTGTCCTTATAAGCCCTCAGTTTCTGTCTATTCTTTGTGCTGGATTAATGTTATTTTCAATGGTCCAAGTGTGTTGATGTTTATTAATTACTTCTACTCCTTCTTCGGGCGCATTTTCTACAACGATGACCACGTGACAGAATCCAGCACCTAGAACAGACAAAGATAACTACAAATGAGGACAAGCTGTGTGCGCTGTGGCAGAGTGGTCGAATGTTGGAGAGATATGTGGAGGAATTCCTCACGCTTTCCAACGAGGTGAACTGGCACGAATCTTCACTTGGAGCGTGTTTCCAGCTGGGGCTGGATGATGATATAATCCGCTGCGATCTCCCCATGTGTGACTTTCCCCTGATCGAGCTGATTAATCTCGTCCTCTATTACAGGATCCGACTAGGGGAAGTCAAAGTCTTATGTGGAAGAGGTCAATATAAATTCAAGAGTCCCTCGTCCACCCCGCGCTGTGGGGTGAACAATCCTTTCTCCCCAGCTCACCTCCATGCCCGGAACCCCCACATGCCTCGCCAACGACTCCGACCACCTGCCCAAACCGAGGCATCCCCATGTTCTCCTGAGCTCCACCGTAATCTTCAGTCCCAGACAGCTGGTCGCTCAGCTGTCAAGCCCGGCGGCCGCTGCTCTCTCAAGCCTGCCGGCCGCTTCACTTTCAAACCTCAGCCCAAAGGAAGAGGCTGAAGAGGAGGCGGCGGTCATCCAAAGCTCCAGCTCTTCAGTCCACTCCAGCATACCTCTCAGCGCTTATGGAGTTCTCGCCTCCTGTCCTCACCCCAGAATCCCTTCGAAGCTTTCCTCATCCCTCTGAGTTTCCTCCACCTCCGCTGGTCCCGTCCAGCCCTCTTTCGTCTCCTGAGCCCCCTGTGTTAGCAAACTCTGCTCCTCCAGAGCCGGCTCCTCCAGAGCGCCACCCAGAATTCCTAATTTTCCCCAAGAATTTCTCCACCGTGGCAACCTGAACTGCCTGCTCCACCATGGCCTCCTGACCCGCCCTGAAGGCTTCCCTTGTCTCCGCCCTGTTCTTGCTCTGCACCAGCCTCCAGGGCGCCCGCCCCCCCTCCCTTCCCCGGTGGTCCCGCGCCGTCCGGGAGGGGGGAGTAATGTCAGGGTTATGTTTAGTTGTCATGTGTTTGTTTCTGTTTAGTTCCTGTCTGCCGTTATTTGGTTCAGTTCCTGTTCTCATTTAGTTAATCATAGTCTATTCAATCACCTTGCGTTGTATTATTCATCGCTCGTTTTGCTCCTTAGTTTGCCGTCCCCTTATAGCCCTCAGTTTTTCTGTCTATTCTTTGTTCTGATTAATGTTATTTTCAACGTCCAAGTGTGTTGATGTTTATTCAAGACTCTTTACTTCCTACTCCTTATCATGTTCCTTTTTCTACAGCCACGACCGGTGAACAAACTGATGTCCTGTAGTTGTCAAAAATTAGTTTATTATTCTTAATTTTATTATATTATTATAATTACTTAATAATCACGTAAACTTTATTTGTATTATAATTTATTAACTTTGATTTCGGTTTTGTGATTTATTGTTATTTTATTATCGTAAATCCGATGGAAAGTGTACCTACATACTGTTAAAATAAAGTGTACATTTTAACAGTTCAATGTAATTCCCAGGCCATACGCTTTCTAGAGTCCCTACTCAAAAGGCCAGGACGGGACTTGGATTTGCGACTCCTTCCACTGTCACATTAGTAAAGAAAAGTGCATCCCTCAATAATTTAATCTCTGGAACAAAGAGAATCTTGTCGTCATTGTGTATGAGATCTTTGACTCTTTGAGGCCGGGATGGAAATGAGAGTGCGTCCTCGGGCTGTAGCCATACCTCTCTCTTGTGTTGCTGTTCCTCGACTCTCCAAGAAGATGGATGTCTTTCAACCCTTACTCGACTTGTCACATAAATCATGAGAACTGGGCCACACCGGCCATGGCATCAACTGATGGGAAAAAAAATTACTCGCCGATTAACTGTGAAAATGGGACTCATTAGATATGTTTAACTTCTGAGGTATAAGCTCGTCGATGAGACATATGCATGCTTCCTGTGTGACACATTAATAGGTAAGGCTCGAAAAACAATGGCAGTTGCTTTGTAATTACTGCCTTTAGAGTTCAATGTATGAAATCATTCAAATAATTCATGCGGAAAGTAAGTGATCTGCACCAGGGTTTTTATCTTCATTGAAGCGACATGAGCATTTTTTGTTCCCAACAGTAACAAGAGTGACAGTATTTCACTTCCCGTATCACCCACATGGAGGTGCACCGTACCAGATCTGCCCACAATTTTTGATATATACATATTTCATAGAATTACAAAAGTAAGCATGTTGAGGTCCACTGTACGGACGACTTTCAGCAGGTTTGTTTTTTTTTATTATTCAGGATTAACAATGAACATGGTAGTTTTTATTACTCATTTAACAGAGAGTTAGGTCCGAATGCTTCATAAGACATTGGCATCCGGTCCTCCCAGATAAACCAGGAAACACCAGCTTGGCCGGGGTACCAGCTAAGACCAGCAAACTATCTTAGGCTGGTTTAAGCATGGTTTTTTTTTTTTTTGTCAGTATGGTTTTTCCTATTTGGAGCTTGATATCCATTATGCTTTTGTCAATCAATCCATCGGAATTATCTGCATTGCCCCTTTCATTTACTGGTTTGTTTTTAATCAAATACCTTAAAAAACATATTACTATTAGTATTTAGTCCCCCATCCAGTTTCATTCATCCAATCATTTTTATTTTCCTATTCACTTATTTTTTTACTAATTCATTTAAAAAAAATCAACCTTAATTATGCTTACTTTCCTGCTCATCCTTGCTTGTCTGGCTGCAGGTTTTTTTTTTTTTCCAAAAATGCGAAATCAAAGGAGGGATTTGGCCCATTCTTTCAGCTGGAGCGCGCTCACTCGACCCCCCTCCAAGGTGCAGAGTGGATAAAGAGCAGACAGAGAGCGCGGATGGGGCGTGCGGGCTGCATGTGTATTTGCATGGCTTTGATCGCACTGCTGACGCGACGCGCGGCTGAACGCTGCCGCGTGATGGACAGTGCGCGCAATGGCACTGCTATATCCCACTGTCTGGAGAAGGAGCGCGCGGGCTCGTGTGTTTGACTGGGAGAAATGATGATGTTGTGATGTAGAGCGTGTTGTGGAGTTTGTGAGAGTGACTGGGGGGCTTGTGTGTCTGTCAGACTGCGCACCTGACGCAGTCACATAAAGTGCTCCTCTCTCTCTCTCATCTTCGCTTCATTGTGTGTGTGTGTTGTGTGTGTGTGGGTGTGTGGGTGTGCGTGTAAGTGTTGTGTGTGTGTGTGTGTGTGTGTGCGTGTAATGAGTGTGTTTGGTGTGTGTTGTGTGTGTGTGTGTGTGTGTGTGTGTGTGGAATTCAAGGTTTAAAATACACTTTTGTAAACTCAAAGTCAGAAAGAAAAATCAGAAATAATAATACATATATTTAGCATAATGTAAATGAAAACATGTTATAATTACATTATAATGACTATAATGATAAAACAAAATATTTTAGTAGTAGTACATAGTATCATTATTTTCAAGACAATTAATTAATTCCCATTACTGTATTACTATACTTAATTAACTAATTCTCCATTATTCTGAGGTGATTTTCATTACTGTAATACAGTATGTAATACAATACTGACAACACAACTACTTTTTATTATTATCAGCATTCAGTTTGCAAATAATTTGCCACATACATACATGTATACATACTTTATAGATTAGTTTATATATTGTTATTTTGATTTATATATTGTTATCTTAATCAATGTAATTTAAATGAAATATAAACAATACGTCAATGATGTACAAATATTTTACTGATACAACAACAACATCAATTAAAAAAAATATTTATTTGTTTTCTTTACAGTCATGATGATTTGGAATGAATGTGTTTAATTGTTATGGTAATGCAAAAATCAGAAATGTGCTTCAGATTCTTTAAGCATTTTTCCCCCTGTGATTTTTGGAGTAAAATATGACATTTCCAGACAGATTTTGTGAGATTCACCCGGGTCTGTGTGACACAAGAAATATCTCTGTATTTTTGTGTGTGTTTACAACACTACAAATGTTACCAGTACAAACGTGTCTGTTTTAGTGAGCACTCATATCTATTATGACAGCAGTGGAGGGGTTTTGGGATGCTGGTGATCATTTTAGATTCCTCAGAAAAGCTCTGAGCCATCCTGATGTGACCTTCTTGTCTTTATCTGACCCGGTTTGTCCCACCCTTCATCAACACTCACACTCTGGACATGGATGACGTTAGAATATATCTGATGCCTCCACACAGAGCAGCAGCAGCAGATAAATGGAAAGTTCAGTGACGTTATAGTTCCACCCACAGCAGTTCTCCATAGCTCTGCTGCACTTAATATAACAGTAAACAGTATGGTGTTATAAACAAAACAGACAAAAAATAAAACAGGAATCTGAAATATGTCAATTTCTCCATGACAATTAAACAGACGTTTTTTTTTTCATAAACAATTCAATGTTTTCTTCTTAAACATATTGCTTTGTGATCATTTAAGACATTTTAAATCAAGCAGGAATAACATGAATAGAAAAACTGAATATAAAGTAATGGATAGTATGGGATATATAAATTACACAGTTTACGTCATCCATTTTATGGAACTCAGTATGTATGAGAAGTTAATATAATGGAATTTCTTAGTAAAACTAGTAAAAAAAACTATTTTTTTTTGCTTTACAAATCACAGTTAGCACAAAACATTTACTTAAAAATGCAGAAAATGCACAACTGAACAATCAGAGTAAATTTGTAAACACTATATAATAAAGAAACAATTACCTGCACACAGAGCAGCAGGAGACAAATGGAAAGTTCAGTGATGTTATAGTTCCACCAATTCAGAATACGTTTCACTTTGTTAGCACAGGGAAAAATGGCACACATGGAAAAGGGTACATCAAAACGGAAATAAAAATCAAAATAACACATATATAAAAAGAAAACACACTCTACAAATCAATCAATGTCTGTGATGTTCAATACTTTTCAATCAGTGTCTAACATTTCACATGAAACGATATTTTTCACTTTTAGTGCGGAGCTACAACAGAAACAACACACCCACAGCAGTTCTCCATAGCTCTGCTGCAGACTGTTCAAACTCAGTGGGCAATAGCGCCACCGTTGCAACTAATAGGAAGTGCGATCACATTTACTTAAAGAACCTAAGAACTGATATTTATATTTATATAACATTTATCTTGTTACACTGATACAGAGTCAAACAGACAGGCATGAATGAAAGAGGAATGTGCTGAAGCTAATGGCCTCATGTCTCACCATCATGACCACACAGACAGTCAAATCTCACAAGCCAAAATACAACATCAAATACTCCAGCGCTCATTCTTGCAGTGCAAATGCTCACATTCTCCCTTCAGCAGGCAACTAAACAGCCATGCATGTTTCCTCGATTCGCCCTGAGCGTATCAAGCGTGCTGTAGATTTTGATTTGCTCAGGGGGATTTGAGTCACTGTGCCGTCTCATTATTATAAGGCTGCATAGCCATGAATGGAAAAGACCACTCAAAACATAATTAGCCCTGTTTATCAAGCATAAGGTCAACTAACATCTCAAGAACAGGACACACAATCTCTGCCAAATGAAAATGGAGACAGTTTAGCCATACCGCATCATTAAAACCCACTATAGTTAGGTTGGTTCATTTGAGTAAAGCCATTTCAGTCATTTGGACATTTTCACTATTATTACAGTATCACATTAGTGAGATATAATTATTTGCTAATTGTGTGTTGTGCATTCAGTCGGTTGAAATTCATGTTGAATTGTAATTTCTGTATGTTGCACAGACATGGCAAATCAAGTGAAATGATGTGCAGTCAGAAAAACTGAATGAGTACATCTTGCGCTCTGACATGCAAAGTACATTACGACCTACTAGATGTTTGACACAGACTGCAGATCATTTCAGATAGCATATGGCATGGAGATTCTTACTGAAAATTATGTTTGTGTGAGAATTATGAGTTATACATGTTTTATGCAATTTTAACAAAACATTACAAAATGCATTAAACAATAAAAGTGGCAGAAAATAAAGAAATTTTGAACGTAAAAAAGAACAACTCATCTCATAATTTACAGTGAGAAACTGTAAATTGACATTTCCAGAATTTCCTGTGACACTTCACATCTGATGGTGTTTAATTGAAATAACTGTTTATTCTTAGTTGTTTCTTTTAGTGTATGTTACATCATATGTTGTTAAATTACTGTTTATTTTATTATTTTGGTGTCATGTGTTACCATGATGGCGTTTTATATGTATGTTATAATTCATCATGTTACTTTCAGACTACCTTTGTTCTCTACAGGGGCAACGGTCTTCTACCAGGTGACCACATCTTTCGTCTTTTGTATATTCACAATTAGAGAAATATACATTATTTTACTGTAAATTTAAGTTCAGTATGTAAAACTTAAAAGGTATGCACCAGTTTTTATGGTAAAGTCGGCAGCGTTTATATAACCATAATTTCCAAAATTCTTTCGTCTCATTACGTTATGGTAATTTAACAGCATAGCAAGCATCACAATGTAATTTTTCCTCTGGTCCACTTGCTCAGGTAGTAAATGGTTTCCTCCAGATGCTGTGTTGGACAGATGTGCTGTTTTCTTTTATAGGTTCACTCAACACTGCGTAGGTATGACATAATGGGAACGCCCCTTGGGTGTGCCGATTGTCTGAAGACCGTATGGAACCACACCAATTCATTGGCTGATGGCGTGCGCCACCCTGACGTCACCACGTCACCCACTCTTATACTAGCGAGCTCGCCAGCCGCTCCTCAGATTTCCTTCCTTCAGAAACGGTCATTTAGCCTTTCAGAAGAGATTTATCTGGCCCGTATTTCGTTTTTTTTCTTTGAGTTTATCTTTTGCACTTCGGCGACCGCATTCAGTGGAACCTCGTTTCTCCTCACGGTGAAGTGCTATTGAGTTTCGTCACTGGCAGCTGCCATGCTCTCACTTCGTTGCAAGCGACGACCCACACAGTAAGTTTGTTAAATGTATGGGTTTGTCTCACGTGCTCAAGGCTCTTTACGGCGCTTCTAATTGTAAATTTTATGAGAATAATTTTTCCCCCGTCACGCTGCTCAGGTCATTCCCTCTGTGAATCTGCGACCTGGGGTTCGGATGTGGCGCTCAAGGCTATAGAGAGCAATCAGACGTGCCTCCCCCTTTCTTTCCCTCTCTTGCCTGAGTGCTCTCGCACAGATTTGCCGGTGGAGTTTATACACGATTATTTATTCCCCAGCCCGTAGGCACATGATACCATTGTCTTGGGGGTTGATGACTGAGGATTTCGGGCCCATTTCACTCAATGCTCTCCCACTTAGCAGTCAGGAGATGCTACCGAGAAGCTGAGTATTGAGTGGCTGGATAAACCACGTGAGTCCCAGTCCTCTAAGCTTGATTAGAGCTTCTTGAGCGGCCCTAATTCTTGTCCCCCATGAAGAAAGCTGCCATTTTTCAGTGATCTGCATCACGAAATCTCCAGATCCTGGAAGCAGACTTGCTCTGCTCGACTTAGTAATACAGTGGCCGCTGACTTCACCAACCTAGTGGGTTCTGTGGAGCAGGGCTATGCCGCTATTCCGGCGATCGAGGACACGCTGGCCGCTCACCTCTTGCCATCTTCGGTCCCCTTATGGAAGTTTCGCCCTCTCCTCCCAATGCGTGTAGGACCACTTCTGCCCTCATTGAAAAGTCCTACATGGTGGTTGGTCAGGCGGGCATAGCGCTTCACACCATGGCTATCCTTCAGGCTTATCAAGTGGCCATTTCGGTAGCGAATGAAGTTCAAAGGAGTTTGTCACTTATGGTCGGCCCTCTGCCTACCAAGTGTGATGCGGAGTTGCTTTTGTGCTCTCTCTCAGACATGGTGGGACCCTCTTTCTTCGCAAGGTGTCAAGAGGGCGATTGTTGTCATCGCTAGATGGAGTACGAGACAATCCCTAACTGGATGGGGTGCAGTCTTCGAGGGCAGACCAGCTTGTGGTGTCTGGAATCGAGAGTTTCTCTCATGGCACGTAAACAGTCTAGAGTAGGGGTGGCGAACGTCAGTCCTGGAGAGCCGCAGCCCTGCAGAGTTTTGCTTCAACCCTAATCAAACACACCTGAACAAGCTAATAAAGGTCTAAGGGTTAGTTGAAAGCTACAGGCAGGTGAGTTTTAAATAGGGTTGGAGCTGTACTCTGCAATGCGGCTCTCCAGGACCGGAGTTCGCCACTGCTGAGTCTAGAGCTAAAAAACTGTATTCTCTGGCCTCGTGCAAGTCCTCCCAGTTCTGATGAGTTGTCATGTGATGGTCAGAATGGACAATATGGCGGTAGTGACTCACGAGTACCGAAGGGAGACTTCATGGTCGCACAGCCTCTGGACAGGCAGCCTCTTATCTGTGGCTAAGGATAATGTTGCTTCGCTGAGAGCGGTTCAAGGGTCCCAGTGGGCTTGAACCTTGCAGCGGAATTACTATTGAGGCAGAAACTCAGGTCGGAGGACTGGATGCTGCTCAGCAGACAGTGCGATCCAGATCTGAGGAAATCCTTTTTTTCTTTCGGGCCTTTTCTTTTGGCTGGTGGAGGTGACTCTTATGCGTCGCAGGAATTGAGTCTCCGGGCACCTCTGGAGATAGGTTCTTTTGCACACCCATGGCCGTTGTATGAGTTTTTGTCAATCGATTTGATTACGGCAGTCTTGTGCAGGGTGAGGGAATGCTGAGTCTCGCTCCTGTTGATAGCCCCATTCTAGCTGTCCCAAGATGGGTTTTCAGAACTAGTCCTCTGTTCAGAACAGGAAAGACCTGCTGTCTCAACTCCAGGGCAGGATCTAGCACCCTCGGCCCGAGATTTGGAAGCTATGGGGGTGGCCAATCAAAGGCAATCGGCTGTGACCTCTGGTCTTCCTGTGGATGTTCAAGAAACCATTGATTAAGATAGGACTCCTTCTACTAGGAGGCTTTATTCTTCCAAATGGAAGGTTTTTGAGTCATGGTGTTTGGCTCATGCAGTGGACACAGTCAGCTGCCCAATTGGTTCAAGGCTGGAGTTTCTGCAGGAGAAGTTTGCATTTGGAGAGTCTGCTACCACCTTGAGAGTTTATGTTGCAGCTATTGCTGCTCACTGGAATGTGGACAATGTCCCCCTAGGTAGACATCCTTTGGTCTCTTCGTTCATGCGTGGGGTTAGGCGTTTGAGGCTGGCATGCCCTGTCAGTTTTCCTTCCTGGGACTTGTCTATTGTCCTAGAGGGCTTATTGGAGCCGCTCTTTGAGCCTTTGGAGTCAGCTCCTGAACGGATTCTGACTCTTAAGGCGACGTTCCTGTTGGCGTTGGCTTCTATCAAACGCGTAGGGGATTTGCAGGCTCTCTCTGTTAGCGAGTCATGCATGGAGTTTTCTCCGGGCCTTGTTAAGGTATTCCTACAGCTCAGACCTGGTTATGTCCCCAAGGTTTTGTCCACGTCATTTCGCTCACAGGTGGTCGTGCTTTACTCCCGAGACTTCACTTTACAAAGTGATCACACGCTTTTTTTTCACCACAAGGCGAGAAAATCCCACAGACGTACATTGACGAAGGGACTCGAGTAATAGAGAGCAGCATATAAGAGATGTAGGTGTGAAAAAAATACACCCAGAAAACATAGCAACCACACAGCAACATTCCTGAAACTATACCCTAAACCCACTCTGAACACCTCCAGAGCCCCCATATGCTAGAGATGAAGGTCAAGTTATCCTACTCAACCCTCTACATCCCTGATAACATTTTGAAGACTGATTGATTCAGAGAGGAACATAAAATCCTCAATTAAATCTGATTTCACTCTCAGCATAATGCATTAGATGTAATCTTTTACAGGTCAATAATACTGAAATACGAGTGTGTTGGTGCTCTGGTTTGACACTGACATCTCAACATGGCAGAATATAATCACACTGGAGGGAAAGCAATCACACATTCTGGAGGGGGTTGACAATTATTTTTTTCAAAACTAATTTTCTCATGTGTCTGAATGACTTTGGGAATATATTTTCTCACTCAGCCAACAAATATAGATTGTCATGCCTATTTTCATCAGAGGCGAAGAAAAGGTTTTAGGCAAGGTGTACTTTCCAGTTGATTTTTCACATTCATATATTGGGCTCTCAAATCTATTTCTTCATTTGCGATACGTCCCTGGGTGAATGTGTCTAGCTGATCATTACATGTAAATAGATTTCTACAGAGGAATCAATACTGGTCTGATGAAAAAAACTCTCTTTCCTTCTGTCTGTCTGTCTCTCTCTCTCTCACACACACACAAACCACACAGAATTATTATGGTTACACACGGATGTGTGTGTGTGTGTACTGCCATCACAAAATAATACAGTAGCACAGAATACAGTACTACAGTAAAAGTTAATGGATCTATACGCTATTATTACTTATAACACTTAAATTAGTTTATTATAATGTAATATGTTTTGATATAATGCATTAGTTTGTGATGTGCACTCAAACAAACTTCTCAACCTTTTTTTGTGATGGTACAATCATCCTGAATATAAATATATTGCAACAATATGATGTCACTGCAAAAAAAATGTTTATTGTAAAATGCTTTGAAAACAGAAATAATTTAACAAGTAATTACCAAGTAAATAATTACCAAGTTGTGATACTGTCACGGCTCGCTACTGTGAGGAGCATGGATCGAGGAACGAGGAAACGCAGAGTCCAATTCAAACATACAGTATTTAATAATATCCAGGGAAACAGGAAAACACACGCCCAAACACAACAGGGTTGTCTACAGATATGAACAAGTTAAATTTAAGACTTTTTAAGACCTTTTTAATACCACCTTATGTGCAATTTAAGACCAAACCTGTGATGGAAATACACATTATATTACATACGTATATGTAAATTTACCCGGTTTAAATGTAAAAAGAAAACTGTGACGAGTGGGGGCGGGGCCGAGAGCTGTGGGAACGGAGCGAGGCCGGTGGAGTAATTGCTAATGAGCGACACCTGCACCACTCACCGGTCTCGAGTCTCACGGAGGAGCTCCGGAAGGATAAAAGGGAGGAGTGACGACCGTGTTGAACGAGAGAGGACCAGGCCTGGAGTTTATTTTGTGTTTTGTGTTTTTGTTCGTGCGCGACTGTCACCCCGCGAGGGCTATGTTGTGGTTATTTATTTATTAAGTGCCTTTGAAACATGCGCCAGTCCCGCTCCTTCTTCTCGACCTACAAGTTGTTACCATTGGGCTGCGCAAAACCCGGGAGGAAGGAGGGACACGCTGTCAGAGAGTCCTCGCTGCTGAGGGGGATCGTGGTGTTGAGGAGATCGGGCAGCAGGAACAAGTGGAGAGACCGCTGGTGGCTGCCCGAGGCAGTGGTGCTGGAACTATGGAAGACGAGGTGGGACGGAGAGCTCACTGCCGCGCTCCTCGGTCGAGGAGGGGTGGCTGCCGTCCGGGAGGGAGCGGAGGAGTCGGCCCCGTTCGCCAGGAGGCCAGAGCCTGCTGCCATCCGCCATGATTGGGAAGGAGCAGGGAACAGGGGACACGCTGCCGGCTGCCCTCAATAGGAGGAGCCATCGCCGTCAGCCAGGAGGCGGAGGACGAGTGGCGCAGTCCACAAACGATGTCCAGTACCATGCCATGGCACCGGCGAGTGAGACCTCTAAGCCGTGAGGACCCAAGCTGCGTGTGGTCCGGGAACCGGATCAGATATATATTTGTTTTCTTTTACCCTTCCCACTCGTGATCTGTCTCTCTTCATCCTTCCGTTCCTTTTCTCGCACCTCGTAGGCTGTCATAACCCAGGTACGCCGCCGGCCGCCGTGATCGGCACTATTTGTGGTTAAAAATTTTATTATTAAAGTTTGTTGAAATGTTCGCCGGTTCCTGCCTTATTCTTCCCGACCTACAAACGTTGTTACAAAAATTAACGTCCACGGTGAAAGTTGATGTATTGCCTCAGCGACCAGCACAGAATCAGCTCCAGGCATGACGAAGCGGATATCGGCCTCTTTTGGAAGGCCAACAAAGTAGTTTCGCTTTCAAAACGAAGCACCCAGCGTCTTCAGGACATGGCGGCGGCAACAACAATAATACAGCGAGAATAAAAGTTCCGCCTTCTTTCTTTGCGTGAACATTTGGGCGGCGTTATGCAAATCTTCCAAAAAAAGTGATGTAGACATGTGGGGGCGTATTAGAACAAGCCGTTTTAGGTAGGCGTGTTTAATTCTTAACTTTTATAAAGAATATCTCTTTGATTTGAGACTTTAGTCTTTGCAAATATACAGATCTTCTTTATGCACCAAGAGAGCTTGTAACACTCCAAAGAGAAAGGAAAATTGAAATCGCGTCATATGACCCCTTTAAAATTCTAGGCTAGAAATCTTTAGGGGGGGGGGGGGGGGGACCCCGGGGGACTGGACAACACAAAGTATTATCTGAATTTACAATCAACTTTTCCAAACGTGTACGAGTGTTTCCAAACGTGTACCAGTTACAAATTGCGAGAGAGAGCGCTCGTTTTCTAAAATGTCTCGAGTTAAAAACGAACTGAGAACAGAACTGATTTTTTTCTGTTGTTTTTTTTTTTTTTTTTTTTTTCTTTCCTTTTTTTTTTTTTTTTTTTCCTTCTTTTTTTTTTTTTTTTTTTTTTTTTTTTTTTTTCTGCCAAGAATGTCTCAAATCTAACGCTCTGGCCATTGAGTAACCGAACTATTAAAAAAAGCTCAGTTCGATGAAGGGGGTGGATGGACTCGCGAGGAGGAAGACAAGAAGGAAACTACGTACGAAATTGCTTCAGTAACCATGCTGGTTTGTATAATTGTCAGGGCCTGCAAAAAAAATGTGTAATTGTGTGTTTTTTCTTAAATTGCATTTTCTTATACGTAATGATCTGATGTTTAAACTTTACATGTGATGTTTGTCACAGTTGTTTAGTGACAAATAATTTTTTGATTCACAATGCATTAAATATCTGTATATTTGACAATTAATTCATTTGTTTCAGACGTATGCCTCAATTTGCCACATTGTTGATTATTCGTTGTAGCTATTAGACTTGTAGAGAGAAAAATATCCGAAAAGTGTATTAGTCCTATATTGATTCTGTAAACCCTGTACAATGTGCTTTTTAGCGCAGGGTAGCGTAGGCATTTGACGCGGAGTAATGGTTTGAATATTCATGATCGTAACTTCCACTTTCTATTACTGTGAATGCACAGCTAAGGGAAAGAACGGGAAAAAATTGTATGGTGGGGTGGGGGGCCTTGGAGATAATTGGTCCCGGGGCCTTTGCAAGTCATAATCCGTCCCTGGCCAGTGGTGACCTCAGCAAAAAATGTGTGTGTGTGTGTTCTGGTATATATGGTTTATGACGACACAAATGTGTATAATGACATGGGTACTACAACATAAACATGGTCTATGAGGACACTTCTTGTGTCCCCATAAACCAAAAGGCTTAAAAAACATACTAAATTGTGTTTTTTACTGAAACATTTTAAATGCCGTAGTGTATTGAGGGATAAGATGTATGTTTTAAGAGGTTATAAAATACAGTTTGTACAGTAGAAAAATCAGTATGCCTATGGAATGAACCCGTGAAACTTGGAGACATAGAAATGTGTGTGTGTACAGTATGTGTACACCCTCTTACCATATTTTGGGGACAAAATTGGATGCAAAAATGCATCCTCAGTTGCAGAAATTGTAGAAGAATAGGATAATACATCATAAGAAAAATTATAATGTCCAGAAAATTACCACTATGTTTTCCATTAAGTTTAATCAAATCAAATTAACATTTATTTATATAGCACATTTAAAACAACATCAGTTGACCAAAGTGCTTTACATGTCTAAAAATTACTCAAAAAAACACAATACACACAATATCTATCACTGATCAATGTCTCAAAAGCTAGGAGCGACTGTATGCCACAGAGTAAAGGTGTGTTTTCAACATTGATTTAAACCAGTCAAATGAGTCACATGATCTAATGTGCAATGGGAGACTATTCCAAAGATGTGGGGCTGCCACAGAGAAGGCTCGATCACCTTTGGTTTTCAACCGTGATCTGGGAACATGTAAAACCAGACTCTGTGATGATCTTAGAGGTCTAGCAACACAGTGCTGCTGTAGCAGACATGAAATGTACTCTGGAACAAGGCTATGAAAACCTTTAAATACCATTATCAAAACTTTATATTGGACTCTAAAATCAACAGGAAGCCAGTGCAGCAAAGCCAGCGCTGGAGAAATGCTAGACCACTTCCTTGTGCCAGTCAACAGTCTAGCTGCAGCATTTGTACTAGCTGCAGCCGTGAGAGCAGATTCTTAGACAACCCTAAATATAACGAGTTGCAATAATCCAATCTGGATTAAATAAAAGCATGAATCACAGTTTCCATGTTGTCAAAAGACAGAATTCTCTTCAATTTGACAATAATTCGCAATTGATAGAAGCTACCTTTAACAACAGCACTGACTTGTCTATCAAACTTCAACTCCGATTGCAAAGATTGTCAAAGATTGCACCAAGGTTTCTTACTTGAGTGTTGATATTAGTGGCTAAGGGGCCTAGATGTACAGAAAGCTGTTTGCCTAACTTTGGGGGGCCAAAACTCACCACTTCCGATTTAGACTCATTGAGCTGCAGAAAACTAGAAGCCATCCATGCCCTTATATCATCCAAACACTCAAACAAAGTTGAAATATTGGAGTCATTGTTACATCTTAGGGGCAAATACAGCTGGATGTCATCAGCATAGCAATGATAAGCCACATTAATTTTTTGACAGATTAGACCCAAAGCTCTGTAGAGTAGCTATCACTGCTGGCGATAAGCACATACAATACTCGACAGAGTGAAGGGATCAGAGTGAGTTTTAAATAGTGAGTGAGTGATATGAAACAGCTGTGTGCAATCAGTGCTGTGTGCAATCAGTGTAATGAATGATGGGATATGTAGTGATATGCAACAGTGTGTAGTGCGAGAGTCAATGAAAATGGAAAGGGTGACCTCTGATGGCTAGCAGACGGAAGTTCATGGACCGGATACATAACAGAGCTTATCTCTTTTCCATTTCCTCTCTGCCTGCTCTATTTTTGCCTAATTGATCAGCTCTCTGCATTAAGCCAGGGTTGAGAAACCATCTTAGATTTGACCTTTTTAAAAGGGGCTCTGGAGTCCAGAATACCACTACACTCTGAGTTAAAACTATCAACCAACATATCTAAATCTGGGCATGATGGGGACAATTCTGTGACACACAAATACGTATGGGACTTAAATGCCTCTGAAAACTCAGAGGCTGTCAAAGCGTTAATGGGCCTTACACGACAACCTGCTGACTCACTGCCTCGAGTGATCATGGAGAAAACCATATTAAAAGTAATAAAATAATTACTTTTTTTATTAAATTCTATAATTTAAACATATATTTCAACCCCAAAACATAACACAATGTGTAATTCAAAATGGTACCATGTTAACACAATACATTGTACCATTATTTGATTGACTTTTTGTAAATAAAGTTATTCATATTCTGTAAAAAAAATTCATTAATTCATTCATTCATTTATTTAGTCATTTAGTCATTTACTTTTACTTTTATTCATTTAGCAGACGCTTTTATCCAAACAGACTTACAAACGAGGACAACAGAAGCACTAAATTGTAGTATTAAAACACTAAAAACAGATCCAAAACTAAAAGCTAAAACCTTATAAATACTACCTATACACATTTTAAAAAATAAAGAAATTAAATAAAAATTACAAATGCATACAACATTTCAAAACTTAACATTTAAATGGAAAAACTAAAAATAATCTACAACAATTCAAAATATTAAAGAACAAAAGGTGTAAGAGTATAATAATGATTCTAACAAAACACTAAGCCAAACACCAAAAAAACAACTACATATGTACAACCACACACACACAGTGGCGGCTCGCTTTTATTTTTAGGGGGAGGCACAGCTTCCCCATAATTATGAGGTGAAAATGGAAGGAGGACGATTTAATGTTAATAAAATACACAATTCATTTCAGTTCATGTCTCAAAATGTGTATTTTATGTTTGTAATTTCACAGTTGTAATACCATAAAGTGAAAGCGCCGCTTTTCTATCGCGAATGTGCTAAATCTGCTGATGTAATTGCAACCGCTACGTGATAGAGAAGGGTAGGGGGAGGCCAGAGGAGACGCTGAGCTCTCGTGCCTCCGTTGGTAAAAAAATTAGCCAATCACCATCAAGTGTTCACTCTCAGCGCTGAGCAGTGTTGAGAAAAGAAACCTCGCAAGAGGCTAGTCTCCTTCTGATATCAACCAATCATCAAAAAGACGTAAATTATGTGATATTAGTTTGAACATCTCCAGCTGCGCTGATAATGTACCAAGTACTAATGATGAGTAGCGATATTGAATATTTGATCGGCACAGATTTAACACGGCTGTCATTCACACAGTACACGTACAAGTTAGGAACAAGCCTAAGTGGATATAGGCTACACGGCAGTCGGCTTCATTAACCGCGGCAACAGGCAAGCTCTCTTTTAACACAAATTTTCAGGCAACAGGAGGATGTTTGCTCAAGTTGATAGGCCAGGGGTAAGTGTGAAAATTATATTATATTGGTCTGTGTAGCGTTCTTTACGTTTTCTGACTAAAAAGCAACCAAAAAGCCATTTTAAAGTGGTTAAGCAAATAATATAATAATAAAAATCGGCAGGGATCTCAGAACACCAATACAATTAGAAGTGCCTACTCTCTAGTTTAAAACCCACGACCCGCCACTGCACACACATTACATTATATATCTGAATATAGTTAGATCTATATAATATTATATATATATATCTATATATATATACACACATCCCCACGGGATTTCTTAAATTCAAATATAGTTGTGTATATTTCATTTCCATTTAGTTTGTTGAAATGTTAAAATAACTCAAATTAAATAAAACTGAAACTTAATAAAATACCTATACAGACATAATTTAACTAAAGTTAAAATAAATAACAAATACAAATAATACAAATCAAACGACAGTAGTTTCAGTAATCCTAAAAAAATAACACTGCCAAACTTACATGATAAAAAAATAAACAATTACTGTCGCCCGGTAGAGTCGATGGTCTTTACACTCTTCGTCTTCACACGAGGAGGCTGTCACGGTAAACGAAGCCGTTTTTAACCCATCTTTTTTTTATAACAAAATACTAAATTAATTAAGCTGGACACACTTTCCTTATTTTTTCACAACAAACGGCCAAGCAAGCGCACAAAACTGACAAGGTATGCGATACAGTACGAGACCAAACGCGATATCAGGTGATATTCATATAATATTGATCATTTATATTTTATTATCCCTGTAAACATCATCAATTGATATATAATAATCATTTAAATACTAATTTCATTGATTAGTCATTTATATTATTGTTTTATTATTATTTTTCCATTGTTGTTTAGTCTTATGATTGTGTGGTTTCAAGGGCCGTATGTTTTCATGAGTAAGGGAAAAGAGAATGTCTTCCTTTCAAGATTTTTAACATCACAGGATGATGTTATGAAGCAGTGATATTCCATTGCTATTGTTTGTGATATAATAGCACTTGTGCTGGTCAAATTAATTCTGAGCATTGCTTCTGCTCTTCTCAGTCAACTTATTGGCTGATAGAAGACTGTTAATACAATTTTGGGTACCAGACAAGACTTGCTGTTAACGGGGTTTTTAGTATTAGACAAGGATTATTTTCTGACAGGATCTGGCGTCCGAGGCTGGATCTGATATTTCTGGTGTGGAGGCATAATCTAACAATTTATAACTAGCTGCATATAAAAACAACAGATGTCTATAATTAATGTCTTTATTTAGGTGAGTAAACAGTTGTGCTGTCTCTTTGGGTTATTAGCACATCTGAAAATGCTCGTAGGCTTCTAGTGTTTTAAACATGTTTAAGAATGGCTGGTTCACATGCTCCAGTTAACCCCAGCTGGTTCATGTTGTAACTGCATCTTCCAGGAGCAAAGAGTATCTTTCTCCACTGACGGCCATTCAAAAGTAGCTGTGCATTCTGACAAAGTAAAATGTTGCCACTCCTAGCCTGCTGCGTCCCAAACAGTGATGTTACAGCTCTCTTTCTCCAGGCTTTAAAGAGCTCCCTGGTTACTACTCACCCCATGATACTGTAAAAACTCCCTGGGACTCACACTAAATGGCTCGTAAAACCAATTTAATGCAACGATGTGTGAAATAATCCTGCATGAAACGTTTCCACTCTGCTTTTGTTTCATGAATGGTGTCTTTTGTCCTTTCTGTTGCTCAACAGCATCTGTCCCAGTTCACTCGTCATCACTGCATGTGAAAGAGCACATCCTGCACAACATCTGCAAAATAAGCATAACGCTGGCCACGACCACATCAGTACATCACAATTACAACGTGTGTCTGTGTTTGTCCCTGCAGCATCACATGCTCAGCTCCTCCCTCGCTTCACCTCCGTCCCACTTTTCTCCTCACTGTTTTCTGCAGATATTTGGGAGTCACATTGGCTGGCATGTGAGCAAACGCTGAGGTTACATAATGTGCCTCTTCCCCACAGGCTCTTGCTGCGCTCCACACAATGTCCTCCTGTCTTACCCTCCCTCCCTCTCTCTCTCTCTTACTCACATGCTACTATCAAACCCTCTTCACAACCCCTCCTGAGACTGAGGCTTCAGCACGTGATAACAAAAGTTATTCATAGAAATAAGAAGATATTTTGCAAGTAGAATTGTGTCTGCATTCTTAAAACCAAGCTCTACAGGTCTGATACTGAATATATAAAAATAAATAAAATTTCTTTATGCAAAGGTTAACAAGTTATTCATGTTTAAAAAATTGTGCTGTATATATTTAATATATTATATATAACTAGAGTTCATCAAGTATGGGGCATCAAGTAAAGTGGGACAAATAAGATTGCCCTTGAAATATCAGGACGTCTGATTTGCTTGGCATCGTCAAGCTTCAACATCACGCTGATCTCCACAGACAATTGCGAATGTTGAATGACTGTCAGATGTACATTTAGTCATTTAGCAGATACTCCAAAGCGCGTGAAATGAGGAACATTCAGAAGCAAGAACCAGCAATGCTCACAATGTACAACAAGCCCAACAGATCCAA
Source organism: Sinocyclocheilus anophthalmus (assembly GCA_018155175.1). NCBI lineage: Eukaryota > Metazoa > Chordata > Actinopteri > Cypriniformes > Cyprinidae > Sinocyclocheilus > Sinocyclocheilus anophthalmus. The sequence continues at coordinate 491,445 of JADLZN010001098.1, read as the reverse complement.
GAGAAGCTAGTACCATAATAATACAGGTGGTAAAACAGAAAGCCACACGATGAATTAGTTCATGGTAAGCAGTCTGTTCATGGCCAAAACAAAACATGGCCAACAGACAGTGCACATGATCATAAACACAAAGACAAAACCTCATTAGAGTAACACACATGACACTAAAATAATGCAATAAACATTAAATAAATAACACAAAATGCAAAACTCACACACACATACTGGTTTCCATGTTTTATGGGTTAATTCCATAAGCGGAAACTGTATTTTCTATCCCCTTAACCTAACCCTACACCTACCACTCACACAAAACGTTCTGCATTTTTTTTCGGGGAAAAAAACTCATTCTGTTTGATTTATAAGCTTGTTTCCTCATGGGGACCCCACAAGGTTAAAATTTGCTGGTATTACCATACTTGGAGGATGAGAATTTAGTCCTCATAATATAGGGAATACCAGGTACACACACAAACAATAATAATAACTAGATAAAAAAGTTAAAAAGTCTCGACAAACTTTAAGTTGGCTTGAGAAAGCCTAGCCTGAAAGTTTAAAGCAGCTGTAAAAGCCTGAAGTTTGAAAATTTAGATAGATTAGATGTTGATAACATGTTTCTAGCACGATTAGCATGCTACCAGCATGTTGCTAGCATGTTGCTAGCATGACTAGCAAGTTACTAGATTGTCACTCGATATACTAGCATGGATAACAGTTACTAGCATGTTGCTTGCATGTTTCTAACATGCTTAACGAGTTACTAGCATGTTGTTAACTGTTTTTCTAACATGATTAGCATGCTACTAGCATGTTGCTAGAATGATTAGCAAGTGACTACCATGTTTCTTGCATGATTAGCATGTTACTAACATGTTGCTAGCATGTTTCTAACACGATTAGCATGATACTAGCATGTTGCTAGCATGATTAGCAAGCTCTAAGCATGTTTCTAGCATGATTAGCATGTGACTAGCATTTTGTTAGCATGATTAACAAGTTACTAACATGTCGCTAGTATGTCACTAGCATGATTAGCAGTGCTACTAGCATTTTGTTAGTATGTTTTTAACATGATTAGCAGGTCACTATTATGATTGCAAGTTAATAGCATTCATTAAATATCTTTCGCATGATGACAAGTTACTAGCATGTCATTAGCTGATAAGACCATGCTAATAGCATGGCGCTAGCATGTTCTAGCATGATAACATGCACAGAATGGCGCTAGCATGCTTAACAAGTTAATAGATGGGCTAGAGCGAATTAAACAAGTTTACTAGCATGTCACTAGCATGATTAGCAAGTTACTAGGATGTCATTAACATATCGTTAGCATGATTAACAAGTTACTAGCACATTTCTAGCACGATTAGCATGTTACTAGCATGTGATGCATGTTTCTAGCATGTGCACTAGCATGGGCTAGCATGATTAACAAGTTACTAGCATGTCGCTAGCAGGATTAACAATTTACTAGCATGCCACTAGCATGATTAGCATGTTGCTAGCATTTTTCTAGCATGATTAGCATGTTAATAGCATGCTGCTAGCATGATTATCATGTTGTTAATATGTTACTAGCATGTTGCTAGCATGATTAGCCAGTTACTAGCATGTCATTAGCATGATTAACAAGTTACTAGCATGTCCTTAGCATTATGATTAGCAGTGCTACTAGCATGTTGTTAGTATGTTTCTAGCATGATTAGCAAATGTTACTAGCATGTCGCTAGCATTATTAACAAGTTACTAGCATGTTGCTTGCATGATTAACAATTTACTAGCATTTCACTAGCATGATTAGCATGCTAGTAGCATGTTGTTAATATGTTTCTAGCATCATTAGCATGTCGCTAAGATATATAGATAGATTAGAAATATTAGATAGATGAGTTTGAATGAGTTTAAATGGATTAGAAATAGTACACAGAAGGGAAGCATAACGGAGTCTAATGGCTTCGGCGTGTTTAGATTTGAATTTTGTCAGCTGGAGTTTGAATAGTCTTGGCTCATCTGAACATTCCGTCAATGTAAGTCTATGGGATTTTTATGATTTTTAATCTTCATTTTTATGAAAACCATAAGTCGGATCAGTCTAAAAAGATATAGCGAACCGAGTCAGAACAGTCTGAAGAGCTGGGCTGAGTTTAGTGGTTCTAGCTTGAACACGTTGCCACGTTTTTCATTAATAAAATTAAAAACATCAGTGCACAATTTTCCACATCACAATCTGTCAAGCCCATCTTACCAGCAAGCATGCACACGTGCACATCCTTCTCTCCACTCTCTGAGGCAGAAGTCTCTAAACACATCCTTTCCAATCATCCTACTACTTATCCACTTGATCCTATTCCATCTCATCTCAAGCCATTTATCCTGCAGTTGTACCTGCACTCACTCACATCATTAGCACATCCCTTCACACTCAGCATTTAGACCGGCTCGTATAACCCCACTTCTTAAGAAACCCACCCTTAACCCATCTCTTTTAGAGAACTACAGACCGGATTCCATTCTTCCTTTCATTGCAAAAACACTTGAACGAGTTGTGTTCAACCAAGTCTCTGCCTTTCTCACACAGAACAACCTCCTGGACAGCAACCAGTCTGGCTTCAGAAGTGGACATTCGACCGAGACTGCCTTTCTTTCAGTTGTTGAAGCCCTAAGACTGGCAAGAGCGGCTTCCAAATCTTCAATACTTATCTTGTTGGATCTGTCCGCTGCTTTTGACACTGTTAACCACCAGATTCTCATGTCATCTCAGGAACCGCACTCCAGTGGTTTAAGTCTTACCTCTCAGATAGGTCCTTCAAGGTATCTTGGAGAGGTGAGGTGTCCAAGTCACAACTACTGGGGTGCCTCAGGGCTCAGTTCTTGGACCACTTCTCTTGTCTGTCTACATGGCATCATTAGGTTCTGTCATTCAGAAACATGGCTTTTCATATCACTACTATGCTGATGACACTCAACTCTACCTCTCATTCCATCCTGATGATCCGACGATAGCTGCTCGCATCTCAGCATGTCTAACAGACATTTCTTGCTGGATGAAGGCCCATCACCTTCAACTCAACCTTGCCAAGACAGAACTGCTTGTGGTTCCATCAAACCCATAGTTTCATCACAATTTCACCATCCAGTTAGGTTCATCAACCATAACTCCTTCAAAAACAGCCAGAAACCTTGGAGTTGTGATTGATGATCAGCTGACTTTCTCAGAATACATTGCTAAAACTGCCCAATCCTGCAGATTTGCTTTATTCAACATCAAGAAGATCAGGCCCTTTCTTTCAGAACATGCTTCACAACTCCTTGTTCAAGCTCTTGTTCTATCCAGGCTGGACTATTGCAATGCGCTCTTGGCAGGTCTTCCAGCCACTTCTATCAAACCTCTACAATTAATCCAGAACGCCGCTGCAAGATTAATATTTAATGAGCCAAAAAGAACGCATGTCACACCACTGTTCATCAGTTTGCACTGGCTACCAGTAGCCGCTCGAATAAAATTCAAGGCATTAATGTTTGCCTACAAAACCTCCACTGGCTCTGCACCCATTTACCTAGTTTCATTACTTCAGAGTTATGTGCCCTTTAGAAGTTTGCGTTCTGCAAGTGAACGTCGCTTTATTGTGCCATCCCAAAGAAGCACAAAAGAAGGACTTTTAAATTACTTTGTCGCTGGTGTGTGGTGGGCGTTCTGGCGCGCTATGGCTGCCGTCGCATCATCCAAGTGGATGCTGCACACTGGAGGTGGTTGAGGAGATTCCCCCGCTTTCATGTAAAAGCACTTTGAGTACCCAGAAAAGTGCTATATAATGTAACTATTATTATTATAATATATTACATGAAATGTTCCCTTCTGGTGGAATGACCTGCCCAACTCAAGCCCATCTTCAAGAATCGGCTAAAACACATTTTATTTGACCTCTAACTCCAGCACTCTCTATTCTCATTCTATTCTTAAAAATAAAAAAAACATGTCCCTTTTAGACTTGCACTCTATTCATTTGCTGCTTGTTTTCTTTAAAAAAAAAAACTAACACTTGCTTCTCTAATCTTTTTGTTTTCTATCTATTTGTTTTCTTTTTATTTTTTATACAATTAACAAAAGCAAAAAAAACTCTAATACTAGCTTGCTCTATTCTTTTTATATTCTGTTTTCTTTTTATTTATTATTTAATTAAAAAAAACCTTGCTACGTGTAGGCTACTGTTTTAAGCTAACTGAGACTTGTTATAGCACGTGCTTATCATTGCTCTTTTGTTGATATTGATTGCTTCCATTGTCCTCATTTGTAAGTCGCTTTGGATAAAAGTGTCTGTTAAATGTAAATGTAAAGCTCTAGGAGGAGTAGCGTTCAGAAATATAGTCTAAGAAGAAGAATAATAAAAAGCTTAAGTAGCAGATCAGTAGGTTGGCTTTCTCAAGCCAACCTAATAATAATAGACTAATTTACATAGTTTAGGGATAAGATTCCATTTCTAATTTGTAGCTACCAGAAAAATATCAGAAAAATTCTCCCACTCTCTCAGAGAAGCAAATTCCATTTGTCATCAGATTCATTGTAAACTAGGATAATTCTAATAATATATATTTCCCAAACGTATTTTGCATCACCTGCTGAAAAATTTTAAACACTCATTAAATTCCATGTAACTCAAAGAAAGTGAATAAACAAACAACAAATGTATTATAAATTTAATATAATTTTTACACATTATACTTTAAGGTAGTACAAGACAACAGCATTAGTAATATTCTGCCTTGTAAGTCAGACACAATTTACCCAGCAGGTGTCACCATTGACTGTGTTGTTGAGCGAGAGAGCGAGTGAGAGAGAAGGACGGGTTGGAATAAAGGTCTAAAGCATAGCATTAATATATAGATGATGCCTGTTGTGTTCACAAGTGTTTATTTATTTGACAGGGATCTAAATGAATTGTCAGGATGATGGGAAAAATTCTGAACATTGCTGGAACCAGATACTAAAAAAGCCAAATGTAACTTGCTTATTCTTCCAAATAGAATCCTCATTGTGAAGTTCTGTGATGAATACACACACTTCATTCTCGGTTTTTCCCAATATTCTGCAATTCATGAATGACAGACAGAGCAGCCGCCTTCAGATGAAGACAGAAGGAAGGAATAGCACATCTGTCACTCTCTGCCACTTTGCATGAATAGGGTACAAAACATGGGTGAGTTTTGCATATTTTACAGGCAAAATCATGTATACATGCAGTTTACACTTTTATTGTGCTGTTTTCAAAAACATAAACATTAATTAGTAGGCTATACATAAAACAAACATATAAAAGTTTCTGCTAGAAAATATATTATATATATATATATACAATGAACAAAAATTATAACCGTAACACTTTTGTTTTTGCCCCCATTTTGAACTGAGCTGAACTCAAAGATCTAAGACTTCTATGTACACAAAAGGCCTATTTCTCTCAAATATTGTTCACAAATCTGTCTAAATCTGTGTTAGTGAGCACTTCTCCTTTGCCGAGTTAATCCATCCACCTCACAGGTGTGGCATATCAAGATGCTGATTAGACAGCATGATTATTGCACAGCTGTGCCTTAGGCTGGCCACAATAAAAGGCCACTCTAAAATGTGCAGTACACAGTATATATATATTATTATACACTATTAAACTCCATTTGAGAAATTGAGTAAATCCAATACAGTTCGTCACGTCAAAGTAACAGTTAACTACTAGCACATTAGTATGCTAATGCATCCCATTGTCAACAATATCAGTGTCAACAAAAAATTGTTTTTCCAAAACGAATGTATTCAATTAAATACTATTAATTTCAATATGTAAACAAATATGAGAGTTTAATTGATCATTTTATTACAATAACCCCTGAATGTTGGATCTTGACTAATGCTGTTAATGCTACAATATGAAAAGCTTGATAAATGCTTGAAGTATTTCCTCACCATGGAAAGAGTCCAACTGATGTCACTTCCGGGGTGGCACATTTTTATGCAAAAGGGGGCAGAAAAGACACATAAACATGTTCAGGCTTTCCGGGTGATCAGTCCTAAAAAAAAAACACCAAGCACCGTGAGAAGGATATGTCAGCATTTTCAGAGGTTCTGTGGACAGAACAGATTGATCTGAGCGAACCATACTGTGCAGAGTCAAGATCATTTGGGCTGCTAGTAAAAAGGTTACACCCAACAGCACGCAATGGCTTTGATGAATATTTCTGAATCATCTGTGTTTGTTGCAAGCTGTGAAAACAGTGCTACAGTTAAACCATCTGCACATTGTTTTAGCTGCAGTTTGTCAGCATGCTCCACTATGATTGATGCACAAGCATGCCAGCCAATGACAGAATGCACGTCACTGGATTTTAATCTCAGTTTATCACATAGTGGCCATTTCATTATGACTATAGCAGCATGAGTGCTATGAAGCTTTTCATGAGTTCATACTGTGCTTCATTTCCTCTCAACATGTATCAGTTGTATTTATGAGGAAACTTAAAGGGTTAGTTCACCCAAAAATGAAAATTATGTCATTATTTACTCACCCTCGTGTGGTTCCAAACCCGTAAGACCTTCGTTCATCTTCGGAACACAATTTAAGATATTTTTGATTCACGACAGTATCATGATGCGAGCGTGTGGCGTTATATAACGTAAAAAAATTCGTTATTTTTGTTTTCTTTGTGCAAAAATGTATTCTCGTAGCTTCGTAACTTTACAGTTGAACCACTGATGTTTTTGTCGATCATCTTGGTACTTTTCTAGACCTTGAACGTGGTAGTTACCTTGCTGTCTATGGGAGGGTCAGTGAGCCCTCATATTTAATAAAAAATATCTTAAATTGTGTTCCGAAGATGAACCAAGGTCTTACAGGTTTGGAACAACACGAGGGTGAGTAATTAATGACATAATGTTCATTTTTGGGTGAACTAACCCTTTAATCCTGCTAATATAAAGTCTATGAGAATTTTCAACAAAGCACAATCTTCAAGAACCCGAAAAGTACCTCCAAATACGTTTCTATAGATTTAGTCAAAAGAAACAGATACACAGTTAACAGCTTTTGTTGACCATGTCTACAATATGTCAGTGAAATATCATTGATCATTCTAAATGTGTTTTTAAAGCATGTAGTTAAGGACATAATGTTTGCATTTGCATTCATAGTCGTGACAGGATCTTTGATCAATCAGACATGTCCGCTCAGTGGAAACGAGCTATAAGTGCCTTTGATTGCTGGCAATGGGCCTTTACCATGTTCCCATAATGACAAGCAATTTCCCAGGAGCTGCTATTGTACCTAACATGAAGTACATTAAATATAGTCCAACATAGTTGTGTCACGATTGAGTGCCATACAGTGCTGGTCTATGCATCAGTTCCACTTAACCTTTTGATGTATCACACAGATTACATATAGAGGAAACAATAGTTAATTTTCACACAAAGAGGTTGTCACAGTTGTCACAGTGGGTGTTTGACATTTTTAAGTCAAAAGTCCAGTTACCCAAATGTCCTTAGGCTTCAAAGAATTCATAAAACCACACTGACATACATTCATGCAAAAGTCAAGTGTTCTCAGGACAAGAGTTTTTTTTTTTTTTTTCAGGAGCTCCTTTTTTTCCCCCTTCCATGTCAGCTCTGGCCAAATAAATTGGAATTACAATATTTATTGGCCAAAACATTGTTTTGTTTTCTACCATGTATCGATTTAATGGAAAGGTGATGAATAATGACATGCAAATCAGGTGATATTCCTATGAAAAACAAACACGTTTTAGAGAGAGAGCAGAGGAGAGAGAGAGAGAGAGAGAGAGAGAGAGAGTATAAATGTAGATGTCTCCTGAGAATGACCTCGACTTTGAAACTTTGAAATGCACATTTCTGAAACAGCTAACTGACCTTCAGATGTGCTAAAAACCCAGTTATTGAATATTTTTATTTTTTAATGGTGCATGTTTAAAATGCCAAAAATACAACAACAAATGCAGGACTGGAAATAAGTGAAGGAGTGAAGCTAGGATGAAGCAAGTCCAGGAAGCGAATTTTAAATGTAGCGGGATCATCTGTATCTGTTTGAACATTTGTGAATGTCCAGCCAATAAGAACAGAAACTTTGACATGGATAAAGATGTGTGTTCATGTGTGAAATGATCAGGGTTTTCATGTAAACAATGAAATTTGCATAAAATTCAAGGCACATGAAATTCAAGAACTGGGCTGCGTTTCTCCAAAGCATCGTAAGCCTAAGAAGATCATAAAAACAATCGTACGACTGATCTTAATATAATGGTCTTTTTCCCAAAAGCATCGTAACATAAAGGGTTATTAGTTCACCCAAAAATGCAAAATTGGCTTGTGTTTTACTCACCCTCGAAGCATCCTAGATGTATATGACTTTCTTCTTTCAGACGAATCCAGTCGGGGTTATATTAAAAATGGTCCTGGCTATTCCAAGCTCTATCACTGCAGTCAGCGGGTGTTGCAGTTGAACAGTCCACAAGTCGTCAAATAAAGCATGCGCATCCATAACAAAACGTGCCTCACACGGCTCCGGGGGGGGGGTGAATAAAGGCCTTCTGTAGCGAATCCATTCGTTTTTGTAAGAAAAATATCCATATTTCAAACGTAGTAAACACTTTTCTCTCACTTCCGTTATCTTTCATATGCGGAAGACGTTCATATAGTTTGTCCTAAACCGTAATTCACTTCACCTGTGAGTGGTTTTACAGTTTTTCTAAATTTCAAATTTCTAAAAAGTAATATAACTGCTCTTAAAACACTTAACACAGCCATCTAAACACATTCTTACATTTATTTAGATGTAAGAAACCCATACATACTCAATTTACAAATTCACACACAAATGCACTGTTTTCTCTGCTCACAATCTGCAAATACATAAGAGTATGTGTAATTTAATGCACAAATAAATACTGGTCTTCTGAAGCCCCAAGAAAGCATACGCTTTAGTTGAAGTAGTTTTGACCAATATGAGCAATTGGTGTTTACAGAGACCACAGAGGAACTGTACTCACTATCATTAACACTGACCCCAGGACACTTTAGGATCGTTAATTGTCGCTTCATGAAGTGGTGGAATCTGAGTGGTAATAATAGGCCTAAATTAATAAAATGGAAAATAGTTATAGATCTTAGCTAGTTCATAAAGAACCAGCAGAAGGGTTTCTGATATGTTCAATCACTGCTGTGGATGTGGCTTAAGACATTTCCACCAAATCCAGCAGAACTGTGCAATCAGCACACTGCCAACTGATCTGAATGATATATTTCTGCTAAATGACAGGTACCAAAGCTGGTATTTATAGGATGGTTTCTCAGAAATATCTTTTATCTAAGGGTCCGCGGAAGGTTCAAATTGACGTCAACAAACCTTGCAAAACCTTGAACCCTGAAAAATAAAGAAAAGCATGGTCTGTTGAGTTTGAGTTGTCTTACATTATTCTTGGGCAGGTTTTCATTAAAAGGCAGCCAAGGGAAGGTTTCAGAACACAAGACTCATTTCCAAAACATAGTGAACTGCTAAATGACTGTCTACTGCCTACATAGCCAGCATCCGGAATGAGATCATGGAGCCTCATGAATGACTGATTTGGAACACTTCACAGAAAATGAGAAGAATTAGAAACAAGTTTTTAGCACTATATTTTTAGTTTAATTCATATTATTCTAAATAAATGTCTTCAGTGAGCATATAATGTCAAACAGTTACTTAAAATACGCCATCATTGCAATTACCTTTTTGAATAAAAAAACGACCAAATCATTGCAAATCATTCCCTTTTATTTTAACTTTAATATATTATGTAAAGTTTCATCTCATGTTTTGTATGAGAAATGTACAGGTCATGGAAAGCAAAAGTAACTTTCCCCAACACTGTCTGTAACACCCCTCAGTTAGCAAGCCATATGAGGGCCTATGGACCCTTCCCCCGAAATGCGTCTTAACACCTCAGAAAGGCAGAACAGGCCTCTGGTTCCATGGCAACCAATGCTGATATCACTGGTTTTATTGCCCAAAGGAATGCGGGCAGAGAAATTCACTCATTTTCCTCATAAGAAATACACATAATGCCCAGTAGAAATGGACTGTTCTCTAATTAATTCATAGGAAAACCTTTCTTTGAATGAACACACATATCCTTCAGGTCATTGTGTATGTTGTTACTGTCCTTGTATATTGTCTTTTATATTGTATAATGTTTTATGCATGCTTATGATAGATCACTAGTTAATATAACCTCACCTATATCAGGTTTGGTCTCTATGAATTCATCTTCGGATGATCTAAACGAGAGTGCATATTACATGCTGATACCTATGCAACATATTAATGTTCTAAGAATATGTACTAATTCGTGCCTCAACACTCCAGCGAATTACATTTGCAAATTACCATGCTCTCACACAAAGGGTCATAAAACTCCCCAGTATTTCCAACCTCCCGCTTGGAATTTCAGCCTTTCTCATTGGACAAGCCATCCTGAGAGGCGTGAATCTTCTCAGACCTTAAAGGCCTCACATCAGTGACCCACCCAGAGTCGGTGGTTCTGTTAGGTTCTGAGAAGATGTGATGTGAGCTAGCACCCCTCTAAGGACACCCTAAGTTCGCGCCAGGCCTCGGGCCTTGGTTTTCCATTCACCAAGATCATCTGACTCAAACTGGTTCTTTTTCATCAACCAACTTCAGCAAAGATCAATTTGAGCCTTCAAATTGCATCAGGACTCTCTGTCAGACAGACAAGACGTGCAAGTATCAAACTTAGTCTTATTAATTGATACATTAAGTATCATTTGCACCTTTTTACAAAGGTGTGTTTGAACTAAGAAACTGATGTTTCCTTCAGGCTGTAGATCTGCTGATTATCAAATGGTACCATAGCTTCATGTTTTATTTCTCTTCTCTTAACTGCCTAAGCTTTAATCCTGTTCCTATACAACTGTATGCCGTTTGTGTGTGTGTGTGTGTGTGTGTGTGTTAGACTAGTTTAAGTGTTTATGTAGTTAATAAAGTCTTACTTGTATCACACCTGAGGTTGTTCATTGTTTGCTCATAATCGCAGTCCCTAATCATGCAGATTTTTGCTACATGCTCTGTGTAGTATTATACAGTAAGAAAGTTATTTCCCTTAACCAGGAAATTAACGTTCTTAGAATTGACAGACAGTTGACCCTGAGAGGTCAAGTAAATACTTACAGCGGATCTAAATATTTATAATTAATTATAACTAGTTATGATTAATTATGCATATTTCCCCTTTGAGCTGATTCGCTACAAATGTTTTGTGAAAAAATTATAAGCTGCATTAAAAAAATTAACAATGTACATAATTACTTCTCTTATTTACACATGTTAGTATGCAAAACAAAAATACAAAATGTACAGAAAGTACTCAAAATACAAAATACTACAAAAATGAATAATGTATACAACTTATTCATTTCATTTTGAACTTACATCACAAAAATAAACTACAGAAATTAGGTTGTTTCATTGACAATGTTACATTTAAAAATATATATTGAAAAAGCAAGCTCATTTTCTCCAGAATAGTCCTAAAACAAGAGAAAATGTATACACTTATGAAAAATTATAAAGAGAGGTTTGCAATCTTAACATTAGAAAATATGACACAGCAGGACATGCATACAAAATACTGAAGTGCTAAGGTTTGGCTAAAACATTTGTAGACATGACTGTATTGTAGACATGCACTACAAAAACACAACAAAAAGAAAGACTATTGCCTTATAAAGTGGTTGTCTTATTGCTTGTGGGCTTTGTTTTTTTCACTAGGTGTTTGAGTAAATGAAAACCCAATACTTACATTTCAATGTGAATTCCCCCACATAACTGTCATCCTCCATGTTTAAATATAAATTCCATCGTCATCTGCGCGCAAGTGATTCTGGGATATGGTAGGGTGCGAAGTGTCCATCAGATGTACACTTCATTTTCCTGGGAAACGGAGGGTGCATTTGAAGTTGCTTTCGAAATACATCAGCCTTCGTCACGCTGCGGTGACACAATCGGCCTTGGAATGCGGTCTTCGGAGGGTGCATTCTGAATTGGGACAGCTTACGTCGTGACACTGTGCCGCAATCGCACGTCAAATGCGCACTTCGGAGTCCGTGCACTTCACATTGGGACACGTCTCTAGTGATCCTAAAGACCTTGATTAGTTTGTTCAGGTGTGTTAGATCAGGGTTGGAGCTAAACTCTGCATGGCATTGGCAGGGATGGATTAACGCACGGGCCTACCTGCTGTCAGTCTGAAGGTCTGGCTATGTGGGACTAGACAGACTATAACTAGTGTGTACACTCTGCACTTGCGTGAGAGAACATAACTCTCCCATACCAGCAGGTGACAGTAGTCTGTGTTCGACAAAGAGCTAGAACTGTGGATATACAAAGCAAGCAGCGTCAGTTCTTGCTCGTCCTCTTGCTGATAAAGAAGGGAAAAAAACAGAGAGTGACAAGTGTCTGTGCATTCCCTTTTTACTCTGTCATTGGTTTGCTTTTGTCAGTTCCATTTTTTCTTGTGTGCTCATTCGCTAAGCTGAATAGACAATCAGAGTTATCTTTCTCGATGCCACCGATTCGACATGCAGAATCATCCGAAAAACATCTGACGGCGTCCGACTAGAGCCAACAGTGTGGAACACACAGAAAAAAACTCAAGCCGACCGATGCTCAAAAACAAGACATTTCCCGACGGCCGACCATCAGCTTGGTGTGTCCCAGGCTTTAGATAGGTGTACGTGTCAAAGTCATGAATGTCCGGACCCAAGGTTTTCCAGCGGAGCATCACACTGCCTCCTGCCTTCCTCCTATACACTCTTAAAAATACAGGTGCTTCATGATGCCATAGAAGAACCTTTTTGTCTAAATGGTTCCATAAGGAACCTTTAACATCTGAAGAACCTTTCTGTTTCACAAAAGGCTCTTTGTGGCGAAATAATTCTTCAGATTACAAAAAGGTAAGAAAGAGATGGTTCTTTAAAGAACCTTTGACTGAATGGTTCTTTGTGGAACCAAAAATGGTTATTCTTTGACATCGCTTGAAGAACCTTTTGAAGCACCTTTATTTTTAAGAGTGTAGTGCATCCTGCTGCCATCCCCTTACCCAGGTTAATAAAACACACATCCGGCTGTCTACCTGATTTAAAAGAAAACATGATTCATCAGACCAGGTGACCTTCTTCCATTGATCCATGGTGCTGTTCTGATGCTCATGAGCTCAATGTAGGCACTTTCAGTGGTGGACAGGGGTCATTATGGGCACTTGAATGGTCTGAAACTATGCAGCCGCATGCACAGCAAATGTGATGTGCTGTGTTCTGACATCTTTCTATTAAGGCCAGCACTATGTTTTTAAGCAACTTGAGCTACAGTATCTCTTCTGTGTGATTGGTGGTCAAGCCTTCGCTCTCCACATGCATCAATAAGCCTTGGGCACCCCTGACACCAGTTCACCAGTTGTCCTTCCTTATACCACTTTTGGCAGGTACTAACCACTGCATACTGGAAAGACAAGACTCGTTGTTTTGGAAATATTCTGACCCAGTCATCTAGCCATCACTATTTGGCCTTTGTCAAAGTCATTCAGATCTTTTTGCTTGCCTATTTTTTCTGCTTCCAACACACAAAGTTCAAAAACGAACTGTTCACTTGCTGCTGATATACCCAGCCCTTGACAGGTGCCATTGGAACAATATAATGATTATTCACTTCATCTCTCAGTGGTTTTAGTTTTTCTCAACTGATTTGACACATTTCTACAAAGTAATGTAATTGCTCTCAAAACACTTAACACAGCCCTCTAAACACATTCTTACCTCAGCCAAGCCTTACCGCAAAAGGATCAAAACTACAGACATATTCTTGAAAGCCGGTTCCTGTCTGCCGTGCTGCTGAGTGGTTTGCGATTGTAACTCAGTGTAGCTTCGCTTTTCTGATTAATCTCTTACTATCACTCTCTGTTGTTTAAACTGTTAAAATATAACTTAATTATCACCATGCTTCTGATATTATCTAACATATTAATTTGACATCGTTCGCTTTCTGCAAGTCTGTTAGCTTGTCATCGCGCCTATCGTTTCTTTTCTCTTTCACGCCACTTTTCACATGTTCATAAAACAACTTTGGTAAGTCGGAATCATTCAACAAAGACGGTGAGTAATGGCTTCTCCTGTTATTTTCACTTGCTTGCCAGTGTAGCTTTCTCTATCAGCGGCGAGGGATTCACATGTGATAAATGCAGGGAAATATTTAGGCTGACAGAGAAGATTTCAGAATTAGAGACACGCATCCAAACTTTAATTGAGGATTGTAAGAATGTGAGGGCCTTTGATCCGGCTTTGGATGAGACTAGCTTAGCGAGTCCCGTACACTGTTCAGTTCCGGTTGCAGAGCCTCCGCAGCAGGGTGACTAGGTGACTGTAAGGCAGCATAGCATAGGGACAAAACACTGCTCTTCCGCTCCGATTAAAACATTAAACAGGTTCTTCCCACTCAATGAAAATAGAGACACCAGCCAGCATAGTCCAATGTTTACCGGGATCCAGAGCGCCTGACATCTTGGCAAATTTAAAAGTGCTGGCTAATGCTAAACGTAAATTCAGTAAGATTGGTATTTGTAGGTGCCAGATATGGTTTGATGTCTTTTATTTTGAAATTGTCACTTCCAGTTTGTTACGTCATTTTGTATAGGTGCACATTACCTGTTAGTTTGGATGTGGATATCATGGAGGAAGGGGGTGAGTAGCTGGGACGCTCACTTTCTGTTGACCGTTTCACTTTGTTTATTTAATTTTATTTGGCTTATCTTTTGTTTTCTATCTTACCGTCTTCATGCAACGTGTTGCTGTTCATTTCTATATTGTAATTAAAACCCTTTGCGATCGAAACGCGTCATGGATGTATTCCCACTACTTAGCCCCTTAGCGGGTACTGGCTGCCGCTATACTTTAGTCAACAGAAAATTGCTACTGTTGGATTATCATCGTGGATCATTGGAAAGGATTTCTTCGCACACGGCATGGGAAACGCTGGCGCACACACTTAAGTGAAACAACGTACTTCTGTATCCTGACGGCAGAAGAGGTATGTGAGCGGTTTTGCTATGTTTGGGTGCGGCGTTGCTGTTTATTGAATGGGAAAGACGCTGTTGCCACCAGCCGTGGAGTGTTTGTGTGCCGCTTATTGGGATGGATTGCGGTTGTGGAATGAATCGTAAGCTACGCACTTGTTATCGCGCTGTGGTGCTGCTCCCATTCATGAAGTTGTTTGTATGATTTACTTGAATACGGCGCTGGACTATTGGGATCGCGTTTGTGCGAGAAATGGACGCAGATGAGTCTGAGCGCGCTGCTGAGAGCAGCAAAAGAGAGCCTAAGCTTATGGCAAAGGCTTTGGCACTGAAAATTGAAGCACTGCAAAAGGATCGCAAAGCTAAGGTGAATCAAATGAAAAACTTGATTTTATCAATGAAAGATCTCATGAATGTGATGAAAATGCTTTACAAGTGTCTTCAATGTTGGGGTCTTTGAAATGTTTGAAAGATGATGTATCTGTGTTGCATAAAGAGGTACTTCCTTTTCTTCCTCCTGATGAACAAAACAAACAAAATGAGTGGTTTGGTTCAGTTTCTAAGCACAATTATGGGTTTATGGAAGATGTTGAACGGTGGCTGAATGAAGCTAAAAATCTGAGGAAAAATGCTCAAATAACACAATCAAGTTCTACTCAAAGTTATGCAAATCTTTGCCCATCACTCTCTGTTGTTCATGAGACAAGTGCAAGAGCAATGGATAATCCTATTGAACCTCAGCTGAATTGTGATTCTAATATTCCTTCTTCTGAACCAGTTTCTTCTTCTCATAATATGAATGTTCCAAGTGAATATCAGAACAGTGATATTGACTATGATGATGCTCAGAATCAAGTACAACCAACAGACAGTGTTTCTAATGTGAGCAGGAAAACATCTAGACGAACGACAACAACAACCCTTGGATCTCGAACCAGTCGATCTTCTATTGCATCTGCTCGTCTTAAGGTGGAGGCCGAAATGGCAGCTTTGTTGGCACATCAGAAAATGTTACAACGTAAACATGCACTACAGAAAGAAGAGGAGGATTTGAGGAGGAAAAAAGAACAAATGGAGCTTGATACTAAAATCGCTGTATCAATGGCCAAGATGAAAGTGTATAGTGGCGCTAGATCAGAATCAATTGAGTGTACAAACCTTCCTGATACCAATGCATTGAGAATGAAACATGTAGGAATCAGTTCTCCTAACCCTAATGTGGAATCATTTTTACCTTCAAGTCCACATTCAATGCCACAACAGCCATCTGTATCTCAAGTAGCACAAGATTCAAGGCGTCTTCCAATTCCGCCAGCACAACAACAACAGAGTATAAGATCAAATATAGTGTCGACACATTCTGCATTGCCCAGCAGTAGTCGTCATGATGTACATGGACCTAGATTACAAGGTGCACATGGATCAAGTTTACTGGATGGTTTGGAAGGAGGAGGTATCCTCAGGCTTATTGATAAGCAAAATGAAATTGCTGCCCTATTAGTTCAGCAACAGAACTTGTCTTCACTTCCACCGAGGGAGGTCCCACCTTTTGATGGTGATCCATTGCGTTACCACGATTTTATGAGAACATTTGAAGAGGTTGTGGAAAAGAAAACGAGTAATAATGCAGATTCCTTGCATTTCCTTGAACAGTATACTAGAGGGCAACCTAAGGAGCTTGTTAGGAGCTGTCAGCACATGGTTCCATCACAGGGGTATTTAAGAGCTAAGACGTTGCTCAAGGAGCATTTCGGCAATGAGGTAAGGATAGCCTCAGCTTACATGGAAAAGGCGCTTTCATGGAGAACAATAAAATCTGAGGATGCTAAGGCTCTGCAGGACTACAGCTTATTTCTCAGAAGTTGCTGTAATGCTATGCAGGATATTTGTTATATAAATGAGTTGAACCTTGCTTCTAATATGCAAATTGTTCTTGCAAAACTTCCTTATAAGCTCAAAGAAAGATGGAGAATAGTGGCCTACGATTTACAGGAAAGATGTAACCATCCAGCTTGCTTTTCTGACATTGTGGACTTCATAGAAAGACAAGTGAAAATAGTCACAGATCCGGTTTTTGGAAATATTCAAGATGTCCTGCCTAGTGGAGGTAGAAACTTGAATATCAAATCATTTCATTCAAAACAGATAATTGTGCATTGTCCATTGTTCCTGTATGTGTAAAATCTAAGAAGGGAAGTAAAGTTGTGACCACTTATGCTTTTCTGGATTCTGGGAGCTCTGCAACTTTCTGTACAGAGAGTTTGATGTCTAAGCTTGATCTTTCCGCAAAGAAAATTTACATTCGAATGAGAACCATGAATCAGGACAAATCCATCTTCTGTTATGTTCTTAAGGATTTGGAAGTGTCAGGATTGGATCAAGAGCATTATTGTACATTACCAGAAGTATACACGCAGAAGATGATGCCTGTAAACAAAACCAACATCGCCACACAAAACGATCTTGCTTGTTGGCCTCATTTAAGTCACCTACGTATGCCTTCAGTTGATGCTAATGTCGAGTTGTTGATTGGTGCTAACGTGCCAGAAGCATTGGAGCCATGGCAGATTATTCGTAGTCAAGATAATGGCCCATACGCTATTAAGACCATGTTTGGATGGGCAGTTAATGGACTGATTAAGCGTCAGGAAGAGTACGCTGCTGCGGACCATCCTTACATGACTGTTAATAGGATCACCGTTATGAAACTGGATGAATTGTGGGAGCAACAGTTCAGGGCTGACTTTCCTGAATGTGTTCTAGAGGAACAGCAAGGTTTGTCTAAAGAAGATCATCAATTCATGGATTTTGTTTCACAGTCAGCAAGACTAATCAATGGGCATTATTATATTGGTCTTCCACTTAAAAACGAAAAGGTAATCATGCCAAGGAATAGAGTAATCGTTGAACAACGTGCTCTAAATCTCAAAAGAAGGCTTCGAAGAAATGCTTCTTTTCATGCTGACTATACTACCTTCATGGAGGGTGTCATCGCTAAAGGCCATGCAGAAAGGGTTCCCACAAATGAACTGGAAAGACTTGATGGACGCTTATGGTACATACCTCATCATGGTGTGTATCATCCTAAAAAACAAAAGATTAGAGTTGTGTTTGATTGCGGAGCATCATACCAAGGAACATCATTGAATGAACATCTTTTGCAAGGGCCAGATTTAACAAGCTCACTGGTGAGTGTTCTTGTGCGATTCAGAATGGAGTATGTTGCCATGATGGCTGACATCGAATCGATGTTTCATCAGGTCAAGGTGCATCCTGAGGATTGTGATCTTTTGAGGTTTCTATGGTGGACAGGAGGAAACATTGATGGCAGTTTGAAAGAGTACAGAATGGTTGTACATTTGTTTGGGGCGACATCGTCTCCAAGTTGCTCTAGTTATGCTCTGAGAAAGTGTGCAGAGGACCATAAGGATCTGTATGATGCCAAAATTGTAGAAGTTGTCTATAACAACTTCTATGTAGACGACTGTCTTGTATCAGTGCCTACAGATTCAGATGCGGTAGTATTGTACCAGAAGCTCACAGAAATGTGCGCCAAAGGTGGGTTCCGTTTAACGAAATGGACAAGTAACAGCCGTACTGTGTTAAATGCCATCCCCAAGGAGGACAGAGACCAGAAATTAAAGAACTTGGATTTGGAACATGACACGCTACCTTTGGAGAGAGCATTGGGTGTGCAGTGGTGTGCGGAGTCGGATGTTTTCAAGTTCAAGGTGACTATCAAGGATAGACCTCTTACGAGAAGAGGGATTATTTCTACTGTTAGTTCTATCTTTGACCCTCTTGGCTTTCTGTCTCCTGTTATTTTACGTGCCAAAATGATACTTCAAGAACTGTGTCGAGAGAAAATTGGTTGGGACAGCACTATTCCAACAATGTACATTGAATGGTGGACAAGTTGGTTGGAGGAACTATATGAATTGGAGAAATTTGAGGTCCGCAGGTGTTTGAAGCCTGAAAACTTTGGAGAAGTTACATCTGCCCAATTACATCACTTTTCAGATGCCAGTGAGAAGGGTTATGGCATGGTGTCCTATTTACTCCTTCA
The DNA here is from genome assembly GCA_018155175.1 of Sinocyclocheilus anophthalmus. Lineage (NCBI taxonomy): Eukaryota > Metazoa > Chordata > Actinopteri > Cypriniformes > Cyprinidae > Sinocyclocheilus > Sinocyclocheilus anophthalmus. The sequence goes on along the minus strand of JADLZN010001098.1, from coordinate 472,253 downwards.
TAATGATCAACAGCTTACCCATTCTTTTCTTCTAATGAGTAAAGCAAGAGTGACGCCTTTAAGATCGATCACTATCCCTCGTCTGGAGCTCACGGCAGCCACACTTGCTAGTCGCATGGACATGTTGTGGAAGAAAGAGCTGAACATGCAATTTCAGGATTCTGTTTTTTGGACCGACAGCACCTCTGTGCTTAAGTATATTCGAAATGAGACTTCAAGGTTCAAGTGCTTTGTAGCAAACAGAGTTGCTGAAATTCTAAAGGTTTCTGAAGTCACACAATGGAGGTATGTGAATTCATCCGACAATCCAGCTGACCTAGCATCCAGAGGCTTAAAGGTGAATTCATTTTTGAAAAACCAGATATGGGTTTCTGGTCCTCCATTTCTTGTGCAACCACAAGAGTTGTGGCCTATGGATCCTACTGATGTAGGTGTGATGTCCTCTTGTGACCCAGAAGTAAAAGAGAGTGTTCTGGTGAATACTGTACAGGTACATCAAGAGTATGATTTTATGCCTTACTTTAATTACTACTCTTCATGGCTGCGATTGAAACTAGGCATAGCTTGGATCCTTCGATTCAGGAACATTCTGATTGATCGCTGCAAGGAAAGAAAAAGGTTGATGACTGTTTACTCTAATATGGACAAGTTGCAACAAGAGACTGTTATTAACCAAGGGATGCAAAAATTCAGACCTAATGTGTCTTCAAATTTGTTGTCTTCAGAGGAGCTGGAAAGGTCTGAATTGGAGATAATCCGTCTATGCCAAAAGAAGAGATATTCTGAGGAACTGGCTAGTTTACGGAAAGATGGATTGGTAAAACGGAGTAGTGAACTCTATAGACTTAACCCTGTGCTTCACTCGGATATCATCAGAGTTGGTGGGCGTCTGGACAAAGCTATGATGCCGGAAGAAGTTAAACATCCGGTAATACTAGCCAAGGATCTACATATTTCAGATTTGATTCTGCGGCAAATTCATAATGACATTGGACATTGTGGACGGAATTATATGCTGGCTAATCTACGCCAGAGATATTGGATCCCTGGTGCTAGCACGGCTATAAGAATAATTTTGTCCAAGTGTGTAGTTTGCAGATGCCTTCATGGAACCACGGGTTATCAGCAAATGGCAGATTTGCCGCAAGATAGAGTCACACCTGACAAACCACCATTCACGCATGTGGGAGTGGACTGCTTTGGTCCTTTTGAAGTGAAACGGGGAAGAAGTGTTGTAAAACGTTACGGAGTAATCTTCACATGTTTGACTATAAGAGCTGTTCACCTTGAATTAGCAACTTCACTTGATACAGACTCTTTCATCCATGCATTAAGATGATTCATTGCACGTAGAGGACAAGTAGTTGAGATCCGTTCAGACAATGGTACTAACTTTGTTGGCGCTCAACGGGAACTGCAGGAAGCTATGAAAGGCTGGAATCATGATCAAATCAATTCATGTCTGCTTCAAAAGGGAATTAAGTGGAACTTTAATCCCCCGGCTGGTTCGCACTTTGGAGGAATTTGGGAAAGGCTTATAAGATCAGCAAGGAAGATTCTGAATTCTATCCTTAGAGGACAAAGTTTGGACGAGGAGGGTCTCTACACACTCCTTTGTGAAGTTGAATCCATCCTTAATAATCGTCCTATATCCAGAGCGTCTATGGATGTTAATGATTTGGAAGCCCTTACTCCTAACCATCTCCTTCTGCTAAAAACACAGCCATCTTTACCACCTGGACTATTTAATAAGGACGATCCGTATTCATGACGGAGATGGCGTCAGGTCCAATATATGGCGGATTTATTTTGGAAGAGATGGATTGGGGAGTATCTACTTCAACTACAAGACGCCAGAAGTGGCTGGTGAAGAAAGGCAATTTCAAGTGGGAGAATATGTGTGCTATAGTGGACGCTTACTGCCCAAGGAGTTTTTTTTTTTTTTTTTTTTTCAGGGGTTATGGGCAAGATTATTCAAATAAACAGGTAAAAGGGATTGACACGTCAAGAAGGATTAAGACCAGAGCACCTGCTTGACAGGACCTCTACAAGAGATTGCCTCCTTCTTAAATGGAGGACTTGTAAAACGCTCTATGACTGACTGACTGACTTATGAGAGCTCTCAAATGACTTACTGAAGACGTATGACAAGTGACTATAGACTGTTTGACCTTTTGACATTAGTTGATTATGGACACTTCATATATTGAAGAACTGGACATTTTTACACACACATAAAAACACACATTTGTGTATACACTACACTATTTGTAAAACAAAATTGTGATTTCCATGTAAATGTTTAGTGATGTATAACCTGTGTGATTTATGTATTGTGATTATTACAGTTTTTTGGGTGTAATAATTAGGGGCTGGAGTGTAGGTGCCAGATACGGTTTGATGTCTTTTATTTTGAAATTGTCACTTCCAGTTTGTTACGTCACTTTGTATAGGTGCATATTACCTGTTAGTTTGGATGTGGATATCATGGAGGAAGGGGGTGAGTAGCTGGGACGCTCACTTTCTGTTGACCGTTTCACTTTGTTTATTTAATTTTATTTGGCTTATCTTTTGTTTTCTATCTTACCGTCTTCATGCAACGTGTTGCTGTTCATTTCTATATTGTAATTAAAACCCTTTGCGATCGAAACGCGTCATGGATGTATTCCCACTACTTAGCCCCTTAGCGGGTACTGGCTGCCGTTATAGTATTCATATCTGCACTAATGATGTCAGACTTAGCTAGTCAGAGATCACTAAAAATAACATTACAGTAAGTATATTTTAGTTTACCATAAATGCTTCTCAGTACAGTAGATTTAAACTATAATATTTTTAATTTACAGTTTTTTACGATTGCTTACACACTAAAATAAAAAATAACACGCAGTTAGTGAAACCTTACACTCAAAGAGCAAAACCTCAGCCCAAATCTGAACAACTATAAGCACATTCTCAGCCACACACTTATTGCAAAACACTACACACATTGTTTTGCAAAACACTAAACACACTTCTCTACATTAGACACAGAAATCTAACATGATGTCACTTCTTTCCCATTTTAAGGCAATGCTTTCCAAAATACTACACATATGAACCAATTGATCAAACACAGCCATCAGGTGTGCAGACACTAAAGTGCTTAATTGTAAACTCAACAATCAAGGTGTAGGCACTATAAAAATGTAACAGGTGAATTTTTGTCTTCAACAAAAATGAAAGGCAGTGGTGCAGGAAGAGGAATAGGGAGAAACATTTTTGGCCACAGAGCTATTTTGAATGTCCCGGGCCAACGTGGTGTAACATCACAATATATGCTGCAATCACGCAGAATGGGGTCCTCCAACGGCATGCCAAAATAGGTCCTTACAACATCGACCACATACTCACATTTTTAGACAGACTAAGTATTGGACAGACTAGGTGTCTGGTTCCATTATCCCAGTACTTTCCACAACACTCTCCCTTCCTTTCCCTTTTGCCTTCTGCATGGCAGTGGAAGGTTTATGACCTCCAACCCTATGTTCAAGCTATGGAGGAGGCCAGTGACCTAATAGATGCAGAGTCTGTGTAAGGATGGATTCACCATTCGAGAAGATTCTTCCCTCGCTGTCTTGCGAGGGAGGACATTGACTGTGATATGGATGAAGTGGCCATATCCAGCTATACGAAGAGATGATGCTAAGGTGTTTTTTCTCATCTCCACAAAAGTTTATGTACTACTGTATATTGTAATTGGAATATGTTCTGATTTTCAGTGCAAATTGCAGACTAATTGCAATTATGAGGATTTTACAATGTGGTGAGAAAATATTTCAGAATGTGCGTACTGATATGTTGTGTTTAGTCAATATATTCATGTACTTTAACAATATCTAAAAAAAATACTGTATCAAAAATAGAAATGTTACAAGTGTTTACGATTGTGCACAGCAGTGTCTAAGTGTTTCAAAGAGAATCCAACTGTATGAACCATATTTGTGCCATATGGTACCAAAATTGGGTTTTGTTAAATTTTTGTAGTTTTGAATTAAGTGCTTCATTTTGCAAAAGATCTGAGATGTTCTGATGCTTGTGTGTGTGGATGTGTGAATTATGTGTAGTGTTTTGACAAAATTAGCCTCGTTTTTAAAATTGTGCCTAAGCAAAGGTAAAAAGCTGTAAAGTAGCTTAAAGACTAAAAGACACTTAAGTGACTTTTTCCCCATTAATATACCATCCTGCAAATCATTTTTAAAATGATATTTTTAGAATTTGAAATACAATACACATTCAATACAATGAAGGGCACTTCTTTTTTACAAAGGTGTGCATTCTGATTTGTTACATGATGAGTCTTAATTTTTGGATGAACTACCCTGTTAATGGCTTTTTTTTATATAGAATTGTAGAAGGAGGTTATTTCATGCTCTTGTGTAAGGAAGGTGCACAAAGATGAAGGTAATCCAATATAACACTTAATAATAATCCAAGATGACAATCCATTCAAAAAATAGGGAAACACAAGTAGCATACACAAATACAATAACTGGCAACTGAGAGAACTAAACATGAAGAATTTATACAAATGAAAGAGAGGAACTAATGACTTAATTAACTGAACTGGGATCAGGAGGAACCATGGCGGTTCAGACAGAGGGAGGAGCCAGGGTGGCGAAGACGGTGGGAGGAGCCCGAGAGAAGACAGAAGGGAGCAAGAGAAGAAGGATCCAGGCGGGACCAAGACCACAGCCATGAATGTCAAGGTCAAGTTTATTTATATAGCACCTTAAAAGCAACAAGTGCTGACCAAGGTGCTGCACAACCAAAACCTCAGAAAAATTAACTAACAAAAGCATTAAGACAATATAACATTTGAAATCATTAAATAATACAATAAGTAATGCAAGACATCACCAAACAGAAACAAAACCAAAATATTTTCAAGTTAAGCAAAAGCCTGAGAAAAAAGATATGTTTTAAGAGATGATTTAAAAGAAGATAACGTAGGGGGCCCACAGTGGAGCCAATGGAGGGAGGAGCCATGGAGGAGGAAGAGCTGATGACTCCAGGGGGCCGACTGACAGTGGCGGAGCAGGTGAGAGAGGAGCCCAGGGCGGAGACAGAGAGCTTTAGAGCCAGGGTGACGGGGAAGATCAGGAGGGCCAAGGCGAAGTAGATGGCTCAGGCGACTGAGGCGTAGGTGGGGATCCGGAAGGCCATGGTGGAGCTGGAGCGACAGAGGACCAAGGTGGAGCTGGAGGGAAACCAGGCGACGCACACGAGACAGCCCACCCCCAAGGAGCCGGCGAGGGACGCGAGAGGTGAGGTGAAGCCGGAGGAGTAGTCGTCCCGAAGGCACCCACAATGGCAGGTCACAGACGAAATCCCCCCCCCCCCCCCCCCCCCCCCGCCCCCCCACCCCCCGAACACACACTTGGCGGGAGCGCATCCATACGACTAGAAGAGAGGATGTAATTTTGTTCTCCCAACGCCGCCGGCCCCACCCTTGACGTCCGATGCCCTTGCTCCCCCCAACTCCACTGTGTAATCCTCCGTGGTGGGTTTCATCGCTCCACTCTGTCGCTCCTTTTAGCGATGGCTCGTCGTTGCGGCGGGTGATGGCTCTCCGTCTGCAGTGGACTCTGGCTGATGCTCCATGCAGAGGGGTGGTGGTTGGCTGGTCTCTGGGTCCGGAGTGGGGTTGGCGAGATCCTCATCAGCATAGTAAACAGTCAGCTGTGAGTTACAGCTCGCCAGCACCCACTCCACAAAGGTGGCGAGGCTTTCTCGAGGACCGTCCCCGGACAACTGCACTCGTGTGGCGGTGTTTAATCCCACACGATAGAACATGGTGAGGCAGTTGTCCGAGTAGCGTGTTAAAGGGGACATAACACACACAGTTTCACCCAATCTCATGTTAATCTCCAGCCCAGACACTACCCTGACGCAGTAGTATCACTGCACTAAAACAACCACAAAGCGTCAACCTATCTCCAAAAAGTCTTTAGCTTTATCATATTTATAAAAGAAAGATACAGCTTTACGATTCTCTCCGGAAAAAGCCGAGCTCTTGGAGGCGCGCCGTGGGCGGAGCTAAAGAGTGACGAGCACTTGGGCTCCGACTGCCAACAAAATACAGACAGTTGATGCAGTTTTACTTACCGTCTGCAGTTCTGAATCATAACCGGGATCTTTTAGAGCGGAGACCGCTCCATCCTTCAGTATCAAACGATGTGCTAATCCAGCGTCGAACTGGGCCTTGTTTATAAAACATTCGTCAACAAACACGCTTGTGAAACTGCATTGCTGCTCCGGAAAAACAAACTGCATCCACTGTTTACATAACGTTGGGTTCTTTAGGAAGCTGAACAAAGTTATCTTTCCCTTACAACAAAAAACATACTTCTTTGGATTGGAGACATTCTTCCAGAGCAAGTCCTGTGCAACGCTGCTGAATGAAGCGTGTTGATGGGCGCGCTCTTGCTCTTGCTCTCGCTCTGGTCGATGTGTGCGCGGGCGCGCTCTTCTGGGAGAAATGCCCATATAAGGAGTTCCACCCTCGTCTACGTCATGAAGAGCCACGATCGAAAAAAACTCTCCGAAACTTGTACGAACCCGGAAGTAAGATTTTTAGCACAGAAATACTCCGTCATACGTCCAAATTGTTTTTTGAAATTTTGTCTCTTTAACAGTGTAAACAACTCAATGCATGAAACAGCATTGTACCCCCCCTTTAAGTTAGCGAGGTCCACGAAGTATCTCATGCGGTCGTCGAGGAGGGGTAGAAAGCAATCCCCCAGCTCCAGCAGGAGGACGAGGACAGCAGGATCGTCTATGAAAAAAAAGAAAAACTCGGGGAAACAAACGCGGGAAACCACGCTACTTCAACACTTTCAGAACGGTTATTCTATCACGCTCTTGAGGAAGGAAGGTGCACAAAGACGAAGGTAATCCAATATAACATTTAATAATAATCCAAGATGATGAAGATCCATTCAAAACACAGGGAAACACAAGCAGCATACACAAATACAATAACCAGCAACTGAGAGAACTAAACAAGGAGAATTTATACAAACACAGGAGAGGAACTAATGACTTAATTACCAATGAACACGGTGAACGAATGAACTAATCAAGGGAACTAAGGAAACACCTAGGTCACGAACAAAAATGAGAAACCAGGAGAACAAGACCAGGGGCCCGTTCTTCGTACGTCGCTTATTACATACGAAGATGAAATGTCACATCCAAGATGATATCATCGCGCTAATCAGGATCTGGCTAATTTGGTTCTTCAAACACACCTGTTGTTGAAGATTAGTATGGCTGGATTGAGTTATCTGAGATAATTGCGCGTTCATGGTTTGGTTTAAAAGGGGCTATGTATCGATACTCGAAACCACGATCAGCAATGCAGCGATTGGCTGGCGGCAAGACAGCAACGTAATGACATCATATCATTAAAAAAGACACCTGACGAAAAACTTTACATATTTCTGGACTTTTATAAGGAAAACAAAACTACATAAATGAAATGTGCACTGTTTTTATTTGATTTCAATTCTTTAGCCTACATGATTCCCAATTATTTATATTCACGATTTCTAATATTTGTACAGGCTTTACATTTTTATTTCAATGTAGCAATTATCAATTCATTTAATTTTATATTTGAACAGATTTGTTACGTGACAGCATTAATTAAAGTTTCTTAAGGGTCAAGATCATGTTATCTGCATCTCCTGCGCTCCATCAAGCCACTCCCATAATATCTGTCACCACTCAAATTAATGCACGACTCTACATTATCTGTATAGCATGTGTGTAAGACTCTAATACAATTATGAAGTGATTATTTTATGAGGAATAAATCTCTCAGTGAGTAAAACCGGCTTCGCCTATAGTATTAAAGGCTACACAACATTATATATTATCTTTAAATTAATTTTTAAATGATTATTATTTTAAATTATTGTCCCTGGATTAGTAGGGTACTCTTGTAATAAAGTAGCGGTGGTAGCGGACAGATTTTAAGTATCAATTCTGCTTAAAAAGATGCAATCTAATCCTATTTAGATTAAATAAACCTGCTCCCGAGCAGGTTTAAGCTTACGGACCTGTTGCCATGACAGCAACTCCGGGATGAGCTTCGAAGAACCAAATGATCCAAGATCATGCCAAATTGTCAACAATCAAATCCAGCTAACGGAGTTAGCGATGTACGAAGAACGGGCCCAAGGTCCATATGGTGACAGGTTAATCATTGTTATGATTCTTTTTTGGTGTCTGCTATTGTGTAAAAGTTCAAGTCATACATATATTTGCATGTGAACTTTTTTAACAGTGACCTTTCTCTGTGCCAGCACTGGACTATGGCTAGTTACATACAGATTCATGTGATTATTTCATTCTATTTTATTCATGCAGATTACCAGAGCTAGAGAATGGCTTCCTGTGGGGAAAATGTCTCTTTACCTGTGGGAAATCCATTCTAGTTTCAATTAGATTTTGTGAGTCTGCACAAGAAGTGCTCTACTACACAGTTGTTGCGTGCGTTTAACACCTCAGAATGAGACAGGTTAATTTCTCAATTTCATTTCCCATATGTGATAAGAAAACTCTACTTATTTTAGTCAGGACTGCTACCGTCAAAGGTAATTAGCATACAGTGTAGATTGGCATTATGGTTTTGCAAGAACTCCCATCCGTGCAGTCATGCAGTGATATAACCCCCAGTTAAACAGAAGAAAACCAATCATAAATATAGCCGCAAGCTGTAGTTATCAGGGCCAAGCACAACAGAGGCAAAATTAGAAGCATTACAGGGTAAGTCAGTATGAGGTGACAATGAAACAGAAAGTTTGGGGTCAATGTCAAAGTGTTGCAGAGTCCTTTTACGGGCCCACTTAGGGCTAGCCTTAGGGCCCCTGAGAATTTGCTCATTGGCAAAACGTTGGCCCCTTAGAGCTGGCCCTACACGGGCAGCCCTCACTTAGCCCCCAGGAAGCCCACACAGGGCCCGTACTATTAATCTACAACAATACATCAGTTTCACTTTAAATACTTTCCAGCTACTATAACTTGGGAAAAACAGTTATTATACATCTGAAATGGATGCAGTCACCACATAACTAATGTCTGTATTGTCAAAAATGTACAGTAGTCAAAGGGATTTTAAATCAATTTATTAAATACAAAATAGAAAACATTCAGTTCAGGTTAATATGGCTACACATAGCCACAAATGTAAATACGCAAAAGTACAAAAAAAAAAAAGTTTGTAAGTCTGTAGGATTTAGTCATGTGAAAGTTGATGTGTGCGCGAAAGTCTTATCTATAGTACATCAATGTCCAAACACTCTCCATAGCTGACATTGACTGATAGCAAATTAATAATCCAACCTCTCGTAATGAAAACGCGCCACAGCTCTCAAACACCAGACTCTTCCTAACCAGGAACAGTCAAAAATAGCCCAGACTATGGTCTCACGTCGAAAATAACTTTAAATCCATATTCAAACTGGACCATGATGTGGTAACCTCGCCACATCATGTCCTTCTAAAATGCATATAAATACACTGTCTTAAACTCTTAGCATCAATCCAAAAATAGGCCATACATACATGTACTATCTCTGCAAAAAACATCAGCAATGTGCACTTAAAAAAAAAACTCCTTACTTTAGACTGGGCTTGAAATGACACATTCCCCAACCAGGACACAGCACAATGTGTTCAGCAGGTGAGCTACTGCTGCTTGTTATAGCTAACTCCCTCTACGCACATGGCTTTACTTAAGAAACCTAAAACACCCTAGCACCCCTAATAGTAAGGAAGAAAACTGCCAATAAAATTCTTATTAATAGGCTTGTGTCTGTTACACCTCAAATATGGCTTGGCTCGAGATCCACTTTCCTGCAGAGTTTCGCTCCAACTTTGATCAATTTCACCCACCTGTGATTTTCTAATGATCCTAAAGACATTGATTAGCATGCACAGATGTGTTTGAGTAAAGGGGTCATATGATGCGATTTCAATTTTCCTTTATCTTTGGAGTGTTACAAACTCTTGGTACATAAAGAAGATCTGTAAATTTGCAAAGTATAAAGTCTCAAATCCAAATAGATATTATTTATAAAAGTTAAGACTCTGCCACGCCTAACTAAACTGGCTCGTTCTAACACGCCCCCATATGTCTACGTCATGATGTGGGAAGATGCATAACGCCGCCCAAATGTTCCGCAAAGAAAGAAGGCGTAACTTTATTATTGCTGTAGTTTTGTGGTGTCCGCAGCCATGTCGCTAAAGACGCTGTGCTTTTCGTTGTGAAAGCGAAAAATCTTTGTTTGGTCTTCCAAAAGAGGATTATATCTGCTTCGTCATGCCTGGTGCTGATCTGTGCTTGTTGCTGAGGAAATACTACAACTTTGCGCTGTGGATTGCCGGATCGGCTTTCACCGTGGACAAAGCGGAGTACAGCCCGGGGTCATCACATGCCCTTCCGGATGCTCCTTCGCAACGCGTAAAAAGACAGTATAAATCATTATATAATCAATAGTATGTCCACACTGGATGCAATGAATGCCTCCTTTATAATGGGTTTTCATGTTTTTGAGTCATCGCTCCGGCCTGACAAGGCATCACAATATGGTAAGGGACATTTCCGTCACACGCTTGAGGTATTCGGCCAATCACAGGACACGGGATAGCTGGCCAAGCAGCGCACACCCGCTTTCAGACCGAGTGCTTGTAAAAATTGACGCTTTTCAGAAAGGCGGGGCATAGCGGAGAAACAATAATGTACAGTATGTGGAAAATAATGTTTTTTTAACCTTAAACTGCATAAACACATTTCATACACCAAATACACAAAATAATGTTCTTTTAGCAACATCATATGACATTAATGGTAGAACTAAACTATACCCTAAACTCTAATAAACCCAGATTTGAGGAGCTCCTGGCCTATATGACAAACAACAGATTCTGAAAAGGTCTCTTTTGGTTTGAGCCATTCCATTCAATTGAGTGGCTGAAGAATGGCCAGTCAATGTTGTTTGTATTCTCCTAGTTGCATTACAGGGCTGCCTTCACAAAACTTGCATGGGCCCAAAGGATGCAAAAGATGATCTGGGCCCGAATGGGCTGGCCCACACTGGGCCATCATAGAATTAATGTGGGCAGTCCCATAGTGTGCTCTGCTCACAGAGAGCCTGCAGTGAGCTCAAAGTTGTGGTCCTCGTCTGGGCAAGCCCGCACTGGGCCTGTTTAGGATTGGTGTAGTCCACTGTGCCCACAAAAAGCCAGCATGGGCCCAGCAGGGACAACCTCAGGTTCAGTTTGGCATCACGTCATCAAATGCATTAATGCTAACGGTTTGGTTATGTGACATGTGACATGTGAAGTGACATGTGGCCAAGTATGGTGACCCATACTCGGAATTAGTGCTCTGTTTTTATCCCATCCAAAGTGCACACACAAACACAGCAGTGAACACACACAAACCGAGAACACACACCCGGAGCAGTGGGCAGAATATTGCTGTGGTGCCCGAGGAGCAGTTGGGGGTTCGGTGCCTTGCTAAAGGGCACCTCAGTCGTGGTATTGAAAGGGGATGAGAGCGCTGTACATTCACTCCCACCACCTACAATCCCTGCCGGTATGAGACTCGAACCCACAACCTTTGGGGTTAAGTCCGACAAAGGTTGTGGTTTAGGTCTCATACCGGCAAGGATTGTAGGTGGGGGGAGTGAATGTACAGCGCTATCATCACAAAATTGGTCAAGGTGCAGTATGTTTTCGAAGAAATTCAAAATGGTGGACTGCAGGTTTGACCATGGCATAACTGGTATCTTTGTTCTCAGGTATGATTTAAAGAATCTATCAAGACCTGTTTCCTTATGATTTTACAAAATTAATTGCAAGCTATTAGTAGTATTTGAATGTTCATAATTTTTGACCACAAGATAGGTTGTCCTGAAACTTTTTGAGTCCCTTCAAAGCATTGTGCCGAAGACACATACTGAGTGTCGTAACAAAATCTACATCCCTAGATTATCATCAGTACATCAGAGACAAGCATAAAAGACACTTGTTTTTTAATGTTCAAACTGGCATAGGCTGCGTTCCACTTCATTTTTAGACACATACTCGAAAACTTCCCTTAGCACTTCCCCACAAGGGAATCACTGCTGTCATTTTGAAGTGCATTCTACTTCGTGAGGTGGATGAGGGAAGTTTATATTGACAGACCCTTAACCCCTTGATTTTGACAGAGGGAGCGAGTCTACTTCATATGTACACTTCAGGCAGCTCCATATACCACAATTCAACACGACTGTGGCATCACCACAGATTGTGTTCAAATTACCACCACCACAATCAACTCTATGATATATATATTTTTTTTATTATATATTTAAAACAGCCCAGGCATACGTATGTTCATATGTAATGCTGCATCAAACTAATTTGTAATCAGGCCATCGTGAGAGTTCCGCCAGTAGTGGGCACTCGTGGAACGTAATCAGTGACATACAGCAGAATCAGTTAGACAGAGGGAAGATAGTGAGGGAAGGGCATAAAAAATTAAGTGGAGCATAGACTTTATTGAAAATGTTTAGCCAGAGGAGAACCAGCTCCCCCGGTGTTTTGGACCTGAACCTGCTCTGGTCTCAGGTCGAACCACTGGTTTTCGGATCTAAGTGGACACGTGAAGACCTCTAGTACAAGGAGACAGGAATCGAAATCACATGCAACTGCAATACTGGACCAGGAATGGGAGGAAACACAGGGCTTAAATAGACAAATAATGATTAACTGAAACAGAACAGGTGTGAAACAAGTAAACTAACAAGCAAAAGCAGGCACGACAGGGGCAGAACACTAAACCAAACCAAAACATAACAGAATGTACATGTGACATTACACCCCCCTCCCGGAAGGCACGTCCTCGTGCCTTAACAGGCTCATGCGACTGAGGCAGAGACGGGGACCCGGCTGTGGTGGAGCCAGAGGGACTGTGGACAAAGCCAGAGCCCGAGGGAAGGAGAAGCCAGACTGAGCCAGAGGGATGGAGGGACAAGGCAAAACTGGAGGAGTTGAATCCCTTGGCGGAGGCAGGTTGACGACGGACCAAGCTGGAGCCAGTGGGATGACGGGCCACAGTGGAGACAAGGGAGGTGGAGCAGATGGCTCGGAGGACCAATGTTAAGTCCAGGATTCAGAGGCTGCTTACTCACTCAACTGGTCAGACTTCTTGTAATGCTCGGGGTCAATGGTTGGCTCAGTACTTTGATCTGGCCCAAGCATTGTGGCATGCTTTGGCTCTCTGTCTGTGATGGGCTCCGACAATTGCTACGTACAGTGGGGTGATGGCTGGCTGGGCTCTGGATCAGGAGTGGGGCTGGTGATGTTCTCCGCAGGGCAGACAGTGAGGGGCGATCAATTATTCACCATCACCCACTCCAGTCTCAAACCTTTAGGGCAGTCGTGGCCTAATGTTTAGAGAGTCGGACTTGTAACCCTAAATGTTGGGGGTTCGAGTCTCAGGGCCAGCAGGAATTGTCAGTGGGGGGAGTGAATAACCAGCACTCTCTTCCACCCTCAATACCACGACTGAGGTGAGAACCTTGAGTAAGGCAACAAACCCCCAACTGCTCACCGGGCGCCACAGCAATATGGCTGCCCACTGCTCCGGGTGTGTGTTCACTACTGTGTGGGTGCACACATGGATGGGTTAAATGCAGAGTTCAAATTCTGAGTATGGGTCACCATACTTGGCCACAAATCCACAAAAAGCTCTGTCAAGGACTTTCCCCGTAGAGTTGTTTACTCTGATGTTTAGGTTACTCTGTTTAGGTCCAGTATTCTGTAACACACTGCTCAGGAAAGACATGAGAATATCCAAAATAACTATTTATTTAACACCGAAGGAGTACAAGGTGACAAGAATCGAAATCAAACTCAACTCAACTACAATACTGGACCATGAATGGGAGGAAACACAGGCCTTAAATAGAGAGGTAATGATTAACTGAAACAGAACAGGTGTGAAGTAATTAGGAACCAAGGAAACTAACAAGCAAAGGGAACTCAGGCAGGCACAACAGGAACAGAACACTAAACCAAACCAGAACATAACAGAATGTACACGTGACACATATCTACTGACCTGTGCTGAAACTGTTTAAGTACTCTTAAGTTATGTTTGTGATGACAAGTGCTAAGTTTCATCTTAATATTCTAAAGCGTTGCATAGAAATAGCCTCATGGCCATTGCAGTGTGTTGTTCGTCAAATTTGTTGCAGTTTTCAGCCTTTATGGTTCAACATTTTTAGCACAAACATGAGCACAAATTTGGGAAGTTGATGGCGCTAGAGGGTTTGACATAGAAATCCCAAATTTGCTGTGGTTAATGTTCAGACTGTTTTCAGATCTGGGTGCCACATTTCACAACTGTCCCACAAGCGGATCTGTGGGTTGCCATAGACTAAAGAGCAGAAGAAGAAGACTACAAATAAAATAGGTGTCTGCTTTGCCTCTAAACATATATTACAATATATCATGGACATTATTAAATATAAGTAAATAAATCAAGATAAACGATGGCCCGAATTTGAAGAGGAAATATCTGAAGGCCAGTCCCAACTGTGGATGAGAGGAAGAGCTGGGGATGCAGGAGGGTCATCAGCTCCTGAGCAACACAAACTGAAGCACTTCAGGGCTGTGATAGGCATCTGTCATATGGAGGATGAGGAGACAGAAAGAGAAGAGGTATGCAGCATCTAAATGCAAGCTTTTATTTATTTATTTATTTTTATGAAACTAATGCACAGAAACACGAAAGAAACCATTTCAACCTGAATCAAAGTCAATGTGAAATACATTCACATCTTATTGCCAGGAATTGACTAGATCATGAAAAGTGGGATGTTTCAATCGCCTGATAGTCTCTGTGTAGTGGACTTCGCAGAGTATTCATGCACACGTGAGTGGCTCACATGTACATTGACTTAGACACAAAAACATACAATATTTTAACAGCATCTACAGTAAAATATGAATAATTTACATATGAACAACTTGTACAAATGTACAAATCCTTTGTGACTTCTGAGGAAAGAAGCTTTGGTTTAAAAACAGGAGAGGTATTAGCGGCTCAAAAATATCAATGTATTGGTATATTGTAACTAAACATATTGTCAAATATTATGTACAGTTTTGTACATTTCATTATCTATCCAAACATACAAAAAAATATTTTTGTACCTGTAAATCAGAATCAGAATGAGTTTTTTTAAATGTATGAATATCTATGTATGATGAGACCAGTCTGATTTTAAACCAGTAGTAAAGGAGTGGTAATAGTTCACATGAATATTAAAAAGTTATCACTACTAAAGAAATGTATAAAGTGAACACAGTATTTGTGAACATACTATTTATACAATTAATGTCTATTTAATTAAGAAATGGGTCAAATATAATTTAATGTTGGCTTTCAAATGTGATGTACTCTCTCTTAGTTGTGAATAAGTATCAAAGTTCATTATTAGGGCTCTTATATGCCCTTGAATACACACACAAATTAGAGTGTCATTTGGTTCATTGACTTGTAACAGGGTCCTATTTCCTTACACACAGTAGAGGTAGTTAGGCTGCCAGTCTCTGGCTCTTGAATTAAGGTTGTACAATCAAGACAAGTATGCTTGACAGATGAGACATTTCATTTCAAGAGACACATCCAGTTCATTAGCCCTGGCGATGCTGCTATGTAACACAAGCTGTGCTCGAAGCACAGATTGATGGCCAGCAACGAATTGCTGGAAATAGTGAGATGTGTGCTCCTTCATCGTCTGCTTTTTCTGTTGTTCCATCATTCAGCAAAGACCCTGAGCTTCAGCAACTCTTTCATTATTTCAACATATCCCATGAAGCCTTTGCTCTATTGCTCTCACTTAAAATATTACACACATTACTGTCAGAAATGAAAGAAAAATAGGTCTCTTTTAAGCATTAAATACTACCATGACATTTATTTGCATTTATTCATTGAGCAGACATTCCCAAATGAACATCACAAGCCATGAGGTGTCATTATTTCACAGTTACAGCACATGACTTTATATGGTATTTTTGGGGGGAAAGCACACTTGTACGTTTGATGTGCTTAATATGGCCAAGACATTCTAAAGGGATAGTTTTTAAAGGGATGTTATTAATATTGTATCATCATTTCATTTGTCATCAATGAAAGAAAACAAGTTGACATAAAGATTGAGATTTATAAACATTATTTTGCTATTTATAAACCAACATTGGATATTCGAAAGTCTCTTTTTTTTTTTTTTTGCCTAGGAACAACTAATTATGTTCAAGATTTTTAAGACAAGACGTTTCTTAAAATACAATTCATATATTAATGAAATCATGGTTTGAATTAATATCTTTTCATATATTCACATTATATATAACGCGTTTCTCTGGCTTATTAAATAGAGTGATTATAAAGTGATACCACATTTTGTTGCTTTTGGGTTAATGAGATGTTCTGGCAATCATGTAAACCCATTGAAATGTGTGTGTGTGTGTGTGTGTGGGTGTGGTGTGTGTGTGTGTGTGTGTGTTTGTGTGTGTGTGTGTGTGCGTGTGTGTGTGTGTGTTTGTGTGTGTGTGAGAGAGAGAGAGAGAGAGAGAGAGAGACCGGTCCATCCATGAGACGTCCATGAGACATTCATGAGACTTTTCAGAGCAGAAAATCGTCAGTCAGCGTCCAGTTCACTCGAAATGTACATCAAATCTGTGGAGATAACATCATCCCTGCTGGGAGTTTACTGCAAGTCGGAAGGGTAAGTTTCCGCTATGATTATAATCTAATCACATTCAGAGCTAAATGAATGTCACTGAAGAGAATCACTAAATCAGTAATGTAAAAGTGACTAACATTAGCTCTCGTGACTGACTGGTGGACAGACACCGCGCACCGCGCACCGCGCAAGAATTATTCGACTTTACGCACAGATGGCAGACATTCCACAGGTGTCGGCTGAACCGCAGCGTCTCCGCGAAGAACAGCCATCGTTTTCCTTTCGGTGATCTTTATCCAGTAAAAAAAATGCATAGCGATTTGTTAGTAAAAGGCGTGAGATTTTACGCACAACTCTTCAGAAAACGATTAACGCGTGTAAGTTTTACACCAGCACATCATAAAGTCGGTGCGACGAAGTGTATCACTAGCTTGGGGTTCTCCACATTACGCGTCGAGAAATGATTATAAATCTGTTTGGAGAATGTACAAAACCTGAGTGCACCGCTGTAAACCTTAATGCTGTCAGGTTTACAGAAATGCATAAACATTTGGTGCAAGTATATGTGGCTTCTTGGTCATTCCTCAGAAACACAATAAGTGAACATTGTATCGATGTTAAATTGTTGTGCAAACGTTAACTTGTAGCACAAGAGTCTTCAATTCAGATTAACGACATGACTTAGTCGTTTTTTCCCCATAAAACAACAGTAGACAGAAACCAGGGGCTATCAAGCTCCAAAAAGCAGCATAAACGTAATTCAAATAAGCACAATATTTCAAGTCTTCTTAAGGCATATCATACAGTATGTGTGGAACAGACAAATTATAAAATAGATTTAGGAATTAATAACATTCTACCTCTCTTCCCCATAGGCAAGGCATTTAAGTCACATTATGTATTATGGTTGCACACATTTTATTTTCTCATCCAAATTGAGCATATTACAAATCCAGTGACAAAAAAAACTGATATTTGAATGTATAAAGATGGTGAAAACTGTCACATTTGTGCAAAAAAAATTGTTATGAAGAGCCCTGACTACGTAATACACTTATATAGACAGGCAGAACTACCAAGGAGACAGAGAGGCTAAGACCTGAGATGAGAGGCTAGACCAGACACAGACAAGGGTTTATTAATGTCTAGGCTTTTATTTGTGGTCAAGAATGGATAGAAACCGTCTCTCTTAGCAACGAGACGATGTGTGTCTCACATATTTTCTGAACATCCATGGTCTCCGCGACTGCTTCTTAACAAACCTGCTTGCGTCTGTGCTGTCGTAAGACCATGACATTTCAGACATGTGGACTGAGCACAGCTCGCTGGCAACATCGGAAATATGGATGTCTCCATTCACTGTAGTGAGTCACACATCAATAAGTGCACATTACGCACAAGAATTCAACGTGATGCATTCTCTTTGGTTTTGTTTTTCAGAAACCCCATTATGTGGATATGACTTTTAAAACCCATCATGTGACACGTTGGACTGCTCAATGGAGACGACTACGATACTCACCACGACAAACAGCCAAGGAAAAAGAATTCTTCAAGAGCATTCCGAACCCAACGTTACAAGTCTTCTGAATGCGTCCGCTCCCTTCCACCATCACATGAACAATGCGGTGCTGGGCATTCTGCTTGGCACACTGTCCCTTCTGACGGTTATCATGAACCTGCTGGTCCTTTTTGCCGTTAGAAAGGAACGAACTTTACACACAGTAGGGAACCTCTACATCGTCAGCCTCTCGATAGCGGACCTCATTGTCGGGGCTACAGTCATGCCCTTGAATCTGGTCTACCTTCTTGAGGACGAGTGGAAACTGGGTCATGTCATTTGCCAGTTCTGGCTGGTCATGGACTATGTGGCGAGCACAGCCTCCATTTTCAGCTTGTTCATCCTTTGCTTGGACAGGTACCGCTCTGTACGCCACCCCTTACAGTACTTGAAGTATCGGACACGGGGAAGAGCGACGCTGCTGATTTGTAGCGCGTGGCTGCTCTCCATGACCTGGATCATTCCCATCCTGGGCTGGCGGATGTTTGCTCAGGTCGACAGAAAGCCAGAGCTGGAGAACCAGTGCGACACGGATTTCCGCTTCGTGACCTGGTTCAAAGTTCTGACAGCCATCCTCAACTTCTACATTCCTTCCTTTCTGATGCTTCTGTTCTACTCGCAGATTTTCATCGCAGTCCGCGATCATTACAGAGAGTGGGAGAACTTTGCCGGTCCGAAGGTGAAAACAGAAGCAGATGACACATTACATAATGGAATGCAACTGCAGATACCCAAAGCCTCGGAGAGAGAGAGTCTGGCTTTACAAGCGTATTCTCAAAACGAGGGCCTGCTGGATCAGTACAGCTTGGAGCAGCCTTACAACTCGAGGGACAATAACGAGGACAATACCGATTCCTTGTCTGAGCCAAAGAGGAAGAGTTGCTACAAGAAGAAACCAATGTTCAGGCTTTCGAAACGCACAAGAAAGAGCGTGCAAGACTCCAACGAGATTTCGTTTCAGAGCGACGATGGGGAAACCGTTGCCGAAGGCCCGACATCATTATCTCTTGTCTTTCTGCAGTCCGAGAATAACCCTCAGCCCAAAACGTGCATAAATGCGAACAACTGTAATGTGTTAGTTCCAAACTCTGTTGGCAACATGTGCGAGAGTGCACCGACTGTGGATGTCGATAATTACACCACGGTTCTCTGCAATCACAGCACACCACCATCACCACCGTCGCCATGGGCTGAGAACAGCCCTCCGCTGGATGCCACCAATGCTCACCCCGTCAAACAGACATGGCTAAAGCTCTGTGAACAGTCCAAGCAGAGCATCCACAGTATGCGCATCCGAAAGGAGCGGAAAGCCGCCAGGCAGCTTGGCTTCATCATTGGCGTCTTTATGGTGTGCTGGATCCCGTACTTCATCACCTTCATGGTCACGGCCTTGTGTGAGACCTGTGTGCATCATGACCTTCACATGTTCACAATTTGGCTAGGGTACATCAACTCCACCCTGAATCCCTTCATATACCCACTGTGCAATGAAAACTTCAAAAGGGTGTTCAAAAAGATATTTCATATTAATAGATAAAGTTTAGGAGAAAAACTGCCCGTCTGCTCCATTGGTGCTTTCTGAAGCGTTTCTTGTGACATGTTTGTACATTGGTATTTCTGTGCATCTATGCTTGTGTTATTTTTAAGCATCTTGTATGTACAGAGCAATTTTTTTATTTGTTGCCAAGTGTCCGTTTGACACGTCTGCAATCTGCATCAGATTATATGATAGACTTATTCAATCATAGTGTTTTAAAACTGGCTGTATTTGAGCACTTATGTTGCTGCTTCAGCACTTAGACCTGATGTAATCATGGTTAAGTAACAACTTAAACAACACTAAAATGACACTGACACCTGAATCTTTGCCATTGAGGGTGATGTACGGTCAGGACAACTTGGGTTTGGTGTGTTTAATGCAGATCATTGTTTAAAAATGTGCGGTGCATATATATTTTACAGGCAGATTCATTAAACATGAGTTTGGTCAAAAGCGAATGCACATTGTTTGCAGAGAGCTGGGAAAAGCCGCATACAAACAGGTTCAGTTGAACATTGAAATTCTTCAAAGTTTTGAAAGGAAAGCAGTGGTGTATATACACTATGCACAAATTGTCCATATGCATAGAACTCCTGGATTATTTACAATGCAGTGCATTTCACCTGATCTTTGTTTTTAATATAAAAAAAATTATGATGAACAGTGATGATTAAAATAAATGTATAAACTGTAACATCTAATGTAACTCATTATTTGATTAAACTGCGATATGTGAAGACATTTAAAAAAAATGTTAGACATAATGACCGCGTCCGAAAGCTTAGGCAGCTGGCTTGTTGCTAAGCTGCCTTATCAGGCAATGAATTTGCAGGCAGCATTTGTGCATGAAGGTACCTGACTTGAGGCAGCAGGAAGGTTTAATGATCTACAACAAAATAGAACGAGTTTAGGTGATAACTAAACGAATATTTAATCACTATAATTACTTGCTTGAAATACCATCAAAAGTGGAGAAAGTTGGTCAAAAGCACACTAAATGAGCACCAACCACAACTTTCAGATGCCATCTTTTATTATAAGATATTATAGGTAGTGAAGGATTAATCTAGCTGCCTTCAAAAATTGCTAAGATGAAGGTCAGCTCACGATCATTGGATTCCTACTTCTGTAGGCAGCATTTTTCAGCTTTCGGACACGGCCAGTAACTGGATGCCTCTGGTTGATGAACAATGTAACATTAAGGTCATGTGAAAAGAAGATTAAAAAAAGTGTTTCATACTGCCACTATAATCACATACAAAACATGCAATAAACAATACACAGCAGAATGCTGGTATCCATTTCAAAAATACTGCATTTACATGCCTGTGCAGCGATGAGGTGGTGAATGAAACACTACAAATACGTCATGTTATGGAAGAGCAATTATACTATATATAATATTAATGCAGTGCATTGCTTAGTCTCATTTAGTTCTTTTTTTTGTTCTAACAGTTTGCATTGTTAGCCCTCAATTAGTGCCTGTCACTTTCTGTGAAACCACGTGATTGGTTAAACCAAAATGCCATTCTTGCTATAACCAGACTCAATTAGATGGTTTTCTTCAAATAAACTGAGAAGTGTGTTTTGGCAGATGACTCGCATTTTGAAAACCACTGGTTCACATGACAACATGGTTTTGATGTTAAATAGTCTTCATTTATTACTCTAACAGGGTATGCATGGTACCAAGTATGGACAGTTTAAGGAATAAACAGAAGAAAACACAATACATCAATATGTTCTCTAAATGTACAGGTTTAGGGAGCAGATGAGTTGTAGCAACACTTCAAATTGAAAATGCAGCTTTCAGCTGATCTCAATTTTGCATACAAACAAACAAATACATACATAGATAAATAAATAGTTTAAGGCTTGAATAGCAATACTACTGTCACGATTCACTGGAACATGGACGAGGAGTTAAATTTGAGAAAGCAGACTTTAATAAATAAACCAATGGGGACAGAGACTGGAACATGGAATGACGTTAGACAGCAGACGCTAGAAACGGAAACACAGGGCTTAAGTAATCGGGAGGCAAATGAGATAATTAATAACACACAGCTGAGGCATATAGAACTAAATCAACATAATCAGGACCAGAAGAGGAAACTAACCAAATATGGGCATGGAAGGCACATGGGGAGGAAAACACAGAACTGACATTACGCCCCCCTCCCGGAAGCTGCATCCACACGCCCCAAAACATCCAACGGGGAGGGTAGGTGCTCTGGAGGCCCCTCAGGACAGACACGGGACGGCAGGCCTCCAGAGCAGTACCCGTTCCAGGACCCATGGTGGATCAGGCAGACTAGGAGGCCATGGCAGAGCAGGGAACTCAGAGGGCCATGGCTGGACGGCCTCCGTGGGCTTGGCCTCACCACTCGGCCACTACAGATGGACCCATACAACCCCCCAAAAAAAAAAAAATCCTTGGGAGAATATAGTCTTTAGAGGCCCTCCGTAGGCCTAACTCGGGAACAGTGGCCCTCCCTGGGCTTGATTTGGGGACTGGAGCCTTTCATAGGCTCAACACGGGAACTGGAGCCCTTTCTGTGCTACACTCGGGGACTGGAGCCCTTGCTGACTTAGGAGCGGCCGGCGGGCTTGACTGAGGATCGGAGACTCTCCAGACACCGGATGACCACCTTCTTCCAGTCGAGGTTGGTGGTGTCTGGGAGTTCCGCGGGGAGATGGTATGTGATCCCGAGCCGGAACAGCGTCAGCAGGGTCTCCCCATCCAGGGAGCTGGCTAGGGCGTGCGGCACGAACGCCCTCACGTAGGTGATCGGGTCGTGGCTCAGGCGATGAACATCACTCGTTCTTCCATATGGGCGGGGAGAAACGAATGGGAAAAAACAAAAGACTTTCTAAAACGGGAAAAAAAACGGAGAGAGGGGGCGCCGCTTAATTTTTTCGATCCGCTGTTCTGTCACGATTCACTGGAACATGGACGAGGAGTAAACTACAAGAAAACAGACTTTAATAAATAAACCAATGGGGATACAGACTGGAACATGGAATGACGTTAGACAGCAGACGCTAGAAACAGGGAAACACAGGGCTTAAGTAATCGGGAGGCAAATGAGATAATTGATAACACACAGCTGAGGCATATAGAACTAAATCAACATAATCAGGACCAGAAGAGGAAACTAACCAAATATGGGCATGGAGAAACTAGGGCAAGGAAGGCACATGGGGAAGGAAAACACAGAACACAGAACACAGCACTGACAACTAGTAACAAGATGAATATGGAAATATGTTTTACCTTCTGATCACAATGTAAAAAAGTAATGTTCTTCCTCAGTATTTTCCCCATAATTGTGTTACATATTTTTACTTTTGCATCTCAGGTAAATGTATTTGGATGTAAGGATGTTGAGGTATTTGTACTGGAAAACAAAAATGCTTTTATGTTATGCTATGATTTAGAACATTTTAAAGAAATCCTTGTCTAAAAACTTAAGCTGTATTTGTGGCATACTGATTTGTCATTTTGATTAAAACCGTAAAAAGTTAGTGAAAAGAAAGTGTTGAATGGTATTGTACACTAAAGCACATGCATTAGAAGCCAAAGGGAAAAATGTACCAACGTTTAAAAGCAGACATATCAGACACTTTTACTAAAGCACGTACATGAATTCAGTAAAATGGGTTATTTGATCTGTAAAATTATTACAATTGTCATTTTAAGTGTGACTAGTTTAGGTAGATGAACTTGTGTTTATGCTTTATTACTGTAAATGTGGAGATTACGTCACCTCCCTTTCTGTTGGTGCAGATATCGGGGTTTGTTATTATGATATATTGTTATTATATTATGATATTATGCTATTTAAAGTTGAAAAAAAATAGACATATAACATGCTAACATGTGAAGTGTTTACAAGTTATGCATACACTTAGACACACTTACAGTTTCATATTTGTATTGTTTATTTGTGATGCCACACCTGACTGACAGTCTTCCGTTGCAAATGCGTTACTCTAAACACTATTTAATTAGTTAATCAGTTAAAATGAAAAAGGAACAGCGTTTATAAGTTTCTATCAGTATTTTCTTGTCTAATTGTCTGTGCTTTCCTTTTGTTTTGGGGTTTTGTCTTTTATTCGATGGTTTTGGCACCTTAAGACTTTTTTTTGGACATTGTTTATAACAGCGGGACAATATGATGCTTTAAACATCGATCAGAAAAGCGTGTATGCTGCACCGATTAAGATTAGAGAGTTTTTTTTTTTAATTATCAAAATATTACATATAAAGCATTAACTAGTTGTAGCACCAGCGAAAACGGCACCACAGCTTCCATTCTGCCTGCACTTGTTATCTTATTAAATTAATGTTAAAGTAATTTGTGAAGCGCTAGCTGTTCCATAGCAATCTGGAAACGAGGGAGGAATTTAGAGTTTGTTGTAAGGAAAGTGCAAGAAGCAATAACAGAAGTAGAAAGGTGGTCATATACTGTAAGTGGGGTTTTAGATTCTCTGTTGAAAAAACTAAAAATGTATTCTTTTCAAAATGTAGGATTAGTAAAGAGGTCAAATTGAAATTATATGGTCAAGATATAGAAAGAGTATCATGTTTTACATTTTTGGGTATATGGTTTGATGAAAAGCTCACATTTAAAATACACATAAAAAAAATAATTGCTAAATGTAAAAGAGTAATGCATGTAATGAGATGTTTAGTGGGGAAAGAATGGGGGGCTGAGAGGATGGCTCTAAGAAGTATATATACAGGAATGATACGATCTGTATTTGATTTTGGGAGTATAGTGTATCAATCTGCTGCTAATAGTGTGTTAAAAGAGGTGGACAAAATCCAGTACAAGGCATTACGATTATGTACGGGGGCGATGAGAGCTACACCAACTGCAGCCTTGCACATTGAAACGGGAGAAATGCTTTTAGATCTTAGAAGAACTGAACTGTGACTAAGATATTAGGACATAGTCAAGAACACCCAGCTAGGGTAGTTCTAAAACCTTTCTGGGGAAAAGGAAAGAAAGAAATCAAAAGTTGTGGATGGGAAGTGCCTAGAGTGGTAAAAGAAATGGAAATTGGTGAAACTCCAATAAGCCCTTCAGTTCCGCCGTCTACAATCCCTCTGTGGTTAATATCTCAAACTACGGTAGATGTGACATTGTTAAGTGAGGAAAATAAGGATAAGTTCAAATCAAATGTTCAAATAGCACATAAGTACATTCACGAAAATTATGGTTATGTTCAAATATATTCTGATGCATCGAAAAATATGGAAGACAAAGTAGGTGCGGCATTCAGTATCCCAGAATTTAATGTGAAAGTCAGTGAAAGAATCACAGATAATTTGTCAATTTACACAAATGGTGAAGTGATTGCAACTGTACTGGCACTGCACTGGGTGGAGCAACATTAGCCAATGCGGACACTCGTATGTTCTGATTCAAGCTCATTTTTACTTACAATTAAAACACGTCATTCAGAGAGAGAGAGCAGATATAATGATTGAGATTCTTCAAACAATGTATAGCATCCAGATGATGGGAATTTCTGTAGCTTTCTGTTGGGTACCAGCGCATGTGGGAGTAAAAGGGAATGAGTTAGCAGACGAATATGCAAAGGAAGCAACAAAGTAGACATAGATATGCAGATAAAGTATGGTAAGAGTGAAATGAAGTGTGTAATCAAGCAACATGTGAAGAATAGATGGCAGAAATATTGGGAAGGAGAAAGAGCAGGGAGATGGTTTTCTAGCATTCAGAGAAGTGTTGGTAAGTACAGAGTAACAGGAAGAATTAGACACGAGGAACTATCATCTCAAGGCTTAGATTTGGCCATACTGCTCTTAATAGCAGTTTGAAGAGAATGGGGAGACATGAAACTGGAAAATGTGAATATTGTAATATGGAGGAAAATGCAGAGCATGTTATAATGAAGTGTCCAAGATACGGAAAGGAAAGAAAGATACTGATTGATGTCCTCAAGGAAAATAAAGAAAAACTTAATTTGATGAACATTTTGGGGAATGAATCAGGGGATAAAAACTTTCAATTTTTAATGCGTTATTTAAAGGACACGGGATTATATAATAGAATTTAGTGAAGAGTACAGTCCTGACCCACTCCTAATCAGTAGCTGGCGGTAATGCACCTAAAAGTTGTAGCCATCCGCCATTAAACACCAAGAAGAAGAAGAAGAAGCTGTTCCATACCAAAACAAACCGACTGCGCATGCGTGCAAGGTGACCGTGGTCACATGACCTCAACCAGGAAGTGCTTGTCTGGTAAGAGATGTTTCTATTACATGTGTTTATAGTTGCTCTGATCTGTGTTTGTCTTTTGCATGACTATAATTGGCACAGCTCGCGTTTCCAATGTGGTGCCTTTTACTGTAGTGTGTTTAAAGAACAAACGCACGAGCACAGTGACAGAGACTCGATGGTTTAGCGAAGCTGTATTACTCAAATCACAATACTAAAGAGCGCAGTCTTTACTTTAATTACGTTGACAAGACTTAATCAGTTGCATAGACGTTTTGTCAGCTTAGTACAATATTAATTTCTTATTCATTTAGACATTCAAGCTTGTTGAAGTGAGGAAAGGGAACTACTACTTCAAAACTAACCCACTTCCCCAAATGTAATCGAACAAGAAATGTATGCGTTATTATAAGAAAATATGATCATGCTATCAGGATATTTGATCAAAGATGAAAATATCTGTTGGCCAGCTGTCACTGTACATTATAATCTTGGCCTTAAGTGATTTGAAATCGAATAAATATATTATTAATGTTATTATATTTTTTTCAAGGCAAACTATATGTATTATCAGCACATTTATGATGCTAAAGGTTCAGTGAAAATGCTCAGTGGCTCGCTCTTGTTTTCTGTGTCATTAGGAATCAAAAGCATCGGTCCTGATGGAAGCCGAGTCGATGGAGAGAGGCGCAGCCGCCCTAAAGCTGCAGTTCGCCCCCTTCTGCAGTGCCCTGGAGGCAGGCTTCTGGCATCAGCTCACACAGAAGAAGCTCAACGACTTCCGCTTAGACGAGAGCCCAAAAAACATCAAAGGCTACTACTATAACGGTGAGCATGGGGAGTGTAATCATGAAAGAGGTGTTTCTGCTGGGATTTGACACCGGTAGCCTCTTTAAAGAGGTCATATGATGCGATTTCAAGTGTTCCTTTCTCTTTGGAGTGTTACAAGCTGTTAAGATCCCTGAAGTTGCAAAGACTAAAGTCTCAAAATCAAAGAGATATTCTTTATCAAAGTTAAGACTCTGCCACGCCCCCCTAAAACAACTCGTTCTAACACGCCCCCACATATCTACCTCACTATGTGGAAATATTTGCATAATGCGGCCCAAATGTGCACGCAAAGAAAGAAGGCGTGGTTTCAGTAACCGCAGTTAGTGTTGAAGCAGCATGTCAGGGAGACTCTGTGTGTTTCTAGGCGAAAGCAAAAGCACTTTTATTTGGCCTTCCGGAAGTAGATGCATTTAGGAATTTTTAAGATTACTTACAACAGAACAGCATGCATTTTATGGACGACCGTTTCGTGATCTAGGAGAGGAGGTAATTCTGACTTTGTTTTGACAATCTGGCGCTTCTGAATCAGCTTCTGTTTGGTTATTGTTTTAAGTATTTGCTATTGACTGTTCAATGTGGATTTTTGCGCATTGGTGGTGTGTTTGTGCTGCTACTTCCTGACCGTTGGCCGCTGCGAGCGGAGCTCGAGAGTGGACGAGGGACATCGTGTGTGTGTGTGTGATGTATGAGAGAGGAGAGTGAGTGCTTGAGCAGGAATACCTGTGTGGTGTGTGGGTGTGTCGCATACTGAGAGAAGAGAGAGAAGAGCGGAGGGAGGAGGGTCCCATCGCACCAGCTATGACGATCACGACTCTGTCCTTTACCCATAGGCTTAGATGCTACAGGTGGCCTCAACACTACCCAGCGTTCATCCTGTGTCCTGTCACGACCACTCTGGCTGTCGCTTACATTTATTTTGAACGATGAAGCTGGTGATTATTGGTAGGGTGATGCAACTACCTCTTAAATTTTTCCGACAGTGCTTGCGATGTGTTTCGGAGACAGCCACTCACAATGCACTGGGTCAGCTGGACCAATCAGAGCAGACTGCGCTTGTCGTAAGGAGGGACTTTGTAGAAAACTAAGAGTTTGAGAGAGGCGGGGCACAGAGAACCTACAATAATGTACAGTATTTTAAATACTAATTTTTTTTGCGTCTCTGAGCATATTCAACATATTCTGTTACACCAAATACACCAAATAATGATCTTTAAAAAAGCATCATATGACCCCTTTAAGTGCTAGGCTTCTGTCAGAGCAGATTGCTTAGATCCTGAAAATGAAAGCAACTTTATTGTTGATGATTTTAGATTTGTCTTTCTAAATATCTAATGCCATATTCAGCCTTATCTTTATGTGCGTATATTGTACTGTGGTTGAATCTGCACGTATTCAAGTTTTAAGATCTACTGTATGTCATTCTTCGATTAGACAAAAAGCAAAGGCATCCCCCCAAAAAATAAATTATAATATCAAACTTCATTTCTGGATAACACAGCGTAGTGGAGTCATGTGACAACAATTCACCATACTGCTGTTTGAAACACAGTTAACGGGAACTAACAATGAAAAAAAAGATTTTTTAATCTCAATTCATGTTCATTTGAACTTTTTCTAATTAAAAGCAAAAGTTGTATCTATTAATATAATTGAATGGATCTGAACTAAGATGAACTAACAATGAATAGTTTATTACCTAACAATAACGAAGATTAACTATTGCGCGTTGTTAGTTAATGTTTGTTAATGCATTAACTAATGTTATCTAACGGGACCTAATTGTAAAGTGTCACCGAAATGGTTTCGGTCGTGTGTGGATCGTGTAACAATCCAATAAAGACGAAGAAGAGTTTAATAATATTTAATAAGCCAACGATCAGGGTGCAATCCATGTTATCCACATTAAGCATAGACGAGACCAGACAAACACTGGGAGCAAACACAGGGTTTAAATAAGACGGAGGACTAACGAGATAGTTAACAATGACAGGTGAGAGAGAGAACTAATCAGACACATGAGGGAAAACTAGGTCAAACAGGGAAGACTAAAGGGTCCTTGCACACTGAGTCCGAAACGTTCGTATGCGTTTTTCCGCTTTTTTCGTATTCGTCATCCTTTCCTATCAAAATGCTTGCTACAGATGCGAAAACGCAGAAAATGGAACCTGGTCCGAATTTTTTTATGACGGACGAATTCGGAGGCAGTGTGTAAACGTGATTGACACAACGTGAGGTCGTATTTATTTTTCAACGTGCGAACATTTCGGACGAAAAATTCGGACTCAGTGTGCAGAGACCTTCAGACTAAGACAAGAATACAGCAGCTGTCCTCAGTGTGAATACTGGCAAATGTAGTAGACCATTTAGGCATGCATACAAAACATGCACACACTGTCTGCAATATACATGCATACTTCTGAAATATTAAGAGTAGTAGTGTGCTAACATAGCCATCTTGTGTTCTTAAACAATCAATATGACACTTTCTCTTGGACATTATGCAGAAACAAAAGTGTTTATTTATAGATGCCACTGTGGCAATACTCCTCTTTCAGACATCTTTTCATGTCACCAATGATTCATTTATAAATTTCACAGCCGAGACTATTTAATCCACCTTAAAGCTGTAATTGAATGCAAGTGCTTTGTTATAAATTGCAGGTGATCCCGTTGGCTTGCCGACACGCTTGACCCTGGAGTTCAGCGCATTTGATGTGTAAGTTTTATTCTGCAATAAAACCATGTAATGTAGTTGGGTATTCTGAAAGCCTTGGATAATGGCCCCAATATCACGTCTGTTACTTGTGAAATGAATGATTCTTTTCTTGCCAGTTAAATCCTCAAGGATTGTTTCAGTAGAATTAATTTTACATTTATGACGGGTGAGTAATTGCGCTGACTACACGGCACAGCTATTTGCAGCCCTGTAGTCTGGTGGAGACGTCTGAGCCCCTGCAGCCATCTACAGCCACGCTGCTTTTCTCCAAGAAAGAAAAAAAAAGCATAGCGACATTATAAAACAGATAGATCCCTTCAATTCGTAAACATAGGGCACTTTCCAATCATTCGATTCAAATGGCTCTGCAAAAGGCATAGGAAACAAGTGCACACAAGTGCATTACATACAGATAATGTGTCAAGCTGATTAATTCTGTTCTAGAATTCTATTATACATTTTTCTAATATTACTATATAGGTTAATTGAATTTAAAATAAGGTTCCATTTCTTAACAGTAGCTCACAACATTTCTTAATACGAACAATGAACAATACTCATTTATAAACTTTAGTTCATGTTCATTTGAACATTTATTAATACATATTTTAAATGAAAAGTTGTATCTGCCAATGTTAGTCAATGCATATGGTGTAACCATCCAAAAAGGTATGATATTTGATATTTATCAATTCATGGTTTTGTAAAAAAAAAATCAAGCAGTTAGTTAATGTCAACAACTAGTTAGTCAACATTTCCTGGTTGAAGAGCTAGCGTGTTAATGTCGGTACATGGTGCAAATAGTATACAGTACAGGTTACACTGTGATGCTAAAAGAACAAAACCATGCATATAGTGAATATACCAAAATACAAGTAATATAGTGTATGCATTTTATGTTTCAGTGATGGAGCCACACCTGCTCGCTGCTGTCCAGCCTCTGGAACGCTGTACAACACCAACACGTTAGAAGCCTTCAAAACCATCGACAAGAAAGCTCTCCTGGATAAAGCAGCCAATGAGGTGCAGTGCTTTGATTCACTCATAATGAATTGTGCCTGTTGATCGCGTATTTGATTTGCACTCGCTGCCTGCATAGATCCAGTGAATGAATTATGCCAGTGGTTCTCAGTTCCAGTCCTCGCGTACCAGCGCGCTGCATGTCTCTCTTGTTTAACACACCTGATTCAGATCAGCAGCTCATTAGAAGAGAGCTCTATATATGAACTGTGTTCTGATTGGTAGGGTCCCTACACAGTGTTCACTGCTCCCTACTCCTGAGCACAGGGAAATCAGCTGAAGTTTACAGAGCATTCATTCACGGATTTGCGCTACGCCGCGGCCTGCAGTGTCTTCACACACAGATGAAAGTGTGAAGTGTGATATAATATACCTCTGTAAATAAATAAATACAGTTTAAATTCAAGTCTCGCACACTTATGCCTTTTGAATGGAACAAATACGCTCCCTTCAAACTGGAATCGTGGAGTAATATCCTGTGATGTCCACTTCGCAGGGCACTTACTGTCGAATAGAACACACGTCACAAGTGATTAGAGATACATGCAAAATGTGCAGAGCGGTGGTACATGAGGACTGGAATTGAGAACCAGTGAATTATGTGATTTCTTTCACAGTGTATCGAGATGCTGAACATCCTTCTCCATCATTTGATAAATTGCTGCTGCTATTCGTGATATTCTTAATACAATTTCATTTACTCCCTGCTTTCTGCAAATGGTAATAACACAATGATAATTGCCGTGGCCAGATAGTACAGACTTTTGCAAATAAGGCCGAGTTTTTAATAAACTCAGTGTGTTTGTGCTAAAAGAATGTGCTCACCCTCAGGCCAACACAGATTAGGATGAGTTTGTCTCTTCATCGGGTTTGGAGAAATGTAGCACTGCATCACCAGTGGATGCTCTGCAGTGAATGGATGCCAGAGTCCAAACAGCTGATAAAAACACAAAAATAACAGCCACTCCAGTCCATCCGTTCACCATCCAAAACAAACAGTAGAAACAACACGCGGCTGGATTTTGATGTGAGAGACAACAGGAAATGGAATTTTTCACTGGAGGAAGCGCTGTAATATGGATATGGACTAGATTTAGTTAAAAACGTATTCATGCTGGATGTGTCTCAGCTTTTTTTTCGCAAGATGTTAACTGATGGACTGGGGTTGTGAGGATTTTTGTGATGTTTTTATCAGCTCTCATTATGACGGCACCCATTCACTGCAGAGCATCCGTTGCTGAGACACTGATGCAGTGCTACATTTCTCCAAACCTGACGAAGAAACAAACCCATCCTGACGGGATGCCCCGAGGATGAGCACATTAGGGCTGTCAAAAAATTTTCGAATATTTGTCAAATTTAAAATAAAAAAAACACATTCGAATGCAAAAATGTTGCATTCAAATTTTAGGTCTGCGTCAGCCGTCAGTGGCGCACGAAATGCGACGACGATGTGTCATTGCATTTTAATGTTTTTGTTAGTCTGTCCAGTTGAAGCCACTAGATGCGGCGCTGCTACATTGTTCATTCAAAATATTGCGGAAAAAGAGAGCAATCAATGCGGGGAAGATGTTGTCTACATCAAAACCGAAACCAAGCTGTTCACACAGAAACGCATATTTATCGCATTTTCTAGAGGGACATCTATCAGCGTTGCACTCGCGTCTCGCAGAGAGCCGCATGTTTAGAAAGCCATTTAAAATTAATGCAAGTTCAACTTTTAAAAACATGTCTCAAGACTTTATGGCGGTTTTCCCCATCCCACTGTATCTCATGTTTTTAAATGAAGAAAGTACTCTTTGTGATTGGTTTCCGGTCCTTTGTATTAAACTATACATAAATGCATGGTGCTATTTCAAATTGTTTAAGCAACTTTATTAATTATATAAGGTTTATAAACATTATTTTAAATATTATGATCTTTTTTCAAAGATAGTCGTGTTATTTTATTACGCTTTGAAGAAACGTGCATAATATTTTGTTCGATGCGCCCTCTTGTTCGATGCGCCCTCTTGTGGCCTCAGGAGAGAAGCCAAAACTTTTTTCCCCCTAACTGAAATTATGCCTTTTAAATTCGAGTATAATTCGAATATTGATAATATTTAAGTAAAAAATTCAAATTTAGTTGTTCAGCCATTTTGACAGCCTTAGAGCACATATTTAGTTTTTCGGTGAACTATTCCTTTAAGTAAGTGCATCAGCTGGGTTTTTGAAGTGGGACGCACCTAATGACTAGGTTTTTGCGCTGAAATATTGTGCACAAAAGTGCCGTTTAGTGTTTTGTTTAGTGATTTTGTCCCAGAATGTGTTTCACAGTGTGAATGCATATTGCATTTGCATATACTAAATTAGAAATAGTTTCTGGACATGTCAGTTTAATTATTACTGGTAATGCTGTCTTCTTCTTCACAGATTTGGAGCGTTATTCAGTCAGGGGCTGCGCTGGAAGACTCCTCAATACTAAACAAATTCATCCTCTTGACATTTGCGGTTTGTATGCCAACGTTTTAGAAAATGTCTTTTTAGATTAATGTCCTTGCAGCCATTTGTTTCTGACTGGTCCTTTTGTTTATCCAGGATCTGAAGAAATATCATTTCTATTATTGGTTCTGCTTTCCTGCCCTTTGCTTTCTGGAGGGGGTCCAGCTGGAGCAGGAGCCGGTGTCATTAGAGCGCAGTTTCTCTGCCAAACAGGTGCGGAGAAGAGCCCGCGTCGATAACTCACTTCTGACGAGGATGCTTTGTGTGAAGGATAACGAGCCATTAGTCAGTGCATTGTGGAAAGCATGTGCTGATTAGAATGTTTATGCATTTGAATGCATAATGTCATATAGGCCCTAAGATGACTGATATAGTAGCACCAAGGAGTATTTGGAAACCTGTTCTGTTAAAATGCTTTCCTCTCTGTATTTGAGCTCCAAGTAAGTCATTAGAAAGTGAAGATGTGTTATTGTATTACCCTCTTCAGTTCAATTCAAAATTAATTTACAGTATATACATTTCCTTGAATTTATTCCATCGTAATGGCATTCACTAAATTCAAATGGCATCCTGTTCGGCACCTCGATTCAAGTGGTTTTTCGTTCTAAATGGCACACTGTCCTTCTTTACACCAGCTGTACATTTAGAGTGCATTTCAGCTCTTGCCTAACTATTTTCCAACCAAGCATAAACTTTAATTTCATTGTGTTTCATGAGTTAATGAAGTGGGCTGATTGCTTTGCATTGATCTGTTTCACAGATATCAAGCCTGCAAACGGCGTATGATAATCTCTGCGCCTCCAGCGGTACGACGGCAGTCCCACATTTTCTGCTCAAGTACACAGATGAAAGTGTTGAAGTCGCTCCTCTAAAAGACTTGAACTCCTTCTTCCCAGACCTAAAGAAGGTGATTTCCAGTATAAAGCTGGATTATTACTAATGGAATATTGCAAATTCTGTCAACAACATTTGAGGCTTGCTCTAGATTACCATAATTATCAGAATTTGTGTTCTGTTGGTGTAATATGGCATGTGTCCTGGTTTGTTTTGAAGATTACTGTGGGTGTGTATGACCCATGCACACTGCCTCAACATCCTGGCTGGCCTCTCAGAAACTTTCTCGTCCTCCTTGCAAAAAAATGGTACGTCTGTAATGAGCTTTTCCAACACGCATCCCACTGGCGCTCAATTATAGCCCTGAAAATCTATATCTCGAAAATGTTTGTTCTGCTACTAAAAAATGTGAGAGAATACTATTTCCAACCATCTGCTAATATGTTGGGTTTTGTGGGAATCTATTGCGCTGCTTGGCCAATCAAGGGTGTTGTTCTTTTGACCTTTTTTTGACTAAAGTTTGATCATGCACATTCAAATCATATACAGTACTATGATGTTGCTTATTCATTAGTCTTGTAGCCGAGAAAAAATACTATGGCAGCACCTTAGAACAATGCTTTGTCCAGTGTACTTTAATAGATCACATAGTACAGAGGTTTATACCACGGGAGTCCAAAACACATGGTATCCCTAGTAAAATAAAATACCTAGCCATATTTATTATTTTTTTTTAAATATGCATTTATGTCATACTAAGTATACTTCAAATCCATTAACACAATCACTAAGCCTACTGGTATATAAAATTATAATTATACTGTATTTGGATTATTTCTTTAATGCACATTTCTTAATATTATGTCTAAAACGTGTTTAATAGACGATTAAAAGGAGTGTGCGGATCTCTGTATAATATCAGTCTTTAAATGCATGATATTTAAAGTGTACCTGAAGTGTACTTGCAATAGGTCCACTTTAGCACAATCAAATATGCTTCAGTATACCTTTAGTTGGACTCCAGCACTACTTCCGCACAATTATAGTGCATTAAGCACAAAATTAGTTGTTCCAATTTAGCAGACTTTAAGTATACCAGTTTAGTATACCACAATTGCAGGTTTTTTTATTAAGCACATAAATATGTAGATGTATTTTTAGTATACTTAGCACAAAATACATGCATTTCAAATACATTTTAGTATATATATAAAATTTTTTTCACTAGGGATTACTATGGCTCCACATCTAAACACCGGTGGATTGATTTACACTTAGTAACTTGAAGCATTTTGATAGTTTGCTCATTTCGTTTACACTTGGTCCCACAAATATCTCCAGAAAATAGATGTAAATCCTGAGAGAATATAGTGCTCATCAGTTTTAATGAAGATAACTGCTTCTCGATCTTCACAATTTCATATGCACCAGAATATGCACCCGCCCCAAGAACATGGTATTATCATTGTACCATATGTAAAAAATCATGTCATTACCATGATGCATATCCGAAATTAACATGAAAAATGATGCACTGTTCATGAAATGCAGTGCAGGTGGAAGATTTTGGAAATAATGCTGTATTTTGCAGCTTTCGGAGTTAAATGTCATCTGTGCTGACTCCTCTAGGCATCGTTTCTTTGTAATGGTAAGCTTAAGGTCACTCCAAAGACAGCGTGTGCTTATGGTGGTGTGTGTTTGTGCGTGTGAATGCCAGGGGTTCACAGCTGGATGTGCTGGAGGTTCTGTGCTTCAGAGACAGGACTCTACAAGGGAGCCGCTCAGTTCGGCACAGCATCATCTTTCGGGTCAAGCTTCCAGACCTCACGGCTTCTGCAGGTAATTTATCATCTTTGTCCGAGTGCTTCAGAACAGCAGCATAAAGGCTGGGCTTTTATCTGGCTTCAGGAGAGGCCAGACACCGTTTAAATGTTAATACAGAGTCCTCGGACTGGCTGCCACAGGTTTCAGTATTTTGCAGCCGGTTGTTGGGTCATATGAAGAGCTTTGCACTCTGTTTCTTCCTGCCTACTTTAGGAAGATGCTAATTATCCAGATTCAGATTGAGTTACCCACCTCTGCCTTAAAGGGACATGGTGCCTCAGTTCATTCATAGTTAATCCTGCCTTTAAATAACATTATGAGTGGATAAAGAAATTCAATGAGCCAAAAGTTTATGATATGACAGTTATTGATGTCTAGTAAAGTTCATTCCTCCTGAGCTGGGACATGCTTGTCTGCTCAGATCCTTCAGTCACTGAACTGATGGTGGAGATTCCCTGACATTCACCCTCATCACACGTCACAGCCCATCAGACTTGTGAATTCCTGTGGGAGTCGCTGCACTGATGGCGTGAAGCACTGTGTGAACTGACTGCTGCGGCCCTTCTTTTTCAGATGCACAAACACGGATGTCTTCACACTTCAGTGAGGCTTGCCCTTCTGAACTGTGACATTCACTTGCACTGAAATCTCACAGTGTGTGATTGAATGTTGGGCGATCCACCATCGTTTCACCAAGATTAACCTACATAGCCACATATACGAGCGATGAGGCATCTTTGGGCACCATTCACTCACATTGTTTTCTTGTATTCGAAACCAGATAGTGAATAAGGTTTGATTAGCTAATAATTTTTAAGAGGAGAAAAAAATACTCGACTAGTTGATGATCACATGACTTCAAGGAGTAGTTCATCCAAAAATGAAAATTAGCTGAAAATGTGCTCACCCTCCGGCCATCCCAGATTAGGATGAGTCTGTGTCTTCATCAGGTTTGTAGAAATGTAGCATTGCATCAGTGTCTACGCAATGGATGCTCTGCAGTGAATGGGTGCCGTCAGAATGAGAGCTGATAAAAAACATCGCAATAATCCACACCACTCCAGTCCAGCAATGAATTATTAGCATTTATTATTATTTTTTGGGTGAACTATTCTTGGAAGTCATGTGATCGTCAACTAGTTGACTGGTGGTAACAAACTGGAATGGACCGCAGGGATTTTGAAACCTGTTTTAGAAGTTGAACTGTTGCTTAAACGATGACTGTTTTCAAAACCTAATGTCACTTGAGACGCATAAAAACAAGCAAAATATGATACAGTGGCCAAAGACGTATTGTATGTCTGTTGCATTCGTGCAGTTAGGTTGAACTTCAGTCAGTGTAGCTGTAGGCATGTGTTGCATTATATTTATGTTTACTAACTTGTTTATGCAGTATGTCCAAAGAGTGTGGGTTGGGAGAAGAACGCTAAAGGTGCGATGGGACCTCGAAGTGTCAATCTCAGTGAATGCATGGACCCTAAAAGGTACGAAACACCTGGCGTCAGTCTACACACTTTTAAAATGGTTTTCTCTATGGTATGTGACACATTTCGTTCATTTCCTCAAGGCTTGCCGAGTCTTCTGTCGATCTCAACCTGAAGCTGATGCGTTGGAGGCTGGTCCCGTCTCTGGATCTGGATAAGGTCGTGTCCACAAGGTGTCTGTTGCTGGGAGCTGGGACTCTGGGCTGCAATGTGGCAAGAACACTGATGGTATGAGCCATTTGATTTACATTTGATTATCAACAGTTTATCGCATTTGGCAGGTGTCAAAAAAGCTTTCATTGCCTTCAGTATGGATTTCTTGGCTTGCTTTATGTCATTTAAGTGCTTACTTGCCTTTGCCATAATCACTTCTTAATGGTTTTTTAAATAGTCGTAAGCCTAAGACTGTAATTATAGAAAGTAAGTCGCAGATGCTTCTATTTCAAAATGATAGTGGTGTCCCTGAGATGTTGGCGGTATGAAAATCAAAATGCATTCATGTCAGTTAATTGCAAGAGTAAGAGTGTTTTTACATTTGGTTCCAACAAGAATTTTGGCTTATACTGTATGTGAACGCACCAAATGAACTCAGACACTTTTATAGCATTATAGCAATCTTTCAGTGTTTCATCAACGTGAAAGAATTACTACTGAAATATATTACTATAACTGTAGGATAATATTCTAATAACCAATTTAGGAGTATTATCAGTGTTATTACTAATAATAACAGCAGTAAATAGGAATATAAAAACATAACTCATTCAAAATTGAAGTGGTCCAGATTTCAAATATCCGAAAGTGGTCTCACACCAATTCACAACCGAGTCAGAGACAGTTTGAAAGCAAAGAAAGCTTTTTACCTAATTTCACTTACCTGAGTTTTGTTTGTTTAAAGAGCAACTGAGTGTGAACATTTTCACGAGCACTATCTTTGCTTTTTTCACACCGGTTTATTTATTTATCCTTTATTTTTACTGGTTTACTGGTTTCAGAGGAATTGTGCAAATCAGATAATGGTGCAAACATGGCAACAAAACAACAAAAATGCATGGACACTGTATCAAGTGTGCTTGGCTACACTATGCCTCTAATGATCTGCATTATTTAACTGCTTAGAAAATGTACACAAACATCCCCTTTTAATAAAATGACATTTAACTGGAAAATAGTGCAAACTTTTGTCAATAAAGCACAAAAATGTATAAGACAGGCAGTGTGTTTGTGTAATTTAAATGCACATAGCATACAGTATCACTACAGCATCTGCTTCAGCTGGATTACGCTGAAATACTGCCAGTGGCAGAAAACATTAGTTAATTTTTCTCCGAATGTTTTCCGTTCTTTTTTTGAGGGCTGGGGTGTGAGACACATCACTTTCGTGGACAACGCGAAGATCTCCTACTCGAACCCAGTGCGGCAGCCGCTCTATGAGTTTGAAGACTGTCTGAGTGGAGGGAAGGCTAAAGCTCTCGCCGCGGTGGACAGACTGAAGAAGATCTTTCCTGGCGTGGTGAGGACTTTGAGATGCTACAGTTGCATGTTTTCCATTTTTCACTGCATATTAGACCAGGGGTCTCAAACGCAAATGCTTGAGAAGCACTAGGCAGTTACAACAATTACAAATGTTTTACACAGTGGTGGACAGCAACAAAGTAGTTTTACTTCGTTACTGTACTTAAGTACATTTTTCAAGAATCTGTACTTCACTGGAGTAGTTTTATTTTGAGTACTTTTTACTTCACTACATTTCATAAAGCATATCGTTACTCCTTATAATATATCACGTGCTCCGAGATGAAGAAGCGGTGTCTGATTCATGAACGACATGATCTTTTCATTAACCAGTTTTTCACTCGGTTCGCAAATCGCACCAAACGATTAATTCATGAATTGGAATGATCCGATTGCAGCTGTTCTCGAGTCGACACCTCACTGAGTCAAATGATCCGTTTAGAGCGAGTCTCCAGGGAAACTGATCTCACAAGTTAAGAATCCGGGCGCCGTGCGGCCGTGATGCGCGTAGAGTAAGTTACTAATGTCGAATTGGAAAGTATTGTAACTGAAAGTCATATTTAGGTCAAAGCTGTCAGTTTTTTTGTGAACTAAATCTGCTGTAAAAGGTGAATTGTTTAAGCCCACTGAAATACTTGAATGCACATCAACATCAGAGTCTCTATGTTTTAGTTAAAAAAACATTAAAATAACACAGATTAAATAAAATAACTCATGCATGTTCATCTTCCCCGCTGCTGTAACGTTAGCAGTTTTACTAAAATGCTATGCATTTAGCCCTAAGTGACGCTTTTATATTGTTTGTCAGCACACATAGCCTAAGTTACTATGTATCTGGATCAACCAGCTGAGTAGACAAATATAAATGTTTATTCATAACCATGCTGAAAAATAAGTCCATAATGTTAGCGGATAGCTAGCGGCTGCTGGTGCAAAACTTGAGTAGATATAATGTCGAAATTTTTTTATTCAACCACCTAGATAGATTACATCTGAGGAAAAAAAGAAAGGATGTGATGTTCAGAACATGGCAACTACAGTAATAATCAAAGTGGGAAGTGATGCTCTCTGGGGGCATTTGGCCAGGGGTGTTTGAGAAGAAAAAAATCATTATGAAAATATAATTATATTTTCCTTATTATATTCATTATTTCCATATTGGTTATTTTGGGAAAATCCCAGGTATTTTGAGCAGTAGGATTATAAAAAATGAAATGCTAGTATAAAATTAAGTGATAAAAGTAGCCTATATAAAACTGCAAAATAAATCTATCGGTACTTTTTACTTGAGTACATAAAAAATCAAGTACTTTTGTACTTTAACTCAAGTAAAATTGAAAACTGAGTACTTTTGCTGGAGTAATATTTTATTATACGGATCTGTACTTTTACTCAAGTACTTGATTTGTGTACTTCGTCCACCACTGCTTTTACAACCATATATTTGAACTGTGTGTAATTATTGGCACAGTTAAGCAACCCATCCCTCCCTCACACCTAGCAGACTGATCTGTGTGTTTATTGGACTAATGTTGCCTGAATAAACATCTGAGAGGCTGTATGAACCTATACTGTGCGAGCCGTTAGTTTGAGACCCTTGGATTAACCAGTAGGACTCAATTTCAACATGCAATTATCCACAACAATGAAGTCTGAATTATTAATTTTAATATTGATGAATGTTATTTGGCTGGTCTGCAGATGGACTGAGAAGCTAAACAATGTGTTTGACCAGTCCAGGTCACTGGTGTTCATTATCTGAGGAGTCTCATAGCATTGTTCATTATAACCCATGTTCATATGAAATGCAGCCTCATTTATATTCACTGCTCAACGGTCCTCTCATGCATCACTGAGCAGAGCGCGAGGACCGGCTCTTATGGCTTCATGCAGAAGCACATTTCCTTTTCTGTTTTCACTGCAGTTGATCAGTGAACTCCCAGACTCAAGTCTGAACATTTAAGTTTATATTGTAAAAAAGAATATCATTCTTAATTGACTTGCCTGGATAAATAGAGGTAAAAACAACAAATGACCAAACAAGGAACTTCATGTGCAGTGGAGCTGCGCTGGTTTGTCTGAGCAGCTAGTTGGTCGATGTGAAACTGAGCTATAATCGTTGCTTTCAAGGGGATGCATTTTGAGATGTAATCTTGTACATGAAATTCACACATGCTGTGCTTGTTTTTTTTTTTGTGTGAATATCTTCAGTAGGGTTGGTCTGTATGGTTTTAAGTAGGGGTGTAAATCAGACGGTTCATCATGATATGATCTGATATCGATTCTCATAGCCAAGTTCGATACGATATTTACTGATACCTCAAAAAATGTTGTGATTGCCTATTTTACACAATCAGCTACATTTTTATGGACTCACAAATGCAGCCAATATATGTTACATCAACATTTAATTGAATTTACACTAGGGCTGTGCGATTTGGAGGAAAATATCAAATTGCGATTTCTTTGACAGATATTGCGATTGCGATTTGATTTGCGCATTTTAAATTTGCAAAGTCAAGCTTCAGCTCAATATTGTCAATAATGTGCAGCACAGTATGGGTATCATTACCCTGCTGAAAAAAACAATAGAAACCATCACAGAAATTCTTATAGTTTCCTTTAAACCATTACAAAATTCCTTTTTGTTTTGGGCATTATTCCAAAGGAATTACTGTTGTTCTATCGGTTCCCATCTGCCAGATTACATCCCACCATAGAATCCATCAAATAGACACCACTATAGTTTACATTAAAACCAATACAATTCCCATTATAACCCTGAAATACATTACATTTGTTATTGTGTTTTGGGAGGGGTTCTATTGTTTTTTTCTCTGCAGGCAAGATTATAATGGTATAACTACTTTTACAGAATTAACTTAATTACTGAATTTTCACAGAAAATATTTGTTTATTTTTATAAATAAAGAACTGTATTTCTTAAGTCAATTATTTAAGTATTACATATGTTACATAGGCTGTTTTATTCATTTTAAGTATTTGGGATTTTAAGAGCAAGTGGAAAATGTGCTTAATGTTTCATTTCATCCAAGTGAAATTAGCAAGCAGTTAGACTGAATTTACACTTGTTTTAAACGCGGAGCCATGCGCACGTACGTCAAGCCTCATCCATAATGCCAGATGCGCTCGTGAAGACTGCGGTGCGGAGCCGGGTGCGAGGATAAACCAGCATTACGAGGCAGGCTGCGTGAGTGTGGCTCGTCCGTGACCAGGACTCAGCCGCGTGGGGCAGAGAGGAGCGAGTATGAGAAGCATTCACAGACACAGGCTGTGTGTGCGCTCTTCTGAATTGGGAATAGCCGACATGCATCATAAACTTATTTCAAATTAATCTGTTGTGGAGATAAAATGTGTAAGATAACGTTCACGTACTAACAAAAACATCTAAGGATGTATCTTTTATTCTCCAGTACTGAAAACAGAACCGATACTGGAGCTTTAGATCGGCGGTGCGCATACAGTTTAGTTAGTTGTCTGTCAGTTTAAGCTTAGTTGATAGGTTTTCTTAGTTTAATTTCGACTAACATCGATTGC
Organism: Sinocyclocheilus anophthalmus; assembly: GCA_018155175.1. Taxonomy (NCBI): domain Eukaryota; kingdom Metazoa; phylum Chordata; class Actinopteri; order Cypriniformes; family Cyprinidae; genus Sinocyclocheilus; species Sinocyclocheilus anophthalmus. Next base: position 429,843 of record JADLZN010001098.1, on the reverse strand, counting down.
TCCAGTAGACCCATAACCACTCTGTCTCTCTCCCGTCCCGCTTTCCGGGTTTTTTAATGGTGGGTGTTTACGCAGTTGGCTAGAGCAGTGCTGATTGGGGAGAACAGGCAAGGCTGGCAGTCATGCATATGCTTAGAGTAATATTGCGTTGACTAGTTCTGTCTCTAATTCTTACTTTTTCAAACTAGCTGTCTCATCCATTTCTTCATTTGGAGAAGCCTTTCCTCAGATACGGTCCCATTGCTAAGCTTCAAAATCAGTTTCGGGGCATGTTGTGCGAGTGTTTTCTGCTAAGCGGTAACATCAGACTCATGTGACTCAGACTTCTGCTGGCCTTCATATTCATGACTCTGTGTGGGAACGCTGTTGGCAGGTGTTTCCATCCACGAGGCCTGCGAATCCTCTCTGCTCTCATATCCCCTTCACTTCCTGTGATTCATCGTGCTGCCAGCTTCAACAAATGTCATTCCAGAAGGCAGTTTGGCCATTAGCAACCAAGAAAAAAGTGGTTTGCTGATGCATTATTGTGACTGATTTTGAGCTCACTACAGAGAGTTTTCAATACATTGAGTTTCCACTGATTTGATTTAGAAAGGTCTGTAAAGCGTCTAAATTAGTAGCTCTCAACTGGCTTTGCTTTAGGACCCATATTTCACACTGGACAGCAAATGGAAACAACAATGTACAAAGATAGTTATTATAAAAGTAACAGAATTTTCCTTACAACCAAAATGAATGAAACCTACCATGCACTGCATATGCATAATTACTAATGTGACGTAGGCTGAACAGTCACACTTTGGTAAAAGTATAAACAACAGCAATGAATGAGAATGACTGTTAGAAAACAACTCATCCACTCAGACATGGTCGCTTTTGATCATGTCCAGAACACAGAGGGCCCTGTGGCTGTAGCAAACCCAAGGGCCCCCTTCATGTGTCACAATGTTTTTTATTTTTATTTTTTATATTTATTTTATTCCCCTTAAATCTCCAGCACACAGAGATACAAGGAGTATGCATACTAAATATTCCAGGGCAGGCTATAACATAATAAAAGCATGAATTCATTAACACCATATATATGAGGTCAATGCAAACAGGCTTGCTTGGGCTAAGATTCAGCCCATCCGGCCCACATGTTTCCCCATAAATGTTTTGCTGGGGTTAGGGCCTTTAAATTGGACTATTTTTTATTTTTGGTTGATCAAATTTTTCTTGATTTACGCGCCTGAGAACGGACGGGTTATCTTTTTGGAGCGCATAAAATATATATTTTTTGCTTCAAATTAACCTGCAAACATCACAATCATAATAGAAATTCATCATTTTATAGTGTAAAAGTGTGCACACAATCCACAACACATCAGTGTCGACACTTTGCAGGCATTTCCTGAATGACAAAACATCAGAATTTAACCACTATTTCCCACAACTCAACAACAGAAATAGGTCAAACTGACCTGCAACATAATATAAGTGTAATATTTTATGTCTTTTTAGTCTATATAGTATAGGTTACTGGTATATATTAAATAATTTTTCAGCCCCTATTAAACATGCAGTTCATATTTATCAATTAATCCAATAACCACTTCCACATCAAATTTCCAATATTATCAGAGTAGCACAGCATTAGAGAAGAAGGCAAGTGTGTGTGTGTGTGTTTCATGAATTTAAAGTGGCATTACAGATGCATTTCTGTGTGCAATGGCCCAATTCATTGAAATGTGTTGTTTATTTTCCTTACTGATTTGACTGATTAGTTGTTGTAAACATCCATGTCACCTCACCTTCACCTTCATTTCTACAGCAGGTTGATGGGTCAGTGTTCATCACTCTAGCTTTAGTTTCTGTCTAATCGCCGAAATGCAGAAACATTACACTGTTGTTGGTCAAGTTATTATCTGATCACACCTCAGAAGGGCCTCATTATAAAAGTCTCTTTGGTGCCGATTTCTTCATTTGCTCCAAATGTTATTTTTCCGAGTGCAAAGAGCGGAGGTGCTAAAACAAGAGCGAGAGTGATATCCTTATGTAAGACGTGCACCATCTGATCAGTTGACCTGTGGACGCTCGTGTGTGTGTGTGGTGTGTGTGTGTGTGTGTGTGTGAACGGATGGGTCTTATTAAGGGATAGTTCAGTACACCTGGCTAAATAATCTTTGCGTTTCTATCATGTCTTTATTTGGCAGCCGTGATGAAATGAGCTGTCTGCTGTGTTTACTCTGTGGTCATCATTAATTCATCTGCTCATCCTGTATCGATCTGCTCCCCCGTTCGGCTAATTACGCCACTCGTTTTACCTTCACAGAACCCCTGCGTGTGTCAGGCCAATTAGATGGGCCAGATATCCACAGTAATTACAACTCTCTCTCTCTCTCGCCCCTCTTTCACTCAGATAGTGGCATGAGATGACTGCTCACCTCGCAGAACTGAAATCATGTCTTCCGTTACAACAAATGTTGACACAAACATGCTGAATAGATGCCAGATCAATAGATGTGGTCAGATTGCCAGTGCTGCTTTATGAGCTTTGATGCTCTTCAGAGTTTATGTATGATCATTTTCTCAAATCTACAGTAGTAAAACATATCTCATTCATTTTTTTTGTGTATTTCTTCCCTCTTGCTTGAGCTGAATATTGAAGCCCAGTGGTCGAATTGTATAAAAAAAATTCAGGGGGCATGGTATGGTCAAGTATTTCTTTGGTGGGGCGTGGGGTCCTGTAGCTAACTTTATACAATGATTACAAAATGTTCTTATATTTAAACACATTTTTATTTAACAAAATATAAGCTTTCTTAAATGAACTATGATTGATAAGCTCTTTTTCTTCTGGGGCCTGAAATTTGATTTTTTATTAAATTATTAAATTATATTTTGCTGAATGTGTTTTTGCTGGTATCGTGGCTGATTTAGGCCTGTCCTGGATAAATAAAAATGACACTGAAACCACCAGTAGGTGGCAGCAACTCCCTGTTTTAATAAAGGATTCACTGAATCATTCAGTCAAACGATTTGTTCTAAATGGCTGATTCAATTAGAAATGTTAGCAAGTGACTGTTTTGATGAATGGATCATTGAATAATTGGCTCAGGATTCATTCAAAAACAGGTTCATTCAGGAACGAGACCCTGCAGTGTTGCTCTGCACTGTTGTATAAAAATTAATAGCACATTTGTGATCATGCACATGTGCTGATATTCAGGAAAACACTCTTGCTCGTGTGATAAATATAAAAAAATCATACAGGGATATTTTTTTCTTTCATAACTTGAATTATAGGGACATTCTAACTGCATTCTAATAGAAATCATCATGCAGTGAATGCGTTCCCACTCTCAAGACATGACTTTGTTTTTTCAGTGACATACTCGATAATATCATTTCTCAGTATAGTGTGTCCGCCCCTCATAGTCACACATACAGCACAATAATATTATGTCAGGGGAAGGTCTTTAAACTCTAATCAAGGAAATATCATACCTGCTGTTGTCATCTTTTCCCCCCTCAGTTCGAGCCCTGTTGAAGCCTTTAACTCAGTATGACAGGTTGAAGTCAGCTTCTGATGAAGTATTAAAATCCTTCTGAAATGTCAAGGTGATATGACTGTCTGGAGCAGACAGTGTCTCAAGAATGCCTTATTAATAACTTGATAAAGTCTGAATTGAAAAAAACTAAATCTTAAAAGAATAAACAACAGTGAAGCAATTTTGTTTTAAAATAACCTGTATCATCAAAAGCAACATGCGGGATTGAATGTTGAACATGACTGAAAACCTATATAACCGTAGATAATATCACAGAGAGGTGTCCTTTAGACCCTCATAGTCAGAATGCCTCTTGATCAGTAAAATATAGTGAATAAATATATAACCTTATTTGACGTAACAAGATAAGTTCAAGTTGTCAAATTCAAAATGGCCAATGAACCCCAAAGAAATTCATTATTCAAACAGATATGAATATACTTTTGTCATAAAAAGTGTTTGAAAATTATATAAATTATTCCGATATGGAAACACATTTTAAAGCTCTATTAAAAATGTTGACAGTTACACCACTTGATATTTTAAAGTCATTAAAAAAAACATGTTGAAAAGGGATATAAAGGTTCTTCAAAAATGTTTAAATACAAAAGTAATTATTATTTCTATAGCCCTTTTCACATACAAATTTGGCTATACTGTCAAAACAAATCAACATTAGCTATCTACGTTAATATATTGGTCGGACTGTGAGAATTAAGTGTCTTTGAGTTCATACTGGGTTTACAGACAGACATTAGTTTAGCAACAGTCTAGGAGTGGCAGCGGTTTGTCCTTCGTGAGGTTCTGTGTGGATGACTGAAAGCCTGTGTAGACAGTCGTTGAGTTAAGACGGTCACTTGGCAAAGGTTGCAATATCTAAGAACTTGGCACATACATTTTAAATGAATTTTTTACTTTTCGTCTTAGGTATAGATTTGTCCGACTTAAATATGTTATTAGTAATTTTGGGCTGTCTTTGCTAAATTAAATGAACATCTGGTTGATGATAATCTACTTAATCTTACTTTTTCATTCTGACAATGGTACAGGAACAACACTTGAGATGTGAACGATAAACACAATACTTAGAGATTTGTCTTGCTTGATATCAGTGCATGAGATTATTCTCATTCATGGACTTGAACAATCAAAGCTGATTAGATTGTTTACAGGGACCCCCCCCCCCCCCCCCCAAATATAATGTACTTTTTTGTGGAGTCCCAGGTGGCTCTGTTTTAGGACCGCTGTTGTTTATATTGTATACAGTATGTGACCTTTAGGTAATGTAATCAGGAAGCATGGGATAAACTTTCAGAGCCATGTAGATGATACACAGCTGCTTATTTTCAAACCTTCTGAAATGCAGAACTCTGCAAATGGCCTGACATGTTACTTGTGAGATACTTCAGAATGGATGTACCAAATTTCCTGTCACTATCAATTCTATTGATAGTGGGTGCAAACATCAGTGTTCAAAATCATTTTTACTTAATATTTTAAACATAATGTTTTAGCTTTTCAGTAACTAAAAGTTTTTGTGTCCTCTTTTGTGAATATATTATTCAGAATGCAGAGGGCTACAACATGAGCATCCCAATGCCAGGCCACCCAGTGAACTTCTCTGAGCTGACAATGGCTCAAGCCCGGCAGGATGTGGAGCAGCTGGAGAAGCTTATCTCTGAACACGATGTGGTCTTCCTGTTGATGGACACTCGTGAGAGCCGCTGGCTTCCGACCGTCATCGCTGCTAGCCAGAGAAAGGTAGCTTCCTCCCGCCAATCTTTCATTATTAATTAATTTATTTATTTTCTGCTCACGTGGGTGCCTGCCTTTTTATTGTAGGTTATTGTCACAGTTGTTGGTAAGTGCTACACAGAGTTTGTCCTGTATCTGATTTAAGAACCTTTAACTACAAATAACCCCTACCTGACATAACAGGGTGCTTCTATATTTGCAGCACTTTACTCTAAAATGGGCATACTGCACATATGTATTTTTATTATAACTGATTACAGTAGCAATATTATTATTATTATAAAAATAGTTTTAATAACATTATTATTAGTTTATAATTACTATTAAAATGATTTAATGTATATTATAATTATAATAATAGTTTTCTGTTAGTAATAGTACAGCTGCTAGGCCCAAAAGGCTGAGAGCAAATCCAACCTAAAATCAAATTCAAAACTGGAAATTAAGTTTTAGAATTGTTTTGCTTTTTTGCGTAACATCTTTTGGTTTACTTGATATCCAGACTGAACCATTTTAGAGAGAGTTCAATATGTCGGTCTCTCTGCAGTTGATAGTTAATGCTGCTCTTGGATTCGACACGTTTGTGGTAATGAGACACGGCCTTAAGAAACCCAAAGAGTCTAAGTCTGAAGAGTCCAGCCCCATGTCTGCTTCCTCCAACTCCTCATGTTCCTCCACACCAGCAGCCACCATCACACCAGGTACAGCTCAAACATATCCATGTGTTTTTCACAGCTTTTGTTGCTGTTTAGATTAAGTATGTTGTAAAAGCGGAATGTAAACACAAAGCAGAGCTTTACGGTAAACCTCAAATGCAAAATCTCAAGTCATCAGTCATCACAGTTAATGGAATATTTTACCCAAAAATGAACATTTGCTGAAAATGTGCTCACCATCCGGCCATCCCAGATGTAGATGAGTTTGTTTCTTCATCAGATTTGTAGATGTAGCATTGCATCAGTGTCTCAGCAATGGATGCTCTGCAGTGAATGGGTGCCGTCAGAATGAGAGCTGATAAACATCACAATATCCACAGCACTCCAGTCCATCAGTTAACATCTGGAGAAGACACAAGCTGAAACAAATTCAGCATTAAGACATTTTTAACATCAAACTGTGTTTCTAATAGAGGTCGACTGATGTATCTGTTTTGCCGATTAATCGGCACCGATATTTGATTGCTGGAACTATCGGCTATCTGTAAAAATCCATGCTGATAGTTTTTCTGGGTTGCGTCTGTTGCTGGAGCGGCTGAGAAGGTCTGCTGTTATTATACAGTACGAGAGCGAGAGCGGCCTCTAGTGGCGGAAATCACTGACAGCACGTGCTGTTTGTTTTGACACGTGACACTGAGAGCGGACACTTCAGACGCGCGGATTTAAAACATCGACAACTAACCGGTGTGTACACATTATACTGTAGTGCAGTGTTACTCATTGCGCTGCTCGCCAAGCTTTACTTTGTGGCTCGCATGGCAGTAAATAATACGATGATATGATCATGCAGTCAATACAAATATTTCATAAAAACAAGCAGGGCTATAACATAACCCATTAAAAAAAACTCACTCCATGTATACACCGCACGCGAGTGGCGCGATCCGACAGAAGACAATAGAACCCAGTGATGTTGTCTACACTCGATGCGACACGATCCCCATCAGTAAACTGATGCCTCGTTCTGTTTATGATGAACTGTACTGACACTACGTTCAGATGATCTGCAACTGTCGCTTTGTCGCGTCAAGTGTAGACAGACTTTTAGCACAGCAGGGTGCGGCACGACAACTGTTGCGTCCGGTGTAGACACGGTCTGACCGTGTCTGCTCTATTACAGATAATTTATATATATTTTAAAAATACCTAAAATACCTTAACAGCTCTTAACGCCGAATGTGCACTCGGATGGTTAGATACATGATGGGCTAGTATAAAAATAAAATAACTTAAGGTCTTTCCAACATTAAGGTAATCCTGCTTTTTAAAAAAAAATCATCTTGTCTCAGTTACAAATTTGACTGGTAAATGATAAAGAACGATAGCCCCTTTTGTATTGCATTGCATTGCATATGACAGATTGATAAAAAAGACATGCTATTTATGACTGGATGTCATATCAGTGCGACTCCCATGAAAAAAATAGTGAAGACCACTGCTGTAGTGCATGCTTTCATTTCATTACCGAGTAATTAATTTGTTGACTAGATGCTGCATTAGTGGAGAAAGAACAGCAGTATGTTTGCTGTCAAGGCTGAGAGGACGCACACATTAGCAGCACCTCAAGCTATTAAAACAATGTGACCAAAACACACGCAAGTCTGACCCAAATGTTTAATGTCACGATTGCTACCATCTATTTGCATTAGTTTATATCCAGCTATATCCACTTTAATGCGTTTGTTATCCATTGAAGTTGCAGATTTAAAGCTGTGACGTGAGAAAGCATGCTGATATGTGTATTTAGTGACAGAAATCCTGCCGCAGAGCGCATTCACACAGTTTTCCGATAAATTACATTATATTTGTCCCAAATCATTGTTAATGTACATAATGACTTCATATATTTTTAAATTTGTAAGTTGCTTCTGTTAACATTAGTTAATGAACTATAACTTTAATGATCAATATATAATTAGCACATTTTATGTACAAAGTATGGTTCAGTACTGTTTCAGTATTTTTTCTTTTATTAGTAAAGCACTATTTTAGTTTTCGTTCAGCATCCATTTTAAAAACTATCGGTTGATTAATCGGTATCGGCCAGTGTGGTCCCACCTAGCTATCGGTATTGGTAAAATCCACTATCGGTCGACCTCTAGTTTCTAATAGCACTTACATATTGGTTATCCAGCCACATATTTGTTTAGAGCTGTTTTGGCTCGTAAACGGTGCTTGATCTGTGCAGATTTCTGTCCTGATTCACACCAGATGGCTTTTTTTACTGGAGGAAGCATTATTATGGATTATGAGCTCGAAAGCAACGGTTTGTAGTTAAAAACGTCTTAATGATGGATTTGTTTCAGCTTTTGGCTTCACAAGACGTTAATTGATGGACTGGAGTGCTGTGGATTACTTGTGATGTTTTTATCAGCTGTTTTGTTTGAATTACAAAATTGTGATCACCATGCCTGTCATATCTAACATTCATATCTGAATTTTCCATCCACCTTATTCCTGACGAGCCTACTGCGTTTTGAATTATGGGTGGCACTTCCGGTTTAGGGAACTTCCATTCAAAAATGTTGCCCTACAAATAAAGCTTATCCGTCTCTTTAACTGAAGGAGCTGTCGATTTGCCTTCATGTTTTATTTTCAGACATCATGAGAATTACATAACGCTTGGTATTTTAACGTGACATGTTATAACAAGAATATCTATGGCAAGAGCTCTTTTCAGTCGCTGCATTCTTTTCCTCGTGATTATTTTCTTTATTCCCTTTGCATTCCGCTGTAATAGTATGAAAAAGGATAACATTCTGTTCTCCCTCACAGGTCTCTCTCAACCTCGATTTAATTTACGATGTATCCCATTAATAATTCACTGGAATGCACGAAAAATCCCTTGTTTTTCTCCTCCTCACGTCTCTTTCCAGGTTTGTTTGTTTTCACAGGTAAATACAATTTATCATCTGTCGAAATGACGGAAATCACTTTGAAATATTATCACGCAATGCTAAAGTTTTTGATTAAGGCAACGATTATATTAGAGTGATATTTCACCCGTCTGTTATTGCTGTGGAAAGAGTAGTGCTTTTGGGGTTATTCATATGCTTTTACACTTTTAAATGTCATTTTAATGTTCAATGCTTGAAGGGTGAGTAAAATAATGGAATCTCATTCTACCCAATTAAAAAAAAAAAAAAAAAAAAAAGTATTATTGCGTTCATAGGGCGAGCCTTTCACTGATGGTTTACAGCTTAACGGAAGTTACACACATAATTCGCTCAAAGCGTCATGGGGTGTAGGAATAAGGTGGATAGTCAATATAACTGAATGTATTTTTTGGTATTACTCATAGTTCTCTAGTCTTATATTTAGAGCTCTGCTCTGAAGTACCGGAGTCTGTTTGTTAAGACTATCTATCCACCAACATATTTTACGTCCTTCTTAACGCTTTTCATTGTCTCGCACCATGAGCACTGTGTTTTTAGGACTGTGTTAAGTTAAATCAAGACCCCTGCTTTCTGTTCTATTCTTTGTCCCTCCTTTGAGCTGTGAATGCAAGAGCGCCTCCTGTGTGAATGGCTCGTGACTCATTCTGCGCCTGTTGTGTGACTCATGAAAAACCATGAAGGTGCTACTTCAAGCTTGAATTGGGCTGATCATATCCATGGCTCTGATGGAAAATCCCTAATTACTTTTGGGTCATGACCACTTGCTCGTTTTTCATGTTTTTTTTTATAGCATAATTATAAAATGCTTATTTTTAACGACACAGCCGTTTGTGTCGACGTCAGCCACTTCCAGTTATTTTAGTTGATATTGCAAACTGGTATTCGTTCATTGGTTTGTAGCACAAATAGTTTTACCTTTTACTGCATGTTGTTATGCTTATACTTATTTACTTATAGCGGCTAATGAATATGAAGTTGACAAAAAGCAGCTTTCTTCTGCATTACAAAATAAGAAGGACAGCATCTACAATCAGCTTTTTTATATATATTGCCTACGTAAATAAATCTACAAAATGTTGAGTATGTTGGACACTTCTTAAATGTGTTTCATTTCTTAGTCGTGCAAATATAACCAGAGTCCCTTTTCTTTCATCGTGTCTGTCTTGTAATTGCTGCATTCAGAACAGATCCAGTCCAGTAATGGTTGAGTGGAAATGACCCCAGAGGAGTTTACCTCTTTATTGGGTGTAACTGAATTAAGTTCTTGCGTAATTGAAATGTAATGATCTTATCTGTAAAACTATGATCAGATGACAAAAGTTCAAACAGGCAAATTGGTAAATATATCTGCCATCTTCCAAAAATTTCCAACCTTTATTTTGCTCATACATATGATCCGTTTAAATATACTAAATATATAAACTCTCCTCATTCAAAAGATCGGTTCACTGCATTTATTGGTCAAGGTTCGTAGAAATTCATTGGTCAAAAGGTGTGGAACCTGTTTAGCAAACTTGAAGATCTAAGAGGTGCTGTATTCTGATGTTTTCTTGTTGTTTTGTTCTATTATAAGCATGCCTTCTGTTCACTTTCAGGAGCATCTCTATTCTCCAACATACCTGGACATCGTCTCGGCTGCTACTTCTGTAATGACGTGGTCGCCCCTGGGGACGTGAGTTTTAATCAAGTTTTTTTAATCACTTTCCTAGCTGAAATTAGGTTTTTCTCAAGACACGTATTATATTAGAATATCAAATGTGCAGCTGAGACCAATCAATCATATGCTAAAGTGACGCTTTTATCTGGAAATCATATCCTACAGCAAAATACAATTGAAGACAGTTCATCCGTCACTTAGCCAAAATAAAACACTTTTACAGACTGAATAATTATTATGCTGGTTTCCATGATTTCAGTTGTTACTCGACCTGTTAGTAAACTCTTATTCCGTTGTTAGTCTACCAGAGACAGAACTCTAGACCAGCAGTGTACTGTGAGCCGTCCCGGTCTGGCCATGATCGCTGGAGCCCTGGCCGTGGAGCTGATGGTCTCTGTACTCCAGCACCCAGAGGGGTGAGTGCCTCAACTTCACACATTACACATCTGCTACTGTAAACCATGCTTTCTTCCATCCATATAGTATCCCAGAGCAGGACTCATGCATGAGGCAGTATTGAAATGTACTGTAGGAACTATGCCATTTTGTAGTACAAATAGTGTGAGCATTGTGTTCACACAGGAAATTTCAACAAGAAGACCATGTTCTTTTGTTTGTCTTGATTAATTTTTTTTTTGTGCACCGTTCCTTTTCCTCTCTTTTCTCCAAACATACCCCAGGTGTGACGCAGTTAAGTTACCATCGGACAACAACTATATGTAGAAATATAAACAAGTGTGCAACGGTGTGACATTTCATTAGCACTCAACTGTTCTCGCGTGTCTTTCTCCTGGTCCTGTAGGGACGAGGCTAGGGCCTAACATATTAACATCATCAAGTGCACACAAATGTGAGTTTAAAAACTACAGCTTCCGAGAGTACCTATAATAACCGGTTAACCGTGCTATGTTAAAACTATTTTTTTAATGAATTCTAACGATGGAATGAAATGCTTATGTTAAATATAATCATCCTGTTAATATGAGTGGGTCTTCGAGTGGGTTTTATGTGTTAACCGATCATCACTGACGTCACAGTAAATGCTGCTCTGTATGCATAGTCGCATTGTGCAGTTCGGATCGCCCTAATAACATGCCTGTTTGAAAAGCCAACAGCGCCATACATCTTCATGAAGTTAGGGGGGGGGTGGAATAACATGAGCAGTTTTGGTATATACATTTTTTGTCAACAAAAGAGATGCGTTGCAAAAGAGATCTAAGTTTACAAAAAATTATATTAAGCGCTATGATGAGGTTGAAGCATAGAAAAAACAACCATAAATATTAGTATTTTAATTGTATTGATGATAATAATAATCATAATTATTATATTATATTACTTACCCAGTACCAGCAGTCTTTTTTATCATTTAATCAAATAGTGACTCATTTGGTAAACATCTTTACTCTAAAGCAGGTATTTACTTTAGAACTGCATTATAATCAAAAGTAGTTTTTATGCATTAATTATGCCTTGTAATGCATCTTATAATGCATTTTATGATCTCATGAATAATTGTAACCAAAATTATAATACTTATGTATTCATTGTTATACCTTTAAAAAGTATAATGCAATTAAAATATAAAAACAAACCCTCATATAACCCTCAAAAAATAAATAAAATAAAATAAAAAAAAAAGACGATATAACTATCATACCCTCAAAAATTATAATGATTGAAACTTTGCGTACATTCTATTGATGAATATGATATATGCACTTACAATGTGCACTATTATAATAGTCTTTATAATGCATGATTAAATTTGTGGTCTGATTAAATCCCCTATCCAAGTCACCACGCCATGGCAGGTGTGCCGATAAATGTTCGTTTTAGACCTGCTTGTTTGGTCAATCTCTCTAAAATTCATACATAGATGGTTTTGCAGATAGGCTTAGGTTTATGATCCCATTATATTTCGCTCTCATTATCCACCACTTTATAGAAAATTCTTGGTTCCACCTCGCTGTGAGCAGAATCCAAAGCGAGATCGATCAGCAATGTTACGCTCTGATTTTGGGTGCAAGCAAGATTATCGGCTAACTGGCATAATCCATGTTCTGTGCGTTCTTGACTCATATAACCATGAATCTCCTGTAGTGGAATGCTACATAATGCTTTATGACCGTGGACTAAGGGAACATAAGAAAAAAGGCATCGTATGTGGCAGATGGATAGATGACAAGGACAGTACCATCGCTTGCTGCAAGTCATCGGGTGTGGTCCTTGTACGGTTTAAGATAGTTTATTGCTGACATGATGTGGTATCCGTATCGTTTCTATGGAGGGTGCCAGTGATGACACCTTTTTATTGATGTCACATCTTAGTTTATATCCAGTTTCTGTGTGAACTTTAGCCTGGGTGAAAGATGCCTTTAGTTGAGGTGATGTTGCCAATTACCTTTGTATGGTGTTTCCACCAATGGAGCACATCATCAGTTGTGTACCCCAGCCTCATTGGGTGTTTCGGCTCTTTATCACAAGACACCCCGAGGCTGGCCCACCACAGGGTGATCAGACCCGGGTGTGTGTCACTTTATTACATGGTTATTTGGCAGCCCACACTGTGTCCATCCGCTTCGGCCACAGCCAGTGGCTGCTTCTTTCAGAGACAGTGGCCAGTTCCCTGACTATCCTATGCTGGACCTGTCCTCTGATGCCCAACTTCTTCAGCAGCCTTATAGTGGAACTAGCCATTGCAGCCCACTTCCACTGTCCAGCCCTACTCCTCTGCCTCAGCTCGAAATGTGGGCATATTTTCGTAGCTTTTACTTTCAAAGCCTAGTCCATGCCTCTTTACCCGGGATGTCAGCTTCGATATTATGACGATCCTAGGGAGTGGACAGAGACCTAGGTCTGGGCCCCAGATTGGTGACTGCTAATTCAAATGGGAAAGTGATGTCTGTGCGATTAAGTGTAACTGGCATTTCCTTTACGTCCCTGCTATTTATTCCGCTAGCACGCATCAGGGGAAGGCCACTTAGCCAGCCTTTGTTTCCCTTCCACTAATCAAAGGACTGCCCTTTTTAGTATAGGTCTTCTTGGCATTTTGTGGGATGGCTTGTTGACACTCTGGTCTATTTGTCTTGCCGCCAAGATGACACCGTACTTGATTGGGGCGCAATGTGTACTATTGCGGTGTCAGGTGTCTGATCAACCACCAATAAGGATTATGTCTGAGGTTTGCCGGGGTGCCCACAGTGGCAGGGCGGGGTCTTGTACACCACCATACCTGCCTTTTAGATGGTCCGGTATCTAGAAGGGCGTTTAGGGAACTTGCTTTTTGGCATTCTGGATTCAATTTTGGAGGTTTTCACGTACTATTTGTTTATCATGTCGCACTCAGTAATGGTTAGGGGGCTCCTTTTGCTTAATTATTGCCTCATCGCGTGGCCTGGAGGTGTCCAGTTTGTGGCGGTTACTGGAAGCCGGTTTCCTTTGATTAGTGGCTTCAGATCATTCCGCATTTTTGGTCTCGGGGTTTATCATTTTCCTATTGACAATGACCCAAGATTTCCTCTATGGGGTTATCAGGTCTGGTGAGTTTGTTGGCCGGTCAAGCACACCAACACCATGGTTATTTAACCAGCTTTTGGTGCTTTTGGCAGTGGGGGCAGGTGCCAAATCCTGCTGAAAAAATGAAATCAGCATCTTCAAAAACAGACCTGTCAGCAGAGGATAGGTCGGCACGTGAGTGCTCCACAATTTCTGGTTAAACAGGCGCTGCCCGTGACGTTGGTTTTCAAATTAAACACATGGCCCCACCAAGCAGATGACAGTTGCACCCCCAAATCTATACACAGCACTGGGGAAACTACACACGGAATTCAAGCAACTGGTTCTATGAGCTTTACTCATTTCCCATCTCCTCAGATTTCTAGTGCACCTGGTTGCCAAATGGAAATACCACTTAAATTAGAACAACGACTTAAACACTTCAGGCGGTGTGCACTGAATTTAGTAATAGACGAGTTTCACATTATTTGTAGGGAATTACTTGAAATATAATGAACGTTTCCACGACATCAATTCTATTGAGATGCCACCTTATTCTCTACGTGGGTACGGAAAAGTATTTCAGCTTCTACCTTAAATTTTCTACTCTGGGTTTATATTGCAGCCATTTGTAAATCATTTAAGTTTTAAATTTTTTTTCCTCATTATTTCTACACACAGCACCCCATAGTGACACTAATTAACACAGAATTGTTCGACAATTTTTGCTAGATTATTTAAAAAAGAAAAACTTGAAAATCATACCAATGCGTCAAAGTAGTCAGGACCCTTTTTACTGTGAGGCACTCATTAGTTAAACTAACCGGTGCTGTTCGATTTCTCTGTCGGATCATCATTGAGATTGGTTCACTCCTTCATTGAGTCCAGCTGGTTTATTATTTACGATGGACTTGATTAGGAAAGCCCATAACATGTTCATATAATTTTTTGTACCTTTCCAGCCACAGTGCATGTCAGGAGTAAATGATTGGAATTCCCATGAGTTCAAAGGAAATGACCTTGATTTTTTTATCACCCGATCTATTGAGATCCAGAATTGTGGCAAGTCGCCTTCACCAGCGCCAGTTGGCCAGGTTACAAAAAAGTTCTGCTTGCCATCTGCAGGTCCTAAGCGCACTTAGTGTGCTCCCATAATCTTTAATATCGGAATGAATTCGTTTGTGTTACGATCTTTTCCGAACATCTGCATAGCGCTGTGTCCGGCCAAACTGAGCTCTCGGGGGAGAAGAGCCTTGGTGCTTGATTTTTTGTAGAGGTTAAGAGAACACAAAGATTCTGTTTGTTTTGGCTGGCCTCCAGAGATGCAGTCGGGAGATGGGAGATAGTTGTAGAACGTCAACCATCACTGCAGCCCTCCACCCGTCGGGGCTTTATGGCAGAGTGGCCCAAAGGAAGCCTCTCCTCAGTGCAAGACACATTAAAACCCGCATGGAGTTTGCTAAAAATACACCTGAGGACTCCCAAGCAATGGTGAGACACTAAGATTCTCTGGTCTGAGGACGACCAAAGATAGACCTTTTTGGCCTTATTCTAAGCTGTATGTGTGGAGAAATACCAGGCCACATGCTCAGCACTGTCAATACAGTCCCGAACAGTTTGAATGAATGGTGCGTGGCAGCATAGCTGTGGGGGTGGGTTATAGCTGCAGGGACATGACGAGGTTTGTTTCAATCGAGGGAAAGTGAATGCGGCCCAAGTACAGGGTATATCTCTCCGGACCGAAATATTCCTTCTCACAGAGTGTATCATGGACCTCAGATTTAGGGCCGAAGGTAACCTTCCACAAGACATATGACCCTACAGAACACAGCTACAAATAACGAAGGATGTTGGCTTACAATTTTCAACTCGGTCGACTGTTTCTGAAAGACAGCCAGAGCCACGAATTAAACCAATTGAGCATCTCTGGAGAGACCTTAAAATGGCTGTCCACCAACTTTTACCATCCAACCTGACAGAACTTGAGAGGATCTGCAAGGAGGAATGGCACAGGATGTCCAAATCCAGGTGTGAAAAACTTGTTCATCTTTCCCAAAAAGACTCATGGCTGTATTCGATCAAAAGGGTGCTTCTACTAAACTGATTGCAAAGGGTTGAATATGTAGGACCCGTGCTTTTCTGTTTTTTTTTTTAAGTAAATCTGCAAAAAGCAACAATCTGTGTTTTTCTGCAATATGGGGTGCTGTGGACATTAAGAGAATAAACATTATCTTAAAAAATGATTTTGAGCAAATGGTGACCCATCATAATCAAAGATTTTTTTCGTGATAAAATTTAAGGGGGTCTGAATATATCTCTTTCATTACCCTCATCGTATATTTATATTTAAGATCTTATCTTCTATATCTTATATATATGCATATATGGTTGCTGTGGTCATGGCTTATAAAAGGCCCTCTCGGTTCATCTACACACTCGTTGCTTCCACAGAATAAAAAAAACAGTGCATGACGCTCCTGTCTTCCAGTATGGATTTTACTTCTAGTTTAATGAAGGCCTTTTTGAAACCAAGGCGAAGTTATCTACCCAAGATTACTTCAGCATCATTTTGCTCCCAAGGCTTACGTTGACTGTTAGAGCCATTGGCGTAAATCTGATTGGTTGTTTGTTTGTTCTGGTGGCTGTAGCAATGGCAGTGCTGCCACTAAACACAGGGTGTTGCATTTGGTGAGAAATGCTCTATCTGAGGCTTATGAGGCTCGTGGGTTATCTTGGCCTCTGGGCATTCATGTTCGCTCTGCGAGGGGTGATGCTTCTTCCCAAGCTTTTTCTAGAGGAGCGTTTGGAGAATTTTTGTGTGCCAATCGCACATACACACACACACACACACAACACTGTATAACTATCATGCATTTGATGTATGGAGTGCTTTCTTGCCTTTAAAATAGGAAGTATTAGTAATTCACCTAAGCATATGTCACAATAATCCTAGTAATTCTCTTTGATGGTCTGCCTATTTTTGAATCACAGTTATGGCCTCAGGATTTGTGACTAAATCCAGCAGCAGCTAACACACACACTACAACCACAATGTTAAAAGCTAACCTGCTCTTTAATTTGAATCTGTTGTAGTGTTCTTCTCTTGATTGGTGTGGATGGGTTTTTTCAGAGTTAGCGCCTGTGGCTCAGCCAGCAGGATGGACGGATGAAGAACCCCCCGGACCTCGCTGGGTCGAGTCCACATCAGGGTCCGTGATGAGCTCCTGTTACAGTTGTCTGTATTATATAAATGGAGTGGGTCATTTTTACGAATGCTACTTTAGTATTATGTTATTTAAGCTCCTGTGTTCAATCAGCATGGCCATTTTGCAGATTGTGTTTTTTGTTATTTGTGGAGATGTACAGAATGCTCAGCATGAGATGAATGGCCTTGAACTTTATTTAAAATATGATGCGTATAAGCTGACTTCTAAGAAGGGTTTGTGGTCGCTTTTTCAGTAGTTTACTTGTTGCCAACAGTAATGTTAACTGTCCTTCGAATTATCTGGATATAGTAGCAATGTACAGGCTGATGCAAATTAATACGATTGTCACTGGATTTATAACGCGGTAGTTGATTGGATGCCAATGACCAGTAAAGGCGGAATACAGTATAGGCACTTATTGACCCAGATTTGTTCCCTGATTTACATTCTGGACCAAGTATGGTTAGATGCCCGCGGAAAGTGGCACGGTAGCTTCAGACTAAGATACATATCCAGTTGGAGGATATCAAAAATGTTTTCAACTTTTGTAGTGATCTATCCATTTGTCATGGGTCTCTAGCAAATAACCGGCAATGTTTTCGGCTATGATGTTCTACTGGTGTTAAGCGTCGACTGAATAAGTCTGTTGCGCCCGATGTTTTGCTCTCTAACGATTACATTTGTCGGCACGTTGTTCCGTTTAAAAAGACCACAAAATAGGATCGCATTCAAACATGGACAGCCAATTTGTAATTTATTCGATCTCTCATACTAATAGTTATGGAACTATGATTGTGGGACCAATGAGATTTCACTGTGCATTTAAGACAATTTGATAATTGAGAATACACAAGATTACAACAAAACATTGCTGCTTCTGTATGACGTGGCCGCGTCAGGAGAACCTCTCAGCATTTCTTCATAAAGAGAGAGTCTAAAGTTTTGTTTCATCGCCATCATCTAGTTTTCCTTGTATTCTATTGTTCGTCTCCATAGCTCTGTTAATCTTTTTTACACGACTCAATCAGCACTCAGGTTGAAACTGTTGTCTGGTTTAGACCGTTGCTCAGTGATATATAGCGGCGTTCACATTCGGTCATTGATTGTGAGTCTTGCATGGTTGTATCGCATTCTGAGTCTTGGTTCTATTCTGTTCCTTCATTTGTTCCTCTGGACTACTCTTTGTCTTGTTTCGGCTTGTTGGACAGTTTTTTTGTCTGACTTAAAGTGATTTTGCCTGTGTTTGGATCCCGATTGTGCATTATCTTGAATAACACTGTGTTCGTATCCTCAGCCTTTGTGTTCATGACACAAACAGGAGTTCCAATCTGAAACTATAAGTGTTTGTCAGTATATGAGAAGATATAATAGACGGCTACTGAGAAGATGGCTAGTTTTTTCAGTCATTGCTGGGAGGTGAATCTCATAAACCTGATATTTGACCTTGTGATCCAATTAATGATCTGCAAATGGTGACCCAGCGTTTTGAGAAGGTTGTGAGTGCATTTAGCACAATTTCCTGGATCTATGGCTATGGATAATAGAAGAGAAAGGAAAAAAAAGCTAAAAACGTGTTTATGGAACGGGGGTCGTTCACTATTGTCTCCTGTGTTATCAGATAGCCACTGAAATGAAATGGAAAATTGAATGAGGAAGACAGGAGTAAATCCGTGGGCTAATCCTTCATGAAAGCGGTTGATGGCTCATACCGTAGGGCTTTGACGCTTATCGTTGCGCACTTGGGGACGTTCACCAGCTTTATGAGTCTCTAGAGTCAGAGAGAATGAAAAGGAAAAGAGAGAAGATGGACTTGTGTATAGAAAGTGTTGAGGGGGAAGAGAATGCTTTTAAGCTCGCTCTGTTCGAGCTGCTCTTGACCTGCCACTCCAAATTACTTCCTTTTCATTGCCTGAATGGATTGACGCTGGCAGGAAGATGCACGTGCGACACCACCTTTCACAGGCAGGAGACGTATTAAAGGAGCCATGTCCAATAATTTATAGCATTTTATATTTTTCAGCAAGTTCAACTTATAATGTCAGTCAAGGTTCCTTGCAGCATAAAGAGATATACTTTACTGTTTCTACAATCTCTCTGGCCCTTTGAATTAACAGCTGCCGCGCCAAACCTGTATGACAAAAGGAGATGTTTAGTAGAAAGTTCACGCTGCTCCTTTCCATACAGTGATAGTGGATGGGGACTGGGATGGTCAAGCTACAGAAATGACAAAAAAGCTGCAAAAATCCATGGAAGTCATTTGATAGCTTATCTGCTCCTCTTTCTCCATGTCAGATCTCATTAACCTTCACATATAATGTGTCACTCCGAGAGTTTTATAGTGACTATTTTTAGTCCTTTTTGAAACTCGACAGTGTCTGTCCCTGTACTTTAAGTTATTGGAAAAGAACAGCCAGGAACTTAAACAAAACTTAATTTAGTGTTCCATGAAAAAAACCTGAAGGATTGTGTTGACTGAGCTATTCGTTTACATTCCTGTAGCTCGAACTGTAGAGGATAGCGCTAGCAAGGTCATGGGTTCAATTCCCAGAGAATGCATCTGATAAATGCATGTAATGTGATGTATAATGTGGTGTTATTTATGAGTACTTTGTTGGACAGTCCCCCAGTGCTATCGCCACATGTGGGAATTCATCTCCTCACGCCGCGGTGAGCCCTACGCTATATCCAGAGGCTCATTTACAGTATTTAATAGTCTAACGGTCAGATAATTACATTTTTTGGTGATCTATCCCTTTAAGAAATTAGCATTTGCATGACCTCTGATATGGGCCAAGTTACTAAATTGTTGTTGATGTAAATGTGGGTGGCCATAATAATGAGCTCATGGTTTTGATGTCACAAGCATGCAGATTTTTGAGCGTGATGCCATTTAGTTGAAATAATCGGTCTGGATGGATAGGGCAAGAAGATGTGAAGTGTGAAATTTAAAGCTTGTGTGACTTGAATGCATTATGTGTTCATAAACCTGGCAAACAGAACACATGCAGCGACTGGATCATTATGATCCCTGACCTCATAAATTGTTTTGCCGGGATGAACATTAGGGCTTGTGTGGAAGTGATTCTGATTCAACATAACAGTTCCAATTCCCCCTGTTTAATTAATCCTCATTAGGCCTTGGAATGGTTTTCTTTTATTTTTACATATTCTTTGTACATATATTCAAAAAATTTCTGAATTCAATACGAGTCACTTTGTTGTTTGTTCAGGCTCGTCTGGGCACCTTCAGGGTTCAGCCGTGAGTTTCAGACTTGCGTGCTGATTAGTGGAACATTTTGATGAATGCCGTTATGGATAACACTATTTATAAGGTTAAGGCATATTGACATGCTATATATAACTAAATAAAAACCCTGTATTAATATGTTGTGCATTCTAGAAATCCATCATAAAACCATTATAAAACATTATGGGATGATATTTGCTAACACAATAAACATCCCATGTCTAAACACCAGGGAAGGACCTTATTTTAAACAACCATCATTTTTTTCACTTATCCTGCTCTTGCAAATTAACTATCACACCACTGGCCTAACCTTAATATAACACTATCACATCATAACACACCACATTTCACAAAAACAATCACAAACACACACACACAACACATCTGTCTTCACACACACCCACAACAGTTTTCATTACACACACACACAAAATACACACACACATCTGGCATCATCAATACAGCACACAGCGCACACACACACATTTCACACCATTCAAACACACAACATTCACACACACCATGTCATAACACACATCAAACCACACCAACAAACACGGTCACACCACCACACGTCATCACACACACACACATTCCCACTGTCTATTCACACACACATCAACATTATTAATTACCACAACCAAAACGCTCACACACACACACACAAACATCTCCAACACAACACACACACACAACACACACTGTCTCTCACACACACACCAGTCTCACCCACACACACACACACACACCACACACACACCCACCACACACACCGTCCCTCCCCACACGCACACACACCTACAAACACGAACTGTCACACACACCACACCACACACACCACCGCTTCACACACACACCCCCCACAAACACAGTCTCAAAACACACACACCCCACCACACACACACCCACACACACTGTACACCACACACACCCACACAGTATCACAGTCTCACACACACACACAAACACACACACACACACAGTCCCTTCACAACCACACTACACACAGGTCCACCTCAACACACACACCGTCTCACAACACAACACCACACCACACCACACCACACAGTCCCCTCACACCAACACACCCACACACCGTCTCTCACCCACACCACACACCACCAGTCTCTCTTCACACAAAACAAACACATCTGTTTCACACACACACAACCACCACACACAGGTTCTCCAGTCCCTTCTCACACACACACACACACCACACATCACATTCACACACACACACACAAACACACACCCAACACACAGGTCTCACTATGTCTACACACACCACCCACACGACACACGCACACAACTGTACCACACACCACACACAGTCAAGTCTCACCCACCACACACACAATCGTATCATCAACACACACACACACACCAACAAACATTTTTTCACCACACTAACACTGTCACCACACACACATGTCACACAGGGGGCTAAGACGCAGATTACAGATGTCATAAGAGGATTGCTCTCGGGTAATAGATCCATCCAGCATGCGCCTTTTTCATATGCCCTTGTCTGAAATAATGCTCCCCGCTCAAGTAACCAGATATATTGCAAATATGCGTCTCGACTCCTTTAAACAAATGCGATTAATCAGAAAAGCTCATCTCGACTGTGGTCTAAGTATTGAACACAATGGACTTAGATGTTGGCTGTAACAGGAACCATGCGACTCGGGTCATTATAATCCTTGACCTGCTTAAGTGTTTTCTTTGGTTGACGCGGATTAGTGTTCTTGACCTCTTTTTGCAATTAATGTTGCATTGGCTGAAACATAAAGCATGGACACAGTGATGCTGGCGTGATTCGGTATCTTAAGCCACCCTGTCATCTGGAGTGGGAGATACAGGCAGCGTTATCTGTTATCTGAGGGTTGAAGGTTTATCTGTGCTGTTTTCTAAACCAGCGCTCCTGTGGTGTCTATGTGATTTTGTGTCCATATTTGGAGTAGCTGGCCTGTCAGAGATTTGTGGTTTCGGTTCCTTGGACGGATCCGCTTTTAGTCATCTTTTCACGCTTAATCAGCCATAACAAGCAACATGCATTTTATTGATCATTTGATTTATATTCCTGTCATGTTGTGCCGCTCCACTAACTGTTTAAAAAAACTGTGAAAAAAAATCTTGCTCCACATATATGTACACTATTGAAAAGTTTGAGCTCATTTATTTTAAAGAAATTAATACATTTATTCAGCAGCGATGCATTAAATTGATCAAAAGTACCAGTAAAATCTTGTACTTTAATTATAAATGTCTATTTCAAATAAATGCTGCTTTTTGACCTTTCTGTAATGCCTGTGGAATCTGGAAAAAAAAAATGCTATTCATAAGTTTCCACCAAAATATCGTGATACGCCACAAACTGGGTTCAACATTGATTAATATATAGTAATGTTTGCCTTGAGCGCACATCATCAATGCATATTATCTGATTTCTGTTAAGATCATATTTGTGACACTGTTAAGATGATGTTCTTGCATCCGATCCAACAGATTATGCCTTCATGGACTCTCCTATTAGCCTGAACCTACAGCCTTTCAATTCGGCCTAAGATTGTGTGAATCAATTGAAAACCGCACCACCCCTACAAAACCTTAAGGCAGTGGGGGGCCCCCAAACAAAAACTCTAGCAACAGCAGTATTCTGAAAATGGTGGATTTCACTTGCATTAGTGACGGAAGAAAACCCATTTGTGTCATGTGGAAACAAGTGGGGGTTTGCTCGTTTGCGTGGCTCATGATTAGCCAGTTTTCCATGAATTGGTTTTTGTGGTTAAATAGAGGAACCCAAGGTGTCTAGAGAATCATCATGATTACCACCAACATCCCAGGCTTGGTCAACAGTAATGATGGTTGTTCTTTTTACATTTCAGAAAAACTAGTGGGATTTTCTTTCTTGCAGAGTTCCTGACACTGGCCTGTTTTTGCATTTGATTTCTTGCGTGTTGTCTTTTTTTCTCCCCCCCTTGTTTGAAGTGTTGTCTGTACGTAATTCTGCTGGATTGCTGCTCAAACTTCACGATTGCAGTCCCTCACCCCATTTGATTTAGACAAATGTAATGATTTTGAATAGATTTGTAAACCAGATTTACCCTCATGGCGATTTGTTGTTGGTTATTGTTACATCAAAGAGGCTTTTATGGAATCGGGGGTACGTGCCGTTAACGCTATCAGCAGCCTGTAAATGCCTGGTAATCTTTTTTTCCATAGGCGAAGTACTTCAACCCCTATTTTATATTCCCCTGAAGGCTCTTTCTTTCATTGCTTTTCAATTAAGTCAGTCTGGCGGAATTTATGTCACTCTGAGACGAGTACTTGCAGTGAGAGACGGGACTTGTAATGACCACACACAGAGCTCTATATATTTGCCCGGCTGCGCTCCGTCTTCTGGATGATGTGCTTGTTGGATGGGCGTGGCGTGGCCTTCATACAAAAACCACCATTATATCATTATAGTTTCCCTGTTCTGGAGGGGTACGTGTATGTGTGCAACATGAGTTTGTATTTTTTAGATGAACTTGGAAATCTTTTTGTTTTTTTATATGTGTATTAAATGATCATGTAATTTTTTGTTTTTTGTGCTTTCTTGGTAATTTCCCTGCCAATCTGTGTTCACTTCAGTTCCCTACCACCTTTAAATATAAAAAAAAGATAATTTTATTTATTTATTGTGTCTATTATATATTACGCATGGTATTTTCACCCAACCTTCTTACAACACTTTATTAAAAAATATCCACGTCTAGTATGTTGCGAACTATTTTCTAATTTTCTAAGTTTACAATAACTGATAAAAATCGTATATGGAAACTATGAGACACCCATACAAGTCTCGTGCCCCATATGTGCATTGTCATAAAAAATTGTCACAATGACAAACAAAAATCTTAATGATCCTAAATTAGAGTATTTTTGCATCAAATGCCAAAAACACATATAATACCATTTGTATTAATTGTTGGCCCCATGAATTAATATGTTAAGTCATATTTGGTGTGTGGTTGGTGCCCCGCATCTCGTGTGGGTGCCGCGTGTGGGTCCCGTGGGGGGATACAGTGGGAGTGTGTGTGTGCGAGTGTGGGTTTTGTGTGCTTTTTTTCTGGTGGGGTGAGGGTGTTGGTTGACGTCGTGTGTGTGTGAGTGTGACTGGTGTGATGTGTGCCTGTGTTGTGTGTGTGTGTGGTGGGTGTGTGGTGAGTGTGTTGCCTTCTTGATCGTGTGAGATGGGTGTGTTCTGTTGTCGGACTGGTGTGTGTGTGTGTGTGTTTTTTGTGTTGTGTGTGTGGTGTGTGTGGCAGGAAATATTGTTTTTTTTTATGTCGGACATCAAATGTTTAATGCATGGTGGCTTTACATACAAGTAATGCTAGGTGTTATGAGACACAAATGTTGTCCGGAACAAAATAAGACTCATATACAATATAAAAACGGTGTTTCTGAAATACAAAAATTGCCAGCAGTTCTTTCGGTGCAGCGGGCCTCTGTGTTTAGGCGGTTAGTTGGGTGGTTGTTTTGTATGGGCAATCGATATACCGGTTCGTTACAGTATAAAAATGTACAAATATGGAGAGTTCCCGGTTTTGTAATTTCAAAAAAAAATACAAGGAGTGGTGAGTGTGTACTGTTGTTTTGGTGTGTGGTGTGTGGTTGCTTGTGGGATGTGTGCGTCGGTGCTGTGTGTGACTGTGTGGTGTGTGGGTGTTTGTGTGTGGTGTGTTGTGCTGTGGGTGTGTGTGGTGAATCGTGTGTGGGACGTGTGTGTGTGATTATGTGGGCTGTTGTGGACTGTTGTGCGTGTGTGTGGGTGCGTGGGACTGTGTTTTGTGTGTGTGTGTGTGTGTGGACTGCTGTGCGTGTGTTGTTGTGTGAATGGTGTTGTGGGTTGTGTGTGTGTGGGGCTGCTGTCGCGGGGACTGTGCGTGTGTGTGGGACTGTGGGTGTGTGCGTTGTGTGTGCTGTGACTGTGTGAGTGTGTGTGTTTTCTGGGGGTGTGGTGTGGGTGGGGAGGGGTGTGTGTGGTGTGTGTGATGGAACTGTGTGCGTCTGTGAATGTGGGTGACTTGCCTGTGCGTTTGTGTGTGTTTGAATGTGGGGTATGTGCATGCTGTGTGATATGTTGTGTAGTGTCCTTTTTCGTTCGTGGGTGGGCTGTGGGGTTTTCCCGCGTACTGCGTGATGTGTTTGTGTGTTGTGTGTGGGGTATTATGGTGTGTGTGTAGGTGTGTGACGTGGGAGGTTGGTGGTTGTGAATCGTGTGTGTGTGTGGGGGTGTGTCTGGGTCGTGTGTGTCTGTTGCGTGCTGCGACTGTCGTGCCCTCTTTTTGTGTGGGCGAATGGTGGTGTGTGTGTTGTCTGGGACGTGCTGATGTGTGTGGTTGCTGTGTGTGTCGTCTGTGGAGGGACTGTGTGTGTGGCTCTGTGTGCGTTCTGGAACGGTGTGTTTTGTGGGCTGTGATTGTCGTTGGGCGTCGTGAATCGCTGTGGTGGTGGGACGTTGTGGTGGTGTGTGTGTGTGAATATGTTTTTTGTGTCTTTTGTGTTGTCTGTCAGTGCTGGGGGGGCGGGTGACTGGGCCGCTGTGTGTGTATGTGTGCGCTAGTGGCTGTGTGGGGTGTGTGCCGTTGTGTGTGTGTATGTGTTTGCGCTGTGACTCGGGTGTTGTGAATGTGTGTGTGCTGTGTATTGCTGGTGTGTGTGTGGGTTGTGTCGTGTGTGTGCGTGTGACTGTGTGCGTGTGACTGTGTGTGTGTGTGTGTGTGGGTCTGTGCGGCGTGAGTGTGGGGGTGTGTGGGCGTGTGACTCTGTTGTGTGAGCCTTCTCCTTTGTGATGTTGTGTGGCTGGCTTCCTCGGTGACGTGTGTGTGATGTGTGTGTGTGTGTGTGTGTGTGTGTGTGTGTGGGACCTGCGTGTGTGTGTGTGCGTGTGTGTGTGTGTGTGTGTGTGAACTATAAGGCAAGGAATTCTCTTTAACAGGTTTTAACCCTAATGGGACTCGTGACTGTACAATACTTTAACTTTCATTAACATTAATATAAGTTTGTAATTTTAAAGATATAGTTATGTAAGTTTCTTCCTTTCAGAAATATTTATTTCAAAATAAACATTATTTTCAGCAGATTTTATTGATGATTTATTAAAATTCATTGCATTTATTTCTCTGATGACCATAAACTCAAGTAATGTAATCAATCTGAAATTTTCGTTAATACTGTTTTTACATAAGATCAGGAAAAGCCATGAAATCTTAAACTAATAAATTAAGTATATTTTGAGCTATTAAAAGAGCTGTATGGTCCCCAAACAGAGCATGATGGTTAAGATAAAACAGAAGATGGTTTTTATAATGGTCACTGCCTTCTGTCTTTACTGCCACACACCAGGTGGCGCTAGAGATTAAGGAACATTTTTCCATACTGATACTGTAGCTTAAAAACATTTGTTTCTTTACAGATTCGAGGATTCCTGTCCAGATTTGACAACGTTCTTCCTGCAAGTTTGGCGTTTGACAAATGCACAGCATGCTCACAGATAGTAAGTGACAAGTTTACATGCTTTTGATTTGGGATTGAGATAAATGCAGCTTTATTTCGACTGCTCCGCAAATGCCGAGTTGTTGGCATGGGCTGAAAGATTACAAAAAAAATGTAATAATGACATAAGTTTAGAGTTCAAAACTAAGATAATGACATGTGCGTTACCGGATTCGTGTAATGGTTTCTTAAGCTTGGTTGCCCATTTCATTCTGTCAGATAAGAAGTAGCTGTCGACTAATGTGTGTGTGTGTGTGTGTGTGTGTGTGTGTGTTAGTGAGAGAGGCCATGTGTCGTGAATTAGGCTCCTTGTTGATGTCACAGCTGTATGTGAGTAATTAGGGCTGAATTGAAATGTTTTTTCCCAGCGGTCGCGCTGTTGTCGACGGGTTCACGTCTCATAAATCTGCTCAATCTCTTCTGCATGTGTGTATGTGCTCTCCCAGTGGTCTCTCTCTCATTTAGCAGCTCTGTAGCCACTCCTTCTTCACAAACACACACTCGTACGTGAACACAGTGAGTCTGAAGGCTGACGGTGAGCTGTGGCCGTTCCCTTCTCCCTCTTCTACTCTAGCTTCACTCACTTTCTCTTCCAAGTTCTCTCTCTCGCTCTATATCTGTATAGTTCGTCGTGCATTGTCAAGACATAAAAGCCTCATAAAATGTCTCAGAACATTACACTTGTGGCACAAAACTGTTTAGGGAACTGTGTGAGGTGAATGTATCGTTGGTTTCCTGGCATATGTCTTTAAAGTAATAGCTCTGACCATATTAAATTCAACACTTTTCATTATGTTAAAAACACATTTTTGCGGTTATTTTTGGTACTGTGATGAATCACGATTGTTGTACCTGTAAGCTACTGAAAAACTATAAAACGTAGTTTTAAAAAGGTTTTCAAACTGGTAAAATGCATGAATTTTTTTCGATCAGTGATTTTGAGTGAGGCTGTGTATATGGACCTGTTTCGCAAAGCAGCTTCCAATTTTCTTGCGACGGTAATGATAAGAATAAGTATTATGGGGAAGGTTTCTGTTAAGGAGTAATAAAAGGTCGTAATAAGCGCAGGGTATGAGGGTATCGTTTTACTTTTTCTTTTCTTTTTTTTTTTTCTTCCTCTTACGAAATCCAAACAGCCAGACATTAAAAGCTTTCTTGCTAACCCAGTGTCTACAAGGTTCATGTGTGTTTTCGAACACATCCCTCCCGGTAGGTCTTTAGTGAACACTGCACACTGCTTGTTTCTTTGTTTTAAGTGTGAAATGTGAGTCTGTGAGCTCACAGAAAACACATGCACACAGTCCTACAAGGAATACTTTAATGAGGATGAAAGGCAAACTATTAAATGTCATGGTTGTGTATTTACTGAGTAATCCACTACTTTGTAGAGGAGGCCTTCTGTCAAATCAACCACATTCAGGCATTCCCCAGTGCTAAATTTGTTTATTCTAGTTATTTGGGTCGTGTTCCAGTGTTTGCTGATGTCTATGGATGTTATCTACCGTAATCCACTATTTTGTAGAGGGGGTCAAAGTGATTATGAGATTTGGAGCTATTTTTCCACGGAGATGGTAGCTCTATTAATAAATCGGTTTATATGCAGTCTTTGTGGATTTTTATTATAGCCAGTGATGGCACGGTTTGGGGAAAAAACGGAAAAAGCGCTTTCCAGTCTTTTTTGTTTGCTTTCAGTAGTTTGCATGCTCGGAACTCTATGACGTATACCTATATCCTAGGTATTAGTATATTTTAGTCTTAAACTTTTATATACAATCTCCCTATTTTTATGGCTCTACCAAATTGAGACCTCATTGGATTGTCAATGTGTTCTCCAAGTAGCCTATACTTGTCAATTGCTATAACATTTGCAGTGGTCAGGAAAACCTAAATGCAGGTTGCTGGGGTTATCTTAGTATGCAATGTTGCAACGGCAAGCCTGTAAAGAACCTAACAGTACCGGGGTTTAGGATTTTTGTACGGTGACTCGTCAGGGTTGAATAATCCAGGTACTTCGTTACATCGGCTGGGTACAGTATGAACAGTGGGAAACGTAAAAAAGATCAACCATTTACGAAAATTACAACCTGAGACTATTGTAGGTTCATAATATTGTTCTACTATTCGTTATGTGACCATAAGTCGATGTTTATAAAAATAAAAGTGTCCAACATTTGGTTTTTGACCACTGAATATGGGTAAAAATTAAACAATTTGGACATGGTGTCTCATTGAGATCCCTATATCTCTGGAACTGAACCATGCAGGGCCTTTAAAATGAAGATACCTAAAGAAAAGTCTGTTAAGAATTAAAATCTAAAAGGGCATTTAGGTATTTTGAATACTTCTTGAGTTACAGACATGCAAAAAACTTTGGATGAGAATACTCAAAAACAGCTTTTTTAACTAATTTTTTGAACTTGCACCCCTGCTCATTAATGCCACACAGCGTTCAGTCAGCCAAAGTTGACTACAAGCGCTACCTATCTCTGTGGCAAACAGGCCTACAAATCTCAGGTGGAGAGGTGATGGATGGTAAGGCCCATGCTCGGCTGGAGGAGGATTGCTTGGAGGTCTGGTATGGATATGGTGATGGATGATGGATGATTGGATGATGGATGTGCTATGGTTATTGGTGGGAGGGTATGGAGGATGGATGATGGATGGATGATGGTTGATGGATGGATGGATGGATGGTGGATGGATGGATGGATGGATGGAGGATGGATGGATGGATGATGGATGGATGGAGGATGGAGGATGGATGATGGATGATGGATGATGGATGGATGGATGGATGGATTGGATAGATTGGATGGATGGAGATGGTTGATGGATCTGATGGATGGATGGATGTATGGAATGTATGATGGATGGATGAGGGTTGTCTGGAGTATGATGCGAGGAGGGAGGGAGGGCTGATGGATGGATGGATGGATTGAGGGATTTCGATGGTTGGATGGGATGGATGGTGATGGGCTGAGGGATGGAGGGATGGATGATGGATGGATGATGGATGGATGATGAATGGATGATTGATGGATGGAGGATGAATGGTTGATGGATGGAGGATGAATTGATGGATGGATGGTTAATGGATGGATGGATGATGAATGGATGATTGATGGATGGAGGATGGATGGTATGGACTGCGATGGTTATGATGCGTTGAGGGAGGGATTGATGGATGGTTCTCTGGCTCACCCTGGATGGATGATATGCTGGATGGAGGCATGGATGGATGGAGTGAATGCTGGATGGATGGACGGAGACTGCTGGAGGTCCCCATGGAGGGATGGATGGATGTGATTGGATGGCATGCAGATGGTGGCTGGATGGGGATGGCATGATGGTTGATGGCTGGATGGTTTGGTTATGCGAGAATGATGGTTATGGCCATGGATAGATGATGGAGGGAAGGAGGATTGCATTGGATGGTAGGATGGATATTGGCATAGCATGATGGATGGTATGATTTGAGAGTGCTTTGGATGGATGGATGCTGGTGACAGAGGAGTGGCATGGATGGTTTGGTGGTTGATGGTTGTATTGGATGGAGGATGAGGTGCGGTATGGCTGGATCGGAGGATGGAGGAGGGTGGATAGATGAGGTTGATGGTGGATGTTGATGGATGGATAGATGATGGAGGATTGGAGGTTAGAGTGGATTTCTAGTGAAATCACTTGCATTACTACATTACCATGAATCTAAAAATGTTATTAAGATATGTTCTGTGTAAAGGGGTCATATGATGTGATTTCTATTTTTCCTTTCTCTTTGGTGTGTTATAAGCTCTTGTTGCATAAAAAAGATCTGTAAAGTTGCCAAGACTAAAGTCTCAAACCCAAAGAGAAATTATTTATAAAAGTTAACGCGTCAGCACAATGCAGACCTAAAACCACTCGTTCTAACATGCCCCCACATGTCTACGTTACGATGTTGGAAGATTTGCATAACGCTGCCCAAAGTTCACGCAAAGAAAGAAGGCGTATCTTTTATTCTCACTGTAGTATTGTTGAAGCTGCAGCCATGTTGTGAAGGCGCTGTGTGTTTTGTTGTGAAATCGAAACTACTTTGTTTGTCCTTCCAAAAAAAGAGGACGATATCGCTCTTCGTCATGCCTGGAGCTGCATCAGTGTTCTCTTCCTGGCTTTGCGAAGGAATTTTTCTAAACCTCCATTATTCATACCAATTCTTTACTGTGCTTTCACGAAGTTGCCCCGCGACTTATTCACGTCCTTATCCGTCCTGCTGCCTTCGGTTGTCTTCTCGTTGCACTGATGATTCATATCGCCAAGTTTGGGTAAGTAGAGTAGAGCCTTGGTGTGTGTTTCATGTCTCCTCCCGATCACAAACTTGTCAAGGACTTATCAGTTTTTGTTACGCGGCACGATCCGGCATATGCAATCGCAACGCAACGCCAATGCGTAAAAAAGACAGTATACCGTCATTTTGATATATGCCGTAAGTGTCCAACTGGCATTGCAACCAAAGGCCTCGTTGATAAGGGGTTTAAGGTTTTTCGACGTCGATTTTACCGTGTTCCCCCGGACAGGGATCCACAGTATGGTGAGGGGCTTCCTTGCCTTCCCGTAAAAAAATTTCCGTCACACGCTTGAGATATTCGGCCAATCACAACGCACTGATAGCTGGCCAATCAGAGCACACCTCGCCTTTCCATCGAGGAGCTTTCGTAAACCCGACGCCATTCAGAAGGCGGGGCATAGAGGAGAAAACAATAATGTACGTATCTGTGGCAAGACTTCGGGATATATATATGAAAAACAATGGATACCTCGTGCATAATAAACACATTTCATTTATACCAAATACACAAAATAATGTTTTTTTTTTTAGCAACATCATATGACCCCTTTAAGGAGCAGGAAGTGTTGAATGTGTTCAGTCATGGTGTTCAGCTGTGTTTTATAGTAACAGTAGCTGAGCTGATATGTGCTCTTCGTCAGGCAGTGATCAGTCGGCGTGCAGAGCTCCAGTTGTGTGTCAGTGATGTTAGTGATGTTGGCCTCCATCAGCTGTGTGTGTGTGTGTGGGTGGTGGTGGGTGTGTGTGTGTGTGTGCTGGGTGGTCGGTGTTTGTATGCTCCTGTGGGATTTGAGCGTGAAACCATGGAAACCAAACACTCGAGTCCTCGACAGACAAGCGCTTGTAAATTTGGAGACGTAGTGTTTTGTCCGTGCTGAAGACAGACTGAAACAATGTCCCTTTGAAATAAAACACTCGAGCAGATGTGAGGACCTTACACCTCCAGAAGAAGTGTTGGATACCCCAAAGACCCGGATTCGCGACGTCGTCCAGAAGTTATGCGCTTTATATGTGCCTCATCAATACCATTCTATGCATATAGACCTACCAAACACTCACACATTTTTTACAAATTTAGGACTAATAGGTTCATTCAATGGGTCTTTTATGATATATTGGCCAATTTCTTCTCTTGATGAACTTTTTAGTAATCTTTCGTTTGTAAAACTTTTTTACCTGATATTACATTAATACAGATGTTTTTGCTAAGATAAACAAGCGTCAACTTTACTTGTGGCATATTTTTTGGGTTAACATGTATTAAAAATCCTGGTTGGGGGTAACGCATTACAAGTAACGAGCGTTACGTAATCAGATTACTTTTTCAAATAACTAGTAAAGGAACACATTACTTTTTAATTCTCAGTACAGATATGTACTGCGTTACTTTTCAAATAATTGTAACCGCCAACGGTGCTTTGTTGTTGAAACAACCAGATTGTATGGAAGGTGACTGACTCTTGATTCCTTCTGTATGACTGACGGTTCTCTCCTCGTCCCGCGGCTGTTGAGAGAAAGCTAGCCCGGCGTTGTGTTCGCTGTGGAACAGAGGTTACTGTCGATATACGACTAAATGAGAGTAGACCATGCATTTTACTTTTTCATATCCACACGTCACAAAAAACAGCTTCAGCATGCCTCACAAAGCAATAATAAGGAGAACTGCAAACTAAGGAATAGATAGACTTCCGCAAATAATTATATATATGTTGGGTTGATAAATACACTTGGCGCGCGAGGCTTGGCTCAGTACACACGATCTTTCGCGGCCCAGAACACCAGATTTATAGTTTTTTAAGATTTCTCTAACCAAAACGGACGTAGTGCTCGTCATGGGAAATATCTCAAGAGAATTCCCGATATAAACTGAGGAATCTACTGACAGCCGTGACACCTCCCGCGATTAACGCTCTGTTTGTGGTGATGTTAACGTGACGAAGGCTCTCGCAGACATGAACAACTGTTTCTCTTCCGAATTCGAAGGTGTCCTGAATGCTATTCAAGAGATTTTAAAAAAAGCAACATTTCCGAATTTGGGCGCAGACTATCAGAAGCTGAACACCGAATTAGTGAGATAATGCGGAAGAATGACAGAAAACAGGGAATGTTCTGGAAAGTCGAATAGTAACGCTCAGATCGGATCTGGATGACTTAGAGAACCACAGCCGTCTCTGCAATCTCCCATTAGTCAACCTGCCTGATCCTGACATTTCTCCACGTCCGTGATCGACGGAGAGTGATGCAGGCTGCCAGAGAGATGGGGATGGTGAAGTATCAGGAACACAAGGTGATGCTTTTCCCAGGCTTCTCAAACATCAAAAGCAATTGGGAGGATGTGAAGAAGCGTCTCCAGTACACAGATTTGTGTATCCAGCCAAACTGAGCTTCCTGCGTAAGTCCAGTGGAGGATCTGTGAGACGGCAGAGATGAACAGAAGCATGTCGAGGAGATCAGAGAAGTGTCAGGAGAGCCATGAGAAGATCTTAACTAACTGGCTCAAAGTTATGCAGTTTTATTTCTCGATGCTGGTATCATATTTAAGGTAATTAACCTATGGATTAACTCGGACATGTAATGTGACAGTTAACAGTTTAACTAGTAATAATTCTGATTCATAAAGCCATTCCATTTAAAATATTAAAGGAGATTTCAGATAAATCAGGCGGATATTAAATTGTACAAGGCTCTCTCAAAGATAACACTTTAACCCATGTACATGTATTTGGGCCCAGTTCTGGCAGTCTTAGTCTTGGCCTCCCAACCTGGCTATTTAATCATAGGAGGACATTTTAATATAACGTTAAACCCATGTTTAGATCGGTACAAGAGTAAAGACATGGCTCACATGCAGAGCAGAAAAAAACTTCATAGTTTTATAGAGGAACACTATTCTATAAATGAATAGACTACTTTTTGATTTCAAATACATTATTCAGTCAGATTTTTGATTGCTCCTATGAGTCAATTGTGATCTCTGATCATGGCCCAGTAAAACTTATATATAATGTCAAAAGTTATTAAGGGGCCTCGCAGATGGAGGTTACACCCAAGATGGCTTCAAGGTTCAAAA
Organism: Sinocyclocheilus anophthalmus; assembly: GCA_018155175.1. Classification (NCBI taxonomy): domain Eukaryota; kingdom Metazoa; phylum Chordata; class Actinopteri; order Cypriniformes; family Cyprinidae; genus Sinocyclocheilus; species Sinocyclocheilus anophthalmus. The sequence continues at coordinate 395,388 of JADLZN010001098.1, read as the reverse complement.
TGTATGGAATTCATATTGATTTATGCTTTAACACTAACTTGAAAGAAACATCTGCATCTGTAAGATGGGAAGCTTTCAAAGCCATGTCAGGGGTCAAAATGATAAGCTACACAAGTTCCGTAAAAAAATAAATAAATAATGAAATTGAAATGACAAAATTTATATGAAATAATTTGAATATATTTACACAGATCAGTCAAATCTGAGCCCACTTAAACAAGAGCTGCTCATTTTAAGAGCGCAGTGTAAGCAAAAGCTGAAGCCAGTTTAATCCGTCTCAAACAAACATTTTATGAGAATGGAGAGAAGTCAGGCAGACGTTTAGCACGGCAGATTAAACAATTATAATCAAGTAAAGCAGTGAATAATATTTACACAGCAGCTGGTAATCTGGCGTTAGATCCAGTGGGGATTCATGGCACGTTTACTGAATTTATCCGATTGTAATTGACTGAGGAATCTGCAGGACAGAGTATGGAGCAAACCTTATTTGTAGATAATCTTAGGATCGCTTCTATAATCAGTGAAGCCAAAAGACACCTGGAGGAACCCCTAACTAGTGAAGAAGCTTGAAATGCTATTGTGAATATGAAGACAGATGGAACACCAATTGATATATTCAAAGCCTTCAAAGATAAACCATCGGTTCCTCTATTAGAAATGTATGAAGAGTCTTCCCCTTCTCTTAGAGCTGCGTTAATAACACTCATTATCAAACCTGATAAGCCCCAGGACAGATGTGAATCATACAGAACAACTTCTTTAATGAACTCCGATGCCAAGATTACAGCCAAGGTTTTAGCCTCTGGATTGGAGCCTGGAAGCGCTGGCAATCATGATAAGAACTCATTTAAAGTTATTATTTAATGAAACTTAAAGATTCAGTACCCAATCCTAATAATATAATGAATTTGGAATATTTTCAGGTTATTCATTCAAAGTCATCTATACTTTTTCTTAATGAACAGGAGCGACTGAAACCTCTATAGATGGATTCATATATTTGGGAATCAAAGTTACTCCACCAGTAAAAAAATCTGATTCCAGCCAAACATACCCCCTGATAACTCAAGTAAACGACAGTTAGATTAGATGGATGTTTCTCCCTCTTACTACTATCAGAAGGGGTGAACGCCATTAAAATTAATATACTCCTCACATTTTTATATTTGTTTCAGTCAATACTCCTGACTCTTCCTCCTTCCTTTTTTTCAAATTATGAAGAAGGCTCCAGGCTTCGCCTATCACTTCTTATCTTCCATATGAAAGAGGTGGGCTGTGACTCCCTAATCTTTTCTGACATTTTAAGGCAGCTCAGCTGAGATCAGCATGTTTCTGGTTTACTGGCTCACCTCATATTTCATGGGTTCAGAAAGAAAAGGTACAGGAGATTTGAGTCTTGACACATATTTATATTCTGATTCCTTGAAGAGACTCAACCAAAACACATCTAAACCATTTGCAAAAACCATTATTTTAATATGGCATGAGTCACGGGCTGAGCTGGGAGACACAACAGTATTATCTCAGTTCTCACCCATTTGGGGGAATGCATTGTTTGTTCCAGAATCAGGATTTAACTTGTGGTTTCACAATTGCTTAGAGAAGATTGCAGATCTTTATGTAGATACTATTCCGATGTCCTTTGAAACATTAAAAGAAAGACGCAAAATTCCCCAGTCTCACTTTCTTAAGAATCTTCAGATCTGTAATTTTATACGATCTAAGACTCATTCATGTCAATGTCCTACCCAGTTTAGAAGAAATTGTAGTTAAAAATCCCAGTGCTAAATGTAAAATTTCTGTGCTGTATAGCACATTTGTTAATGCTTCCAAAGAATCTACAAACCATAAAAGATTGGCTTGGATGTATACAAAGCCTTCAAAAGATAAATCATTGGTTCCTCCATTAGAAATGTTTCTTTGGTTAGTGTTTGATTAATGTAAGCATATATGACATTCCTTTTCTTCTTAGTTGAAAAAAATAAAAAGAAGTGCTCGAATAATTAAATATGTTAAATTACACAAATATCCTTTAATTACACAAATATCCCAAATATGTATTTTGATGATCCAATTCAACCATACTAATTAGCGAAAATGACATTATACATAACATATCTCAACAAGGTCTGTACATATTGTACAGAGGCTTCTTCATTTCACTTCTGATGTGAAAGGGCTTTTACATTTGCCAAAAATGTAGCTTTTTTTTATATTGACAACAAACAAGCAAGCCCAGCCCAGATAAGAAAAAGTAACGCATAAGTAACGTAACACATTACTTTCCATAAAAAGTAACTAAGTAACACTGGGGGAAGTCGTGGCCTAATGATTAGAGAGTCGGACTTGTAACCCAAAGGTTGTGGGTTCGAGTCTCGTACCGGCAGGGATTGGTTCAATACCATGACTGAGGTGCCCTTGAGCAAGGCACCGAACCCCCAACTGCTCCCCGGGCGCCGCAGCACTTTTTAAGGGAGGAAAGCAATATTGTAATGCATTACTTTTCAAAGTAACTTTTAACTCGTCCTGCAGCATTGTGCTGTTGAAATTAATAAAGTCATGCAGCTTGTAGTGAAGTAATCAGACACATGATTTTCACTTGTTGGATGATGAAACAGATGAAAAAATCCCACAGACGTACTGTACTGTATCTACAGACCAGACGATCACAGAGACTTGAGGAGGGGACTCCCTTTGAGAGGAAGAAAACACCCAAAACTCCCTAGCAACCATAAAGCAATGCTTTAGTAAATGTCCCTCAAAACACCCTGGCAACCGTTTACACAACAGATACACTCAAGGTCTCGTACAGCTATTGTTCAGCCAAGCATGGTCATTTTTTTCTGTATTGTTTCATTGGGGCATTAAAGTGTAAAGCTGTGAGCTCACGTGAGGAGCAGTCAGATGTGCGCCACTGGCAGACATGGCGACGGCACAGTGAGTTCAGCCATCTGAGCGAAAGCCTCCACCATCTCTTCAAACAGTTACAGGGGAAGTTACAAGAAGCAGTGGGTGGAGCTGGCGGAGAGCGCCGCTGTATGTAAACCAGATGTGCTGCTCGCCCTCCAAAACACTCTCTTTCTCACACACACACACACACACACACACACGCCACACACACACACGGCGTCAGTGATTTAATGGGCTTCATAAGTCAAAGGCTCCAATTTAAGGAGGTCCACTCCTGGAAAACACAATTAAATCTTGTTTGGCTGCTGTTATGTTGCTAGGCAAGAAAGCAAGTTATGATACACATGATACAGTGCGATGTTTATTCATACAAGATAAATAAGTTTATTTTGACAGAGAAAATGATGTGCTTTTGGAGTTTATGTCTGTATAAAAGCTCTTCCTCAGTCATCTGTTTTATACTGTAGATTCTGTTATAATTTCAAAAGTTTAGACACCAAAAAAAAAGACAGCAATGACATTTGTTTGACAGTCAGCCTCAACATTTTCTGGCCAGAGAGCAAGTACGTAATGTCCTTGAGATCTCTGTTGGCATTTGTACTTCAGAGTGATCATGTTATCTACTTTTGCAACATTTTTTGTTTTCTTTCTTCCCTGAGGTCCTCTTATAATGTCAGTCTAGTTGTCCTGCCTCAAAAACAGTAATGATTGAGTTTTCATGACCATTTTCCACCTTCTCTGACTCTTAAACCCAAAGTATACTTCAGTTTTGACACAAACACTAAGCATAAGGGTGAGCGATATGACCACAATTTTATTTCACGCTAACAATATATATCTCGATATAGCTATTTGTTATTTTATTTTATTTTTATTAAACTTTTTAAGCAAATTACAAACAATAGGACAAATACGATAGAACAAACGTACAAATTAAACTTTTTTTTTTAGCCACAGTAGGTTTATTAAATTTTTTATAAGAAATACTACAGGAATTGAATAGTCAAGTGTAGTCTTCACTGTATAAATCATATAAGAATCGATTCTTATTAAAGATCCAAAAGTGATTCAGTCGAGAGCAGTGAGTGATTTTCTCTGTCTTCTGTTGTTTGATTAACATTAATGACAGACAGCAGCAGGTAAATTAGACTGCTGTCCCTTTAAAACTGACTGCACCGATCCAATATACTGATACACCGTTTTCACCCAACTATTCACATTAAAGGCCTTTCCACACTGAGCGGGAAAAAGCGAAACGAATATCGGACGCGATGACACGCTGGAATAAAACAATAGATTTCTATGGATGCTTCCACATAGACCGCGAACAATCGCGCCCCGAAAATGCGAATGTTTTTTTTCTTCGAACCAGTCTGACAAATCTTTTCAGTTTCGCAAAGCAAAAACACGGGCCGTCCAATAAGATTTTAGCTAGGATCACGTGACCGGAGCAGCTGCTATTGGACAAAAAGTCAAGAGTAGTGGCGCTGTTTCGAAAACCAGTTTAAACTACTGTAACACAGAAGAAGAGTATCCCGAGAGAGAAGAGAGTGGATGACGAGTTTTTGTTATCTTTGGTATCGGAGAACAGATTTATTCTCACATGTTCTTAATATAATTTCTATCAATTATCCACTGAATTATGTGATCTGGAGTGTCCGTTTTCTTCCACGTGCGCGAGTGTTGTGAATCAGAGCGCGTTCACTCTAGATCTTCCGTATTAATAAAATCGAGGGAAACATTGTTCTACACATGAAATATGAAAGCAAGTAGACATATGATTATGACTATATATTTTCTGTATGTGTTTTGTATAGAGCTCATGGTACTTTTATAACAATAAAGGATGTTTATGACAATAAGCAGTGTGGTGTTATTAAACAAAGAGTGCATGTCGGCCTAGAATCAAAATCAACTATAGATCACAATCGGGAGTTATTACAAGCACTCGATGATGGTCTAAAGTGGGTTTTAAGCAAATACATTAATAATTACACAAATTTTCAAATGTGGCTTGATGCTAATTGTACTTCTATTTATATTTTAAGATGTTTTCTTGTAAGCATTATAGATAGTTTGTGTTTCTGGCGTAGAACCAAACTTTATTTAGCTATATTAATTTAATACTGTATATTGAGCAGTGGACGATGTTAAATCCATATATGAGATACATATCTGAGGAAAAATGCATTGCTGGTCGGCGCCACCTAGCGTGCAGGTGTGAATTAGCAGAAGGTGAACAATCGTTTCGCACTGTTCATCGGCGATTCGCCTCGCTTTTTCGCATCGCGCTCAGTGTGGAACGGCCTTAAGACACAACCGACTGTGTTCACATGATTACTCTACACGACAGGCATTTTGACATAACTGTGTGTGTATTTGACCATTCAAGCCCAGTAAGACGTGAAAGAGAACCGAATGTGTGATCACATGCTGTCTGAGAGAGACTGCTTTCTCTGTGTGCGCTTCGGGTTTATGTCAGTTGAGATCATTTTCACTGCTTACTGCACTTAATAACATTGTTTGATGTTTAAGATCCAACAAGTCCCACTCTTTACTTTCTCATTCATGCATGTTTCTTTATCACTCTTACATGTATATCACTTTTAAGTAGTACTGTGCTACACGGATATATTTGCATATGGCGCAATAAACAATATAGCAAAATATCAAACGATAGACACTTTATACCATCGTCACAATACTGTATATACCATCATGCCAACCAGCTCTAACAAAGCATATGTCTAAAGCCAATGCATGTTGTCAATGCAGGCAACTTTTGTTGTTGCGTCTCCAGTAGTTGGTTGTTCCGTTGCTTTTTCGACTTGTGAAACAATGCCGTCACCTCGTAAACTAACCAATTAGTGCAAGAACATTCAAGGCCCTTGCGAGCTGAGTTTACAGAGTACATGTGGTTAGAAAAAATATGACCGCACATGTAGAATTAAACAGGATGTTTTTGCTACTGTACCTTTAAGATGCAGAACAACCCCCCTGACACGTTGCCGAATATTGTGCGACTGTAATGTGTCAGTGTGGGTGGTCATATGTTATGGAGCTTATGGTCATGATGTCATAACCACAATTTCTGAACTAGATGTTTATGAAGTTTAGTTTGATTAAATGGACTGTGCTGTGGATCACATTTATGGGGTCCCCATGATATGAATCAATCATGCAACGATTGCCTTACTGTTTTACTCTTTACTACATTATTCACACTGGTGCTGTCATCTCTTTGACTTATGGGTCATGTGGTAGTAACTCAAGTGCATTTTATCCATTAATGATGTAGTTATGAGTGGTTTGTGTGTGGGACATCAGGGACTCTGTATTCCAGGTTGGAAACCACAAACAACCTCATATTTATATCAAGTATTGTTCTGAAAGCAAAACACAACAAATCGGAAACAAACAGTGGGTTATCGCCTGCCCACCCGCTCAGTGTGGCCGATGAACGGTGGGCAATGTGAAAGGTCACTACACATCTCCATCTCTCTCGGTATCGCCTCTGTGTGCTGCCGTCGCCATTGATGCTCCAGCTCTGGATGGGCTAAAGTGACAAATCTGAGTTGTGAATGTTAGAGTGAATCGACATAATGCGTTTTTCAATAATGCACCCACTTTAGTGGTAAAATAGCAGGTTTTTGTGAGTATTAAAGAACCGCCCGAGTTCATGGAGTTTGGACAGATGAGCCCCGTTCTACTCTCGCCTGTTCTCTAACCCTCTCCGTCAGTCAAGTCATCCATGTTCAGTTCATTGAAAGCAGACGTCACTCTCCCCTTCAACCCAACAGTGCCACCCATTCATCAGCCCCCGGCAGAAACTCAATCTCCTCTGAGAACGAGCTGCGTGAAAGGAGCCAGTGTGATTGTGGAGGGCTGTCTGTCTGAGGAGCGTCACTGAGATGCTGCCTGAGTGCTCTCAGCCCAACAGACAGTGGTGCCAGATGTCTGCCTCTCCCGCCTGGCCTCCCTTTGTGCACGGGGAACAGTGCCATGTCACCGCAGTTTGCGATTGTGTTATCGCTGTGTTCGGATGTGCACTGGCCAACAAGCCTACTGTATTAGCAGATACGAGCTTCTCAGATATTACGGCACATCCATATTTCACATCTGTGGATGTTGAATAGGACTATGACAGGGGTGTCCAATCCTGCTCCTGGAGGGCCACTTCCTTCAATTTTAAACACAACTGCCTGGAAGCTTCTAGTCATCCCAAAGACCATGATTGGCCGGTTCAGGCGTGTTTAATTGGGGCTGGAGCTGGCCCTCCGGGAACAGGACTGGACACTTTATGGTGCTTTTCCACTGCGTGGTACGACTCGGCTCGGTACGGCTCAGTACGGTACGGCACGGCTCGGTTTGCGTTTCCACTGCAGTTTAGTACCGCTTTAGAGTGGGCGGGATTATTCACATGTCGTTATAGTTGCGCCGCCTCTACTGCCGCGACTCCTAAAAAAAGTTTTCATTTTGCGTCGCCCCATCAAGCTCTCGCTGGATCCGCTCCTCTGCTATCAACGAGAGGAACATCTGTTCTTCCGCAACAGGGGGAACAGCCACTTTTTGGTTGTAAAAAAAGGTGTGCTCGTTCAAAACAGTTGCGTTCGATCCTTCGCTGGCTGTGCTGATTTAAATCTAGCGGTTCTTTTGTGTTTGTGTCTCATGTCGCAAGTTCAGTGACGCAGGTAGTGACGATTTTCTCCGGCCAATCCGTGATCAGCAGAGTTTACACGTCACGTTTTGGTAACGGTACGGTACGCTTGGAACCCCAACCGAGGTGGTACTAAAAAAAAAGTACCAGTGGAAACCCAGTGGAAAACCCCCCAAAAGTGAACCGTACCGAGCCGTACCGTGCCGTACCATGCAGTGGAAAAGCACCATTAGACCAATGTTTCTCAGCCCTGTTTCTGGAGGCACCCCAACACTGCATGTTTTGCATGTCTCTTTAATCAAACACATCTGAATCATCTCATCAGCTCATTAGCAGAGACTCCAGCACCTAAAAAAGATCCGTCAGATAAGAGAGACATCCAAAAGGTGTATTGTTGGGGTTCCTCCAGGAACAGGGTTGGGAAACCCTGTTCTAGACGAAATAGCATTGAGTTTGATGGATGTTGTGTGTGTTTACAGCAGAGTCGGGGCTTCCAGATCAACACCTTTTGGTCCATGTGTCATTTTAATGAACTGAAAGCCTGAGTCATTTTGATGTAGGGGTGTGCGATATTTATCATCTACGTTAATAACGTAATCGTTGTTTTAAACAATAAGCGAGCTGACATTATCAAGTCATTCAATTTGCAAAAACAAACAAACAAAAACACGCCTTGAGAGTCCAAAAGCATTGACTGCGTGATGAAGCCTATTAATGCAGTAAAAATGTCCATCTAATTCAAGTTACGAAAGCAAATTCTGTCAGGACCACTATCGTCAAAATGATAGATACTTAGCATAAAGTTTGGTTTGGTGGTATGGTTCTGTTCTGGGCAAAAAACCTCCCTGCCCATCCATGCAGCCTGTCATGAATGAGCAGGGAGAGCAGCAATAATAACCCCCCTAGGGTTAACAGAACAGAACAAGGCAGATATCATTAATGTACTCAATGATATTTAAGTGTAACACTTTATTCAAGATAAAGGAGTCTGATTAGCAAGGAATATCAGAAAGCTAAGTCCTGACTGTGGCGAAAGGTGGAGCTGGGGATGGAGGAGGGTAATTTGCTCCGAAGCAAGCTGAAAAGCTGCTGAATAATACTGAATACAGCTTATATAGGAATGCCGCGATAGGTGTCATATTCCTATAGGTAGATGTGATCAGCTGAGAATCAGCTGATGCAAGCTTGATTCACGTGACCTGCCAGAACTAACGCTAAAGCTTAATTAATATCCCTGTATTGGTTTTTGGTTTTATAAGATATGATATAGTGAAGTAATATATGCAAGAGTGCCATTTTCCTGAATATCAGCACGTGAGCGTGACCGCAAAAGTGTGATATTGATTTTATACAACCGTTCAACAAACAAGAAGTTAATATTGAGGGAGTTACATTTTAGACTCAACGTTGTCTGTTCTTTCTGTTTCGCCAACGAAAATAGTTCCAAACAAAGCCGGATCAGAACATTTGTGCAGCTGAGAGCAACACTGCAGCGTTTCGTTCTTGAATGAATCTGTTTTTGAATGAATCATTTGAGCCAATGATTCAGTAATCCGTTCATAAAGACATAATTCACTTGCTTCGTTTCTAAATGAATCAGCAGTTTTGAATAAATCGTTTGTATTAATGATTCAGTGAATCACTCATTAAAGGGACATGCCGCCACCTACTGGTGGTGTTAGTGTCATTTATTTTGCCACGACATTCCTAAACGAGGTACAAAACTCACTCTGCAAAATATTGTTTAATTATTGTTATCCAAAAAATGTTGGTGTCATTTGTTGTCAATATTATATCACACACCCCTACTTTGATGTCACTGATATTGTGGTGCCAGTTTGAAGACTTAATTACACTTTTTTGTTTTTGTTTTTGACAGGTTCTTGACAATTACGAGCGAGAAGGTTTCCAGTTCCTCGCGAAGGTCTTTAACTCATCCCATTCCTTCCTGGAGGATCTGACGGGCTTGACTTTACTCCATCAGGAGACTCAGGCAGCTGAGGTTAGACTCATCATCTGCATCACCCTGTGTGTGCTCACAGTCACATTCAGATCAGAGCCAACGATTACTGACAAGTTCATGATTACTGTCAGGTCAAAACTGTTCTTTTGGCCTGTACCATCCGGTGACAAAAGCTGTGCGCATTCATTATTAATTGATCAGATCCACTTGCACATGTACACTTGGAAATATACTATGCACAGATGGTTATAGATGAAACAGCCTTTAAGTCCTGTAACCGCTAGTCCACACGAGATTGTTCAGAGATGAGTGAATGATGAATGATCTGTTCACTATCAGCTCAGACACTAAAGCTTACGGCACATTGAGGAAATATGATCAGGCTGATTATTTTAAAAAGAAAAAGAGGATCTCCATTGCAGAGCATTGAGTTTCTGTCGGCCACAAAGGCTGTTGACCTGACATATGGTGAACACACACGACACGATCCAGAGCCCACCGCACAAAACTCACATCAAGCCTCAGACTGGCTTATCTGATCATTATTATTTAATATCTGTCTGTACGTTCATGAATGTGTTGCAGCTACATCAGTCAATATCTGCAAATTCATAAAGGTTTCCTGATGAAGTGTATGCTTTTAGTAGACACTTTTATCCAAAGTGATTTACAATAGAGGAACAAAAGCGATTCCTAACAGAGCTGACAACATATATATATAATGCCAGATTTATTAGACAACTGGATTAGGAAGCAATATAGAGAAGAGACCTTCAAGAACATATTAAAGTAATTTAAAAATGACCCATTTAAACTTTCAGTCATTGCACAGGAATCAACTTTTGAGGATGTGATATCAATAAAATCTGTGTAGATGCATTAGTTTCTGAAATTTAGTGTATGCGGGTATACAGTATATTGTAATTTATTAATGCGTATTAAGATGCTGTAACCAATAAATAATGAATGATTAAATAATATTTTCACATGAATGCGAGAACTTTAGGTTTAGGTTGCAGCTCTGGAAAATGGTGGCACTGGAGACTAAAGGCTTCCTGATGGTTTCACACCTAATTCTTCACCTTAATTCTTAAATATTTTGCCGTTAACATGCATCTTTTCTTCTCCACCTGTTTTTTCTGACCCTGCTTGACCCACTGAGCATTTAGCTCTCCAGTGGTCATGCCTTAACTTTGCAAATTCTAGTATTGCATTAGTATTGCATCCTTCTCATGGCCATTTAACCATTTTTGACTTTTAGTCTGAGTTAAATCTTTTTTTTTTTTGCCTCATTTGATCTTTTAAAGAAAACCTGCTTAATAATCATGCACACCTGAATATAAGGCGTTTTTCACTTCCAGGCTTCATGAATAATTGTATATAATTTACAAATGATTAAAGACTAATGAATAGTGTTATTTAGATTGATGTGGTTTGGAATTGGTCAAATGTGTTTGGGAAAAAAAAATATGATCAGAATATCAACGTGGCTAATAATTATGCACGCACTGTATGTATTTATTGATGTTTAATGTCTTAATATTCCCCAAATCTTGCAGAGGACCATGAAATCCTAATTTTGGACTAAATCAGCATATATAAAACTTTAATGATTGCAACACAAACGTCATTGAGAAAACTACTCCAACCCAAATACTACATTTGTAATTCTTCCCGCTCAAGAAGTTATAATAGCTAATAGCTAAGTTAAATAGCCATAATGCAGTCAGTTCTTGCTGTTCCTGGCTCCCGTCCCAAACTTCACTTCGACTTGCTCTGGAGATCATGTGTCCCAGAAATATCTCCATACGCTCCTGATCCAGGAACAGTTTTCATCAGTTTGCTCCGATCTCAGTCTCTCTACCCCATCGAGCCAAACGTACCCAGGAGCAGGGTTTTGATTCTGGGAACGGTCCCTCGCCGGGACTCTCCAGTGACAAACACAGCCAGTTTGAAACTGTGGGAAAGTCCCACATCAGCAGTCCTCTGCTCTCCAGAGCGGTTTAGAGACGCAAACGCAGTCCAACCCAAAATGAGAGGATATGTGCTCCTGCATTTGCCCACGCTTATTGTCTGAAGCCTTCAGATTCATTTCACTTGGATCCGCAGTCAGGCGCTTTATATTCCCATGTTGACGTCTTGTATTTTTAACTTCAGCTTCAGGATTGATGTCAAACTGTGAAATGAATGGAAATGCACCACTTCTAGTTTGGAAGTGGTGGTTTTGTGTGTCATTAGTGTGGGGAACGACACGTCTCTCATTACTTCTGGACTGTTTGATTCAGTGAGATGTTTTCTGTGGAAACGGCTTGCAACTCGACGCTTTAAAATGTGTCTATTTTCTTTGACATTTTCCATGAATATGGTGCACTTTGGTGTCCCATGAGTTTTTTTAAGCTTGGAGACAGAAATAATATGTTGTTTACGTGAGAACAGTTTGATAGGTTTTAAAATTAATCTAGCATAAAACGTTTTAAACCCGTGCAATATCTGTACAACCACCACCACCCCACCCAAAGGTTCCTGAATGAATTTTAAAATATATCTTAAAATCATACAGGAACATCATAATGAATAAATAGATATTCAGTCCATTTTTGAGGAGCAGCTTTTTTCTAATTATTAACTTTTTTTTAAAGTAACATTTAACTCTATTGACCTTTTTTTATCACTCAGAATAAACTGTATTTAGACATGGATATAATTTTGGTAATAGGGTTGCAAATGCATAGAAATTAAGGGCTCATGTGATAATTTGGTTCTGAAGTTTAAGCACTTCCTTCCACTGACCATTTGATGAAAAATTGGGGGAAAATGACTTGTTTCGGCACCCTGTTTTGCCCTCTATTCATTTATATGCTGCTTTCAACATGCTTGATTTTGCTATAAGAGCACAATATGAGTGAAATTGCATAATTATGTGCTCTTGTGAAACTCAGTGGACATAAACAACATCATCCAATCAGCTGATGAGCTTCAGGAAAGCTGTTCTGTGCTGAGATCATGAAGTTAACCATTGTAGGGCTTCAGACAGACTCACATCAGTCGATAGTTTATGTGTAGAACAAATAAATTAAACGTCTATAAAACAAAAAATACAACTTTTTAAACTGCCGGTGTTCGTCAAAACCTCTAGCGAAAGCCGCTTGAATATTCACGGAGGTTCAATTAGGCTTAAAGTCTGAAGGAATTACTTTTTAAGCGTGTTTAGACCTGATAATCAAGCGTCAACATTCACAGCCCATTTCCGCAGTAGACTTCCATCTTTTCTTTCCGGAATGATTCCAGACCTGTAACTTTCAGAGGAGAACTTATAGAGCTGCACAATTACTTGACAGATGAATTGAGATTGTGTTTGTATTAAGGTTATGTATTATATGTGACCCTGGACCACAAAACCAGTCTTAAGTGTCAATTTTTCGAAATTGAGATTTATACGTCATAAATAAAGAAATAATTACACTCATATTATGAATAGAAATTATAGACATGCATTGCAGTAGCTTAATTGTCAGCCAATTATATTACAAATATTATACAAGTTAAATATATATAATGAATATTACAAAGCAAAAAAAGGTTGAGAGAACTTACCCATTGTTTGAAATGGTTCTTTTGTCTGCCTTCAAGTCAAAAAACAGCACACTCTATATCGAAGTCTGAAACGACACGATCGGAGCTGTTGTCTGTGGTTTATCATTTATATGCGAGTGTTGTACACCACCCATGTTATACAAACTTTGTTATAAGCAGTCATTTAAAGTAGCTCTGTATAAATGTAAAAAATAGTGTGTTCATATATACTGTAGTAATGTCAATTTGTTGATAGTGTAAGAGATAAAGATCCTACTTATCCTGGTAGCCGTGTAAAGATTCAATGAAACATGAATCTACACCGGACTTTAAGACATAAAACCTCACCACATGCCACCACTGATATTGTGTGCATCATGATGTCAAGCTGAAGCTTCGAATGAGCTTTTCTGAGTAGGTTAGACTCATCTTTAGTGAGTTTTGATACTGTTGCTGTTCATTTCTTACCGGCTCACGAGACACTAGGCTGTGTGATATTGTTGATCCTGCTGCACTGCTGTATTTGTGCATCATTGCTGTGGGCTGTCATAATATTTGGATGCTGGACTCACACAGGCGCTCCTCTGTTGAAGGCGTAGGTAGGGAAGCAGTTTTGGGGTGTTATTTTCCGTCCCCCTGCTGAAGGAGTGTGTACTCAGGCCTGTGGGTTGGAGCGAGCGAGTATCTCCGAGTGGATGATGGGAAGAAATCCATCGTTTAACCCACTGGACTGGAAGAGCAGTACAACGTACACATGGAGACAGAGAAAATAAAAAAAAAGGCATCCGTTCAAGCTCCCGTGTAGAACTGAGTTCTTAAGCGTTCAGTCAGTTTAAACATAACAAGAACGATTTCTGAAGGATCAGGAGTAATGATGCTGAAATCAGCTTTGATCACGGCAATCAGTTATATTTTAATATATATTCTCATAGATATCAGTTATGTTAAATTGTAATACTATTTCACAATACTGTTTTTGGTTGATGTTAGTAATAGTAGATGTGCAGGCATTGACTTTCGATGACACCCAGTAGTCGCACCCACGTACATTTATAGGAGCCCCACACTTTTAATGAACCCCTATACAAAGCAATGCCCATGAGATTTTTTTTTTTTTGTGAATTCATATGGTGTGTTAAGCGATGATGCAAAGAAAAGATTTCTGATTTGCAGAAATGAATCTTACCAATGTTAAAGGGGTCATATGATGTTGCTAAAAAGAACATTATGTTGTGTATTTGGTGTAATGAAATGTGTTTATGTGGTTTAAAGTTTAAAAAAACACATTATTATATACATTATTGTTTCTCCTCTATGCCCCGCCTTTCTGAAAACGCGTAGATTTTTACAAAGCTCATCGGTTTGAAAAAGCAAGGTGTGCTCTGATTGGCGCGCCGCGTAAACATAAAAACCTGACACCACTGCCACTCACGACGTGCACACTCCCGGAGAAGCCCCCATAATGACAAACAACAAGAACCCCAAACTACCCCCCATCTACATGCTACACACAAACTAGTTTAAATATATAAAATTTAAATATTAAAAAACGTACTTACAGGCTGTGAGTCAGAAAAGCCAGAATTGTAGGCTACTCTCCCAGGATCAGTAAACAGTCCTACATAAAATGTGCTGCACACATCTGAATACTTGGGTTGACGTGTTCTGAACAGAGTGTAAATACCCTAACCACTGATTTCTAGTCGTGTCATTTTTGGAAGGCCAAACAAAGTAATTTAGCTTTCACAACAAAACACACAGCACCACACACGGCGGGAACGGTGAGCAGAGGTGGCGGGCTTGAGAACGGTGCGGCCGGCTTATTTGACGAAGGAGCGGCCGGCAGGCTTGCGGAAACCACATGTGACGATCCCGGCTGGACTCCGCTTCGTCCACAATGAAAGCCGATCCGGCGATCCACAGCAAAAGTTGATGTATTTCCTCAGTGACCAGCACGGATCAGCTCCAGGCATGACGAAGCAATATCGTCCTCTTTTGGAAGACCAAACAAAGTAGTTTCGCTTTCACAACGATACACAAAGCATCTCCACAACATGGCGGCGGCATAAAAGTTACGCCTTCTTTCTTTGCTTTCTTTATTTGGGCGGCGTTATGCAAATCTTCCCACATAGTGATGTAGATATGTGGGGGCGTGTTAGAACGAGCCGTTTTAGGTAGGCGTGGCTGACTCTTAACTTTTTATAAAGAATATACTCTTTGGATTTGAGACTTTAGTCTTTGCACCTTTACAGATCTTCTTTGTGCACCAAGAGCTTGTAACACTCCAAAGAGAAAGGAAACATTGAAATCGCATCATATGACCCCTTTAATGTGACTCTGAACACCGTCTTACTCAAGAATTGCAAATGCAAGTAATGACACATAAAAAGTGTGGGAAAATCATTGCAATTGATGTTGAGCAACGGTGTTGCTTAATTTAATTTCACAGGCAAAATCATTACAAATATATCATGATTAATCTATATGTCACTCAGCCCTAATTTGAAGTACGCTTATGTTGTATTTAAATTATTTTTTAATTTTTTGTGAAAAAAAAACCCATTCCGGACAAAATTAACTTTTTGTCATAAAAAATGTCTGTATTTGATTTGAATCCCTTTTGTCTATAGTGAGCATCAGGCGATTATTCATACAGTTCAATTTAAATGATGTATCAGATTGCGGTTTCTAATATCGTTACCAACTGGCAAGTCTTACCCTCCAGAGCCAGAGTTGATTCACCTTTGATGGTGTTCATTTTGGGATTAGATTGAATATAACGATCGATTGAAGCTCAAAGTTCACACATAAAGGCAACACATGTACAGTATGTTGTCACTGTACAGACGTGAGATCTGCGCAGAGAAAGGTGCTTTAAGAAAACACAATCTGTTTTCTTCATCTGTGTTCTTCATCTGTTTCCACCGTGACGTCGACTAGTCTTTTTCCCGTCAGCCAGGGCTGCCGTCCTTCCTCACGTTTGGTAAATGATCTTGTTGTCTGCGGTTAGAGGCGGTAATGTACAGACACAAGGCTTCTCCTGATGCCGCACACAATGGACTCATTCAGATTCACTTCCCTTCATTTCTGATTCCAACCATCACTGTAATAAAGATGCCATTGTGTGTTTCCAGTTGAAAGATCCAGTTCTTCTGCTGCGTTACGATGTCCCACACTAACCTGTCAGACGTGCCTCACTCCAGCAAATGCTCATCTACTCACACCAGAGCCAGGCTTATCAGCTGAAGTACCTCCGTGTACAGCGAGAAAGGGCTTTTTGATTTCAGTAATTGATAAATGAAACGAATTATGAAAATATGAGAAACACGGCAAGATGCTACCACTGCATTAAATGTGTCACTATTGTACAGTAGAATGTACTTCTTAAAGGAACAGTAACAGTAATAATGCAGTTTATGAAAACATTCTTAAGGAATATCACACATTATGTTTTTATTTAAACAGTAAAGTCATGCATCACATTGTTACAAGAAAGTGAAAGGAATTGAATTTAAGGCGTTTTTCACTTCCAGCCTTCATGTACAATTATATGTCATTTATAAACGATTAGAGACAAAATGAATAGTAGTTATTTAGATTGATGTGGTTTGGAATTGGTAAAATATGCATTGATACCAGTACTGCTACTGAGGTCACTATTAAATGCATTTTCTCTCAATTTTAGCCATTAATTAAAGCCATTCAACATTGCAGTATAATTGAAATCCATTATTTTTAACATTTAATAGACTTTGAAAAATATAACAACTTTTAATTTAAGTGAACTTAAAACAATCTTCACATGAACTATAAATTGAATATAGATTAATCTTTCACTCTACAAAAGTGAATCAGCGAGCAGAGCAGGGCAGGGTGAGTGATTTTTTCTTTTTGATTTCCATCAATGATTTTAAAAGCAGCACTGTCTCTTTAAAGCCTGACGCAGATCTGACACACGACCGGTTTTCTCCCAACTCTTTACAGTCATTTAGGACTTTTTAACTCATTTAAGACTGGGTTTATGGGGTCACTCGCCAAAAATGAATTTTTTTAAATATTTTTAACGCGTTAAACTGAAAAAAAAAAGAATAATCCCAATTAGCGTGTTAATTTTGACAGCCCTGATGAACACAAGATTTCTGATCCATATGCTAAAAAAAGAGTATTTCCTTTAATAATGTTGTGCACATCTCTGCTGTCTTTAAAATGTACTTATATCATAGGCGATATCAGCCGTCAGCTTTTGAAAAGCCCGTGTTGGATCGCTGTTTAAAGGCTTTCGGTGAATCAGTCGCACACATGCACTCTTTTCTCAGAAGTGTTTTGTTAAGTGGATCTGCGTGTTGTTACGATCACATCAGTGGTTCAGTGTACAGCCAGCTGCGTTGTGTTTACAGTGACTCTTAGTTAAACATATTTGTCTTTCATCAAGAGCCTTAAAACTCCTAAACTTCCTCACAAGCATGGCTTCTCTTTTGTGGATATACTGTGTGCGGGGCCAGTGTTTAGATTATTCGCCTCGCCGTTTCTGCTCTTGGAACTGTTTTGATTTTAATGTGATTTTAAATAGGCCAATCTGTGGAGAAAACCCAAATATAATCCACGCTCTTGAAAATAATGGCTCCAAAAGGGGATTTTCACAGCAGTGCCACAGAAGATCCATTTTGGGTTCCTTCAAGAGCCTTTCTGTGAACAGCTCTTTAAAAAAACCATTTGTTTCGAAGAACATTTTATTAATCTAAAGAACCTTTTCCATTATAAAGAACCTTTGTGCAATGAAAAGATTCCAATGGATGTTAAAGGTTCCTAATGGAACCATCAGAGCCCAAAAAAAGAGCCTTTATTTTTAAGAGTGTAATATAAGTCCACTTTCTAGTGAGCGCTGCAGTCGCAAACATGTTTTTATACTTGGGCTGAGATCAATTTAAAGTTGAAGTTTGAAAAAAAATGAATGTGTTTATGACTAAGGAAATGAGACGTGGATCTTCTGTACTGCCATATAATAACACACATTGGCATATTACTAACTCGCACACTAACAGAGCACCTTAGAAACAACCACCAGTGCCTTAGCAACGGCTCACATCATCTACATTCTCTCCTTCATCCAAGTGTTGGTTAAGCCAGCGCAGAGCAGAGGAGTTCTGATTGAGGAACTTGTAGATCTGTGCTACTCGAGCCACGAACTGTTTCAGACGATTCAGTCCGCTTTGGTGAACTGATTCAACTGGTTCACTAAAAAGAACCGCTTCAAAAGAATCATGTGTTTATGAACTGAACTTCACTCCGGACCGTTTGCCTGCGGCTCTGGATTACAGGTTATAATAGTGTAAATAATGTTCAGTTTCTTGCACAGACCGATCGTTTCGCGTCTTAAGACCTCAATATATCGTCAGGCACTACAGGTATTCATTTTGTGATATGCTTTTTTGACTCTCAAAGTGACTCTCAAAGCTGCTGACTTTCATGAATCACCAAGGATCAAGGACTTTCAGCTAAAAATCATCTTTATTGTTCTACTGAAGAAAAAGGTCACCTACATCTCGGATGCGTAAATATAAGCAAATTTTCATTTTTGTGTAAACTATCCCTTTAAGTGTTAATAGTCAATCCTGCATCCAGGCAAATCCAGCAAGTTTTCCCCTTAATGTTATATATAAATATATCCATATGGATTATTACAGGACTAAAGGTGTGGTCACACAATTTTTTTTGTGCAAAAAAGGTCCATTATCCATTGTCAATAGTGCAGTGCTGTATGAAGCACAGCTCACACAGAAGTCACTTTCGAAGCAAGCAGCTGTGTTTCGGTCAGCGTGGCAAATTCACAACTTTAGTATCTAAAATCCACATTGGGAGCTTTTTTTTTCTTGTGCACCGACACTGTTGCTGTGATCCAAATCACTCAGTCGCCCACTCATCCCTATATAGTGAATACCACAGTGTGTGGCAGTGTGCCTTCAGTTGACGGACGCCTCCTGCCTATTTCTGGCAAACTGCACAGCTACTCGAGTCTTTATTTTGCCTGTCCGACTGAAATGAAACGGCGCATTTATTAATATCTGTGCGAGTTATTGCAATGCAGTTTTAGTCCTTGCATATTTATGTGACTGGTCGTTAAATCAAAGCCAAATCATGGTGTTTCTGGTCCAGTGTCTGTCCATGAATCAGTAGAACATTTGCATTTATTCTAACTGTTCAGCTGACTTTCTTCAAACTGAGTACTCGATCTACACAAAACTTAATGAAGAGCCGTAATGAAGCGTTTCTAGCTTAGTTCAGTCTGGTTTAGATTTAGATCTGCTCGTTTACTGTGATGGATCGTTCCTCCAGCACACAAACACATGAAGCAGAGATGCAGAAACGCGAGAGTTTGAGCTGTTCAGGCTGTAGGCCCATATATAACACCAGAGCTGCCATTAAAGATCGATCACCTCCTATAGTGAGTGATCGCATTACAGGCTCCTCACTATAAGTCATTCTCCGGTGTGAATGAATGTGTTTTATTATTAGCTGCCTTCAGCACCAGCTGCATTTATCCTGCTCTTCAGCAGAGATTAGCCTGTTGCATCATGACATAAATACAACTCAGAAACAATATGCTAACCACTTACGATCCAAAACACACAATTAAAGGAAACAAAGATGTATGTATTATTTGTTTCATAATGCATTTTCTTCTATGCTGTATAACCAGGATTGGTCAACAGAGGCCAAAACTGATCCTGAACATCAGTGCGAGTAAAAACTGTCTCTGCCAAGTAAATAAAACTCACTACTAAAGTTACTCACTAATTGGCCAGTAACCTTCTTATCAACTCCCGCATTACACGATTTAATGATGGCAAAACATGTTCTGTCGAGAAATGTATTTGTATTCATATACATTGAATTAAGAAACGGCGACATGGGTTAATAAAAATAAAGAGGCTGGTTTATTAGTCATAAATGTGCATTGAAAAAAAAAATAGTTTGGCTGTGTGCAAAGGGAGACAAGTAATTATAAAAACTGAACAATTAAAAGGTTTTATAATAATAAATCATTTTTATTCAGCAAGGACATTAAATTGAAAAAAAAATCTAATTTTTCACATTGTAAAATTGTAAAAGAAATTGCAAAAAATCAAAAAAGATTTCGATTTCAAATAAATTCAGTTTTTTTCTGTTCATCAAAGAATCCTGACAAATAAATGTATCACAGTTTCCACAAAAATATTTATCAGCACAACTGTTTTCAACATTGATAATAATCAGAAGGTTCTTCGCAGCAAGCAAGCCTATTATACTGATTCTGAAGATTTCATGTGACGCTGAAGATAGGGTAATGATGCTGAAAATACAGAGCTTTGACACATCACAGAACTAAAATTTACAGTTTAACAGAGATTTCAAACAGAAAACAGTGCTTTTTAAATTGACAATAATATTCACAATATTACTAAATAACCAATAAATGCAGCCTTGGTGAGCAGAAGAGACTCACAACATAAAAATTAAAAATACTTCCAACCCCAAACTTTTGTATATGTGTGTGTGTGTATATATCTATCTATATATATATATATATACACACCCCATATATATATATATAGTACTATATATATAAATATATGTACATAAATACATGCTACTGTTGTCATGACCAGTCTAAAGTATTTGTGGCCTTTTAAAAGGTATAGTCCACCCAAAAATTAAAATTACCTCATGATTTACTCACCCTCAAACCATCTTAGTTGTATATGACTTTCTTCTTTCAGATGAGTCCAGTTGGAGTTATATTAAAAATTGTCTTTTGATCTTTCAAGCTGTTTAATGGCAATCAGCGGGTGTTGCATGCTTATTCAGTCCAAAAGAAGTGAAATAAGCGCCCATCCATAATAAAAAGGCTCCACGGCTAAGGGGGGTGACACAGCTCCTGTAGCGAATCGATGAGGTTTTTGTAAGAAAAATGTCCATAGCAAAACGTAATATCAGTTTAATTCTACGTAAATGCGCCTCACTGTTGTAACAGAAGCAGCTCCAGGGAGATGATGTAGGAGGCTCGAACATTGCGCAGGCGCCGTAGAAAGTAGACGACACCGGAAGCTCACGGGCTAGAGATCAAAAACAAAAAGCAACGGTGTATTACGATTGTACAAAACGAGGATTTTAAAGAAAAGAATGTCGGAGAATTTTGATACAAGCAAAGAGGATGGTTTCCGTTGTCCTGTTAAACATACGTTGGTTTTCACGAGAGGCCTCCCGGCGATGCGGCAACATGAACTCATACGTTATGTCTCCGGAGCTGCTTCTGTGTAAAATGATGGCGCAAGCTACATTAAAGTGTTTATTATGTTTTGAATATGGATATTTTTTTTACAAAAAAGCATAGATTCGCTACATGAGGACTTTGTTCACCCCCTGGAGCTGTGTGAGGCACTTTTTTATTATGCATGGATGTACTTTATTTAACTTCTTTTGGACTGATGCATGCAACACCCGCTGAGTCGCGTGCCATTAAAAAGCTTGAAGATCAAAGACAATTTTTAATATATCAATTCGTCTGAAAGAAGAAAGTCATATACATCAAGGATGCCTTGAGGGTGAGTAAATAATGGGCTAATTTTCATTTTTGGGTGAACTATCCCTTTAAGCAGTAAATTGGACTCTCTCACCAGGACCTGCAGGGTTTCTTTTCAGCTCCCTCATGATCTGGTTCTGGAAAGCTGTTGTTACAGGTGCACGAGGAGTTTTTATACATTGTATAAGCTAATCAGTGTGTAAACCTCAGCTGGGATCTAACTTATGCGCTGTAGAAATGAAGCCGGGATTTCTGGGATTGAGTGATGGCGAGTGATGAGCGGTTACAGCTTGTGGCTATTGATCCAGCAGTGTTCTGCGACAGAGGCTGGCTGGGAGAAAGCCTTTGGATATGTTGGCTGTTTTATCTATTCTCACGGGTCCAGAGGGAGCACGACTGATCCTGGCACTGTCCGACAGCGCTGTAATCTCCTCTCAGGCCCTTTAGGGGCCACATCACCGGCCCTTATCTTCAAACCACGCATGGGAGCGAAAGATAGGATCGGCCCCATGTTTGGATTTTCCACTGGTTTTTTTAGGCTAGTTACAGATAAAGGTAACAGTTTTAAACCATGACTGTTTGATTATATCCACCTATTGTGAGTTGTCATCATAAACCTCGTATTATGGATTATTGTCAGCACACATAATGTTTAAAATGAAGAATATACAGATCCACAAATGATGGCTCATCTGAAATCTGTCATTTTGCTGTGGTGTGATTTAGCCTTTAGCTAGTGCACACAGTAATTAGTGGTGTTTGCTAAGGCGAGCCTCACTATTACTGGTGCTCTGAGTCAGTCATGTGATCAAACCACTCAACACTGAGTATTGAGCATTGCTCAACTGCAAACCAAAAGTAAAAAAGTAGCTCTGGAGCTCATGGACTGGAGATTTTTAGTCAATTATTGTGTGAACTGAACAAGAATACTCTAACTATGTTTCTAACGCAAGTTGTTTTGTACCTTACTTGCAGTAGATATTTTTGTACAAAACTTGTCCAAATATTCTCCCAACTTTCCAAAAAGGAGTGACCAGAACAAACAGGTTTACGTTGCACCAGCATGCACTGCAGCTTAGGAACAATATGTGGTAACTATTATTAAAAAATGATCACCTCTTTACTTTCTACCGGCTTAATGCTGCTGCTGCTGGCACTGTTAGTTAGCTGTTACTGTATATGGTTCATATTTCTATTAAATTAGCATCGGTTGATCATCGTGTTAGAGGTAAATGCATCTCATTGCAGCTGCTGGATTTAAAATATTTGCCTATAATTGTAATGTGTTTGCAGGCCATCAGTCCCATTATCATTTATCGGGCTTCAAAAATCTAACATGAATGTGAAAGAATGAGTTTTGTAGCTCCTTGCATCGCATGTCTTTAATTTCCTTGACAAGACGTTTTAAATTCAATAGATAATTTAATTTATATAAAGGTAGCTCTTCATTTTCATTACCGAGTACAGCAAAGTCAGATCGGACGCAGAGGTTTGGCCTGGTCCTCTGGTGGATGTGTGTCTTCCTCTGAGCTCTGTGATAAACTGGAGCCACTGGAGCGTCAGAAGCTCAGATCGTGTTCCTCAGGATGAATGTGCATCAAAACCAGCGAAGAGAGATCATAACTGTGCAGATGTGGTCAGAGCGGGATCAGCTCTCGTTCTGCGGTCGGGGCTTATTCTCTGGAACAAGAGCTTGTGTTTGATCTGGGCTCAGCTTCTCTAAAAAGCTCCTCTCTGGTTTCAAATGATCTGCCCTCGTCTTTGAAAGTCTTCCAGTCTTTCTCATTAAAAGATCTTTTTCTCAAATCCTGGCTTTAAGGAGGTCTAGTGTGTGTGTGTGTGATTTCCAGTCTGACCACACTTGAGCGGCTGCTCGTCACACTCGTAATTAAACGGGGCAGGTTTGCGCTTGCTCAGGCCCTGTGCAGGCTTTCTGTTTTTCACATTTGATTAGCACTCTGCTGCACCTCGGCGCTCCACTCTCAGATTCTGCGATAAGCTCAGCTTCACCTGCCAAACCGACATGTGTGGACCTATATCACGTGTGCGTGTTTAGACCCGCTGCACCTGAAACACACACCTATCTCGTCCTCCAGAACACATGAAAAAGTGAAAACTAAGTCAGCTTCAGCTTTGGTGTGAATATTTATCATATACATCCATATACTGCTCCGTGTGTGTGTTGTGTGTGGTGTTTGTGTGTGAGTGTGAGTGTGAGTGTGAGTCCTGTGAGTTGTTTGTGTGTGTGTGAGTGTGAGTGTAGTGAGGTGTGTGAGTGTGTGTGTGTGTGTGTGTGTGTGTGAGTGAGTGAGTGAGTGTGTGTGTGTGCGCGCTTGAATGGGTGAAATGTTGAGCACAATTTCTACACGTCACGTCAGTCACTTGTATCCTCCATTTAATAGAATGCGTGAACACAGGCGCTCAACTTTTGAATTTTGAATTTGTGAACGAATGAGATTTTAGAGCTACAACTTGAGCAGAAGTTTTTTATTGATTAGTGACTTGGGTCTGTGGCTCATATCAGAAAGCTTGGAATATAATGCACAAGTTGCATGGACTTAAGGCTGTGATTTAAATAAAATGTGCTTAATAAAATAAAAGACGCACTGCATGTTTCACAGTGCTTTCAGCGTCTTGGTTCACAGTAAATGCTGCTCCACAACAAAACTTACTCTGTCTTCGGCTGAGTTGAGGCACTTTAACATGCATTTGCTGACGCAAATTGAGCCAAACGTCCTGCCAGGCTTGTAATGAGAAGTGCTTATAAACCAGCTGTTGTCAACAAAAGAGAAGCTTGAAGAGCTCCATGCAGTTTTCCTCCAAAAGCTTGACGGTTTTACTAAACAAAATTTAAACACTATATTAGCGAGATTAAGACAGCCATAAATATTCGTTTTGTAATTTTACAGGTATATTGCGTAAATATAAAATGTATATTATTATCATTTTATTATTTTACTTAAACTTACTTTTTTTTGTTGAAAATATTGTGAAATATTACAATTGTAATAAATATAGTTATTTTTTAAACTTAGTAATAATAAAATAATACTAGTAAGAAGTAATATTATGATGTCATTAATACTAATTAAAAGTATTTAAACCAAATACATTGTTATATATTATTATATAGTTAATTATAATTCAGAAATAATAATAATAAGAATTACAACATGTCCACGTGTTCTAGTCTACTAATAATAACATTATAATAAGTGATGTTCAAGTCATATTTGTATATTATCACAATATTTTTGGCCAAACTGTGTAGCCCTACAAACAAGATCAGCACAATGTAGAGTTTGTTGTTGCTGTTGTCGTTGTTTTTTTTGCATTTTAAATGGCAACCACAATTTTTATCAGCAAAAACTAAAGATACTATATATTTTTCAGCCCTAAACTGGGTTTCCCATTGACTTTGACTGTTGTCTGAATGTTCTGCTCAAAATCTCATTTTGTGATTGTGTGCTCATGTTAAAGATATGAGCATACGAGTTGTGTAAATAATGACAGGATTTTGATTTCGGGTCGAATGTTTCCTTTAAGTCGTAGTTTTACATCGCCGCAAGGCACACCAGCCTTTTTTTCTCTGTGGTGGGAAGAAAGCTCACTCCGGAAGGAGCGGGACCCTGAAATGGCCCTTCCCTTGATATGTGGGGCAGGAAATGTGTCACAGAGGGAGACAGAGCCAGGATGGAGCGGAGTCAAGCGGGGGCCTCCATCCATCCGAACAACAACAAACCACAGCTGCAGCGCCACCACACCCTGGAGAGGTTTCACTAGCTGCTATTTATGTGAATCTGCTTGAGGCCGAGAGAAGGAAGAGTGAGAGAAAGACTCACTAGTTTCACCAAATGTACTTCCTGCCTGCTAGTTTCTCTGCTAGTCTGTTCCAGTACAGTATAAAGTATCTTTACAGCAGAAATGAGCACTAGCTGTGTGTGTGTGTTGTGTGTGTCCTGTTGTGTGGTGTCGGGTGTTGTGAGTAGATCGTGTGTGTTGTGTTGTGTGTTCTGTGTGTGTGGAGTGAGTGAGGGTTTGTGTTTATGCTGAAGCGAGTGACTCAGTGTTCCTGATGTGTGAAGGTGAAGGTGAGTGATGTGATACCAGGGAGTGAGTGAGTGGGTGTGTGGTGGGTGGGTGTGTGTGTGTGTTGTGTTTATGGCGGAAGCGAGTGACTCATTGTCTGAGGGAGTTAGTGAACGTGAGTGCGTCTTGTGTGTGGTGTTTTGGCTGAAAGGATTAACTCATGTCATGAGGATGTTAGTGAGTGTGTGTGTGTGTGTGTGCGGTGTGTGTGTGTGTGTGTGGTGTGTGTGTGTGTGAGGTGAGGAGTGTGTGGTCTGGGTGTGTGTGTGGTGTGTGTGTGGTATGTGTGTGTGTGTTTAGGGTGAAAGCGAGGTAGTGACGCATTGTCTCGAGGAGTAGTGAGTGTGGGAGTGTGTGGTGTGTGTGTGTGTGTGTGTGTTGTTGTGTGGGTGTGTGTGTGTGTGGGTTGTGTGTGTGGTGTGTGTGTGTGTGATCTCGGTGTGTGTGTGTGTGTGTGTTGTGGTATGCTCCTGAGCGAGTGGACTCATTGTCTGAGGCGAGGGGTCGTGTGTGTGTGTGTGTGTGGTGTGTGTGGGTGTTGTGTGTGTTTTGGGGTTGTGTGTGTGTGTGTGTGGGTAGTGGGTGTGAGTGTGTGAGTGAGTGATGTGAGTGAGTGAGTGGGTTCTGTGTGTTTATGGCTGGAGCGAGTTATCATTGTCCTGAGGGAGTTAGGGAGTGGTGACGGGTGTGTGTGAGTGATCGTGATCGTGACGGTGAGTGAGTGTGTGTGAGTGATTGAGTGTGTGAGTGATTGATTGAGTGTGTGTGTGTGTTTAGGCTGAAGCGAGTGACTAATTGTATGAGGGAGTTAGTGAATGTGAGTGAGGGTGGTGTGTGGGTTGATAGGTGTGTGAGTGAGGAGTGAGTGAGTGAGGAGTGTGTGAGTGGTGTGTGTGTCGTCTTTGTGCCCCCCTGTCTGTGTGTGGGGTTAGGCGCTGGACCGCGAGTGAATCCATTTCCTGGGGATTAGTGAGTGAGTGAGTGAGTGAGTGTGAATGAGAGTGTGTGTGTGTGTGAATGAGTGAGTGAGTGTGTGTGAGTGAGTGTGTCTGCGTGTGAGTGAGTGTGTTTATGCTGACGCGAGTGACTCATTGTCCGCGGGAGTTAGTGAGTGAGTGAGTGAGTGTGGTGTGTGTGTGTGTGTGTGTGTGGTGTGTGTGATGTGTGTGTGTGTGTGTGTGTCTGTTTGTGTGAGTGTGTGTCTGTTTGTGTGTGTGTGGTTGTATGGCTGAAATGCGGACGTGACTCATTGTCCTGAGGGACGTGGGTGGGTGTGTGTGAGTGTGAGTGTGTGTGTGTGTGCTGAGTGGGTGGTGTTCGTGTGTGTGGTGTGTGTGTGTGTGTGTGTGTTTATGGCTGAAGCGAGTGACTCATTGTCCTGAGGGAGTTAGTGAGTGAGTGAGTGAGTGAGTGAGTGTGTGTGTGTGTGTGTGTGAGTGTGAGTGTGTGTGTGTGTGGTGTGTGCTGGAGTGGGTGTGAAGAGTGTGAGTGAGGAGATTGACGTGGTGAGTTGCGTCGAGTGAGTGAAGTGAGTGATGTGAGGTGTGTGTGTGTGTGTTTATGGCTGAAGCGAGTGACTCATTGTCCTGAGGGAGTGAGTGTGGAGATGTGTGTAGAAGTAAGTTTTGAGCAGGCGATGGCAGGACGGCTGGAGGAGGAGTTCAGAGACGTGAGGAGGGAAAAACCCAGGCCGTCTGCTCCAACCAGCTCACTAAATTTCCCCTTCCACGTCGTCCAGTAACCTCCGCCCGCACTAACACCACCTATCTGCTGTGTGCAGTCTGCAGAAACATGACAAACCTACAGGCTACACGCTTGCTCTGTCCCATGTTGTTTTTATGTATGTTAGAGAAAATGTTGTTGTACATAAAATGAACACAGAATAAAAATAGCTCGTTTTAAATGTATCAGATGTGTGCTGCACAGGAAGTGACAATATTTAAGTTTTTTAAAGTTTTTTTTAGTCTAATAGTTTTTCTTAGTTTTAGTTTTGTTGGTTTCTTAGGTTTTTAATTATTTTAGACATTCAAATTTAATCTACCTTAAAATAACATAAAAAATGGGCAGTACAAAAAAAAGGTAGTAAAAGTAAACTTTAAAATATTTTATTCAGGTCATGTGTAGTTTTTTCAAGCAGGTGAATTAAAATATAAACATTTTATGTCATTAAATCAAGCTACAACTAGCATAACACCCCCCAAATTAAATACATTTAAAAATCAAACTAAACTAATAACTTGGAAATGTGCCTTGGCACTACAGATTTAAGTTGAAGCACTAATAACTAAGTGGACATTAAAAACATAAAACTGAAATAATAAATAACTAGTAAAATTTAAAAACATTACAAAAAAAAAACAAACCTACAAATTTCTAACCACAATTAAAGTGTTAAAATGTAAGTAAGTTATACATAACATCCAATAATACCATATAAGTAAACTATAATAGTATATAAATAATATTTGAATAACTCTGATTCAAAGTAATTACATTTGTTATTGTTTTTAGTTAATGAAATTAGCCCAGTGTTGAGCTGCTTTTAGGGTAAATCTAGTCCTCTTTAACATTTTGGTAACAGTAAGGTTCAGGGGTTAACCTCTAAGATTGCTAACAGTGAACAATACAGCACATGCTTTATTTGAAATGACAATACTCTCAAATGTAAATATTAGTTAAGAACATTATAACAAACTATCAGTACTCTACACTCAGAAAAAAAAGTACAAAGTTGTCACTGGGGTGGTACCTTTTCAAAAGGTACTAATATGTACACTTTAGGTACAAACTTGAAAGGTGACCATTTGAAAACAGCTTTTGTACCTTTTTTTTTCTGCGAGAGTATAATATTTTACTGTATTTACTAGTACATTTATAAATTTAAAATGTTGTTAATTGTTCATGTATATATATATACATATTTCATGCATTTCTTTAATACTTGTTTTCAATATATCGATATAAATATAAAAAAAAAACCCATGCTGCATCAGGCGTTTTCGCGTAAATAGTGAACTAGTGGACTTCATAGAAACCCGAAGTAAAATAAGTCTCCTACAGCTCTTTTATTGGATGTTGTGTATTAGGATGTGTTTTGTGGGCAGTGTCAGTGATCTGTTACTGGAACAGCTGACAGAATGCAGGGTTTCTCTGCCTGGGCCATCAAAATGCATGAACTATCACTTTAAAGAAAAGAACGTTCTCTCATCATTTACTTATCCATCGTTTGTATAATTTCTTTGGAGCACAAAAGGAGTTTTGAATAATCTATCAGTTGCTCTTTTCTATTCAGTTCCAGTGAATGAAGACTGAAGCTTCAAAAAGGGCACGAAAGCAGCACAACAGTGTCGTGAATCACTAAGATCGCTTCATATCAATACATCTGGAAATACCCCAGAATGATGGCTGGTGCTGTGAAGCTGTATCTCCTCGTTCACTCACCTGTGTGTGTTAAACCTGAGCAGACCGAGAAACACTCTCGATGTCCCCAGCAATCCAGCTCAGTTACAGATCTCTGTTGATAGTCTAATCATTTGGGATATTTCTCTGGTTGTAGTGCTGTTAGAGTTAACCTGTGTCACGCTGGTGCTGCTGGAGATCTGGATCGAGGAGAATGAAAGTGTCTGGTCATCCTGACACGAGTGAATCTCATGCTTACACGTGCCGCAGATCAGCTGCTTTAGTCCGAGCCTTGGCTTTATTGCCAAGCAAACCCGTGGACCCAGACTGAGGAGACACAGATGAATATAATCCTAGGAAAAACTCAAAGCTGCAGGGACATATCATACAAGAACAACATCTACACGGGAGCATGACATTCCCGAGACTGAACCGAATAAGAAGGTTTCAGTAGGAACTCTAGTGTATTTGAAACACGATTCACTTGTGTTCATGAAGAGGGAAGTCTTCAAGCACACTAAATTAAACTAAACGGAGCACTGTTGCGTTTCACATCTGATATTCTGAGCTACTGGAATAGTTGGTCAGTTGTGATTTAGTGAAAAACCCGCAGGCCATCCCAGATCAGGATGAGTTTGTGTCTTCATCAGGTTTGGAGAAATGTAGCACTGCATCAGAGTCTCAGCAACGGATGCTCTGCAGTGACCAAGTGAATTGGGGCGCGTCGAATGAGAGCAGTAAACTCCCATAATCCCCAGAACATAAAGGTCCATCCAGTTCACCATCTGGAGAAGACACAAGCTGAAACTAATCCAGCATTAACACGCTTCTAACTAATCAGGAGAGAAATCTGCACAGATCAAGCAGCGTTTAAACAGCTCTAAACTAATAAGTGGGTTGCAAATAAATTTGTAAAAGTACATTATTATTCTTTTTTGTAGAATATTTCTTGTATTCATTCAATGAATTCAAGATCATAAAACGCATGATATATAGCAGATGGCAATACATTGAAAAATAGTTAAAGGTGAGCGTGTACAGAAGAGGAGTAGCTTCATGAATGTTCATGTCCCTGCACTTTTGTGACTTTCTGAGAAAGTAAATCAGGTTATTTGTGTCAAAACAATTTACAAAACTTGTCTACGTATAACCCTCTTATTAAGTTATAAAATGTAATAGATCTAGTTTATGGTTGTATTAATGATACTTTAATTAATAAAAAATATATACTGTATAATAATAGATCTTTAAAGGTTGGTAACCTTTAGGACTGAGGTGAACCTTGTGTTAAGTTGATTATCAGCATGCTATTATAGATATGGGCGTTTATTAGTACTTATGAAGCACCATATTAATGTCTATTCTGCATGATATATTTTAGATCCCTAATCCTCCCCCTTAAAATAAGTGTGCTCCAATGGGTAACACAACAGGTCTTGTACAGTTGGAGTTTATTTGTTTCATGTAAGTAATTTTTAAAAAAACGGGCTGCAGTGATGATCTGAATTGTTGTTATGTAATGACAGCTTTAGTAATAACTCCGTGTGCCGTCGTCAGGTTAATGTGAGCGGGAAAAGAAGATGGCCATTCATTTCTGCTCTGTTTACCAGGACGACGTTTGCTCTCAGTAATTACTTCAGAGAACACGTTCATGAGACAAACACAATTCTGGGCGATCCATCTTAGTTTGCCGAGTAGTCTTTGATAGTGTGGACTCTGACTGCTTCAAACAAACCAAATCTGTCATGTATCTCTATATAACCCGAGGGTTTGTTGATGTGTAACATGCATGACATGCGGTCACCAGCCATGAGAGACCCTACACGCGTCATGTAACTGACGGATCCCGTCTACTGTATTACGAACGATTATGTAAATTTACCGGCTTGAAAACGCGTGCCTGCAAACACAAGAGTGCGACATGCAGGCTGTGGCTTCCACACCCCACTTCACCTTTCTGATCTCCAGCGAGGACCAGCGGCACCTCCGTGGCCTTTACCAGACTGTTTTCTGGCTAGAGAGCGAGCTCTGAACAGTGCTTCTCAAAGACCCTCACTCTCAGGACAGGACTCAGTGCTAAGATATTTGTTTTCTGATGTAACCGTGACAAAAGCTGCTTGTTTTCAACTATATATATCAAATTAATTCAACTTGATAATTAATTTCATATGTAAAATAATTAGCCTCGATTCATTTTGTGATTTCAGAAGTTGTTCTGTACTCCAGAACTGCATGTTCTTCGGTAAAAACAATTGGTATTGGGGTAATTTTTAGCATTTTAATTTGATAATATTTTATTCTTATTTATTTATTATTATATTTTACTATATTGAGTGTTTTATTTTTCATTTAAATGTGTTAAAAAGTCATCATCCAGCCTCCTTGAAAGATGGGATAGCTGAGGGTCCCTGGTTAAGAACCGCTGGGTTTTTTATAAAAAAAAAAAAATGTATATTGCATTTTCGGATGCATGGCTACATCTGTTGGATGTAGGTAGAGTAGGTTCTCCTAGTGCACCTGTTTTGCAAAAAACGTGGTTGCTCTTTATTTTACAGCATTGTACTTATTTACTTACAGTGTCTAAGAAAGTACTGGGTAGTATAAGGAACTATCATGGCGGCCCCAAGTAACGTTTACAGGTAGGGTCAGGGTACCTAGTTATTGTAGTAACTGTAATAACTACATAGTATGTACATGCAGAACAGGACTGTAAAATAAAGAGCTAACAAACACAAATGATTTAATGTGTCATACATTAGTTTTCTCATCAACGTTACACATGACACTGTTTCGCTCGTGGCTGAGAGCTCATTCTTGATGAACTTTGATGGGAATTGTATTTCACCACACAGAGACTGACGGCACATGCTGTTGTTAAATGTCTGATCTGGGTTTTATGTAAAAGAGCCACGAGGAGGGTCTTCAGCTGAGATCGTGCGTGTTGTAAAGTATCTGAGGGTCAGTAGTTTGTTCGTCGTGTTCACTTCAGCTCGGCGCTTCGGTCCCGTCTCTTTCAGCTCGCTCTTTACAGATACACTTCTCTCTCTCCGAGGATTTCGTTTTTTTGACTTGGCGCAGACTTCAAAGTGAGAAGGCCGCTGAAGTTGTTTTTTTGTTCGGCTCTTATTAGCATGTCAATGACACGGAGCTTTTGACAGCCAGGTGTGCCGTAGAAGAAAGAGGCTCCACACACACACACTCTCTCACAGACACACACACACCACACGCACACACACACACACACACACACACACCACACACACTCACTCTCACTCTCAAGACCACACAATAACACACACAACAACACTCTCAACACATCAACACCCGCACCACACACCACACACCCACACACACACACACACGCACACCAGTCGCCTCCGTAATCCAAACTCACACACTCATGTCTGGCCTATGTGGCTACAAAAGGGACATGTAGTCCCCAGTTCACAACGAGTTTAGTTTGGTCTTCAAACAACTGCTGTGTGTGGTGGGATCAGTGTTGACGGGTTTAATGCATGTACAGATCGTTCACATGTACCAACAGTCACTGCCGCGTGATGATGCACCCCTGTGTCCCATCATACAAACCCATCACACCCACGAGGGCAGATCTCTGCAGCCTAAAAGCTGTTACACGCTCAGTTTCATTCGCTTGTGTTTTAAGAGGTTTTGGTCATTTTATTTGAACAGCTTTGTAATCTCCAGTTCTTCTGTCCTGCAGATCTGGGACATGAGTGATGACGAGAGCATTTGAAGGCCTCTGGACCAAACCGCTGGAGACACCAAATGAAGCTCCTTTAACTGGCTGTGATGTTCCTGTCAGCTCAGCTGTTCTCTTATATTCATTTTCAGACACTGTTAACTGCATACAGTGACCTCACTGCACTTGTTGAAATACTTGTCTTAACCATTCACGTAAAATCTCATTATAGCTGTGTCAGGAAAGATGGCAGAATTAAAGCGATGCAAATAATCCTGCTGTGAACTGCTCTGGTCTAGATATCCAGTCTAGTGTTGTTGTCTTAAAAGGATAGTTCACCCAAAAATGCAAAAATGAGAAAAATGTCCACCCTAATTGATGCAACCAGCTTGTGTTCCCAAACACAAACACACATTTTTCATATTAGAAACACTAAAGTAGTATTTTTTTCCCCATACTATGGAAGTCGATGGCTACCAGCAACTGTTTGGTATAAACATTAAGCAACTCGTACAGGTTTCAACAACTTGAGGGCGAGTAAATGATGACAGATTCTTCATTTTGGGGTGAACTAACTTTTTAAAAGGACTGTTTTGGAAGATCCCTGCCCCTATTTTTTTTGTCCACTGGACAATTTTTGGGAATGAAATCGTCGAACACCCATGTAACGGGCTCGCGCTTAAATATGGAATATATGCTGACGAAGATCCTTTGTCTCAGGCCTGTGGTAAATGCCCGACACTGCTCATTACGAGTGTTTAGCACGCTATAGCAGGTGTTGCACGACTGGTTCAATGCCGCAGCCAAACACACCTGCGAGAAGCTTGTGTCCGGGTCAGAACACAAACACACCTGTAACCACCGCCTGAATCTTGGTTTGTATTCCCAAGTGAATGTGTTCATCTCTGCTGGACTGTACTGTAGATCCAGTCACCACGCAGCCTTCTCGCTATCGACGCACTGCTAATGTAACAGTCTAGCAAGGTCGGCTCTTTGTTTTTTGCCGTGCACTGTTGACGCTGGCATTGGTTTCACATAATAAAATTTACTAAGACCATTATTGTCATATGTTCCTTGCTTCTGGAACGTAGAGAGTGGTTATCACTAGTAATGGGCATCGGATGTCCTGCATATCCATGAAAGATACGACTCACCCCTCCGAGCGCCTTACCGCAGTGATGTTCATGGTCTCAGGTTGTTGTTGGTAATGAGAAAATGAAGCCAACTGAAACGCTATATATCCTGGTACATGCTCAGTGATGATAGTTGCAATTTGTAAACCCAATGAAATAAACTGCACTGAGTTTTTACTAAAACTCTTATGGAATTACAGTAATTCTGACATTAGAAAATGTTGTTTTACTTGATATTTTCCCCAAGAGTAATCACCTGTTTTCACAAAGGATGAATCCTAAGTCTTGGGCTGTGGTTTAAGAGCACTTTATTGTTCATTGAGGCTACTTAAAAGTACAAAACAATGGCCTGCCAAAAGTTTGTTTTATTCCAAGGAGAAACAAGGCCATGAAATGAGGGTATAATACAGATTTACAAATGAAGAAGTAGACTCGAGGTGCAGTGAGAAGAGTTTTAAACGGTTGGTTTCTTGTCATCGTTCTCCTGGAAGCGCACATCAAATAGAAAATCGTGTTGCTCAGATCCCAAGCGATGGTACTGGAGTGCAGTAACTCACTCAGACTCGAGTCCGTTTGTTCAATTGTCTCCAGAGACAGTCGAAAGCCTCCGTTCAGAAGTGTGTCGAGACTCAGTAGCCTTCAGAAATAATACACAAGTGGCTATTACACTAACGCAGTGTTTTCATAGAATAACTGTGTTCCTGCACTTTAACCTTAGACAAAACCTACAAACAAAAAAGATCAACTTTTTTCCTCGGAGAAAAAAAAAAAAGCATGATTACAATAAAGGACAAGGGAAAAATTAAATAGCTACATATCATTAACAAATTAATTGTTCCTCAAAAAATACCTACGATTTGTTTTCTCTGTACATTCGTTACGCACAGCGTAATGATGGTCTTATAGTTTCCTATATAAAAACTTTTTTTTGTTGTTTTGAAGTAAGTGATTTACCTACAGCGTGTAGGGTAACGTGTGCCACAAGCAGAAAGTGAGAAAGTGTCCTACCCAGTAAACTGGTCATGAAATGTGTGTGTGACGGAGGATGAAATCCTCAAGGATACGACAAGGTTTTGTGGCAAATACATGCAAAAAAGAGCAGAGTGTGAAATCCGAGTTGGTGAGTACTTTTGAAGAGCGCGTCGTGTTTGAATTCAGGGCCGATGGAATGTAAGGACGAGCTCAAGCGTCTCCTGTATCTGCAGCCTCCTGTCAGTCTCTAGTTAGTAGCTACACTGAACACGGGAGAAAGTACAAGACCTGCATGACGTTCCCTATCGGAGGAATGTGTTGTGTTTCGGTACAGGCGGACCGTTGGAAAACCAGGTCCGTTTCGAAAGCTGAATGCAGAATTAAGAGATGAAGAACAACGACCACACACACACACACACGTGAAATTAGCTCGACGTTTTCCGCAGATTGTCAACGCTGCAGTTGACCTGTCCATAGCTGCGAATGCTCTTTTTTCAGTCATGCAAAGCGACAGCATCCTGTACCACGGATTAATAACATACAAAACCAAACGTTAATATATAGATGGCCTGTCCGGAGGCGGTTTTCTCTCTTGTATCTGGCAGCTACCACAATGAATATTGAATAGAAAATAATAATATGGAGTACAACTGTACCAGCAGTAAGTTTATCTAGGACTGTTACTGACAAAAATAAAATCTGAAGAAACGGCTAAAAGTATTACGATCGAAATGTCTACACAATAATAGATACCAGCTATTTTAAAAACATGCACTTATAAGCACTAGCTTACCCTTAAACCGTCTACTCTACTAAAACCACAGTGCCTGGGAAAAACCAACCTAAAACCAGAAGAATGCCCACGTCTGCCGCAGTCCAGTTGTGTCAGCGCCGTAGAGAAGCCAGAGCCGAAGCGACCGGAAAAAGGTTCCCTCCCCTGACCAAGGTTTCCTGCGAAAGCGATGTGAACCGCACCACCTGCGTCACCCTCCAAAACAAACACCCAATCATGTGTGTCCAACGCTAAACTGACACCACCTCCATCCATCCATAGTGCAAAATCAGTCCAGGCCTTCCGCTTCAAGTATACACATACAGATTCAGGACACAACCGGGAGAGAGTGTGAAAGACAGAATGCGATCGGTGCCATGGAAGAATGGCTTCTGGGTGAAAGGTTTGCATCAGCAGTTTCTTTGGTATCTGAGGCAGATGGTTCGATAGTGTCTGGCTGATTTTTATCTAAAAAAAAACAAAAGGTATGGGCATCCCATAACACAACAGCCAAGCCAAAAGTATACTAGCATACTTAAAAAATTAAAAAAAATTAAAATCAAAAGGAAAAAAAGCACAAATGAAAGTTGAAGGAGCACCTCCTCGTCGTGCGTTCTTATGTACATAGCTATACATCAGCTCTGCTAAAACATGCATGGTTGCTTTGAGAGTGAAGCGGCTGGAAGAAGACTGGGGTTCGCTGGTCCTCTTTTCAAGACACGAGGGAAGGGGAGTGACTATGGCTGACCATGTGGCCGTTGGGAGAGGAGTCTGGGCTTCCCGAGGAGCTGCCCTTGGCCTTGATCTGCAGCCACGTCTCACCCAGCGCCTTGGCGAAGTGGTCGTCCACCGAGCCGGTGATGGAAAAACATTACAACAAAAAATTTTTCAAGCCCTAAAAAAACCCTACAAAATAACTGCGCTCAATTTATTTCCAATAAACAAAAAGATTTGTTGGCCCTTCATAAAACTTCTGAAATGTAAAACTGGTAATGAGGTGTTTGATCTTGACTACATTACAGTTATTATAAGAACAATTATAAAACTATAAAAGATTAGATACACCATACACCAGAAATGGTCTAAATTATGTCACAATTGCTCCATTTCTGGCATCTGTAATAGGATCACACACAAAAGGTGCAAAACATTTCATGTTTACTTAATTTATTGAAGATCTATTTGATTGAATACTAGTTCCCTGTGTAAAGGACGTGGCATCAGTGTCTTTATTAAGAGATATAATTGGACATAATTTGGTAGCCCATCCATGGACAGTGCCAGCTCTGATCCAGTGACGTTGTTTGTACTTACAGTTGGAGGCTCTGCGGTAGCTTGAAGTCAGGCTGGCTGAGCAGCCGTTGTGAGACACGGTGCAGTGGGTGAGGTTACAGTTACGGTTGTTCGCTGGGGCACATGTGATCACAGAGGGACGATTCTACACACACACATATATACACGTGAGCAGTAGAGCAAGTGTCCAAACAAACAGAACTACTGAACAGTGCTTTCAGATACGTCTACACTGTAGAGACCTACAAAGACTTGCTGTTCATGAGATTAATTAATAAAAGTCTTCTGTTCACGTCAGTGGATCGTTTAGCTTTTTTCTTCAAAACTGAAATGTAGCTAAACATGGTTTCAGGGCTGAGTTGATTTATCCAACAAAATCCTTATTCTACTGTTTTCGTGTAATAAACAAATGAACCTTGATTCTAAACATCAATATCAAGACAAAACCAAACATACTTCAGCATTTATTTACGTTAACCAAAGAGATACAGCCGCTTTCTCGCCTTTTTTAAAAGGAGGGGTCAAGTTTACCTAAAAATGAAAATTATTTACTCAACCTCATGTTTGGTGACTGACTTTCTTGTGTAGAGCATAAAAGATTTCAACATTTTGAAGAATATTGGTGACCAAACAGTTCCATTCCATGAAATTATCCATTATATGGGACAAAAAAACAAATACATAAATTATATATATATATATATATAATATGTATATATATACTTATATATAATATAGCATATTTTGGGTGTGTGTTCCGTAAGAGTCAGCAGTCCGGTTTTAAAATGACTATGGGAGGTGAGTACATGGCAGGTTTCTGAAGTTACCTGCTGGCGCTCATAGAGGTGCTGACAGTATGGCGCAGGATGCAGGACAATGAGGGTGCAAGTTGTCATTAATGTTTTTCGGTCAGTGCGCATTGGGCGGAGTCCATGGCCAGGATGGGCATGTGGCATACAGCGTGACCACCAACGAGATCATGGGCAGGCGCCGTATGCGCCCTATGCGGACTGCGGATTTTCTTCTTTATTTTTCTTTGTGTGCTGCTGGATCCCGGGGCGGACGCGTCCTTGCGCGTAATCCACATTAGAGCAGGATTGCCTCTGCCAAGACAAACAAAGTGAGGGATGGTACTGAGGCCCAAGTCCAACGGCACAAACAAGCAGAGCTATTAATGCCGCATTCAGCGGGCCTGGCAAGGACGCACACCTCCCGCGGTAACTGCCCCCCCCCCCCCCGATGACTGATTAAGCAAGACGCGATAGGCTATGGAGTCGACTGTTGAAGTGCATTAAGCCAGTCTCGTATAGTGTGCTCAACAAAAATAGCCTATGTTTTTTTTTTTTTTTTTTTTAGCGAGGCTCCGTAATCTCTGTTGCATTTTAAAAGCAAGACTTTGTTACGTAATTCATCACAAGACTGTACAAAGCTGGTCTCCAGCTCATGCAATTAGCTTGATCGCTACGTTTTGTTACAAAAGGCCCTTTCCCACTACTGACCTCCTTTCCTGTTTTTCTTTTCCCCTTTAAAAGAATAGGCACACATGCAAAGCCCAGAAGCGCTATTCCACCCTTCCGGAACGATCGGTCTCCTGTTGCCAACAGAGCGGAGGCCCAGCGAGGGGCCAAGTGCACTATTCAAAAGGCTTCATCTGTGCTTCACAGGAAGAGAACTTTATACCCTTCACTAGGCACACAAGAGAGCTGAACAACAGTACGTGAAGAGCCAGGCAAATTCTAATCAGGTATTCGAAGGAAATGCTTTCAACACAGATTTTGTAACCTCAGTTTGGTGACTGCGGTTCACCTTCGGGGAGGACAAATGCTGTAGATTTTGTTGAGTTTCAGTTGTGGTTTTTCTTCTGGGTACTGCGATCCTATAGAATCGTTGCCTACTTTGGTAATCACAATTGGGCGTGGGAAGCCGGAAAGCCATAACCCTGCAAGTAACCGGTTACGTCTACCGGAAATTACTATCCTCACAATAACTAATTGAAATCTGTAGAGGGAAATCTGTCTTACAGTCACAAACTACTCCTTCACAATCCCTTCCTCCTCAGCGTGATCAGCTTTCACTGTAACACATACGCTGTGTACACATGGCTGAAGAAGTTGAGGTATCATGTTGGCAGAACCACAACAGGTCTGAAAGGTTACACCATGTGACGTTAGAAATGTGTCAAACAAAAGAAATGCTGCTCTAAATGTATGTGGCAATCAGTAGAACCACTTCACGTTATTACATGAGAGAGAAAAACAACAGCTGAGCAGCAATTTACAGCAATCTACATATTGTTACATATGAATTTCACAGTGTCCACATTTCCCCCACCGAATTATTCACTGAAAAATCCAGGTCTTTTCCAATAGCGAATCCACTCTATTCAGGAACTCCTTTAAATGGTTACCCATCCCCACCCCCCCCCCCCCCCCCCCCATGTAGATTTGCCAGGATTTTGGACACACAGATGACTTGCCTAAACAAACAGAAAGCTCACTTTGTTTGGAATATGACTTCTGTAATTCATACCTTGCCTACAATATGAAAAGACGAGTTTTGCACCTGTGGCATTTTGCCCAAATGTATATACTATGACCGCACCTATTACACCAAAGTACAAGCGACCAAGTTTAGTGTGGGGTCGGCATCACCCCCTTATTATTGGCGAGAAGGTCAGGATCTAAGAGGAGCATGATAACATTCGAACAAACCTAAGCACTGAAAGCCATCTAGCTAACAAGACCTTGAAAAAGAACCCGCCCAATGATCTTCGTGCCCTTTCGTGTGATCTTTCGTTCCTGCTATTCCTAACTCTGATGTGCTGTCCTAAAAATCTGGAATAATCAATCAGTGCTTTCACGCCTCTTTCTCGAGAAGGAAACGCATTGGCATTCATTAGGATATAAAACCCAACACATTGGGATTTGAATAGCGTGATCTAATTCATCAATCCACAAATAAATGAACACACCACAGTCAAAAGTACTAAAGAATTCAGAAGTACGTAAACCAGAAATGCTTGACATCATGACACACGGGCTCAACATAATGGAAAATGTAGCTGACTTTAATTCTGGAGCCAACAGTATTAGTGATTCAGAGTGCCTGCGATATTGCATTGCCATTAATTCAGGATGTGTAATAAGCAGGTATCTAGGTAGGTATGCTACATCTCCATAATTCTGAAGGACGAATACGATAAGCATATCGATGCACAGCCAACGAATAGATACATTAAAGATACACATGAGAGCTACCGATGCGATGTCATCCCTATTCCGATGATTTCGATTCGCTCAACACAACATTTGATGCAAATACAATGCAATGGAAAACAATATGCACAGCTGATTCATGCCTCGAGGGCCTGCTTATAAGCCAGGCTGATTTGCAACTGATTAATTGTCAAATTAATTGGTTCCATAAAGCAAATTTAACAAGGCCTAGATCAAGCTCTGACTCGTCACATACCATTATTTGACTCTTTTGGTATCTACAGTTTCTAGCCATGCAGCTCTTTCATCTACTGTTCCGCCGGAGTTTTATCTACAGCTGCCTACCTTTTATAGTTTTTTAGCAGAACAGATGCAGAACATTAGAACATTACAAATCTAAAATTGCTCTTTAAAAATTAAAAATAATCAAATGTTAAAATCAATGAATTAAAAATGAACATAAGCTATTAAGAAAATGATTTATACTGAGATTAAGAAACACACATACTCAGCTGAGCTTAGTCATTAGATACTAATAAAAATAGACTATGGGTGGTAAGAAAAAATCTCCGATATTAATCGATTCTCATTTTTATGGAACGATATAAATTCTTAAATTCCAAGAATCAATTAGTCTAACCTGTTTTCAATTAATGAACGGGACATTGTAGCGCGCCTCCCATTCAATAAATCTCAATAAGCTTTGTGTTTTGTTACTTTTGATATGAAACAAAGCCTCAGATTTCAATTTATGTCCATTGTATTGCAGTATTCAAACAATAAACGCCATTTTGGCGCTGTTTAATGTGGAGTGACAGATCGCTTGTAGTCCTCAGTTCAACAGGGACGGCTTAGCGAAGCCCAGCGCGAGGCGCACG
Organism: Sinocyclocheilus anophthalmus; assembly: GCA_018155175.1. Classification (NCBI taxonomy): domain Eukaryota; kingdom Metazoa; phylum Chordata; class Actinopteri; order Cypriniformes; family Cyprinidae; genus Sinocyclocheilus; species Sinocyclocheilus anophthalmus. Next base: position 354,271 of record JADLZN010001098.1, on the reverse strand, counting down.
TGAACAGATCATCTCCTCCACATTAATACCAGATTCAACACAAAATAAACATGACTAAACATCCTAAGTTAAGTTAAAAGAAAGAGTACAACTCTACAAATCTGTATCCTGTCTCATGTAATCACTCAATAAGTGTTTCAGGCGCAGGACTTAAGACGTCCTTCGGCTTGTATAACAAGTGTCAAGTCACATTATACCGTCAGAAAAAACAAATTCGGCTGACGCCATAAATCATGTCAGCTAGAAAATTACCTGTAATAGAGGGAAGCATTTTGTCTAAATATAATGCACTCATTAATTATTCATATTTACAGTTTACCTGGTTACATTCAATGTTTAACTTTGTTTGAATAATCCAGGAAGTGCAAGTTATGTTTATATACAAAACGAATGATAGTAGAAATATTAATGTATTGATACACTTCATTATTTAAATAACTTCATTAGTAGTAATTAACAAATTAGTCCGATTTTAAACCTTCAATATTCTAGTACTGTTAGTACCAATTGACTCTGTATATTTTTAAGCATTAGTGAGATTTTTTTTCCTTGAGTGACATTTGGTATGTACTGTACTGAGTATATATCAAAATAAGCATATGGAATCAAATCGGTAATCGAATCGGAAAGGCTTGTGATATGATGAATCCGAATTCTGGTGGAATTGGTGTCACAAAACCACAGCCTACTACCTACTGATATTTGATTTCCAATTACAATTAGCCCTTTACAGTTAATGCTATCATAAGCGAAGGCATTATAACGATACAGATGAAGAAAGTTATACTGTGACATGCATGTAGCACTGAGGGAAAACACAACAGTCTCAAATGCATAAGCATACAAATGTATTCGCTGCTTATAGCCATGGGGGATCAATTTGTTTTTCTTTTCGATTCCGAAGTAAGTGATGATCGACATTACAGTGCTGCTGAGCATAAGCGCCACACAAATTAGTGAGATTGCTGTGCAATTTAAATAGTTTAAATGTTTATGGAACGCTTTATCCCGATTGATTTGTTAGGTTATTCAAGTAGAAGGGAGTTTGCGACTTTAGTCGCTGCACCTTTACTGCAGATCTTTTAGTGAAACAGGCCGGAGTTTAGATATCTTACAGATTCACCGGTAAGCAGCGTGCATAGAGAGACTAGAACACGCCCTTTTGAAAACAGTTTTTAAAAAGAGAAATCAATATTACATATAAAATATTGGATCATTTTAATAATAGTAAAAGTCTTAGCCCGCACCATGATTAATATAAATAAATCGCCTTTTTACAGATAGACAAATATGCCTAAGAACCGGAATTGGCCATCACGTATTACAAATGCCTCGACTTGAGTGCCACTTTTTTTTAAAAGCGATGACCGTTCTCGCATTAACTTTATATAGCAGTGCCACTGGTGTTGGATCTGTGAATCTTCTCTCCGCCCCCCCCCCCAACACCCCTCACATTCCTAGTAGCTAGTAACTACTTGAATCACCAGACCATCTTTAACTATTGCAACTACTGACATGACAGTATGTTGGCCCTGAAAGATGAAAAACTGACTATGGAAGATGTTTATGGTAACAACCTTAAAGAAACGTCGCTCGAGTGCGCAATTATTAATTAATTCAGACGTATTTGTGTAGAGGATAAGCTGGTGGGGGGTTTAATGAGAGATGGGTCAGGCCAAATCAAAATCACAGCCCTGTTTATCAGCATTTTTTTATAAACTGGTGAGCAAAACAGCTGAAATACTGAAGGAGCCTGCATTTAGATCACCACTGCGCAATAAGACAACGGGCCAGTACTCCTGGAAAATAAACATTTGTAAATATTAAGTTGCCATCTTTACTTTGCCCATTGCCCCTTTATATGACTTCAATCAGCGGCTCCCAGTATAAAAAATGACAATAATTAATTAATTAATCACTTCTTAGAGGAGCTCATTGGATCTTAAAGAAACAAACATGTGAACCAAAAAATACTTTTTTTAAGTCGCAACAGAAAAACGTGTATTTCTTTTTTTTTATAAGAACATACCTTTTCAGGCATAACTGTCATGTAATTTATGTTCTCCCTCTGCTTACATTCAGCATTTAATTATCTTGTATGATCTCCTAGGAACTAAGGATCACTAAAGTGGACTAAACATATTTCCACTTACAGAACTATATACAGGCACAAAGAATTGTTTATAGACAACAGAGTCTGGTGCCATATCATGGACCACGAGGAATAGCAATATAGCGCACATATTAGCAAAATGCTCTCTTTAGTTATTTTTCTAGCGACTAAGAGCTTATGGACGCGAATGGTTATTCTGAGTAAATGCATTGTTTAAATAGCATTGCTTTAAGCAAAAACTTCACTAGCAAATTAATATTTTTGGTCACAAACGGTCGTTTTAAATGTGCAGTTTGGAGCCCTGACTTTAATATTTCCCCTTGAAATCGATGTCAACGGTTATCTTTTATGCTGAAAGAGTGCGCAGACTCACTTTAGTCACAGATGCAGGCCAATAAAACTGGGGACATTTTCTCATAATTGCATTTCATAGCCATGCGGCAAAACCTCACGATTCCACCGCAGATCCTGGCAGGAAGATTTCTCTCTTATTTCTCCTTTAAGTCACTGGAAGCTCGCCCACAAAGATACAGGAAACATCTGGGAAAAATCAAGGCGAGGAAGGCAGAACCACAGGACACAAACAGTTCGTTCTTTGGAAATGCACTTCATTTTATCACTAGGAAAGCAGTGAAGACTTGCGTCACTTCTCTTGTTGCCCTTTGACTGAAATTTACAACCAAAAGCCGCACAATGTGGCATCGTGTCAGTTGTGTATTCCAAGTTGTGTTGCGGTAAAAATAGCAACCAGTAACACCAGTAGCTCACAGAGTGCAACCATTTCACGTCATCGAAATAATGGCACCCCATAGTCCAAAATATGAATAAAACAATGTTAATTTTTTTAACTAACAAATCTTTCATGGGTTTTCTAATACCCAGGGTTCCCTTTAATAGCATGAGGTGTTTAACTACTGTTACATTTACATTTCTTAATGAATTCATTAAATTCCCATTTGTAAATCTTAAATGTGGTTACTAAAGCAACTAAAACATTTTGGCACATTGATTATTTTTGGCTCAGGTTTTAAAACAAGCAGCCAAAAAGGTGAAAGGCAGTTTGAGAGTTGGATCCATAAGCACTGTGTGTAATGGGTTCAAAGCGCCTGGCTAACTTCAGACTTCACTGCTTTGACAAATTATAATCCAAACACCAATGAGCCAGTCATGTGTGTGTTTATATATAAATGTTAGCAGAAAAACACTATTTTATAAACCCTAACCACGCTGGCACGGCCTTCTCATGACTCTCCTTTTGGCTGGCCATGGATGCATGAGAAAGACGGAGTCTCCGAGTTCCCAGCTGGAACACAGGCTGCCGTGGATTATTCCCTCTGAAATCAGATGGCTTTCCTAACTCACTTCTTACAGGAACACATTCATGAAACCCCTCGACATTAGGTGAAACTAGGGGTGCGTTCAAACTTGTAGTTCGGTTCTCTTGGTCCGGACCAAAAAAGAAAGCGATACATTTGGTCCTTGTCCGCTGAGCGTTCACACTGGAATTTTTGACAGCGAACCTAAAGATACAGAACTAGAGCATAAGCAGTATAACACAAGGGCCCCCGTACACACCTGACTTGGTCCGGGTTGCAAGACGTATTTCGCAAAGGAAACTCACCGGAACACACACACAAAAAAAGCTGCTGTTCGATAAAGCGGTGCTGTGCAGACGTCGGTGGGTGGGGACATCAAAGCACCCATGCGCGATGTCGGTCTGTCAGCGCCGCTGTAAAGTCGAAACACCTAATGCCTGCGGACTAAGGCACTCATGCTGCGTGCTCTGCTTTTATTTTCACCCCTGCGAAACATCACAAAGAGCTAATAAAAGGCACTACTCCTCGGGTCCCTTTTGCCCTTGCTCTTTTTGTCGTTGGATACCACACTGTTGCCGCGTCGTCAAATATGCGCAGTAGCGTGGCATCTTGTCACATTACGTCCTGTTTTTTGTTCGGTTTAGACGTATTGGTGCCCGTGTGGCCTTACTGACTTTCATAGGAAAAGCCGCACCAGAGTGCGTTTGGAAGGGACCGCGGAGCCATCTTTTCAGCGGGTCTCGGTTCCGCTGTTTGTGCGCGTAGGGCCGGATGCGCAAGTCGTTACACCAAATTACTCAAACCGAATCCACGCACTGCAACATAGCAATTGCACCAGAGTTCATTTTAATTGAACTAAACATGACAAGTGTGAACACACCCTAGGTGAAATCCTGAAAGCATGGTCTGCTAATGATAATGTTTCCGCTTGTGATCCTGATGCAAGTCTGCTGCATTTCTGATATGCAATACTTTAAAAGAAAGCTGGTATTTTCAGTCGTTTAGTACACAAGAGGACTTCTTATTTTGTTGTAGATGTTGATGGGGAGCAGTGTGACTTATTCTGCAGTGGGGCGTCTCCTGTGGGACAGGCCAGAGCAAGCTTCCAGAACACAGTGGGCAGACCGGATAAGAGGCCCTTTGTTTTCATAGCAGCAGTGAAAATGAGAAAATGGCCCCCACCCTGACATGAAGCCCACTCCACAACAATATGTCTCCCTGAGTTTCCAGTTTTATTAGCCCTACGAGAAGGCTTCATCCAGAGCTCTCTCACTGCTGCTAATGAAGTCTTATCTCTGTGCTTCAAACTGTTTAGTCTGGCATAGACCAGAATTAAACCATACAATAAACTAATGCGTGGATAAACTCCTTACAGATCAAAACAAACGTAACATGAAACATAACTTGTGCACTTCCAGCGAGTGAGGGCCAGAATGCTTAAAATAAATTTCCAGTGCTGGACAAAAGATTATAGTGAGGAGAGAGATTTCCCAGCCCCCACTCCTTCATGGCCTTCTATAGAGAAACACCCTCATGGAAACCTCAGCCCGTGGAGTCCGGTGTCAGCCGCAAACTCCCAACAAAAACAATCAAGAGCGCCTCATTCACCTCCACCTGAAGAGAATCACATGTCCTGGAGCAATACAGAGACTCGTGAACAATTCAATCCTCAGAGTTCAAATGTTAATGTATTCCTACTCTTGGAAAAACAAGGAAACATTTGGCAAAAACTCTCCCGAACCTCCAGGCCTGTGTGTATTAAGAGTTAACTTCAGGGGGGAAAAGAGGGAGAGCAATAAAATGAGGTGTAAAAACATCAACACAAACCAATGACTTTTGTTTCTCAAATGCTTCAGCTTTAACTCAAATTTCTAAACTAGATCTGGGCGATATGGCCAAAGAATTATCATGATTAAATTCGTCATATCAGTCGATATTGATAATTATCACAATAAATTTCAAATCTTAATTTCTTTCAAGTTTAAAGGCAGATTTTTGCTAAGTGAATGTTGTAGAAACCAGACTGTTAACTGTGATTTTAAACTACTCCTTATGGGCAGAACTCAGTTTTAATTTTTACACTCGGTTTCCTTACCAAAATAATTCTTAATAAAAAAATATGTCTTAGTTTCTGCATGTTTCTAACGAGTGGATATGATCAATCATGAAGAAGGTTTGTCCGCTTTGATGACTGGTATTTTCAGCACAGTTTGCGGTGGCAGGCTGCCAATTAATAAGATAATTTTCTGGGCTCGTAGAAATGCACATTTGACAGCCGCTTGAGTTTGGATGCAGATGTACTTTATATGATTATCAAAAACAGTAACATTGTAAGAACCTAGTTCTTAGTAATGGTGGAAATTATAAAGTGGTGAGAGATCCGCTGCTCATTACACAGGTTATGAAATGCGAGTTCAAGCCAATTTAAATGGATGGTGCACTGTTTCGTTCCACTTTTGGCACATAAACGTTATATCGAAAATTTATCGAACTCTTCATATCGTTTTATTGAGGAAAAATTATATTGCGATAATTGTTGTTATCGTTTTATCGCCCAGCCCTATTCTAAAGTAATTTAAAGTATTTAGAAGTATTTATTAGTTTTAAAATGCCAAAATTCAAAGGTAATGTTTATTTATACTCTAATTATAAATATAATTATATTCTAACTGTTTGTTTTTGCTGAGGTTTACTAATCATTAGTAATTTAATAGTTTACTAATAATTAAAAAAAAGTGGGAACTCAACGATACAACTGTTCACATAATCCAATCCACTTGCACTAAACAAAAACTTTAACATTTTATAAAAATAAAAAAAATGCAGAACTAAAGCACATTTTGTCAACTAGCAAAATGGCAAATGAAGGTGATTTGGCATCAGTCACTTCAGATGAGACGGAGCAAAACAAGTGTTAACGGAGTTTAAGTTGGTGAAAAGGGCAGTTGCTGTAATGAAACTACAATCTGTTCTAGAGCCGTTCAGATCCTGCCAGTGCTGAACGCTGCAGAGTGAAACCTTTCAATTGGCAACAAGCTCTGACAGGTTGCCAAGATGAGGATGAGGATCAAAAAGTGTTTATGTATCCGAGAGTGAGAGCATTACAAAAGTAAATCTATTCAGCCAGTTTTAAAAAACCTGTGCAGTTAAATTTGAGCGCACACAAATGTGACCCTGGAGCACAAAACCAATCATAAGTAGCACGGGTATATTTGTAGCAATAGCTACTGACGCCGCTCTTCCAAACGGGGCTGGAATGCGGGGAACGCTCTGCCATGAGGGCACAGCCAGGCGCCGCAAGCGGCCCATGTGCTCCGCTCTGCGTGCCGGAATCTCAGGAATTCCAGGACTCGGTCTTCAGCACATTCCCGGGCATTCCTGACGTTCTTTCTGCAGGAACGCCACCCGCTCAGCCCTAACTTCAGCTGAGTATGAAAAAAAAAAAGGTCTAAAAAGCACCTGATTGCCAACTGAACCAGCTTTCAGATTCGGCGGAGATAACACAAGCTGTGAGTGTCTGTCAGCACATCAGATGCATCCGAAACCAGACACGTGATGTTAATTGGTTCCACTTACAACTGTGCGGCAAACAGCCGGCTCATCTTGGCCACATGCTCGCTGTTACAGTCGATGTTGTCGTCTGCTTGGTCCCCGCTGTGTTTCCTCTTGCTGGGGCTGATGGGAGGAGGGCCGGTCCTGTGATTGCTGACTGCAGAGGACAGGGACATGGCCTGCATTCTGGACTCGCCTCTCAGAGCAGCCTCACCTACAGCAAACACAAGAGAGCTTGCATTAATACGGACAAACACTCACCCGCTTCAGGAGATGCTACTTTTGTAGGAGACACATTCACTGCATGATTTAGAAATTGATCAAGTCATCGTCTGACACACAGCACACTCTTGAGGAAGGCCCGGCTTGTATGAGAGGTTTACACCGATCCAACTCAACAGCAGCTCTGCTGAATTGACGACATGATGAATCAAGCGAGTGAGCAGACGAGAAAGAATAGACTCCACACACACTCACGGTCTCGAGTTGAGCATAAAATCAACTACAAAGCGCAAAAGAATACAACTGAACACGAAAGTAAACATATTTGCTACAAACTTGTCTTGTAAACTAAACATAACATTTAATAAAAATGGCTTCTGATACGTTCTAAATATATTTAGAATTCCACCAAAATTCAAGGGTTAAAAACATCCCGTATGACTTTTATATGTCTTTATTTATATCATCTGATATAGTTAATATCACACAAAGAGTATAGTTTTTTCTTGACTAAATATCATGTTGCAAATGTGACATTGATTTGATGAGCAGTTCAATAAATAATAAGTTAATATTAATTGGCTTACATTTTAGACAACAGTTCCTGTATTTGCTCTATTTCGTCAATGAAAATAGTTTCAAACAAAGCCAAAGACGGAAGGTTGAGTCTACGAGCAACACGCAGGTCTTGTATAACTGAATCAATTATGCAGGGATTTTGCTTTATATTTAAAACATATTGTGCCCCTTTTTCCCCAAAATCATTTTAAAATAGTATTTAGGGGAGCACCGATAGTAGGATTTTGCCGAATCGTATTCAATCATTGGCTGATAGTCGATGCCAATACGATATATATTTCCCTTTGTTTTAAAACAACACCAAGTCTCTCCTGAAATTATAAACAAATAATTTTTAATTTTGGTTAGTTTTTAACAAAAAATTGACTTGTTAGAATAATAAGCATTATTAAAGTTCTTTTAATGAGAGTACATTGAAAGTCTTGAAAATAATAATAAAATCAATCTAGCGTTTTTTGGGGGGGTTTTTTCTTTCTTGGACCGATGCAGTTGAAACCTGAAAAGGGTCAAGGGATCATATTAATTAATAAATCTTTATATGTTAAATTAAACAATTTACAAGTGTCATGTTTGTGATTATTTTTTTTTTATGTAAGCTATAGCTTCTGACCTTTAAAAAAACAAGACTCGTGCGTTTTATGACTCAATTTGCTTTCTTTATCATAAACACAAGTTTTTAATGCTCTTTGTGTCTTTTACTTTAGCTGGGTCTTACAAGTAGGCTACATTGCCCCATACGTTACATCGACGGACTATCCTGCAGGTGCATTTAAGACCCGGGGGGAGTGTTGTGATGCCTGCACCTGCAACCATTGATAGTAACTGTTGCCTATCGCACACAGAACGGCGTCGTTGTCTGTACGCCTCTAAGATTACCTGCACGGGTGATTCCAAAACAGTGAATCTTAGGCAAGAATGACCACACTGCTGACTTGATCTTATCGCTAGCACACCCTGAGCACACGTGAGCTGTTCATCTTATTGGCACAATATTTTTCAAATCGGCCGATGCAGATGTTTGCATTTTAAGCCGATAATGTCGTGCATCCCTATTAGTATTCAATGTTTTGTTCTAAAACATCAAAACATGAATTATGCACTTGTAACTGCATTAATGTCTGTGTGAAAGCATCTAAATGCCACTTCAGACACAGATTCTGTTCCTCTGCATTGCAGACACAGATTTTGTTGATACTGATTTCACTTGATTAGTAACAGCCCTGTAGTCTCTTACTAGGGGTGCTCAGATTGATCGTCTACCGATCACTATCGGCCGATAATCAATTTGGGATGATTGATGACGAATGTCAAAAAAAAAACGATCTTTCAGCTGCTGCTGCTGCCGTGAGAGGTTTGGCCCGACAGACGCCAGCTGCAGCGGTCTCAGTATATGTCCGGCGAGGGTGAAATAATATAATGCTGAAGGAAGGGAACTAACCTTCACTTTTGCATTAAAATCACTTCTAAAGTAATGTTGAAAACCTTGGTGAGAAAGCACTGTCAGAAGGTAGCTGCAGAAGAAATGAGCAGTGGCAGGTTAAAAGGAATCCCAAGACCGGGCGGCACTCTCTTCTTTCTCGCCTCAAAAGGACGTGTGCTGGCACATGTCTTCACCCACCACCCGTTGTCTGAGCTATAATAGTCGGTTGCCCGCTGCACAGTTGACACCGGACTTATCACCTTGCACAGTTGAGGGCAGTGTCGTCACAGTCAAGACTAAAGTTTAAGTAGGAGCAAATTGCGTTACACTTTTGAATTCTTGTTCCAGTGTGTGTCGTTTTCTGTAAATCCAATCCGCGCCTCGCTAGGCGCTCTCTGGAGACAAGAGGAGCTCACGCCATCGTGGCGGCACGCGAAGTGTTTTCCGCGTCTGTCCCGGGGGGCAGCTGTAAAGGGGAGAGATAGACAGTTCATGCACACGAGCAGGGGTTGCGGGATGCAGGCACAGAGCGTGTGTCAGGAGCACCGGCGTGACCTGGCAAGGGTCTGCAAGGCGCAGCTGCAGAGCATCGAAGTCCAGAACAACCAAGGATTACGTATAGTGCGCTGCAAACGTAAGAGGCACGGCAGGAATTAAAGTAACAGCGATTGTTGCCGTAAAAGGATGAGTGAAACATGGATGAGTGCCGAAATGTGTAATCTCGACACATAAATGTATATTATCAGAGAGGAGCACTAAGCAGGAAAGCAAATCAGAGGAAAAGCTTTAGTTGCCAAGTATGTTTGGCACAATGACAAGAATTTTATTGTGTCACAAGCTTCCAGTACACTGAGAAAACAACAACACACAGATAATAAAAGTGAGATGTGAATAAAATACACATGTATAAATATAAACCACAAAAAAAAGAATAATTTGTATGTACAGGTGTGGTATAGATGGAATGGGAATAGAATAAAATAAAATAAGTTGTAGGGATGTACTGGGGTTTAGGGTGATAAATAAGTATAAGGTAATTGCACATACTGTACTTTAATTGTACAATGGGAGAACATTAACTGTTCATGAGGTAGATGGCCTGGGGGAAAGAAAAACCGTTTTTGTGCCTGGCTGTCCTGTGTATTCAGTGTCTGTAACGCCAACCGATGGCCAAAAGGTCACAGGACGATGGCTTGGGGTGATGGATCCAGAGTGATTTTCTGAGTCCTTTTCCTCACTCTGGATGTATATAGTTCTTGGAGGGTAGGCAGGGGGGCGCCAATAATCCTTTCAGCAGTCCGAACTGTTCTCTGTAGTCTTCTGATGTCTGATTTTTGTAGCTGAGCCAAACCAGACAGTTATTGATGTGCACAGAACAGACTCGATGATGGCTTAGTAGAACTGTTTCAGCAGCTCCTGTTGCAGGTTGAATTTCCTCAGTTGGCGAAGGAAGTACAAACTCTGCTGGGTCTTTTTAACAGTGGAGTCAATGTGAGGGTCCCACTTCAGGTCCTGAGAGATTGTGGGGCCCAGGAACCTGAATGACACCACTGCAGTCACAGTGCTATCCATGATGGTGAGTGGGGGTAGTGCAGGGGGGTTTCTCCTGAAGTCCACGATCATTTCCACTGTTTTGAGCGTGTTGAGCTCCAGTTTGTTGAGACTGCACCAGACAGCCAGCTTCTCGACCTCCTGTCTGTAAGCAGACTAGTCTCCATCCTTGATGAGACCGAAGACTGTAGTGCCATCTGCATACTTCAGGAGCTTGACAAAGGGGTCTTTAGAAGTGCAGTCATTGGTGTAAAGGGAGAAGAGCAGTGGAGAGAGAACACAACCCTGAGGGGTGCCAGTGCTGATGGTCTGGCTGTTTTGGATGGAATTCCAGTTCTCACTGAGCTGTTGCCTATCGCTACCAGAACGTGTGTCTCCATTGACAGAATAAGGGGACAGCCGTTAGTTTGGTCTGGCGGAGTGTTGGGATGATGGTGTTGAAAACTGAGCTAAAGTCCACAAACAGGATCCTCACAAAAGTCCCTGTTTTGTCCAGATGCTGCAGGATGAAGTGCAGTCCAATGTTGACTGCATCATCCACAGACCTGTTTGCTCAGTTAGCAAACTGCAGGGGGTTAGTAAGGGTCCTCGTAATGTCCTTCCGATAAGCAAACACCACACTTCTAAAATGGTATTCATGACAAACCAGGAAGTTAGGCGGCCGCAGGTCTGTAGTCATTAAGTCCAGTATTTTTGGGTTTCTTTGGGACGGGGATGACGGTGGAGATGTGAAGCAGGCAGGGATTTCGCACAGCTCCAGCGATCTGTTAAAGATCTGTGAGAAGATGGAGGCCAGTTGGTCAGTGCAGGTTTTCAGACAGGCTGGTGTCACACCGTCTGGGCCTGGTGCCTTTCGTCTCTTGTTCTTTCTGAAGACCTGGCGCACATCATACTCACTGATCTGAAACGTAGTAGTGTGGTAGAGGGGGGTTGCAGGTGGTGTTGATGGTTGTGTGGAGAGATGTTCAGAGCGGGTGTGGGGCGTTAGACTGGGAGATATTAAATCCCTACAGTAAAAATCATTCAGGTCTTCAGCAAGTTGTTGACTGGCCTCAGTGCTGGGGGATGGTGTCTTATAGTTGGTGATATCCTTCAGGCCTTTCCACACTGATGCAAGCGCATTCGCAGAAAACTTGTGTTCTAAATTTTTAGGGTAGTTCCTCTTGGCCACTCTAATCTCATTATTCAGTGTGTTTCTGGCCTGATTGTACAAGACCGACTCTGTCCCAAGAAGTACAGAGGACGAAGTTTGGCTGTAAGACCAGGCTTATCAGATTGTGAAGTGTTAAATGGTCCTGGTAGGGATGCAAGGTCGTTCACAGAAGACTGTGCTATCTGAGTGGTATTCCGATGTGAGCAGGGCGATCCACATCGTGGTGGCTGCTTCAAAAACACTCCAATCATTGCAGTCGAAACAGGCTTGCAATGCCTGCTCTGTTTCGTTGGTCCACCTCTTTACAGACTTTACTACAGGTTTAGCAAATTTAAGTTTATGCCTGTAGGTCGGTATAAGATGAACAAAACAGTGATCAGAGAGCCCCAAAGCAGCCCGTGGGACAGAGTGATATGCATCCCTTATTGTGGTGTAACAGTGATCCAATATATTACAGTCTCTGGTGGGACATGTAACATGCTGTCTGTATTTTGGCAGTTCACGGGAAAGATTGGCTTTATTAAAGTCCCCGAGACTGATTAAAACAGAGTCCGGGTGTTGTAGTTCTGTGTCTGTGCTCGCCCCCGCGCGTTTCTGTCCCGCCGGGCGCTCCCCTGTGCTTGCCGGCGGCCTGTAACTCCTCCCGCGCAGACCGCTGCCGCCCCTCCCGCGGCGCATAGCCCCGGTTTACCGTTCCTGCCCGCGCGTCTCGACGCCCAGCACCTCTTCTTTAGTCGTCAGCCCCGGTCTACATCTGGTCCAACCGGCTCGTGTTTGGACACCCCCCCCCGGGGGACACCTCACCCCCCCCCGTTCCCACACTGGCGAAACCAACTCCCCTGCGGGCTGCCGTCTGCCCGGCCGCCATCCTCCATAACTGCCGGTTTCTGACCCGTTACCCCTGTGTTTCCCCGTCCCCCCCTCTCGCTCTTTTTTTGGTCGGTTTCCGGGCAGCCGCGCCTTTCGCTCCCGCCAGGCCCTCCTCGATGGCATCGTTTGGCGTACGCGACCCCCCCCGGTTGTTTCTGACCCCGCCCGGCTTCTTGTACTAAAGCTGCCATCCCCACCGGCGTGTCGAGCTTCTCTTTCTGTCCGTGGTAGGTTGTTGTTATGCGCTCATCACGCACACCGTAGTTTCCCTGTTTGCCATTGCATTGAGACCCCCCATCTCTACCTCGCGCGCGAAACTGCCACACAGGCTCCCCGTTCTTGCATCCTGTGTTCTTATATTCTTGGGTTTTACCCAGTTCTGAAAGCTTGTCTGGTGGTAAACAGCCTTCGTGCCCCGGTTGGCTTTGACCTCCCCAATCCTGGCTCAATGTTGCGTTGGGTCCCCCCCCATAATAGACATCCCCCTCCACTTCCCTGTTTTTTTTTCCACCGGCCCGAATACGTCTATTCAACCAAAATGCATGTTGCTCCCCCGTTACAGCCCGACATTTTGTCGATTCCCCCCGTTTTTCTTTTTCCCTCTCTTCGTTACTGCTCTCCCCCGCCAGTTATCTACGTTTCCTTCACTAGTAGAGTTGTGACCCGCCTTGACCCACCCCCCGACCAGGTGGGTAACTGTGTCTGATGGGTCATCCCCGGTGTTTAGCCTAACTCAGATATTTCCAATGATTTCAGTGACGCTCCATCCTCCCCCCCCCCGGGTTGTGCTGATGACGTCGCCCGAGTGGCGTTGACATGTCTCGCCATGGACCCGCAGTTGCTGTTGTGCCGTTGTTCACACCACTTTCCGACCTCACGCGCACTGCTTACTTTTTGGTGCTCAGCCGATCCATTCAAGCCGTGATGTGAGCTGCTTGTCGTTTGATACCCGGCCAGTCCACGAAGCGGGGTTGTGTGTTTAGCTTCGGCAGTTTCCACTGGCTCGCACATGCTCCCCGCACGCGCCTTTTTTCCCCAACGTCTTGCGTCGGGAGACCGGAGAACGAACCTGGACACGTGCGAGGACCGGGATGACCTACGTCTTGTTGTATTCCAAAAAATCCTGATCGGAAATTTACTGCGCGAGATGATAGAAGTCAGCAGTGAGTGAAAGTCTTACTATTTGAATTTGATATAAATTAAAAATTTGACAAAAGATGATGCATACATTTAATTAGGTTAGAAAACAAATGTGTTTAAGCGTACACCGCAACTAATAATAAAATGGCCACAAAAGGTCAAAATCTACTTAAAGTATTGGAAAAGTTCATTTCTGTTGCTGCTGCAAACTATCCACTGCACAGAATATGAAGAATATCAGAAGCTTTGGCAGTCAGAGGTCCATGGCAGTCCTAAACCTGCCAAAATACCAGCACAGTAACACACTCAGAGAAATATCGTCGATTATCATTATCGACAAAATTCCAGAAAAACACCCTTAATTCCACCAGGTTTCGCGCTCATATCCATCCACAAGCTTGCCATTGGATAGTGTATAATTTGTCTTCATAAGTCAACTGACATAAATATTGTCTAAAGAACATGACCATATTTCAATATTTGCTGAGAAAAGCCCCCTAATGAAGATAAGCCACATCATTTAGATAATTTAAAAACACAAGTGAACATCAATGGATTTTTGCGAATGTCTCTTCACTCATTCTGTGCTGCCTGTCTGTTTTTAAATTACTTAATTGCACTAAACTACAAAATTTTTATTGAAGCTATTATATTGGCCACCTAGCTCTCAAGATATCAGCACTAGCCATGAAAACCACACCGGTCGACCACTACATTATATTACACATGAAAGCTCCTCATCCATACAGGCCACTTCTTTGATGTTGATTTTCAGATCATAAAAACCATCACATCACATCAGCAAGAAGACTCACAGCTATCACAATAAACTCACTCATCAGCCCTTCCTATGACTTTCTTCTCTTTTAAGAACACTTGACTGTCTCTTACCTCCAGATCAGAGCAGAAAATGCATTAGCGACTGATGTAGGAAATTATTTTGTAAATGTTGTATTACACTGCATCTACACTGACACGGCAAAGTCTCAATACTTGCATTATAAATGCATTTAATCTTTTTTTATTTGCAATCAAACAAGTCGCTAGAGTGCACAACAAACGTCCTTATGTGCAGAAGTAATGCACTGAAGCAATGCACCTCCTAAAGCAACACCGTCCTGTAAGATTCCTCTCAGTACTCGGTCATATAAGATACAGTACGAGGGCACTCGGTGCATTTACAGGCGTTGTGTAGGAGTTAGGCCGGAAAATTACAACTGGCACGCTCTCTCCACCGGGACTTTCCACTTGGAATGAGGTTAACTGCGCCTGAGAAACTTTGTAAGATCCATTTATTAAGCCAGACCTGGCTTTCACAGCGCTGCAATGGTGCAGTTATTTACAATAAAATAATAAATAGAGATGGTAAAAAAATAACCTGCTCAGGTGTCCCTCCCACACTAAAGCCTCATAAAATAAGCCATGCACACATTCACGCGAATTCAGCCTCAAGTAAAACAATGATAAAGCTCAGACGGACGAGCTCACGAGGTACTTCCCAAAACAAGCGGCCTATTTTCCTGACTGGCATGCTTCGGCTCGTCTGTCCGCGCTCCAAGGCAACGGCGATGACATCATTGTTTTTGGCAGGGCCGGAGCTGCTAATAGAGAAAAGACTGCGCTGCTTTAGACAAGCGCACAGTAAACGTCCACACGGCTCCTGACACATGATAGCTTATCTGTGTTAGACTCCAGAGAGCCATCAGGAGACGAACTCGCGCTGTTGTGAAAGTTATTGACCATTCATTCATTATGAGTGAAGAATACTGTACAGAGACAGGTGTTGTCCCTGTTTCTGGAGGCGCAGCAATACTACACTCTTCCTAATCATACACACCTCATTCAGCTCATTGGCTCAGACTAGGCATGGGCCGGTATGAGATTAATTTGTTTATTTTTTATTTGATTTTTTTTCCTAAAAAGAAGAAAAATAAAGACCGACATCGTTATTTAACCTAAATCTGTAATTACAGCTATTTAATTTTAGTTATATAATTCATATACAAATCATTTATATAATTTCATATACATAATTTGATTTAATAATAACCCAATTTGAAGCAAAAACAGAATGTTCTGACTAGCTTTGTGAAATTATACTACATGCCTGAACGAAGCAAACAGCAGCAGCTCTGAATGAGACGCAAATTCACTCTCTGACAGCAGGAGGCGCTCATGGAGCAGCAGATACAGCGTTTCATTGGTTACCGCCGTAAACACAGCACTGCTTTAATATGAACTATACAGAGACGAGATGAAAAGAAAATACCACGTAAAGTTTTCTGAAGACAGTCAGTTCCCCTCAGAAACACATTCATATAAACCCCCAAATCAATATTGAGGATTTTCTTCCAATAGTTCGTGCATCATGAACAGTGAGTGATCTGCCTGCTACAGTATTTTTCTCTGTGCGTCCGTCTTCAGCGTCTCTGGCCTGTGTTAACGAGCGATTACAGACTTCATATTCTCACATAAATTACATTTTGGAAAACGATTGCATTGCAGCGCAGTTTGTGCAAGTCCCGAACAGAGACGAGTTAATTGCAATAAGACAAAAAACGGCCGGTTGCCGATCGCGTAAGTTCCAGAGGAAGCTCCTTAAGTTCGGCCGTCCTACACACACGTGACTGACCGCTCGCTCGCACCAACAGGAGGAGGAGGGTCGTGTTACACTGCACTCAACCTGAGGGATTCCTACACTTTCAGTCTTTGAGGAGATGTGAAAAACAGCACATACCGCAGGAACAGTATAACGGAAAATATTAGTGGTTTTGAAACCGTGAAATTTGCAAATCGCGGTATACCTTGAAACCGGTAATCGGCCCATGCCTAGCTCACACTCCACGACTGGAAACGGATGGGTCAGATAAGACAGACAACCAAAATTGCATCCAGGAACAGGGTTGGGAAACACTGAACTACAGTCTGGTTTCAACACACATTAATAGGTAAGGTGCTGTCAAAAGCAGTATTTGAACAGGACCTAAATGACAAATGCATAGTTTTACATGAAGATGTGATTAGAGAATCAGTAAAATCAGTTAAAATCAGTGTTAAATAAGTATTTACAGGTGATAGCTGATGATTTTACCACCACTACATTTTCTAGCATCATCAATGAGGAGAAAAGGAGTATACAAGAATTAAGTGATCCAAAAAATGGCTTTGAAACCTGAGTAACAATTTCTGTCCAAATAGTGCTTGAGTTACATTTGCATGTCTGATGTGTGGAGTATCTATTCTGCTCTACAGTGTGAACACGAGAAAAATGGCCTTCAAGTTAGGTTGATTTGACAATTTTCACACCAGGTTTTCTCAAATCTTAGCACAGTTGAGCCAAACCAATCTGTCTGGCAGTTGTATGGCCGCATTGTCAGGATGCATGCGTTACATAAAGCTGATCAAACCTATAGTTTAAAATGTAATTTACTACTGAATTTCCAGCATCATTACTAGAGATCGACCGATATATCGATTTACCAATATTTCTCCCGATATTTAAGCATTTTACCATAATCTGATATCGGTTTTGTAATATCGGATTCACCGATAAACAGCTCGTTTTGAGAATTGCGCACAGGGTCGCCATTGCAGCATGGTGTCTGAGGGGAGACGAGACAACAACAAAGGCGTGCAGGTACTTGATTTGCTGTAGTTAGTAAGCTTTATTTAACATAACAGCCATTTATGCACAAATTAGATTATACATTACATAAATGCCTGATATGCAGTTTATGCAGCTTGGCTCAAAGAAATAGAGACCAACTCACGGAGTCACGTAAGGTAATCCGTCAAGTCTTGTCCCAATAACGACATAACTTTGCCGGAATTAAATAATACGCAGCCATGAATGAGCGCATGTTGGAAATAAAAGCGCTGAATTTAATTCTCTGTCTGTTGTCTATGCTCATCATTAGTCTCGTGAAGCCGCTTTCATATTGCTGTTCACTCACCGGGTTGATGCTCAGGAAATGCTCCAGCACGGCCACCGCATGTAACTTTTAACAAGATTCACTTGTTTAAAACATCCTAAATTGTATTAACATTTACTAAATAACCAATATTTCGCTAATAAACATCTAAATAGATATAACGCTATGGAAATGAATTATTTATTATCTCCACGAGCGATCGCAGCTTGAGTATAGTTCTGTGTAAATGCATAGATAAACCGCGCTGTCAGCAGGCCTTTCATAATCTAGAACGACAAAAACATTAATAATTTTGATATAACATTCCAGTTGAGAAATGCAATAAAATACGATGTTTTGTTTATGTTCCAATATTCCAGAGCATATTACTCAGTGATTTAACATTATCCAGTGAATTATTCTTCACTCTTTAGCCTATTACAGCTTATAGACCTACTAAAACTGTAGTTCAAAATACAGTTGATATGACTCCTGTCCTTTATTTATTTTCTCCATTTGAAAACATTAGACATTCTACATTTATTTTGCTTATTGTTAATGTTACGGTTGATGCTTTTTATAAATAAAATGTTTTTTATTGTTGTAATATGAAGATTAACTTGAGATGTCCCCTCGGGGAGGACGCACACGTTCATTGATTTGGTCTTAAGTTAGATTGTGAGAAGTGGGATTGAAATCTAATTTAGTTTGCGAAACACTACTTTACCCGTCTTCTTCAGGGAAAACTGATCTCTAGCATGATTTCCTCACTGCACAACTTCTGAAATGTGCAATGCATGCAGACACCTGAAGAAAAGACAACAACTGGAGAACGAGGCTTCCTTCAGCCAACTTGTTGAATTTCACACTTCAGTGAGTCTGTGTTTTCTGGGACGTTTAAAGTGTGCCAAAACCTCACAGCAACCTTTGTTGGGAACTGCAGGAGCCATAAAACACGACTATCAGCATTAGAAGAGATGTAGCCAATGTTTGATCTGTTGAAAGACTGTCATTATGAGCGTAAGTGATCAAAGTCTGCCCCTACTACTGCAGACTTCAAACGTCAAGCCAGAATGAGATTGAGTTACAGATGTGAGCCCACCTCCTTTCTTTTCCTACATTCACACAAGATCAAAATAAGACACAGCCTCTGAAAAAACTTTTGCAACTTCTTGGTAACATGCAGTAAAAAGAAACAAACCCCTAATTTCATACTGCTGATGCTTGCAGAACAATGGCCTCCTTTGCTTTACAGCGTCTGAAATCTGATCTTCTCCGACCAGCAGACAGCATGTCCCCCATTCATACGAGCGAGGGCAACTAGCTCTCTCTTTTAAAGCAGAGAGGTGACTGCTAAACAGGTATGGGTGTAGCGGGGGGGTCTTATCTTTCTGTTGCCAGCAGCCGTTTTTAGCCTTTGTTCAGCAGGAAAGATGACAGTCAGCGTTTCAGCCCTGCTTCAATTTAAGCTCAGCTGGTGAGCAGAAATCCATAGCAGAGAACAGCACGCCACGTCTGAAACACGGAGCAGAGCACGCCTGACACGAAACTCAAATGATACATTCATTGAATGGCAGCGTAGAGACCTTCTGCAGGCGAGGCACCGAGGCAGAGGGATCTGTAGTAGTAATAGTAAGGAAAAACTCTAATACATATATTTTTCAGGATTCTTTGATCAATAAAAAAAACTAAAGAACAGCATTTATTCAAAAAGTTTAAGAGTTACATTATTTAGAAAATATTCTATCCCTTACATCCCTTGCGAATAAAACTAATAATTTCTCTCAAAAAAAAAAAAAGAAAGAGAATGTACGGACCCAAAACGGTTTCCAGTATTGATGATAAAGCAGCATATTATTATGATTTCTGAAGGTCATGTGACACTGAAGACTGGAGGAATGATGCTGAAAACTACCGGCTGGCATCACGGAATAATTACAGTTGTTTAAAACGATATTCACATAGGAAAAACATTCATTTGATTGCCATATATTACCGTTGTAATGTTCACACACCTATTATGAATTCTTCAAAACCATAAAAATCTTACTGAATTATATATATATAATATTATATTTAATATATCGAGGTGTGGGTGTGTATAAAAATAATTTTAGTTTTTTATATAATTATATAATATAATTATACTTTCCTATTGAGAGTTTGGTTATATACACCTTAACGTTATGGCTCTATTTCCCCTAGTGTAAGTGGATAAACATTTCTGTTTTCACATTTTCAAGTCAGCATGGTGTTCAATAACCTCCACAAGACAGTATTTTCATCAACTTGCTCACTTTTAGTCTCCTTAGCCCACGGTAAATGATCATCTTTGGTGTGAAGAACAATGAACATAAAAGATAAGAAAGTTTGTCTGTGACCTTTGAAAGGCCGAGTTCATTCAGTTCCCGATAAAGCGTAAAGCAAAGTTGGGCAAAGCGAGGTCTTTCAGCAGAGAAATGCACTGTGCACGTTCTGACCCCAAGAAGTGATGCAGAAACAGAGCTATTTTAAGGGATGATGCAGAAGCTGTAATAGATTAGCCATGTGCTCAGGAGATTCTCTGGCACGCATTATAAATAGCTGAAGTGGCAGCCGTGCAACAGCGAGCAAAAACCGGCTGTGATTGTGTATTTCCATCCACTGTCACCGGGTCACGTGACCGGCTGCTGGAGAGGAGAGCGTTCCAGCGGGTCAAAGCAGCTCGAGGAGGCCCGTGGAGAGACGCGCCAGTCACACACACGGCTGGAGTTCTCCACATAATGTTTTGAAGAGTTGTCTGGAAACACAGAGGAGTCACCGGCCAAGGAAGAGTCACTCACAGGCATAAACAGAGGAAGTATCGTCACAGGCCATGAAGCAAACATCTGAATATTCAGACATGCCACACCAAAAAAAACACCTGTAACACAACTAAAACCAGCTGTAGTGGCTTCAAAATAAAACTCAATCCACTGTGCTGCAACAGAGGCTGATGTTAATCGCTCGGAAAGACCAAAAACACCATGAAAATGTGCAGACAGACGGAGACGTCTAGCAACTTGCCAACAGACAAACCTGCATCATGTTACAGAACAAGCTAGATGTCATTTAGTCACTCACAACTCTGCTTTAAAGTCAGATGATGAAAGGGAGCGAGTATATGTAGCCTGCATCGCACTTCTGCTCTCTTGGCATGTGATGGCCGACAACAGGAGGCTGGTGCAGATATCCACGCTGCGTTTCTGCTCCATCCACAGCTCTGCTCCAGCATACGGCGCTCAAGATAACACCCACCAAACAAAACGCACCCCAGCACTGGTGCTTCATAACTTCAGGCAGACCGGAGAGAAAGACAGCTGGTGTGAGTAAATGCTCTGGATCGCAGCAGATGAACATGCATTCTGCACACGTCTCATCTGAAAGCATGTGCTGCGACTGATATTTACTCCACATCATTAAAACGAACATTGCTCAATATAATATTCACGAAACAAAGCCTGACCCTTGTTCTGCACTTTACAACTCAACTTAAAAGTGACTAAAACGGCTGAAATATTAAAACTTAATAAGTGTTTATCTTTGGTTTTGTAATCGTTTACTATTTAGTTAAAGTGTTTAACCATTTTAAAACACTTCAAGCCTTCAATAGTGTATTTAAACATTATAAATACTCCGTGCATCCGCTCATTTAGTACTAGTATAACTTTTAAGCGGATGTTTAGTTTTTTTAGGAATAGTGTGAATGTTAAATGTATTTTGGAGTATGTAAATATTATGCATGGATTAACTTTATATTTTAGGGTGAGAATTTGACCATCAGTCCATCAGGACTGCAGATGCAAAACAGGCTTCTAGCTCACTCTGGCACATTGTGCATGTGTGTATTATTGATGTGCATCGCCTGTCAAACACAGCTGAAATAAACAATAAGCTCTTAGAAACAGCGTGCATAATTATAGCTGAAACGCCGTTCAGTGTTGACGTAAAATACTTCGCAACAAGGTTTTTTCGGGCTGTAAAACGACTTTTTAGCCACGAACAGCACGCGAACTCGTACCTCTGGAACGTGTAGGGTTCTGCAAGCACACGTTTACGCTAGAAGTAGACGTGCGGCTGTGACGTCACCGGCGTCCGTTATTTTCACCCACAACTATTTCATTTCTTTTCTAACTCAAGAGCGCGGAAGAAAGAGTTTGTGTGTTACCTTCGTAGCACAGGATGCCGATGTTGTTGTTCATCTTGTCCAAGTACTGGTAGTTCAACAGGTCCATTTTGGTAAAAAGCATTTAAGGACTTTTAATCGCAGAAAGAGCGGCTTCTCTTTTTCTCTCGTCGGGAGCGCGAGTAAAGGCCCAGCCTTTAACTTCAAACAGGGCGAAAACAACTGGTTTAACCCGTCCTCCTCGGGTGCCTAACGAGTAGAGGTACTCTAACGCAGGTTTAAAGAAAGTTTGAGCGTGTGAAAAGAGTTGTACTGAAGGACAAAGGGGTCGCGCCAGTTCTCCTCACAGCCCGCTGTAAGTCGACTGCACTGCACTGACACGCAGCCCGGAGCTCGCGCCGCCTCGCCAAATCCCGCGAGACTTCCAGCCCCCTCCCGAGCGCACGGGACTCGCTGCATGCATGCACTGGAGGAGGAGTACAGTCGAGGAAAGACATGTGCGAAACACGAAGAGTTACTATGGAGAGGCATTTTTGGAAGCAGCTACTCCAGAAGTGGCCACTACTTATACTGACTAATACGGGACTTAAATGTGAAATATGAAAAGCCATATTATAATATAATAGTCATTACAAATGACAACAAGCCGTGAAGAGGTTATAATGGTGAAGTTGTTATCGTCAGTGTTGGGGAAAGTTACTTTTAAAACTAATGCATTACAATATTGCGTTACTCCATAAAAAAAGTAACTAATTACGGTACTTAGTTACTTTTTATGGAACGTAATGCGCTATGTTACTTTTTAAATCTGGACGGGCTCTCGCCGTGTTGGTTTGTAAATAAAAAAGTTTATTTGGCAAATATAAAAGCCTTTTCACACCAAAAGTGAAATGAATGCGCCTCAGGCTGAAGGGAAAGTACAGTAGAATGCAGAAGAAGGAATTTCAACACACTTCAGCAATAAAAAAAGACACATGAATGTTTGTCTAGAGTAATTTGTGCTTATTAGTACGGTTGAACTGAATCATCGAAGCTCAGAAGCAAAGACATCGGTTAATAGAATGGGATTAAATACATAAAGGATATTTGTGCTGTTTAACATTTAATTATTGCAGGTTTGCTTCATATTCTGAGTTTGCACTTCACTGTTTTTTATTCATTTTGAGGAATACTGAATCTGTGGTCTTTTGTGTGAGAGAGATGAATTAATGCATATTCATTTTTATTTTAGAGCTACAGTAACATCTTCTGATTTCAGTCGCCATGGCGACACCAGAGCTGTCAATCAAAAATTTGGGAAAAAAAGTAACTTGCGTTACTTGTTTGAAAAAAGTTACTCCGATATCTCTGTAACTTAAAAAGTAATGCGTTACTTTACTAGTTACTTGAAAAAAGTAATCTGATTACGTAACTCGTGTTACTTGTAACGCGTTACCCCCAACACTGGTTATTATTGTAATCATTACTATTATCTTAGTATGCAAACTAGTAAAAGTGTTCCAGATCAGAGACAATGTATCCTGGTTAGATATATTCAAACGTCTCCTAAAAGTGAGTTTAGAAAGCATCAACTCTTTAGGGATCCACTATTAAATATATATTGACATTTTAAAGGCACTTTTGCATGATCAATATGCTACTGACACAACAATAAAAGTCAATTCTTCCTTTCCTCCTCCTTAAATACACTTTATAATGTGCTTTTCTCACACTCAAATCACCAGATTACACGACAAATACAATTAAAATGAAACAATCATAGTAATAGAAAATCCACAACACAGAACAGCATTCCCTTAAAGTCGTATACAACGAAACATGTTTTAATAAACTCTTAATGTCAAGAGGAGCACAACATGAGGCTGACTAATGTGATTTGTAATGACACTCTGCTGTCCTCTGGTGGAGTCACACACCCAGCCCGTTCACAGTGTGGATGTAAAGGAGAAGAATGACTGGCTTTTATAACGGCAGATGCCTTAAATACACTGAGCTGACAACAGAAATGAAATTAGGACGAGGAGTCTAAAACCTAGACACTGCTACAGTCATTTCCATAAGTCTCCAGAACAATAGCCATGTTATGATCTGGCTCAAAACGGGAGACTAGGGCTCATATTTCTTTGGTCTTAAACTAGTCTTCAAAAATAATGCCAGACACCTCGGGGAAAGACACTTCTCTCAGCAGACGCGTGTAAGGATTGTGCTAGAATTAGATGAGCAATGTAGCCGACAGAAACCCAGACAAAGCTGTCAACCTTATTAGACAGACCGATATTTATTTATTTAAAGTTTTCATCTCATATTTTATTTCAGCTTTATTTTAAATAATGGAAATATTTGTCATACGTTTAGTATTAGTTAATAACACTGCTTCCGGTCGCTCTGTTCAGCAGCTTAATATGAGTTTAAATGGCTAAATGCTCTTTATTTTTATTTGCAAGAATTAGATTAGGTTTCATTGCTTCTATTGCTCTCAATTTGTTGTTGCTTTGGATAAAAGCGTCTGCTAAATGATTAAATGTAAAGATAAATGTAATTAATTGATGAGGTAAGTAACAAGGCACATGCGACTGTATTTACTGTTAGTTGGTCCTCTATAAAGACAGTAAAGTGGCATGGATGCTATAGGGACGTGTGCGGAAACTTGTCACTCTAGCATACGTCACATACTCTGATAAATACACATGAGAAACCTGGAAGCATTTTTATACCAAAACTATTTATTGCAAGTTAAATAAAAATTCTACATGTAAAATGACTATCAATGTGTGTAAAATGAATTTCATTTCAAAGCAAACGTGTGCTTTTTCACTACACTACATATTCTCATGTAAACACTGTCCCTGCTGCTTCATTAAAATGTGAATGATGTGCAGCACAAAGAGACTTTGGCACGGCAAGAGCTTTAGTGTATTTTTTCTCTCTCAATGTTATCTGAAATGTAAATTGTTTATGTCCTCCTTGACAAGACACAGCTTCCCCGTAACACAAGAAGGGATGTCTGTATGGTAATGAAATGAAATTAAGATTATTAGTTTGCTCAATTTCAACTTAAGCGAGTGGCTCATCTTACCCCACTCTCCTTTAACTGGATCAGTAGCACATTAGCAAGCATTACAGCCAGTTATAACCTTTAACAGACTGTTGTATTCCCCAGCCGAAGACCAGAAGAGCGAGCTGAAGGCGTTATTCACATCCACGCCATTCATTTGCATTGACCTCTCTCTCGTCCTCACAATCACAACGGCTCTCAATGGCTGCCGGATTAAAGGTCTTTTCAGGGTCTCCTTCAGCCCTCCCTCACTCTACTGCACTCGCCTCTCCTCCGACTCCGACGGGAAACGCTTCTCACTGGGGTCTCATATTTCATACACTCTGCAAAACGGCCCGGCCGAGGCTGAACAGAGCGGCCATTCAGAGAGCGGCAGATCCATTGTCTTCAGCTGCCCTCAGATATCTGAGGGACATAAAATACTGTACAGCTTGACCAGAGCGAGGTGAACGGCTGGTCAGTAAAGCAGAGAAATCCACTAATGCTGCCTTAAATCCTCCCTTGAGAAGTTCAGGAGTCATAATCACATTGAGACGTGCGTTCAAGTGATTTTAGTTGGAAATAGTGGACAAGGAGAGCATTTTCATATTTGTTTTTCCACTCGTTGGAGATAATGGGGAATTTATTTTTGCCTGACAAACCAGCCATATGTTCAATATTAATCATCAACAGAACACACTCAAACGGTCCAAACCCCTGCTTGACAACAAAAGACAATGACATTTCATGATGTCTCTTCTTTGGAGGGGAAGATTTTCAATGAATGATTCAAATATAGGGCCATTTCTCAGACAAATCGGTCATGTGACTTCAGAAGACTTGAAATATGTAGCGTTATGCTGACTTAATAGCGTATTTGGTCCTTAATGAGCTTGGCAATTGCTGTACAGGTGTAAAGAAAAAACAATTAATCACGTGTTCTCATGGCGTTCGACGTGAGTGGAGATAAGGATTGGAAATTAACAAGGGCTTGGGGCAAAAATGCTGCCAAAATGAACAAAATGCCCCCTAAATTCAAGATAAGGGGGCAAAAAAATACCTCTCCACCCCTGAACTACTGGAAATCACTTACAGCAGTGAAGTGAAAATAAATAAATCATGTTCTTATCTTAAAATAAAAAGTGTTGATTGTGGCGTTACATTCAGATCTGCGAATGTTTTTTTTTTATAGTGTTGAGCATAATAACCGATAACGAACGTTTCTGTTGAGCGCATGAATGGTCAATCAAATGTTTTAGATTAGTCAGCAGTGAAGAAGAAATCAGCTGAAAACAGAGGTTAATTAAGTGTGCGCGAGTTCTGGAAAAGTGTGAATACTTAATATAGCCTGTTAACTGTCAGCGTCCTGCTTTATTTATTGCCATTTTTCCCTATCACATATTTTAGTAATCATACTAAGTTATATATCATTCGGAAGTTTAAACACTCAAAATTCATCCTGTGAAAACCGTTTTGAAAACAGGCATTGCGTTAACATGGAAATGGTGCTTTAAATCCTTTTAGTTGGCTTTGTCAAGAGACATTACAAAATTTACTAAAAAAAATGTACTTCCATATTTGGTAGGGCTGCACAATTAATTGATATTAAATCGCAAAGGCGATAAATCGCGATTAGGCAGAAGCTGCGATTGTCATGCATGTCTTTCAGTCAAGCACGGTTCTGTGATCAGCAGTAAATCTCCATCCGAAGGCCAGAGAAACTCCAAATACACCTCGCAGAAGACTCCCAGAAAATGGCTATCGCTGCGGCTGAATAAACAGAAGATTCAACTGCCTTCATTGATTCAACGTGACTAATAAACACACGACTACACCAATATACGGTTTCGTATTATTATACTTTATTAAATCAGTATATTTATAAGCAATGCCTTTATCACTGCTTAAATACTATGAAATATGTTGCGTGCCTTATTCAGTGTAAGAAGCCACATCATCTCACAGAAGGATTTATTTCAAACACTCGACTGACGTTATGAAGTGTGTTTGGAGTAAAAACATGTTATTAAATGTGGTATTTTCACTTGCTTTCATATGGAGCGGCATTTACTACACAGAGCCTTAGTTCACTGACAAGCTATGCAAACAGCTTTCATAATCGCGAACGATTTCATAATCGCGCGATTAAATCGTCTGCGATTATGAACACGATTTTGCGTAGCTTGTCAATGAACTACGGCTCTGTTTATTAAATGCCTCTCAATCTGAAAACAGGTGATGGTGATTTACTACCAATCACGGAACCGGCTTCACTGACAAAATGCTTGGTGCATACCATAGCATTGATATCGTTTTAGGGGCCCTACTATTGGCGACTATTTTGCAATACAAGTAACCTAATACTGTGACAGAAATGTACACATTTGAGACAGAAAAATGCATCAAAAAATGTATGTGGAGTTTGGGTGTCACCCAGTGGCTATTTTAGGCAGAGCGCCTAACCAAACTCTCACAAGAAACTGATTTTTGTGATAGCAACTTCAAATTTGGAACATAACTTGGAAAGTGACCGTTGCAAATCATTTGTACTTTGTGTCAGTACGTCATAAACAGAACCATGCATCAGTGTAGACAGCATCACTGATTATAATGGGTTCTGTTGTCTTTTACTTCATCCAAGTATGCTCAACAGTAACAGTTATGTCTACCACTAATTAAAGAGGCTTTTGTTCAAATCTGAGGCAGGCAGTAATGCGGTTCAAATGGCCACTTTGTTGAAACCATCTTGATGATTAATTCTTACACAAGCCTGATGTGTGATTTTCTCCCAGCGAGCCTTTGGCTACTGTGAGCGTCAGATGAGATGAGAGGTGAAATGATTGCACCGCTCCCGAAAATCTGCCTCTCTGAAGTCCATAAATCATAAGTTGAAACACACAGGCGTAACTAGGGCATTTCACAGCCTCTGTCTCCAGGATCTGATAAAACAAGTTGACTCCATGTTTAAACACATAATCACCCTCAAGATGGTGACATACTCGACTAGCTTTCAAGCCACTGATCCATTAAAAATGCTGTCGTTTGATTTGAGATTAACATTATGCAACCAGTGGCATTAAAGTTCACTCAGAAATTACAACTCACAACATCATTTACTCACCCGCATACAATAGATGTGTGAGAAAGACAGAAATGTACATTTAAAGATGGAAATATTTTAGTGAATACTTTACACAAACACAGCATCATGTGACACGCAGACTCCTGTTATGATACTTCTGTGGTGCTTTTGGACTGTTTTTGACTTAAGAGCGACCAGTGCATTTCTTTATTTTTCAGTGAACTAGCCCTTTAAGTGATGTGGATGAGCGCTGGGCCTGACAGATATTAGCTTACGTCGGTGTGAGGAACACATCTGACATTCCCGTTTCTAGGGGACGCTGTATTGTTCTAGTTGTTTTGGAAAAGAAACCAAATCCGTCCCGCTGCTGGGGAGGGAGACGGTCACCTGTAGAGTGAATCCACAGGAGCGCTGCACCTCAGGGGACGATACAGACACTCACAGTATGAACACGACACCCTATAAACACCA
The DNA here is from genome assembly GCA_018155175.1 of Sinocyclocheilus anophthalmus. Taxonomy (NCBI): domain Eukaryota; kingdom Metazoa; phylum Chordata; class Actinopteri; order Cypriniformes; family Cyprinidae; genus Sinocyclocheilus; species Sinocyclocheilus anophthalmus. The sequence goes on along the minus strand of JADLZN010001098.1, from coordinate 325,713 downwards.
TACTTCTGTGAAGCTTGAAGGCTGCTCTCAACTACACGTAATGCGAGTATTTCACAGGTGCAATCCTATTCCAAAGCCATATTTTCACAAAGCAGCCAGAAAAAGGTTAAAGTAACAGGTATTTTTATTGCATGTCTTTAAAGGTAGGGTAAGTGATTTCTGGTAGCCAATGTTAATATTTGAAATCACCAAAACAAACACGCCCCTACCCCAAAAGGGTCTCGCCCCTATTTTGATAGCTCCGCCCCACACATACGTACACAACCCAGGCAACGTTTAGTAATGTTACATCGGACGCGAGCGGTGCAACAAAATACTATAGAACTCATTATAATCAGTGATGCTGTCTACACCATTGATACAGTATATATATACATATCTATGGTCTACACTGGATGCAGCGCGGCACAACACGACAAATCCCCGACAGAAAACTGCTGCTGCGTTCTATTCGTGACGTATTGACTCAAATGTCAAATGATTTTCAAAGGTCGCTGTATCGTGCCCAGTGTACTAGACAGACTTTAGCTGTTGCGGCGCAGACACGGTGTTACTCACCTATCGAGAAGAAGCAAAGCAGCCTCGGCGTTCGATCGCAGGCCTTCCGCTCCTTGAGTTCTCTCCAGCGCTGGAAAGCTGATCCGATATTTACACGGGTCCTACTTCTTGCCTTAATGCCTTCTTTTGTTCCTCAGACGGGTTCCTCTTTTGTTTTTTTATCCGCCATCTTTCTGTCGCTCGGCTCGGACTGAACGCTATCTCCTCCACATCACGAGTAGACACGCCCCTTACTGCTGATTGGCTACAAGTTTGTTTTGCTATTCAGCCCGAATCAGTTTTCTAAAGCGTTTTTGAAAAATCGCTTACCCCACTTTTAACTAGTATGCATTTACATTAAGCACCCGACACAATATACTTATTATCTACATGTTGCTTATATACATGCATGTCATATGAATATTTACGCATTCAAATTGTCATTATTTGAATTGAAGATATGTCATAATATCAACACGATGAATGCAAATTGAATGATTTCACGCAGTTAGCCTATTGAAAAGCCAATGTGTCTGAAATATACGTCTATCTTATTTAATTACTGAATATTAACCCCATGAATTACAGGACTAACAAGCATTAAAATAATAAATAGCACCAGAAACATCACGCCACTCAGGGCCTTTCCGGGGCCCAGAATCTAACTGAATCTTTTCACTTCAAAATAATATAACTTACTCCACAAACCTAAAAACATGAATGCCCAAATCTCACAAAAAAAATACAGATCACTATTTGATGCAAAATCAGATCAATTAGCCTCGTCAGTTTCGACTAAACCTTCAAATGTTGGTATTCAGATGAACTGACAAAATGAAAAAGTGAAGCCATTCAATAAAAAGTGCCGAGATGAGATTTTGTGCCGTCTATGATCAGGAGGAAAAGTCCTAAACCTACAACAGAACACCAAAACAACATTCAACGTGCAGTTTGATACAAATAACATATGAATGCCATTTACCGCACGCAGACGATGTTAAACAGATGCAATGGCAAACCAACATAAGAGAATCATTCTCACAGAAGTGAACAAGAAACCAGTGGCTGTTTGCATTGGTAGAAACTGACCAGATATCAGACTGGCCCCTGGGAGAGCCGCGAGAAACAACCCACTTCTGAGAAACATGAAGTCACACCCAGACTTACTAGAAAACCGTGGAGCATGACCTGAAACCCTCTGGAAGAAAGCCGAGGTCTCTGGTCTGGAAGACAAGCAGCGTGTTCGGTGCAGATCCAGTTCAGCCCAGATGATGCTGTCAGCATGAGCAACTTGAAACGGACAGATGTTCAGTTTCCAGCAGGACAATGACCAAAAAACACAGCGGAAACTATGAAGACATGTCATGGGGGGAAAAAGCAGGTCAGAACCGTGGAACGTCCCAGACGCAGACCAGCCTGAAACTCTTTCCATCTGATTGAGTGCAAAAAACAGACTATTTTGCTTTGTCAAAAGAGAAACAGATTCTGAGCACATTCAGTGAAGATGCGGTCTTGTCTTGTATAATGTAAAACAGATTCAGGTCTACAAAAACTCTTGATGCACTGGGTTTTACATTTTCCTTTATACAACCCTTCATTTAACCCTCATTAAAACATTACAAAAAAAACGAATACAATGTTTGATATCACAAGCTTAGCAATCGCAGCGTTGCAGGTTCTTGCGGTTTCTCTCAAAATCCCACTCACGTCTCCTCATCCCAGACTATTTTCGAGAAAGCGCTTTAAAACCTTTTCTCCCCCGTCACTTCTAATCTCTACTGGCATCCCGAAATGTTTCTAAATCAAACCGACCACATGCTATATCTGTCAAAATTGTGACAAATTTAGTCCTTTTTTTTTTTATTCACACATCCTCTGTAGTAATAAGTGTCATTTTCCACTACCAGATACCATCTTTATGTTAATGCCAGTGTATAGCATACCAACTTGCTCTTATTCATAAAAGGCATGAAGTTGTGCGGCAAAATGGCCAATAGCGGAGTAAAAGAGAGTATAATACTTCAGTTAAATCAGAGCACTGTTAAACATAAAAACTAATCTGAAGAAACTTTCACAAGACTGGTGAAGTATGTAAAGACTCAATACGACTACAGCCTCTGTGGCTTTAAAACATTCAGGACATCAAATGGATGTCTAGCACATACTGAAAGACATGCTGTTGTTGATTAACTAGTTGCTTATCAGCATGCATATACTAGCATATTGGCTGTTTATTAGTACGTATAAAGCACATATTATTGCCTTATTCAGTAAGACCATATTTTAGATCCTTTAATCCACCCCATAACCCAAATTAGGAGTTTATTGAGGCAAAAGTCTTGAAATCTGGAGCGCAGACGTGGCCCTGGAGGGTCTTGAACATGCAGAAGAAAGTACCTTGCAGTGAAGCATTGCTCGCCGGAGCTTAACCTTGTTGCAATGTCTATATGTCTTCTGCCTCAGAGACTCAGAACGTGTAGAGTCATCGTTATAGCTGTTATTGCCTCTTCCCTCATGGGCCAGACACTCACAACGAGTAGTTAGTGTCTGGACGAAAGTCTCAGAACAAGAAGAGTCTGTTGAAAGTGTACCTTTATCTCTTTCCGATGAGGAGGAGATTGCAATCGAGTGCTTCTCCATTTCCAGGCTGTGATTGGCTGTTTCCATCAGAGCGGGGACACAGTACGGCCCACCCTTCTTTCCTCCTCTGGAACTTATTTGCATAGTCCAAACACACGTTTAGAAGAGTGTCACTAAAGCTTTACCAGAGCATTTCTCACTTTCCAAACCACAACCAGAAGAACACATGAAGACCAAACCTGATGGGAAAAGGTTGAGCGGTCAACTGAGCTTGAACTGAATAAAGCGTTCGTCAAATGAACAGATGTTCTCTACAGAGATTCACACACTGATTCGCTTCAAACTACTTCAAATCAAGCCACTTTTATAATAATAATCTTACTAACGACAAGAGCTTGGGCAGATTGGAGTTTGGTATTTTTGATGATTTTCTGAGCGGTGCCTGTCTGAGCAAATCACGCACCACAACAATGGAGGAGACCGTTGCTAAGGTGTTCCGAGCAGTTTCTAGGGTGTGGCTATGTGGTTGCTAGGGTAACGACTTTCTGGCACAAGTTGAAAGAAAACGACAAAAAAAAGCAGAACCCAAATATCACACATGTGGAAAACCAGCTAAATGCTTCCACTGCATTTTTAGTAATAATAAAGAAGTGCACATACAACTAATACAGCAGTTTATTTTTCCCCCAAATCCTGTGTTTTATGATTTATTAGGGCCCTATGATCTCGGCAACGCTGTTGTGCAGCACTTTGCTTGCCAGAAAATAAATTTACATTTGATTTGATTTGATTATGTTTGGAAAGATGAATTAAACTTTTCATTCTGTAATGCTCTCATTTGATTATCACCGATATAATCATTTCGTATTAAATCCAGAAACCGGTTTAAAAATGTATAAATAATTCTATTATTGTAATAAACAAGTACTGTAAATAAACTGTTAAAGAACGTATGAATTCAATTGATTAGTCATGCTTTTTGATTATAAAAATGAAAGCCGAAAACACAGAACTGGGGGGAATATAAAATGGAATTTGGAAACGAATAGAAATAAAACATTTCATACACCCTAAAGGTTTATTGTTTGTTAACTTGTAATACATTGTTGTTAAATTGTATAAGTTTCATGGTTTCAATAAATAAGACACGCTTTTTGATTACCAACAATTAATTCATCATTAAAAGTGAATCCATAATTTAAATGTGAGAAAAAATGAAACGATGATGACTCATGAATGCTGGTAAGTGACTCTCAGATCGGCCAGATGCGAGATAAATACCCAATATTATTATTATTTTATTTTTTTTGCAGATAAAAAACGATATATCAGCCCTTCTAGTATGTGTCGTGTACTGCCATGACGTTTGAGAGTATCAGTTCGCACTTCTTTTATTCCTGCAGTCTATATTTTTCACACTGCTGCTAGTCTTTTCTTTCTGGAATCCGTCAGGACAACAGCTGACAAACAACAATGATGTGCGCCTGACTTCAGTGACCTTTGACCTCTGACCTCTGACCCCAAAAAACCTGGGTTCACACACACACACACGTGTGCTGCTGAAACGACCCAAGAGCCCTCGAGGAGGTGTGTACTGACACAAAACCTGTTTTTCGCATTAGACGCTCATGTTTGAGAGCTGACTGATGAACGGCTCACTCACTTTCCTGAAAAATGTGTGCATATTGTGCTATTTCATTATCAACCATAATTAAGCATATCAGATAACACTTTAGATCAGGGAACACACATTCACGATTAACTAAGAGTTTTCCCTCAATAAAAATGTAGGTATGGGGTCGGGTTAAGGGATCTAGAATATGGTCATGCAGAATAAGGCATTAATATGTGCCTAATAAGTACTGATAAACAGTACAGTAATAAAACAATTAGTTAATAGTGAGAATTGGACCAAATATCATGTTTTTTTGTTTTTTTTGCATACATAACCCACACCTACAATACGGTAAAAGCCATGAAATATTATTACAATTTTAATGTAATGTATTTCTGTGATGTGCAGCTGTATTTTCAGCATCATTCCTCCAGTCTTCAGTGTCACATGATCTTCAGAAATCAGTATAATATGCTGCCCTGCTGCTCGAGCAACATTTCTGATTATTATCAATGTTGAACACAGTCGTGCTGCACAATATTTTTGTGGAAACTGTGATGCATTTTATTTTCCAGGATTCTCTGATAAATAGAAATATCAAAAGAACAGCATTTATTTCAAATAGAAATCTTTTTTTATCATTATAAATGTCTTCACTGTCAATTTTGATCAATTTAATGCGTCCTTACTGAATAAAAGTATGTTTCTTTCCAAAAAAATTAATCTTACTGACTTTTTGGAAGTGGGCCGTGCTATCGAGTTCTTCTGTCATGATAAAAGCAATGCATTTGTGATTGGTGGATCTCTCTTGGATAAAGTTGTTCTCAGAACTCATTTTCTAAATAAATAAATGTAAAATCACACTGATTCAGCAGAAGCATCACTTCACCTCCGAGCTCATGGTAGGTTTGTATTTAAATAGCGGTTACTAAAAATCAATTCTGAATGAGAACTTTTAGACTTTTGGCACTCGTCTGACAACAGAATGTAACATGACTCTTTCTAGAAGACTGCAGTTTGTCTGGATGCGTTCTTAGCCTTGAGAAACCGAGTTACTTTAAAAGAGATTTAGACAGCATAAGCAGGATGTGTTTGTGTGACTCTTTTAGAGGATATGGTGTGATTGGGCTGTTTTGCCTCGAGCGCGCAGCCGGATGCAAGCCGTCACCTGACTCAGACTGACAAAGAGAACCACACCTTCTGTGTAATTGTGCTCTCCCATCTCATGAAATACGTTGTTGCGCTGCCGTGGCTTGTAAACGCACGAGTCTGGGCCGAACGTGCGCCTCACTGAGTCACCGCTCTCTCTTCAAGTGTTCAGCAGTCAGAACGATTCCAGAGGCTTGTGATAATTGCAAATGAGCAGGAGGAGCTTGCAGTGCCAGCACTATTGTGAAAACAGGTCAGACGCATTGTGAGGGGACAAAGACACACACACACACACACAACGACATGACATCAGCCCTCCGCTAAACAAAAACACAGCAGGGGGAGGAAGAAACACAAGGGCAGTCCCAGATGCACATCCACTGTCACTGCAGCAAGCCATGCGAGAACACACACGCTCTGACATGATGACCCAGTTTCCTTCCCGCTCCGCGAGTCACAAAAGTTTCAGAAGGCGTTAGAGGAGAGTTCTGGTTTTAGGAGTAAACTCAAGTGACCTAATGTTAAACGTGTACTATACCAGCTTATAGACAATAAGCCACTCAATGGATTGATTAAAGGAATACTTCAGGCCATCCCAGATCAGGAGGAGTTTGTGTCTTCATCAGGTTTGGAGAAATGTAGCACTACATCAGAGTCTCAGCAATGGATGCTCTGCAGTGAATGGGTGCCGTCAGAATGAGAGCTGATAAAAACATCACAATAATCCACAGCACTCCAGTCCATCAGTTAACATCTGGAGAAGACACAAGCTGAAACTAATCCAGCATTAAGCTGTTTTTAACTTTAAACCATTCCTTACAGCTAAAATACAAGTCCATAATAACTCTTCCTGCAGTGAAAAAGTGCATCTGCTGTTGTCTCTTACATCAAAATCCAGCCACATATTAGTTTAGAACTGTTTAAACGCTGCTTGATCTGTGCAGATTTCTCTCCTGATTCACTCCAGAACACTGACTCACTGGACATTATGGACTCGTATTTGAGTTAAAAACGTCTAAATGCTGGATGTGTCTCAGCTTTTGTCTTCTCCAGATGTTAACTGATGGACTGGAGTGCTGTGGATTATTGTGATGTTTTTATCAGCTCTCATTCTGACGGCACCCATTCAATGCAGAGGATCCATTAGTGAGTAAGTGATGTCATGCTAAATTCTCCAACACCTGATTAAGAAACAAACTCATCCTCATCTGGGATGGCCTGAAGGTGAGCACATTTCCAGCGAATTCAAACACTGTGAAGCTACTGAAACGTTTCTCGATTTGTTTCAGCAGATGAGCACAGCAGCACTGGTTCATCTGTGTGTTCGACCAATGGAAGTTCAGTTTGGTGATTCTAGCAGCTTTGAAGATGTTTAGGAGAAAATGACCTTGCTTGCGAACCACATCGTGTGCTTCTAACCAAATTCGGCTTTGTCAACACAAGCCCAACAGGTCCACACGGAACGGGCCGCTGCAACATGTAGATGTTGCACAATGAATTCCAATTACACTAAACGCCTGTTGAGCAGGATTTGTTGGTGCTTAATCTAGGAAGGAATTTCTGATGGAAAGCACTGCAGAGCTCATGGCAGTCCAGGGAGGGACTGGCCGGAGTACACGGGACATGTGACAGCAAACAGCAAGGCTCTTTTCAAAGTTGCATAACGCTCCTGTGCTCGGCTATCATACATCAGTGCATTAAGCTGAAGACAGCTCCAGCGAAGGGCATCTCTCATGTAAATGATCACAGGACAAACACAGACTCAAGCCACGAGCCTCACTTATGGAAACACAGCAGAGATAGCTTACTCTATGAGCAATACTTTCAAACTACAAGGAAGAGGAATGCAATTAATATTGAGTTAATGTCTCATCAAAAGGCAGAAATAAAACAATGATTGGTCATACTACAATTACACATTTACAGCTATGCACATTGGCAGAAAGCGACTCGAATTGCATTATGCATTCAATTCAACAATTTTGTGCACTCGTGCATTCGCTGGGAATCGAACCCATGGCCTACAGGAAAACAACGAGGTAAAAGCGACTCACGTTTCTCATCATCCTGGTGCACTAAAGATGCTGCTCTTGACAAAACATCCAAAGGCGTCTCCATCCTGGGACCCTGAGCACGGAAAATCAGACTGTTAAACCCGGTTCAGAAATCAACACCACATGCATTTGCGTTCATTCTCGCAGCACTGGGAAGCGCGGTGCGTGGCATGTCATGTTTTCTCATGCATTCCCAGAATAAGCAGTGCAAACATGTGAGGTCTGGAGCACTTCCCACACTCCACATTCCACAGAGCGCATTCCAGAGCCCCAGCACAGCTGGGAGACTTCCACACGACTTCTGGAGCGAGCGCAACGCCTTTAACTTGGGCTTTCTCAACTCTGAGTAGCCTACTCAATCCCGACGTTTCGTTTATCATCACGGCTGACGAGAGCGTTGCGTTTTACTTGCGTCGCCTCGGTTGCCGCGTTTAACATGAGAAAGTCATCAATGTTTTACTAGCGTTACTTATTAATGTGGTCGCATATGAAAGTGCAGGAACTCACAGATTCCAGAACACTCTTGTATCGGGGAGCAAATCGTTCAGCGGGAGGTGTTGCATTGTAACAAGTGCTGTCTTTGAGACGCACGAGCGCTTTCCTTGATTACAATGGCTCCCAATGATCATAAAGCACATATATATTCACTCTCACTTATACATGTAGTGTTGCATTTATTAAAAAAAAAAAAAAACAAGCTGTTTAGAGTCATGTAAACTACAGCCCACCTTGAAGCGCCACTTTGAAATCTCGCCAGTCGCAAAGTCGATGAAAGACCTCGAGCCCCAACAGCGACAGATCCAGAGCAGCGCGAGCGCCGGGAAGAATGCGCGGAATGATGGAATTCTCTTCCTAGCAGGTGATGGGAGTCGAGCATTCCCATTGGTCGAGGTCAGCGGCATGAGATCAGCATGCATTATGCTAATGAGCGCGTGACGTCACATCCCTGCAACAGGTACAAGGTGAAGGGGAAGTCCGCCGATGATAAAAGACACTCAACAAACACACTTAGAAACCTTTATTGACATTTTCTCAGGAATATTGTGCATTCGAGAACGAATCACTGCTTCAGTCATTAAGCAATAAATAACTGTGGAAATAGCACTATGCTCGACACGACTGCGGTCAGTCATGATGGTCTTCTGCGCCAGCCTCTCCACATTTTCTGCAGCTTTCTTGCGCTGTATGCCACGGTTTTGAAGAGACCTGCAGGAAAGAGTTTCAACAGCAGTCCTGTCACTCTCTAATACACCTGAAGAAAATACATTTCTGCAAATCACAAAATGCCAAAAGTGATCGAGTTCTGGGAGGAAACATAATAAACTACAAAACGAAAATCAAAAGTACCAAAGATTTCAGCTCTAAGAAGAGGGTACAGACAAAATCATCACATTCAGCACATCACACATGCATTAAATACTCGTTTTCCTGGTGTTGCTGTTAAAGTAATTATATTTAAAACAGTACTGTCCAACGATTAATCGCATGCAAAATAAAGTTTGTGTTTACATAATATATGTGTGTGTGCTGTGTATATTTATTATGTATATATAAATACACACACATGCATGTATATATTTCAGAAAAATGTTATGTTTATATATTAAATATATTTATTTATAATATAAATTATATAAATATAAATATTTTCTATATTACGGTATCGGGTATTTATATATACATATAAATATACACAGAACACATTATGTAAACAAAAACTTTTATTTTGTATGCGATTAATCGTGATTAATCGTTCGACAGCACTCATTTAAAAGTCTGATTCTGTAATGTTTATCTGATAGTGTGATAAAATTGACTTTTATTATTATTAACCCCTTCTAATCAAGACATACATTTCTATTTCTAGAAGTTTATATTTTTCAATCTATTACGAAGTATTGAGTTATGCTTTGAGAACATCTAAGAACATGCTTATATCATAGTTCTGATCAAAGATCAAAGAGAGAGTCCACTGAAATGTTACATGCGTGTTCTGCAACACTGTAGAGATCTTCTCCCATTCATTCACAGTTTTGAATACAACACCTCAGAAATCAGTGACAAAACTATGAAATCGAAAGGTCCTTTACCAGCGGTGGCGATTCCTTTGGCACTCTGTGTTATGCTGGAGGATTTCACGATTGATGAAATTCCTGCGAAGAAAGCATAATTACGTATGATTCATCCAACAAAGCATCATTTAGCAATCATAACAAGCCAACAGCAGGCATCTGGCATTAAAATCATTTTTAAAAGCTATTAGTGAATACGTTTATTCAATTTAACTAAAAAAAAAAAGTTACACCTTAATTATATGCGAGTTAAATGAAATGTAAGTAACACTGAATGTAACTACACAGTGGATTCAAATGATGCAATGCATTCTGAATAGTGACAGACCAAAATATCATTAAACATCTGTCGGTTTTATGAACAGAACCCGTCATTTAAGAGCCTTGAGAGATTACTCACAGTGACCGAGAGATGCACATGAGAAACTTTTTTTTTTTAATTATTAAAATACATTTTGAACTCAATCAAACATCCAGCCAATCAAGACTCTACTGTCACTGCAAAGGCACTGTGATGTGTCGAGAAGATCAGATCAGATGCAAATGCTCTTCCAGCTTCCCATAAAGGTGAAGTGTAGCACGTGAGCTCGCGCAGGTGTTTGTGAGGAATGCACTGACGGTTATTATGACAAAGAGACATGTGGGTGAGGCCGCCGGAGAAACTCAACACCGCCAAAACCTAGCCGGCCAGTTCAGCGAGTCTCTGTGAAAACCACTGCTTATTTGCCCTTTCATTCATCTTGTCTAATGGTTTATTTCAAAAGAGCTCAAGCTCTCTGGTGTGGCTTGCGGTTTATCAGACGTTATAGTACGTGTAGTGGCTGCATCGCAGGTGGACATGACTGACATTTCCCATCGTCCCTGACCTTGCTGTACGACGGAGCCGCAGTCTGGGTCCTGTGCCACCTGCAGCAGGATCTCCTCCACATCTCTGTTCTTCCCGGGACGCTCCACCAGACGCGTGATCTGCTGCTGGAGAGAGCGAGGAAGAGCCATGAGCTGAGTGAACTGACCCTCCGGGCTTTTGTCCACCTAGAGAACAGAAAACATGCAGACATCTTGAATAAATACACTGGAGCTGTGCTAGAACAACTGCACTATATTTTATGCATCCTCATTATTTATTCTTAAAGGTGACATATCATTTCCAGGTTGTAAGTGCTATAATCAGGTCCCCGGTGCATCTACCAACCAAGGAAACGTGAAAAACATTAACCCAGTCACTTTGTTTTGGGAAGCCTTTTTCTGCAAGCGTCTGAGAAAACCAGCGTCTGATTTCACTCCCTCGGTGACGTGGCAAAGGGATCTCATTATAATATCACGCCCCTTAATCTGTAAGTTTACACCCACGGCACCGTCATTGTGTTTTCACAAGCGACAACGGTGTACCAGCTCTAATGCCATGGAGAAAGTTTGAGCAAAACATGCTACTGTTCTGTGTTTGGCTGCACAGACGAGCACAGAAACACTGTAGGTCCAGCTCAGAGAAGACCAGAGCAGGGTGCAATTCATGATTTATTTACTGTATATTGCTGCTGCCGCACAGATGTAAAATACACATGTGATTTATTTCCCAGCGGTTTACCTTCACAGACATAACCCACTGTTTTTGTAACTCATGTGTGTTTTTAACGTAAAATTAAACTTTGTTTAGTACGCGATGCGGACAGCTGATGTCTGTCCGTGTGCTTCAGATGTGTGCGCTCAGAAAACCCTATATCTGAAGTTTAAACTCATCTGGTTTAAAACACATGATTTCAGCATGATAAACATGATAATCAGAACCAAAACAGATGTTTTTAGCAGGTCCGAGCTGTAAAGGCACAGCTCTATTCTGGAAAAGGGGGCGGGGAGCAGCAGCTCATTTACATTTAAAGACACAGGCCGGAAAAAAACTGGCGTTTCTGCTTCACTCAAAATAGGCATTTTCAAAATGATATAATAAATGATCTGTGGAGTATTTTGAGCTGAAACTTCACAGACACATTCTGGGGACACATGAGACTTATATTACATATTGTAGAAAGAGGCATAATGTCTCCTTTAAAGGCACAATATGTATGTTTTCACCACTAGAGGTCACATTTTCAAAGCAACAACGAAGGCATGTTCACGGATGAGATTATGAATTCATTTTTTATTACCTGTACGCTCGATCACAATATTTTATGTCATCGTAATGAATTAGCTGCAAAGAACGTGAGATGTAATGCAACATTAGCCTGTTACTGCTATGTGACTGTTTGTCAAACGATTTGGTGGGTTATTGCAATCACGCTAAAAGTATTTGCAAGAAATAGCTTGATATTTTTGTGCTCCACATACTGTATTTGAATAAACAGCTTAGAATAAACAGACGGTATAGCCCATTGTTAGGCACGATGCAGAGCAGATAAAACCCCTTAAAGTAATAGTTACGTAATGAGGAAAATATTAGGAAAATGAGGAAATAAAAGGAAAATATTAACCACTGAATTGGAGTAATTTCTCGATTCAGTACTGTGACGAGCCGGTCAGTGGAGGAGACTGAAAACTTGCTCAAAAGCTTTGCTGACGCACATTTAGACGGCTAGCTCCTGTGACATAATTCTGCTCAAAATGCAAACTAATAGAATTGGATTGCAAAGTTTAGGGTCTATTTAAACAGCGCTTTTGGAATCTACAAACGCCTTCAGATTGATGAAAATAATGAATTACTGCATTGGTAATGTGAATTATGGAGAAAACGTGCATATGACAATAATGTAAAGCATCCAAATGATGCTAAAAGCAGCTTTCATATATGCTTAATGCAAAAGAGCTTGTTTTTGTGGGATTGGCCTCCTTAGCTCTCCTCTAGCTTACGCGAATGACTGAATCTGTCAGAAAAGGGCCACAGCGCCTCCGCTCATGTCTCTTGGACGGGGGAGAACCGCCTCGCCTTGCTCGCTTCGTATCAGGAAAACAGCACAGTCTGCAGGAACACAGAACTCCAGCTCAGGATGAATGTCTCACCTCCAGCCGGCCCTGCTGAGGCTTGTACACAACCTGCGGGCACTCTTGAAGAATACTGTTATATAACTTCCGGAAATGCGGCATGTTCTCTTTAACGATGTTGGAAACCTTGGATTTATCCTCGCCGATCACAATCCTGAAATCCCCTACACAAAGACGAGGAAGAATACTTTGAGTTGCTTGAGGAATTGTTTAGACTAGGGTGATGCTATGTGGTTGCTATGGTACCCGGGGCGGTTGCTAGGGTGTAGATCTGAGTTGGCTATGGTTACGGTCGGGCTAGGGTGTTGCTATGCCGTTGCTAGGGTACCCATGGCGGTTGCTAGGGTATTCCTAGCATGTTGTTTACATGATTAGCATGTTGCTAGTGAGTGAGTATCACTTTAAAACACTTTTGGGTAAAAATGTAAAATTAACGCAAAAAAAAAAAACATTTACCAGAGTAGGACAAGCCTGCTATCTGGAGGAACAGGTCTTCTTCGGAGAAACTTTCCGGCAGCATGAGAAAAGAAGCGATCACGGCACTTTTCAAATTCCCTATGAGAGCGGCCCGCAGTTTTCCATGCTCACTCTGGAGCAGAATTCGAACCTAGAGAGAGGGGGAAAACATGACTGACATGTAGTTACTCACGCTTGAACACTGATTTGACAGCGGACTTCTCTACACCGAGTATCTGACACTGAAAGTGTCCAAAATGAACACTTTCACTGACTGCAAACCTGCATTTGCTCAACTAATGTCCAGTGACAACTTTTCTAAACACATCTACTACTGATGAGCTAATGCATTTGAAAGATAGCTCCTTATCTGCAAACTATACCATCACTTAATACATAGAGATTTATTTTAAAAAGCATATGGAAACCAATTAAGATGGAGACGACCATACAGGAGTGATCTTTATTAGGAAGTGTTAGTGGGCCTCAGCCTAGGGGCCTCAAGATGACTCAAAATGAGTTCAAACGACACAAAGCGATTTTATCGCAGAGAAGAAATGACTTTTGTTGTGTCTCTTGCCATCATTGGACACACTATGTATGTGTTTAGACACTATAAAGCTGCTTTGACACACACAATCAAAAAAAAGCTTTTTTTTTAAACTTGATCAATAAGGAAGCCTCCTTTTAAAAGGTGTGATTCGTAGACCTGGAAAAGTCATGTAAATTATAAAAATCGTATAACCCCATGGGAATTTTTATAACGAATACACATTTTTCTAGTCACGTCAAGCCGTAAATTATTTTATCCAGCAGGAATGGCGAGTAATAATATTTGTAAAATCCTTATCCAGAACTATAAAAGTCATGGGCCTTGACAGTAAACAACAATAACTGGAGTCAAAAAGGTCCAGAAGTGCTCTGGAGGTTCCTGCATCCGCTGGTTTCAGTGTAACTGCAGCATGAAGCGGCTGATCTCATCAGCTGGAGGAGATACTCACAGGTTTGTGTAACCGGCCTGCTACATACAGGGTTTTCCAGTGGAGCAAGTCCTCGATCAGAGCATCTGTGCTGATCACACCGTACTTGATCACCTGCAAACAAGTCACGACTTCAGTGCATCAAACAAACTACATTTCCTTTTTTTTTTGACTATATACTTCTTCTAGGAGTTTGGGATTGGTAAGAAATGAATATTTCTTAAAGAAGTGAGATGGGGCCCCTCCCACCAGCACTGACGTCATGTATGGAGATTTATTGTGCACCTGCTGCAACATACTACTGAGTCCATCTCTCCATTTACATAACTGATTTAACAGTAATGAACGAGGTGAATTATCATCGCATTGATGCATTTGATATAATAATTATATAGGCTGTATAACGTGTGTAGTCATTTTGATACCGCTCGTTTAGTCTATGAACGTAGAGGCGAAAGTTCATGATTTGATTGTTATTTTAGCAATAGCAGGAGGATCCTTCAACAATAATAACACAAACATCTGTTATAGGCCCCCGGTCTACAGATTTAGTTTAATAGTGATCTCATCAGAACTCATGTAGGCTAATGGCCAGAACAAGTCTCAGTTCAAACACTGGCCTGCACAAGCATCGCTAATAGTAGAAAAGAAATGATACAAGCAAAATTCATGTCTTGCAGTAAGAAAATAAAACAGTAAAAAATAAATAGATAAATGAATAACTCTATATATGCTGCATTATGAGCGTTTTGGTGCGCAAAATCATTCACTGCAGCTTTAATGTGAATTTGGTCTTTTAAGCCACATTAAACGAAATGATCAGCTAAAAATGCACTTCATGTGGTGACATCTAAATTGAATTCGATTAAATGTTACTTAAGCCTAACATTATAATTATCTTCCACTAACAAAACTGAATTTAAGCGGGAGCAACAGCCTGACAACTACAACACGTTCTCACTTCTTGCAGTGGGAGGTAAACGCTTGACATAAAACTGAGCATTGCGTTCATATTCTGCGCTCTTAGCTTGATCTTTTATCATAAAGCGGGGCGTTCCGGTGCTTGATTCTGATTGGCTGAGCCGCGTTCGAAGCTGTTGTACATGACGCTACAAAGTAACACACAGCTTTGTTTACTTCTGTGTGTTGCTCGGCAACCACTGTGAACCACAACTGTTTCTGAGGCGCTACAATGTTTGGTGGAAGAATACTGTTTTTGTTAATAGCCTAGATAGATAGATAGATAGATAGATAGATAGATAGATAGATAGATAGATAGATAGATAGATGATGATAGATAGATAGATGCTAGATACTACCAATAAACACAGAGGTACGACTGCTCTTCAGCAGGGACGAGGGTGTTGAAGTAACCTGCAGCTCCACAGTCGGTCTGTATGCTGCTGATGTGTTTGGGCCCCAGGTACCTGAGGAAAGAGTAATGCCTGCTGTTCTCGAGGAGGTTCATGGTGTGCCACGTGACCGGGTCATCCACAGCGAACACGAAGTCCAGCATGCTCTTCTGAAACACAAACCAAAGAGCGTGCTGTTGCACACAGAGACAGCCTGACGGAGGATTGGCCGTGGCTGGAGTAGTCGCTTAAAGCTCTGCTTCTTACCCCCATCTGCCCTCCAGTCTGCCTGAACACCGCGGACCCGTAGGCAAACGCCAGACTGATGTCCCGAGGAAAGCGGCTCAGGACGCGCCTGTAGAAGACACTGCTGCTCTGCAGAGCTGGAGTCATCGCGGACAGCGCACTCACTGCGAGAAACCCAGCAGTGACAGGATCGATAACTAATCGCTTTTCGTCTGCTGAATATTTGAACGATGCACAGAAGCAGCTACTTTTGAAAGACAATTCCGTCGACAAGATCCACAGAGCGCTGGTTATTCAGTGAGCAGTTCGCGCCACCGTGTGGTCTGGAGCATCACACACACTCACAGTCACACACACTCACACTCACACACACTCACAGTCACACACACAATCACACACACACTCACCCACACACTCACACACTACACACACACACACTCACCCACTCACACACACCCACACACCACCCACTCCAACTCCACACACACACACACTCCCTAACTCCCCCTCCCCTCCCGCAACCCCCCACACACAACACACACAACCAACACTCCCCACCACACACAACACACTCACACACAACAACACTACACACACTACCCACTCACCACCACACAAAACATCACAACACCCCACAGACATGCACACTCACAGACACACACACACAATCACACACACAAACACACACACACACACAAAAAAAAAAACACACACACACACTCACACACACACACACACACACTCACACACCACACACACACACTCACACACACACCCAACCACTAACACAACACCCCACACACACACCACACACAACCTTAAAGGGGTAGTTCACCCCAAAATGAAAATGTGATGTTTATCTGTTACCCCCGGCATCCGAGATGTAGGTGACTTTGTTTCTTCGTAGAACACAAACAGAGATTTGAAACTAAAACGTTGCAGTCGTGTCAGTCTATAATGGAGTGAAGGGAATCAAGGTTTGAGAGGTCAAAAAACTCACAAACAAAACCAAATTAAACTGCGGCTCCTTGACGATACATTGATTGTGTAAGACACGAACGATCGGTTGTGCAAGAAACTGAAAGTCTTTATATGTTCTTACCTCTGATGCCCGCAAGGTAGGAACGTCCGAGTGTGTTATGCCTTTTCTTCGCCGGCGTCTTCTTCTTTCTCTTCTTACGGCGACCGCAGACTTCTAAGGCATTACCGAACCTATCTCTCAAAATGGACAGTGACCTCTATCTACAATCTCAATGGGAGTCGTTTCTTGCAGCGATCGTTCGGTATGGTACACCTCAATGTATCGTCACAGGCCGCAGGGTTTAATTTGGTTTTGTTTGTGTAGTTTATGGACTCTCCAAAAGCCGTTGATTCCCATACTTCTTATAAGAAGGACAGACTGCAAACGGTTTTGATGTTAAAAAATCTCCGTGTTGTTCTATGAAGAAACAAAGTCACTACATCTGGATTGCACTGGGGGTAAGGATAAAACGCACACTTGAATTTTTGGGTGTGAACTACCTTTAAGGAACTTTCAGATACTCAAAAATGCCTGGTTTCACTGCATTTTTAATTCGGCTTTATTTTTTTGCTGCCCAAGTTTTTTTTTTTAAAGGAATTCTGTCCCAATAGATTTTCCCGTTTGTAATTTGCACACGTCAATGGTTTGTATACAGTCTATGGTAATTGTATAGTGTAGACGCAAAGACTTGTTATTGTAGTTTTATTATATTATTTATTATTAATATTAGGATATTTGGAAGGGAAAACAACATTGCCGTTGTATTATACCCTAATCCTAAGAAAATAACACTGAGACAGACATTTCTCTAACTAACTAACCAAATAAATAAATAGATAAATACATACACTGCCTTTCAAAGGTCTGGGGTCACTAAGTAAGGTTATAGTATTCAAGGATGTATTAAACTGATCAAACGTGACAGTAAAGATGTTTATAATGCTACAAAAAGAGTTCTCGTTTTAAATGCTGTTCTTTTGAACTGTCTGTTCACGTGAATCCGACAGAGAAAATGTATAAAATCTCCACAACAATTTGAGCAGCACAAATGTTTTCAATATTGATAATAATAAGACATGTTTTTGAGCAGTAAATTAAACATGTTATGGTCCTGGGTGTGTGTGTGTGTGTGTGTGTGTGTGTGTGAGTGGTGTGGTGTTGTGTGTCGTGTTTGTGTGTGTGTGTGTGTGTTGGTGTGTGTGTGGGTGTGTGTGTGTGAGTGTGTGTGTTTGGGTGTGTGTGTGCGTGTGTGTGTGAGTGTTGTGTGTGTGTGTGTGGTGTGGGGTGTGTGTGTGTGTGTGTTTTGTTTGTGTGTGAGAGTGTGTGTGTGTGTGTGTGTGAGGTGTGTGTGTGTGTGAGGTGTGGGTGGTGTGTGTGTGTGTGTGTGTGTGGTGTGTGGGTGTGTGTGTGTGTGTGAGGTGTTGGTGTGTGTGTGTGTTGTGTGTGTGTGTGTGTGAGAGGGGTGTGTGGTGTGTGAGTGTGTGGTGTGAGTGTGTAGTGTGTGAGTGTGTAGTGTGTAGTGTGAGTGTGGTGGGGGTGGAGTGTGTGTGTGTGTGAGAGCGTGGGGTGGTGAGAGTGTGAGTGTGTGTGTTGTGTGTGTGTGTTGTGTGTGTGGTGTGTGTGGTGTGTGTGTGTGAGAGTGTGTGTGTGTGTGTTGGAGGTGTGTGTGTGTGTTGTGTGTGTGTGGGTGGTGTGTGTGTGAGTGTGGGTGTGTGAGTGTGTGTGTGTGTGGGCAGTGTTGTGTGTGTGTGTGGTGTGTGTGTGTGAGAGGTGTGGTGTGTGGTGAGAGTGTGGGGTGTGGTGTGTGTGTGGGTGTGGGAGGTGTGTGTGTGTGTGTGTGGGGTGTGTGTGTTTGTGTGTGTGTGATTGTGTGTGTGTGTGGGTGTGTGTGTGTGTGGTGTGTGGTGTGCAGTGTGTGTTGTGTGGTGTGTGTGTGTGTGTGGGGTTGGGTGTGAGAGTGTGGTGTGTGTTTGTGTGTGTGTGTGTGTGGAGAGTGTGTGTGAGGAGTGTGTGTGTGTGTGTGTGTGTGTGAGAGTGTAAACGTGTGTGCTGGTGTGTGTGTGTGTGTGTGAGGGTGTGTGTGTGTGTGTGTTTGTGTTTTTGTGTGTGTGTGTGGTGTGTGTGTGGGTGTGTGTGTGAGAGTGGGTGTGTGTGTGTGTGAGGTGTCGTGTTTGTGTGAGAGTGGGATGTGTGTTGGGGGGTGGAGTGTGGGTTGTGTGATGGGGGTGTGTGTGGTGTGTGTGAGTGTGTAGGTGTGAATGTGTGTTTGTGTGTGGGTGTGTGTGAGTGTGTGGGTGTGGGTGGGGGGAGAGTGTTTTTGTGGTGTGTGTGTGTGTGGTGTGTGTGTATGTGTGTGGAGTGTGTGTGTGTGTGTGTGTGTGAGAGTGTTGGTGTGTGTGAGAGTGTGTGTGTGTTGTGTGTGTGTGAGTGTTGTGTGTGTGAGAGTGTGAGTGTGTGTTGAGTGTTGTGTGTGTGGGGGTGTGTGTGTGGGGAGGTGTGTGTGTGTGTGGGTGTGGGTGGTGTGTGGGTGTGTGTGTGTGAGAGTGTGGTGTGTGGAGGAGTGTGTGTGTGTTGTGTAGGGTTTGAGAGTGGTGTGTGTGAGAGTTGTGTGTGTGTGTGTGTGTAGAGTGTTGTGTGTGATGTGTGGTGTGTGTGAGTGTAGTGTGTGTGTTGAAGAGTGTGGTGTGTGTGAGGTGTGTGTGTGTGTGTGTGGAGTTGTGTGTGTGTGTGTGTGTACGTGTACGTGTGTGTGTGTGTGTGAGAGTGTGTGTGTGGTGTGTGTGTGCGGTCGATTGTGTGTGTGTGTGTGTGGATGTGTGTGAGTGTGTGTGTGTAGTGTGGGTGGTGTGTGTGTGTGTGTGTGTGTGTGCGTGAGTGTGTGTGTGTGTGCGAGTGTGTGGTGTGTGTGAGGTGTGTGTGTGTGTGTGGTGTCATGTGAGTGTTGGTGTGTGTGGGTGTGTGTGTGTGTGAGTGCTGACGTTGTGTGTGAGCTGTGTGTGGCATGTGGTGTGAGAGTGTGTGTGTGTAGTGAGTGTGAGAGTGTCGTGTGTGTGTGTGGAGGTGTGTGTGTGTGTGAGGAGTGTGTGTGTGTGTGTGTGAGTGTGTGTTGTGTGTGTGAGTGTGTGTGTGGGGTGTTGAGAGTGTGTGTGTGTGTGAGGGTTTGTGTGTGTGTGTGTGTGTGTTTTGTGTGTGTGTTTTTGTGTGTGTGTTGGTGTGTGTGTGTGAGAGTGTGTGTGTGTGTGGGTGTGTGTGTGTTTTTTTGTGTGTGTTTGTGTGTGTGTTTTTTTGTGTGTGTGTGTGTGTGTGATGTGAGTGTGTGTGTGTGGGGAGAGAGTGGTGTGTGTGTGTGTGTGTGAGAGAGTGGTGTGTGTGTGAGAGAGGTGGGGGTGTGTGTGTGTGGAGAGAGTGTGTGTGTGAGAGACGTGGGGGCTGTGTGTGTGTTGTGTGTGTGGTGTGTGTGTGTGGGTGTGGGTGTGGGAGAGTGTGTGTGTGTGTGAGAGAGAAAGAGAATGTGTGTGTGTGTGTGTGAGTGTGTGTGGGGTGTGTGTGTGTGTGAGAGTGTGTGAGAGAGAGATTGTGTGTGTGTGTGTGTGTGTGTAGGGTGTGTGTGTGTGAGAGTGTGTGGGGGTGTGGAGTGTGTGGGTGTGTGAGTGTTGGGAGTGTGTGTGTTGTGAGAGGTGTGTGTGTGTAGTGTGTGGGTGTGAGAGTGTGGTGGGTGTGTGTGTGAGGTGTGTGTGTGGTGTGTGTGTGTGTATATGATGTGTGTGTGTATGATGGGTGTGTGTGTGTGTGTGTGTGAGAGTGTGGTGTGTGTGTGTGTGTGTGTGGGTGTGGTGAGGTGTGTGAGAGTGGCTGTGTGTGTGTGTGTGTGTGTGTGTGTGTGTGAGTGTGGTGTGTGTGTGTGGTGTGTGTGAGGTGTGTGTGTGTGTGTGTGGTGTGTGTGAGAGTGTAGTGTGTGCTGTGTCGTGTGAGGTGTGTGTGTGGTGTGGGTGAGGGGTGTGTGTGTGGGTGTGGTGAGAGTGTGTGTTGTGTGTGGAGGGTGTGTGTGTGGGTGTGTAGTGTGTGTGTGAGATGTGTGTGTGTGTAGTGTGTGGTGTGTGTGGGTGTGTGTGTGTGTGAGGGAGTGAGTGAGTGTGTGTGAGTGAGGTGTGTGTGTGTGTTGTGGGTGTATGTGTGAGAGTGTGTGTGTGTGTGTGGGTTGTGTGTGTGGTGTGTGTGTGTGTGTGTGTGTTTTTGTGTGAGTGTGTGTGTGTGTGTGTAGGTGTGGGTGTGGATGTGTGGTTGTCGTGTGTGTGTTGAGTGTGGGTGTGAGGTGCTTGTGTGTGTGTGTTTGTGTGTGTGAGGTGTGTGTGTGTGTGGGTGTGTGTGTGAGAGATAGTGAGTGTCTGTGTGTGTGAGTGTGTGAGAGTGTGTGAGTGGGTGTGTGTGAGAGTGTGTGTGTGTGTGGGTGTGAGAGAGAGAGATATTGTGTGTGTTTGTGAGAGTGTGTGTGAGTGTGTGTGTGTGAGCGTGTGTGGGTGTGTGTGAGAGTGTTGTGTGTGTGTGGTGTGTGTGTTGTGTGTGTGTTGTGTGTGTGTGTGGGGTGTGTGTGTGTGAGGTGTGTGTGTGTGTGTCTGAGTGAGTAAGTGAGTGAGTGTGTGTGTGTGTGTGTGTGGAGTGGGTGTGTGTGGTGTGTGTGTGTGTGTGAGTGGTGTGTGTGTGTGAGTGTGTGTGTGTGTGTGTGAGTGTGTGTTGTGAGTGTGTGTGTGTTTGTGTGTTTTTGTGTGTGTGTGTGTGAGAGTGTGTGGTGTGTGTGAGTGTGAGAGTGTGTGAGAGAGAGAGAGTGTGTGTGTGGTGTGTGTGTGTGAGTGTGTGAGAGATAGTGTGTGAGTGTGTGTGTGTGTGTGAGTGGTGTGTGTGTGTGTGTGTGTGTGTGGTGTGGAGTGGAATTGTGGGTGTGTGGGTGAGAGTTGTGTGGTGTGTGTGTGTGTGTGTGAGTGGTGATGTGTGATGGAGTGTGGTGGGTGTGTTGAGGTGTGAGTGTGTGACCTGGTGTGAGTGTGTGAGTGGTGTGTGTGTGTGTGGTTGTGTGTGTTTGTGTGTGTGTGAGAAAGAGAGTGTGAGAGAGAGAGTGTGTGTGTGTGAGAGTGTGTGTGTGTGTGTGTGTGTGTGAGAGTGTGTGTGTGTGTGTGAGTGTGTGTGTGTGAGAGAATGTGTGTGTGTGAGAGTGTGTGTGTGTGTGTGTGTGTGTGTTGCAGCACTGTGTTTTCATCAGCAGCCACTAGAGAGCTCTAAAGGCCTGAGCATTGGTAAGCAATGAGTCTCTCAGCATTCAGCAATGACAACAGCTCGGAGCTGTGTTGAATCTCTCTGAATTCAGTCTCACTCGAGCTCAAGATTCCTCTTTATCAGAATGCATTACAAATCATGCTGAATATTAATGCAAATACAAATGGAGTGACACTGAAATTGAAGGCTACAAAAACAGTGATTGTGTGTCGAGTAAATAATCTGAATGCAGTAAATGAGGTTCAAAAGCATTTTCGCTTGTGCTCAAAGAGAAGAGCATCATCTCGTGCCATGGTTTCACATTAGCGTCTTAGGTCACGAGCTAATCTCATCTTCATCGCATGTCCTCAGAGTCTCCAGTGACAGTCACTGTGCCCAAAAACACCTCGCAGTGCTTCTTCATGCGAGTGTCTGGTGCTGCAGAGAGCTGAAGATGAAGTCTGCTCAGGGACTGATGATAGTATGCGCTCAGAGAGGCATCTGGACCTGAGCTCTTTCCTCAAGCACACAATACAACACAAGCTCACGCTTTACAGCCAGTTGCCATGGAGATGCATCCACTGCTTGTTCCAGCTATGTTTAAAGCAGCATCTACTGACACACTCACTTCGCCTGCGCTGAGAAGGGATCGCTGATGTCATTTAGGATAAACGCAAGCTTCAGAACTTCAGAAATATGACACTAAGCTTAATAATTAATGCGGCACTTATCGTTAGAGAGGGAAGGTGGGATATTCGCACTCCAGCAGAGAACATGAAATCTGCTCGTTTAGCACAGAAAGCATCTTCATATTCTAGCATCACATCCATATGTTTACAACCTAGTGCACATGTTCTTTTATAGCAGAAGGGTTTATGCCAGCCGATATAATCACCTTTTAAAGCGCTATAAATTCATTTTCATCTTGTCTTGTGCATTACAGCTTTTAAACCGAATGCATTTGCTTGCTTGGAAAATCTGTAAAAATAAAAAAATAATAATAATAATAAATAGGTTCATAAATTCAGTTCGTAAACAAGAGCTCAAATGTAACTAAAGATATGTTTAAATGATAAAGGTGTAACTAATTGAGAGGTTATAAAGACTTATAAGTCCTATTAAATACAAATAAAAATAGAATCTAATAGAAAAAAATGAGGGGAAAACAGAATGCAATGAATTGTTGCATGTGGCTAGATGCAAAAATATGTGCAGTCCATGAGCGATGTAAGGGGAAAAACATGACATCTCTTTTTCAATTTGACCATTGAATAAATAGAGTGCATACGCAATAAAACACACATTTTTATGACAGCAGGTACTTGATTTTCATCAAATATATTCCGGTTTGGTAAGATCACACATTTAAAAATGTTTGGATGGCTAATAAAATAAATAATAATAATAATATGGAAAAAATAGTTGACAATTATTTTGAGGCATAAGTGAGTATATAGAATAGATCAATGTCAAATGTTTTTTGTTAAATATCCGATATGAATTGCTGGGGTCAAACATTGGAAAAAGTATAAATCACAAATGACTTCTTATGCAGTTGTCTCAGCAATAATTTTAACTGAATATAGTTTCAGCAGCAGCTCATCTGGTTTATCTTGCTAATGAAGGTTATCAAGTTAACCCAAAATATAAGAGCATCCAAACCTGTTCTCACGCAAGAGAGCAAAGCCTCATGCATATATGATATGAAAAATGCATGCGGTTATTTTCCCCATGTTTTTGATCTCAGTCTAGTCATGTGTGCATGAATGTTCAACACCATCTCTGCATCGCAACTGTGTACGATCATAGGCCAATCGGGGTGTTTTAATATGCTCGAGCAGCACATGATGTTGTGCTATTTTCTCCCTGCCATGAAAAATGGAGGTCAGAATGAGCTCAGCATGTCAGCAGCTGCGACTCACACCTCCAGCACTATCAACACTACAGTCGTGACTTCAGAAATCAGCCGTGAGCCTCACAACTCACACCATCACCATCAGCGCACAAATGAGCTGTTCTCCAACACCTACAGCACAAAACCCACAAACATCCCAGTCAGGTTCATCTCACTAAATACACCAGACACAATGCAATCATGCTCATATTCGTTATTGTTTTTCCTGTTTGCCATCAGCGTGTAGTTGTCCCCGCTGGGCATCGCACATAAATGCAAATATTCATCTAATTTAGCCTGAGAAACCCATGACATTTGATGAGTCAACATCTATTTAACCCTTTCTCGCCCTCATCCTTTAACACGGTCCTGTGCTTATAGCAGGGCACTGTAATGCCAGGATGTTGTGGCTTGTTGCCATGGTGTTGATATATAGTTGCTAGGTTGTTAACTGTTCTGTAGCACTCTGCTATAGTGCTGTCAGGCTGCACAAAAACATTCGTGTCTGCTGTTGTGTCTGAATTATGTGCTGAAGTTTAAAACTCAAAATAAGACTTAAGCACATAAGCATCCCATAATAATATTTATACAAAGATATCATACTAGATTTATGTTCTTAGTAAATACAGACATGAAGGAGCATTTTATCATCTGAAGCCTATGCATGAAAATATGAAAAGGAGTGTTTACCAACAGGGAAAATTCATATAAACAGTATTATTATTATTTTTTTTACCATGTTGTTAGGCAGTTGCTAGGGTGTTATGGGTTTTTTCCTGCATAGAGAATTATGAAGCGGCAGCCTCTGGTTGTCGACAACAGCCTCCAATGTTTGGAGAAATATTGATATATTTACATTCACTTCATATTTCTATTCCTGACCCTCACAGTGCATTATGGGTATTCTCTAGCCATTGAGTGAGTGTACATCGGGTGTACACTTATGATTGTGGTGCATTATGGGATTGAATGAGTGCACTCAATACCGTCTGCCATGGTTACAGCCTCAGTGTGTTTTCTTTTCCATAATCGCTGTTATGAAGCTCATTCGCTGCTCAAATGTCACTCATATTCCGATGACGAGCTTCCATTACATCAATCCCAAAGAAATGTTTATACACACGAAACATGAAGCTAATAAACACACTAGTACGATAGTATATAACTTGAATGTGATTTTCATGAGATTTGGGGTATTTTCTTAACAATAAAGGATGTTTACATGAGAAAGGCTAAGCAGGTGAAGCGATTAGCTTGATATAAAAGGCTACAAATAAAATATTTCTGCAAAATTAGATGACCAAAATCCACAAGAGATCGCAATCTTAAAGTTATTACAAACACTCTGTGGTGGTTTAAAGTGAGTTTTGAGTAAAAGCATATTATAAATCTCATAATTTGTCTTATGTAGCATGACGCTAATTGTAGCTTTAAAGCATCTGTTATCCTGCTGCATTTAGATTTCATGATATAAGAAAATGTTTTGTTTTCTAGAAAGACTCTTTTCTAATAAATAGATAAATGTATATTGGGCAGTATTGTGTGATGTGGCGTAAACACCACTGAGCCCTTGAGCAAATCTCATAACCTCATGTTGTTCCAGCTGGATTGAATCAGTAATAATGACATTTCTTTTGCGTGGTTGTGTAAAATGCCACTGTTGATCGTGATCACCATTCGTCAGCTTCCATTTTATTTGTATTTTCTACAGTAATGGCCCAACATGGGCTTGACATACTGAGCTCCTATATTCAGGAGAGCATCATTGACTAAACGATGGCAGAGGATCAATGTTTAGAAGATGCTCACAGATCCCCAGAGAGCCGAACTGACGTGTGTCTCCACCATCTGCAGACCTATTCCTCCATCCCTCTGCCTGCCCCTGCCCCAGCGCTGCCAGACCGGGGTCTGCGGGTCAATCCGAGGAGCAGAGGGAGGGAGCTGGAGAAGGAGAGGCAGCAGGGGGCATGGGGGAATTGCTGTAGGAGCTCCCCTCCTGCCATGCATATTCATTGGAAACCCCATTCAGCAGCTGCAGTACGACATAGTACGGCCACGTAAGCAATGATGTAGGAGATCGTGAGGGACTGGGGGAGGAGGAGCACGTGAGAAGAGAGCTAGCGAGGGAGGGAGGGAGCGGAGACACAGGCAGAGTGTGAGCATCTCATCCTGGCATTCAAGCTGTCAGTGGAGGAAGACGGAGAAATTCAATAGCAATATCAACACTGCGCTCTTGAGAAGCAGCACAAGAGTCGCGAATCCCAGACCGCAAAGAGGCTACTGTCACCGCTACGCTGTTGACGTCCAACCCAGAGTTTAACCTTCACTAGCCATGAACTTCCTGCGCCGTCGCCTCTCTGACAGCAGCTTCATCGCCAACCTGCCCAACGGCTACATGTCAGATCTCCAGAGGCCCGACCCACCTGCACCGCCTCCCCCAACTGCTGCCACCAAAGCCCCCGCTGGACCGACTCCTGCCCCATCGGCGCCTCCTGCGGCCAAGTCCCCCCCTGCTTCTCCGGCCCCCGAGCGACGGCCGCAGCCCGCCCAATCCACCGGCTCGGGATTCTTCAGCTCCATCACCAACGTGGTGAAGCAAACCGCCGCTTCTGCGGGACTCGTGGAGCAAAGTCCTGCGGCGGTGTCGCGGAAGTTCAAGATCCTCCTGGTCATCGACGAACCCCAACACGAGTGGTGAGTTTATTGCATTGATCCGGACTTGTTGATTGATGCATTGATGCGTGCTCTTAGAATTAGAAGCAGCTTCATGCAGAGCTTTGATAAGTATGCACCTTGTTTAGGGGCTACACAGCATTCTTCAATCTCAGTGTCTTGTTTTCTTCACTTGCTGCCCCTCAATCAGAAGTTGATTGGTACCTTGGACAGCACCACCAGTCTTTTTTATGCGCCTCTTAAGCAGATGGCTGCATGCAAAGAGGCTTGATTTACAACACAGTTTGTCATGACTCAAGCAAAGCAGATTGAGCACCAGAGCTGCTCTCTACATCACAGAGATCGTCTCTATGTTTTCTGGTTGCAAATAGTGGGAAAGGACAGCACAGTCGATGGAAATTCTCCCAGCATGTGAGCTGTGATTGAGATGCATCACTGCTAAATGTTAGTTCATCCTAATGACTAGCGTCGATGACAACACTATCACTGATGATGAAAGGTCAGGCTGCTCTAAATACGAATGATCTGCAATTTTTGTAGTATTGACAACCAAACCAATCCTAATTGTCGATTATGAAACGCCTGCTGCTACACACACCAATGCTGTGTTCCACACCAGTGCGGCAACAGATTGGCTTGGAAAAACCCTGTCCAAATGCACCTGATGAATGCTCAGGTTGCATTACAATAATGAGCTTAGGTCTTTAATTCACACGCTCCAGAGGTCCAGCGGAGATAATTATTCAGTCAATAAAAAACCCAGAGATATGCTCAGAATAGAGGAATAACACCTTACTTCCCTGAGTTACATGCATGAATATTTCAGTGGCGTTCCTCCAGAGAAGCCAGCATGCGATCTCTCTAAGAAAGCAAAGCCAGGTGTGTTTTCTGTGGGTGCTATTGATTTTTCCTGCACTGGAGGAGCTCATAAGGCTTGATGGGACCGATTTAAGAAGCTATTGCTTTTCCTGTAATAAAAGCAAGCCTAATTAGAACCATGCATGCAGTGTTCATTTTGCTAGAGTTTCATGATAATTCAATTGATTTAGCGTGTTGGAAGGGTGCAGCACATCACATATTCAGGCCACACGCTGAGCAGTAACCAGTAGGAGTGCAGCTTAAGACGTGTGCCAGGAGATGTGCAGCCAATCTCCAATGTGTCGTGCCGAATAATGACACAGACATGATCCTTAGTCACTCCTATCCCACTGGGCTTCTGCCAGGAATCTGTTTGTGTTCAACATTTATAATAATAACGTATCCCTGCACATTTCATATGATTACCTGCATTTAAGTATGAGGGCCAGTCCTGGTATTAAGTGAGAAAGCTTACTTATATGTGGTCTGGAAAACGTCTTCTGTAACACTCTGAGTGTGGATGACACAAACAAGAAGCTTACATAACCATCGGCTTCCATCTTCTGTGTGATCTGCCATGTCCACTCAAAGAAAAAGACCTCAGCTTTATTTCCCACTAGACTGTGTGCTTTTCGAGGAGTCTCCCTTGGCACTTGGAAATGGCATGCCTCACTATTTCCCTGGTTTCCCTAAATTGCTCATTTAAAAATGCCCAAATTATTCAAGAATCTGGAGAAACCTGTGCTTTTGCTAAATACTAAGTTTCTGCAACCCCTCCAAGCCTACAAAGAAGGGATAAATCCCAGTGGGATATGTGAATACAGGAGCTCGGTTCTGCCCTTGAATCTCCTCTATGTAGTCTCCTCAGAGAGAGTAGTATAAGGGCAGTCGTGTGTGGAAGTAATGCAAAGGGACATGGTGAATCAGCACAGTGAGCCTGAGGCTTGCATCTGTGCGCAGTGTGTGGTTGCAGCGTGTGTGAGGATGCTATTATAGCTGTGAAAGCAAAATGTCGTCATGCAGGATCGATATTTTTCATCCTGCAATAATGTTCATGTAAATACATGTGCATTTTGTTAAGGGGCACCTATTGTGCTTTTGTTGATTCCACCTTTCCTTTAGTGAGTAATATAGCTGTTTGTGCATACAAACAATCTGTAAAGTTACAAAGCACAAAGTCGGTGCCAAAGAGAGTTAATTTTTCCAACAGAAGACACTTGCCTGAAATGCTTCGTTTGCAGTGCTGCCATTATTTTTGTGATGTGGCTACATCATCATGTTACACAGTTACATAATTGCCACCTACTGGCTGCTTTGTCCAGGCCTCAAACAACAGTTGGATGATTTTGCTCTTTTGAGGAGATGCTGTTTTTGTCACTGTGAGGGCAATAAAACAATGTATTGACTACTAAAACTAACACAGTAGTTACTGTAGATATAATGCTGTTTACAGATGCTTATGACGCTAAGATCCATGGCTACCCAGGCTCATTAGAAATATGTGCCCCTACCTACATTTCTGTAAAAAATGTAATGAACACTAGAGGCAGTAAAACTCTGACCACTTTTATTCCTTTTCACACAAAGTATGATTTACAGGCCAGAGTTTCAATTAAGAAAGCCTAATTTTCACATAAATTGCACATTGCACAATACTGTGTTATGACTTCAAAACTGTTTTAACATGCTCCAAGATTTGAAGACTGGACTTTTGAATGTTATCATCACATGTACAGCTTCATATGTATGGGTTTTCTGACACAGAGGGTTTGTGCGCTAGCTCACGTGAAACGGCGTTACACTTGTGAGGTGAAGTGCTCCGATACGAATCCTGTGAAACTACGGTTCGACAAAACAGCTCAAACCCCACGTATAAGGATGTTAAAATAGCAACTGAAGCAACGTAATAAAAACATGGCCACGGTCAGGTATTACAAATGTATTTTAGCGCCACTCACTGGACATATTACTTTGAAACTGGTGTGAAACGTGCAGTAAGTTATGTAACATCAGTGTTGCAGAAACCTTGCCACAAGCACAGATTTTCAATGAGCCTGCAGTGTTGGATGCGCAGCATTTCTGACATACGCTCTAAACGGTTGACCAATCACAACAGACTGGGACAGCTGACCAATCAGAGCAGAGTTTTCGGAAAGGTGGGACTTAAATTTTAGCATACAGTGATGGGATTCATGGCTGAATTTTGGGTGTTCAGTACTATCGCACAAATGTGAGTGTGGCATTGCAATACAGTGGTTCAATAAAAGAATTAACTCTTTCCCTGCCAGCAAGTTTCCAGCTACAGTCAGCATTTTTGATCATTTTCACAAAAGTTTCATGGCCCCCAGAATGTTTTGTTGAATAATCTGAACATGCAAAATGTCAAAAGAAAGAACAGAGCCTGTGCGTTTAAACAAATGACGCATTCTTTCTTTTTTATCAACACTTGAATGTGGGTAAATTTCATCCAAAAAGAAAAAAAAGAAAAAGAAGAAGAAAAAAGCATTTTGATCAAAAAGCTGAGAAAATGGCATTTTGTCAAAGACTACGTCTGGATGGGATTCAGATCAATGATCAAAACACAGATGGAGTCGATCGCTTCCATCAAAACATCCAAAGCGTCGCAGTCCTGAACCACTTACTGCCTCGACATTTCATTCAGTAGCGTTAGGCAGATTCGATTGATATGCTGTTTAATGTTTGATGATGATTTTACAAATGCATCTGCTTATACACTCACTTGTTTCTGCTTCTTCTTTGCTGTGTTTTGATCCAGACATGCAATACTCTTTCAGAAGATGCATAATAGCACCTCCTACTGTATAACAGTGAAAACACGGAAAGCCGGAAAATTGTGCGCTTGCGCGTACCTCAAAAGGGGGCTTACAATGATTTACAAAGATACATAACAGCTACAAGTGTATGCACTACTTGCTTTATGCAAGCACTATACAGGATAAATCACTATGCGGTTGTTAAGTGGTGACGCAAGAAGCACTGTTTCCGGGTCCAAGCCACAACTCGCTTCCCTTGAGAATATTACCTCAGCAGCCGTTTATGAGCACTGTTTATTAATATTAAACATTTAAGCTAAACGTTTTCAAACTTACGGTCTACACTACAGTCTCCATGCTCACAGCGTCCCAAACACAAATCATTTTTATATTTATTTGTTTATATTTATATTTTAATTGTCTGGCCATCTGGGATTTCGGTATAGAGTTAAAGGTTAGGATTATAATTATTTTGGTAGTATTATATCACATTGTGAGTGTATATTAGCACCTTTTGTTGTTTCCCTCGTGGTATCCTGATAGAGGCGTTTGGACAACTGAAGCTTGATGCACGAGACGTAGACTTAACAAGCGGATACGGATTTACCCTATTATACTTTATCAACACGAATGATAGGTGAAACAACAAACAGCCACCCACAAATAGTCAATAAACAAAGCATCAGGCTGTCTTTGAATTCACATGAACAACGGTTAAAGTTACACATCGTCAGGCTACAGAAGAATACCATAATTCCTCCGTTCAGTCAGGCCTAAGACTTCGAGAGTCACGCAGACCTATAACAAC
The DNA here is from genome assembly GCA_018155175.1 of Sinocyclocheilus anophthalmus. Taxonomy (NCBI): domain Eukaryota; kingdom Metazoa; phylum Chordata; class Actinopteri; order Cypriniformes; family Cyprinidae; genus Sinocyclocheilus; species Sinocyclocheilus anophthalmus. Next base: position 294,421 of record JADLZN010001098.1, on the reverse strand, counting down.
CCAGCCACAACACATAATTGCGAATAACATGCCTTACCTTAACACAGAATCGCCAGTCCAGCGTTTATATTTTTTGAGTTAACATGTAGGCTACTAAACATGAGTGGAATATGCACCGCAGCATCCCCACACCTTGATGCTCATGACAAGAATAGCATGTATCTCATTCTCAATTACCCAGCAACTCGGTCGATCTTGGTGTAACTTTTTGATAACCAGCTGACCTTCAAAGTCCACATTGCAAAGACCGCTCGATCTTTCAGGTTTGCATTGCACAACATCAGAAAGATCAGGCCTTTCCTAATGGAGAATGCTGTACAAATTCTTGTCCAGGCCATGGTAATTTCTAGTCTGGACTACTGCAATGCTCTTCTGGCTGGACTCCCATCAAGCACAATCAAACCTCTACAAATGATTCAGAATGCAGCGGCACGACTGGTCTTCAACGAGCCCAAAAGAGCCCATGTTACACCTCTCTTTATCTCCTTGCATTGGCTACCGGTTGCGGCTCGAATCAATTTCAAGACATTGATGCTTGCATATAGAGCAGCCACAGGCTCAGTACCCGCCTACTTCCACTCACTACTACAAATCTACATCCCCTTCAGAAGTCTGAGATCCGCTAGTGAGCGACGTCTCGTGGTACCATCACAGAGAGGCTCAAAATCACTTTCCAGAACCTTCTCGTTCACTGTTCCTGGCTGGTGGAACGATCTTCCCACCCCTATCCGGAATGCTAAATCCCTGACAATGTTCAAGCGACAGCTGAAAACTCATCTCTTTCGAAGCTACTTGACTTCATCATAAAAAATAAAAATAAAAAATTCTCTCTCTTTATTTATTCCTTCTCTGTCTAGCTTGTACTTATTTGAACAATGTCTAAGAACTTAGTATTACAACCACTTCTTGTGTCTCTTTTGCCTCTTGCCTCTTTAAGACTCATCGCTTTTGTTGTCCTCATTTGTAAGTCGCTTTGGATAAAAGCATCTGCTAAATGACTAAATGTACATGTATCTTTATTGAAGTGAATTGGGTTTAAATCGCGGTCATGCATGAATGAATGATATTTTTGCAATTTTACACATAACAATCCACGATGATCACATTACACAAAACTGAAATTGCACGTCAAAATACCACAGTCAATATTTTTTGAGACCCTCCAAAATTTCACAAATCACGTTTTCAGGGGAACCCATGTCTTATTAAGGGGAGCCGAGCTGCCCCTATCTCCCCCATAGTTCGCACCCTGCTTTGGTCTAGAAATATCAACTTTTCATTTTCCGTCGTCTTAGTACACATGTCAAGGTTTAAATAGGATAAATATAGAAACTTGGTCATTTTTGAGCGAGATGCTAACGGTCTAATCAGATTCAATGATCTATGCTAAGCTACAGCTAAAGTGCTACAAAGAGAACCGGAGATCGGCTGAATGGATTCGAAACGGTAAAACTCAACTGTTTAACTAAAAAATAACCCCCCCCCCCAAGGGGAGTTGAAATGAGCCTATTATAAAAATAGTGGAGTTTTCCTTGTCATGGCTATAAAAAATAGCTTTTAGCTTACAGGTAACGAACAGATTGTTCGTAGCTAATGCATTACTTACGCCAAACCATTTATTAATACTGTATCGGCTGTAAAAGATCGCTTTTTACATTTAGTAGACATACATGTTAGCAAATTATTTCTATAGCACTTTTCACAATACATGTTTTTCAAAGAGTTTTACAGAAAAGCATCATGTTGATGTTTATAATATCTTATTATAATATATAATAGTATTATTATAATATCTTATCATTCTTATACACAATCATTTCATATTGATGATGAGTAATCAAGCTGTTGAAAACTGTCTCACAAAGGCTTTGAAAATGAATGATGTTGAATTAGTTTTCATTTATTACAAATAAGCCACTGCCTGTAATTACATTGTAATTAATGTATTATAATGTATTAATGTACTAAAAAAAACGTCATAAACTGGAACCATCTCTAACTGTGACAATGTTTAACTACAGATTAATATGAGATGGAATAAGGTAATTATGCAATACGGTGATATTTAGAGCCTAATCAAACAGAATCGTATTTCAGTAGCCTTCAGTACTAGTCAAGCCTCGGGGGAAACTTCTGCAGCGTTTCTTAATAAAACATATCTTCCATCATTTGTCATTTGCTGGTTTTTGCTTAATGAGGCTGTTGATGCTCATTGATGTCGCGCACATCGATTAATAACCGAAGGTGCAGCACTAAATCTGGGCCTTCATTTAACTGCCCACCATTTTTCCGAACGCTAATGAGGGTTTACTGAACGTTTTCATTTTGCAGCTTTGACAGATATCGAATGGAAAATTATTAGAGACTCTGGGCCTGCCAGAACTTTTCAATTGTTTATGGATTGAGTTCTCAGTGATTTACCTCGCACCAAAATGACTTTACATCGTTTCATCAAAAATATTATGAATTATAAAACATGGCCCAGATGTTTTTTCTTTATTAGATTTTAGATATATTACAAAATGCCAGTAATGGGTTCTATTTGAAGTGTTTTAATGATTCCTCATTGTGAGGACTGTAACTGATTACAGTATATGAAATAACTTATGGCCTTATCAATATTACATTCTCACTGACACCAAAGGATCTGGAAAACAGGCACAGTATTTTGTCAAAACATTGTCATAATTTGTTGTGAATGCTGAATGCATCATGTGTTCATTTCTGTAATAACAGCTCAGAAACTACAACAGATGTTTGACGGTACAGTAGCGTGTCATCAAATTGTACCCTGCTGCCAGTGAAAGCCTCCACCGAATGATGTGCTGTTCAGCTCTCAATGCCTGAATACAGTTGTTAGGACCCTTAAAGGGTTAGTTCACCCAAAAATGAAAATTAGTCCATAAAATACTCACCCTCAAGTCATTCTAGGTGTATATGACTTTCCTCTTTCAGATGAATCCAGTCGGAGTTATATTAAAAATTGTCTTTGATCTTTCAAGCTGTTTAATGGCACTCAGCGGGTGTTGCATGCATCAGTCCAAAAGAAGTGAAATAAAAAGCGCACATCCATAAAAAAAAGTGTCTCACACGGCTCCGGGGGGTGAACAAAGGCCTCCTGTAGCGAATCGATGCATTTTTGTAAGAAAAATATCGATATTCAAAATGTAATAATCACTTTAATCTAGCTTGCGCTCACTGTTGTAAACAGAAGCAGCTCCGGGAGCATGATGTAGGAGGTCGGCGTTCGTCTGAAATAAGAAAGTCATATACACCGAGGATGACTTGAGGGTGAGTAATTTGTGGGCTAATTTTCATTTTTGGGTGAACTAACCCTTTAAGTCACAATTAAAAATATCTGAATGCCATCGAATACGATAAAGATGTTGAGAAATGAGGATAGAATTTAGTGTGGATTTGTGTGTGTGATTAGTGGAGGATGTTGCTTGTTTTGTTTTTGTTTATAGGACACATTTCTCACTTTTTCAAAACTGTTTCCACATTTCTCATAATCAACCTTCAGCTTCGCACAGCAGTTAATTTCACAGTAAAAATGCAGTAAACCCTGCACACACGTCTCAAATCAACTCATTCTTCTTTAACACTAGTAAAGATTATCCACCAACACACGTACTTTGTCACTCATAAAACACAGACCTAAAAACATCAACAGCTGGTAGCATATACAATGTTTTCTTTTTTAAAGAAAAAACAAGAATGACACACTCTACTATTTAGAATTTACTGCAGTATAAAGTTACAGTCCAAAATAATTCCCAAGTTTCCCCTTTTGAATTCAGTTGATGCTTTTGAAAGATTAACACGTGTAGGTTTTCAGCTACATTTTATTGTATTTAAAGTATTTCATTTTTTAGATTTAGAATCTATGCAAATATAGTATTATTGTAGAAATGCAGCCTATTGCTGTCTTACTCAGTTTTGAAATAGGTTTTAAAATCAATCAACGATTTCAAAAAATGTATGCGAATAGGCCTACAGGTACATGGAGTTTTATTGTTTTTTGAGTCTGAGTGTCAAAACAGTTCATGTAATTTGACAGATGTAGTCACTGAATGCGTTTTGTGCCAAAACAGTGATAAATGATGCACAGTTTAGCCCACATAGATGCTGTAGTGCTCACTGCGTGAGGAGTGGACGTTAGTGAAGAAAACAGATCCTGTCTTAAACCGCAGAACTCTCCAACATTTGATTCTGATTGGCTGAATTAAGCTGTTGAATCATTTTCTACTGAGCCAGCTGAGGTCCGGTCCTCGGTACATTTTTTCATGTTCAAAAATAAAGTTTGTTCTCTGAATGACTAATTTGCCATTTAAAACTCCTCATATGAGCATCTGCATGTATAATTAAGTTTAGACAGTTTGCAAGAATGCTTAGCGTGTGTGGAATGAAAATGATCACGGTCTCTTTTAAAGTGTTTAGTGTGCATAATGAGTTGTATTTGCAGGGGTTACTATAGCACTATTCTTAACCCCCCGCCAGACCTCACTAATGGTCAAACCCTGGTTACAGCCATGCTGTGAAGTAGTTTCAGGTTTTGTCCACACTAAAGTGCAGCTGGAAGTGTTTTCATTATAACAGGTCGTCTCACTTCAGCCTGTCCTCCTCCCACACACTCTAGGCTCTGTCCCAAATGACACATTTGATGTGCGCTTGCAGACGCCACCGCAAGCCTGTGATGTCCATGAGGCTGTAGCGTGTCTCATTTGTCATTTTCACTTTCATAAAGTTGTTTACGAGTGCCATTTCGCTTTGTGTGTGTGATGAATAACTTTTCTGTTGTTTTAATCCTTTGAAATGCCATATCTTGAATGAAAAATACTGTTATTAGAATAGGATGCACTTATACACAGTAACACATGATGTGAGTATTCAATGTGCGTGTGCAACTATAAGGCAAATATATACTGTATATATTGGCTGAAATATATGCTAAATATATGTTGCAAACAGTGAAGCTCAATGAAATATTTTTGAAGTAGAAAATATTAGTTTCAACCAAAATATATTTCTAAATGTATTTCAGGGGCAGGAAAATACATCTCCAGTCTTACATTTAAAATATATTTTCAAAAATATACAAATGGCCCAAAAAATATATAGGTAGAAAATATATTTACGTAAATATATTTTCTACCTATATATTTTTTGGGCTATTTTTTGTGTCTTATTATCTTATTTTTCAAAGCGGAAGTTAGCTGTTTTCTGTGAATGTGCAAGACTTCCGGTTCAGTAGCCGCTGTAGGGAAATATCGAGAAGAATAACAACGTGCAATAAAAGGTAAAACTGTTTGTGCTACAACCCAGTGCTTTTATAATTAAGGCAATACATTAAAATAAAATGGTAAGAAACACCAGTTTGCAATATTAAGCAGCAAAACGAGCTGTTTGGTAAAGCTAAAAATAGCTGGAAGTGGAAGCCAGACACATTAAATTTACAAATGGCTGCACCCGCTCTTACGGGAAAAATAAGGTGGATATTTCTGAAAATATATTTTAAAAGTATAAATACATTTTCAAAAAAAATACAAAAAAGGGTACAAAAATATACGAGTAGAAAATGTACTTTTCCTTGACTATATTTTGAAACATTCTTTAGCAAATATAGGTTTTTGGTCATTTTTTTTAGGTTGTGAAATATATGTAAAAATACATTGGATTTTTTTTCTGTATATAGGCTAGTTTATTTACATTAACACGTTGTGTTTTGTGTGTGTGTGTGTGTGTGTGTGTGTGTGTGTAAAGTAGAGTGTTTACTGCGAGTGTTTTAGTATGTGTCAGTGTGTGCTGATGCTCTCCTCAGAGGGACCTTCGATGAATGAGCTGCCATTAAAGCTTCAGCTTAAACTGAACTGATCACTCCTCCTTTTTGAAAAGACAGCCACTAAAATGACTGCTGCTGCTGGGCTTGTCCTCTTTAAGGCCAAATGAACAGACATTAGTCTGAAACTGGCATCATCTGACTGTATTGACACATGAAACGGACAAATATTTCTGTAGTCGAGCAGTGCATCTAGGGATGCAATATTGTGCATTAGCCATAATATCATAATCCTCTGAAAATGTCAGCGATATGAAATCATGAATCGATCAACAGGAATCTGTACTTGTGCACAAGCATCACAGGAAATAGAAAGCCTTTGTCAAAGGTCAGTTTTAAATGACCAAATAAATCATTTGTATCTTTACAAATGTATTTGCACAGTTGAAAAGTGTTTGTCTAAAATGGCATCATATAAATAATGCATTAATTAATGTCTAAATGTGACTTTTTGAACAGTACAGCACACTGAGTTAAATGAGTTTTCCATATATGCTTATAAATTTTGATGCTGACATATTTCAATAAAACGGTTCTCCTTAGGCCTGTACGCCACGCTGATTTATTGCATAGAAAAAAAACACGCTAAAACTATAATTGCTGCTTGCAGCTATATTCACACTAGTTTTGATTAATTATGATAGCTGGCTTCCACATCAACCCATTCATACACTCTACATTCAGTTTCATACACATCAAGTTGTGTATGAAATGTGATCAGAACGATAAAACATCTTAAGCCTGATTCTCAAGCTGCAATTAGAGCACGTCCAGACATTTCACGGGATGTGTTTGACTTCTGCATTCATTCATGTCTAGTTTTCAACAGGCTGGGGTTGTAGTTTAGTAGCTCTGGCACCCTGGAGATGAAACTGCATTCAAACGCATTCAACCTCAACAGAGACCATGTTATTGAGAAACCTTCAGCAGAGAACAGGACAGACTAAAGTGGAAATAAAAACACTGTGAAATAATGTTTGTGCTTACCACACATGCACACAAACATTTTACTGTAGCATGCTGCTACTTTACTAAGTAACTAAACTGATTTCTGATTTCTTCCCATCTGGTGGACAACAAAACTGGTGTAAAAAGAAAACGTTGAAATAAAGTCCTGAGAAATAAATAGTCAGAAACCAACCATGTAAAAATCAGTTTTTTAAATGTCGATCATCACTGTCAGAAATGGACTGATGCTGTGTGATGTTGGAAATCAAGATCTGATTTCAATTTCTTCTTCTCAGAAGATGTCAGATATGTAATAATCATGAAGTATAAACGTATCCTTGATAAAAGTTCAGAGAATGAGGCTCAGAGTCTCCTTCTTTCTGTGAATGAGGTTTGTCCGTGTGACAGCAGCGCATCACTGAACATGACTGTGTTTATGCAAGCGGAGATTATGAGAAATAATGGGACTGAGTGCTGTGACACACACACACACACACACACACATTCATTCTGCTCTTCACACACATGATGTCCATCAACACACACTCAAACACACTTAACAGCTTTGCCACCGTAGGTATTTTAAAATTTTAATATTTCACAATATAATTTTTGATCAAATAAAGACAAAAGAAGTTGAACTTCTTTCAACTTTTGACCCCTACTGTGTGTGCTATTAATTAATTCAGCAAAACAGAAACAATGCAAGTCACAAAGACTTAAACATTTATGATGAACAGCTTTACATTTCTGAATTAAAATCAATTTTTATACATTTGGGAGTCAAAAATGTCAAGCTATCATTCTAAGCGTGTAATGCCAAAAGAAAGTCTATATTTCCTGAAAACCAGTTTTGTAGTTTGGCATAATCTGGCATACATTTAAGCACTGAAGCTGTTTTGTTTTAAAATATTATTAATCTTTGAAGCCAAAAATATTCCAGTCAAAGTAACTGAGGCATTGTACAGGAAACAGGAAATCACGTCACAGACACCCAAAGGTCAGTTATTCACACTGCAACAACGGCAGAGAAGCGCTTCTGAACAGGCTTTTTGGTGAGTTTAATGTCTTTTACAGTTTAATGCTGCTCAGAGGTGGCAAAACTGCATTTACACTGCAATTACAACTAGACTTTAATACTAAGGGCTGAGGTGGGTCAGAGCAGGCTTAGTTAGTCTGGCTTTTATGCAACGTTGAGTCTTCATGCTGAATTTGAACTCAGCTGTGTAAAGAGCCCATTAATGAGTTAAGCCTGCTCTGTGCCTGCTCAAAATGAATAAAAAATGTGTGTAAATGCAGTTCTGTCATGACAATTCTTGGAGGGATTGGCATGGTAATGTACATGACAATGTTAATGTATTTGGTCTTGGCGGAATAGATCTGCTGCTGCTGCAGAGCAAGTACAGAGACATGCTACTGAAAATATATCCACAACATGCTGCCGTGAGCATGTAAGAAATACTGCTTCTGCAAATATAACATACATGAAATAACCCCCCACAAAGCAGGAGACATAGAAGGGACAATACAAGCCAAAACAAGAACAAAACAGCCCCCAACAAGCAGATCTATCGCCAAGACATGTGTACTTCTGTTGCGCCGAAGAGCCACGTGAACCGCATGGTTCATATGTGTCATGTCTCGTTATGTTATCTAGTGAGCTGGCTAACACGAGACTCCCCCTTTAAAGGGTTAGTTCACCCAAAAATGAAAATTAGCCCATAAATTACTCACCCTCAAGGCATCCTAGGTGTATATGACTTTCTTCTTTCAGATGAATCCAGTCGGATTTATATTAAAAATTGTCTTTGATCTTTTGAGCTGTTTCATGGCACTCAGCGGGTGGTGCATGCATCAGTCCAAAAGAAGTTAAATAAAAAGCAGCCATCCATAAAACAAAAGTGCCTCACATGGCTCCGGGGGGTGAACAAAGGCCTTCTGTAGGGAATCGATACGTTTTTGCATTAAAAATATCCATATTCAAAACGTAATAAACACTTTAATCTAGCTTGCGCCAACAGTTGTACACAGCTACAACAGTGAGCGCAAGCTTCATTAAAGTGAGTATTACGTAAACTTCCTCCACTTCATCAGTCCCAGCGGCAGCATAACAGCTTGTTAATTCATGTTCGTGCAATGATGAGACGGACAAAGTTAGCCGAATGCATGCCATTTTACTCTCTCGTGCAGATAAAAGTTGTCAAAGTTACAGTGCACAAAAACCCCACTGACCTGAATGAACGGAAATAAAAGCAGGGTCCCACTTTATATTAAGTGGCCCTAATACCTGTGTACTTACATAATAACTAGATGTGTACATAGTATGTAAACACAGTGTAAGTACACATTGGTACATGTATATACAGCTGTAATGTTGGTAACAACACATTTTGGTAATGAAAGTACAAATGTGTAACAGGACAAAGCACTTTTTGGTAAAGAAAGTGTTATACTTTATATTAAGTAAACAATTTCTATGGATCTACCATGTAATTACTCTGATGTTACAAAGCAGCGGCCATTAAGTTAGGCTTTACATATACATTGTGGTTGGTGTCCAGAATGTTACACTTTATATTAAGTGGAGAGTTCCTGAGGAGTTACCATGTAAGTACACTGGTATTACAGCGGTGCACCAACTCCACCAACCTGAGATCCAACTCCTCCCACTTTACAAATCCCTAAACCTACCCATCTCCACCCCCCGGATCAAATTGTTGGTTCAAAGTACTTTCTTATACATGTGTTGTTTTGTTGTTACAATATGTAGTTATATATGTCCTGTTACACATTTGCACTTACACAAACCATTTTGGAGGGTTGTTACATATGTGTAGTTACAGAAATATTACAGCTGTAGATACTATGTACCAATGTGTACTTACACTGTGGTTACACACTACGTACACATCTAGTTACTATGTAAGTACACAGGTATTAGGGCCAATGTTCTTTCTCCGTTTTCTGAATTACACAGCACAGCGAGAGCACACATCGCACAAGCACATTTCTCCGAACTACACTACCCATAATGCATTTCACGCGGAACTAACTGTAGATAGTAATCTTTAGCGTCTCCCGCAACACTGTCATTGATATGACTGCGATAAGCGCATAAATCAGATGCTGCGTGCAGCTGAAATCAACCACACACTCATCACAATGAAAACCTCGACCTTAGAAATAACGAACGTGAACACTGGGATAATCGCCGATGTATATGGTGAACCCCCATTGAAATGCATTCACAAGAATGCTTATTTCATTTAACCTGTTTCATGTCCGTTACTATCGACGTGTGCTCAGAGCGATTACATATGCTCCAAACTGCGTTTTGCTCCAGCTGTATGAACACAGATGCTAAATGCTGCTATTAATTTGCTTAATATTCGCTCCTGCATACAATGCAAACTGCTAAAATCACACTTAGTTTAAACTTGATTATATTTGCTAATTTTTTTATTCAATTAGGCAGACCATGCACATAGCGATACGGATTAGAAGAGCATTCACTTATCTATTGATTTTACTGTTCTGAAGCAAGCTGCACTGCTACGGCAAGCACTAGTCATATATTTGAATGTTGAGCAGCGAGCTCATTGGCTACTGATACAGGAGAGAACCAATCAGCTGTGCCATGTGATAATGAGGTCATTAGGTCAGATTGAGTTAGACCTATCGGACTGCGCCATCTAGAGTTTCATGCCAGAACTCTGTATTTATGCCACCTCTGAGCAGCATTCAACAGTCTGTCTAAATGCCACTTCAGAAGCGCTTCTGTGCCACCTCCACAGTGATTTCACCTGCTTTGATCCACACTCTCTTTACAGCAGTGTTACTCTGATAAACACTGTGTGACTCACTGAGCTGCTTGACAGAGAAAGTGCTGAGGAGTGGAAACCCCTCACTGGGGAGAATTATTATTACAGATCTGAGATAATGTACAGCATACTATCACGTCTCTCAAGGTGAGCGGCTGAGGCAATCATTTCACAGCATGAAAAGGAATTTATGTCCTTGGGTGTAAAATAAGACTCATCCCAACCTTAGGAATCAGAATCAGAATCAGAATGAGTTTTTATTGCCAGGTATGTTTACACATACGAGGAATTTGTTTTCGTGACAGAAGCTTCCACAGTGTAACAGAGTGACAGTGACAGAACAAAAAACACAGATAATAAAAATAAAAATAGAACAAGTAAATAAGGAATAAAAATATATAAATTGACAATTGTGTGTGCAGGTATATTACAATAGACAGTTTTTTTTTTCTTAATGTACAGGTACTGTATATTATGTGCAAATTTGAGGTGTAGGCTGAGTATGAGTGTTAGATAAATAAGTGTATGAGTGAATAAATAGTGTGTGTTCCAGGTTTATTGTCAAGTGTTCATGAGATGGATGGCCTTGAGGGAAGAAACTGTTCCTGTTTCTGGCCGTTCTGGTGCTCAGAGCTCTGTAGCGTCGACCAGATGGCAACAGTTCAAAGAGGGAGTGTGCTGGATGTGAGGGGTCCAGAGTGATTCTGCCAGCCCTTTTGCTCACTCTGGATAAGTACAGTTCTTGGAGAGAAGGGAGGGTGGTACCAATGATTCGCTCAGCAGTCCGACTACTACCTGAAGTCTTCCGAGGTCAGATTTGGTAGCTGAGCTGAACCAGCCAGTTACTGAAGTGCAGAGGATGGATTCAATGATGGCGGAGTAGAACTGTTTCAGCAGCTCCTGTAGCAGGTTGAACTTCCTCAGCTGGCTAAGGAAATATAACCTCTGCTGGGCCTTTTTCACAATGGAGTCAAAGTGAGTGTCCCACTTCAGGTCCTGAGAAATAGTGGTGCCCAGGAACCTGAATGAATCCACTGCAGCCACAGTGCTGTCCATAATGGTGAGTGGGGGGAGTGCAGGGGGATTCTCCTGAAGTCCACGGTCATCTCAACAGTTTAGCGTGTTGAGCGCCAGGTTGTTAAGACTGCACCAGACAGCCAGCTGCTCGACCTCATGTCTGTAAGCAGACTCGTCTCCGTCCTGAATGAGGCCGATGAGTGTGGTGTCGTCTGCAAACTTCAGGAGCTTGACAGAGGGGTCTTTAGATGTGCAGTCGTTGGTGTACAGGGAGAAGAGCAGTGGAGAGAGAACACAACCCTGAGGAGCACCAGTGCTGATCGTACGGGTGCTGGATGTGTATTTTCCCAGCCTCACTAGCTGCTGTCTGTCTGTCAGGAAGCTGTTGATCCACTGACAGACGGAGGTGAGCATGGAGAGCTGAGATAGTTTGGGCAAGAGGAGGTTTGGGATCATGTTAAAGGCCAAGTTGAAGTCCACGAATAGGATCCTCACATAAGTCCATGGTATGTCTAGATGCTGCAGAACATAATGCAATCCCATGTTCACTGCATCGTCCACAGACCTGTTTGCTCTGTAGGCAAACTGAAGAGGAACCAGCAAGGTCCAGTGATGTCCTTAAGGTGGGCCAGCACCAGTCTTTCAAAACACTTCATGACCACAGACGTTAGAGCAACAGGTCTGTAGTCATTAAGTCATGTAATTTTGGATTTCTTTGGGATGGAGATGATGGTGGAGCGTTTGAAGCACGAAGGGACTTCGCACAGCTCCAGTGAACTGTTGAAGATCAGTGTGAAGATGGGAGCCAGCTGGTCAGCACAGGATTTCAGACAGACTGGTGTAACACAGTCTGGGCCTGGTGCTTTTTTCCTTTTCTGCTTCCGGAAAGACCTGGCGCACCTCATCTTCACTTATCTTAATTTCAGGTGTGTGGGAGAGGGGGGTTGCTGGAGGTGTGAATGGTTGTGTGGAGAGGTGTTCAGGGCGGGTGTGGGGTGTCTTTTCAAACCTGCAGTAGAACTCGTTCAGATCGTCTGCCAGGTGTTGATTCTCCACAGTGCAAGGGGATGGTGTCTTGTAGTTGGTGATATCTTTCAGACTTTTCCACACTGATGCCGAGTCACTGGAAGAGAATTTAATCCTTATTTTTTTCAGAATAATTACTCTTTGCCACTCTGATATCCTTTTCCAGTGTGTATTTAGCCCGTTTATACAAGACATTATCCCCCTTCTTGTATGCATCTTCTTTGGCCTGACGGAGCTGACTGAGTTTTGCAATGAACCATGGTTGGTCATTGTTGTAAGTTAATATGAGAAAACAAAATAGCATCAAATATGAAAATGCAAACAGCAGGTTTAAAACAAGTTACACAAAAAGTGTATGTTTAATGCCAAAAAAATAAAAATCCTATAAAAAGACATAGCAAAATCCCTTAAAAGCATCGTTAGCAAAAAAACAAAGAATTTCCATTCACTTAACATCTTGAGAAGCCAAAAGAAAACAAATCATAAGATGTTTTTACCAAATACATAGAGTCTATAATCCATAATAACGCTTCCTCCAGTGAAAAAGTGTTTTGGTGTGAATCAGGAGAGAAATCTGCAAAGATCAAACACCGTTTACAAGCCGAAACCATTTTAAACAATATGTGAGTGGATTTTGATGTGAGAAAACAACAGGAGATGAGCGTTATTTATGGATAGGTATTTTAGATTGAAAACATTTTAAAGGGTGATTACGTTGCGATTTTCGTTTTTCCCTTTTCTACTGTGTTATGGTGCATGTATAAGATCTGCAGCGTTCCCAAAGCTCAAAGTCTACCACAAAAAAGGATTATTCTATCTAAAACAGGGAAGGCTGATCCACGCCTACCTAAAACGGCTCTTTCAAACACGCCCCCACATATCTACGTCGCTTTGTGGGAAGATTTGCATAACGCTGCCAAATGTTCACGCAAAGAAAGAAGCGTGGTTCAGGAACAGGCGCAGTGTTGAAGCAGATTCAGAGAGACGCTGTGTGGTCCAGTGCCAAAGGCAAAAGCACTTATTTGCGCCTTCGGACAAAGTAGATGCAATTAGGAATCATTGGTTAAGATTTATTAACAACAGAACAGCACAACCCAGATGTTCAAATTTGTGCAACACATTTTATGGACAACAGTTTTTTGAACCTAGAATAGTACAAGGCTGGCTGTGCACAAAGGCTTTTTTTTTCAAAAAAAAAAAAGGGTAAATTCCGACTGTGCTATGACAATCTGGCGCTTCTGAATCAACTACTGTAAGTATGTTTTCTTAACAGTTTAAGTCTTTGTTATTGCGCCGTGTAGAGTATCGCGTTGTGTGTGTGTGTGTGTGTGTGGAGGAGAGTGACGAGAGACAGGATTCACATAACAGTGGGTCAGCTTTCTTAATCGTGGCTTGTGTACTGCAAAAACATACCAGCTTCATTACTGTGTCTGTCACGCGACTCTTTTCCCCTTTCAGGCTTGAACTGATGGTACAACTAACAACATTATTAACTGTCTTGAAATCTACTTTGAAAGCTGAAGCGATTATGGTAAGGAGCGTTACATTTTCAACTTATAAAGTATCATGTTTTAATCAGGTTGTTATTTATTTATTTTTATTTTTAATGTATGTGTACGTTAAAAGTACCATTCTGGCAGTGAGTACGATCCGGAACTAAATGAAGATTAATGTTTTGGCATATGATGTGTTTATTGAACCAATCGGATAAGAGTAAATGGAGAGTCAGCGAGAGCCTCATGTGATTGGCTACAAGAAGAAGGTGGACCCACCCTCCCCCTCACACTTTTGCAAAACTCAGTTAGTGAGAGAATCGTGCCAAAATTGTAAGCGCAGAGAAAAGAAAGACGGAGCTGTACATATCGGTTTATTTCGGGAACTTTTTGCCCCACATGCACAACAAGTCATTTAGACATTTGCAACAGTTGGTTTTTTTACACATACAGATTGGTTCTATGCAGTCAATCCGTTTTGCAGTTCTTTAAACTGTTGTTTTCGCTTGCAAATCACTGTTCACAGGCTTGCAGTACTTTTGACCGTATTTTAGCGATAACAACGTGCCAAAAGTGTAAGCGCGGAAAAAAATGAAAGTTAGAAGAATGCAGATCATATTTATTTTACGTTAGCATGAAGCTGCAGTTTAACAATACTTGAATAACACTTACGAGTAACAGTAAAATGCTGCAAATCATTTTTTCTTACGCTTGAAATGCGATTTACACCTTTACAAAGCTTCTCTTGCGCATGCAAATTTAATTTACGCTTACAGTCTTATGTACACTTCCACAACTCTTACCCTGCGTATGCTAATCTTTTAGGCATTAGATTACCTTCATAAACTTACCTAATTGCCAGCTCTCACTTCATAATTATGGGTAGTGTAGTCCACTAGAATCACACAGACTTAAAGCTCAAGCAAAATTCAATCTATTTTCTCTGTGAACTGATTTAGTCATAACATGTAAACCTTTCTAAAAAGTTGTGGTCACCATTTGACATACACTTTGTGGTATCTGCAAAATGATAATTATTTTACCAAAATACGAGGGATCATACAAAATACATGTTATTTTTTATTTAGTATACTGACCTGAGTAAGAGCTTTCACAGAAAAGACATTTACATATAGTCCACAAGAGAAAACAATCATTGAATTTATAAAAATGACCCCGTTCAAAAGCTTACAAACACTTGATTCTTAATGATGTGTTATTTATTTATTCTATTAAAATGTTTTTGTTGATGAGTCCCTTGTTTGTTCTGAACAGCGAAACTGCCCACTGTTCTTCTGAAAAATCCTTCAGCTCCCACAAAGTCTTCAGTTTTCCAGCATCTTTTGCATATTTGAACCCTTTCCAGTAGTGACTGTATGATTTTGAGATCCATCTTTTCACACTGAGGACTATTGAGGGGCTCAAACACAACTATTACAGAAGATGCAAACACTCACTGATGCTCCAGAAGGAAAACGACCAAATTTTGATCACAACTGTACATCTGTTTAGAAAGATTTACATGTTATCACTAAATCAGTTCACAGAGAACATACACAGCCCAGAGGTTGAGCTCTATTGGCTCTGTTTATTTTGGTGTGTGCTGTCATTGCTGTCAGACTGCTGAGCTGATGATATGGGATGCACGTTCAATGCTCGGGCAGACAGAGAGGGAGATATATGCGATTTCTGTGTTCGGGGCTATACTGATCTGAGCTTCAGAACAACACATTACGGACTGACACAAGACAGCAAACACGAGGGTAAGATAAAGGGAAGATAATGAGGACAAAATAACAAGAGAGGCGGGGTATACACCATGACAGCAGAGCACATGGCGAACCGTCAAAACAAAAGGCCATGTGCTCCATGACCACAAAGCCTAAGCAGACCCCACCGAGATCGTGACACACATAAAATACTCACTACATATCAAGCGATCTGTAATAACAGACAAAGCAATGGTGATCACGTAATAAAAACAGTTACTCTCACTTGTGTGGTGCGACATTACTGTCGGATCCAATATAGACACACAGCATCGTCTTTTAGTTTCAGTCTTTCTGAAAATCCTGTGTTTAACTGTGCCTTGTTTGTAAATGAATCCGCAGTCAAATTTCTTACTAGTAATTACTGCAATATACACTTTACTATATGCATCTACCACTATATATTTATATACATGTTCACTGTAATGAAATTGAGCTAATAATTTGCTTCAACTGCTTGTGAAGTGTAAAGTCATTCTGCCATGCAGTCGAGTGCAGATGGGAGATCTAATAGTCCAGCTTATGTTTTGCACTATATTAGAGCAGAATTATGAAAGTCAGCTAATACCAGCTCATGCTGTCATGCTTTATTGCGGCTCCACAGGGCCTGTATTAAATAGACTGTGTCTTTGGCCTGCCAGCCATCAAATATTATTTGGGGACAATGTCCGCCTAACAATTGCCCTCCAGAGGACTGGAAAGTCATTGGGTAGCACTGCATGCAGTCTGATGCCCTTCAGTGATATTCCGGTCAAAACACTTCTGACTCATGGCAAACCCATTCATTCCATCACAGAGACGTGTGTTATCTGCCAAAAACGCATTCACACAGTCAAATAGAAAACAATTCAAAACAACAGATACTGACTGCTAAATGAGACTCACTATTCTGCTAAAACGTGATTAATCCATCAGTCTGAATGCTGTATTGTGGATCAAAAATTGGATTCCATTGGTTCTGAAAGGAATTTAGAGATTGTTTTTTTTAAAGCTGAAGTGAATAATTTCTGTGTCACTAATGCAACCAAATGGAACTGTAAAATAATTAGAAAGGAAATGTTCTTTAAGGTAAACTTTTTGTTGCATTGCCTTGACTGGAATTTTATTGTTAAACCATTTTAATGTTAGTGTGAAGGTAATAAATCTTACTGTATCTTGTCAGAAGTTTGAATGGACATAGGCTTTTGGTAGTTGCTAAGCTGCTCTGAGTAGCTGCTAGGATGCTGTTCTGGATGTCTGTTAAGGTCTTGCGGTTTGGTGGATAAATAGACAGATGTATCGGTTATTGGAACCAATTCTTTTAAGCAAATTGTCCAAAAGAACCAGTTCACAGAAACAAATCACAGAGACTTTCCTGTTTGCCTGAGGCTCTGGATTACAGATAATAATAGTGTAAATAATGTTCAGAATCTTACACGGACCGATCGTTTCACTTCATAAGAACTCAATATATCGTCAGGATTAGTTTTGTGTTGCCTGATATGCTTTTTTTACTCTCAAAGTGACAGTAACTGCTGTCTTGTATTTCATGAATCACCAAAGACCACAATTTCAGCTAAAAAACTTCTTTATTGTTCTACTGAAGAAAAAAAGTCACCTACATCTTGGATGGCCTGAGGATGAGTAAATTAACAGAACTTTCCTTTTAATCTATAGCTTTTACACTATTCAGGGGAGTCAACCTATAAATAGCTTACTTACAGTTGTCTGCACATTAAAGACTTGGAATAGTAGAACGTCTGGCCTGTTTATTTATAATAATACACTGAACAAAATTATAAACGCAACACTTTTGTTTTTGCCCCCATTTTTCATGAGCTGAACTCAAAGATCTAAGACTTTTTCTATGTACACAAAAGGCCTATTTCTCTCAAATATTGGTCACAAATCTGTCTAAATCTGTGTTAGTGAGCACTTCTCCTTTGCCGAGATAATCCATCCACCTCACAGGTGGGGCATATCAAGATGCTGATTAGACAGCATGATTATTGCACAGGTGTGCCTTAGGCTGGCCACAATAAAAGGCCACTCTAAAATGTGCAGTTTTATCACACAGCACAATGCCACAGATGTCGCAAGTTTTGAGGGAGCGTGCAATTGGCATGCTGACTACAGGAATGTCCACCAGAGCTGTTGCCCGTGAATTGAATGTTCATTCCTCTACCATAAGCCATCTCCAAAGGCGTTACATCCAACCGGCCTCACAACCGCAAACCACACCAACCCATGACCTCCACATCCAGCATCTTCACCTACAAGACCGTCTGAGACCAGCCACCCGGACAGCAGCTGCAACAATCGGTTTGCATAACCAAAAAATATTTGCACAAACTGTCAGAAACCGTCTCAGGGAAGATCATCTGCATGCTCGTCGTCCTCATCGGGGTCTAGACCTGACTGCAGTTCATCGTCGTAAACCGACTTGAGTGGGCAAATGCTCAAAATCGATGGCGTCTCGCACTTTGGAGAGGTGTTCTCTTCACGGATGAAACCCGGTTTTTCACTGTACAGGGAAGATGGCAGACAGCGTGTATGGCGTTGTGTGGGTCAGCGGTTTGATGTCAACGTTGTGGATCGAGTGGCATATGGTGGCGGTGGGGTTATGGTATGGCAGGCGTATGTTATGGACAACGAACACAGGTGCATTTTATTGATGGCATTTTGAATGCACAGAGCTACCGTGACGAGATCCTGAGGCCCATATGTTGTGCCATTCATCCACGACCATCAACTCATATTGCAGCATGATAATGCACGACCCCATGTTGCAAGGATATGTACACAATTCCTGGAAGCTAAAAACATCCCAGTTCTTGAATGGCCAGCATTCTCACCGGACATGTCACCCATTGAGCAAGTTTGGGATGCTCTGGATCCGCGTATACGACAGCGTGTTCCAGTTCCTGCCAAGATCCAGCAACTTCGCACAGCCATTGAAAAGGAATGGACCAACATTCCACAGGCCACAATCAAAAACCTGATCAACTCTATGCGAAGGAGATGTGTTGCACTGCGTGAGGCAAATGGTGGTCACACCAGATACTGACTGGTTTTCGGACCCCCAATACAGTAAAACTGCACATTTAAGAGTGGCCTTTTATTGTGGCCAACCTAAGGCAAACTGTGCAATAATCATGCTGTCTAATAAGCATCTTGTTATGCCACACCTGTGAGGTGGATGGATGATCTCGGCAAAGGAGAAGTGCTCACTAACACACATTTAGACAGATTTGTGGACAATATTTGAGAGAAATAGGCCTTTGTGTACATAGAAAAAGTCTTGAGCTCAGCTCATGAAAAATGGGGTAGGGAGAAGACCCAGTGAGGAAGAACGAAGGGTTTGAGAAGGGGTGTAGGGCTGAATGAGATCTGAGAGGTAAGTTGGAGCGAGGTTATGGAGAGTTTTATATGCGAGAAGAAGAATTTTAAATTCAATGCGAAATTTGATGGGAAGTCAATGAAGCTATTTAAGAGATGGAGTAATGTGTTGTAAAGATGGAGTCCGGGTTATGATACGAGAAGCTGAATTCTGAATCAACTGGAGTTTATGAAGAAGCTTGTGTGGTAAACCAAATAAAAGAGAATTACAGTAGTCGATGCCAGAGGTGACAAGTGAGTGAACTAGCATGACAGTACTGTGTGGAGTGAGAGATGAACGAACGCGAGCAATATTACGGAGATGAAAGTAACAAGAACGGGTTATACTATTAATGTAAGCTTCAAATGAAAGAGTGCTGTCAAAGATGAACTCCAAGTTCTTAACCTGGCGAGAAGGAGAAACGGAGGAACCATTAATGGATAAAGAAAAACTACAGGACCTAGAGAGAACAGAGTTATTGGCTACAAGGAGTACTTCAGTCTTATTGCCATTAAGTTTAAGAAAACTGGCGGAGAACCAGGTTTTTATTTCATGAAGACAGTTAATAAGGCAGATAGGTGGAAGAATGGAATCAGGCTTAGTAGATACATAAAGTTGTGTATCATGAGCGTAACAGTGAAATTTAGTACCAAATTTAGAAAATATATTACCAAGTGGGAGAAGATAAATTAGGAACAACAGAGGACCTAGGACAGAACCTTGGGGGACACCACAGCTAACAGAAAAGGGATGGGAATGAAAACTTTTTAATTGTACGAACTGTGTACGATTGGAAAGGTATGAAGTAAACCAGGCGAGAGGAATACCAGAGATACCAATAGCAGATAAATGGTTTAACAAAATATTGTGTGAAATGTTATCAAAAGCTGCAATCAAATCAAGCAAAACAAGAATAGATAAGGACCCACCATCAGCAGCCATTAACAGATAATTTGTTACTCTCACCAAGGCAGATTTGGTACTATGCTTGGGACAAAATCCTGACTGAAAACACTCATATAAGTTATTATTACTAAGGTAAGCTTGGACCTGTGCTGCAATTGCTTTTTCAAGAATTTTCTAAATAAAAGGAAGATTAGAAATGGGACGGAAGTTATCTAAATAGTTAGGGTCTGCATTAGGTTTTTTAAGAATTGGGGTTATAGCAGCTATTTTAAAAGATGATGGAAAAGTGCCAGAGCTAAGGGAAGTATGAACAATATGAGTTATAAGAGGAGAAAGAGAAGGAAGACAGGCTTTTACCAGGTGAGTTGGTATGGGATCAAGTAAGCATGTGGAAGAATTTGATTTATAAATAAGATTAGAAATTTCTAATTCAGATGGTAGGGTAAAAGAAGAGAAAAGAATAAGAGGGGAATCGGTGGAAACACTGTATAATGAATTACAATATGGGTTAGCCAGCGAGGCCAACTGTTGGCGGATAGCAGTTTTGTTACTGAAAAAAGACATAAATTCATCACATTGAGCAGTGCAGTACAGGTGTGCAAGAAGGCTGTCAGGAGGTTTCAGTATATGATTTACAGTAGAGAACAAAGCTTTAGTATTACAATCTCCAGACTCAATTAAATGTAAATAAAACTCATGTTTGGCAGCAGAGAGAACATCTTTATAAAGATGAATATGTTCGTTATACAGCTCTCTATGTACCATAAGTCCAGTTCGTTTATAAAGGCATTCCAAACACCACCCTCTAGTTTTTAGCTGGCGGAGTTCAGGAGTAAACCAGGGCGCAGAGTTAGTGAAAGATACAGTCCGAGTTTTAAGAGGTGCAAAATTGTCCAGGAGCTGTCGTCATTCTGAATTATAAAAGCAGACCAGCTCATCAGAGAAAGAGAGATGGTCACTGTGTGGGAGGTCGGTGATTGCAACAGTAAAAGCTGAGGGGTTGATCTGAAAGAGATTCAGATTGATCCAGGTTGAAGCACCATCGGCGATATACAACTGCAGGTTGTCACATATCACTGCTGATCAATGAATTCAAAATGTATGTCCATATACAACCAGACACAGTTTAACCAGTAAAAAAGAAATGGATGATGGCCAAATACATCTCAAGAGGCAAACCGAATCAGTGTTTATAGACTGTAATGATGATTATCATGTTGAAGAGTATTTTGGCATCAAAGCTGCCAGTCAGAGTCTTCGGACAGTCAGGATCGATGGAGTCTTAATGTAATTCATATCTCTGCTTCGCAGTTACAGACATGAGATGGATATACTCACTGACGCCACAATTGGATTTTCTGTAGGATTTCAATAAGCTGTGATTTGATTAGAGTGTGCCTGAGCTTTCTTCCTGTCCTCTTTTCTTAGACCTCGTAGCACAATTACATTTTCCCAAAAACTCATGGGACTCACGCCAGCAATAAAGAAAAAGACAGAACATCGTCCTCAAATAGCACAGAACAGACCGTTCCACTGTCACTCTTGCCAGCTTTCCCTACACAATAAGCATATCACATTGCAACCTATCTTTAAGTGCCATCAGGTTTGGATATTAGACCACATTAACTGGGTAGGGTTAACACTAGAGCGTTTTTATGAAGAAAATATACAAACATAAAGAACTTGGCCATGCTTGGTATTTCGCGTACAATGAAAAAAATGTGCTGATTGTTGACATGCTAAAATATTTAAATATATATTTAGATAGAATGGAAGATATAGATTGTACTGCATGTTAGCTTGCTTATTGTGTCCAAGAGCATGATTTATTGAAGTCCATATGTCTTAGTAACAAGAAACTTCTAACCAAAGGGTCGAGAGCTGTAGTTCCAACCACGTTAGTTTTCCAATGCTGTTTGTGAATGTCCGTTTGAACTATGTTTTGGGCACATGTGAGATCAGCTGAACCACTTTAGGAAGGTTTCAGTAGGGGAATGAAGTAAGTGAGTTGGGATCAGGTCACCTGTGTCATTGACTGAAACAGACTTTAAGTTACACAGCAGGAGGAATGCCGGTGCACACATAGAAACTACTGAGCAAAACATTCAGATTTATGGCTGCATTGACAAGGCCCATTAAGCATCAGTCGCGCCAGCAGCAGTTTTCCATCGTCACGCCTCTCCTGCGACCACACCACGTTTGTCATGAGTCCGGTCCTCGTCTGGAGACAGGATGATTTAAGGGGCGTGCAAACTGACAGTCATTAAATAGCTGGGGGTTAACCGGTCACTGTACTACTGATCGAAGGCGTCTGTGTTGCTGTAGCTCAAATATGATGCAACATAAAAGACTGCAGGTTTTGATCTCACTAAGGATGTTCTTGGTACTGGTACATCTAATAGCAATGTGTTTCAGCACTTATATTCAGTGCTGAGAAAAAGGTATTGCTGGCTGTTTTTTAGGATCACAGTCTCTTTTGCAGAAACTAAGACTCGGAATATAAAAAATAAAAAATAAACTATATGAAGCCCTATTGCTTCATTTGATCTTTTAAAAATACCCGAGGCGAACAAGTGAATATATAAACTAGCACCACAGTCAGAGATACAGTGCAAAAAAAATTTAAGCAAATTTCTTGTGATATCAAAATATGCCAAAATATTCATCTCCGAGAGGAATCTCGTTACAAACTATGATATCTCTGTGACAATTCCAGAGCTAAAACAAGCATACAAATGGCAACACGTGCATTTATCAGATTAATCTGTACATATTGAGTTTAATATACAAAGATTATATTATTTTAATGTACTTCTTTTGGATTGGTTCTACACTGATTTTGGGATTCAATGTAAAAATATGTTTATGATTGGAATTAATAAATTGCAGCATATTACAATTAATATTTATGTTATAGCTATTGATTACAACAATTATTTTGCAAAATAATTGCAAATACAGTGCTGTTTGTGAACCCTTTAGAATTTTCTATATTTCTGCATAAATATGATTTTCACACAAGTCCTGAAAGTAGAAAAATAGAAACCAATTAAACAAAGGAGAAAAAAATATATACTTTGTCATTTATTAATTGAGAAAAATGATCCAGTGTTACATATCTGTGCGGTGCAAAAGTATGTGAATATTTGCTTTCAGTATCTGGTGTGACCCCCTTTGCAGCAATAACTGCAGCTAAATGTTTCTTGTAACTGCTGATCAGTCCTGCACAGTGTTGGGGAAAGCTACTTTTAAAAGTAATGCATTACAATATTGCGTTACTCCATAAAAAAGTAACTAATTACGTTACTTAGTTACTTTTTATGGAAAGTAATGCGTTACGTTACTTTTTAAAATCTGGACAGGGCTTGCTTGTTTTTTTTTTAAATAAAAAAGTTATATTTTTGGCAAGTATAAAAGCCTTTTCATACCAAAAGTGAAATTAATAATCCTCAGGCTGAAGGGAAAGTAAATTTTACGTCCGTACAGTAGAATGCAGAAGAGGACATTTCAACACACTTCAGCAACAAAACAAAGACACAAATGTTTGTCTAGAGTAATTTGTGCTTATTAGTACGGTTGAACTGGATCATCGAAGCTCAGAAGCAAAGACAGTGGGTTAATAGAATGGGATTAATACATAAAGGATATTTGTGTTGTTTACATTTAATTATTGCAGGTTTGCGTCGTATTTTCTGAGTTGCATTATTTTTATTCATTGAGGAATACTGAATCTGTGTTTTTGTTTTTTTTTGTGAGTGAGATGATTTAATGCATATTCATATTTATTTTAGCGCTACAGTGACATCTTCTTATTTCTCAACATGGGGACAGGAGAGCTGCCAATCAATAAATTGGAGAAAAAAAAGTAAATTGCGTTACTTATTTGAAAAAGTAACAAAGATATTTTCTTGTAAATTAAAAAATTCATCTACTTACTGTTACTGGCAAAAAGTAGCTGAATCCGTAACTTGCTCACTTGTAATGCGTTAGACACGCGCCCAACAACTGACTCCTGCAACCACTTGTATATTTTAGCGTCACATGGCCGTTCAGGTACAGAACCACTTCAACACTCTGGTATGTAGTAAAGAGGATTTTCCTCCAACTTAAGTCACTTGGATAGAGAGTGTTCCAGACTTTGACTCAGTCATTCCAAAACATTAACTTTGTTCTTCTTTAACTATTTTTTGGTAGAATGACTTGTGTGCTTGAGGTATTGTCTGCTGTCATGGCCCTGTCTCGTGAGAGAAATTCTCAGACGATTTCCTGATATTTCCTTTTCCTTTAGAATTTGCTGTTATAATTCAGAATTCATTGTTCCATCAGTGATGGTAAGTCGTCCTGGACCAGATGCAGCAAAACATGCCCAAACCATGATACTAGCACCACCATGTTTCACAGATGGGATGAGGTTCTTATGCTGGAAAGCAGTGTTTTCTTTCTCCAAACATAACGCTTCTCATTTAAACCAAATGTTCTATTTTGGTCTCATCAATCCACAAAACATTTCTCCAGTATTCCTCTTGCTTGTCCACATGATCTTTAGCAAACTGCAGACAGGCAGCATTGTTCTTTTTGGAGAGCAGTGGCTTTTTTTCTTGCGACTCTGCCATGGACACCATTGTTGTTCAGTGTTCTCCTGATGGTGGACTCAAGAACATTGGCATCAGCCAATGTGAGAACGGCCTTTAGTTACTTAGAAGTTACCCTGGGGTCCTCGTGGACTATTACATGTCTTGCTTTTGGAGTGATCTTTGTTTTTTCAACCACACCTGTGGAGGGTAACAATAGTCTTGAATTTCATCCATTTGTACACAATCTGTAGAGATCTTTAGAGATGGTTTTGTAGCCTTTTCTATCCTGATGAGCAACAACAACTCTTTTTCTGAGGTCCTCAGAGATCTCAATTGTTCGTGCCATGTGTAACGAGATGACAGGGACGAGAGACGTGCGGATCCATTCGCAAAGCTTTTCGTCAAAGGCGTGCATAAACAGTCGAGGGCCAGACAATGGGCACAGGTATCTTGAGGCAAAACACAAACTCAGTCCAGTAAATGGCGTGGTCGCATCTCCGGGGACATGTCCAAACAGGGTAATCCAAGGGTCGCACAGCAAGAATAGCACACGAAAAACAGGCAAGGCAAAGACTATCACTAGACTATGGAAAAACTCGAACAATGACAGGAATTGGCTCCTAATTACTACGCTAACCGCATAAAAACCTTCAAAAACATACTCGGCGTGGACTGGTGTGTGAGACTGATTTATATAGTGGTGTTAATTGGTACAGCTGTGTGTGATAGGCAATGGATCAATGGGAATGTATGCCCGGGTGATGCGTAACGTCTGGGTGTGTTAAAGTCCCTGTGGAGAAGCGGGTGACCTCTGGTGGTGATGAACTGAAGTGTATAGACCGATTCGTGACATAGCCCCCCCCCCCACGGAGCAGCTCCATACACTCCTAACTCCAGATAATCCATGAGGGCTTGGCGGAACAGGTGGAGGGAAGGAGGGTCCAGTCCAGTAGAAGTGGGAGACCCGGGACTGAGTCAGAGTTGGCATGCATAGCACCAGGGCCTAACCGGCGGAGCATGAAGCCAGGCGGAGCAAGAACCAGGGTGGAGCCGGCAGGCAGCTGTAGAGGATGACCACCACAGCTGAGCGTAGTGACTTGTGTCCAAAGTCCCCATGGCTGAAAGCGAGAGAGCTACCACCAGGAGCAGGAATCAATGGTACGGAGAGCCACCAGTAGATACCAGAGCATCGGATTTGGACAGTAGACCACCACGGAGGAGCAGAAGACCCCCAAGCCAGAGCAGACAGAGCAGAAGACCACCACGACGGAGCAGACTGGACAGAAGCCCACCAGGGCAGAGCAGACAGAGCAGAAGCCCACCAGGGTGGAGCAGAAGACCTAAACGGCAGAGCAGACGGAGCAGGAACCCACCAGGGCAGAGCAGACAGGACAGAAGCCCACCGGGGCAGAGCAGAAGACCTCCAAATCCGAGCTATCTTGGTGTCCATGATTTGTCGACCAAGGTAAGCTGAGAATTATGCATCTGTCGTTCGTAGATGTATCAAATGTATGACTGAGATTAACGCTTGAGCATCTGTCAGTCACTGTATTCACCTTATGATTCTGAGTTTGAATGGTCTGAGGCCGTGAATACACTATATACATCAGGGAGAGTCTCACACCACCATTCAAACTGCCGAGTATTGTTTTAGCGTTTATGCTGTTTAGCGTAGCTAATTTATGGAGCCAATTCCCTGTCATTGTTTGAGTTTTCCATAGTTCTTAGTCTAGTCTTGCCTTGCCTGTTTTCTCGTGTTCTGATTCTTGCCTGTGGACCCTGTTTGGACATTGTTCGCCGGAGATCGACCACGCCCGTTTACTGGACTATTCTTGTGTCTTGCCCCCAATATACCTGTTGCCATTGTCTGACACTCAACCTTTTCTGACCACAGCCTTGAATAAGCTTTGCAAATTGATCCGCTACGTCCTCGTCCCCCTTGTCGCCTCGTTACGAAGTTTATATACCGATTCGTGAAACCATGCTTCACTTCCACAGGCATGATCAGACTTTGATAGATCCCTGCTTTTTAAATAAAATAGGGCAGACCCTGACACCTGATAGTCACCCCATTGATTATAAACACCTCTGAACAGATGGACTCTAATTTCACCTCCAAATTAACTGCTAATACTAGAGATTCACATACTTTTGCCACTCACAGATATGTAATATTACATAATTTTCCTGAATAAATAAATGAAAAACAACATATTTTTGACTCACTTGTTTGTTTGGGTTCTCTTTGTCAACTTTCAGGACTTGGGTGAAAACCTGATGATCTTTTGAGTAATATTTATGCAGAAATAGAGACATTTAAGGGGTTCTTAATACTTTCCGTACCCACTGTATATATATAATATATATATATATATATATATTATATATATAAATATATATATATCTATGGATTATTATAACCTTATATTTTGGGGAAACCAATTCAATAACCCATTTTGTTGAATTATGCACTGTTGTGCGCCATTTTCCACAAAAGTCTTGTACAAATTATCTCAAAAGGGAATGTAATATAAATAATTTACAGTTAATTATGATTAATTCATTTTTTTTATATCAGCTGCCAGTAGTAACTGTAGCAGAATTAAATTGCAATCAACCAATCTGTTCGTCCAGTGAACATTCATTGTAAGTTCATATCAGCTCTAGGAAAGGATATTTCTGTGGCCACAGAAAATACTTTCATACAGTGTTAATGTATTAGAGCATGTAGTAAGGATCAAAATCATAAAGGGACAATTAATTTGCAAGGCAGAATCAGAAACTCATGTAAGTTGTGCACAAGAGTTTTATTAACTAAACATTAACACAAACTAGTCTAACCAACAAACAAACAAGCACTCCACATGGGACAGGTCAAATGAACTTGATGGATGAAAACCATCAGGAAAACAGGAAATGAAGCTATTAAAAGAGTCAGTTAACCACCTGAGTATAACCATCAGTGCCGTTTTAGAACGGGTCTACAGCTTATACTAAACCTCTGTTTCGTTTAGTTAAATGTACGATACTTGCATTGCCTTGGCCTGGAACGAGCGTACGGATGCAGTCTCGGATGACAGTCTTGATGGTTTGGAGGTTCGGTGGTGCTGGAGTCGCGATCATGTTCTTCTGGGTTTGAAGGGTGATGAATTCCAAAGATGTTCTGACTCGATTGTGATTGGGAGTTTCTTCCCAGTGGACAGTGAAAAAGATCTAAGGAGAGACCTCAGCTGAGATCCTAGGATCTTTGGTGAATGGAAAGTCAAGGCCCGAGGCCTGACGCAGACTTAGGGTGTCCTTAGAGGGGTGCTAGCTCACATCCTCATCTTCTCAGAATCTAACAGAACCGCAGACTGACTGACCATGTGTTGGAGCCCACCGGGCACGCCCGCACCGGCCCAGGCTCTCGACACGGGCCGCAACCAGAAGGCTCTAGCAGAAGACCCAGCAGAAGAAAAACAACAAGGTCATGGACGGAACTGTGCATGAGTCTTTTAACGTCTCTCAGGATGGGCTTGTCCAATGAGAAAGGCTGAAATTCCAAGCGGGAGTTTGGAAATACTGGGGAGTTTATGACCCTTTGTGTGGGAGCATGGTAATTTGCATATGGAAATTGAATCAAAATTACTAAATATTATAGAACACTAATATTGGCCTTGTACCCCCATAATAAAAACACTCATTTAGACATCAGAAGGTAAATTCAAAGAGACCAAACATGGTATCGGTGGGGCTATATTAACTAGTGATCTATCATAACACACACACAAAACAATAAAATTCAAAAGACAATATACAAGCACAGTAATGGTATACACAATGGCCTGAGGAGATGTGTGTTCATTCACAGAAAGGTTTTTCTATGTTAATTAATAGTCCATTTTTATGGGCATTGTTTGTCCTTAATACAAACTAAGGTAATGAATGTGTGTTTCTCTGGCCGCATTCCATTTGGCATAAAACCTTGATACACATTATTTGCTATGGAACCAGAGGCCTGTTCTGCCTTTCTGAGGTGTTAGATGCATTTCGGGGGAAGGGTCTATAGACCCTCATATGGCTTGTTAACTGAGGGGTGTTACAGAGTATTTGTTAAATATAACTAAAAAAAAATTGTGTGTCTGATTGGTCCAGACGCTACAGTCTACAAATGCAGCAAGTCCGGTATTTGTAGTACTGCGTAATATCCTTAAATCCTCACATGCAGCCAAAAAATATAATCAAAATGGTCTTAGACTGTATTATTGCACATTGTATTATTCATTTGGGGCTCATTTACTTGCAATCAGGAAATGCATTAGCTTTTAACATTTCTGTTAACCCTGAACACATACACAATTGTTAATGGCAGGAAAATGCAATTTGAATTTTCTCTGTGATTTGTCAAGATTTCAGAGGGTAATGTCGTAGCAAATATAAAAGCACCACTGAAAGAAACATATAGCCTCTGTAAGATGCACACATATAGCCTCCACATTTGATGGGTGGCCATCATCTAGACCAGCTATTGAGAAATCACCATGGAAACCGTAGCCACGGGAACACCTCACTTCATCAGAGACCTAGAGACACCTACTGGAAGCCATCCTGACTGATCTCCAGCAATCGACTAGGACACCTTCGGGAATGTCATGGATTTCAGTTCATTCCCACTTTATGCCATGCAGCTCTCAGATCACATCAGATCAGATGCCCACTGGTATAAGATGTCTGAAGTTGATTTATATTGCCAGCCTCGCACTTCTGAGCATTAGAGACACATCCCAGGAGCAGAAAAAAAACGTTCTACAGTACTAAGATTACATAAGCAACTGAATGAAGATAAATCATCTAATATCTTTCAATAGGTTTCCTCTAAGGAGACAATGAAGACAGTGCTAACAGTAAAAAAATGTGAATTTTGAATAATGTATAAACCACAAATTTTTAAAGTAACGGTGTCTATCATTGTGTCTACACCTGATGTGAGCGGCGCGACAATTGACAAAAGAGCCCATTATAACACAAAGTAACAGACATTTGTTTCACTTACATTTTTATGGTTCTTCTGCAATTCTATTGTGATATTTATTTTCACATAGCATCAAAAACTTTTTGGTAAATATTTAGGTTGGGTAAAAGCTTTAGAACTTTTATCATTAGTTATGAAGCATTGGTTTAGAACAGATTCGTTTTTGTACTAATTTAGCATGTTTTTAAAGATATTTGGCTTTGCAAGGATGGGAACATTCTAGAAGTTTCTGTAAACATTCTGTAATATTCTAGTGCTTTCTGGAACGTTCCAGAACATTGCGGGACTAGTCATAATAGAAAAAATCATCCCACGTACACTTCTGATCGACCGACTTTTGGTACCTGTTAATGTTAAACTGTTGTTGTCAAGTCAAGTCAAGCCACCTTTATTTATATAGCACTTTTAACAATACAGATTGTGTCAAAGCAACTGAACAGCATTAATTAGGAAAATAGTGTGTCAATAATGCAAAATCACAATAGTAAACACTCATTTTTCAGTTAAAGACAGTTCATCATTGAATTCAGTGATGTCATCCTCCAGCACAGTTCAGTTTAAATAGTATCTTTGCAATCATTTGCAATCAAGTCAATGATATCGCTGGAAATGAAGTGTCCCCAACTAAGCAAGCCAGAGGCGACAGCGGCAAGGAACTAAAACTCCATCGGTGACAGAATGGAGAAAAAACCTTGGGAGAAACCAGGCTCAGTTGGGGGGCCAGTTCTCCTCTGACCAGAAGAACCAGCAGTTCAATTCCAGGCTGCAGCAAAGTCACATTGTGCAGAGGACTCATCTGGTTCCTGTGGTCTTGTCCCGGTGGATGTTATCCACCAGAACAATACTGTTAGCTCAGTATTAGGCATGCACCATGCAAGTATGAGTAATAACAGATGAGCTTGTATAAGTTGTCAACATATCTTTTTAGTTTTCATGAGCACTGTTAATGATGCACAAAAAGTAATGTGATTTTCACATTCATAAAGAAATATTAAAAATAAAAGCAGAACAAAACTTTGTTTCATGGTGTAATCAGTCATGTTCACTCCTGCACTACTTCTCACATGAGGGACAGATACAGATCTGTAACGCTGCTAAATAGAGACATGGTCTTTTGCTATGGTTGGCTGATTACTTTGTCAGTGCAATGTCAGCCTATCACATTTAATATTGGTATGTTAATATAAATAAACAACTTCAGAAGATCACCTCACAATAATGGATTTCAACATCAGCTGGAAACAGATACATCAGCTAATGAATTCCTAAGGAAATGATGTGCCTACATGAAATGAGCAGCTTTGGCCCTGGTGATCCCATTTACTTAATGGCCGATTGATCATCCTCTGACCAGACAGAGCACTGTGCAGTGGCTCCTGTGAGGAAGCACAGATGACAAAAATGCACAATGCCAATAAGCAAGAAACATGATTATAAACATCAAACCAAATGAATTTAGGCTTTAATTAATTGAGTGTCTAACTGGAGCATTCGGGGTGCAGCAGCAGATACAGCCAATTTCAAGCGCAATCAGACATGTGCATCACTGTTTCATCTATTCACCATGTGTTTCAAAGTCCTGGCCATTTAAGAAGCTGTTCGATCAACTTCTGGACATAATCAGTAATTAACCAAACTAATTACGGTGATATTCGCAGAGATGCTGCTTGGTTAACTAGCAACAATGGCTTTGAATGTTTCTGAGCAAAATCTTCATTAAGCAATAAAGCTGTGGGAGAAATGTGCAAATTTTAGAGAAATTAAAAATCCTTGTCCTCAGAAAACCTTGTTTTGTGTTGCATTTTCTGTTATTTTGTTATTTCCCTGATGGTGTTCCATGAACAGGCTACTTAGGATGAACTCTGATTCATCATGTGGCTTTCTATTTGACCACTGGCATTATTATGGTGGTTATCAGTACATTTAAATGTAAAAAGCTGATTTTGGTAGTTCAATCTACTTGGTAACAACCAAACCACTTAATTATTGAATATTTGTGAGATGTAAAGCAATAATACTTTACGCTATGCATAACATTTTTCACCTTTTCAATCACGTGGTCGTTGTCATACCCAACACCAAACGTGCCCATTTTTGTGCCATATACTTGTTGTCCCAGCATGGAAGTTATGTTTCACGCTACCAACAGCCATAGCAATTCAGACATTCTCCGTCGTTTTTACACCATCTCACGTATTGTTGAACGTTGGTTGCTACAACTGCGCTTAACGTATATCTATATTTTGTATCACTAATTGCCTCCTAAAGTGCACACACACAGCAGTGAACACACACACCCGGAGCAGTGGGCAGCCATATATTTAGTACGCCTGCGGCCCCCGAGGGAGCATTGGGATGGTCTCGCGGTGCCCTTTCTCCCTCCACAGGCCGTTTCACTTCAGGATGGTTGTCATCGACGTGTGAAGACAAGAGCACGTCCGTTCCTATTCTCACTGCTACAATCCCTGCCGGTACGAGACTCGAACCCGCAACCTTTTGGGGTCTCCTAAGCTCACTCCTCGCTACAGCATTAGTGGCAGGCCACAACTCCCCCAAAGAGCATTCCCTGACCGGGAATCGAACCCGGGCCGCGGTGGTGAGAGCACCGAATCCTAACCACTAGACCACCAGGGAAGGGCTAAATACTTTTTGACTTGTTGAAAAAAACAGATTTTATCTTAAGGGAAATTTACATTTTCCACTGAATAGCAAATTTCGGTCATCAGAACATATGAAAAGAATGTGTAATTTGATGGGAATGAATGACACTGCAGTTACATTGCCAATAAGTCATGAAATTACCAAAATAGTATGAAAATAATACATAACTGGGCCATTCTTGGTTATCTTATCACTATAAGAGTTCATACTGACGACGATGTAAGTTGGTAATTTGATGGTAATGAAATTACAAGCATGCAACGTCCTCTGTTGTCAATTAGTAAGTCATGAAATAACACCAGTTACATAACTGGAACATTGTGTGTTAGCTGGGATGGTTAATTTTCACAAGAGAACTCTTTAACTTGATCTGAGCCAAGCCCAAACAACAAGCCTAAAAACGCTTAGAATAAGTGGGCATGAAAACATTCATGTCCATAGCAAAACAACATTACTTCTGGAATATAATGAGAGCTGGTTTGTACAAATGCATAAGCAATAGTAATAGTAGCACTTGCAAATAATGTCTCCACTGAGACCGCTTTCTTTTTTTAATGAGTATTGTTCTGAAACAACACACCAACGCGAAGCCAGCCCTTCAGTTCTGTTAAAGCTACTCCATTAGTTCTGTGTTTTTATGTTTCATTCATTTCAATCAGTGTAGAGTATGAAGTTGCTCAGAGCAGCTGAAGTGCAGTCTAATCAGTGCCCTTAAAAAGTCAATCAATGCCGCTGACAGCCACTATGTCTGCAGTACGACCTGCCAGCAAGCATTCGTATCTTCCATTGAGAGATTCTGGGCTCATGTTTGAGAACAAGGGCACACCATGCACTTCCTGTCTCTAACATCTGCTGAATTTATAACGACAGGGACAGGGACAGTGCCTTTAAAGGTGAACCATTTAACAGTGAAGAGTTTCTACAGCACAGACTCCAATTATCAGACCTGCGAGAGTCTTATTCGTGCTCAGCGTCTGTTCGCCATTCTGCCCGAGTGCTAATGAATGTTACACATCATGCACACCAGCATCACATTATCTGAGTGTATTTATATACAATGTGATAATAATAATATTTATATTTTATTGGGGTTTTAAGGCTTTAATGATAATTGTTTTTGACTGACTGTCAGTCTGTTTGTTCATTCTGTTAAGTAATATTACCCACAGTCTACTAGAAGTCCTTTTGTTAATATTTATCTGTGATTATTTGGGTAATCATGTGTCCGCTAACAAGTACGCTTGATAACGCATATCTGTTTATTATTATGAAACTCAGTAATGAACTTGAATGCATGTAAATATGTTTAATATTACTTGTTAATATTGTAAATGTTGCTATTTTTGATAGTATTTGCCACATCACAGTTACTGACTGACATGGTCACAAAGTTACGTTGTGGCAACAAATACAGGAATTTCACTTTTACGGTTGTCACAATGTTACCTTGTCACGACAAAAGTTTGGTCATGTCGTTTGCTGCATTTCCTTTAATACAATTAGTTAATACAGTGGTTTACAAAAAATTTATTTCGAACCTCCGCACCAATTGTGTAAGTTCTCCCACTTAAAAAGATGAGATAGTCCTGTAATTTTCATCATAGGTATAACCTCAACTATGAGAGACAAAATGAGAAAAAAAAATCCAGAATCACATTGTAGGATTTTTAAAGAATTTTTTTTGCAAATTATGGTGGAAAATAAGTATTCGGTCGATTACAAAATTTCATCTCAATACTTTGTTTATATACCCTTTGTTGGCAATGACAGAGGTCAAACGTTTTCTGTAAGTCTTCACAAGGTTTTCACACTGTTGCTGGTATTTTGGCCCATTCCTCCATGCAGATCTCCTCTAGAGCAGTAATGTTTTGGGGCTGTCGCTGGGCAACACGGATTTTCAACTCCCTCCAAAGATTTTTTATGGGGTTGAGATCTGGAGACTGGCTAGTCCACTCCAGGACCTTGAAATGCTTCTACCGAAGCCACTCCTTCGTTGCCCGGGTGCGGTGTGTTTGGGATCATTGTCATGTTGAAAGACCCAGCCACGTTTCATCTTCCATGCCCTTGCTGATGGAAGGAGGTTTTCACTCAAATCTCACGATACATGGCCCCATTCAATCTTTCGTTTACACGGGCGCACGCATGCCCTCAGTGGTCCTGGTCCCTTTGCAGAAAACAGCCCCAAAGCATGATGTTTCCACCCCATGTTTCACAGTAGGTATGGTGTTCTTTGGCACTCAGCATTCTTTCTCCTCCAAACAACAAAAAGTTATATTTTTTACCAAAAGTTCTATTTGGTTTCAATCTGACCATATGACATTCTCCAATCGCTTCTGGTCATCCAAAATGCTTCTCTGCAACTTCTCAGACGGGCCTGGACCTTTAACTTATGTTTTGCGCTGGCCTTAAGCAGGGGGACAGCGTCTGGCACTGGCAGGATTTGAGTCCCTGGCGCGCATTGTTTTACTGTATGGTAGCCCTTTTATTGTTATATCTGATTTGGATCCCAGCTCTCTTCGGTCTTCAACTATCTGAGTCTGCCCTCCCGTGTTTCTGGGATTTTTGCTCCAGTTTCTTGTGATCATTTGACCCCACGGGTGGAGATCTGCGTGGGAGCCCCAAAGGTATCGAGTGAGACTTCTCAGTGGCAGGTCGGTTGTTATTGTTCCCTCCATTTTTCGTAATAATTCTCCCACACAGTTTAGTTCTTCACACAACTGCTTACCTAGTGGAATCTCATCTTCCCAGCCTTGTGCCTGGTCGACATATTTTTTTCTTAGTGTCCTTGCGTTGACAGCTTCGTGGTCTTGGCCATCAGGGCTGGAGTCACACACCTGAGATTGTGACTGTTTGAGGTGTGGACAGGTGTCTTTTATACTGATAACGAGTTCAAACTGATGCCATTAATACAGGTAACGAGTGTAGGACAGAGGAGCCTCTTAAAGAAGAAGTTACAGGTCTGTGAGAGCCAGAAATCTTGCTTGTTTGTAGGTGACCAAATACTTATTTTCCACCATAATTTGCAAATAAATTCTTTAAAAATCCTACAATGTGAGTTCTGGATTTTTTTTTTCCTCATTTTGTCTCTCATAGTTGAGGTATACCTATGATAAAATTACAGGCCTCTCTCATCTTTTTAGTGGGAGAACTTGGTGGGCGGAGCGATTGGTGGCTGACTAAATACTTTTTTGCCCCACTGTATTTATATTAATGCCTAGTGTTTTTGTTGTAGTTGTTCATGTTGGTATTTTTTTAACAAATGAAAATAATGAATGAGTCTGAATTCCTCATTCACTTCTGTTGAAGTAGACTTTAAATTAGTTTGGGCAAAAGAGGACATAAATTAGTTTAGCTACTGCATAGAAAAATACATTTTAAAAATAAAAATTAGCAACTGATTATCAACGCACAACTATCTGATCCATGACATTACTATGATGTCGCAGTTACGCTGAGGTGACGAAAACAGGAATTTCACTTTTCCATT
The DNA here is from genome assembly GCA_018155175.1 of Sinocyclocheilus anophthalmus. NCBI lineage: Eukaryota > Metazoa > Chordata > Actinopteri > Cypriniformes > Cyprinidae > Sinocyclocheilus > Sinocyclocheilus anophthalmus. The sequence continues at coordinate 258,511 of JADLZN010001098.1, read as the reverse complement.
TGCCACAACGTAAGATTGGTTATCAGGTTATGTTGCAGCTATGTATCAGCCACATATTTTTGGTAGCTGGTGTGGTTTTACTACCAAAAATAAATAAATAATAATAGTGCTATAGTTAAACCATGGTAACAACAAATTAACCATGGTTTTGCTACACTAACCATAGTATTTGCAGAAAAAATGTGGTTATACAATTGTGATCAATATGCCAAAATACACGGTTAATACACTTTTACTAGAATAAAACCATGGTTAAATTTCATAAGGGGAATTAAAGTAGCAGTTGCGGGTTGCAATATATACAGTAAATATCTTATTTTCAATATAAAGCATTCAGATTTATTTAGATTTATTATGGGCTTTTTCTTGTGTGCTGTTGTTCAACAAGATCTGCCAACACCAATGAGTCTCACACCTCTTTCCTTGAGAGAGACACAAAAGAGAGACACATCTCTGATGTCGTTAACTAGTTGTTCAGTTGGGTTCCGTACACTCTTAAAAATAAAGGTGCTTCACGATGCCATAGAAGAACCTTTTTGTCTAAATGGTTCCATAAATAACCTTTAACATCTAAAGAACCTTTCCGTTTCACAAAAGGTTATTTGTGGCGAAAAAAGGTTCTTCAGATTACAAAAAGATAGTTCTTTAAAGAACCTTTGACTGAATGTTTTTTGTGGAACCAAATATGGTTCTTCTATGGCATCGCTTGAAGAACCTTTTGAAGCACCTTTATTTTTAAGAATGTACTCACTGACACTGCATAGAATTTTGGTGAATGCGGAATGCAGAAAAAATAAGTTCTTCCAAACCTTTATGAGTTTCTTCTGTTGAATACAGAAGAAGATATTTTTCTTGAAACCTCTTGAAGCTGCTGCTCTGATGGAAACAAAGAGTTGCTGCTTGTCATTGACTTCCTAGTATTTCCCCCCCCCCCATAACATGTATCACTGATCCGGGTTTGGTTACATTATTAAAATATCTTCTTTTTTGTTTGTTCAACAGAAGACCGAAATCATCCAGGTTCGAAAGGTTATTGTTCGTGTATATGACAATATAACATTTATATGTTATTATAGCTCACTGGTTGTGTGTGTGTGTGTCTGTGTGTGTGTGTGTGCATGTTTATGTGGTTTATGAGGACACAAATTTGTATGGCATGGGTATGACATAGGTATTACAAGATGGTGATTTATGATGACATTTTGAGTGTCCCCGTAATTTAAAAGGCTTAGAAATCATTCAGAATTCGTTTTTTTTTGAAAATCTAAAAATGCTGAAAGTCTCCTGTGAGGGGTAGGTTTGGGGTAGGGTTGGTGTAGGGCAATAGATATACGGTTTGTACAGTATAAAAACAACCATTACGCCTATGTAGAATCCCCATAAACCATAAAAACAAACCTGTGTGAGTGTGTGTGTGTGTGTTTGTGGGTGTCTAGGGTGTGTTGGTTTTGAGTGTTACGTGTGTGTGTGTGTGTGTGTGTGTGACTGTGTGTGTGTGTGTCTGTGTGTGAGTGTGTGTGTGTGTGAGAGAGTGAGAGTGTGTGTGTGACTCCTCAGAATAGTTTAATAGCCATAACACTTCATCCAGAGTACAGATGAGATTCACTGGCTCACTGGGACGCTTCCTCTTCTCATTCGCACACAGAAATGATGGTAGCTGCCTCTATCAAATGGCAGGATCAAAGGAGTCGATGCTTATTAGTATCCCTCTTTTATCTGCTGTTGGTAAGCTGCAGTGGCCATCAAGCCACTTTCTTCTGTTGAATACAGAAGAAGATATTTTTCTTGAAACCTCTTGAAGCTGCTGCTCACAGCTGGAGGAGGCCATCAAGCCACTTTCTCTTTTCAGAGGGTGAAAACTGGGTGGGGAAATGTGCCCTTTTTGCTAAGGGACGTCCTGCAGCTTGAAACAAGCTTGATGCTGTCTTTATTGATGCAGGGTTTCAATGTAAAATCACTTTTGACTATTTTTTGCTATCATGTGCACAAATGAAATTTTAAAACGTTAGTTCTGCTCCTGAATGTTGCTTGGTCAATACATTGCTCCAGCTGTGTATAGAGGCTTTATGTGTCACCCTTGTATCAATCAAATCAAATACATTAAAACCAATTCTCCTGAATAATTCTTACTCTCAGATTTATGTATTTATTTTTATTTTTTATTTACCCAAACCATTTTACTCTCAGCAGCTTCCATTAATTTCTGAGCCTTGACCTCAGACTGCATCATCTTCAATCTTCACAACACTATAATCAGAAGAGTTATTCGGCTGGTGACCTACAAGTTCCTCTTACTGTCAATCTGTACAAGATTATCCACGTGTGTTCATAGCACGCTTGTTCTGCTCGACTGCGCTCTTTAATCACTGGCTCTCTGGAAAGAATAATCCAGAATATTCCAGTATGGCAATGAGCTGAGATCTTCAGTTTTAGAAAAGAGCTGTCAGCTTCTGCTGAACTGGCAGTGGACCTAAAAGAAAAACCGACAACCTTTTCTTTCCATTTTTTCTTTCAGTTTTCCTCTGCCAGCCTGCAGAAAAAAATAATGACTTAACTGCCAAATGTTCAGCAGGACCCCTTGAGTGCACCATCAAACAACCGCGTCAGGAGCAATGGCAGGGTTAACCTCAGTGATTAATAACTGCTGCCAGACCGTTTTACTGCTCACTGGCTCCTCTTCATTTAGTACAAGAACACTTTCTGCACAGAAGAAGCTTTAATAGTTGATTTAGATGGACTCAAAGTGTACTCATGAGGATGTATTTGTGTGTTTTTTGTGTGCCAGTTGAAAATCCAAAGTATTATAAAAGCAGGTAAAGAATTTATTATAGCTTTAGACATAGTTGTTATTCTCATTTTGATCACACAAACCTTTAAATATTCAGTTGTTGATTTTTAGGTTTATGTAATAAGTCTCATGTTATTTAATTATACTTAATGAATTAATGCAACACTGTGTATTTTTGTATTTTGGTCCACACTATAAGTCATTAGAGTCCAAAAAATGTGTGCCTGGTGCAAATCACAACACTGATCACTTAAAGTAGCAGCACACCTTTCCTTAACAAGACATGATTTGAGGAATCAATCAGGTCTGTTGCACAAATGCACCAGTTTAATTAGAGTTCTTGAGCAAAGGTAATCATTATAAAAATAAAAATAAACATTAAATATTAATAACTGGTCAAATGAACCAGGGTTAAGTAAGTTGTTGTTGTAGTGAGTTCACAGTGAGCTGACAATAAGAAAGGAAACCTAAAGCCCTTTCATTCTCATGTTGCTCTAAGTAAACCTGCATTTGGTGTCTTTTTGTGTGTAGCGGTCTAAAGCTAACGGAGCACTGAGCACTGTAGTGAATGTAGCCAGACTCCCTGTAGTTTCTGAAGACTGAGATCGCTGAAGCGGCGGCTGTGAAGGTTCACTGGCCCTGAACAGCTTTGATTAGTGCAGCACTGCTGCGTGTGTCGTGATTTTACACTCGCTATGAGAGTGGTCATACATGGTAAGATTGTCCTTTAGCAGTGTACACAAAAACACTCCACAAAGAACCTTTAATATCCATGTAACATTTTCATTTTTAGTTCTTCACACTAAGAAAAAAAAAAAGTTTATTTTGTTTACTGTTCACTCGGAATGGTTCTTCTATGGCACTGCTGTGAAAACACGCTTATTTTTAAGAGCATATAGTTGCTTGTGATCATTTTCTCTGGTAGTGTAGCACTCTTGTTCATTACACAGGTGGCCTTACGCCTTTCTTCCTTGCAGGTCTAGGAATTCTCTTGCATTTCATGACAACATTTCATGACAAGTGTTTGCCTGCAGTCGGTCTGTTCTATAACAGACAGCTGCTATCTTATTTATTTACTTGCTGACATACAGAAAAGCTCATGCCTAATCCTGAGTGCTGCTTGTCTGCGCAGAACTCACGTCCACGAAGATGAAGGAGTGATGTGGGTGGCTGTTGCTATGTTCTTCGCTCTGCTATTTGGTTACTAGGTTGTTATGATTGTGTACCCAGGTACGCTTTATGGTTGCTAAGGTGCTCTGAATGGTTTTTAGTGCATTATGTGTAGTTTCTACAGTGCTGTTCAGGAGTTCTGGCCTGACCTGGTAATGATCAGATATGTTGGTTTAGCTTGTAAGTATGAAATGTATGCATTTAATTGTAAATTTAACTGAAAACGAAAGGGAATGAGGGGAGTTGAAAGATTTCTTATCCTGCGGCTCTGCAATTGTCCTCTGGGGGCATTTTTGCTCAGACAATGTAAGTCTATGGGAAAGTTTAGATTTTTGATTATTGATTATGCGAAAACTAGAAGTCTGATCAGTCTGAAAAGATATTGCATAAAACTACACATCGGGGCCCAGGTCTCTGCCGAATTTGGGGCTTGTAGCATTAAAGCCCTAGGAGGAGATACAGTCAGAAATTCTAGTCTCAGAAGAAGAAGTTTAAATAGCATTTCAGTATGTTGGCTTTCTCAGGAAATATTCCTAATATTGCTCCGTAACACCCCGGGGGTCTGCGATAACCACTGGTTCTGGGTGGGTGAATCATCCAGCAGGCGAGAGCAATAGAAATAGTGATACATGCCTTTGCAAAGAGCACTCGTTTTCATAGATTTGGAAACTAAGCAATGCTGGACTGTGTGTGACAAAGAGAAACTGGCATCACTCACCGTAATTTTTGTCTTCCAGAAGGTATCAACACAGGGCATAGTGCAGCTTCTCTGTCATTTACACAGTCATTACACTATGGAAATCTCATCACTGATGGTTTTGCACTATGGGATTGTTTCTAATCCGGTCTAAACAGCTTCTGTTTGATGAGACATGATGAGAGGGGGTTTACCTTCAGTGCTGCCTAAATTAAAATCAATGGAATAGTGCTATCAGCAGGCTTCACTGGCACTGGACACTGAACTACTTTCTTTGCATCCTCAATGCACAAATTATTTCCTTTAGATGGCAGCATTGCATAATCAATCATTGTTTCTGCTCTGCATCCAGCAATGCAATGGACACAGCTTCAGTGCAAACATCTCCTCTGAGCCGCACAGCATGGGAACATTTTACACTGAGATTGAGTCAGCATGTTATTGCTTCACATTAACTGACAATATTGCGTTATGTGCTTGAAAGTTATGCAAAAACAAAGAAAGTGTTCAGAAAGACATGCTAAGGGTGAGCCCCTGAATTGCTTTTTCAGCACAGTAATAAAGAGGGTTAAAGAGACGGATTCCTCCATATCACCCATCTTTCCTTCTTTTATCTGTTTTCTCTGCTCTGTTTTGCAGTTGCTATCTTTATAGGGTTGTTTTACGCTGTTGTGTGCTCAAAGTGAGCTGTCAAATTGCTTTCTCTGTGACTGCTCATATAACACCCAAACACAAGCTCGAGAGAGTGAAAGAGAGAAGAACGAGATGCAGAAATGTACACACTTATCAAAAAGGAGTGCAAAATCGAATGATTGGAACGCTGCATCAAAACAGCAGCTGTTTGCATTGCTATCATTTCTCAGCCACCAGCTCTGCAATTACGCAGTTTGTTTATTTGATTGTTTTTCCAGTCATTATAACAGCAGGGTTGTAAATGCTGTTGAATTGTTTTTGCATAAACTGATTGAACAACACTAGAAGCATGCATGAAATGATTCATGAATAACATTTTTTCTTTCTTTTGTCTTTCAGGGCAAAGATTTTCCGTGGGAAGAAGGTCCAAGGAGATTATGATGTCAAAGTTGAGCAGGTAAAGCATCTATTATAGCTTTAGACCTGGACATTATTCTCAGTTTGATCACACAAACCATTGAAATATTGAGTTGGTGGTTTTCAACCGATTTGCTAACACCCACAAACAAGTCTCTATTAATTATTAAATTATAGTGCTTGCTGCATCCTTTATAGGCGTGATGCAGTACATTTCCAGTAATTTATTTGTCCTCACTATAGAAGCAAAATTCTGTTTGATGCCACACAATTGAATCAATCAGAATGGATATGATGTGTAAAATACAGCATTGTGAAGTGGGATTTTGGAGCAATGAGATTTCACCGTGATTGTGCTACTCAGTGCAAAACAGCAGAAATATAAACCAAGCAACTGTCAAAACATATTTTCCAACAAAATATTTGAGACTCAAATAGTCTGGATTTTGAATCACATATTTATGGGGGTCCTGTGGCTGAGCAACACTGTTACAGTAGAAACTTTTCATGTTATTTTATGTTTCAATGACTGCACTGACTGGTCCATCGTCTTTATAGCAGTGCAATCATTTCTAGTAGCCTTTAGTTACAAAATAAAAATACTCCCTTGTCATTTTATCGCATCATCGAAATTCCAGACTGCACGTTGCTAATTGACTTGTGATTTGCTGGATGTCCTTTACCCAGAGAAAAAGCAAAGAGTAATAGTAGGAATTGGCCATTGATCAAGAACATGTAGATGATAGAGCTGTGGTTGGAGTTCATTTACTTGCAGTCCAAACCATTGTGACCAAGAAAGTCTTCAACAATATAACTGGATATTGTATTACCAATGAATGACCATCATGCAGTAATTAAGCATAAAAAAATAAGAGACAGCTTCCCACAGCCACGTTTATTATGTCTGCATATAAACCTCATGTTTTACTGCTCGCATTGCATAACAGATGAATGTTAACAAGCCCACAATGAGAATAAAGGGACACGATTCACACCTACTGGTGCTTATTGTTTTTAAAAATCACAAGCTTTAATTAAAATGACTAATGTGATTGCATGCAATACACATAATTAGCTAAACAAGGTGGTGTTACATTCATTTACTAGTTAAACTGAGGATATATCACTAGTTTACTTTGCAGAAAACACTCTCCACCTTGTCTACAACCGTTAGAGGTAAATGAATAATTCAAATTCAAAAATAGCACAGGTTGTGCAAGTTTAGGTGTCAATGATGCCAAATGTCAGTGGTGTCATAACCAAATGACTCTTTGATTATGCAATGGGCAATGACATTGGAGATATGGATGATTTTCTATGATGAAAATCCTGATGATTTTCAAATAAATGCTGTCGACACTTTAGCAAATGATGCTGTCAGATAAATCAGTGGAAATGTAGCTATTCAATTTATGCAGAGTTATTACATTTTAATAAATAATGATGAAAACGTCTCCAGGTTATGCATGTAACCATGGTTCCCCGAAGGGAACAAGACGCTGCGTTGAAACGCTAAGGGAACCCCTTCAGCGTGACCACACTCTGAATCACATGTGTAATCAGTCCAATAGATGGGCGAGACGTCACGGCGGTTGACGTAATGACCAGGAAGCTCCCCCTGACGGGGATCTCCCATGGAGAGCCGTCGAGAAGGGAAATCAGGTCCGAGAACCATACTCGGCCCGGCCAGAATGGGGCTACTAACAACAGACGGGCCCCGTCCCGGCGCACTCTCTCCAGAACTCCCGGGAGCAGAGCGATCGGGGGAAAAGGGTACAGACGAAGCCTCGGCCAAGTCTGCACCATAGCGTCCAGTCAGAGAGGAGCTGGATGAGTCAGAGAGAACCTTGAGCATGCGAAACGGGTTTCCCCTCGGGGAGAACCCCTTGGTCTTGAGCCACCACTGTACGGGTCTCATGTACAGCAGGCCAAAAGGTATCACGTTGGACGCAGCTGCCATCAGACCCAGCAATCTCAATCAGTGAGTGACTTACCTTCTCTCACTCTCTTGACTGCGGTGAGGATCGATCGATCATGAGATGCGTCTTTATCCGGGGGGGGGGGGAATCGTGACAAACCAGTCCTCGGACCTGATCTGAGACACGACTTGTTTGAGTGTGAGCATCCTGAACTTCAGTCTTATGACTGAGCGGTTAAATAGGCGCAAATCTAAAATCGGACGCAACCCCCCATCCTTCTTTGGAACTATGAAGTACCAGCTGTGGAACCCGGATTCTCTTTGATAAGGAGGGACCACCTCGATGGCCTCCTTTCTTAAGAGAGTATCTACTTCTTGTTCCATTACCAGAGCCTGCTCGGGACCCCCCATAGTGGGAAGAAAAAACCCCGTTGAAAGGGAGGAGGAGGAGAACCAATGGATTCTGTATCCCATTTCTACAGTATGCAGGACCCACTGAGACACGTTTGGCAGTAGTTTCCACACTGCTATATAGTGTACTAAGGGAATCAGTCTCTTGAGACTGACCTCTGGTGTAATTGGAGCAGCTAGCTTGGTGCCCTGAAGTGGCACTCCGGCAGGGGATGGCCAAACTAGCTGTTCTAGAGACCTCCGTGGAGGGGGCTCCCGCCCAGCAGCCCCCAGAGCTGGAGTGCAGCGAGGGAGGAAACGCTGAAATGCCGCCGCTTGTTTACGAGCCTCCTGGTTCCTGTCGACAACGGAGTTGACGGCGTCGCCGAACAGGCCAGAAGGAGCAAGCGGGGCGTCGAGGAGGAAGACACTGTCTTTCTCTCTCATATCTGACAGGGTCAACCACAAATGCCTCTCCGCTGCCACCATGGCTGCCATGGATTGCCCAATAGCGCGAGCGGTCGCTTTGGTGGCGCGGAGAGAAAGATCAGCGGTCCTCCTGAGCTCTGTGATGTTATCAGAGTTTATCTCCTCACCTTCATCCAGCTCCATAAGCAGGTCGGCTTGGTACGCCTGTAACACCGCCATGGTGTGCAGACACACACCAGCCTGACTCGCTGCCTCGTACCCCTTGCCCACCAGCACTGAATTTGTTTGCAGCGGCTTGGAGGGCAAGGCCGGAGCCTTCAAGGATGATGCCGCACCCGGGGACAGATAGCTTGCGAGCGTCTGTTCAACCCGAGGCATCGCCCTATAACTGCGCTCGTTCAACCCTGCAACATTGCCGTAATAATCGGAAGCGAGGATGAAGAGGCGGGCCGAGAATGGCGAGATGTGGAGATCGGGGAAAAAAGGCAGGCTCTGTGATAGAGGTGGTGGCCTGGCCCGCAGAAAACGCTCATCTAATTTACTTTTCTGCAGTTCTGCTTGTTTCTTGGCTGGCCAGTCGATGTTTAACTTGGCCACAGCGCGAGTAACCACCTCCAACCGCTCCATGTACTCGGAGGAAGACAGGGCGCAGCGTCGAACCCGCTCCCCAGGGGGAAGAAACCACAGAACGGGCTTCTGAACCCAGAGAGCGAGCGTTGGATCTGGCAGGTGAGGAAGAAGATAAGGACTCGCCCGTCTCCATTCATTCTTCCAGATCCACCTGCGAACCCCCACGAGTGCAGCTGCCGCTCCGCCTCGGCTACCTCGAGAGCCGACTCCGCGTGCTTCGCTCCCAAGCAAACCACGCACAGACTGTGTGTATCCCCACTCGTAATGTAGCGCGGGCAGGGAGGAACACACAGCCTGTAACGCGATTTACTCTCGCCTTTTTTTTTAATGCTTTGTCTTAGCCTCTGCCTTAGACGTGCTTATTGAGGACCTTATTGGGACAAACAACACCAAATAAGACTTACAAACAGAGAGAGTGACTGACACAACACAGAGTGCTTTGCTGAATGACAGAAAGCTGACGCCGGTTCCACCTCCACTCAGCCTTTGATATTCTTCAGAAGGATCTACAGAACTGCATGCAGACAGGAACTGCTGTTATCAGGTGTTTGGTATAATAATAGTATTAATCTTACTTTTTGTTAGTCGATTTCTTCTTTAAAAAATATAATTAACAATAGAAAAATATGTCAAGCAGATAATAATAACCTTTTGAAGACAATGTACAGTACATCTTACTATTAATATCTTTATTAAAGATGTTTATTAAAAAAATAAGTCAATGACTCTAAAAAGGAAAGTTTATGGACTATTTTCTGTTTGAAGAGGCAACACAAATTAGTATAAAAGTAGACATTTACATGAAAAATAATAAATATTGCAAGTTTGACTGGGCAAACCAAGATTCTGAATACATATTGTATTTGGGATCCTTGTCATGTTTATAACAGCAGACATAACATATTTAAGGACACTTTATTTTAATAGTCCACTTCAGACATTATGCTGACTATTCTTTGCAACTACAGTACAAGTCAACTAACAGACTGTCTGCTTAATATCTGCTAACACTTTATTTTGGATGGTCCCCCAACACACATTCTACTGACTAACTTTGCAACTTATTCTACTAACCCTAATCTAAGAGTCTACTAATGCTCTAACGAGAGTTAGTTGACATGTAGTTACAAAGATACTTATTGTTAGTAGAATATATCTTATTTGTGGTATTGAAGAAATGTGAGGTAAATTTAGATATCCCAGAACATTCAGATGTTCCTTTTAATTTTAAATATGTCTATATCGATTCTTAAACCACAAGATCTATATTTTAGTCTATGCTACTTTCAGTTGATGCCTGAATAAAGCTTCTCTAAGCATTTTTGTATTGCCTCCCATCCAATAATCGCAATAAAGCTTTGCTTTTTATGGATTGTTTACCTTCTGAAAAGAAGCAAATCATCAGCTTTTGATTTCTGTTCATTTCTTCATGAAATCCAAACATTAAATGCCGTTTTGGTGCTTTGATGTGGCATGATGATTCGCTGTATCTGCCTGCTGAGTTCAAGCGGCAACAGGGAGCGATAATCTCTTCTGCTTTACTACAAGTTATAGCACAAAATAAACATGAATGAACATCAGACTATCATGTGGATTATCCAAATAAAGTGTAACCTATATTTATTTGTAAGTTTCTATTTGTTTCAGGCTGAGTTCTCGGAGATCAACCTTGTGGCTCATGCTAATGGCACATGCAGTGTGGACATGCAAGTGATCAGAAATGGAACAAAAGTGGTTCGGTAAGTTCAACATAATCATCAGAAAATACAGCGGCAAGTCCAGCGTGAGTCCATCAAATTCATATTTTTCAGCATTTATCCATCAGTCAGTATTCAGTTTGATGTTACCACATAAATTACCTTTTAACTAGCAAACTGTTCTGACAGTAACTTGTGACATTAAGGGAAACTGATGTTTTGTGTTTTAGCTTTGCATCTACAGTCAAACCAAACATTATTCAGACACCAGATATAATTTTTTATATACTATATAATCGATTTTTTTTTTACTGTGGGTGCAGGACATATAAGTTAGGTAAGTAAGTGGGGGTAGCAAAATAAATTAAACTGTGGCATATTATACCCAAATATTCTTTATAAAGTGGACTACCAGTAAAAAAAAAACAAATTTGGGAACAAAAATTATTCAGACACTTTGACCAGACCATGTTTTGCTTAAGTGTTATCTGACATTATCAAGATGAATTTGTATTGACACAGTTTAACTCTTAAGTTCTTGTCATATTTTATTATCATTTTCTAAACTATAGCAAATAAACTGTGATAATGTGTGAAATGTTGAAGGTGTCTGAATAAATTTTGGTTTGACTGTATACTCTAGTGCAGCCCTTAACTGAAAGTTACATTTTAAAGACATTTGCTGTATAAGATTAAAGATTTTTATCTTTATCTTTCAGGTAAATAGACCAAAAATATTGCTGATGCATACTGCCCTCATTTGTTAAAAAATACTGTTGCAACAACTGCTAATGTAAAAGCCCACAAAGCCCAACTACTGTATGTTTCATAGTTCAAATGTTAAAACCAATTATAACAGTAAGATTTATGCTGATGTGATTTACTGTCATGATGACCACAAAATGTGGTTCATCAAAAAGACAGGAAGCCAAAATACAGCTTACCATAAGCAGAGCTACATGCCACTGTGGTTGTGCAGCTTACTCATGCAGGAGGGTTTGCACCGTTTTAAATGAGTATAGCGGGTGGATTTTCCCATTACCTGAGACTCCTAATGAGTGTGTGTGTGTGTGTGTGTGTGTGTAGGCATCCGTATGGTTTTGATGTGTCTTGTACTGATGTGGGTGTGTGTTGATATGACCAGACAATCATCTGCCTTTAAAAATATTGACTTAAATTCACTTGCATAACACTAGAAAACATGCTGGTTTTCTTTTTTTAATTATTATTACTTTTGCATATGTTTTGTTCATCATTAGTGGTGCTTGTGAAGCAAAGCATCACTACTATTCTCTTGCAAACTTATTATTATTCTTATAGACAAAACTTAGGTGTGTGATTCGTCCCTCACCGTTTGTCTTTGACCAATGAATGAGGTGTCAAATCATGCATCTTATTAAGGAGAGGTGTGCTATGACTTTTAAGTGATCGGAGGGCAAAAAAACTAGGTGAAGAAGTCCCATAGGCTTAACATTGGAACCAAATGAAGTCATATATCTGGATCAGAAAGCCATAGAGGCTCAAGTGTGGGCTCTTTTGACAATAAGCAATAAGTAGTGACATAACTTCATAGCCACTTGCTAGCAACCAGTTACAGCACCTTAGCAACCATTTCATAAGCATCCATTGAAAAAGGATGAGAGGACTATCTCTGGATCAGAACATCATAGAGAGGATGACTCTTTTGGCTCAGACTGGCCAGTAGTCTTCAGATGTCTCCATGGCAACTGTCTAGCAACGCCCTATTTAGAAAACCCTAGCAACTGTGTAACAACATTAACAAGCCATACCATATCTCAACTCTGCGGCATCATACAGACATGGCTCTCTTTTCAGTCACGCAGAACACAGAAGCAGTGCTGAGTCTGGCCTCATCAAGCACTCACAGAAAATGTATATGAAAATACATATGTATATACAGTTTCTAATATTATACATCATAGCATCATATGAAGAACATGCTTTCCTCAATCCCAATACAGTGAAAGACTTTGTTCATCTGAGCAGAAAAGCGTCAGGAGTGTCTCCGATCGCCATCTCTCTCGTAGCGAACTCATCGGTCTCATCTTTTATTATTTATTTATTTTCTCTTTTTTTTCTCTGGTCTCTTTCAAACTCACACCCAAAAAATTATTATTATAACTTTATGTACAGACAAACAAACAAACAATCAAAAATGGCTTTTTGAATAGTGTCAGTAATAAACATTGAATGAATGAATGAATGATTTGAAACCACAGAATGCTTTTGAGCAGATTTTCAGCTCGGTCTAATTTATTATAAACACAGAGTTGCCCGTGTTGACAAAAGACAGTATTCTTATTATAGATATATATAGAAATCTATATGAAGCCATGAGTTATAGTCTGAGGTGATTACAGTAAAAGAAAGTGAATGTCATGAAACAGAAAATAATTAAATTGTTCTTCATGATTATCTTTAAAGGAACATCTTTAAAATATATTATCTGTTGACATTAAAATCTATTTATTATTAATTATATTTTTAAAGCAACTAGTTATTTTTTAAATGTGGTTTTGGACAGTAGGATTATTATATTATAACACAGTACATACATGATTAAACACTACTCATTTAAAATGTTAAACAGATAATAGACTGACACTTTTGCTCTGTTCTCGATATATTATTATTATTATTCACACAGGTCCTTCAAGCCTGACTTTGTCTTGGTGCGACAGCACGCTTATAGCATGGCACAGAATGAAGACTTCCGCAATATAATCATCGGTTTGCAGTATGCCGGGATCCCCAGCGTCAACTCGCTGGAGTCCATTTACAACCTCTGTGACAAGCCATGGGCTGTGAGTAGACATTTCGTTTGTACAGTGTTTTTCTTTTTAAAACAATAAAAATCCTGTCAATGTGAGGAGCATTAAAACTTCCTATCAGTTTCTGGGGCTACTTCAAAGTGTGACAAGATTGAACATATGCCGTTTTTTTATTTTTTTTGTAAAAATGTATAATTGTGCGTTCAGATCAGACCATGTTGTGGCATGGACACTAAAGGACAGTTTTAACACTTCAAGATCTATTATTGCCAAAATTTGCATCCAGACTGAGTCTCTGTTTTCTCCTAGTTTTCTCAACTGATCAGCATCTACAAGAAACTGGGAGCAGATAAATTCCCTCTTGTTGATCAGACATTCTACTCAAACTACAGGGACATGGTAAGTACAAGACAACCTTGCCTTTCATTCGTTTCACTCGATTTGAATCCATTTTTGTACTAAGTATGACAAGCTATTGATTTTGATAAAGAACATATGTGGCACTTTGGTTATTTGTATATTATATTCGTTTATAATATATATATGCAATTTAAACAAACGTGGGGTAACCATCATAAAAGTGGTCCATGGTGTAATCATAGGGGAACCGACTTAAAGTTGCTATACAGCACCTTTGTCAAATGGAGCTATGTAGAAACATAAGAGGAACCCCATTCTCCTCATTAGATTTAAGAGGTCACTCCACTCTCATATGTTTGCTATGAATGGGAATTTACTACAATGGCAAAAGCTGTTTTGAGGTTTTATGCTTTTCTGAGGTCAAAAAGTCGTGGAATATTTCCTTACAGGGGGCCTTGGGGGCAAAAAGGTTGAGAACCACATTATCTTCAGGAAGTTGTTTCTTAATAATTTCCCAACTAATAAGCGAGATGCGGAAAACTTTACAGGAACGATCCAAGGGCTTAAAACAGGTTCTTTATATGGTAGCAGTGCTGTGTATAGCACCTTAACCACTCCAAAGAACCGCTGAAGTAACAAATTGGTTTTGTGTATTTTGATTAGAAACGCTGACAACTTACAGTGCCCTCTACTAATATTGGCACCCTTGGTAAATATGAGCAAATGTGGCTGTGAAAATAAATCTGCATCGTTTAGCTTTCTGATCTTGCATTCATAAAATTCTAACCTTTCATTGAAGTAAAACAGCGGAAAGTGGGGGTAAAATCTCATTATGAAAAATGTTTTTCTCTAGTTCATGTTGGCCCCAATTATTGCAATGTCCTTTCCCCAAGATAACAGCTCTGAGTGTTCTTCTATAATACCTGAGGAGTTTGGAGGAAACCTGAGATCGGAAAACAGTCTTTCAGACAGAATCGCTCCAAATCTTTCAGATTCACAGCTCCTTCTCTTCAGATCACCTCACTCATTTTCTATAGGGTTCAGATCAAGGAACTGGGATGGCCATGGCAGAAGCCTTATTTTGTGCTCAGTGAGACATTTTTGTGCTGATTTTGAGGTTTGTTTTGGATCATTGTCCTGAAGGAAGATCAGGACAATGGTTTAGATTTTTTTAATCGGTCTAGAATCCATGATGCCATGTATCCGAACAAGATGTCCAGGACCGCCGGCAGAAAAACGGGCCCACAACATTAAAGATCCAGCAGTATATTTAACTGTGGGCATGGGCTACTTTTTAGCCCTGTGTGCACCAAACCCATCTGGTATGCTTTCCTGCCAAAAAGCTCTATTTTTTTTTTTTTACTTTTAGCTGACCATAGAAGCCCGTCCCATTGGATGTTCCAGTCGTGTCTGACAACTGAATACACTGGAGTTTGTTTTTGAATGAGTGAGGAGTATTTTTCTCGAAGCCTTCCTGAACAACATGTGCTGTAGGGGCCTTTTGATATTCATTTTTTAGGCTTTCTGACCCCAAGACATGAAAGTGAAATACAAGCATAAATTGATTGAAATTGGCTGTGGTTCTGTGGAAAGGAACCTTAAAAAGTTGCTGTCATTTTTCCTATTTAACTCAATGCTCAGAACAGAAAAGTGAAAAATCAATGCATTGGATATAAAGCATTGCCACGAAGAACAGCTGTATTTATATACACACACGCTCACATTTCCCATTAAATACACAGACGCTTTTACATGCAATACGGTTTAATGGCATATCTCCATGAAAACAAGAGTTTTGTATGTATTTGCTGACGGCATTGCAAAGCTTCAGTAAATGTTTAAAATTCATTTTAATAATCTAAGCATTCTGAAGAACAAATTCCCAAACTGGCTGATGCACTTGGTCTTCAGGGCGTCATTTTTAGGAGCGTTTGTAGTTGCCAATCATTTTTCGCCATCTGCAGAAGCCGTCTCTGCATGGCAGGCAAACAGACTGAAGAGCCTCTTCATAAACAAGACCGAGGGAATTGACTCCTATCAGACACTTTCTTTGAAGCTTCTTGGCCAAACAAGATGCTCCAGTACAAGATGCAATCTGTAGCGATCACAGTTTTAGAGAACACTTCTCAATGCTCATAACAACCTTCACTACAAAAACAACAATAAATCAATATCACTGATAACAGTCGGTCGCTAATGCAAGGGCCCCAAGTATTAATTACAAAACCAAGTATGCAAATGCAACACGTTTTTTTTTTTAGGAACATCTGGAGACTTGAAGCTTGTTTGTCTTTTAGGTCTGCATGGTTGGGTTCTTCTCTACCAAGCATGTTTAATCATAAGAGGTGTTGAGAACTTCCTCTATGGCATCTGGGATGTCCTTGTCAAATTCTTTGATGCATTAAACATGGAAATCTTTTACAATATTTTCTGAAAATGATCTGAGCCCAGAGTTTAAATATGTGTTTGACAACACTCAAAATGGCAGAAAAATCTTCAGACTACGGTGAATTATTGTAAAAAAAATATGATTTGGATTACCTCACAGACGCAGCCTCTCCGATACATGTTGAGGTTCCCCTTTTGAACCGAGGAGAGTTGGTCCCAAGGCCACATAAAGTCACATAAACCAAAAACTACCACTCCATCCATGAGACTTCCTTGGGTGGAAAAAAAATATAAAATTCTTATGCACCTCTATTTTTTACAGTTAAAGTTTTTTTTTTACTGCATATACACACACAATTGTTTTGTACCTAGATATGTCCTCACTTATTGAACCCTCATGCCCCATTGAGATTCATAAGTGTTTTCAGGTCTTGGATAATGAGTCTTTTCTTTGAGGAGTGTAACATCACGGAGGACAATTACGGTTTACTTATGAAAGGTGTCATCAAGTTCTTAAATGTTCGAGCTATTAAAATGGAACATTAGGCTTAATTGATCTGGCTGGAATACACTACAAGACTTTTAATATCTAAACCGATACACTAGGACTGGTTTTGTAAATGGTTACCTGAGCGGGGGGGGGTGTGGTGGATAGAATATGCTAAAAGCTGAGGTTTACAAACTAACAGACTCTGAACTCATCCCAAACGCACACAGAAGTGAGTCTTGTTGCTAGGAGACCATAAGTAAAAACTAAGTGCCCTAAATCTGCTCAACAGTATCAAACGCGTTGATTTATAGTCTGAAGCTAAAAAAAAAAAAAAAAAAAAAAAACGAAGGTTGAATAATTGAATTCATTGGTTCTGTGAATCGGTAAACCTCATATGTGCCCAAAATCTGCAGACGCCTCAGACTCACCCAGACTGCAAATCAGGGCATAACATTTACGCACACCCGCTCAGCCTCAACTGATGCACACACCATCGCGTTCAGTTTTCAACTCAAACTCTGCCTTCAGAGGAGTAAATGAATTTTTACCTGACGAGCAATACTCGCCGTGTTCAGAACACCGCCCGGGAAGTTTTAGTTGAGTAGATGACCCCGACTATCTTTTTGTGTATGTAAGCTTGTACGTCTGGATTACAAAATAAAAATAATAATATATATATATATAGGCAAATTTTGAATTTGAAAATAATGTGTCAGGTACATTTTCTCACCGTGATAACTTTGATATTGAATGCAACTAAGTCAGGGTGAGTGCTGGTCACACTTCCAATGATCTTCGCTCGAATCACTAATAGGTAAAGGAGTCACATGCGACAAAACACAAAAAAAGTGTTAATCAAATTTTTTTTTAAATGTTCCCGATTACTTTAAATTTTGTCCAAAACACAAACATGTTCATATTTTAAATTTGTTCTTTGAGTTTACTTGTCTATTTTGAACAAGAACAATGCACTGTGGCTTTAATTCAGCGTGAGCAGCGCAGCAAAAATAGACCTTGCTGACGAGCGGGCAAAACTGCCGCTTCTTCTTCCTGCGTTGCCGTGTGAATACTCTAACCTGTTAACATGGGCACAGAGGAAAATACACGCTGCTATAACAGAGCCACTAGAGGACAAGCCAGCAACCTTTAGCCCAAAAAAAATAAAAAAAGTGTAACGG
Source organism: Sinocyclocheilus anophthalmus (assembly GCA_018155175.1). Taxonomy (NCBI): domain Eukaryota; kingdom Metazoa; phylum Chordata; class Actinopteri; order Cypriniformes; family Cyprinidae; genus Sinocyclocheilus; species Sinocyclocheilus anophthalmus. The sequence goes on along the minus strand of JADLZN010001098.1, from coordinate 240,534 downwards.
CTAATGTTAACGCTTCCGCTTTAGGAGACCAGAGACCGCTTTTTGAATGGATGTCAATGGAGGAGAGGCTTCACTACACTGAATAAACCGCTTTTTACAGGAAACATCTCATTATTTAATGAATCGACAGCCTATTGGCTAATCTCCAACATGTTTTACACCAACCAATACTTTTGTATTGTTGCCGTTTTATAGGAGAAGTCACTGAATTTTTGCGACAGGTGGGACACCGCTTACAGCATTTCTCGTTCATTCCTACGAGATCCGTAAACGGCGATTGTGTCGCACAACTCTGACTGAAATTCGCCGTTTCTCAATTCCAAGAATGCAAAGAACAGACTTGTGTTCTCGTGGAGACCGGTCTTGCCAGGCTACCTTGAAAGAACAAACTCAGAAGGATGCGAGAACACAGAACGCATCTTTGTGAGAATCGAGATCTTCGGTGATCTTGTAGCTCAACTGACCGTCCCAGAACGCTAGAAGCAGCGAGACACAATAAAACAACAAACGGTCATCTAAAAACATCTCAGATTATTATAAACGATACAGTCACAGTATTTATTGTACCATATGCATTTGTAAAAATGATTAGGCTAAAATTTTGCGTAGGGCCCCCAGAAGTCTAGGATCGGCACTGTTCAAAATGGACACGAGAAAACACGAAAAATAACAATTTCACTATAAAATCAAAGTGAGCTGTTCCATGTTTCACAACCACCATGACATTCAGTGCGGTGAATTTTTTTTATTTATTTTAAATTACACGAAAACATTGCCAGTTTATGCCCAAATTTCAAAGGCTCATTTAAAATGATTAAAACTATAGCTTATATCTTAATGTTAAGATAACTTTTATCATGCATTGACACTATACAGCATGTTGCATGCGCGTGTGTGTGTGTGCATGCTGCCCATCTCAAACCATCTTCAGCTGTCGGAGAATGCCTGAGAAACATGACGGAATGAACAATACTCAGCACACAAGCCACTGCGCGTGACAAACGCTGCCAGTGTGGAAGCTCAATGTGCGCGTGCTGCTCCCGCATCCAGTGTGAACCCGCTGCAAGGTGCCAATTCTACACAGCATTTTGCACCGCAGAAAGGCAAAAGGACAAAATAAAATAAAGTATTTATTTGCATGCACAAGTGTTCGAACATTTTAGCGACTGCCCCACATACTATATTACTTACGGAGGAACCGCAATGAGATACTACCGTTTAAAAAATACAGCGGCAACGCCAGTATTGAGCCTTACTACTACCATAGTACCGGTAAACCGTGCAACCCTAGTTACTAGTTACTGCCCGACACTGCTCTCCATAAACCTGATGTGTAGTTTCTTATTTCAAAGCAGCATGCCACCTACAGATTTGTATACGGCACCTATACCCAGACAGCACACATACGTCTGCAAGAGGTCTGTTAGAGATCGCTTCATCTGGAAAGCATCTGCTGTGAACAAACATCTGAGACGTCTTTAAGATGTCAGTATTGCATGCATTCTAAATCATAAACACCTTCTAAACCTGTATTTGACATCTGATAGGAAACGTCCTAGACGTATTGCAGATGTAAATGCAGACATCAAATAGATGCCTAATTAGCTATGCATGTGATTGACTTACCTACATCAGACTCGCAGAACACCTGTTGAGGGTGTCTTGGAAGACATTTACAGCCCTCGGCCACCTGCTCGTTCAGTCCCGCAGAGAGGAAGAACAGCAGCCCTAGAGTCACAGCAGCCGACATACTCACAGCACACAGTATACTCAGGTAGCACTTTCTTTGTCACTCTCTGAAGATCTCTAAATTGTAGCATCTTATATAGCTCTTATATCTCCCGCCCATCTGACCTCACCACAGGGTTGCCAGGCCCGTCCAATTGCTACTCGAAACTAGCCCATTGGCGTTCCTGGGGTGGCAGGATCCCCCTGTTCAAATATCCCCTATGGCAGGGTTCCTCAAATCTTGCCCTCGAGGTCCAATGCGCTGCAGAGTTTAGCTCCAACCCTGATCAAAGTCAGCTACCTGTGATTATCTAATGATCCTGAAGACATTGATTAGCATGCTCAGGTGTGTTTGATTAGGGTTAGAGCTAAACTCTGCAGGAAAGTGGATCTCGTGGGCCAGATTTGAGGATCCCTGCCCTACGGCTAAATATAACGTTATTGGGGTCGCTTCAACCTGCTGCAAAATTAAAGAAGCCTAATTCAGTGGGAAAACCGCGGACTTGGCAACACTGCTCACCAACCTCACCTCAGTTACTAAGGTGGCCGAGAGAGCTCCACGCGCCGCAACTTTAGATAAACACGTGCCAATAGAAAAAGCACCAGCAGTGAAGAACTGGTTCAAAAAGCTGATCAAGCAATAACTTTATTTTCTAACAACTCAGTGCCATGTTACATCAATGAAAAATTAAAATAAGTCATTTTGAAACATTCAAAAATAAAGTAATTTGTGTGAAAGCATATTGCTGATCATTGCCATATAATTCACTTAAGTTAATGGTGTTTGTTGTCAGTTTCATTCGCGGATCCTCAGACACGACTGACTGAGCAACACTGACTAGCCTACAACTCGGATAAGATTCCTAAAAGTTTCGCAGCTACAGCACACATTACAGACACTGATGCACAACGCGGATATGTTCTACATGTCTACAGTATGAAGAATGAATAAACTAGTCTTATAAACTCCTTGATTTCGCTTAAGCAACTGTAAATATAATATGAATGCACAATAAACTTTTGTAAAATTTATTTACATCACTCGACAAAAAGGTTTTTGCAGGTTTTAATAAAATGTAAATTAATAACAGTCATAATAAACAAGCATATTTCCAGTAGCCTACGCGCCTCAGGCTTGCACAGTATCATCAACTCACTCTCAGAATCTTCGGTAATCCTCGGCAAACTTCGCCACGGCTCATTCGGTTCTTGTGGAGTCTTCGGTAATCCTCGGCAAACTTCGCCACGGCTCATTCGGTTCTTGTGGAGTCCTCGGAAATCCTCGGCAAACTTCGACAGTTGGTTGAACCGGACATCACTACAGCACAACATCATCATCAGTTTGACAACACACACGCTGCAAAAACTCACAACACAAACAAATTCCAGAAACGTGCTGCAAGTAGAAGGCTATACCACAACGCAAATGTTTCAAGGAGACCCCAACAACCCTTACGAGAATTAACCATTGTTTTATTATAGTACAATGTAGTAGTAATGATGTTTTTGGAGTTTACCATTTTACCGTCATAATTTTTTATTTTTTTGGTGACTGCCATTTGTATAACCACACAAATACCATGGTTAAACTTAGTGCAATTTGTGATTACCATGGTTTAACCATGTTTTTTAAATAGTAAAACCATGGTTAATTTTAGTTAGGGAGTTTGTCAAAGTAATTTAGCCAGCTTAAAGTTACAGTAGGTGTATTTCGTCAGCTTATTTAGGCTAATAATAGCAGATAGAGAGAGGAATAAGGAGAGAGAGAACACCCCGCTAAGGAATCATATGATCAAGATGTTCATGATCCGAAATCTTAGCTTTCACAGTAGACACTGAAGCGTGTCCCAGCCAGCTTCGGCACTTGTTGCGGCTCTCTGTATATTTCCGATGAGGTCTGTGCGTATTTGCAGTGCGTTTCTGTATTGTGTTGTGAATAGTTGCAGCACATATGTCGTCAAACTGATGAAGATGTTTTGATAATTTGCTGGTGTTTCTCTATTTGCATGTTTTTGTTTCTTCATTTGCAGAGCTCTCTCGGCCCCGGTAACTTACAGCCAGCCAGTGTGGTTCCACATACTGTATACAAGATTGAGCAATAACAGAATAAAACACTTCAGTAAACCATCATGAGGAATATGGTGAAACCACATGAAAAAATACTATGGTAATTTATAGTAAACCAGTATAGTAAAAAGTTTTGAACCATACTATAGTAAATTTTATTAAACTGTATATATTATAGTATTTACAACACTTTGTTAATGAATGCTACAGCATACTGTAGTATTAACTATAGTGAACTGATAAACTGTAATAAATACTGTAGTCTAGGCTACTTTAGTTTTTATTACAGTAAACTGTAGTGTAGGTATTGTAGTATAATATAGTTGTAGAAAACAGTACAGTATTGGGTAAATTAATTTGTTTATATTACTATAATTGTTATATTACCACAGAAACTATAGAATTACCACAACAAATTAATTCAAGTACTTTTACTATAGTATGCTCGGGTAACTGTGCGAATTCAGTTCATGGACTTCTGTTTATTCACCACCAGAGGTCACCCTTTCCATTTCATTGACTCTCGCACAACACAAACTGTTGCATAGCACCCAGAACTACATATCCCATCATTTTTTGCACGATTTGAACACTGCACTGATTGCACTCATTGCACACAGCTGTTTCTAATCACTTCATTCACTATATAACACCCACTCTAACCACCTTTCTCTGCTGAGTATTGTTTAGCCTGTACCCCTTTCCAAGTCTCCGTGTTTTCCTTGTTTTGCCTTGCCTGTTTTTGCGGTTTCTGATCTTTGCCTGTTTTCCTGGATTTCTCCCTCTCGTCTTGCCCCTGTGATTCTGTCTGCCGATCGGTGACCTACGCTAGCCCTAGGACTAGTCTTGTGTTTTTGCCCGCCATATACCTGTTTGCCATTGTCTGACCCTTGCCTGTTTATAACCACGTCTTTTAATAAAAGCTTTGCAGATGGATCTGCACGTCTCTCGTCTTGTCGCCTCCGTTACAGAACACTCTGCCCCACAAGTACCTAGCAGTTTTTCTGAGGAACATTGGCCAGGTATGGATACCGGAAGGATTTTGTTAGCACTTAAACAGGGTCCACGATCACTGGAGAGCTATATCCGAGAGTATTTAGCCATCGATCACTATTCTGAGTTACCGGACTGTTTTTTGATAGAGTTTTTCTGCGATGGCATAGATCAACCTCTTAGGGCTAAGCTTAGACTCGAGGGTCCACGTTCATCACTCGCTCAGTTCATGGATTATGCTTTGTTGACTGTCGTATCTTTATTTACTGTGGGTGTCGCGGAGGAAGAACGCGACACAAGGTCTGTGACTGAAGTGGTGGCTGTACCAGAGCACACTCACAAAATGGCAGCGACAGCGGAGCCTGATCGCAAAATGGCGGCCACTCTAGAGCACGCTCACAAGATGGCGGCGACAGCGAGCACACTCACAAGATGGCGGACCACAGCATCTGGTCTAGTCACAGTTGATCATCATGAGTCTAGTCAGGTCACAGCTGATAGTTATGAGTCAGGTCAAGTCACAGTTGATCGTCATGAGTCAGCTCAAGTTACAATCTTATCATGATCACTAGTCACCGCTGTTCTCCTGAGTTCAGTCAAGCCACAGCGAATCTCCCGAGTCAAGGCTAGTCCCAGTTGATCTCCTGAGCCTATTCTAGTCACAGTTGATTGTCGATGAGTCCAGTCGAGTCACAGCTGACTGGCCATAGGCCTCGTTACGTCACAGCTGAGCTCTCGAGTCTCGCCATGTCTCATCTGTTCGTGCCAGATTTCGCAGGCGTCTCACTGTTCGTCCGAGTCACGTCACGCCTCAGTTTTTCATCCAGAATCACGTTGCTCACAGCTGAGTCACCAGGGTCATGTCACGTCCTGTCTGTTACACACAGATTATCAATGTCAGCCCTTCGGTATCCCAGTCTGGTGTCCAGGGTGAGGGATGCACCGCTGGTGTCTGCCCGCACCGCTGGTATCCCCAAACCCACCCACTCTAACCCTTCTATTCATGAACTCATTCCCCTTTCTGCAGCACTTCCCATATGGGGGGTTGCTTTATTGTGTATCTGGGCCGCGTACTCCACCGCCGATTGGCTAGAGGCAGCGGCACCGGCTACAACATCTCCAGAGGTGGCGGCTTAAGCTGCAGAACCTCCCGAGGTAGCGTGTCCACTGCTGTGCTCCCAGAGGCCATGGTGTCCACTGAAGTCTCTTCAGAGGTGGCTGCGCAGGCTGCAGAACCTCCCGAGATGTCGACACTTGCCTCAGTTCCTTGTGTGGTGGTGGCGCCCAGCAACGCACTTCCTGCCTGTTCTGTTCCGGCCACGGAGGCCGCCTATGAACTCTCTGTCTGTCTTGTTCTGGCCAAGTAGGCCGTCAATGAACGATTTGCCTGTTCTGTTCCAGCCAAGGAGGCCATCTATGAACTCTCTGCTCGTCCTTGTTCCGGCCAAGGAGGCCGCCTGTGAACTCTCTGTCTGTTCTGTTCCGGCCAAGAAGGCCGTCTATGAATTCTCTGTCTGTTCTGTTCCGGCCAAGAAGGCCGCCTATGAACTCTCTGTCTGTTCTATTCTGGCCAAGGAGGCCGTCTATGAACACTCCGCTCGTCCTGTTCCGGCCAAGGAGGCCACCTATGAACTCTCTCTCTGTTCTGTTCCGGCCCGAGATCCGCATGAACAATCTTCCCGTTCTGTTTCTGGGGCCAAGGAGGCTGTCTGTGAATCCTCGTCCTGTCCTGTCACGGCTATATAGGCTTTAACGACTCCTTGCTTGTTCTGTCACGGCTATGGAGGCCGTCGGGAATCCTCATCCTGTCCTGTCACAGTTATGGAGGCCGTTTGTGAAGTTTTGTCTTGTCCCGACCCAGCCAGGGAGGCTGCACCTGAACGCTCAGTCTTGTCTATCAACCACAATGTTCTGTCTCTGTTGTCTGTCTCTACTCTCTCGTTGTTACATTCTCCGCCATGGTCTCCTGATCGAGGTGGTTCACCAAGGGGGTTCTCGGTTCCTCGCGCTGCCGTGGTGTCCTCTGCCCCACAGTGTGTCTACTGTTGGTTCTGGTGGTCCTCTGCTCCGCCGTGGTGGTCCTCTTCCCTCCCGTGGTGGTCTATGTTTGGTTCTGGTGGTCCTCATGCTCCGCCGTGTGGTCTCCTGCTGCCCCGCCGTGGTGGTCTAACTGTCCTGTGCTGTGTCCGCTGCTCCGCCGTAGTTGTATCTCGCCCCTCCGTGGTGGTACTACTAGTCTGCTCCAGTTGGTCTTCTGCTCCGCGTGGGGATCTTCGGTCCCGTCTGCTCTGCTGTGGTGGTCCTCAGCTCCGCCGGCTCTGCCTCAGTCCCTGGTCTCTCCTATCCTTTGACCTGGCCCTCCGTCCCTCCCCCTGTTCCGCCTCCGCTCCACTGCCCACCTGGATCGTTTAGCGTTTGGAGCGTCTGGAAGCCGCTCCTTGGGGGGGCTCTGTCATGAATTCGGTCCATGGACTTCCGTTTATTCACCACCAGATGTCACACTTTCCATTACATTGACTCTCGCACTACACAAACTGTTGCATAGCACCCCGGACTACATATCCCATCATTCATCGCACTGATTGCACACAGCACTGATTGCACACAGCACACAACTGTTTGTAATCACTTCACTCACTATATAACACCCACTCTAACTACATTTATCTGCTGAGTATTGTTTAGCCTGTAACCCTTTCCGAGTCTCCGTGTTTTCCTTGTTTTCCTTGTTTTGCCTTGCCTGTTTTTGCGGTTTCTGATCTTTGCCTGTTTTCCTGGATTTTTCCCTCTCGTCTCGCCCCTGTGATTCTGTCTGCCGATCGGTGACCTACGCTAGCCCTAGAACTATTCTTGTTTTGCCAGCCATATACCTGTTTGCCATTGTTCGACCCTGCCTGTTATACCATGTCTCTTTAAATAAAGCTCGCAAATGGATCCACACGTCTCACATCTCGTCAGCCCCGTTACAGAAACAAGTGTTTCCGAGATTGTTTCATGGGTACAGCGTACCACTTCGCAGTCCTTGCAATGAATGTGTGCATTCGTGGAATGTGTGAATGCAGCTTTCTCCCCCTGTAAAATGAGTGGAGTTTGCATGCTGGATGATTTACTGATTATAGCTCCTACTGATTATAGTATAACAGGCTTCTGCTACTCAACCACCCATCATATCCTCTGCTTGGGGAGCGGAGTTTAGCTTTATTTTAATGTGAGCCCACCTTTCATAGGGGCACTCCCAAGCTATACTTACTTCCTTGCTGAGTTTGAGCAAAGAAATATCTGCGACGCCGACATGATTACTGTCTTATGTGATGGTTAAAGCACCAAAACTGCTGCACATCATATGACGTGATCAAGTCTCTTCAGAAAATTTGGACTAAACCGCTCAATTCATATGGATTAGTTTTACGATCTCTTAATTAACTTTTTGAATCGTTAAATTGGTTGGACTTCCCATTTGACTGAGACTCTGGATTACAGGTGGAAATGTTGTAAATAATGTTCAGTTTCTTGCACAGACCGATCGCTTCACTTCATAAGACCTCAATATATCATCAGGACTTGTATAGTCGTTGACTTGCATTTTATGAATCACCAAGGACCACGGTTTCAGCAAAAAATCGTCTTTACTGTTGTACTGAAGAAAAAGTAATCTACATCTTGGATTTAAATGAATCGATTAAATGGATACTTTTAAATAGTTCACCCAAAAATGTAAATGTCTGTCTTACCTTTGTGTAGTTCGAAATCCATACAACAAATTTGGAAGTATATTGCTAACGAGACAGTCTTGGTGACAATTGACACACACACACACACACACACAAGATATTTCTCAAAATATACAGGTTTAGAATGGCATGAGGGTAATGACAGAGTTTTTATTTGTTAACCTTTTTAACATTCTTTCATATTTTTATTTTTTTATTTATTTTTCCGCATTTAGACAGACATCTCCTGATGAACTGCAGGACATCTGCTAAAAGCAATTTTTTTAATATGTTTCTCATCTGTACTGTTACTGCAACTTGGCCATCATGGCCTTGGTCTCATGCTGATGTCACACTGTCCTGCAATCAGCATGATGCATCACAAATGTCCATGTGACGAACATATTGCAAAACATGAACCGGTGCTTCACCGTGGCGAAAGATAAAAGCACACCTGTGATGAGTGGGGCGGTGGACCACTCACCAGACTCCAATCCCATGGAGGAGCTCTGGAGGGATAAAAGGAGGAGTGACGACAGTGAAGGACGAGAGAGGACCAAGCCTGGACTATTTATGTTGTTGTTTTATTATGTTTTATGCCGCAGTCTTCCGTGAGGGGCTGCCGCTGGTACTTTCGTTTTGTGTTTGTTTATTTGATTATTAAAGTTTTATGTTTAAACGTTCGCCAGTTCCAGCCTCCTTCTTCCCCGATCTACAAACTTTGTTACAACACCATTGGCAGCTTCCTTAATTTCTATCATTTTTTTATTTCATGTTGTCTCTTTTTGTTGTTGTTGTTGTTTTACAAGTTATTACTTTAAAAAATAACATGTTAAAATACACCAAGAAAATAGAATACAGATAAAATGTAAAATTGTAAAGATTAATTTAGGCCTGTATATGTGCAAAAGGTCAATTGCACATTCTTTGTCATTTGTGTCTGTGTTACAGCAGATACATGCAAATAAACCACTTAAGCCCAAAACCCATTTTTTATCAACAAAAAAAAAAGAAGCAAGCTGAATTAGCTTATTCATTTTTCTTTATTCATTTTTAAATAGAAAATCAAATGATTGGGACCTAATAGATAATGTCATCATATTGTAGTATAACTATGACATGTTAATAATCCAACACTGTTAATTATAATGCAAGTCACTAATTAGCCAGGCAAAGCTAAAGTGTTCGGTGGCCCTGTCCCAAATGGCACCCTAAACACTTGCACTTTCATGACGTAATGCCGCTTTGACTGTCGGGTAGAAGTCTACTGCGGAGCTCGCACCAGTGCGGATCGAGGGCGCATTACGGCCGCAAAGGGGCCGCTCGTGAGCACCCTTCTGAACGCTAAAATGACAAATTGGACACCCTACGGTCTCATGGACTTAATGGACAGTGTTCCATTTGGGACAGGGCTGTGTGGTTGCTAGGCGAATGTGGCTAAGGTGTGCTGTGTGTCTATAAGAAAGTATAGCAGGTTAAATGGCTTGCATGTGTTTACATTTGAACTGTCTTCTGTCTTCTTGGACAGCATCAAGCAACTTCTTTTACAGTGAGAAACCACTCATGCTCTCGGCCGTCAGACATCAGACACGTCCATGGTGTCATTTTCAGAAGGTTTGCCGGTTCCTCCATACCAGCCGCAGGAGCCATCGCTGTGTCTGATGCAGGCAGACTCGTGAATTGGTTCTCTATCCTCAAATGACCATAAGGATGACAAGTTTGTCAGTATACACTCATTTTTTGTGCTAGGTTGACAGGGCTTTTCAGTGCAGGTAGAAATCTGTAGAGAAGACAATTTCAGAGATTAGTATACTGCAATATACTATACTATAATACAATATAATATAATATTTTGGTAACACTTTATGTACGAGTTTTCAATATTAATTAGTTGCTTATTAGCATGCATATTTCTTTCTCTTTAAGTTTTGTTAATTGGCTATAGGGTATATGTCGAACGTCACCTGACCAAACAAGGAAAACAGGTCTCATCGCTTCCGCTTGTCGGAGAACATGCTAACAGCCGTAATAAATAATAGCGATATCTATGAACTTTTAAGATAATCAGTTAAACTATAGCTAGCTGTTTTTATTGAAAATAAAAAACTTTTAGATATCAGTCCGCATATGTGATGGACATTGGTTATGATAATCTTTGGTATCTACTTTGAAGGCATCTTGAGTAAAACTGCTTCATATGTAACGAAGCATATGCAAAACGCTTGAACCGGAAGCGACGAGACCCGGTTAACAGAATACGGAAGTCTGTTGCGCATAACCTCTATTTTCCTGTCCATGTGTATCATCAAGTCCCTTGATAATATTGGTTAATATCACATGTACAGAAAAGTAATTCAGTGGAATGACATGATATTTTTGTTTGGTAATTGAGTGCTCATAATGTTTGGATCATTGTCAACTGGGTTGAAATAAATATATGACATATTTTATTACCATGCAGCTACAGCTCATCAGATATCTGTGTTTGATGTTCTTTTTTTGCATTAAGGAGAGTCTGTCCCAGAGCGCAAGATAGTCGCACATTGAAACGAAGAATCCCTCAGGCGCGATGCTTCCTGTGAGATAAAAAACATACAGTATCACAAATTTCAATATTGTTTTATTTTCCCTGAGGTCCACCTATATAATGTTAGCCAGAGAATCACCCTCTCACAGTGTTTAGGGGGAGATCAATTTGAATATGTAGGTTTATATAAGTCAGGAGATGGTCAGAACTGCTGCTCATCTCCCATGTTTTCATATCAGGCTACCAGCTGTAATGTAAACTTTTAAGACATTTAAACGATTTTCATTGCAAAACTTACTTTCAGACACCAGCAAGTGTCTGAAATAGCTTGCAATCCGATGGTGATCACCATATGAGACAGAAATATATTTTTATAGAATTACACACAAGAGACCAGCTGAAGAACATATATTATACTTGTCTATTTATTCGGTTTCATATTTCTTCTGTCTCTTCCCAGTGTCTTTGTTGGTTCTGGACTTTTGCATCCACATATTTAATCAATTACATCATAACTCCAGATTTCTGTTTGTCAGCTCAAACCACCTCAGGTTGCATTATTTAGTGGAAAATGAATATGATTGATCGTTCTTCATAAAGAAATATGGCATAAACATTCAAGAGTTTATTAGCATCTTTCTAAATGTGTACGTCTTTGGATTTAAAAGCCCTAATGGAGTTGTTTTGTGCATTCCTATGAGCAAATAAATGAAAGCAGGGGTGACTGAACAAGTATGTGTGTTCTCTTTTTTTATGTGAAATATGTTGATTCAGCATGATTGATGTGCACTACTGAGCTAGCTTTCATTCTAGTTTTCATTAATCTTGCCCTTGCTGGTGAAATGGAGGGTTTGTGTGATATTGTTCTCTGGAGGCAGGTTTTAGAGTAGCACTGTGGGATTACTGGCCAGACAGTAGAAACACAGCTTGAGTTTGGCCTTAGAGGTAATCAATGCTCTTCTAGACTATAGGAAGACATTTTCCATTCTCAAAGGATTTTTTCTTTATTACAATAAACTCTAATTTCAAAACTCCAAGAAAAATGTGGTAATTTGTTAAAACATTATAAATGCTTTTACCTGAAAGCAGATACTGTCCACGACCCAGTCTAGTACCGCACATTGAAGACATCTCATTCGTATAGACATGCTGAATTTCCTTTATTCTATCAAAACCCTTGAACACCTGCAAAAACAAGATTTTGGTTGCTTGTAGCCTTTATTCCTATCATTTTTGCAAAGTCACCATATTACATTTTTATTTGGCTACTTGAACCTCAGTGCACTGTAGTGTATATGCAGTATAGATGTATATCATAATTAATCTTAACCCTAAACAACCATTTTGGGTATGCTAAAAACAAATGCCTCTGTAAGTTGACATAGGATGGGCACAGAGAGAAAAATGAGATTGGAAAACGGTTGATTTGAACTTGAGTCACTAAAAGCGAACTGCGTCAACTTTAGTCTTTGTCAGTTTCTCCCAAGGTTTTTTCTCCATTTCTGTCACCGATGGAGTTTCCTATTGAACGGTCTCTCCTGTTGCGTTTAACATGCTTATGGGGAATCTCATGTTTACTCTGATTGTGAAGCCTGATTTGTTCACGTTTGTGTAACTGCATTAATAAATGGAGCTTCAACCTGCCAAAAGGGGAGAGCCAAAGCGTCATTCATCAGAAATGTTCTCCTTCAGCGACGAAGATCATCTCCTCGCTCTACTCTGAAGAAAGAAGCCAAAGCAAGAAGCTCAGCTTGCTGCTCACCGTAGAAGAGTCACTCTATCACCTGTCAATCGAGAAACTCAGACCGCTTGCCACCTGGCTCTAGGCTTGGAAAGCCTTTGTGGATGTGTCAAGTTGGGATCTAAACATCATAGAACGAGGTTACTCGCCCCAGTTCACTCACAGACCACCTCGCTTCAGAGGTATTATTCAAACTTTGGTAAAGGACAACGATGCTCACATTCTCCAGTCCGAAGTGCAAGCCTTGTTTGCAAAAGGAGCCTTGGAGATGGTTCCTCAGACGAACAGCGAGTCAGGCTTTTACAGCCGCTACTTCCTCGTTCACAAAACAGCTCAGGCCCATTCTCGATCTCAGGCATCTGAACTGCGCGCCGATGAAGCGGCCGTTCAAGATGCTGACTTTGAAACAGATGCTCATGCAAATATGCCCTGGGTACTGGTTTTTATCAATGGATCTGAAAGAGACTTACTTTCACATCCACATAGCCCCTCATAAGAGACCATTCTTGAAATGTGCGTTCAAGGGGATGGCTTATACAATCCTGCCATTCAGACTGTCTCTGGCCTCTGCACTTTTACGAAGTGCGTGGACGTGGCTCCTTCCCCTCTGAGACAGATAGGAATCCGCATTATGAATTACATGCTGTCCAGGGGCAATGTAGCGGCAGGAGAATGGAGACTACATCCCCAAATGGTTCAAATGATCTGGTCTGTCTTCGGGAGGCAGAGGTAGACTTCTTTTCCTCAGAAGACAACTTTCGCTGCCCAATTTACTTTTCGAAGCAGCAAGATGCCCTGGCCCAGGAATGGCCCAGCACTCGCATGTATGCCTTCCCCTCGGTTGCCCTGCTCCCTCAGGTCATCAGACGGGTCAGGGGAGTCAGATGCTCAGTCCTCCTGGTGACCCCACTCAGGAGGAATCAGACGTGGTTTCCAGAGTTGATTCAGGTGCTATTGGCAGACCCTTGGCAGATACCATTGAGGACAGACCTCTTCTCACAACCAAGAGGCATGATTTGGCATCCCTGGCCAGAGATGTGGAGCCTTCATGTTTGGCCTCTTTGGGCTGGTTAGGAGCCAGAGCCTAGTTTCAAATCGGTTCTTTGTCTTTTGACACCCAAAGCACCAGCTCCAAACCAGGAAAAGTGGTTCGTAAGTAGCAGCAAACCATTGCTGGTCAAGAAGTAAGAACCGCTTGCATCAGGGGCTGGGGGAGGGGTTTCCGTGACCAACAAGACGAACAGAAACCTTTGACCACCATTTTTGAAATAGCAGCTAAACACAAACACGTTGAATTCGCCGTGTTTGGATGCCGATGTAGGTTTGTAAAGCCATGAACATCAATAGCAATGCAAAGTCCACCACAGTTGATTGTGTGTTTAAGCTTGTTCGGGCTGCATCGGCGCTGCGCAGACCGGTCGAGGTGCCGCAGGAGTGATTGGAAAGCATACAACTTTCTTTATGCTTTTGGATCACTTTCGCGGTGCTTTGGTGTCGTGCACCGATCAGTCTGCATGGCGCGATGCATCTAGGAACAAGTCTCTTGTGTTTGGCGCTTCCGCACTAGCATTACTAGGAAAGATGAGACGTATTCAGAGATGTAAGACCTGGCTCTGTGGTGGCTTTCTAGCCCGTGGAAAGGCAAACCAGTTCTTAGAAGGCTCGCCAGTTGAACCAACTCCGAACCGGCAATAGCACTGGCTCTGAACTAGCACCCGGTTCATGCTGGTGGAAAAGGGGTATTAGAATGTTTGGGCTCTTAGTGTGTACGTTGAGCGCTCTTGCCCGTTTCGGCACTCAGAGCAGCTCTTTGTATGCTTCGGAGGCCTCTCTAAAGGGCTGCCGGTTACGAAGCAGAGACTCTCACTGGATAGTTGATGCTATAGCCATGTTTTCCAACTTAGATGTCCCTGCCCTCCAGGCACAGATTTTGTCTGCTTATTTCACCTAATCCCCTCTGTGAGTGGAAAGGGTTCTGCTATGTAGTCCCCAGCTGGGTGGCTTGGGTCTCATAATTAAAAAACTCATCATGCTTTTTAGGAGCCCTCATTACGGGCGCTGTGGGGCTGAGCTCGCAGAGCGGCTTAGTTCTGCACTGGCTTATGGCATGGCGCTATTGGATGCATTCCACATAAGCGTGTTAAATGCAACAGGAGAGAAAGTTCAATAGGGAATGCTCCGGTTACTAATGTAACCTCAGTTCCCTGAGATAAAGGAATGAGCGCAATGCCGTGCTATAAGACTGAATATAGTCTATAATCTGTATTGTGTAAAGTGCTATATAAATAAAGGTGACGTGACTTGACACAGTTTCTGGCTAGCCAAAAGAGTTTTGTAATACGTTTGTTTGGTTTGACCAAACTATTGTTGTGCTACTAGCCAAGCTGGGTGGCAGAGTTGTTACTTAGTGTAAATAGTCACTCTGTTTTTATTAAGTGTGTTTTCATATTTAGATACCCATGCTGCCTTTATCAGTCTATACTCTACCAGTTAATCCACAAGAATCCCAAAGAGATTGTAACTTTGCCTCCATTTAAATGGTGGACTACTTGGACGGAAGGCCAAATAGCAAAAATATTCCCCACATTACAAGTACTTTAGCTCACCTTTATCACTTGGATTTCATACTGAATTTTTCCCATGCCAGGTGTATTTTCATCGCTGTGTATGATCTTCTCTCCAGTTACCTCAGCTCGCATCACTAATCAGAAATGATTTAGTTGTTATTACTAGTGTGTGACACTGAAAGCATTAAATTAATCTTTTCAGTGAAATCAATTTCTTCTTTTAGAATCACACACTTACACAGTCATGTTTATCTATCTATCTATCTCTCTATACATTGTGAATACATTGTGATACTTAGGGCCCTATTTTAACGATCTAAGCATATGGTCTAAAGTGCACGGCTCAGGTGCATTCAGGCCGTGTCCGAATCCACTTCTGCTAGTTTAACGACGGGAAAATGGTCGGCACGCCCGGGCGCATGGTCTAAATGGGTTGTCCCTATTCTCTTAATGAGTAATGGGTGTTTTTGGGCGTAACGTGTAATAAACCAATCAGAGTCTCATCTCCCATCCCCTTTAAAAGCCAGTTGCGCTCGCGCCATGGCGGGTTCGCTACTTACATGGTGGAATGTAATTTTTAAAAATGTTTGTGTGCTGCTGTGCGTCCCTGTGTGTGTAATAAGCAAAGTGTACGCACGTTGTGCACCCGCCTGTAGGCACATATTACTAACATGCCCTTTAAATAACAAAGAAAAAAATATTGCGCCAGACTTTAGACCAGGTTTGAGTTGGTCAATTTTCAGTTCCTCAAAATAGTAATGCGCCAACATTGCACCTGAACACACCTCGTTTTCAGACCAGTATGCCCATGGGCACACAAATGGGCAAAATGCATTTGCTATTAAACAACGTGGCGCAGGACAGGAAAATGAGAACTGCGTCGGGCTGAAACTAGCAAAAACACTTGCGCCGCATTGTGCCGGGTGTATGATAGGACCCAAAGAATACAAAGAAAGTACTAAATACATAATCCAGCTAGATGTACCTGATATTTACTATAGCTGAAAAAGAGGTTGTGAACTCGCTCCCAGATAACCCACATGCAATTACCTACAAGAGCTCTTAAAATATATCTTGAAGCTTTAATCTGGCTTTATTTGGTACATTTTATTATATTGTATTGTCTTGTATGTGAACATTATTTTGAATTTCAACTAATAGCAACTCATTTTGATTTTCAATCAAAGTCGTGGTATATAACAACCAGAAGTCCAGCAGATTCTCATGACTGTGGTTCAAGGTCATTCAGTTTTTTATAAAGTACATTTTCATTCCTGTTGTGTTGGTTCCTAGGTTTCTGAGTATGTCCACTTACACTGTATTTTGATGGTCCTCTTTAGACGTTCTGCAACTGTATACTTTAGACTTTTCAGCTGCACATACTGTAGACTGTCTATTGCGGGACCATCAAAATAAAGTGTTAGCAGTTAAGCAGACAGTCTACTAATACTATAATGCAGGGGTCCTCAAATCTGGAACTCGAGATCCACTTTCCTGCAGAGTTTAGCTCCAACCCTAATCAAACACACCTGAACACGCTAATCAAGGTCTTCAGGATTACTACAAAGTAAGGATTACAGGATTACAACAAAGCTCTAATGACTGCTATAGTTGATGTGTAGATGCAAAGGGAACCAAAGGTGACCATCAATAATTGTTGCTATAGTAACTAATTTTGTTCACCTGTGTCTCGTTTAGTTTCTCATTTGGTCTGTGTACTTGTTGCCCTCCTTTTCAGTTGTTCTTTCAGCTACTATAAGTTGGTTTGCTATTCTTCTGCATTTTCCTTGTGCTTACGAGTGTTTCCTCCTAAACGATCCTCAACTTTTCCCTGCCCGCAAACAACTCACGACAATGGCACGGTTAGCTTTGGTTGTCCAATGGTTTAAAACCTAAATGACATTATTGTTCAAGGACATATATATTTTTCTTGCAATCTCGTTTTAAAAATACACTCATTGACATAAAGTCACTCTTTTTCGATACAAATGGGTTCAAGTAAGGAAAATTATTTTATATCTTTTTACATGCTTACACTACTTGACATTTTTAGTGTAATTATATTTTAATTATTTGCTGAAAGTGGTCATCTCAGACAAAGACTTTATTTGACTTTGACCCTTTAACATCTTCTGCTAGGAGTTCAGTTTGCCAAGATGAAAGAATTTGTCATTGATTTACAGCTTGTTCCTTTAAAATAAAACATCTATGGGTTATAAATGAGTGGGATGGTACACTGATGCCATAGTTGTTATCTAGTTGATGGATTATGTGGATTTACTGTATTCGTTCAAAGAATACTACAGGAATCTGTGTGTCTCATGCCGGTCATTCCATGCCTTATTGTTCCAGAACAAAGAATGGAATGCCTAAGCAGCTCTGACGCACTGAAGCAGGGATTCAAACCAACTCTTTCATTCTCTGAGTGAAACTCGTTTAGCAGAACATTTAAACGAGTGCACTACAAAAATCAGATGCCGTCTTGTTTTTCAGAAAATAAAATAAGATAAATTGACCTGAGAATCAAAATAAATAAGACATTAAGACTTGTTTTCAGAGAATACATCTTGAATATCAATATTTTGTTTCTGTCTTTTGACTAGACGTCTTTCACTTGTAAGTAAAAACACTTTCACTTTCGAGAAAGTAAGAAAGCATTCAGTTCTTGACAATTCAATAGTCAATGACTTCATTCATGATTTTATTGAAGTTCAAATTATATCATTCGCATCACAAATCAATACACCTATTTTTAAAGCCAAACCAAATTTTTAAAGCCAAACCCAGAGCTAATTAAAAAGTAAATGCCACTCCAAAGTTGTTGGATCATTGAACTGTGACTTATTACAACAGCAGTTTGAATATCAGCTTATTCATAATTACAGAGAACCGAGAGCAGCTTCTGACTAATTATGCTGTTATAATAAGGTTAATTGGTACACCAGATCATTGTAAAATAAGGTGACTGCTCATTCCTTAACGAGGCAACAACTAAATATCACCTTGATTCTGATCATATTATCGTATTTGCACAATCATTACAAACTTAATATGTTTGACACATTGCAGTTCACGACACTGTCCTGAACCTAAGTCTGTTGAGATTTAGCCGTTTCGTGATATTCCTCATTGCTGATCGACAAAATTTGGGTTTTGATAACAGGTATTTCATTTAGTGCAAAAGTTTATGCAATATTAAACTGTAACAGTGTAATGTTCTTGACAGATTTGTCACACCATCCTGAAGACCTGCACTTTACTTTGGCAAAGTTATGAAAATAAAAGAGCATAAACTCCAGTTTGATTGACGTACCTATGTCAGACATGCAGAACAGCTGTTGAGGGTGTCCTGGAGCACAGCTGCAGCCCTCGGCCACCTGCTCGTTCAGTCCCGCAGAGAGGAAGAACAGCAGCCCTAGAGTCACAGCAGCAGACATACTCACACTCACACTCTGCCAGCACCAGAGAAATTATCAACTATATAAAATACACTTCTTGTGGCCCTGAATGATTGCTCCCCTCCGTCTGTAGTGATGATCTCTCTCTAGGATCTGCGGGTGTCTTATAGCTTTCATTTCTGGCTGAGGAAAGGACCACCCTTCTAACTAAACAAACCACTCCCTCTACAAACACACACACACACACACATCTTGGTATTGGTGGTTCAGGGACAGGGAAGTCGTGGCCTAATGGTTAGAGAGTCGGACTCATAACCCAAAGGTTGTGGGTTCGAGTCTTGTACCGGCAGGGATTGTAGGTGGGGGGAGTGAATGTACAGTGCTCTCTTCCACCTTCAATACCACGACTGAGGGGCCCTTGAGCAAGGCACCGAACCCCCAACTGCTCCCCGGGCGCCGCAGCATAAATGGCTGCCCACTGCTCTGGGTGTGTGTTCACGGTTTGTGTGTGTTCACTGCTGTGTGTGTGCACTTTGGATGGGTAAATGCAGAGCACAAATTCCGAGTATGGGTCACCATACTTGGCCACATGTCACTTCACTTAGTGGGGACTCTCCATAGGTGTAATGATTTTTATACTGTACAAACTGTATTTTCTATCACCCTACACCAACCCTACACCTAAACCTACCCCTCACAGGAAAATTTGTGCATTTTTAGATTTTCAAAAAAACACCCTTTAGTATGTTTTTAAGCCTTTAAATTGCAGGGACACAGGTAGTGTCCTCATAAACCACCTTCATATTGAAATACCTGTGTCATACCCATGTCATTATACAAATTAGTGTCCACCCAAACCAGAGCACACACACACACACACTCTAGGATCGGTGGAGATGCTCTTGTGCCAGTGGAGTTTCAGGAGTGGCGTATCCATTCAGATCTGACTCCAATATGAAAACATTCTTTATGCTATCAGTTCCCCATGGAGAAAAGCCAGTCTGGTTAAATGCTGTGATGCTCTCAGAAATGTCAGATTATGGAAGTCAAATTGGTTGTCATGTTGCATGCAGTGTTAGCAATCAGTCGCTGGTTTTTAGGACATAAAACGTGTCTTGTTCACACACGCTTGATTGATAGACTGGATATGATGAGACAGTCTGAAGCACTACACTGCAGCAATGCATAATAAATGACTAACTGAAGTTGAAACAATGAAAGATTTATTGGCCTATAGTTGGGATTAAATGACGTAGTGACCAGTTCCTGGATCCTTGCATGAAGTCAGTAACAAATCCAAACATGGATAAGTTTATTAATGAAAGTCAACAATGAAAACAATGAATCTGTGTTTCAGATCTCAATGCCAACATTCCCTGCGGTGGTGAAGATCGGACACGCTCATTCTGGAATGGGGAAGGTATGCTAAAATGCTTTTGTTTTTATATTTTCATTTTAAGTTTATTTTTTTGTTGTCATTTTTAGTATTTTACCATGTGTCATGTTATTAGATTCTTTTTCTCTGTCTCCATTTTAATTTGAGCTCATTTCAATTAGCAAAATGTCTTTAATAGTTTGATTACACTTTATTTTGATGGTCTCCATTAGACATTGCATTCAGTAAGTTAACTGTATCAGTCACAATAGAGTTGGGTCTCATTCACTAGCAGTGTGTGTGCACAAATGTGTGTGTGAAATCTGAAATATAAACATATTCACAAATCATAATTCTTCAATAACTTTTGTTCTAAATGGTCTAATAATCAACCATTAGTGAATGAGACCCAATGTATTAACCATGGCTTTTGTTTGGGGAAGGGATTACCTTTTTTGCTTTAAAACGGCTGACAGAAGAAGTGTTTAATACTTCTTTCGAAGCTGCTGATTTCACTGAAATTACACACTCTGCCTCTCAGCCCGTTAACAACATGGCAACATATCAATGGTACTTTGCCTTGGCAGGTGAAAGTCGACAATCACAGTGACTTCCAAGACATTGCAAGTGTTGTGGCCATCACTCAAACCTACACGACCACAGAGCCTTTCATTGATGCTAAATATGACATCAGGGTCCAGAAGATCGGTTCTGACTACAAAGCTTACATGTAAGTACAGGCGCACGATGCAGCTTACAGTAATCTATGTCAAGCTGGTAGACCCTCAAGTCATTCCAAACCTCACGGACTCTCTTTATTTCCGTGGAACACACTGTAAATGGAAGATTTTGATGAATTTACTGATCCACGAAATTACAATTAATGGAATCCAAGGCTTTCAAGCTTCAAAAAGCATGCACAAACGACCATAAACGTATTATAATAGCAGTGGATACAGCTTCTGATTTCATGCAATAGCAAATTATCATTTTTGGTGAAGAATTCCTTTGGTAATGATTGGTGAAATCATTGCGCGGACTGAATGTGAATTGATAAATTATTTCAATTCACAGGAGAACATCCATATCTGGCAACTGGAAATCAAACACTGGCTCTGCCATGCTGGAGCAAGTAGCCATGACTGACAAGTGAGTAATAGAGAAAGAAACGCTTTCGATTAACTGTATTGGTCCAAATATACTGAGGCTTTTACAGACTCTATGAGGTCTGCGTCTTTAAGTCCATGTACAGTGTGCTACCTTTGATGGCATCTTAATGCTAGTGCACTGCTTTAGTAAACTTTTAATAGATAATGTAAAAATGGTCCTAATAAAAATTGCATTATGACAGCAGAAAGGAGCTCATAAAATGTCATTAAAAAGAGCCAAGTGTCTTATTGGCAAGGCGTCACCTGGTTTTGTATAGGAACGTGCATGTGTATTAGATGACTGATTGGAGATAAAGATGCTAAATTCATGATGAAATAGTCGATAAAACTGAAACTCCGTAATCATTCAGAGGTGCCAAGATATCTGGTAAAAAGCGCTCCATCAGGAAAACATCTGTTTAAAAAAGAAAAAAAAGAAGGCAGTTTTACATACGTTCTAAATCATAAACACCTTAAAGACATTTTCTAACCCTTTATTTAACATCTGACTGGAAACGTCTGAACAACGCACATCCAATAGATGTTTCCAGATGTATGTGTGCTATCAGGGCTATTAGTATGAAATGAAATAAATCATGCTCTTGAGAAAAATAAGCAGCCCAACATGCAGTACATTCTACTGTATATCTGTCGTTCCATACATACATACATATATATACTGTGTATACATACACACAAATTTCATTCTACATATTTTACTTTCAAAAGATTGAAAGCATAAATGTTGAGATCACATGACCAGCTGAACAACCTTGTTTGCGGGCATAAAAAACAACAACTTTCTCCTTGCAAATAGTGAATATCTATAAAGTCCAAGACAACTGGCATACTGACCAGTGCAACATAACCAAAAGATGAGTTTAATTCATAAATGTGATGTAAAATGCAACATCCAGTAGCAGGAAGGAAACAAAATGAATAGTACTGACAATTCTGTAAGAATAATACTGAAGTAGATCAGGATGTTGAAATGGATGTTCAACAGGGAGTTAATTTAATAATAGTTCAACACATGTCTTTGGGAAGAGATCGGGAAAGCTCTTTAGTGACATGCTCTTCTGTCCTGCAGATATAAGCTGTGGGTGGACGCCTGTGCAGATGTCTTTGGAGGTCTAGACATCTGTGCTGTTAAAGCCATACATGGAAAGGATGGAAAGGACTATATCACTGAGGTGAGAGCATTACATAAGTCACCCGACCTCTATATAATTGCATGCGAGCTGATAGTTGAAAGATCAACACCGGACGAAGAGACAGAATATTATAGTCATGAGAGGAGGCGCTGACCGCAGTGACTGTGTATTGTGCCAGGACACAGACAAATGGGTGCATGCTTTATGAGGTTTTGCAGAAAACACATAAATCCTTGCCAAATCCATTGTTAGGAATGTGAGTCAGACATTGCAGTAGTTCTTTGGAAGCTCACTTTTTCCTCATGCAAAAGTAGAACTCAAGTGTTTAAGGATTTTAAGGACACTCCTATAGTTTTTAATTTCCTGCTAATATCCCCACATGTGCAGGTAATTCACTTTATATTCAGCATTAAACACCAAATTTAGTTCATGCAAATGATGTCATAAATATTGTGCACTACTCTATGTGGTGCGTCATTTAGCCACATGGCCAGTAAACCCAGCACAGCCTCGTAAGACAAGCGTCACTATATTGTGATGTCAGCTCGCAATGATTTAACTGCAATGTTTTGTTATACCTAAAAATAAATTGGTTTTGTTACGTTGTACTGTCATGATGAGATTTTAGAACTCCATCCCAGCCCTATAAATCAAATCCATTTTAAACACTATAAACAAGTAACAGTCAGATAGATTTAGAGACACAATACTTTAAATTACAGTACACTATTAGCAGGCTATTTTTGAGCACCTGAGTCCACCTAAACCTCTAAAGCACCTCTCAGCAATGTAAAAGACGTAACAAGCACATAAAGGTACAGTTACAATCATTTCTTTGCAACAAAATGACTTCAGTGATTTTAAGCACCGAGCATTGCATGTCTTCTGAAGCCAAACGATAGCTTTGTGTGAGGAACAAAGTCAAAGTTTGAAGTGCTGGGCATCTTCCCTTTTCTCACTGAGAAGATAAATCCAAACCTTTAGCATGTCGCAATCGGTCACAAGACACAAAGCTGTGTCCTAACGTTATTTTGTGTTATTTTGAGTGTTTCAGTGAATGAGAACAGTTATTACAGAATCTCTTACACACACAAAGAAATTGTACGGCTTCCAAATTAAATACATCACTCTGATTAAACAGTAACCACTGCACACTAGTTACAAATTGAAACTCAAACTGCCTGGTCTTAATCAGACACAGTGATGCTCAGGACTGTTGAACAGGTTGCAGTTTTTGTCTCTTTGGGAGTGGACATTGACAATAATGAGATATTTCTTGATCTCACAAGACAATAACATTTCTCAGAAACATGCCTCATTTCCAGTGCTTTCAGTACATTTATTTTGATGTGGTAAAAAAAAGACAATATAGTGAGTTTCCATCATGGAAATGGTCATGATTGTTTTCTCCCAGTGGCAAGCCACAATGACAAAATCATCTCATTGTCTCCAAAACGGACATCATTCTTCCTTTATAGCTTAGAGATGTGTGTCTATGCAAATGGCTTCAAGTCTGACGAATAATCTCATGTCAGATGATGAACTATAATGATCAAAGCATAGATTTCTCTCTGTACAACATGTTGCTGTTGAAATGTTTTGTCTTAGTCTTGACATGGCTGTGTTGCTATGGAAACTGTTTTCTATGTTAGCACACAGTGAATGAGCGCATCCTCACTGAGAGCGGGAGCAGCACATCACACACACTTCCGTCTGAAAGCATGGACATCAGTTCCACTATGCTACATCTGCTGGATGTTTACAGATAGATCGCTCAATCTTCCTGTATCAGTGCTGTTGCATGTGTTTGGCTGTAGGTGGTGGGCTCATCGATGCAGCTGATTGGAGATCACCAGCTGGAGGACCGGCAGCTGGATCGCTGCTATCGTCCTGGCCAAGATGAACCAGGAACCGGGCCGCATAGCAGCTCGATCCCCACAAAGACCTCCAACCACTGTACAACCTGCACAAGTACGGTCGTCAAACCCCAGTGTTACTCTAACAGAATACACACTGTGTTCCAAATTATTATGCAATTAAGTGACATATCAGAAGGATTTCAGTACAATACACATTCAGATTGTAGTTTTTCTAAGAAAGTGTTTGTTCGATTTATTTCTCATATCATTTTAGAAAACTGGTCTCAGTCTCAGACAGGTTTGTTAAATAGTTTGCCAGGTCTTCTTAGGTAAATGGAAAACCTGCTGCTACAACAACAACAAAACACTGAGACATCTTCTTTTGAAAACCATACAGGTTTGGAACAACATGAGAATGAGTAAATAATGACAGAATTGTATTTTTTGGGGGTGAAATGTCCCTTTAAATTAGCAAAGCATTTTCTCCCAAAAATAGTCTGTGGCCCCTCTTTCTGTCTAGTGTTGCCCCCTGGTGTGGAATCAATAGAAATGCACTAAGACTGAAAAACATTTGAGTGTGTTTGTTTGTGTGTGTCTACAGAGCGCTGCCTTAAAAGAAAGCCTGACTGACCCCAACAAGACCCTCGGCCAGCGGACCTCTCCACAAGGTTGTTTGCAGTACATTCTCGACTGTAACGGAGTTGCAGTCGGACCAAAACAAGTCCAGGCAAAATGATTTCTACTGCCACAATTCCAGATACACGGTTCAGCCCACAATAAAACAAAAGCTCAGTTCACTGGTGCTGGTTGAGGTTAGGATAGTGACAGATGCAGTGGTTTGGAGCGTGTGCTCTTCAGAATCTGCCTAGACTGTGTCGTTCGCCCCTATGAAGTGTTTTTCTGTACTGTTCACATTTCTGTCCCTATTTGCTTCTGATGGCTGCATTCGTTTTCTTGTTAGTTAGTCGTGTGGTTTCCAGGGTTGTCGCTGCCAGCTAAAGAACAATTCTAACTGTGCCTATGCAAAGTCCAGTGCTGTGGTGTCTCATGTGGTCAATATGTACTATGAAAGACTTATGACCTTTTGTACAACTTGAACTTATTTCAGTAAGTGTAGTTTCTAATCGTCTAGCTGAGATTTCTTTGCTTTCGGATGTGTGCTGTAACATTTGTGTGTGTGTGTGTGTGTGTGTGTGTGTTATATGTGTGATGTTGTTGTTTTCTTTTCTTTTCTTTTTTTTGTTATTTGAATGTAGTGTTTGTGGTTTTGCATGAGTGATGTGCAAGCAAGCTTGCTGTTGTAAGTCCATGTCTTTACATGCTGAATCCACAACATGTGCATTCAATAACTTTCTGTTTTTAAAAAATAAGATGTGTGTTTTTACTATTTTTCAGCATGATTTCTAAAGAGGTGTTGGAAGGTGGTTCTTTGGAAATGTTTGAAGCTGTCTTAAACATTTGTTTTCTCAAGGTTACCAAGAAGATTTTCTTTCAGCCTGTTGAACTGTAAACAGATAAGCCATCGGAAAGATTTCCATAAAACTGAATGGCCATTACATTTCAAACTTAAGCCAGTCAATTTTAGGATCAGGTTTAATGAAGGTTTCAGAATAGGAGGCTAGATGAGTCCTTCCTCCCATGACCTCTTGACTGTCAGCTTATGTTACATATCCTTCTGAGCAATACAAAACTTACTGTAGTGGAATAGTCAAACCACAAGAAACCTATCAAGAATGCGTCATGTTAATATATCACCCCAAAATCAAAAGAATATACAAGACCTTAAATTTTGCATAATGAAAATAAGCCTTGAGGTTTTTTGCTTGGGGGGGTGGGGGGGGGTGGGTGGTGGATATATGCTGTACTGCCTTTTACTCTACCTTTTTAAATGAAAAACCCACACATATACACTAATAAGAATCTAAAGAGAATCACCACAAAAATATTAGGAAATAGCAAAAAACCTCAAAGTAAAATGTCTGGATGCACTGCAGTAATGAGAATTTAATTTTGTTCAATATACTTTCGTTTTATTTTTATTTTGTCGTGAAATATGACCTAGACATGTTTTTTGTGACATTCACCCAAATAAGAAGGCAAATTTTAAGAGATACCTTTCAATAATCTATGTTGCGACTGTTTAAAAACTGATTTGAGATATTTCTCTCACAGCCGTCACCTGTGCGTCATCATGAACGCAATGCAATTTTATAGTATCCCTAAGAGGTCATTTAGAAGTACCGCTTTTTAGCCATTCCGTGGAGTCACTGTTTTTTATGCAAATACATTAAATTAAATAAGCTAATATAGTGATACAGATTTGGCCTTGACATTTAATAATGCAATATTTTACAAACAATGAGCTTTTCCACTTATAAAGACATGATTTTTAGTGTTCTTGGACAAGGCTGAATATGTATATCTGGGGTGTTATCAGTGTAGTGCCTGTTCTGTATATTGATGTTTTTAACTGTTTTATCAACATGCAAGATGGTATCTATAATTTGCAAGAGGTATCTATGTTCAGAGTTTAAAATATGTCCTTATATTGCATGGGAAATGTTTACTTAAGTATATTTGCATGCATTACCAAAGAGTGGGAAAACCTGAAATATTTTTTTGTGTGAAAAGTATAACTAATGAAATCAATGAATGTACTCATCAAACACACTGAAAACAATGTCCCCTTGTGAAAAATCAGATCTCCATCGCTATATGCTGATGTAGCGTCCCATAGTGTGCTCTGACTTCATTCCCATTGACTTGATTAGGCTTTGCTGATGTCACTGCCTCTTTAAATCCAGTACTTGGGTTTCACCTGTGATTATTGTCTGATATAGATCTAGTCTTTCCCCCTCATGTCCAAAGTAATAAAGCTCCCGTTTTCCAGACTAACTGTTCTGTGTTACTGAATGATATTTTCGTTAGCTTCATTTCAAATGGAATACCCTTTAAGAAAGACATGAGATTCTTCTGAGTGTCTTTGTAAACTTGCTAAAGGGTCAAGCCCACTGTATGTTCAGTTATAGTGAGATATCAGGAAACATAATCAAGTATTTTTGAACAAACAAGCAAAACCACAAGACACACCTCACTCACTAGATCGTTACATAATTATCGCTCATACTCAAGAGAACAAAGAACCTCCCACATTTTACCTGCTCCTGCATGTATCCCAGTTGTTCCTTCTGTTTGTTATGTATAAAGAATACTTCTGATTTTGTATAAAACATACAACAGAGTATATCTAAAACAATGCCAGGCAAAACATCCCCATTAAGGCCAGGGGTGAAAACTAAAAGAAATGCAGTCTTTGTTTTGAAGAAGGCGCATGCAGCCTCTGGGTCTCGGTTCTTTTGTATGCATGATCTGTTGTTGTGAACCTGCAGCTATTACTCTTCACATCCACACCTATGATACTGCTGCAAGCTAAATGTCCCGTTTATTTTCATTCTGCTTGTTTGGAGTAAAAGCATTTTCCTTTTACTTTGTAGACATGACTATCCTTATCTTTGGCATTACCCTGTGTATAGTTACTTTGGCCAGTCTTGGGGGCGCCTTAATTTTTTATCATAAATCATGCAAAGTTTCCGGTGCTGGATTTAAAACCTTCTTGCAAGCTTCAACGTGTAAAAATGTTATAATATGATGACTCTCTTTTGTACTAAACCTAGGGGGGGCAGTGAAACCCCAAGAACCACAACCTAAGAGTCAAGAACCTACACCTGAGCCAGTCCCTGCCCAGGAGCCTGTGCCCAAAGCAGTCCCTACCCCAACTCTACCACCCACCACGCAGCAGCCCAAACCCCAGGCTCAAGCTGCACCTGAACCCACTCCTGGGAAGCCAACGGAACTGCCCCCAAAACCCCAACCTCCCAAACCTCTTCCCCCAAAGCCTGTGCCTCCAGTTCGGAGAAACTCCAAACCTATGATACAACCCAAACCCCAAACCCCACCTCTCACCAAGGCCCAACCAAAAGCTCAACTGGGAGACAGAGATCAGAATCCTGGTCAAACCCAGCCAGATCCGGTCCTTGCTCAAGAGCAATCCCCAGTCAAAGTTCCTATTAAACCCCCATCGCCAGCTAAACCTCAGCTCCAGCCTAAACCGGTGCTCAGAGAGCAAGTCAAACCTGAAGTCCAAGATCAGACTACTGCCCCATCTGAGGCACTCTCAGCCCCTGTTAGAGCAACTCCTTCCCCTGCTCCCACCCCGGCCCTGGCCCAACCTACCCCAGTGAAACCCACCCATTCTCAGCCTCCTGTGGAGGATCAGCCTGCACCCCAGCAGAAGTCAACTCATCCTCTGTTGAAGTAAGAATCTTTTCACTATTGCTTCAGTGCTTGGAGATCATTTGCTGCAAGGCATGTCCATGTCCAAGAAACCGTTCTGCAATTCCTGGAGGGCCACTCTCCAGCAGCGTTTAGCCCCAACCCTAATTAAACACACCTGAACCAACTAATCAAGGTCTTCAGACTCAATTTAAAAAGGACAACTTCTCGCAAGTGGGGTGTGATTTGGAGCTGGTTGGAGCTAAACTCTGCAGGACGTTGGCCCTTCAGGAGCAGGATTGGACACCCCTGCCCTACATTAGGGGTGCCTCTCCTGGAGAAGTGGGCTAAATCCCATTTTGACTGCTATAAAAATGTATACACTATGCTGGTGGTGGTAAACCTTAACTTTGACATATGAAGTAAGCCAATATGCCAAACTCGAAGAAATGATGCAAGTCAGTTCTCTTTTTTTTTTCAATGTACTATGTTTTGGGACCTGCTAATCCAAGCGTAGCATAGAATATAGGACGGACAGTATGTGAGTTGAAATGCAGTCCTACCTTCCTGCACGACTCAGCTCTGCTCTACCTTACCCGCTTGTGCTTTTTAAGTGAAATCGAATCCTGTGATTGGCCTGGTTTAGAGCTGCAAACTCTGCAGGAAGGTAAATCTCCATGAGTGGGATTGGGATCCTCTGCCTTCAACACCTTACTTTCGTGTTCACTGAAATTACATGAATGCCCAAATGAAGGCATAACTTCAAAGATGATCTAATTTGCCTTCTACTGTGCTCACTGTTTTGCAGCAAATCCCAGTCCTTGACCAACGCCTTTAACGCCTTTGGCGAGACCTTCCGCTCCAGCAACGAGGATGAAGCTAAGGCGGAGACCATTCGAAACTTGCGAAAGTCTTTTGCAAGCCTGTTCTCTGACTAATGACAAACTCCCGCAGCCCAAAAGGTGGCCAGGGACTTGACAGATATGCATCCTGGTCTGAGGTTAATTCCATGTAGCTGTGTACATTTAACCCCTCCTCCCAACTCTGCTGTAATTATCCGAGTGTTAATTAAGAAGGTTAGAGTGATGTACAGTGATTGTTCTCGCAAGATGTTGGTGTTTAAATTTTTTTGAGTCGCTCTGCCCCGAAACACTGGGATTTATATGAGGAGGGGTTGGCTCTTAGGCGATCAGTTACAGGAGGCTGGAGTATGCAGAAGTCACCTATAACCCCTCGATGTTGTAGCTGTATCGTGGTAGTGTGTTTTCTTTACCCAGAGACAAATATTTGTGACTAGTTTCCCTTGTTTATCCCCTGTAGTGTGTGTGCGTGTAACTAGTTGGTGTGTTGTAAGCATTAGCCAGTAAGACATTAGTTCAACAATTCCTCGGGATCTTTATAAAAGCACTTTCCTATTCAAGTTTCCTACAGTAATCAATGCTTGGACTGGTCGGTTTCAGTGCAGTGGTGGGATTTCAGTGGAATGCCTGGTGTTTTAGCGACATAGCTTGCATCCAGCATTTATCAACCTGTCAAGATATTCATGAGTGCCATGTTTATAGTATCTCTGCATATTGTATTGTACTGTATGTTTAACATCTCAGGAGTTTAATTTGAATATATGTTTATTCTGGCGTCACACTGTTCGTGTTGTGTTTTCTTTGTGCGCAATGATATTGCTTTGCATGACCTGGTGATAATTGTTTTCTCTGTACAAGTGTCAATAAACATGTGGCACATCATTCCACTGACATACCGGCGTGCTCTGTGCTCCGTTTGCAGTCTGCCCGTTATGTGTACATTCAGCTGAAGCATCGAGTGGCGACACGTACCGTCGTTATGCATGTATTTGTAGCCTTTTTTTTTGCAGTATTTGTTTGTTTCTTCACATTTTTAGAACCAGAGGACCCAATCAGTAAGTGCAAACACCAATTACCCTGGCCATTTGGTTTTCAAAAGCTATGCTTTGGAAAAAAAAAATGTGTGTACTTTGTGACAAATAAATCTTTAGTCTCATCTGAGAGATGGCTAAAGCGTGCAACTCTTATTTGTGAAGCAAGATTGAAAGAGTGAGCAAATGTATTCATGAAGCTTAGAGAATATGAATTTCCAGAAGGTGGCAGTAAATGACTAATGTTTTTGCTAACTGTTTATGGCTAAATGGTAAATGTTGGTCAGCCTATGCCATCCCATCCCATCCAGTAAACTATACTAACACTATTATACAAAAAGTGAGCGTGGAAAAAATGTAGACACTGAACGCCTTGAAAGTCATTAGCACTCATTTGTCACAAGACTCAAGAGCTCCACAGGTCTGATAATGAAGTAAATCTACCTTCCCATGACATACAGTGAAAACACATATGTCTTCAAAACTATAATTCTGCTCTCAATAATATTTAAAATGTGATGTGAAAAGGGCTGATATCAGAATGTAATTATAATCCTCGTCACATCTTCCCTTTTTAGTTATAAAGACAGAGGACCCTACAGAAGAGTCAGGGCTACAAATTCAGGAACAGAAAAACTTGCATGATTTAATTCTCACATTGCACTTGTATTCTGGGAGCAAATCACTTTGTCATCACTACATGACTCCACCCCTTCCTTACATATTAAAGTATTATTTTTTATTCATACATAGCAATCCTGCTCATGAATGACACTAATATGTGCACACAACCTGTCACTTCCCTCTGTCAGAAGAAAACTGTCTTTTTTCTCTCAATGCTTTTGTCCAGCCACATGATTGATGTTAGAGACGTCTGCCTCTCTCCACATCTGTATCCAAGCGTGTGATCATGTGAAACAATGATACAATATTCTGTAACTTCAAATAATTGTTATAGCTATTGCAGTGGATTTCAAAAGCAGCTGAGGCAGAAAGGTTCAATGATACACAGAGGGAAATTGAGAGAAACTGCCCAAGCTGAATCTATTAAGAGCTCATACTTTGATACGACCTGATGTAATGATTATTACAAACAAATATGATTTGGCTTCATTGTTTGCCAGCTGAAAGCAGCGGTGCGCGTCCTCATGCAATTCCACATACAACGAAGCGTTCATAAGGAATTATTAATTATTATTTTACATCTAGCTGTATGAATTTCACCATACCAATAATGATATAAAAAAAAATATCTAAATGAAATTTGGCTAAATGCCTAAATGACTAGTTTTAGCGCTTGAAGCATTTTTCGTGATCTCACTGGGTGCAGGTGGAGTATTACGTGGCGTAATGCAGTTAATTTGGCACAGATTTCTTAGGCTCTTCCGCATTGCTCCATGAGTTCCAAAGGTGTTCCTGATGGGAGGAGAAACAGAGTGGCCGCGTCTCAAACCATGCCGAGCTGCCTAACTAGACGCGATTAGAATTCTAGGCATTTTCAAATGAATCTTTTCGAACGTTTATTGAAAAGTTATTTTGATCAAAGAATAATTTCGAATCTGAAGAGTCTTTTTTTTTTTTGGTTTAAAGAGCATTATGCATCTTTTTTTTTAATCTAAATCAGAACTTTGTGTAATTCATTTACGGAATGTTTTAGAAAAACATTTTGGCAATCAAAAGTATATATATATATAATTTAGAACAGATTTTTAGAATCGTGTAGAAATACTTAATCTACATCATGTTGTAAAATAGAATCACTTTATGCATCGAATCTGTATGCAACGTATACATATTGTTTATAGTGTAATAGTCTTTAAATAGACCTTTATAGACGCGTGCAACATTTTTGGGCACATCTATTATAGATATGTGTGTGTGTGTGTGTGTGTGTGTGTGTTGGTGTCGTGCGAAGAGAGAGAGAGAGAGAGAGAGAGAGAGAGAGAGAGAGAGAGGAGAGAGAGAGGAAAGCGCATATAATCCCCCAAAATCAATGCTGTCTAGGTAGGCAGCTCGCTAGGTTTGAGACACCGTCACTAGTTGTATTCTACTTGCCCCGCGCATCTCTGCGCTTCATAGCTCTCAAGCCCTGTCTCCTGCACTGTAACTCAGCCCGAGCCGAACCTGTTGCACGCAGCCTGCTGTGGAGCTCTCGCGCGCGGCACACCGGACAGCAGCAGAGGACATATCTTCAGCGTCACTGAACACCTTCAAGAGACCCCTGCAGGTCAGTGCACTCACAGACCACCTCTAGTGAGCAGCAGGTGAATACTGATCGTTTACTCTGAGTCTGCTAACTTACATACATGCTGCACAGCCGTTTCACTATTAAAAAGCCATCATATACTTCGGGTAAGTGTGAACCAAGATCTTATAACATTACTTTATATGAGTAAAGTGCATACAGTAGGCTTTTTGAGATGAATTCTGAGAATCTGTGAATACACTGTTGAGTGGCAGGCGAGTGTAGTTTGACAGATTTGAACAGATTTCAGCATTCAGGGACGTTCAGGAAAATGTCCTGTTCTGCCTGGCTGCGATTTATGAATTGAGACACCATAACATCGCTGTAAAATCTTCACATTACATATCAGACTACAGCAGAAATCATCAGCATTACCAGGGATGTTTCTGTCTGGGTGTATTTAGTGGAAAGCCTTTGACTGTTATAGTGGACAATTTACAGTACATTTAGATCAATATAGAGGCCTCCAAAAGTGTTTGGACATTTTGGCTACATTGTTTGAATGCCATTGCTTTTGGCGTATTAAAAAACAATAGTAAAACGTTTTTTATGGTTAAAATGCTAAAAACAATAATATATTGTTTAATATATTGTTTGTTTTGTGTGTGTGTGTGTGTGTGTGTGTGTGTTCCTCTACATCTGTGGTTCCTCTGAAAGCACACCTGTGTGAACACTAAAAAACATCCCAAAATCACCAAATCTCAAAAATGAGCTCTGATAAAAGCTCCTTCGGAATTGAAGAACAGATGATACTTGATGTGATGTTTTGTTATTTCTCTTAAATGTCCAGATCTGTCCAAATAGCCCACTATATGCTGCTTAGTTCATTTTTTTTACTTTATTTTAAACAGAGAATTGATTTTTCAGCAATCACAACACAAACTATATTTAAGCTGAGATTTAGACTGTAGAGATTAAGCTGTGTTTCGTCTGTAGTGTTAATAGTGAAAATTCTGGCTTAATAGAGCCAATTACTTTGCATGTTTTAACTGAGTAAAAGTTCTATGTGTCAAATTTACAGAAATACTCTCAAATAAGATTTACTACTTACTAGATGTCGAACATCAATGTAAAGCATCATTATGGAGATGGTAAATATATGAAACCTTAGTGTTGTTTCCTATCCACAGCCGCGTGTGATCACTGGGTTTTTGTGAAGCACTATTCTCTGCTTTAGAACAACATTTTGTATTGTAAAAACACTGATCAAGTTGCCCAGCTAACATACTCTTCAAACTATAGCTGCGTGTATGTAATCTCATGTCACAATCATTTGAGTCAGATGAAGTAATTTACTGTAATTACTGTATGAATGTTTCAGTGTCCTAAAGACAGATATATCATCATAATTTCTGACATTTGGTTCTTATCTAAAACTGGATGTTTTTGTTTGTTTGTTTGTTTGTTTGTTTGATGTGATTGTTGAGAGCACAGTATGAATTTTCACTAAAACATTATCAACCAGAACTGAATGAAAGCTGACATCTACTAGTGTAAGTTTCATCATGTTCTAATTCATGAACTTCAGTAACGTATCTATAAAAAAGAACACAATATCTTTGCCGATGTAAGCACCCTTTAATTCAAGAACTGAAGTCAGATTCTTGTGACTGTCACAAATAGCGACTAACGCACAAAGTCTGGCCTGCTGTTATTTAGGGAAATCAAAGAACCTTATGACATTTCTGATGCGTTACACAAATTGTGAAATCAATATGAAAGAGTGGTCACGAAATATCTAATTCTGCATTACCCGTAAATCTGAGGTCAGCTTTTCGCATTGTCAGACTGTGCTTTTGCATAGTAAGTAATCGTAAAAGTGGAGGGCAAAAAAAAAAAAAGGAAAATAAAAAACAGAAACTGAAAACCGAAATTGAAAATTTAGAGTTCTGCCCGTAATTGTTGTGTGTTTTATTGTGATGTGTACATGCAGATTTGTCTTATGTACAGTGTGCTGTTTACGTCGTCGTTGTGTTTGTGTGTGTTGTACAGTGGGGTCCAAAAGTCTGAGACTAGTGAAAATGCACCTGTTGTCTGTTTTAACACGAATGTTCCATTACAAACTCTATCATCAGTATTGTGATTTTAAATGTGAACATAAATTCAATATTTTATCTCTTTGATGTGCATGATTTAAAAACAACATCTTGTGCTTTAGTGGAAGCAAGAAAATTTGATTAGTCGCCTAGAAATCGAAAATATTTTTATCTATATTTTTATATATTTAATACATAGATCATTTATTGTATTGTTTTCGTTTGGGATTTGTAGTTGTATTCTATTATTTAATTTTTGTTTTGGTTTACAATGATTGTGATGGTCCTTTAACATATTCGGTTGCAACAATCTCATTAGAGTATTAGTAGAGTATTAGTAGACTGGTAGGGTTAGGGTTAGAATAAGTTGAAATGTATAGTCAGTAGAACGTCTGTTGGGAGACCATCACAATAAAGGGTTAGCAGATATTAAGAAAACAGTCTATTAATACTCTGATGAGAGTTAGTAGACATATAGGTGCAACATCAAAATAAAGTATTACCAATTTTTTCCTTTGGTGAAGTAGCGTTTGTAAGCCAGATTTTCAGTGGAGTTTAGATTGTAGACAGTTGAAAAGCTCAGGGAATGTACAGTGAAGCCGTTTGAGATGAGACAGTCTGACCTGTTATATAACTGGCGTGCACCGAGGTGGACTTTACCCTGTTGTCATAAATGTAAGGTGTGGAAATCGCAGCAGAAACCCTGTTTACACTGATTTTTAATGCTAAAATGCTTGTGACTTTGTGCTGCACATGCTATACTGACAGATTCTGGCTCTTTGCTCATTTAGTTCTGATGCACTGAAAACTACTGAGACATGAACACTCAGTAAACACAGTCTTCACGGTAAAGCTTTTTCAGTATAAGCTGAGTCCAGTGTGTGTGTGTGTTGGTGTGTGTGTGTGTGTGTTTGTGTGTGTGCGAGTGTGTGAGTGTGTGTGTGTGTGTGGTGTGTGTGGGCGTAACTATCTAGTGTGTGTGGTGATGTTTGTGTGTGTGTGTGTGTGTTTTGTGAGTGTGTGTGTGTTGTGTGTGTGTGTGTGTGGGCGAGTGTGTGTGAGTGTGTGTGTGTATGTGTGTTTGTGTGCGGTGCTGCGTGTGTGTGTGGGGGTGCGAGGCAAAGTGGGGGGGGTTTGTGTGTGTTTGGGTGTGTGTGCATTTACAGGAGTGGCTGTGGGTTTTCAGCGTAAAGATGATGGATTGCGTCTCTTTTGAAATGGCCCAGATATGCTTTAGTGCATTATCTTGCACGTGTTCGCTCACAGATTGCAGGATTATACAGAAGCATTGACTTCATTAGAGGCCATAAGCCACACCTTATCCAAAGACGCCTCCTTCGCCTTGCATTTCAGTGGGCTGGAACTTCAGTTCCAAGAACCAGTTATGGCACCATTGCATGCGTGGAGGCATATGCATCTTTGGGCTGTTTGCGGTGTGCATGTGTGTGTGTGCGCTTTAGTGTTGATTCGTGTCAGTTTACTGGTGCTAATTTATCAATGCTTATTGGTTACATTTTAATTCGACAGTCCACTTTAGACATAAGTAACTTTGCCTCTACATGTGAGCTAGCTCTCATTAGTTGACTGTTAGGTTAGGGTTAGGCTTAATAGAATAAGTTAACATGCACTTGCATAGTTACTTACAGTTAGTAGATTGCATAAGTGGACTGTCAAAATAAAGTATCACCTGCTTTTTTTATCATTTAAGTATCATTTTTTAATCCAACCTATAAAGTATCCACGTTACAAACAAGATTTGAATACTGACATTTCAAAAGTATGGAAAATGACATTAATATTTCAGAACATTGTCATTCAGAAATACATTTGAACGTTGAGAAACCAGCTGAGAAATATATTTTTATAGATGGTGTGCAAAACTACAATGCTTTTATTATTGCATCTATTAAACGAAAGCGGAATGGATTTCTGTGTAAATCATTTGTACTTTGCATTTTTGGCCTGAAGTGAATTTTGGTTTTGTGGTTTTGTGAACGCTTCACACAGAAATCCGTTCCGCTCGTGTGTTATGAATGTGAATGTGCATTCTTATCTCCTGCTCTTATGGCGTTTAATTACAACCATGATGCAATATTACAGTGTCCATAAACAAGCGTACGATATGAAACGGAGCACTTAGGGTGAAGTCCAGAAGGCCCCAGGATTTCAGAGACGTGGTCGTATCAAAGACTGTAATTCATGCTGAAGGCTCGATGTCAGCAAGACACTAAACATTTTTGGGAACGAGCTCCGAGTCACTTCCCAAAGATCTTTCACAGTAGCATGTTTTTAGTCATGATGTGACCAAAACTAAACCTCTCCCCCCTTTCCTGTCCACATCGAGGAACAGGGAAGACCCTTCCTCTCATTTCATGGGATCTGTAGCCGGAGCACGTTATGAAGGCCTTGACAGAGAGCATGTTCCTTCCTTATCCGTTTAGGAAGCTCCGCAGAACCCCCAGGAGAGCCGTCCACCGTTAACTCATTCCTATTAAAAGCAATTGGGAGAAAGTTCATGTCCTTAGATGTTGTGCAAGTCAAAATCCTTCAGAAGCTTCACCACTCAGCTTCGTTTTTGCTTAAGTCCCTTGTGAACGTTTGGCTTTAGCATCAGAACAGATTGTTTGTCCCTTACTCAAATGTCCTGTTTCGAGATGAACCTCCAGATGAATCATAGTTACTGAAATGGGTCGTAGTTCATGGGGGACCTTGTGTATGTTGTTCATATTCACATAAAAGTGTATTTTGGTTGTTTTCACCTGTAGTGTCTCGCCTACAAACTCAGGCATGTCAAGGACAGTAGAAATGAATGAATTACTTTAATCAGTCCACGTCTATCTTGACGGATCTCTTTATTAAGACAGCTGAAAGTTTCAGACGACACGTGAACAGCCTAATTTAACTTTTGCCTCTCTTTGTCAGTTTATTAGAAGTGCCTCTCGTATCCGACGCTCTTCTGTGAAGAGAAGTGGAACCAGCAGAGTTTTGAGTGAGAATGAAGCAACAGGAAGTCATCTGGCTAGCCTTACACCTCATAGCAGGACCACATGATACTTAGCTGTCTGCACTTTTGCTGAGGCCGTGAAGTGTCAAAACCAGCCCCAAAAAATTATTCAGTTCCTGTTCAATTTAATATAACCACAGAAATAGCCACTCACTTGCCCATTCACTTAAATCAAAAGTTCAGTGTACTTTATCGACCCGAATCGTCCAGGATCTTACCTTAGGAAAAGCTCTCGGGTCGTGAGGGTGAGCTATGGTTTTATTGCATGCTGTTGTCGGATGCGATTTTTATTTAATTTTTTAACATGTCTTGGTTTAGGTGCAGAGTTTATGCTCCTTTTGTAACTGTGTACTGAAACTTGTCGAAATGGTCTGGAAGGCTATCAACCAAAGTGTTGAAATAGTGAAAAGATTTCATAATTAAATTGCAGACCAGTGTTTCGCAGCAGTCCTTCTTGTAAATCAAAATAAACAAGTCAATAAACAGATTTAGGGAACGCTGATTCATTGCTTTAAAGGGACAGTTCACCCAAAAATTAACAAATCTGCCATCATTTATTCAATTTATTCATCCTCATGTTGCTTCACATCTGTATGACTTTCTTTTTCTGCTGAACACAAAAAGAGAGAGATATTTAGAAGAATGTTGATACAATGTAAAAAATAGGGCACGCAGTGCACTGTATTATTGTAAAGGAATTCAGTATATCTTAGATATATATATATTATTAGTATTTTATGTTAATGTTTTACGAGTATTTAAAATTTTGCACTATGCGTTGTGTTTTAGTCTGCTTTTTCTCTTTTTTTATTATTATTCATTTATTTTATTTTGTATATGTATATAAAACCATCGTAGTTATTGACTTCCATTGTATGGAGAAAAAAAACATACTGTCACTTTTCCCCAAAAAATAATTTTATGTTCAACAGAAAATAACAGTTTTCTCATTTTAAGAATTTTTTTTTTTGGGGGGGGGGGGGGGGGGGGGGGTGAAGCTATCCCTTTACCATTAAAAAAAAAAAAAACAGTGGGGGTGGTTATGTACAGTAAATACTAACCATTTTTAATTAAATGCTTTCCTTATGCTCAAAAGCACTGTGAAGAAATCCCACAATGAGCTCATTTTTGAACAATGTCAGAAACAAATCAGGGTCCACTCGTGCCATGGTTAAGGGATTCATGCCAACCGACCTAAAATGTGGTCAGAAACGTGTATGACGCGACACCTGCATCAAAGCTGCACATGCATGCTGTGCAAAATCAGTACCAGCCGAGTAGGCGGCCAGACGACTTTCTTGTCTGGTAGAGACTCATAGTGAGAGGGCAGGGGTCAGACTTCAGTATGGAGGTAGCTGTAGCTGAGCGCTGAGGTCAGGAAGTCATATGTTCCTGTATCTTCTGCCCTCCCTGACAAAGCTTTGAGGTCAGGCTGGGTACTCCCCCTCCCCTGAGACCGAGCCGCCCCGACAAACTCCTACATCCTTCTTCTGAGGAAAGAGTTGCATCAGGTGATAGTTGATACGGTGAACTTCTGCGAATAGCTTAAAGGATTAGTTCAGCCAGCGGTGAAAATCGACATTATTCACTCACTCTCAAACACATATTCTGGTGTTTGTTCTGTAAAAAAAGCAGAATCTTTAGGCAGCTCATTTCACAGCAACCAAGACGCATTCACACCGAAAACTGGCAAGTTTACACATTGTGCCATGCATTTCTACTACACAGACTGACAACGAGAGCAACTGTGGAGGATTTTAGAAAACTCGCAGTATAGTATGGTTCCTCTATGATGTCTTTGTGAGCTTGTGTTACACAGAAAGAGGGCGACTAACTAATGATACACGACGAAACTAAATAGCTGAAAGTCACATGTTTGTTTTTAAAGCCATTTTGTCCCGTATAATCAAAACACAAGCATCAGTTGAGTTTTGTAACACCGTAGAGAGATGCGTATTACCGGAAAATAAGCTACCTGGTCTCATGGCATAAACGTACCTGGGGGCACTTTTTAGCGAGACACGAAATACATACCAATAAGTACATATCACTGCAGTTTCCAAAATAAATGAACACTAGAGGCAGTAAAACTCTGACACCTTTTATTCCTTCTCACACAAATTTACAGAATTTCGATTAATAAAGCGTAATTTTCGCACACTTGCTTGAAGAATATCATGTTATGTCTTCAAAACAATTTTAATATGCTGGAAGATTTGAAAACTGATGCTTCTGAATGTTAGCATCACACATATCCAGCTTCATATCTAAGGGTTTTCATCGACGGTAGGTTTGTTCGGTAGCTCACGGAGTACTTGAGAGGCGAGGAGCTCGAATCCCGTGTAACCACGGTTCGACAAAACAGTTCAAATCTGCATATAAGGAAGTTCAAATGGCACGGTTGCATCAACAAATGCATTTTTATATCAGTTTTGCATTTGTTAACACTATCGGGTAGGTTTAGGGTTGGGTGTAGGGCATATTTCCAACACGATAGAGCATTAACTTTTAGCGACAGTCCCCGTATATTTGAATTCTGAACAGCACAACCTGCTGAAGCTAATTAGGGCTGCACAATAATCGATGTCTAATGCGGATTAAATTAGGGCTGCACAATTAATCGAATGTCTAATCGCAATTACAATTATGGATGCCACAATTACGTAATCGTTCAAAGCGGCAATTAATCGTTCAAAGTCCACTTTTGTTTTTCTGCATGCTTAAGATATGTTTTTTTTTTTTTCTACATGTTATCTTAAGGGTTTTTTTTCCATTGTTTTAATTTAGTTTTAGTATAACATTATAATACCATTCATATATTTACTTTTTTATAATTTAAAGAAACCAATCCGATGTACAGTTGACATTTGAGGCTTAATACTTAGGAAAACACGCAGTAGAGTGTTTTCAGCTTGG
Organism: Sinocyclocheilus anophthalmus; assembly: GCA_018155175.1. Classification (NCBI taxonomy): domain Eukaryota; kingdom Metazoa; phylum Chordata; class Actinopteri; order Cypriniformes; family Cyprinidae; genus Sinocyclocheilus; species Sinocyclocheilus anophthalmus. Next base: position 199,903 of record JADLZN010001098.1, on the reverse strand, counting down.
TTATTTTCATATAAAAATACGGCATGCAATTGCATCAAACAATGGTATAAACATCATTCAATGTAAATTGTGATAATCGTAATTAATAATCGCAATGACAATTTCAAGGGAATAATCGACAATTATGATTTTTGTCATAATCGTGCAGCCCTAGAAGCAACGCAATAAAAACACAGCAATACGTACCTATATCAACGTAATAAAAACGTGCCAGGGTTCACGTATTGAACCCGTGTTTTAGCGTCACTCAGTGGACATTTCTCTTAGAAACTGCGGCGAAACGTGCAGCAAGGTACGTAAAAACAGTGTTGCACAAAAAGTACACAGAGGTGGGGGGCTTCCGTGGGGGGGATACTTATTTGGTGAGACCGGGTTGAAAATGCCCTTTTATCAGATTTTGAGAAGTGTTATCTTTCATAGAATCACCATTGGGAATCTTTCAAGGAAACAGAAGTCATGTCTGTCTGCGGTAGAGTCCCTCCGTCAGAACCTGAAATGCAGCCAAGCAGGTTCTTCTTGTACGTGCGCCGTTTTTAACGTCGATTGCCTTGTTTTCAGTGCAGCGCCAGGCTTCTGTAAAGTGTAGTGCAAAGCAATTTAAAAATCACACGTGAGCCTGGAGACGACACTGTAGTAGGTGAACTTTCATATTTTTCAGCATTTTCTTGAAGGGCGAGTTCTGATCGTCTGAACGTTTAAACTTTAAGAAACCATTATTTTTGGGGGGATCTTTCTTGTTGTCTAGCCAGAATCTTTCTCTCGTGAAAAACGTTGTGGCCTCATTCTTTTTCGACTTGGTGTTTATTAGGAAATATCAGTGAAAAACATCACGGTCCTGTTGCAATAGTGTCCCTGCGGAATAGATTTCACATAACAGACTGCTTTGCTTGACTTACTAACATCAGCAGTGAAGTCTGTACAATCACTGCAACACCTCAGTATAGTACTAGCTTACTGTTTAGTCACTGAAAAACAATCTCAGTCTAATGTTAATTAAACTCAGCATTTGTACTCCAGAGATGTGCTGTTACTGTATTATGGGATCAGTCTCTGACAAAAAAACAAACGGGTGAAAAAAAGAACTTTTTCCAGCAAATATTTGGATATTAATTTGAGTAAAATCCTGAATCCACTGACAGACCACATAAAAATCTAGTTGTTTTATTATCAGAACCAGTAAATAGGCTACAGATGTCTACAGATGTCTGAGTCCGTGCCTGCAGTTCTTCAAGTCGACGTTTAGTTTTGAGTTTTGTCTCAGCTTCCACATTCATTGCAAGATCAGACTTGGTTGGAGGATGCAGCGCTGAAATCTGTCCATTAGTGGTTGGTTCACGTGGTGTTTGTTGTCTTTTGTTAAGATACAGGGCATTAACTTGACAATTTGTCATGCATTGTTATGTTCTCTTCGCACGTCATAGCGGTGCAAACAGTTTGGGCCAATGAAAGGTACGATGACTTGAGCGCCCCATTGTCCCCCAGTGTTTCTCAGAGTTAAGACTATGCAAGCGCTGGCTGGTGATAAGCTGTAGATATAGTCGTAACGCACTGCAGTGTCAAAAATACAGGTTCGCCCTTAAATTTCAATGGGTTTGTGGTTTCAACCAAAATATCTCTAGGTTTTCAACCGCTTGAGTCAAAGGAGTAGTGTAGGAGAGTTTGTCTCACTAAACTAAATTTCTGACTATGCTTCGACAACTTTTGCCAACTAGAGCAAACAATGTTTTCCACATTTCAAAACGGGCATGTTATGAACGGAAACTTTGCCTTTTACTAAGAATAGACAGTTCTACAGCTCACAGTATCAAGAAAAGCTGTTCTCCCTACTGACAAAAGACAATTGGGAGTGGGGGGGATTGTCGGGTTGATCGCGTCCCGATCGGACGGGAATAAGGATGTGTCAGACCTGTTGGTATTTGTGGAAAGCCACTGGGAACCTTTCCAGTGGAATACTTCGTCCAGGTTCACGACTGAATGTTTTCTTCTTCAACATCTCTCGTGTTTAGCATGAATTGAAAGCTGCTGTTCCAGTCCGGTGATGAAAGATTTTTTTGGGTGGGAAAACTTTACATTTAAACCCCTTCGTGTCATCCGGACAAGACCAGAACTGTTTAATCTATGTAAATTACAGGTTTTATCCCTGACGAGAGCACTTGCTGTTGTATATGTGTTTTTCTGAGGGAAGAACTGTGTATTCAAATATTGGAGAATCGAGTGGTTCACACGATTTCTGCTGTGTGGTTTTACACAACCAGCGACCTTGATTATATACAATTTTGCACAGGGCCGACGCTGTTTGTCATTGATGGGTTAACCATGTTAGACTTCGGTTTATTATCAACTACGATCTTTTCTCTGTGGCAATTGCACTCTGAATTTGTATTCTATATTTAGCACGTCTGCCTGTTTCTGAAGCGTTTACAGAAGAGCCTGCGTCTTAAAAATCATTATTTAAAAACCATTCAGACATTTCATAACGTATGTGTCACATGAAATTAGTCCCTTCGCTTTAAAGCACGCTCTAAACCATCAACTTCACTATAGGGGACTGTACAAACATTGTAAAACAACGCCTAACAAGGGATAGGCGCTGCTATTGAGGACAGAAGGTCTCGTATGCATTTGTGCCCATCTCTTAAATGTACCTGCAAAGAATCAAATAAATGAAATCTGTGCTGTTAAACAGTCAAATGAAGTACAGACCACCAAGAGATGAACACAGAACCGATAGCAGAGATGTGGCATCACACTAGATCAATAACATATAGTAATACAGCATAATTGTATAAATGTTTACATTTTTAGAGCTAGAATTCATTATTTGTGCTCAAGGAAGAACAGAAAACACCTTGGAGCGGCAGCAACCTCAACACAAAGACACGTTTTTCACCAAGCAGCTTCGCTTTTGGTCATCACCACAGTTGAGCAGTGACGCTTGTAAAGGATTTCAATGAGAAAAGCAAGCTGAGGTGTGCGTTCCTGTGCTGAACGGAAAGTAATGAATGTTTTTAAAGCAGTCAAACAGTTGGAGGCAGTGTTGCTGGTCATGATGCTCAAACAAACAGATCAGTGTTTTGAAAGCGTCACACGGCGTTACACTTTTCTAGGAAATCAACCTACAGTGTCTTACACTTTAATTGTTTCTGCATATTCTACAATCGATTGCACACTTCACCTTTAACTGTACAGTTGCTGAACATCCACGCTTTTAGGTCAAACTAAATGTTTTTTTGGCATATATTTCTGATATTTGTAAGTCAGAAATCTATTCTGATGTTTTATAGCATCATCTGCTCATTTACACGTGATAGAATCAGTTGGCATTAAATGCTGAATAGTAGCTAACTAGCAAGGTTTTTTTTTCTTCTGCGGTTTCTTTTTTCACACAAACCCTGTCTGTAGAGGCCAGTCTAATTTGGTGGCATGTTCACACTTTGAGCGTCTTTAAGTCTCAGCACGAGTGTTTTTTACACCAGGAGCGGAGCTCATCTTCTCGTTGGCTGGATATCTGAGGTGTTTTGACACTTTATATACTGTTGTGTTTCGTGTTGTCGGAGGCTTTTTAATGTTTTCTCTCTTCTCACTCTCTTTGAATGTTTTCTCACATGACATTCAGAGGTTTTGCACATGTTCATATCATTTATAAAAGTGTGCATTTGTATTTATCGGGGACAATACACAATAACTACCATCACACTGTGATATAAATGTGCCCGATTTAGCCGGAATTGTTCATTTCATCTGTAGTTCCTGGAAAACTAAGGTTTAAGGTTGAGTTTTGGTTAATGTTAGTTGCTTGTATTTATGCTTAAGTGTCACCAGTTTTTTATTATTTAAATGCAATTAATTTAATATGATTTTACAGTAGTAAAATACACAGCAAAAAGTAGTAATTGTTACCTTAAAGAGCTGTTTCTACCTGATTTAACCCATAAAAAATTGCTTGATTGGTATACATTGATATATATATATATATATATAGGTTGATTCAGTGCTTTAAACTAACATTTTTGACTTGAAGTTAATTTATGTTAGCATTTGTCAGTGTAACTTGATTATTTATGAGAATTTGCCATGGTAAAGTAATCATAGTAATTCTTGCTTCTTGCTTAAGATTAGTTACTTGACTTAAATCAGTTATAATTATCAGTTACTTGAGTTATATGGTTATAAGCAGATTTTATTTGTCCTTGAACATTGTCCAGCTGCGGCGGGGGCTGAGGCACATGTTGATGTGTGGATGTTATTCCTAAAGATATGTAATCATAAAAATCTAAAGATTGAGCAGAATTTGCACGCCTAATAACATGTTTACATGTTACATTTCACAGTAACAACATTTCTAATTTTCTAGGGAAAACACCATAACTTTCACAGCGGCAGGAAGTAGATTCCAGTCATCGATTGCTCTGTAAAATCATAATGCATTCATTACATTTAAATATTTTAGCAACTTTGTAACACTTTGTTTTAGTGTGTCTGTTACGTGTTGCGTGTATTTACTATAGTAATAATGGTAAATATAAACTGTGTACACTGAAATGGGTAACCTGCATTTTTTACTTTGCTTGCAAAAACCCACCCCCATAGACTTCAGTTTTGTTGGTATAAATGAATGTATTTAGGTTGAATATTTGCGACTGAGATACAACAATGACCTTATATTTGACCACTCCTTGTTCATGCCAAACTATCATTGCAATGGCAAATGTTCTGTAGCGATTTAAAAAAAAAAAAAAAAAAAAAAGCAAGCACCCATGATGTATGCTTAGCTCGCAGCGAATGATCGTGGAGAGCCAGTGTTGTTGATGTTTTTGACGTTCTTACTAGAACACAGGGTTGCCTTTGGCCTCATTCTGTGGTTGGTCTTGCTTTGGCAGACATGGTGGACACGCAGACGTTTGCCTGGCCCGTGGGATTCGGCCTGAGCGCTCTGGAACTGGACGAACTGGACGACAGCTCGCACTCAATGGGCATGAAACCTTTCTCCACGCTGGACTACACCACCATCTCCGGCATGGAGTACGAGCCGAGTCCGCCGCAGAACGAGATGCCGCACATGATGGATCTGACGCACATGTACAACTACAGAGCGCAGGAGAACTACAGGATGCAGGAGAGCGTCTACAGAGCTCAAGAGAGCAGCTACACTGCTGAAGAGAGCAGCTACAGAGCACACCAACCCCAAAGTACGCTTCAGTTTGACTCATTCACTGGGGAAGTTCTTGCGTGATGTTTAGGCTTACGAGAGGGGATAGTTCACCTAAAAATTCTTTCTGTGGATGAATATTCCTTCAACCCTTTTATTTTTACCCTAATATGTAGACTATATGTAGCAATAAGCCCCGTGAAGCCATGGTTTACAGTGAATTTATAGCAGCTAAGGGGCGTTGTTAGGCACGACGCGAAGCGGAGTGTTATAAATTCACTGTAAAGCACGGCTTCACGGGGGTTACTGCTTTTATAAAACGGTTATTCCATATACGTAGCAAGGTTTCACAAAATAAAACAGCAAATAAAGTGTAATGATATTAATAACAACAGTATTCTTCCACCAAACAACGTAGCGCCTCAGAAACAGTTGTGTTTGCTACAAAGTAGTTGCCGAACAACACACAGACGTAAACAAAGGTGTGTTTGTAGAGTAATTTACAACAGCTTTGAACGCAGCTCAGCCAATCAGAATCAAGGACCGTAACTCTCCGCTTTATAACAATAAGTAGCTGTTTAATTCATGTATTTTGGTCCAACTCTTGATATAAACCTGCCCTCTTTGATCTGCTTTCAGATTCAATCAAACTTGAACCCGAGTCTCCTCCACAGTTTGTGGAGAACAGCCTGTCGTTTTCCAAACCTCATGAAGATCAGTCCACCTCAGTGTTAAATATCGAGTGTCGTGTGTGTGGAGACAAGGCCTCTGGCTTCCATTACGGCGTTCACGCCTGCGAGGGCTGCAAGGTACGCTTTAAACTCTTCTAAAGAGCACTTCTCTCATCATTATCATTGACTACACTCTCAGAAAAAAAGCTGTCACTGGGGCAGTACACCTGGTAGTGTACACTAGCTGTCATGAATCCAGGCCTCGTTTGGTAAATGTTATGAATTGTGTTTATTTGTACGCTCCTGCGTTCTTTTAGCACCGGATGCACAACAGGTAACAGCATTAACATCAGTAATATCTGTTCTGAGCACAGTTCACTATGTACAGCACTGCAGCTCAACAAAAATGGTGGAGATTCACTCATTGCTGCTAAATTTCACACACAATTACAAAAGAAACGGCACAATTTCAAAGTGACGTATTCAATTAAATGTGAAATTTTGAAGTAGAAAAACGGAAAGAAAACTCCATATAAAAAAATGCATGTTAGTTTTATTTTTTGTATTTTATTGTATTTATTTATTTATTTCAGTGTACTGAAAGTGTACAGAAGAGGTGAATGAGAGCTAGTCCTCCTGATATCATGGACAATATAGTGGGCTTCAAATATTTGGCCATTTTTGTCATGCTTTTTAATAATTCAGTACATTTTAAGGACTATAATAAATGTAGTATTTTTTATCAACTATTACCTTTATTAAATTATAATAATAATTAGTAACAAATTGCTAAAATATAATATCACGATTAAAGATTTCAGCTAAAACATTAAACTGAAAAAAGTACATTTGTGATATTTTGGTATTTTGCTTTAATGACATTGTAATTGATCTCTTTGGAATCTGACCGTCTACAAAAAGTCACATTAACAGTGTTTTTCATTTACTAACCTTTGATTAGTCAACTCGACATATGCACTGAAAAATGTATTCTACATTTTTTTACATTATAACATTTCTTGCTTGAACCCCAGATTCTCAATGTGAACCGCCTTATAGATTTGGAAGTGAATTCCTGTTGCTAAAACATAAGGTAAGGCCTGTTCACACCAAGAACGATAAATATAAAGATAACTATAACTATTATCATCCACACCAACATACGGTAATGTTCTGGGCCTTTAGACGATGATTGAAATCATTAGAAGATCTCTGAACGGGATTTAGGACCAATGTGATTTCAAACTTCCAGCAAAATATGTTGTCACATGCTGCTTTTGATTTTATGCATGATGCTCAATTCTAGTCGAATGCTTGAATCCAAAGCATCCCCTGAAGCCGGCGGGAGATCTGCGTCTTACTGGAAGGCAGAGAGGTGACAGCTTTTGTGGGGTTCAAACTCACCACTTTTGGCTTTTCAGCTCAGATCTTTAACCAACACACTCACACACACGCTCACACACGCACACTCAAACACACACACACACACACACACACACACACCACACACACCACACCACACACACACACACACACTCACACTCACACTCACAACACACACACTCACACAACACACACACACACACACACACTCACACACCCAACCTCACACTCACACCACATCACACACACACACACACACACACACAACACACACACACAAAACACACACACAACACACACACACACCCACACACACACACACTCACACTCACACCACTCAACCACTCACAACTCCCAACCACCCACACACTCTCGCTCTCACACACATACACACACACACACATACACACACTCACACACACAGACTCACAGACAGACACTCACAGACAGACACTCACACACTCACAGACACACACCCACTCACACACACCCACACACACTCACACCCACCACACACACACACACTCTCTCCCACACCCCCACACACCGACCCACACTCCCCGACACACACCCACTCACACACAATCCACACAACACACACTCTCACACTCCACAACACACACTCACACACTCCAAAACACACACACACACACACACACCACACACACACACACAACACTCTCTCACACACACCACACACACACACGCGTCCTGGGTCACTATTCTTGTGGTGACTCTCCATAGCATAATGGTTTTTTATACTGTACAAACTGTATTTTCTATTGCCCAACACCAACCCTACCCCTAAACCTACCCCTCACAGAAAACTTTCTGCATTTTTAGATTTTCAGAAAACTTAATTCTGTATGATTGATAAGCTTTTGTACTCATGGGGACCACAATTTAGGTCCCCACCGTGACACAAGTCCCCATGAGTCTGTGTATTCAGGTTCAGGAAGTCCCCACCAGGATATATAACCTGTACGCACACACCACATAGACACACACACACACACGCCACACACACGCACACACACACACCACAGAACATACATACACACACACACACACACACACCTCTCTCACACACACACACACACACACACACTCATTCATTCACAAACACACACACACACACACTCCTTACACCCACTCTCTCACACCACACACACACACACTCACAGACACACACACAACCACAGACACAACACACACACACACACACACCACTCCACACACACACTCCCACACACAAACACACACACTCTCTCCCACACACACCCCCTCACACACACACACTCACACACACACACACACACCACACTCACAACCCCCAACTCACACACACACACACTCTCTCTCACACACACACACACACTACACACACACAGACAGACACTACACAGACACACACACACACACACACACACCACACAACACACACACACATACTCACACACACACACACACTCTCCTCTCACACACACACACACGAACACACTCAAGACACACACTCACGACACACACACACACACACACACACCCACACACGCGCTCAACACACACACACACACTCAAGACACCCACACACACACACACAAACCCACACACACACTCACACACACACTCTCACACAAACACAAACACACACACACAAAAACACACACACTCACACACACACACACACACCTCACACGCACACACACACCTCACACACACCCACACACACACTCCACAGACACACCCCACACACACACACACACACACTCTACACCCACACACACACAGTCTCACACACCCACACACACACACTCACAGACACACACACAAACACACACAATCCCGACCCACACACACACGCACACACACACACACACCTGACACACACACTCTCACACACACACACGCACACTCACACACACACACACTCACAGACACACAAACACACACATACACTCACAGACACTCAGACACACACTCACAGACACACACAGACTCACTCACACACACACACACACACACACCCACACTCCACAACACACAACACACACACACACCGCACACTCACACACAACACACACACACACACTCACACCACACACTCACACACACACACACACAACAACACACACAGGTTTTACATTTGTAAAAGTGGGACTCTCCTTAGGCGTAATGGTTTTTATACTGTACATACTGTATATTCTATTGCCCTACACCACCCCTCCCCCTAAACCTACCCCTTACAGGAGACCATTTGTGCTTTTCCGATTTTTTCATACCTCCATTCTGTGGTGATTTTAAACGTTTTGAAAGAGGGGGACATGGGGTAGGTCCTGAAGTCACCCCTTCTCCTTGTAATACCTATGTCATACTTTGTCATTAAACAAATTTATGTCCTCATTTGTCACAAAAATACACACACTCACACTCACACTCACGCCCATGCCCACGCCCACACACACACCAGGAGCTTTGAACAGCCGCATATGTTAATACCCCGAACACACCAAGCTCTTCCAGTCATTCTGATAAATTTAGAACATCGAATCGGTTCTCAGACATGCAGATTAGGTCTGAAAATGCCCAACCTGATACATCTGAACCTGTCTGTCACTTTAACCGCAAACCCTCGGCAAGTTTCCACTGTGGCAGAAATATACATGGGCAGAAAGATATGTCTCAATAAGAATAATCATCTGAGTGGGTGACCCAGACATCTCAGGTGCTCACATTTCCCACTCACTCAACCTGAGCGCTTTGATGATGCACCTCACAGAAGCTTCAGAAGAGCTCCACATGCACATTCAACACTTTTTTTACATACACAATATAAACACAATTTATCATTTATGAAAAGTGTAGAAGAAGTTGCAACCGGATGATCCTTTAAAAAAAATGCTAATCTTGCGGTTAACCACATCCCGCTCGATGTGCTGCATTCTCTGAAAAATGAAAGGACTTCGCCAGAACCGTTTTATGCACGCTTGTGTAAAAACACACATTTCGGAATATGCTAAATTTGGGATGTTCCTACACTAGGGCTTTACTATAAATGGAACCAGCGCATTTTTGGTCACAAGAGAAACTGGCTAAATGCAGGTCCCATCACTTCACAATGCTTAAAGACGAGTTCAGCCAACCAGGTTAACTCTTTTATTGTTTAACAATACAAAGCCACCGTGTTTCACCTTACTATATATATTTTTGGCCTACAATGTTTCTAAATTTAAAAGTGGAGTGATCAAGAGGCAGAGCAAATGCACGAAAAACATCCTCTTTTAAAAGGCTCTTTCCTGTGTGCATAGTTCTCACATCAGTATGTATTTTTTACCTACTAAAAATACTGCATGGAGCCAGTCTTTGACTACACCAGTATATGAAAATGTCTACCAAAAATAGATTCGGTCAACGTCTTTTTGCACCCTGTATTGTTTCCACTTTAAACACGCTTAACGGACGCGCTCAAGAATCTGCACCGAGGGAAATCTTCTGGTTCTGCTCTTTTTTTAAATGATCGTTTAAAAGCGCATTTGCCATTGCACGTGCTTGTTGAGGTCCAACCGTGTGGGTTTTCATAATATTTGCACAGGCATTCTCTATATATGTCCTCGAGTCAAGACAAAGACTGTTTTCTGGCCAAAGTCCAAAGCAGGCCGTTCGTAATGATATATTATATAGATAAAAGCGTGCTATCATGAGACCTCAGGTTATCTTCGAGTGTGTAATGACTCGAGTGGCATGTCGTACAGAAATCACTCAAAGGGCCTGTGGTTTGCTTTTTGGATTAAAGCATAACTAACTACCCGGATTGGATTCGAAGCGCAGATTTACACTGAGGATATGTAGAGAGAATCACTGTATATTTTCATATTATACAATATTCATATTCCGTGTGATTCCAGTGATTTTTAGAAATGCTTCACTGTGAACATGTGTTTGTTACTTTAAGGAGCTGTTAGCTGATTTGTGCCTTAAAAATACTCTTGTTTGTGTGTCCCAGTCATAAAAAAAAAAGAAAGAAATTGACTTGATTAAATGAAGTGTGTTTCAGAGCAGTTCACCCCAGAATTGAATTCTTTCATTATTCACCCATAGCACTTTCTTCTATGAAGCAACAGGACAAATGTTCAATAATGTGGAGGTCGCTCTTCAACACGCAATAAATGGGATCTGAAGCTTTAAGTATAATACAAGTCTTCTGAAGTCAAACAGAAACTTTGTTTGAGGAACAGGCAAAAATGTGTTATGCTGGATCAGACTGATTTGTGAACAGATCAGGTTTTGTGAACTGAATCAACTAATTCACTCAAAGTTGTTCAGACGTTGTTACTGCTCTCATAAACTCATGAATATGCGAAGTAGAGCTGGTGAGGATATAAAGGTTTAAATTTCCAGTCAGTTCCTCACACAAAGCTACTGAATGGCTACAGAAGACTTGCAATATAGCATTCAAGTATGATACTTAGGGCCATGTTTACTAACAGCTAGCAGCAGCACAAACCCTCTTTTGGGGTTATAAAGTTAAAAATGCCAGGATTTGCACTGAAAAGCCGTGACCTTCGTCTGACCTTATTGCATTGTCGGAGTTTGCATGATTCATTGTTTAAGTAAATCATGCAAGGTGATTTACTTTAGACAGTTTATTAGTATTTGCACCATTATTTAACACTCCAAAAAAACAGCATTTTGTTCTGACGCAAATTTTCCCTGTTTGGTAAATCTTTATGGTACTTTTGCATGCTTTTCGAAGAGCCAAAACATGCAATTTGAATGTAAAAGAGCAGCCGGTACGTTTCTCCAAATGTTTCCATGGAGTAAGAAAGTTTTCATTTGGAAGGTGAATTAAAGATGACAGAATTTTCATTTGGGCTGAACTTTTCCTTTAACTAATAAAACACGCTTTACCAAAAAATGACAGTGTGTCGTAACTATTAGTGGCAGCTGGCAAGCGTTCAGGCCGCAGGTCTATAGGAACTGCTATTGTGCTTCTTGACAATAAGCTGAATAGATCAGATATGTTTTTAAAGAATTCTAACAAGGCATCAGGAAAGCCTTTTCCCCTTCCTTCCTAACGACATTCCTTTTCTTTTTTGGCAGGGATTCTTCCGCAGAACCATTCGGCTGAAGCTGGTCTACGACCACTGCGACCTACACTGCCGCATTCACAAGAAGAGTCGCAACAAGTGCCAGTACTGCCGCTTTCAGAAGTGCCTGATGGTGGGCATGTCACACAACGGTGAGCTGAGCATGAACCCGCGCTCATGAGAAAGGCCCTGCCATTTCAGAGAACTGGTTTCTGTTTGAACCACTCGAGGCAGACTCTTCTCAATGCTACGCTCTGAGACAACTGCGCTTTGCCTCGTGTGCTTGTTTTTCTTTTTTTTTTTTTTTTTGTTTCTTTGTGGTGGTCTCTGCTGCAACATATGGGCGTTCTTCGACGTGCAGAGATCTTGTGTGTGTGTGTGTGTGTGTGTGTGTGTGATGCGTGCGGCGTGGGTGGTGTGTGTGTGTGTGTGCGTGTGTGTGTGTGTGTGTGTGTGTGTGTGTCGTGGTGTTGTGTGTTTGGTATGTGTGATGTGTGTGTGTTGTGTGTGTGTGTGTGTGTGTGTGTGGGTGCGTGTTTATGTTCCTGGTTCCTGTGTTGAGTGGCTTCGCGCGGCCTGTATCCCATTAGGCAAAAGTGACACCCTTAATTGCAACTCTGCAATTTCACCGCCCCGGATACCCGGTTTATTACAACACCCCTCCAGTGTGGACACCACATGTCACTTTTTTCCCCCCCCCACCTCTAGCCCCCTGATACGACATCGTCTTTGCCCTATCTATCGTCAATTCCTATTTCTATCTACTCCTATCTTCATACCCACTCTATCCATCCCCTGAATCTTCCATCTCACTCCCATTTCTCTCCATCCACCTCCTATTCCACTCTATTCCCCATCTAGTCCGCGTCGGTTGTCGGATCTATTTGATTTCTATTTTCTAAATTTTTTTAATTTTTCTTTTTTTTTCATACGTGTAACGCATTTTATACGAGCTTTTTCATCTATTTCCTATTTTTAACGATATTATAATTAAAATACGCAGACTAATATTAAATGACAAAAGTGTTCCTATATCTTTTTTGTTATAATAATATTTTATTGTTTAATATGGTACCAGTCAAGTTGGTAGTTGTTTGCGCTTTCATTCTATTCTTGTCATTATCATTATTTTGTTGTTTGTCACTTTAATGTTCTTTCATTTGATCTATTTTCCCACTTTAGTTTAAGACCATTTTATTACAGACTTCTTTTACTAAAGGATCCTATACATGACTAAGGGATCTTTATAATACCAACATCCCTTTTGTATTATATGTGTATGTTTAGATGTACAGTTTGTACTGTTTGTTGCTTGTCTGTTGTCTCTTTTATTTGACAATGGATTTTTTTAATGCCTTTTGTTTCTTTTCCCATTTCGTCACTTTATTTCTATTTTTGTAACTCCCATGTAGCATTGACCCTGAACATTACTTACTTAATATTACCGCTGAAATAATAAATTAAATCATTAACTAAAACTATGCTATTTACCCTTATTTACCTGCTTACCCTGTTGGTGTTTGTTTGCTTTCCCTATGTAATTATTTATTTTATTACATTTTTGACTTTATTTCTACTTCATTTCCTCTTTTCCATTTAGCTTAAAGCTTTTATTCCGGACTCTTCTCCTGCTGAGAGGCTCTTGCACAAAACAGGCTCTGAAGTACCAGTGTTTACTACGCGTCGATGAAGTTGATTGAGCGCGGTGTTATGCCTGCGATTTTGCTCCACGAAGAGGTCAGTCAAGTTTAGTTGATACCACCTCAGCCCTGCCAACATTTTTTACACCATTGGCTTGCTCTGTTTTCCCCCTCCCCTTCACACGCTCTCTCTCTGTTTTTATCACGCACATTGTAGTGGCTGGTTAAAATCAGGCTGGGTCACTTTATCAATGATTCATGAAAGCGTGGACAGGCTGCCGCAAACATGCTGTGTCACTCGCTGTGGCCTCTGGCCAAGCTGTACATCAGGAGAAAGGTAGTCCGACATGCACTAGTTTACAAAAGGTGAGATAGTAATGCACACGTCATATCAATCAGCAAGTCGAGGCATATGCATGTAAGAAAGCGTTCACTTCCAAGCGTTTCGCAACCATTACGAATATTAGATAACTTCTGCCATTCTGGCTCAAAAGCCGCGTGGGTTACAAACTTCAGACGTCACCTTCACAAACGCTCTCCAACCCCCAAGTCAAATAGTGTAATCAGACAATCCTGATCAAAGGTTTTCAAATGTTTTCACGTGTGAAGTATACAATTTAATCTTGTACATTAAATCAAGGGCACCTTTTCACATTTCCTGTCTTACTGGCCTGAAAACTTGCCAAGGCTTATCGGAAGACACTTAAAAATGTAGATTTCAGCAGTTGTTAAAGTCTTTGAGAGCTCCTGTTCAGCTTATTTTCAGTTGCATGCGCAGAATGGTTAGATGGTTTTACGGCTGGTTATGTCCTTGTTTCTGTTGCCTTTGATCAGGTCGGCCGTCCTAGATTCAATGGAAATAGGCAAAGTTGAGATTACAATGCACAGATTCATTTGGTATTGGATGTTATTGTTAGATTTGAAGCTGTGTAAACTTCAGGCCAGTCATGTGCTCATCATAAACAATCCTTATGACGTTTCCATGCAATATTGCAATGAGTAACTAATAATGATAACATATTTTACGTTTCAGAATAGTTCACTCTGCCATTTTTTTACTCACTGTTATGTCGTTCCAAACACAAAAGGAGAATGCTTTTTAAAGAACACTTCCATTGTGGGTTTATATTATACTCTGTAACAAGTTAAACAACATTATTTAAAGTGCATTTTTTTTTATATTTGACAGATCACAGGTTTAAACCTGTTTTGTTCAGTTTGTCTAAAAGCAAATAACAACTCCCCACAGAAAATAAAATAAAATAAAGAAATAATTGTATATAGACACTTGTTAGTACATAACTGAAGATATGATGCATATTTATAAAAAGACATCCTAATAAACATTACAGTGTTGTCAAAGTTGTCTTTATTTGTAGTAAGGTAACGAAATTAAATTAAACGTTGACTAACAGCATGTTTATATAGTTTTATCTTAGGTGAAAATTATAACATAATATAATTATAATTGATAATTATAATATAATATATGTATTTTAATGACCTACATCAAGTAAAATTTTTGGCTTATCTCCAAAGAAAACATATTAAGTAAATAATCTTTTTATTTTGTATAAGTGTTTTTGTCTTTGGAAAAACAAATATTTTTGATTTATATTAAATCAAAATGTAGGGTTTATGAACCAAATCATAAATATAATTTTTGAGAAAAACTTCCACTGTAACAAATCAGAGTAATTAGTTAGTCCAAAAGTTGGTCCAAAGTATATTTTTTCAGTGTAGGCTGTAAAGTATAGAACACTCTGTCCTGTTCTTTCGGTAATTATTACATATGGAATGAGGGAGTGTCTCTGATAGAGACAGAGTAACGTAAAGATATGTCTAGATTACTGGAGGAGGCCCGTCAGATCAATGACAACATCACTGTCACATGCACATTTTACTGTTGAATCTTGAATCTTTTTAGCGTTCTCATTAACATGACAAAAATTCAAGTATTGTGGTTCCGTTTATAATGGACCCATATCGACACTGAATTAATCACTATATAATATTTAAAATGTAAATTTTTTAAAATTGAGAATTATACATCATCTGAAAGCTGAATAAATAAGTCTCCATTGATGTATATATTTGGCTGAGATACAACTATTAGAAAATCTGGAATCTGAGGGTGCAAAAAAATCTAAATATTGAGAAAATCATCTTTAAAGTTGGGGGGGGGTCCCCCAAAATGAAGTTCTTAGCAATGCATATTACTGATCAAAAATTAAGTTTTGATATATTTACAGTAGGAAATGTACAAAATATCTTCATGGAACATGATCTTTACTTAATATCCTAATGATTTTTGGCATAAAAGAGAAATGTATAATTGTGACCCATACAATGTATTGTTGGCTATTGCTACAAATATCCCCCAGCGACTCAACACTGCTTTTGTGCTGCAGGGTCACAAATGTCTAAAATGATATCAATACAATTCAAACCATACTAAGTGGGTCGAAACCAATATATTTGAGAAGTTTTTATTAAATAGTCCTTGTTGTTTTACATGAAAATGAGAAACTAGGGCATAAACGTGAGAATAAAACCACTGAGCACTGTTTGAAGCGGTCGTAATGACCTGTGCTAGCATACTGAAATGCTGAAAACAAACTCCCCGACTTCAACTCCCACACAAGATCCCCACAGACCCGAGGCGTTCAGCGAAGACTGCGAACATGATGGATCTGGGATTTGGGGGTTTTCAACTGTCTGTTTGTTTGCTTTTTTCCCAGCCATTCGTTTTGGTCGAATGCCCCAAGCCGAGAAAGAGAAGCTCCTGGCGGAGTTCTCCACTGACATAGATCACATGCACCCCGAATCAGCTGATCTCAGAGCCCTGGCCAGGCATCTCTACGAGTCCTATCTGAAGTACTTCCCCCTGACCAAAGCCAAGGCCAGGGCCATACTCTCAGGAAAGACCAGCGACAACACAGTGAGTGCAAACCCAATTCTTCTGCAATATAACCATCCATTAGATGTGTAGCGCTCAATTGCGATGCCTTTTACATGTGCAGAAATCTGAAACCATCACAGATAGCACTGTATAGCTGTCTAGACGCAACATGAAGAGCAGTGCACTTGAAGCATAGCCTAGGCAGAAATTCAGGTTTCCAACGTTAACTTGTCATGCGACTGAACACACAGATAGTCTCACGCCATGCTTTCATCATGTCCTCTATTGCTTTCCACAACAAATCATGAACAACGACATAGTTTCACGTTTAGATTATTTCAAGAACATTCCCTAAATGAAGGAATTATTTACTGGTTATTATTACAATTTTGGAAAGAAACCTATTGAACATTCCTGTTTTGTTGACAGTAGAAATAAGTTCAAATCAAACACACCACACATAAAACGCCTGCATCACACGTCTTTAACAAGAGATATGACCAAGGCTGTTAGATGCTTGTTTTGACTAACGCAGCCAATGATACCAAACATCTGCTCTCTTTGGAGGAGAAATATTTATAAAGGCACAGACTGCAGAAAGACTGTCCTATAAAAACATAAAAGTAGTATAGATATAAATCTATAAATCAGAACCTTCTTAATTCATGCTTGATCAGTTCCACATTCGGGGCATGTGCACAAAACGAAAGATCAGCTTGGGATTCCAGTGTGCGTGGAGAGTAAACACTGCGAGGAATTATAGTTAGACTATCATTCTGAACACATAAATTCTTTGACTGACACTGGTAGGCCCATTTGCAGAAGACCTGTCATATTACTGCCTAACTTGATTTTGAGGTGGAACGACATGTTTGAAATGATTACTTAGGAAGTCTTTTCGTCCAACAGCATTTTTGAAGTCATGTCCGTGAACACATCATAATATCCCTCAACACATACGAATGCAAACATGAATGCTTTGCCGACGTACTGTAAGCCTCCAGTCCTCAAGAGGGCGGTAGAGTTACCTTCATGTAACAAAGTCAGTGCCGTTAAACTGGCTGTTTTATACGTCAAGTACCTAAATATAACTAACTCGCAGTTGAGCTTTAGCACCCTTGCCACATAATTGTGTTGCATTGTAAATTTCAGTCGGATACAAATTTCGAGCATGACAGTCTAAACATGTTCACCTTGGTCCGTTAATGTAAACGTATAATCTCCATATAATAGTACATCTTAGTAAGATATCAGCAGTGTTGGGGAAAGTTACTTTTAAAAGTAATGCATTACAATATTGTGTTACTCCGTTATAAAGTAACTAATTGCGTTACTTAGTTACTTTTTATGGAAAGTAATGCGCTATGTTACTTTTTCTCATCTGGGCTGGGCTTGCTTGTTTGTTTTTAATGTAAAAAAGTTCTATTTTTAGCAAATGTAAAAGCCCTTTCACATCAGAAGTGACGTGAATAAGGGCGCCGCTCAAACAAACCTTTCAGTTGTGCTGCTATTCTGAATTGCATGAAGAACAGGACGTAGGAAAATAAAGTTAAACACTCTTCAGTAATTAAAAAAAAAATGTTTATCTAAAGTGATTTTTGCTTAGTATGGTTGAATTGGATCATCGAAGGTCAGCAGCAAAGACACTGGTTAATAAAATGGGACTAAATGCATAAAGTATATTAATGTGTTATTTAACATATTTAATTATTGCAGGTTTGCTTCATATTCTGATCTGTTTTTATTGATTTTGAGGAATCTGCTTTTGTGTGAGATGAGTAAATGCATGTTCTCATTTAGTCTAGATCTACAGTAACATCATGTTCACGCAGCGCTCACAACGCCTCTGTTACTTATTTGAAAAAGTAACTCATACATTCTTTACTAAATTAAAAAGTAATGCGTTCCTTTACTAGTTACTTGAAAAAAGTAATCTGATTACGTAGCTCTCGTTACTTGTAATGCGTTACTACAAACACTGGCTATAACTCGCTGGATATTAAAGTGTTTGTTTTTGTAGCGTTAGATATTCGATTTAGCTGAAACCTAATACTTACATTTAAAAGTGTAATCTGTAAAAAAAATCCTTTCGTCACTGACATGTAATTAATCTTGGGATAGTTTGGGTCACAAAGGATCCATCTGGTGTATCCTTCAAGGCCTGGGAAACAAAGGACGCCTTTTAAGAAGACTTCGATTTGGAAAAGCCGCTGTGACTCGTTTGGTATTTGAATTGAGACACAGCTAATGAATCTTGAATCTTCGTGCATAGAGTATGTTTGGGCCTAAATCTCTGCAACAGCACTTCTCAAGAGAAACCTTGAGAAGTTTATATTCAACCAATGCCAAGATATGGATTTGTATATTTATGTTTTCATGTTTAGAGCCAACTCGGACTCAAGTCTGTCTCAAGTCCGAGTCCGAAACCTTATTTTCAGGAGAACTTGGACTCGTATGAGCTGGTCTCGACTAGTCGTAAAAAATATGGTCTCGGGTCTGAGTCTGGTTTTGTTTGACTCGATTACTACAACATAGTTTGTTAGTGGAAACGGCGTTTAAGTGTGAGCTTCTCTTATTTGTATTGAAAATTTCGTAACGTACACTCAAATTTTTTTAATTTAAAATATTCGTCGAATTTAAAATAAAAATCCACATTTGAATGCAAAAACGTTGCATTCGAATTTTAGGTGTGCGTTAAGGAGGCAGCCTTATCAGCTGCGCACGAGATGCGATGACGATGTTCAATTCAGTTCAAGTTTTCAATTCAAGTTTATTTGTATAGCGCTTTTTACGATACAAATCGTTGCAAAGCAACTTTACAGAAAATGAAGTTGTATGATGAAAGTGTCGTTGCATTTAATGTTTTTGTTAACCTATCCAGTTGAAGCCACTATGCGGCGCTGCTGCGTTGTTCATTAAAAAATATTGCGGGAAAAGAGCTCATCAATGCAGAGAAGAAAACTGAAACCAAGCCGTTCACACAGAACGCATATTTCGCGCATTTTCTAGAGGGACATCTATCACCGTCGCACAAAAGAGTGTTTAGAAAGCCATGTAAAATTAATGTAAGTTAAACTTTGAAAAAACATATCTCGAGGGTTTTTTCCCCATCCCACTGCAACTCGTGTTTTGAAATGAAAAATGTACTCTGTGTGATTGGCTTTCCGCCCTTTGTATTAAACTATGCATACATACATGTTGCTGTTTTGTTTATTTGTTTAAGCAACTTAATTCAATATAATTGGTTTATAAACATTATTTTAAACATTATGCACTTTTTTCCACAGATAGTCATGTTATCTTATGCTTTGAATAAACGTGCATTAGTAATACTATGCTCGATGCACCCTCTTGTGGCCTCAGGAGAGAAGCCAAAAGCTTTTCTTCACCCTAATTGAAATTATGCATTTTAAATTCGAATATAATAATATTTAAGTACAAAATTCGAATTTAGTTTTTCAGCCACTCTGACGTACACTTAGCATGAAATTTTGGTGTCAACAGCTTGCGTATCAAGCATGAAGTCTATGTTGGAAGGCGAGGAAGATGATCTTTTTTTTGTTTTTTAACTGCCGGCAGATGCCCATGCAGGAACACAGGAGATCCGACATGCACGAGGTGGAGCTGCGCTTCTTCCACAGCTGCCAGTCGCGCTCGGCCGAAGCCGTCAGCGAAGTCACTGAATTCGCCAAGAGCATCCCGGGCTTCGTGAACCTGGACTTGAACGACCAGGTGACGCTCCTGAAGTACGGCGTCATCGAAGTCCTCATCATCATGATGGCGCCGCTCATGAACAAAGACGGCACCCTCATCTCCTACGGGCAGATCTTCATGACCCGCGAGTTTCTCAAGAGTTTGCGCAAACCCTTCTGTGAAATGATGGAGCCCAAGTTTGAGTTCTCCGTCAAGTTCAACATGCTGGAGCTGGACGACAGCGACATGGCGCTGTTCCTGGCTGTCATCATCCTGAGCGGAGGTGGGTCCCGCTTCAAGAAGCCAAACCTCATCAAGTTTCATCTGTCCCTCATTATTCTGTCTAACCAAACAGATAAGATTAACCTCAGTTGCATTTTTACTTCAGGTCGACCACAAGCTCAGTGACTCATGATATAATCTCCACTGAGCTTAAACCAAACTCTTGTGATCTAAGCTATCACGAGGTTGTGTTATACCTCAATTTCTATGAAACCAGAGCTAGCAGTCTTATATTTGACTCATTATCACTATGCTTGTTTAATTCACACTTCGGCAGTAACAGCAAGGCTCTGCGAGTGTGTGCAGTGCAGTTATCAGTTAGTTTAATTGTTGACCAGTGCACTACCATTCAATAAAATGCTAACCTTGAACTCCGATGATTCAAATACATGATCAAATATTCAGTGGAAAATTTCATTAAGAAACTGAAGGAAAAAACTCTAAAAGAAACTTAGAGAACAGGTGAATCTAAAAAAGGAGAGACTGGAAGACTGGGTCATAAAGAAAATGAAGCCCAATTTATTTATTTTTGATTTAATTTGATTTAATTACGTTATTATTATTATTAATTAATTATAACAACTGTGTAAAATTAAAAATATAATAATATAAAGAATAAATAAACACAGATAAATAAATGTGAATCTACAGTACATTGTGGTCATTGTTGAACAAATTTCATTGATGGGATATAAAAAATAAAATTTCCTTATTTACACACAAAATTTAGTTTTTTTAACTGTTTTTAATGTGATGTTTTTATCACAATAATGTGAATTTGGGAATGGGATGGTTATTATTAAATTAAAAAAATTTAAATAAATTATTTTATTTCATTTGACTTTTTTTGTGCCAAAATATGGCTGGAAAACCTGAAATTCTTTATGAGATTCACCTGAACAAATCTGTAGGAAAACATCTATTCGGTCTATTATAATGCATGGTTAAATGAACCACTGTCTCAAAACAGACAGATTCATAAACTTCTCCATCTTCCGCTGTTTTTTCCCTGCGGCAGATCGACCGGGTCTGCTGAATGTCAAGCCCATCGAGGATCTCCAGGAGACGGTTCTTCATTCTCTGGAGCTGCAGCTGAAGATGAGCCATCCCGACTCTCTGCAGCTGTTCGCCAAAGTGCTGCAGAAGATGACTGATCTGCGGCAGCTGGTGACCGATCACGTGCAGCTGATCCAGCTGCTGAAGGAGACGGAGGTGGACTGGTGCTTGCACCCGCTTCTGCAGGAGATCATGAGGGACTTGTACTAGTGTGTGTTTAGCAGATGCACACGGTTTTGAGTCTGAGTTTGGTTTACTGCTCTGATGTAGTCGGTGAAGTTTTTGCACTGTAAAAAGCTTTTGTCAGCAGAGAAACTAGAACAGGGTGTTTGACAGCGACCGCTTTGTGATTCGTTTCTGGCTTTCAAGAGTGCCGTGCCCAATGCAACAGCGCTGGTTAAAGAGGGCAGTGCCACTGTGAAAATCTTTTACCTGGTGATTTAAAACCACACTTGTGTCTGTGCATTCATAGCCCTTACAGGAAACATCAAAGTGACACTCCATATTTCATTTTTAAAAATAGCATAAATACAGTGGCGTGCAAAAGTCTGACACCACACCGCAAGTAAGGGACTTTTTTATTTAACCCTTCAATTAAGCATTTAAGAAAAGAACAATAAAGATACGGTAAATGTTTTCTAGGTGTCTATCTAGGCAAATATAAATACATTTTAATTTAAAATAGTGACAATCACCATGTTGAACTCATTTAATAGAGATTTTTCCAATTCTGCTGATATAATTAGTAATTAGTAAATATACATGTGGGTTAAATCGTACTTTACATGCTTTAAGAAGTATTTTTAACTTCAACAGAAGCAAAAAGAAAAGAGTTTAACATGGTGATTGTCACTATTTTATATTTAATTTATTATATATTTAAATGTATTTTATTAGAGGAGAATACGAATTAATTAGAAGCAAGAACTCGTGGTCTCAGACTTTTAGACCCTGTCTTATTATGTTTAATTTTTGGCCATTATCAGAAAGTTTCAAATAGCACTATCAAAGAGTGCCACATATATGTCTCCAGCATTTGTTCATGTAGGGCTGCAATAAAAGTGACTTGTCTTGAAGAGAGAAGAGAAAACTAAACACACACACCACTAGCATCAGATGTACCAAAGAGCTGGCGTTTGTCTCAAACTATGCACAAAATATATGACAGATAAATCTGAATGTGTAAGCGTGTAGTTTCATTTTAACCACTGATATTTGTGTTTGTTTTTTTGCTTATACATGGAGCAAATACAACACTTTCTTAGATTATTTTCCATCTGCTCTTTTTGCCTCAAATTCTGAACTTAAATATGTTGTCTTTTACATATGTGAAATTTTTTTAAACTGCAAGGGACTTTTTGTTTTTGTTTTGCTTTATTTTTCTTAGTCAGGATTTCTTTTCCAAATCATTCTAAAGCCTTGTTTTTTTGTTTCCTAAATTTTAAATGACATGTAAGCCGTTAAATGTCAATTGTATTTGAATATGTAAATATATATTTTCAAACTATATAATTCGGATTAACTGTTTCTACATTTCTGATTGACGTGCGATATGCTCATTGACCACCTTTATCTCGCCGCCTACGCGCCTGCAGTGTGTGTGTGTGGTGTGTGTGTTGTGTGTGTGTTGTGTGTGTGTGTGTGTGTTTGGGTGTGTGTGTGTGAGAGAGAGAGAAATATCTGAGTGTGTGTGTGTGTGAGAGAGTGTGTGTGTGTGTGTGTGTGGGCAGGGAGAGAAGGGTGTGTGTGTCTGTTGTGTGTGTGTGTGTGTGAGAGAGTTGTGTGTGTGTGTTGTGTGTGTGTGTGTGTGTGTGTTGTGTGTGTGGTGTGTGTGTGTGAGAGAGAGAGAGAGGAGTTGTTGGTGTTGCGGTGTGTGTGTGTGAGAGAGAGAGAGTGTGAGTGTGTGATGTCTGTGTGTGAGAGAGAGAGAGAGAGAGAGTGTGTGGGTCTGTGTGTGTGTGTGTGAGAGAGAGGAGAGAGAGAGAGTGTGTGTGTGTGTGTGTGTGTGAGAGAGAGAGAGCGAGTGTGTGTGTGCTGTGTGGGGTGTGTGTGTGTGTGTGACGGAGAGAGAGAGAGAGAGAGAGAGTGGTGTGTGTGGTGTGGTGAGAGAGGAGAGGAGAGAGTGGAGTGTGTGTCTGTGGGTGTGGGTGTGTGTGTGTGTGAGTGTGTGAGAGAGAGAGAGTGTGAGTGTGTGTGTTGTTGTGTGTGTGTGTGTGAGAGAGAGAGAGTGTGTTGGTGTGTGGTGTGTGTGTGTGTGTGGAGTGTGTGAGTGTGTGTGTGTGTGTGTGTGAGTGAGTGAGTGGTGTGTGTGTGTGTGTGTGGTGTGTGTGTGTGTGGTGTGTCTGTGTGTGAGAGAGAGAAGAGAGGGGTGTGTGTGGGTCTGTGGGTGGTGTGTGGTGTGTGTGAGAGAGAGAGAGAGAGTGTGTGTGTGTGTGTGTGTGTGTGTGTGTGTGTGTGTGTGTGGGTGTTGTGTGTGTGTGTGTGTGTGTGTGGATGTGGAGTGAGTGTGGTGTGTGTGTGTGTGTGTGAGAGAGAGGAGAGATGTGTGTGTCGTGTGTTGTGTGTGTGTGAGAGAGAGAGAGGAGAGAGAGTGTGTGTTTGTTGTGTGTTGTGTGTGTGTGTGGGGTGAGAGAGAGAGAGAGAGAGAGAAAAAGTGTGTGTGTGTGTGTGTGTGTGGTGTTGTGTGTGTGTGGTGGTGAAGGAGAGAGAGGAGTGTGTGTGTGGTGTGTGTGGTGTGTGTGTCGAGAGAGAGAGAGAGTGTGAGGGGTGTGTGTCTGTGTGTGGTGTGTGTGTGAGAGAGAGAGAGAGGGGTGTGTGTGTGTGTGTGGAGTGTGTGGTGTGTGTGGTGTGTGGTGGTGTGTGTGTGTTGTGTGTGTGGTGTGTGTGTGTGTGTTAATGAATGTCTTCCTATTGAAGTCTTGAGCAGGCAGAGATTGCGTGCAGCTCCGTAACACGCAAAGCTTCTTTGAGTCATTACATCAGGCTTTTATTGCGTGTGTGTCACTGAACACACCCTGTTGTGATTGCAAAACGTGAACTT
The DNA here is from genome assembly GCA_018155175.1 of Sinocyclocheilus anophthalmus. NCBI lineage: Eukaryota > Metazoa > Chordata > Actinopteri > Cypriniformes > Cyprinidae > Sinocyclocheilus > Sinocyclocheilus anophthalmus. The sequence goes on along the minus strand of JADLZN010001098.1, from coordinate 175,003 downwards.
CACTGCACCCCGCAGTAGATGCATATCTCCTTTGTCAAAATATAATTTCCAGCTGGACGGGACATGACTATTTCTTCCTTTTGATAGAATAAGGTTTTAGTTACACCTCAGTGAAAAATGACAGAGTCTGAATTCTAAAAGATGTTGGATTTGATGCTGTTTTCGGGGGTCAGGGAAGGGGAAGTGGGAGACTTGATGTGAGGCGTCATTAGTTTCTGCTGATTGATGTGCCCATGATGTCTTTCACAATCTTCTTTGGGTCCAAAACATTTTAAAACAAAACCAGCAAGTTTAATGTGACTGACTCCGTTTCAAACTATAAACTAATGCAACTTACTTCAATCCAAATTTGCCAGAAAATATTTTTATTTTCAGCTAAACACTAAAAATGAGGATTTATTTGTATGTTTTGCATACAGTTTATTTTTTAACATTACAATTATATTTTTTTAAGGTAGACAGTAACACTGCAATAAGATCCCATTAGTTAACATGAATGCATTAACTCACATTAACTAACAACAAGCAATACATTTGTTGCAGTAGTTATTAATCTTTGTCACCAAAAACACAACTGTTCGTTGCCATTCATGTCATCTCAGGTCTATTAAACAGCAACAGCTTTTGATTTTCATAATGCATTAGTAAATGTTGAAATTAACAGTACTGAGATTAATAACTGCTCTACACGTACATTTTATTTTTAGCTCATATAAACTCACGTAGTTGATGTTAACAGAACTCAGTTTGAACCTGTGTAATTCACTCAATTAATAATATGGTGTGGAAGCAGAGAAATAACTAGATCAGAATAAAATGAGTATCTCCATGATACTGACCATCATTTAACAGAACTGTAAACACAACTATAAACCCAGCAACAAGTATTTAGGATCTTTGTAAACCCCATTCTAGGCCAAAACAAACAAATGCACCAAAACTATATATTACGTAAGTGGAAAAAAACATTAAAATGTATGAACATTTCAAAGCATGCAACTCGATTATGGCTAAAAGCTTGTCGCTTTAGCACGATGGGAAAGCTTTTGCATAGCTCTGCCTCAGCGGTGCTTTATTGGCTTGTTTTCTCCTGAGGCTGGGATGGGAAGGAACAGTCTGAAGCTGTGGCACTCGAACACGGCTCTCCTCTGGAAAGCAGCCTGCTGTCTGTTTTGATGATGATGATGATGATTAAATGTGTTTTGTGCTGTGTCAGCATATCCTTTACTTTGTTACTATCGGTCCTCCAGAGACTTCATCCTGCCAAGACGCTTCACGGACAATGCCAAGTCATTTCAGAAAATACATTTTGCTGCTTTAAAAATCTGTGAAGGAATGCAGCCAAAGATAGCAGGCCCTGTGTGTTTGTGGAGCGTCGCACACGGCAGCTTGAATCTGTTCCCCGGGTGTCAGATATGGGAAGAGAGTGAAGGAATACACCTGCTGCATTATTAAAAACAATAGCAATGTGCAGACAATGCCCGATAAAGATGTTTTCTCAGATTGAGAGTTGACTTGGATGAACAACATGGCAACATTACAGTAGAGCATTTCCAGCTAACAACAATTCATTCTAAGAAGGCATAGTCAACGTTCAAATTAAGTTATGAAAACCTTGTTTCTCTGATTTTTCAAAACTTCCACTTTTTAAAAACTTTTGGTAACACTTTCTGAAGCCTGTATTTATAACACATTATAAAGGCATTATAATGAATGCATAATGCATTATATAAAAAACTTATAATATGCTGTTTCATCTCATAAATAATCATAACAACAATTATAATACATTATAAAACGTACTTATTTGTGGTTATAACATTTATGAGTGTGATTATTTATAACACGCAATAAACACTATCTTAAATCCACGTAATATCTCATATCTTGACATTATTTATTTAAGACCTGTACAGTATCTTACTGATATTACAATAAATATAGTTCAAATCTAATGTGCCATATTACACACTCATCTGATCAGATCTCTGATCTTACAGCTGTTTAAGAAAAAATATTATTTTGATCATTATTGTTGTTATGATTTTTAAGTGGTGTTTGTCTGCTTTAAGTAAAGTAACAAGTTAACAACGGCAAGATATGAGATTTATAATATATCATAACTATGGGAAATATAATCCATTGTGAGTTAAGTGGATGCATTGCGTATTATAAATCATCATTAAACTCTTAAAAGCTATAACCGCAAAAAAGTAAACACTATAACGCATTACAACTGTTGTTATGATTACTCACGAGATGATACAACATATTATAAGGTTTTTATGATGCATTATTCATTCATTATAATGCCTTAAGAATACTCTTATAATGTATTATAAATACGGGCTTCATAGAAAGTGTTACCAAACTTGTTTCTTCGTTCCATTTGATCAATATACAAACATTATGGGAATGTCACTGTCGAATGTTTTCTTAAAAATTCTGAAATAAGTAGCAACATTAAAAAATAAATACTTAAATTAGTCGAACATCAAACTAAAATGTTTCAGTAATGTATAAATAATGTTTTTGAGCTAACATTATTAAAGGCCAGATAACTCTGAATGAATGTTCTGTTAACATTGCTGGAAGAGCGTTTGTTCATAACTTTGACAGAACGTTAGCCAAAGTTATGAGAATCCTCCCGTTTGTAGATATATTGACTTACATGGGGTAGGCTTTGGGTAAATCTATAATTAGTCTGTGGAATGCCCTCGTTTAGCACTGAAAGTGTGTGTTGTACAGGAGTGGCTCCTGGGGCTTCTAACAAAAGATCACGGGAGGATTTTTTAAAGTTCACGCTGAATGCTGAGGTTGTGAAAGCAGGCCTAACTATTCCAGCCGGTCTCCTCTCCACCCACGTCCAGCGCTCAGAAACACATGGCAGTGTCACTCACATGTCTTTCATTCTTACAGAGAAACACAGCAAACAAAGCCAGTAAAGCTTTTCTGTCATTGCTTTAGTCCTGTCTGAGGTGTGTGCGCCAGGACCTGAATGAAAGCACTGAGGGTTTAATCCCCCAAAATACAACTCTGTCACAGACACACAGCTGAACACAACATTTTCATTTGGTTTAGTACATACGTGTATATCTGTATATATGTAAAGTATTAAATGTCCCTGTTGAAAAAAACAGATATGCTGGTTAGGTATGTTCTGACGCTGGGATGCTGGTTTATGCTGGTCATTTGCTGGTTTATGCTGGTTCTTTGCTGGTTTAAGCTGGTTATGTGTGGGTTTATGCTGGTTCTTTGCTGGTTTAAGTGTTATGTGGGGTTTTAGCTGGTTCTTGTGGTTTAAGCTGTTCCTTTGCGGTTTAAACATTGGCGTCCTTTGCTGGTTTAAGCGGGTTATGTGGGGGTTATGCGGTCCTTTGTGTTTAAGCTGTTCCTGTGCTGGTTTAAGCTGGTCCTTGCTGGCTTAAGCTGGTCCTTTGAATGTTTATGCTGGTCTTGCGTTTGAAGCTGTCCTTTGCTGGCTTAAGCTGGTACTTTGCCTGGTTTAAGCTGGTCTTGCTGGTTTATGCTGCGTCCTGTGCTGGTTTAAGCTGGGCCTTGCTGGTTAGGCTGTCATGTGGCTGGTTTAAGATGTCCTTTGATGGTTAAGCTGGTCCTTGCGGGTTTAGGCTGGTCCTTTGCGGGTTTGAAGCTGGTCGCTTTGCGTTATGTGGCTCATGGGATGGTTTAAGCTGGTCCTTTGCTGGTTTAAACTGTTTTTTTGCTGGTTTAAGCTGGTCCTTTGCTGGTTTATGCTGGTCCTGTGCTGGTTTAAGCTGGTCCTTTGCTGGTTTAAGCTGGTCCTTTGCTGGTTTATGCTGGTCTTGCTGGGTTTTGCTGGTCCTTTGCTGGTTTTTGCTTGTTCTTTTGCTGGTTTAAGCTGGTCCTTGCTGGTTTAAACTGGTCCTTTGCTAGTTTAAACTGGTCCTTTTCTGGTTTAAGCTGGTCCTTTGATGGTTTATGCTGGTCATGTGCTGGTTTAAGCTGGTCCTTTGCTGAATTATGCTGGTCCTTTTGCTGGTTTAAACTGGTCATTTGCTGGTTCTTTTGCTGGTCCTTTGCTGGTTTATGCTGGTCATGTGCTGGCAAAGGACCAGCAAAGGACCAGCTTAAACCCGCAAAGGACCAGCTTAAACCAGCATCCCAGCGTCAAAACATACCTAACCATGCTGGTTTTTTCAACAGGGGTATGGGTGGTGGTAGTATGGACATAGTATATATTGTTAATATTATTTATAATATAGTCTGATAGACGTCAAGATGTCAGTTTTACATACATTATAAATCATAAACATCTTAAAGACATCTTCTAGATGTCTATTTGACATCTGATAGAAAACACGTCCTATAGACGTATTGCAGATGAGCAAACTCTCTCAAAAATACGTCTTGCAGATGTCAAATATATATCTCCGTGATGTAGGTGTGCTGTCAGGGCTCAAACGTCAGCTGCTATCCACAACCAGGTTACAGTGTTATCCAAAGTACTCAAAAAATCAAGGGCATCGTAGTTACTAAGGTATGCTTTAGGTAGTGACATTTGTATTGCCTATGTATACATATAGCCTACAGTTATATGTATTTTCTGGTTAAGAGTGCCAGCAAAACGGCCTTAATTATAAATATGAAGACGTACACGTATAATTAAATATGTGAAGTAAATTCGACCCTCTGGTTTATTTGGTAAATATCGCTCTCTGCTGGCTCTTGAAACAAATTACGATGTTACACTTTGAATAAAATGTGGACATAGATTCGTGATATTTAGCTGTGTGTTTATGATAAATACCCCTTATTTGATTTGACTATTTTACATCACTTGCTAACTGATAAATGTGTATTTCGTGTTTCTCTAAACAAGGAAGCTCGGAACTAACGGCGCAGTTTGCAGAAGCGCCACGGACGATATTTGCTGCGGCACCGGCAGCTCACATGGCGCTGCGTGTGTTAGCGCGAGAAACTCATGCGATCAAGACAAAAGCCCTGTGACAAAGCTGCGCGATGCTGTGCATGGGATCTGACTGACCTGTCCTTCATGATGGAAGCCGTGTTTCAAGCCCCTAAACGGCGGGCGAAGGTTTATGAGTCGTTTGAAGCTCCTCTCCCCATCTCACTGGGCGCAGAGGACGAAGAGCCCATCATCTACAGAGCAGAGATCATCAGTCATCATGTCCTAGTCACAGACCCTGCTCACATACTGCCTCTGTATGAGCGGGTGAGGCGTGCACCACACCGCAGTACATCAGACATGAGCCCAGTTCACTTCTCAAGCTGTAATGTGTTTGCTCCTCAAGGGTTACTTCGGTAAAGGAGTGTTCTCTAGATCCAGACCTGAGCACGGGATCTCTCAGCAGTGGACATGTAGGTTGTTGTGGTCGCTGGAAGCATTATAACATTCAATGAGGAGGGTGGCATCTAAGCTTTTTATATGACCGTGACTCTTTCCTTTGTTTTAGACGTTGGAGACCGATGTCTACCTGTGATCTCCTCGTCAGAGTAAGAAGGTCTTGGACCGCTTTGCTTTTACTCTCGTGTGTGCACAGGTGCTTAATGATCAAGGTGTTGGTTTAATTTCCTCCAGGTACCAGAAGCGCCTCCGCTGGGCTCGTGCGGCTCTCCTGATGCAGGGATTGGAGGATGAGTCGGTCAGTCATGCACTAGAGGCTCTCACAAAGCCAGTGGAGTTGGTTGTCGGGGAAGAACAAAGCCTTGGCTCATTGGTCGACCAGTCAATGGATGAAGTCTCATGTGAACACGGCAGTCTGGATCGAACTGATCCTGCCAGGCCTCAACGGCAAGGAAACCCACTGTATGATCCTCTGGCTGAAGTCTGTCCTGAAGAGCCCGAGCAGCTTTTGAAAGCCCATGTGAAGTGCAGAAGACCCGAGGAGCCGCAGCCCATGAGTTCAGAAGCTTATCAGCACGTTCTGGTGGAGCTCTCTGAAGATGGCGACAGTGCAAGCTCCGCCACGGCTAGCGTCTCCGGTGTAAATAACAGCAGATTATTCTCTCTTCAAAAGGAGATGCCAGTGCTAACAAAGCGAATGGCATCATCCTTAAAAACCATCTGTTGCACATGTTTTAGTGTATTGCAAAACAAAAAGTCTAGCGCATCAAAATCTTTGCTGATGGATATCGTGTTAGTGCATAAACTTTATGTAAATGCTATAAATGTCACCAGAAACTAGTTTGGAAGCAGTTTTTTGTCTGGAAGAAGTGCTTTAACGCAAATGTGACCCTGGAGCACACAACCAGTCATTAGGGGTCAGTTTTTCGAAATTGAAAGCTGAATAAATGAGCTTTCCATTGGTGTATGGTTTGTTAGGAGAGGACAATATTTGAAAATCTGGAATCTGAGGGTGCAAAAAATCTAAATATTGAGAAAATCATCTTTAAAGTTGTTCAAATGAAGTTCTTAACAATGCATATTACTAATCAAACATTAAGTTTTGATATTTACGGTAGGACATTTACTAAATATCTTCAAGGAACATGATCTTTACTTAATATCCTAATGATTTTTGGCATAAAAGAGAAATGTATAATTGTGACCCATACAATGTATTGTTGGCTATTGCTACAAATATCCCCCAGCGACTTAACACTGCTTTTGTGCTGCAGGGACACATATGTGTTGCACCCATTAAAGCGCTTTTTCTCGTTAATGTTCAAAGGTGTGTTAAAACTACCAAGTCAAATGATATGAAATCTGAATTCTAAACATATCTCACTCTCAGTATTATTATGAGAACATATTCAAAAGTAATTTTTCTCTAAGCGCAGCCGGCTTGACTGCATGTTAATGGTGCAAGATTTAATTATTTATTTTTATTTTTTTACTATACAGTCCTGTTTTTTATTTTTTTTATTGGACTCTTATATTTTTCATACAGGATGAGAGCGTATCGTATTAAATGCGTAAGCTGATCAATTTCAATTCTCCCGTTACTCTCACTATTTTACCAGGTTTTGAGGATATGCACAAAATGCTGTTGAAAACGGTGCAGATCTCTTTTGCGATGCACCAAAACGTATGCAGTGGATGGGAAATTGGCTAGTGACAGCTTAGAAGTAGAAAGTGCATAAAAATGAGCACATCTTCGACCGAATGAATGCACAAACAGTCTGAATGTTAAGCGGTACGGAGCTGATTGCAGAGGAGAAGAAAACGCAGTGACAGTTTTCACTCTTCTTCAGAGAACTTTGCCTTCAGCGGTTTCGGAAAAGACACTGTTTGTTTTTTTATGAGCGAACCTGTTAGTAATGGACTCTTGTCTATTTCAGGAGCAGCAGGGCAAGTTAGTGTGCAGAATAAACCCTTTCAGCATGATGGAGTATCTGCAACTCAGTTATGAAGAAGTAAGTGACTGAAGGACGAGGCTCAAGCTCTCTGCGTGACGGATTGCATCAGAAATCCTTTCTGTCGACACACTGCATACTGCTGCAATTCGTTCCCAGCACAAACAGCCCTCCATCACTGCGGTCTCGTGCCCCTGGTTTCTATCGGTCAGGTTTGAGTCAAATAGGCTGCTACATATATTCCTCTAGCTTTTATTGTTACAGCTGGATATAGTCGAGTGATTTCATTGCCCTGAGCCAATCCAAACAACACGGCTGAATATCTTATCTACTCTCTTCTGTTAACTCAAGCTCCCTCAACAGCAGCTTACTGAAACTACCACTCGCTCTCACTAACATAATCCCATCCCATCATCCTCCAGGAAAGCACACACACCCTCGAGTCCGAGCGAGCGTCTGGAGGAATGTGGGATGGTTTATAATTGGGTATTTATCATCCTGACTGTATGCTTGACCTCTCTCTGACATCCCCCTGTGCGATTGCTGTCATCGGCCGGTGTGATCTAGGACACATCCTAACATGAACTTCAGGTCATTTGTCTCCTAACAAGCAGCTTGTCTTTGTTTCAGGCGTTCTTTCTGGTCTATGCTCTGGGCTGCTTGTCAGTTTATTACAGCGGGGTGAGTTCTTAGCCTCTTTTCTGCATGTGGCCAGCGTTATGTGTGGTTTAGCGGTGTAGTGTCTTGACTGGTGAACGTCTGTCCGGTTGTGTTTCCTGTAGGAAGCTCTGTCGGTGGCTCAGGTTTGGACCATGTTTCGTTCGCTGCAGCCCAACTTCTCCAGCTCCTACGCGGCCTATCACTACTTCCGCAGTAAAGGCTGGGTGCCAAAGTCTGGAGTTAAATACGGGACTGATTTAAGTAAGGATATTTCTCACAAAATCTCAACTTTAAACCTGAACTACATCCAACTCTGTTTTGTTTTCAAAGCTGCAACTCCACATTTCAAAAGTAAGAAATTGCATTGGCATTCATGTGTTGTTCAGCTTTGCTATGATTCGGCTGTAGGTCCAACATAAAAATTAGACTTGTTTTTAACCAGTGTCCTCGTGTGTGTGTGTGTGTGTGTGTGTGTGTGTGTGTGTGTGTGTACTCTAGTAATAACAGTAAATGATGAATGCAAGGTTTTTATGAAGATCAAACTTTAAGACATTTTTCAGACCAAGTCAAGAGAATTAATGGACCAAATTGAAAGGGAACGTAAAACGTCACTATGCAGTACATATATATATATTTACACACACACACACTGAATATGCACACAAGCAAAGTCAGAATGTAAATGTAGAAAATGTTTGTGATTTTCCAACAGATCTCCATTGCTTTTTTAATTAATTAATAAATAAAAAAAACTAGACTATGGAAATATCTGTATAATTCACACGGCAAATAAGTAATGTTCTTCCTTTGTGTTTTTGTCTTGTTTTCCAGTGCAAATGTCTAAAGTTTCTTAAATCAAGATACATTGAGAAGCAGAATGACAAGAAGTCTTGTTTTCTGAGAAATTGATCTGACTGAAGTGAGTTTATGATTAAAACAAGATCACGTATCTGCCAATGGTTTCACGTAACTCAAAGGGAAAACAAGTTTTCATTCCCCGTCGACAGATAGTTGTTTTCCGTTTTTTAAGCATAAACTATTTTGTTCAAGTTCTCAGAAAACAAGAGTTGGACTGTAATGTATTTGGATTGAAGTTGTAATGGAAAACGAGACAAAAACATTTTTTGCAATGCATGCAACATTTAATGCCATGGACTGTGTGATTTCAAGATTTTCGCTTGATTAAGACTGTGTTAAGGCCCATTTGTGAGGACGAATACGACTGTTAAGATCTGCACAAACCCTGGAATAATAACAGCTAATTAACTAACTAACCCTATGTTGTTAATTAATAAGTACTTAAGTATTTATTTGTGTAACAAGGACGCCCTAAAATAAAGTGTGACCAAAGTTAATAACTTGCATTGAAGTCCAAATATGGCCAGTTCATGTATTTGGGTTCTACGCCTATGAAAATGATTTCAAAAAGAATATCAAGCTTTGCCTGTCATGAAGCGGTGACAGCATTATAGAAGACGAGCAGTGTGGTGTTTTCAGATGGTGCAGTTTGTAATGGCACAGAATCAGCCCGTTGTTCTCAGGAGCGCTGATGTTTATGGCCTGTCCTTCTGAAACATTTAGGCCTGTCCCTGCATTAGCTGAGTCCAGCGGGTCAGAGAGATTTTCCAAGCAGTGTCAGTAACGCTCGAGGAGGACGGCTGAATTATTCAGGTCTATTGAGCATTGCTTTCCTCGCTCTCCCGACCCGTAGCACTGCAGTCTCACTGACATGACATGGAAACTGACTCTTGGCTGTGAACTTCAGGAGTCATGGGCTCCTGTAGACACACGGCACTATAGAGTTGCCGCTTGTCTGTTGCTGTTTCAGCTCTCAGATTCTCCTTTCGTTCTCTCTTTCTAGTGCTCTACCGAAAAGGACCACCGTTTTATCATGCAAGGTTTGTTCTTAATCAGGCAGATGTTGAAAATGTTTGCTTTTGGTGGTGCATCAAGATTCAAAGATACAGTCCAGAAATTCACATGAAAACACGTGTGCCCGTGTGTGTGTGCGTGCGTGTGTGTGCATGTGCATGTGCGTGTGTGTGCATGTGCATGTGTGTGTGCAATCTTGAGTATCTTCATGTGTGGTGTGCAGGGAGCCGTGTTGTGAATATGGATGTGGATGTGTGGGCGTGCAGTGCTGTGGTGTGGGTGAGTAGTGCTGTGTGTGTGTGTGTGTGCGTCTGTCTGTGTGTGAGTGTGTGTGTGTGTGTGCGTCTGTCTGTCTGTCTGTCTGTGTGTGAGTGATGTGTGTGTGTGTGCGTCGTCTGTGTGTTGAGTGTGTGTTTTGTGTGTGGCTGTCTGTCGTCGGTATGTGGTTGAGGATGGATGTGTGTTTGTGTGTGTGTGTCTGTCTGTGTGTGTTCAGCTACTCGGTGGTGGTGAACCGCTGTGATGAGTCTCTGCGGCCCTTCAGCTGGAAATCTCTCGCTGCTCTCAGCAGAATCACTGGGAACGTCTCTAAGGTACAGTAGGACTAATAAAAGCACTTAATAACGGAAGTTTGATACCCACATTTGAATAAGTATCCCTGAAGACTGTCTGTTTCTAGAGGAGTAGTATATTTTATTATTAACAGCCTGTTTTTGGCACTTTCCACAAAAAATATTACAGTTTGGAGTCCCATGGCTTTTTACAAACATTCCAAGCACAAATGGTTTTTTGTTAACACTTAAAGCCTTTATGTACAGTTGCAATCACATTTAATCAACCCCCTTGACCTGCAAGACATTTTAATTAAATTAATTCAGATTAGGCATTTACAAAGCGACTTGCAGGCATACCAGTATGGTTTTCCTGCGGCATCGTGAACCACGAACTTGTTGCGCGCTAAGACGCAATGCTTACAGCTGAGCCCACAGCAACACTTTTTGCCACATTTTACTGCCAAAAACAAAATTTGATTTGATTAGAGAATAGTGTTTAAATAACACATGTTAGTGATTCGAGAACGTTAGAAGTTGAGAATATGACAAAAAAAAAAAAAAAATCGAATTTGCTCCAATAACCTGTTATTAAAAAACCCTATAACTCAAAAAAGGTAGAATATATATATTGACATTCGCACTTTTCAATATCCAGTAAGGGTCATAAGGTGCCATTTCTTTTAAATTCTCATCTTCAGACAACGGAGGTCTCTGGGGAGGTTGATTAAGTTGGATATGCAAATGTATACACGCAGGTTATAAAGGTTACAATATGGAATGTACTGGTATCTATATCTTTACATAACCATTGTAACCAAAAGTAACTGCATTGTATATTGGCAGATTCCTTGTCACTATGAAAGTGGTGTGTGTATTATACGTATGATAACTGGTGGTAACGTTCTGCGATGGCATATGACACTCCTATAGGTGCATTTACAAGAGGGGTGGGGGGGGGGGGCGGGGGGCGGAGGGTGGGGGGGGGGGGGGGGGCCACTAAATGGCATCAAAAATACATTATAATGCATTATATAATAATATAAGATAGTTAGAGGAAAGGTGACCATGTTTTACGATGAATACTGCTAGACTACATTCAGACGTTATGAGGTTCTCAACAATGACGACCGACCGTTAAGATGCACAATCCACCATGATATTTAGATTATAAAAAAAACTGTTTTAATTCATTTAAAAACATGTGCTCCAATATGAGGCGTATAACCTTTTGATGATTTGTGACAAAGTATAAAACAACACCAGAGAGTTCCAAGGTACGCAAGTTTAGTCACTCTTTTTGTTGTTGTTGTTTGTTGTATATATATATATACTATACTATCGATATCGACTTTTATTTTATTTTTAAACTAATATTGTAAAAGTCTACATTAATATTTAAAAGTATATATATAGACTGAAATTGATAAACGTTATATAATTTAAAACTAATATTTGTTTTTTTTTTATTAACTTGAACCGATATTTGTTTAATATATTTTATAATGTAAAAATAAAATCATATTATATCGATGGGTTTGTTTGTTGCTAGAAAGTTATAAAGCTGCATGGCAGAGTAACAGTGTTTTGGAGACAAGGTGTCAAAAATGACTAAATTCAGAAAGAAAACCAATAAAATGTTAGTTGCTCCTGAGGTGGATGGTCAGCGGGTGATCTACTTTCACTGAGCAAAGCAAGAGTTATAGGGCCTGATTTGGACCATATTAGTGGTAATGTGTTTTGTAAAGTGCAGTAAGTGAAACCTGTCCTGAACCTCTGGATGTGTTTCCTGCGCAGGAGCTGATGCTGTGCTCCGTCATCACTCCATCAGACATGACCGAAGACATGCTGTCCTCTCCAGAGTGTCTGAAACGATTCACTCTACAGGTACCACAGCACGCCCGAGTTCGTTCTGAGACTGCTGTGCGTGTCTGCATCTGTAGCGCTGTTTTATGTGTTGCAGGAAGTCATCGTGAGCAGATGGGTCTCCTCAAGAGAGAGAACTGAACAGGAGGAAATCTAGACCTTTATAAGCCAACATTCCCTTTTCCGTGTTTATTTTGCATCAAGATTAAGCTGCGACTTATTTTTCTTTAATAATGTTCAGATGGTGTTTAAACAATGTCCAGACGCAGACAGTCTTCAACAATAAATATACAGAGCAAACAGAAGATCAGCGGAGTCTGTCGTGTTTCATCACTAACTCTCAAAGTCCTTCGTATGAATGATTCTGGGCTCAATCACCTTAAAGTGCTTTCTGAAAACATGTCTGAATGAGAGAAGCTTTACAGAAGTGGCAGTTCAGTTCATAACAGTACAGATTAATAGGCACGTTTAGGCATCATTCATTCAAATGATGCAAGAATTGAGCGTAAATCAGTGTTATTGCGCCTGTGATGATCCAGGAAAGTCGTAGTAGTTGTGTCTCAGTTGCTCTTGCTGTTCTCGTCCTCCTCACTCGGACCCTCGCCTGAGTTTCTGCGCGGACTGTCCACGATGTAGAAGTGGTTCTGGGAAATCTCACGGCACAGCATCATGTACTTGGAAGCTCTTTTGATCCGAGGAAGCACAAAGGAGCGTGTGAACTCCTCTTTACTCAGCGCTGGCTTGGACTGCGTGGCCAGAACACGGTTGATGAACATCAGCGAGTAGCTGTAGCAGTTGTGGCTTTCCTCATTAAAGCTGAAAAACAAAGAACAGACTGATCCAGACAGCATTTGGACATTTAAAGGGGTCATATGACGATGCTAAAGAGAACATTATTTTGTGTAATGAAATGTGTTTATGCGGTTTAAGGTTCAAAACACATTATTTTCCACATACTGTACAAACATACTGGAAAGCGTTGATTTTTACAAAGCTCATTGGTCTGAAAAGTGAGGTGTGCTGTGATTGGCCAGCTATCCAGTGCATTGTGATTGGCTGAATACCTCAAGCGTGTGACGGAAATGTTACGCCCCTCACCATACTGTGATGCTGTGTCCGGCGAGACAAAAACATTCAAACCCATTATAAACGATGCCTCTTTACTTTGATAAAGAATATCTCTTTGGGTTTGAGACTTTAGTCTTTGCAACTTCAGGGATCGTATCTATTCACGAACAGCTTGTAACACTCCAAAGAGAAAGGAACACTTGAAATCACATAATATGACCCCTTTAGAAACCTCAATGTAATTTCCAGGAACTGCAATTTTCCTCATTTATGCTGGGTGACTTCAGCGTTTGGGGTGTAGAGGCTCACCTTTGCCAGGACGGGTCCCACATCTGAGCGGAGGAGAACTTCTCCAGATACTGATCCCACTGGCTCATCAGACTGAACATGTCGGGCTGAACCAGCGGGATGCAGATGCAGTGCTCCCAGCCCTGATGCTCTCTCTGAACACCCGTCTTCGTGTAACTGTAGACTATTCCTTCAGTAGCAACAGAAGAAATGCCGTTCACATATTTGAACACAAAAGACGCACATTGTGACCTTTGATTTATTTCACAAATAATTCTGCAGGTCAAATTCTATTACTTTTTTTAATGCAAAGTGCAATTGATGTACTGTTAAACATTTACATATGTGTCCCTGCAGCACAAAAGCATGTTGAGTCGCTGGGGGATATTTGTAGCAATAGCCAACAATACATTGTATGGCTCACAATTATACATTTCTCTTTTATGACAAAAATCATTAGGATATTAAGTAAAGATCATGTTCCATGAAGATATTTAGTAAATGTCCTACCGTAAATATATCAAAACTTATTTTTTGATTAGTAATATGCATTGCTAAAATCTTAATTTGAACAACTTTAAAGATGACTTTCTCAATATTTAGATTTTTTTGCACCCTCAGATTCCAGATTTTCAAATAGTTGTATCTCAGCCAAATATTGTCCGATCCTAACAAACCATGCATCAATGGAAAGCTTGTATATTCAGCTTCAGATGATGTATAAATCTCAATTTTGAAAAATCGACCCTTATGACGGGTTTTGTGCTCCAGGGTCACATTTCAGTTACATCACTGAATCATCAATGAACTTGACTTTAGCTGGAAAAATGACTCGTTATTGTCTTGCGTTATTGTCTAACTATTTTCCTGTTTAACGCTGTAAAGCTGCTTCTACACAATCTGTATTGTATGAAGCGCTATATAAATAAAGGCGACTTGACTTGATGTAAGCAGTGATCTTAGTATAACTGAGATACTATTAGTTTTTATTAGTATTTTGAATCGGCTTTTTTTATAGTTTTAGTAATTTTGTAGTGGTTTTTTTTCATTTATAGTTAATCATAGTTAATACTTTCTATTTTGTAGTTCGTTATTTTAGTACATCAAGTTAAACAAAATTAAAATGAGATGTTGCCTTGACAACTAAAAAAGTAACGATTAATCGTGATTAATCGCATCCAAAATAAAAGCTTTTGTTTACACAATATACGAGTGTGTACTGTGTATATTTATTATATATATATAAACACATACAGTATATATTTTGAAAATAGTTACATGCAGTTTATATTCGTAATTTATTAGATTAAAAATCTATAAATATCAAAGTTTTCTTAAATCTATCATGCATGCGTTTGTATTTAATATTATATATATATATCTAGAAATAATAAAAACCACAGTACACGCATATATTATGTAAACAAACACTTTTATTTTGGATGCTTTAATCGTTTGACAGCACTAAAAAAAAAAGCTTTTAATATTTTCTTTGTTAACATTTATTTTTATTTATTGGTTTAGGTTTAGTTTTAATTAATTATAATAACCCTCATGATAAGAAAACTAAAACTAACAAAAAACTAATTTCTATTAAATTTACTGTAAAGTAAAAATCTGTGGGTACAAGAACCTGACTTTAATTCAAAACAAAATACAATGACGGTTTCAGGCATTACAGGGTGGCATGAGAAACATACCAATGGAAGTAAAACATCAACTACAGGGAAACTCTTACTGTAAATTAAAAGGGGAAATTTCTTACAAAAAGTGCATGCCTTGTAAAACACATCTTTTACCTGTTCATGTAACTCAGTTGCACTCTTACATTCTTTTCCAGTTAAAATGACTCAAGTTTGTCAGACTCAGACTCGGTACAGTACCGTTTGTGTTGCTGATTCCCGTGTGTAGATCAGAGCGGCCATCGAAGTCCCTGCAAAAACCAGCTGCATTTATGTCACCTCAGTTTCATCTCTATATGAGGACATGTCCTTCTCTAGGAGCTTCAGCTGACGGTCCTACCTGAGCACACTGCCCTCTGTGGACGCCACTAGAAAGGCACACGGGGCCTTGTGTCCGTTGCTGACGGGGTTCGGTATGCTGACCGGCGCTTCCTCCAGCCGCTTCCCACTGAAGCCAACGCCACATTCAGGACACTGATCCGGGACGAAGAAACAGTAGATGTCCTTGTCACAGTGGTTGAATTTGATGACGCTCTTATCCATCTGGAGAGGACTGAAGGCTGCGCAGGCTGACGGAGGCCAGAGAGTATGCGGTGTGATAACTGCACTTGTATGAGGTGTGATAACCGAGCAGACGCCTCATAAGAGAGCGCAGCTGCTGTTTCAGTGGGCTGTCGTCCACGGCTCACGTGCACCGATCTGGTTTCAGCAAACACTAAACCTGTGGGGAAATGGGATCTGTTTGCACGGCAGCTTCATTAATGTTCATTAGCGCTCACCCTGCGCCTTTTTGTGAAAGCCAACAGGACTCATTCTTTCTAAATCTGATTGTATATGAACTCTGACATATTCTTTACCAACAGACACACAACTGAAACACAAACACTGATCCTGTTTTATTGGTGCTTAGAAATATCTTTTTATGCAGTGTGGTATGCAAATCTATATGTATTCAGATTTTATGACTATGTTAATTGAGAGAGTGCATGCAATGTGTAATAGTTTGGAAATTGTAAACTATGCTGAGTTGATAGGAGTGGGCGTCATTGCAACTCAAAACCAGGTCTTTGTTTAAAACCTGCATTTACAGGTTTACAACCTGTCATGAGTAACTGAGCCGCATGTGGTAAATGAATCCTGTAAACACATCACACTACAGTGACAGCGGTGTTAATGCGGCGCTGGGCTGACAGCTGTGTATAGGCTTGCCAATCATTTATGAAGACTTTTTTTTTTGCACAGCTTGATGAGACTTCAATATATCGTCAGGAGCCACCGGTATTAATTTAGCGTCGCTTGTTTTGACTCTCAAAGTGAAGGCAGCCGTGGACTTGCATGTTATACATCCAGCACCGCGGTGTCAGCTAAAAATCTTTACTGTTGTACTGAAGAAAAAAGCTCACCTACATCTTGGATGGCCTGAGGATGAGTACATTAACAACAAGCTTTCATTTTTGGGTGAACCTTCCCTTTAAAGGCATGCATTAGTACATCTTGAAAGGGTTCTGCCGTAGAGACGGCTTTCTATATATATTGCACTTCTATGAAGAAGCGTGTATCACATGTCATGATCTGTATTAGCGATGTAAAATCCATGTTGTAATATTGCATGATAGATGTTGATGTATAGCGACACAGTCTTCATTCTGGGTAAAATGTGAGATCCTGTGAACTGGTCTCTGCTCAGAGACGCTTTCCCATCCAACGAGCGCATGTGGTTAATGAAGGTCAGCGCGAAACCATAACAGCTCGATCCAAACTCCCTTTCCTCGTCAAACCTGCCGGTGAACAAAACATAGTGGAGCAGTTAGGGACGTTTTTGTGGCTGGGATTTTACCGGAATACTTATTGTTAACTAAAACTAAATTAAAACAATAAAAACATGTTACTTTAAATAAATGCTAATAATAAAAAAAAGTGCTACATGCATCATTTTAATTTTGTTTAACTTGTATGCATGTGCCATGTTATTTTTGATTCTATTATAGTTAATATTTTGAATCAGTTTTTTTTTTCCCCATTTCAATTTTGAAATTTTTTAGATTTTTTATGTCTGTATTATTATTTTAGTTTGTGCTATTTTGCATCATGTCGATGATTATTACAGAACATATGAAACATCTGATAGTGATATTGCACAGGACTGTAGCTGTACCGCTCGGAGACCCATTCTGGCAGCGCCGAAAACTGCTCCAGCTCTCGGTCCCAGAGTACTCGGAGCTCATGTCTCCACGGAGGGCAGAGCTGTATGCACACACACTGTTCCCAGCCGCGGACGTCTCTCCGGACCCCTGACAGGGTGTAGTTATAGACCAGACCTAAACACACAGACCACTGCTGAACAAGCATAACTCGGCTACAGTCTGACCATATCTTTTCATTTGTATTATTGTGTTATAGTTTGCGTCATTGCTTTAATTTCTGTATATGTCTGTACTTTGTTCTGCACTGGAAGCAGTTCTGTTACCGAGACAGACTCCTTGTGCGTGTATAAACACAAGAATACAGGTGGGCCGTACCTTCTGAATTTGAGAGTCCCACGTGAATCTCTGTGTCGTGCCATTCTCTGGAGAACACATACATGATAGAATGTTAGAAACGGAGCAATAATATACACACCTCACTGCCAATCAATAGCGGGGAATATTTCAGATTTCCAATGTTTTTGAAGTATTTTCTGCTGCATTTATTTGATCAAAAATACAGTCAAATTGTGAAATATTATTACAATTTAAAATAGCTGCATTCTATGTGAATGTATATTAAACTGTAATTTATTTCTGCGATCAAAGCTGTATTTTCAGCATCATTGCTGCAGTCTTCAGTGTCACATGCTCTTCAGAAATCAGTATAATATGCTGCTGCTCAAGAAACATTTCTGATTATTAGCTATGTTGAAAACTGCTGCTTTATGCATTTTATTTTTCAGGATTCTTTGATGAAGCTGCCATCTTTTGTCCTTCCTGTCACTTTAATGCGTCCTTGCTGAATAAATGCAACTTTTATGAATAATTATATAACCTCGTAAACTCACCCAAGGTGTGCTGGTCCGTGCATAGATCCTATCAGAAATGCACAGGGGACTGTGTGGCCATTTCTAATCGGACAGGTAAGCGCAACAGGTGCGTCTAAAAGTCCAAAGGCGAGAGTGTGATGACAGATCGGACAGCTGCGCTGTGACTCGTCGGCTCGAGGAGAGCATGAGAAACGGTGAATGCTTCTTCCGCAGTGCCTGTATGTGATCACGGCTCTCTCCATTAGCGCTCACCTGGTCTCGCGCTCCGGTGCTGCTCTGACGTCACTGAGCTCGAACCCGCTCCAGCAGGGGGCGCACAAACCCGCGTCCTCGAGACGGCAGCACACCTAACACAAATTAAACACTTCGAAAATGAAATCCAAATATCTCTCTTCTTACGCGATTTGACGACAATGTCCCACTTTTGCGATAATGTGTTTTTTTATTTTTTTATTCCATCACGTATCCCAGCTGATTCCAGCTCAGTTGTCTGGTCCAGTTCATGCGTTCATTTCCGACAGCTTTCATAACACGTGTCTGGTTTGGGTTCATCACTGAGGCGGAAGAAGAAGCGCGAGTCATTCTTCTGAGTCGGACCTCTAATCAGTTGAACCGATTCCATGCTTACTCTATGAACTGGGTTTGTGAAACGAACCGTTCGAAAGAACCGATTCGCGGAAACGAGTCGCTAGGCGGAAGCAATGGTCAGCGCCGTCGCGGTGTAGCCGGTGATATTTTCAGGTTGCACAAAACCGTGGAGACAGTAACATTTCACAGATAAGCATCACATTGGTAGCCGGATAAAACATGTCAACGAGACAGGTGACCTGCAGGTAAAGAGAAACACCAAGCCGTCATGATACAGCCGCTAAAGCATCGCTGTGTGTCATAAGGTCACTGCTAATATCATCATGTGTTTCACACGAGAGGAGACGCTGCGGCTGGACTGACGCGTGTGCAAACCTCTTACTAGATGATGTGATGTGAGGCTGATGAATGGGCTGGTTGCTCATGCTCTCGTCTGTCTGCAGGTATTTTCTGCACGGGGTCTGTCGGGAGGGCAGCAGGTGCATGTTCTCTCACGATCTGGCCTCGAGCAAACCCTCAACCATCTGTAAATACTACCAGAGAGGAGTGTGTGCGTATGGAGACAGATGCAGGCGAGTGAGACACACACACTTACCTTATAAAGCAGATGCAACACCTTTTAATGATCAATAAGCTGTTATTCTGCCCCTCCAGCCGATCAGTCGGAGCACCACTAGTTTCACAAGAACAGCGTTTATCTGAAATAGAAATCTTTTGCAACAGATCAAAAAAAAAAAAAAAAAAATTTCAGTGTCTTATCTCACTTTTGATCAATTTAAAGCATCCTTTCTAAATAGAAGTAGTCATTTCTATAATTTCACCCCACCCAAAACATGATACTGACTCTAAGCTTTTGAATGATATTGTGTACAATGTTACAAAAGTTTTTTATTTGATATAAATGTACTCAACTGTTTTAAATATTGATGATAATAATAATTGTTTTTTTCTTGAGCAGCAGCATATTATACTGATTTCTGAAGATCATGTGACACTGAAGACTGGAGGAATGATGCTGAAAATACAGCTGCGCATCACAGAAATACATTACAGTTTAACAGATATTCACAGAGAAAACTGCTGTTTTAAATTGTAAAAATATTTCACAATTTTAATGTATTTTGGATCAAAAGCAGAAGAGACTTTTAAAAATCTTACTGTTCAAAAACGTTTGACTGGTAGTGTATATATTTGCACACACATGTATATATGTGTTATGCATGTTTCTAGAAAACAAAACATGTTTATTTATTTAAAATCATGGTAGAGGCCAGGACAGAGAATCCGCATGTTTGCTAGTTCAGATGTGAAGTGTGCGGTGTGTTTTCTGACAGATATGATCACGTCAGGCCTGTCAGCCGCGGCCCATCGGCGGAGCAGCCGAACAGAAGCAGCAGCAGCGCAGGAGCGTCGGCCCCGGGACCCGGACTCCCGTCAAACACAAGCAAACATGCCAAAAAACCTCTGGTGCTGAGAGACAAAGGTGTGTGCAGTTCCCACGCCTGAGATTACAGTAAGATGATGGTGATACAGTAAGATGTGTGCTGTGTTTCAGCGCTGGGCTCTGACAGCAGAGCGGGGCCCGGTGTGAGGGACTGCTGGCACGACGGCGCTCACGGCAAACCTCACTCTTACCTGGATGCCATCCGCTCCGGCCTGGAGAGTTCGGCCGACCCGTGTCCCGACCGGGGCCAGCAGCCACAGCTCTGCCCGTACATGGCGGCGGGACCGTGTCACTACGGCGACAGCTGCCCCTATCTCCACGGCGATCTGTGTGAAATATGTCGGCTGCAGGTTTTGCATCCGCACGACCCTGAACAAAGAGCAGCGCATGAGAAGGTGACTGAACCTACAGCACACCCCGACTCTCATCCATTTCAGTCAGCTTTTAAAAAAACAGCATGTTGAGTGCAACAGTTGAAGAAAAAAAAGAATAAATCCATGTAGAAATGGGCCGATTTGTGCTCACATTTCTATTTTGCATGTAATCATTTAACAGATGCTTTTATCCAAAGCGACTTACAAACGAGGACCAGAAGCAATCGAAACCAACATAAGAGCAATGCTATATAAGTGCTGTGACAGCCTAGCGAGAGTATTTCGATTAGAATACAGAGTGCTAGAGTTAGACGGTCAAATGAAGATGGTTCATAATAATAAATACAATTTATTGAATAGTCTTCAACTCGCCAAAATAAAGGTCGAGGATGTTATGACGGAAATAAATGACTAAATTGATACAATTTATTAAAACAATATTTTTAAGTTCACAAAGTTTTTTTTTGACCATGTTTACACAGTAAATGTGTCAAAACAAAAAGATTAATACATTTATGGTGCAGAGACATTACAGTGTTTTTATAATCTAAACAAGCCATAAAGCTATAAAAAGGTCCAAGAAAAAAATACAGTAAAACTGGCAGAATGGTTAAAATACAGTTTGACCTATTTTACTGTATTTTGAACACTATGGTAAAAACCTTAATATATATATATGTGTACAAGAATGGTAAAAATACAGTATAAAAATGAATATATATATGTAGATATATATGTGACTCTGCGCACAAAAGCAGTGTTACGTCGCTGGGGGATATTTGTAGCAATAACCAAAAATACAATGTATGGGTCAAAATTATAGATTTTATGCCAAAAATCATTAGGATATTAAGTACAGATCATTTTCCATAAAGATATTTTGTAAATGTCCTACCATAAAACTTCATTTTTGATTAGTAATAAGCATTGCAAAGACTTCATTTGAACAACTTTAAAGATGATTTTCTCAATATTTAGATTTTTTTGCACCCTCAGATTCCAGATTTTCTAATATTGTCCGATCCTAACAAACCATACATCAATGGAAGCTCATTTATTCAGCTTTCAGATGATGCATAAATCTCAATTTCGTAAAAAACGACCCTTATGACTGAATTTGTGCCCCAGGGGTCACGTATGTGTATTTATTTAAGTATTAAGTAAATGTAGTTATGTTTCATGCTAATTCTGTCATAGTTCATTCTCATAATTTTCAGTGTGCTTGCAGCTTCCCTGCAACGCTTTCTGATTATCATACATTGTATGACTCGATCAAACGTTGAAATATTGTGATTTCTCTCAAAACTAGTTGCATTTGTTTTAACACGTGGTTTAAAAAATAATTTGTGCATAATCCCCAGATGTGCATGACGGCCTTCGAGCTGGACATGGAGAGAGCGTTTGCAGTGCAGCAGAGTCAGGACAAGCAGTGTAAGATCTGTCTGGATGTGGTGTATGAGAAGACGTCTCCGTCGGAGCGGCGCTTCGGCATCCTCTCCAGCTGCTGCCACTCGTACTGCTTGAGCTGCATCCGGCAGTGGCGCTGCGCCGAGCAGTTCCAGAACCAGATCCGCAAGTGAGTCCAGAGCCGCTCTGATCTCAGCCCTGTGGGGAGCGCTGTGCAGTAACCTGAGCTGATTGCCTGCAGGTCCTGTCCCGAGTGCCGCGTGGTGTCGGAGTTCGTCATACCCAGCGTGTACTGGGTGGAAGACCAGGAGGAGAAGAACCGGCTCATTGAGGAGTTCAAGTCTGGAGTCAGGTGTGAATAAAACAGCTTCCCACTTCAGAAACCACTTTCTTCTGTTGCAAGTTTACAAAATAACTGGCAAGCTACCCAAAAGGCACTGCATTTCTATTTTTATTTGATATTTGAACAAACGGTGTCAATTTTAGTGATTCTATTATAGGTTTTTTTATTAATAATTAGAATTGTTGATTTTTATATCTGACCCTGGAGCACAAAACCTGTCATGAGGGTCAATTTTTCGAAATTGAGATTTATGCATCATCTGAAAGCTGAATAAATAATGTTTCCATTGATGTATGGTTTGTTAGGATCGCACAATATTTGAAAATCTGGAATCTGAGGGTGCAAAAAAATCTAAATATTGAGAAAATCATCTTAAAAGTTGTCCAAATTAAGGTCTTAGCAATGCATATCACTAATAACATTAAGTTTTTAATATATTTACAGCTCGGACATTACAATAATATTCTTCATTGGAACATGATTTAACTTAATATTCCTAATGATTTTGGGACATAAAAGATGAAATGTATAATTGTGCCCCAGACACTTGTATTGTTGGCTATGCTACAAATATCCCCAGCCGATTCAACACTGCTTCTGTGCTGCAGGGTCACATATCGTCTATTTTCATTTCAATTTTAGGTGAAGTTTTATATTTGGCAAACTTCCAGTAAGGCGTCCGTTGGTAAAAAGTTAGATAACTATATTAGTTAACATGAAAAATACTTCTAAAGCATTTATTAATCTTAGTTAATGCTAATTTCAACATTTACTAATACATTATTAAAATCAAAAGTATCTAAGTAGCTTCGCGTCGGGGTCCTGATCACCCTGTCGGGGTTTATTCTGAGATAACAAACGGCTGGATGTACATTATCCCGCTTATTACACAGCTACTTGCTACGTAAGTAAATAATTAGACAAAATATTGATTTGAGTTGATTATATTTGAACGCAAAGCTTCTGTGAAGACAGCAGTTGCTAACAAGCGGCGAGTTCAAACTAGACGGACATTAAGGGATACATAAATAATTATGGCGATAATAGATACTGATTTAAGACTAAACTGTTTAAAATCTTACCAGTTTGTTAGTTAATTTATAATCCATTACAGCAGGGTGACGGACTCAGTTTCTGGAGGGCACCCGGGGTGCAGAGGTTAGATTCAACCTAATTAAACACAGGCCGGTCCAGCTAATCAAGTCCGTCAGCGCTTATTTGGAAACGACATGTTTGTGTGTGAGCAGCGCTGGCCTCCGGCCTCACAGAAATGTGTAATTAATATTACTGGGACCGGAGTATTTTTATTAAGTAATGTTAACAAACATTAAAAAAAATACTGTAAGAAATGTATTGCTCATCGCCCGCTCATTGTTAGTTAATGCATTAAATATAGTTAACTGGAAACTTACTGTTTTGTTTGTTTGTGTGCGTGTATGTGTATAAAGCTGTAATTTATAAAAAATATAGTATTTTCGTTTTTGTCATTCAAGGGTACATCAAGTTAAACTAATTGAAATTGAGAAAAGTTGTCTTGGACACTACCTGGAAAAAAACAACAACTATTTATTTATTTAAATGTAATTTGTTTATTTAATTTAATGCCACAACTTTTTTTATTGCTTTGGTTTTAGTTAACCACAATAAGAATCCGGTAATATGATGAATGAGTCAGATGATAATGCAGTGATTTTTGGCCCGTTCTTCTGTCTTAAATTCTGCGTTCTGGTTTCCTCTCATCTCTTCAGCGCTCATGTTTTCGCTTTAGCCTTCACTAAAGCCTCCCAGATCAGGGGCTATCTGCCTCACTTTAAAGAGCAGCTGAATCAGAAATCAATAGAATATGAGGGTAAAGGTTAAATGTTTGGGGTCTTCCCATAATGCCTTTCATCTGCCTTTGATCTGCATTCAGACCAGTAGCTGGGAGCTGTTTTCATCCATCCCGCCGTTTATTTTTATCTTTATATCATATTGGCAGAATGCAGACGGATTTCTTTGACAGTTCAAACCCGTGTTTGTTCATTGTTTGTAGGATTTGTGGTCATCTGCTTGAATGTGTTTCTGTGTTCGCAGTAAGAAGCCCTGTAAATACTTCGACCAGGGCAGAGGAACGTGTCCGTTTGGAGGGAAGTGTTTCTACATGCATGCGTACGCTGACGGGACACGAGCAGAACCAGACAAACCCCGCAAACAGCTGAGCGCAGAGGGGAACGTGCGGGTAACAGCCACACACACTCACACACACTCACACTCACTCCAACTCATCACTACTCATTAACTCACTACTCACTCACACCACACACACACACACACACTCACACACACACACACTCACTCACTCACTCACACACTCACTCACTCACTCATTCACTCACACACACACTCACTCACTCACTCACACAACAATCAATCACTCACTCATTCCCTCACACACCCACTCACTCACTCACTCATCTAACACACCCACACACACTCCACACCACCACCCCATCAATCCCTCAATCACTCTACCAAACATCCCGCACTCACTCAACACAACACCCACATCACTCACACACACCACACACACACAACTCACACTCACAACACACACACACTCACTCACTCACTCACTCACCAACCCCCACACTCACACTCACTCACTCACACACACACATTCTCTCACACACTCACTCACTCACTCACCACACTCACACACTCACACACACACAAACAAACAAACACGCGCTAGCTCGATGCACGCACGCCGCACACACACATCTCTCACAAGCACACACAACATCTCACTCACACCGCCACCACCATCACACACACACCCCACACCTCAACTCACCAATCACACAAACCACCCACACTCACTCCTCACGCACTCACGCACAACCCCACACTCATGAGGCACCACTCACTCTCACTCACTCACTCACCCTCACTCACTCACACTCACTCACTCACACACATCACTCACTCAATCAATCACTCACTCACTCACTCACGTCCCACACACATACAATTCCACACAAACACACGCCGCTCGATTGCCAAGCTACGCAGCACCACACTCCTCACACGCACAACAAAAATATCACTCACACTCACTCACCCCCCTCTCACTCACACACCCCGACCACTCACTCAATCACTCACACACACCCACCAACACTAACTCACTCACTCACACACACCCCACACTGCACTCACTCACACTGCACTCACTCACTCACTCATCACCACACAAACATCACGCTCGCCCGCTCGCACGCACACACACATTCTCTCTCACACACACACACTCACACGTTCTCACTCACACTCACTCTCTCTCACACACTCTCACACACACTCTCTCTTACTCACTCACTCAACTCACTCACTCACTCACTCACTCCACACACACTCACTCACTCACTCACTCACTCACACACACACTCACTCACACTCGATCGCTGCACGCAGGCACCACACGCACATACACACCTCACAATCACTCACTACCCACTCACTCACTCACCACAACACCTCCCACACTCACTCACTCACTCACACACACCCTCACACACACACACACACACCAAACTCACTCTCACTCACACACGCCCCACACACACACTACACACACACTCACTCACACACACACACACTACACACAACACACTCACTCACACACTCACACACACACACCACTCACACACACTCACACACACTCACTCACTCACACACACACACACTCATTCACTCGATGTGCAGAACCACAGAAAACTGCTTTATAGACACAGTAGCTATGTTTCCATCAGCCGGTTTTTAAGCGCATTTTAAAGTATCGCATCAGCAACGATTGATGGAAATGCCAAATTAAAAAATAAAAAAAACTTAATTTGTAATCAAGTTTTTTTTTTACACTCGTTTGAGGAGGTTTTTGACTTGTGCAGAGAAAGGGTTTATGTGAATAATGGGAGATGGAAACGCATTTGCTGAATAAATTCCATGCGCTATGGGACGGCATAACTTGAGCGCATTTATTGTTTCATCTGCAGGCACAAGTAATTCATTATATATAAAAATGATACTTAGTATGATAAATGGACATACTTCATAAATGTGTAATATCGGTCTCTCTTGAATCTGCTGAACTCAGTTTCTGAACTCGGTGCGTCTGTGGGACTTCATCGAGGAGCGCGAGCATCGCGGGACGCCGCAGGACGAGGACGAGGTCAATGAACTGGGCGAGCTCTTCATGCAGCTGTCGGGAGCCGGAGACCAGAGCGGCACGTCAGCGGCACACTGATCACGTGACGCACTCACCCTAAAACATCCGGCCAATACATCTGTATCGACAGGTGATCGACGATTACATTTGACAGGTGCTATGTTTCTGTGCTGAAGCATAAAGTACATCCATATGAGTATGAAATTAAAGCATCTTTGTGGTATCTGTAGGCTGCGATATTCTCCTGACCCGCTTTGGGATTTTGCCAGATTTTTAACGTAAAGTCCAAAGACGAATGTATAAAAACATAACTAAAATCTCTCTGGCACATTTTCAAATGCACTCCAGTACTGTATGAAGTGTATTACAGAAATACTGTTTAGTGTGTAAAAAAAAAAATGCAATGAATAGATAGTAATTGTTGCACCTAGTTCAGATAACATATATTCATAACTTTATAACTTTTGGGCATCATGCAATATTGCTGTGGTTAAAAAAGTAGCCATTGACTGTCAGCAGTGAATGCAGCGTTTGGATTATAGTTCCTTCACGTTGGACTCGGCTGAGATCATAGTGCTGCACTCGCTCATCTGGTTCACTCTTGAATCTGATCATGGGTTATTATATTCCGTTTCCTGAATTGTATTGTTGAGTGACACTGGAACGAGTGTAATAAACCGTTTAGTGACCGAGTGGCCTGTGTGTCTTTGAAACAATCGCTTGATCACAGTAATCGCACAAATACACTGCACCTTTATACAATTATTATGCTAATAACAAGAGATTAATAATGAGCTCTCACTAATATGGTGCACAATAGGACTAAAACTCATTATTTCCTCTCGTGAATGGTTTGGAGAAAGAAGTTGCTTCAACTTCATAAAAATTTTTCAAATATGTGTTTGTTTGTAATAGAAACATTAATACTCTGATGAAAAAATGTCTTCAGATAAGATTGAAGCATTGAATTTAAGAATGCAGTCGACTCTACAATTTGTGTGGAATTGTGAAAATTAATTAGTCATGAATGCATATTTAAAAGCACTAATTTGGTGATTGTTTTTTGATGAAACCTTGTTTAAGAGTTCTGACTACACTGTTTCAAAAGAAATAATTATCTAAAATCTTGAGGCGCTTTATAACAGTTTTTATCAACATGAAATTGAAGACCAGTTGAAAAAATACATAACTTAAAATAAAAAGTGCTATTATGTCAGTCAGATATAAACCAGACTCCCACAATTAAGAATAAGCGTTCATCTCATTTAAATCAGACGATGTCTGTGATAAACCGAAAACACTGAAATAAAAGCCAATTATTCAAATTGAAGTATTGAATTAGTAATTTATGTTTGAAATAAACATGACTGAATTACACATTTTATTTTCGATTTAATTTGTGTGTGATTTTTTTTATTTATTGAAGAGAAATTGTTCCCAAATCAAGACGTTTTAGTTAGTTTTGTTGGTTTTGAAGCGATTGTTTGGTTTTGCCAGAAGAGTCAGGGGTTCTGTGAATTTAGTTTGAAGGTTTGGATTTGTGTTTAAGGTTTGGAGAAAATGAGTGATGGTTTCAAGAAATGCGCTTAGCAATTCAGAAAAACTACTTTATATGCAATGTTCATTTGAATTAGTTTCTCTACCATGCAAAGTAATGAAACCTTTATCTGTACCATATTCAGCATGTGCTGTTCGCAAATTGATTTTTAACATCTTTAATAAAGTAACACTGGTACTGATCTGTTGTGTAAAGAAAAAAGGCTCTGTCAGGTCGTGTCATATTTAACCCACAACACCCAGATTATACATTTAAATTGTTCTGGTTCTGAATGAGCCATGTGTACAGCCAAAACACGCACACCTGTGGCTGAACTACTTATGATATTCATATCAGCAATATCATCTACGCTAATGAGCTACATCACTAGACACGAGAGTTGAAATGAGACCATTGTAATTGTATTCAGGTGGTTTCACACGAGCAAGAGTACTAAATATCAGCACGCATTCAGACCAACAACAGATTTTTCTTAAAGAAACAGAAAGCAATTTTAAGGATTATGGGCTCTATGGCATTTTAGTTAGAAGCGTGTTAATGCTGGATGTGTCTCAGCTTGTGTCTTCTCCAGATGTGAACTGATGGACTGGAGTGCTGTGGATTATTGTGATGTTTTTATCAGCTCTCATTCTGACGGCACCCATTCACTGCAGAGCATCCATTGCTGAGACTCTGATGCAGTGCTACATTTCTACAAACCTGATGAAGAAACTAACTCATAATCTTATACGGACGGAGTACATGTTCAGCAAGTTTTAATTTCTGTGTGAACTAGTCCTTAATCATTGAATACGGTCATCTTGCATAACATTATTGCTGCTGCTGGTTCTTAAACACAATAAACTACTCAAAGCTTCATACTAAGCACAAATCTTGCGTGGTGTATTTAACTTAAATTTTATTAAAATACAATGAATAAACAATCTGTCAAGTTCACAAGTTAATTCTCCATGACAAGCACTAAAAGCCGAAAGAAATGCGAATCCCGAACACGTCTCGTAATAAAGTTAATACCCACTCTTCTTTCTTTGATTTTCGTAACATACACAAAGTCAAAGAGACGTCTAGACTCGAGATCATAAAGTGCTCCCTATAGCTTGTGCTAAGGAGGCGTTTAGATGGCGTCTGATATAAAAACACAACCGGCTCCATGTCGAGCCTCTCGTTTCAGACACACATGATTGCATGGTTGATGAGAAACCCCTCAGAGTGATCGTACGGAGTAATGATACAGCCAGACACAATCAATCAAAGTGTGAGCCGCGTGAAGAAAGTGCTATTAGCTGCTCCCCTCCAAACAGGTCCTGGGGCGCCGAACGCCAGCAGAGCAGAAGAGAGAGCAGCTTCAGTGAAGTCAGCCAGCTCAAGCACCGGCCGACTGAAGGTAACACACAGAATATACTAAACAAAGCACAGAAATCAACTCCTGGACGTTCACAGCTCTAACATGAGCCTCGTGGCCAGTGCGTCCTCTTCACTTGAAGGCGGATGAAAGCGCCAGAGTGCAGACGTTAATGTCCTCGGTGTGCGAGGCCCTGTGGAGCGACGGCTCGGACGCGCTGCGGTTTATTTTGGGGAGCGAGTGCTGGAGCAGCTCAATCGAGGACAGGATCTAGAAAAGACACCAACATAAATCATGCCAATGCAGTAAAACATTGTCATTATACAGCCCTGCATGAAAATGGTTTCGAACTGCCATCCACGAGAGTTAACGGTTATTATAAAGCGGGGCGTTCCGGTGCTTGATTCTGATTGGCTGAGCCGCGTTCGAAGCTGTTGTGA
Organism: Sinocyclocheilus anophthalmus; assembly: GCA_018155175.1. Lineage (NCBI taxonomy): Eukaryota > Metazoa > Chordata > Actinopteri > Cypriniformes > Cyprinidae > Sinocyclocheilus > Sinocyclocheilus anophthalmus. The sequence goes on along the minus strand of JADLZN010001098.1, from coordinate 145,001 downwards.
ATGACGCTACAAAGTAGCACACACCTTTGTTTACGTTTGTGTGTTACTCTGCAACTACTTTGTAGCAACCACAACTGTTTCTGAGGAGCTACATTGTTTGGTGGAAGAATACTGTGTTTATTAATATCATTACACTTTATTTGCTCTGTTTTATTTTGTGAAACCTTACTACGTATATGGATATAACCGTGTTATAAAAGCAATAAGCCCCGTGAAGCCGTGCTTTACAGTGAATTTATAACAGCTAAGAGGGTTTTAGACACATCATAAGTGGCCAAATTATTTGAGGTACACTGAAAACAATAAAAAAAGGTGCTGGATTTACAACTTTCACTTAGAAATTGCTAGTAAATTTCACAAACAATTACAAAGAAACGGCAAGTAACGCATTGAATTACACACAGAAGAAACTGAAAGACTGAAAATTGTAAAGCATACTCCAATAATCTTACAAAAAAATCATTTTTACAGTGCTCAATTTTGGGTCAAACGCACAGCAAGGCGGCGGCGAATCCCCCAAAACGAGAACACTACCACGCCATAATTACTCAAAAACTGAAAATAATATTAATAACTATTTTAGGACATCAAGGTCTTTGCATTACGACATTTTTTTGTATTATGACACTATTTACAGTTAAGACACTGAATTGTAAAATAATATATTATTTACATTTAAGATTTTAGATCTACAGATATTGCCGTTTTATGACACTGATACAGATGATTTCATTCTGATAACTGGCATGCAGAATAATATTTTAATTATTTCTGCTTTTTGACACATTATTAATAACTAACTGAGCATTAGACTACAACAATAAACACAAAATGCATTATTATCAACAAAATATTTACAGTTATTATTACCATAGGCTGTTGCAAATGTATTTTTCATCTGTTTTGGGCAAATACTACACATTTCACACTTGGGAATAAATGGCTGTTTTTTTTCAGTTTAAAGTTGTAAAGAATAAATATTTATTGTACATTTATAATAGTTTTTTAAGAACAAACACTATATTACGTTACCTGCGGAAACAGCGGTCTGTCGTCTTTGGACTTCTGGATGCAGTCGGCGACGAGTCTCTTCATGGCTTTAGGACAGCTCTTGTAGAGTTTACTGAGGTCAGGGGTCAGATAGCCTCTCCCCACCATAAAGATGATCTGCATACAAAGCAACAGGGAACAACTAACTCTACTCGAAACGACAACGGGAACTAGATTTTTGCATGTTGTGCACAGCGCCATTGCTGCTCGTCTGTGCAAAAGACACTAGGATGATATTCTGGTCTCTAGATATAGATAAGTATTTATTTCCTGCACTGAATAGATTTCAAGTCTGATGTCTTAGAAAAGCAATAGCACACCTCTCCTACACAAATCAGCCGCAGCAAAGATTTCATGCTGGAACGCAATACTTAATGAGTGAGAATCCCTGATTTTGAACGAGGATTTGGGGGAAAACAATAATAACGGCCTTCGTTTCACCTCATCATTAAACAATAGGCTACACAAGCAGCGAGGGTGGTTTAAACGGACCTTTAGCCTTTGGGCTCCTAAATTTAGCAGCAGGGCCGGAGCGCTCCGGATCACTGCCAAACACATTTCAGAGTCACGCTGCTGTGAGCACAAGCTCAACACACACACTCACACTCAATACTGAGCTACTGCATTTATCACGCCCTGCGAGCCAATGCTGTAGCTTAAACACACTAGGACCCGTGTCTAGTCTTGCGAAGAAATGCCCAGGTCATATTTAAGCTCAAAACTGAAAGATAAAAAAATATATATACAATTAGATTTCGCATTAAATAGAATGGGCTTCATTTTAGGATCACTACTTGAGGAAGAATGTTTTAAAATGTACTTAACGGTCATAAAAATAACGTCACGATGTAACATTCTTAAAAATAGGATTAGTTTTCTTGCAAAATATAATAAAAACTAATTTTACAACTCCCATTTCAACACAAAAAAATCTTCCTAAGCACAGGATTCCTACATGTTTTCCATTTCAAAATCCCACACTTTTCCAGACTCGAATCCCAAACCTCTCAGCAGATTTTCAGACCGTATTTCACATAAATGGTACATACAGCATTATTTCCAGCTTTATATTTGGTATATAGTACAGACATCTGTAAATACTTCTCGGGGGGGGGTTTTATTGATTTTCTTGCACACATACAGACTTTTGCACGCACACAAGAACGTTTTTCGTGCCCTTGAGAAACTATTCACATGTGCACGGGAATATTGTGCTCGCTTACGCATTACTTTTCTAGTTTTATAGACTATAACCCATTTCCTTTGTGCGTCACGGTCATCTTACTATTAAGAAAACGAGAGCATAGATGCACATAGATTAACAGAGATCTATTTGCTCAAAATTTGGCTTTCCTTAAGAGTAGTACCTCTAATATCAAGAGCTTAAGTCCAGTTTAACATCCTCTGTAGCGGCAGAGAAACCATGACATGAAATGAGCTGACGGCACTGTAAAACACTAAAAGTGCTCAAATGTGGCTTTTTTTAGGGCAGTACATCATATTTGAATGCCTTCGGTCTGCTTTAACGCATAACATACTGTGTGGCAGTCAAGAAACCACCGTGAAATGAGCTGATGGTGCAACAGATGGATCAGTGTGCATCGTCCTGTGTGTTAAGTTTAATGGTTTCTCGTGCGCACACTAAAGTCTGTATATTTTTTATTTCTGCAAAGGTGCTTTTAGAGGCTCTGTAATACAGTGCTAAGAATATCCTGAGGAAAAAACCTGCATAATGAAAAAGTGCATTCATTCAGTCGTGTTTGACGATCACTGCACAGCTGCCATGAAAACACACTTCTTGTAGGATACATTTATTTTCATTAAATTTATAATTTTCTATTATAGAAAACTAAATAGGGGCAAAAAGTCTGGAAATGCAAATATTTTTCCATACGTTTCCAGACCTAAAATCAACCTCCAAACTGCGTAAGAACCCTGTAAGCAGGAATCTGAGAGTGAAATCCATGTGCTATTAAATGCAGGGTGAACAGGTAGATTACTGCATCACGTCCACGATCGTGTGATATCACAGAATGATACTGTACCTGATCTCTATTTCCAATCATAGAATAAGGCAGTTCTCCGGTCATCAGCTCGTACAGGACGACACCGTACGAGTACACATCCGACTGAAAACTGTAAGGATTGTTGTCCTGCATCCGGATGACCTCAGGAGCCTAAAAACATCAGTATCAGTAAGAGATTCATAAAGTATTACATAACACACTGTTTCTTAAAATATACTCCGGCCATTCCAGATTAGGATGAGTTTGTTTCTTCATCAGATTTGGAGAAATGTAGCACTGCATCAGTGTCTCAGCAACGGATGCTCTGCAGTGAATGGGTGCCGTCAGAATGAGAGCTGATAAAAACATCACAATAATCCACAAGTAATCCACAGCACTCCAGTCCATCAGTTCACATCTGGAGAAGACAAAAGCTGAAACACATCCAGCATTAACACGTTTCTAAATAAAAGAAAATGCAAGTCCATAATCCATGATAGCGCTTCCTCCAGTGAAAAAGTCATCTCGTCTGAATCAGGAGAGAAATCTGCACCGTTTACAAGAATGGACTTTTCCAGTGGAGGAAGCGTTCATATGGATTATGGACTCATATTTTGGTTATATTCATTTTTATCGGCTGTTTGTGGACTCTCCAGTCGACGCACCCATCCTCAGAGCGCCTTGCTGAGACACTGATGCAGTGCTACATTTCTACAAACCTGATGAAGAAACAAACTCATCCTAATCTGGGATGGCCGGAGGGTGAGCACATTTTCACCAATCTTTGGCTGAACTCTTCATTTAACGCACCATCCACAGAATGGAGCCAGACGGCTGCTCCACTCGATGAGAGCCGCTCCACCGCGCCTTCACCGTGGCCAGACCAAAATCACCGATCTTCACCGTCAACCCTTCATGCAGGAAGATATCTGAGCTTCCGTGAAGGGAATTCATGACAGCTTGAGCACTATATTCATTGGTCGGGGGGAGCACAAAAACAACATGCTTCAAAAATAAACCTTCTCTATAGAGGCTGCTGTAGCAGCAATGGCTCACCACTTCAATCAATGCAATACAGACATAAAAGGATGTCAAATTCAGAAGTTGTTCATAAAAGATACTATTTGACTTCATGTCTCGATGGATGATATTCTTTGCATGTAGGTAACTAGAAAACAAAAGACATGAAGAGTTATTAGAAAACATTTTAATTCTATATTCCCAGAGGTTATATTCTGTATATATTTGGCATTGTCATCATACTGGTAGAGAAAACCGTCAGGTGTTAACTGACAAAACCACCTCTGAGTTTACACACAAACACCCACCTATGCTGTACTATTTTAAAACCTGGTCCCATTTCTACAAATAGCTGATGGTATCATGCTCTCAAACTGCAAATCTGCCACTGAAAATATACTATGCTGTCAAACTCTGTGACAGCATGCTGTGCTCTGCAGTCTTAATTGTGTTACACTACAAACACCGCAGGTCCAAAACATTCTTCTTTCAAACACAAAGCCTGAAAAGTATCAAATGCATCAATAATATATATATAGAATATTTTTTTTTTTTTTCTCTCCTGGATTCTTTGATGATATACAGATAGACAAGTGACATTTAAAATAACAACATTTAATTGAAAAGGTCTTTATAAAGGTCTCTTTTGATTAATTTAATGAGTCCCTTGCTGGATATTATTAGTTGTGACCCTGGACCACAAAACCTTATGTCTTAAGTGTACATTTTTCAAAATTGAGATAATATAAAAACTGAATACTAAGCTTTCCATTGATGTATGGTTTGTTAGGATCGGACAATATTTGGTCGAGATACAACTATTTGAAAATCTGGAATCTGAGGGTGCAAAAAAACCTAAATATTGAGAAAATCATCTTTAAAGTTGTTCAAATGAAGTTCTTAGCAATGCATATTACAAAAATTAAGTTTTAATATATTTACAGTAGGACATTTACAAAATATCTTCATGGAACATGATCTTTACTTAATATCATAATGATTTTTAGCATAAAAGAAAAATCTATAATTTTGACCCATACAATGTTTTTTTGGCTATTGCTACAAATATACCCCAGCGACTTAAGACTCCCAAGAGCCCCCAAACTTTTGAATGGTAGTACATTTTTTCATTGCAATACCCAACACAGTACCAAAGCGGTTTATTGTACAAAAGCAATTCATATTTAGTGTATTTTGGGTTGCATCTTTATTTACTTTGTGCAGTTTTGTTCATGGTTTTCGAGGATCATGTCACGTCAGACAGCTTGTCTGTGTTGGCATCTAAGTTCACTATCTTCTATCAATTTACTATTTATTTAAGCCAATATACTGTTGAATTCATTAGATGCACAGCCTTTGACATCTACAACAAAACAGCTTAAGTATGGAAGTTTTGAAAGCCTGTTAATTTTCCTATCACAACCATACAGCATTTGGCTAGCTTCATGTTATGATTTGCATTTAGCAAATAACAGCATTTAGGGTTGCAAGCCTCAGGGTTGATGAACGCTGGTTCAGATCCAGCCAACCCTGCTGCAACTAGGGGTGTGCCATAATGACAAAAAATTATATCTCGATATTTTCGGGAATTTTGTCTTTAATGATAATCGACGATATTTCTCTGAGTGTGTTACTGTGCTGGTATTTTGGCAGGTTTAGGACTGCCATGGACCTCTGACTGCCAAAGCTTTTGATATTTTTCATATTCTGTGCAGTGGATAGTTTGCAACTTTTCCAATAAGTTTAAATAGATTTTGACATTTTATGGGCATTTTTACCTTCATGAGACTTCATATTTGTTTTCTAACTTAATTAAATGTATGCATCATATTTTATGTCAAATTCTTAATTTTAATCAATAAATCTAAATAGTAAGACACTACAGTGCTGTTACCAATCAAATTAAATCAATATCAACAGAATCTGTGTCTGCAGTGGCATTTAGATGCTTTCACACAGACTGTTTAATGCAGGACATTAATGCAGTTACAAAACATTGAATACTAATATTTGAAAGGATTTGGAGAAAAAAGGGAAAATATACTTTCAATATAAAGCTAAATTCACTGCATGAGTGAGCCATTGAGTCATTCATTCAAGCGATTCGTTCAAACGGCTGATTGATTCAGTAACGAAGCACTGCTGTGTTGCTCAGAGACGCAAAACAGTTCAGCTGTGGCTTTGTTTGAAACTATTTTCATTGACGAAATAGAGCAAATACAGGAACTGTTGTCCTAAACTGTAAGCCATTACTATTAACCTTATTAATTTATTGAACTGCTCATCCAATCCATTTCACTTTGCAACATGATATTTAGATAGAAAAACTCTCTCTCTTTTGTGTGACATTCACTATATCATATGATAGATAAGACATATAAAAAGTCATACTGGTGACGCTTGTTAAACCCTTGAATTTTGGTGGAATCAAATATTAAATATTTTTAAATATTTTAATAGACTAAATCACGCAGTGAAAGCGTGAACTGTAAATGTGAATCTAAATCTCATAGTGTATGTCTGCACTCTCTGGGTGTGTACTCGCTAATGTAAAATCACATATCGTTTAAAGGGGTCCTATTATGTTCTTTTAAAAAGTCTTGATTTTGTTTCGGGGGTGTACTAAAACATGCTCTCATACTAGGTTGTTCGAAAAACACATTATTTTTCATTATTACAACACCTCTCTCCTCAGTCTGGCATGAACGGCTCGAATAGTTCCTGTATCAAATGATGGCCCGCCTTCTGAAATACGAAATGTGCTGTGATTGGTTAGCTGGGCCAGCGTGTGTTGTGATTGGTTAGCTGGGCCAGTGTGTGTTGTGATTGGTTAGCTGGGCCAGCGTGTGCTGTGATTGGTTAGCTGGGCCAGTGTGTGCTGTGATTGGTTAGCTGGGCCAGTGTGTGCTGTGATTGGTCGGGTGGGCCAGTGTGTGTGCTGTGATTGGTTATCTGGGCCAGCGTGTGCTGTGATTGGTTAGCTGGGGTCAGTGTGTGCTGTGATTGGTTTAGCTGGGCCAGTGCGTGCTGTGATAGGTTAGCTCGGCCAGTGCGTGCTGTGATTGGTTAGCTCGGCCAGTGCGTGCTGTGATTGGTTAGCTCGGCCAGTGCGTGCTGTGATTGGTTAGCTCGGCCAGTGCGTGCTGTGATTGGTTAGCTGGGCCAGTGCGTGCTGTGATTGGTTAGCTCGGCCATCGTGTGCTGTGTTGGGTACTTGGGCCATTCCTTGCTGTGATTTGGTTACTGGTCAGTCTGTGACTGTGATTGTTCGCTGGGCCAGTGCTTGCTGTATTGGTTGCTTGGGCCATCGTGTGCTGTGATTGGGGGTTGCTGTGTCAGTCTGTCGGTGATTGGTTAGCTGGGTCAGTCCTGTCTGGATTGTTGCTGGGCCAGTGCTTGCTGTGATGGTTAGCTGGGCCAGCTTGGTTCTGTGATGGTTAGCTGGGCAGCGGGTGCTGTCGATTGGTTATCTGTGTGTGTGTGTGCTGTGATTGGTTAGGTGGGCCGGTGTGTGCTGTGATCGGTTAGCTGGGCCAGTGTGTGCTGTGATTGGTTAGCTGGGCCAGCGTGTGCTGTGATTGGTTAGCTGGGCCAGTGTGTGCTGTGATTGTTAGCTGGGCCAGTGTGTGCTGTGAACGGTTAGCTGGGCCAGTGTGTGCCGTGAACGGTTAGCTGGGCCTGGTAGCTGGCTCAGGCGTGCTGTGATTCGGTTAGCTGGGCCGTGCCGTGCTGTGATTGTTTAGCCTGGGTCCGTCTGTGCTGTGATTTGGTTAGCTGGCCAAGTGGTTGCTTGTCCTGGATATTGGGCCAGTGTTTGTTGTGATTGGTTAGCTGTGCCAGTGTTTGTTGTGATTGGTTAGCTGGGCCAGTTTGTGCTGTGATCGGTTAGCTGGGCCGGTTTGTGTTGTGATTGGTTAGCTGGGCCAGCGCGTGCTGTGATTGGTTAGCTGGGCCAGCGTGTGCTGTGATCGGTTAGCTGGGCCGGTTTGTGTTGTGATTGGTTAGCTGGGCCAGCGCGTGCTGTGATTGGCTCCACTCGGCGCCTGGTCGGGAAATGTCACGCCCCTTACCATAGCCGCCTGCGAGCTTCAGTGTAAATATTGCGTCAAAATCAAATCAATTTGAGCGCAATTTAAACCCGGATGATTGTAACCACTCTAAGTTCGTTTGTTTTGGGAAAGCTAGCGTGTCTCCGACATAGTGATAACACTCGCTGCCTTCTCTAGTGCAGCTCAACCAGGTCTCGTCCCATTCGTCAAAAAAATATGCGTTGTAGTCCAAACGAGTCGTTCGTTGTAGTTTTTGAAATGTGTAGATTTCTGTTAAATAAAATATTTCCTTTTGAAGTGGACTTTGAGCTTTGTAACTTTGCAGATCTTTTTTATGCTCAAACAGCAACATTACAGACTAACTAAAGTTGAAAAAGCATAATAGCACTACACTACTTTAAACAACAATTATGATATCATCGTAGACGATATATATCGCACGCCCCCAGCTGCAACACACCTGCCTCTAAAGCTGAGATCCTGAAAACCGTGTTTAGCTGGTTCAGGACTGAACTCTACAGGACAGGAGCTCTCAGGAGCGGCCATCCCTGCCCCTTCATAAAACTACAGCCAGTTTCCCTGAATGCTCTCTGAAACACTCACTCCATGCCCTGAGCCGTCTGTCTGGCGATGTCCATCAGCTGGAACATCTGGAAGTTGGTCTCCTGCACGTGCAGATGTTTGTAGAGGCTACTTCCTTCACACCACTGCGTCACAATGGCCATGTTTGCCTTGGTCATGTATCCCATAAACAAAACAATATTGACATGCCTGGTCTTCCTGTAACAACAACAGAAACCACTTCAGCTGCTCGGCCAATGAGACTGACTGCATGTGGACAGTGTTTAACAGATGCTAGCACTACATGAACACCGGAGAACGAGATCGTTACAAGGTTATAATGCAAATGTTTCTCTCAAGCTCGCATTTATGGGTATAATGTAATTGCAGTTTTCCCTTTTGTGGTTTACCTGAGAACAGCTACTTCGTTGCGAAAGGCCTGTAACTGCTCTGGTGTGGGATTCGTGACCTTTAAAATCTTCACAGCAACATCACCTGAAAATTCATCAAATAAAGTAACTTAAACGGACTAAAGCAAGCGGGATTTCTGTTCGTCTAAGCCTGTCGACTCAGCTTCACATTATAAGTGCACTTCAACTATAATTATAATAAAAATCATGGCCATGAATTAAGAATTCATTCCCACTATTTATTAATTAGTTTCACCATTTTAGCTAAATTGTGTCAATGTTGTAATAATTTATTCCAATCATTTATTAATTCGTTCCCTTATTTTAGTTAAATTATGGCTATGAATTAACTAAATTAAAATGAGGGAACAAAGTAGTACATCATAGCCATGACTTAAAACAAGTGAACTAATTAAGTTGTGGGAACTAATTCTTCATTTGTGGCCATGATATATTTTATTTTTTCCCCTGCATGTCATGTATATATCAATATATAGTGATTTTATTTCATTTTATTTAGCTGGAAATTCACCCCGCAAATATTTTTAATATTACCCAACCATTTAGGAATGTTTTTTTATTTTTATTTTTTAAAGTGCCCCTATTATGCCATTTTTAAGGTTCCTAATATTGTTTTGCATTTAATATCAGCTCATTTTCCAGCGATTCTCAAACGATTCGTTCTAAGTAGTTCTGCGATTCGGTCTTTCTAAACCCCGCCTTTCCGTGAGCTTGCTCTGCTCTGATTGGTCAGATGGCCCGGTCTGTTGTGATTGGTCTACTGTGTACAGCATGTTTCGGAAACGCTATGCCAAAGTTGTGTATTTTGAACGCTCTATAGAAATTATAAACATCTATTATTTCTCATACTTACAGGTTGTGATTCAGTGGAGTCAGCTGGTCCAAATACACTGGGCACTGAGCCAGCTTTCAAAAGCAAGCGTTTTGTGAAGCAGCCATCAGTAAAATGATGGGAACACAAAAGATCGGGGTCGCACTGCTGTGGTACAGTGGAAATTTGAATTTTAGCCACCGATGCTTTGCAGCCTTCATCTTTCGGAAGTGAAAATAAAATGAATTTACTTTCACAGCGTAGGACACAGCGTCTTCTCCACATCCGAATTAACGAAGACTCGTTTCGGGCTGTTCAGAGTCGATTCTTTCTTACTTTATTTATCATGCACTTTCGGCTTTACAACTCTGCAGATCGTTTACATTCACATACAGCTACATTACACGCTGCATGAAAGGCAATATTCGAAATGGCATAATAGGTGCACTTTAATAATTAGTGACTTAAGTTATTTTTTTTTAATTTTGGAACTCTGATCACAAAGATAAGATTACTAGAGTTAAATACAAAACACTCAGACACTCAAAGACATCCTTTTCACTGGATGTGTTCGATGCCATTGTGAAATAGCCATTACATGCACCCCTGCATGACCACACATCAGCTGAAGTCTATTTAATAACACAAATAAATAAATGAACGGTGAGCAAGAACTCTTACCGTGCCACTTCCCTTTGTAAACTGTGCCGAAAGACCCTGAGCCGATCCTGGAGAGCAGAACCACCTCAGTGGCCTCGATCTCCCAATAGTAGCTGGAATCTCTCTTCTCTCGAGGACGCTAGAGACCAATAAACAAACCACGCCAACATTAGCTAATGTTGACAGAAATGTGACGTACCGTTTAAAAATGATCATTTTGTTTGAGTAGCAAGAAACTGATCCAAACTTAGCTGGCAGAAACAAATCTGATTTTTCATTCTAGCGTGTCTCAAGCGAAGTAAAGTGGACATGGCTGGCGCTTACGATGCGTTTTTCCTGAGTGTTGGTCGAAGGCGCTTTCTCCCTGTGAGCTGGAGCCGGGGTTTTGGACCACTCCGTCGGGCTCTGATCTTGAGGGCTTCCTGTGAATGAATGCGACACAAAAAAAAATGGGATATGTAAGAAGGTATTTCAACCTTAGCTTTGCTATGAAACCTGAGGAAAGGTTCTGAAGATCCCCTTACCGGATTCATCTCGCCCTAAGGCTTCCTATAAATAAAGAGGGAAGTACTATTTTAACATATGGAAACTTTGAGAGATTTTATGCTGATTTTAGGACAGAACAGTGAGCGCTGGCGTTTCACCTGATAAGCAGCTTCATCGACCGGCTGGGTGGTGCTCACCATGTGGACGTTGGGGGTGGATGTGGACAGCACTTTATGACTGAGAGAAACACCCGGGGACGGCATGGGGGTGATGTAGTTTAAAGCATTTGGCGTCGAGTATCTGTGATAGGGACTAGAGAAGTGTTTGTGCGTCAGTGAATCTCAGCACGCGCTCACACCACGAAGGAGTGTTCGTTTTCTCACAAAGCTTCGGGTGAGTTTAGACCCAAGTCTGGCTGTGCAAATTGACTTCTTTCATAGCACAAACATAAAACTTCACAATATATATTACAAAATTCACTAGATATTATAGAGTGCTGCAGGGACGGTGTATTTTTGTAGGCCAAAACCCAGAAACGAGATGCATTTTAGCACTTGCGGTTACATCGTCCTGAAGTCAATGGGTTTTCTGAATTGGTTTTTGATTTTAAAAAACAAGGTGAGCCTCATAAGCTTTTGTAAGTCCCAGAGCTTATTTTCTGTAAAAAGCCAATGGAAAAAACCTATTAGGGTTTTAGGCAAAGGAACCAGTGTGATGCTAACATAAGGTTGGCCTACAAAAATACTCCATCACCGCAGTGCTCTATAATAAAAGCATAGTGAATGTAAAGTTAAAACAAATGTAGGACAGACTAAAGAAGATCAAATGCCACTAGCACATTTAAAAACAAGAACATTTGCTTAGATCTTGATTGGCAAAAATAATATATATATAAACAACAACATCTACAGATCAGGCTCCTGCTGAGTATCAGTGCGCATTATGTGAAAGTTACCAAATAGATTTACATCATCATGAAAACAGGAAAAACTAACAAGTTGCAAAACTGGGTGCAAGTTTACACAGACAAGGCCAGCAAGTGATTTTATCACATTAGTGTCATGCCAGTAACGTCTTGTAATGTGTAGTGGATATATTTCTAAAGCAGTGTGGATTTTAATGGTTGTTAGTCGTTTTAATTACTTGTTGGCCTAGTGTACTTCCACTGGAAGTGTGTTATTGTTACAATTATTTTTTATGATGATCAATCTCATGCCACAAATGCTGTAATCTTGATTGGGTTGCGTTTCTCCACCTGGCTGGAACTTTCTAAGGCCAATCATTTCAGCACTAAATGGGAAAATATAACTGTTCATTTTTAACTAACAAATATTACTAGTGAAATATTTTAACAGCATGCACGATTTTGAGATTAAGGTGGCTGTTTATGAAATAAAGCTGACAAAACTGTGTAAGGAACAATGTTTTCCAGCAGACGATCACCTGAAATGCTTTAACACAAGGAACTACAGTGGGGCAAATAAGTATTTGATACACTGCTGATTTTTCAATTTTTCCCACTTACAAAGAATGGAGAGATCTTTAATTTTCATTGTAGGTACACCTCAACTGTGAGAGACAGAATCAAAAAAAAAAAATCAGAAAATCACATTGTATGATTTTTAAATAATTAATTTCCATTTTATTGCATGAAATAAGTATTTGATCATCTACCAACCAGCAAGAATTCTAGCTCCCACAGACCTGTTAGGGTGTCTTTAAGAAGCCTTCTATCTCCACTCATTACTGTATTAGTGCACCTGTTTGGAACTTGTTACCTGATATAAAAGACAGCGGTCTACACACTCAATCAATCAGACTCCAACATCTCCACTATGGGCAAGACCAAAGAGGTGTCTAAGGACACCAGGGACAAAATTGTGGACCTGCACAAGGCTGGGATGGGCTAAAGGAAAATAGGCAAACAGCTTGGTGAGGAGGCAACAATTGTTGGCGCAATTATTAGATAATGGAAGAAATTCAAGATGACTGTCAATCTCCCTCGGACTGGGGCTCCATGCAAGATCTCGCCTCGTGGAGTATCAATGATCCTGAGAAAGGTGAGGGATCAGCCTAGAACTACACGGGAGGACCTGGTCAATGACCTGAAGAGAGCTGGGACCACAGTCTCAAAGGTTACCATTAGTAACACACTACACCATCATGGATTAAAATCCTGCATTGTGGGCAAGGTCCCCCTGCTCAAGCCAGCACATATCCAGGCCCATCTGAAGTTTGCCAAAGACCATCTGGATGATCCAGAGGCGGCATGGGAGAAGGTCATGTGGTCAGAGGAGACCAAAATAGAAGTTTTGGTATAAACTCCACTCGACGTGATTGGAGGAAGAAGAAGAATGAGTATAAACCCAAGAACACCATCCCAACCGTGAACCATGGGGGTGGAAACATCATGCTTTGGGGGTACTTTTCTGCAAAGGGGACAGGACGACAGCACCGTATTGAGGGGAGGACAGATGGGGCCATGTATTGCAAGATTTTGCGCAACAACCTCCTTCCCTCAGTAAGACCATTGAAGATGGGTCGTGGCTGGGTCTTTCAGCATGACAATTATTATTTTCTTCTTTTTTTTTTCTTTTTGGTTTTCTTGTTTGTTCTTGTGTTCTGGGGTGGCTGTTTCTTTTTTTTTTTGGGTGTGTTTTGTTTTTGTTCTGTGGGGTTGGGTTTCGTTGTGGTTCTCGCCCCAAACCAAACAGGCAAGGGCATAAGGAGTGGCTTCGTAAGAAGCTTTTCAAGGTCCTGGAGTGGCCTAGCCAGTATCCAGACCTGAACCCAATAGAAAATCAATGGAGGGAGCTGAAACTCCGTGTTGCCCAGCGACAGCCCCAAAACCTGAAAGATCTGGAGAACACCTGTATGGAGGAGTGGGCCAAAATCCCTGCTGCAGTGTGTGCAAACCTGGTCAAGAACTACAGGAAGCGTCTGACCTCTGTAATTGTAAACAAAGGTTTCTGTACCAAATATTAAGTTCTATTTTTCTATTGTATCAAATACTTATTTCATGCAATAAAATGGAAATTAATTATTAAAAAATCATACAATGTTATTTTCTGGAATTTATTTTTTTGATTCAGTCTCTCACAGTTGAGGTGTACCTACGATGAAAATTACAGATCTCTCCATTCTTTGTAAGTGGGAAAACTTGAAAAATCGGCAGTGTATCAAATACTTATTTGCCCCACTGTACAAGCATAATCCCTAAATACAAGGAAGAAAAAAAAAACAAGGTGGCATCTTGACATGTTTTGATTTTCAGAGGACTTGTCAAGTCAGTTCACTGCATTTGAGGTAAATATAGAAACAAGCTATATTTACCTGAAGGAGAATTTCGAGTTCTGCATGCGACGGGATGAGAGGGGAGGGAGTGATGGAGTCCCGTTCTCTCCGGGAGTCGGGAACAGCCTGGAAAAGCACACGGCCATTGAATTAACTTAAATTAAATTACAAATACAGAGTTCTGGCATGCAACTCTAGATGGCGCATCCGATCTGGACCTGGTGACATCATTGTCACATGGCAGCTGATTGGTTCTCTCCTGTATCAGTAGCCAATGAGCTCGCTGCTCAACATTCAAATATATGACTAGTGCTTGCCGTAGCAGTTGCAGCTTGCTTCACCTTCCCCAGCTCCACTTGTATAGATCTGCTACAGGGTGATTCATGTACTATATATGGGGGTTATTCATATGTGTTATATGTGCAACAGCAGTGTTTCTTACATGCTCACAGCAGCATGTTGTGGATGTATTGGCAGTAGCAAGTCTCAGTATTGCTCTGCAGCAGCAGCGTAGCAGATCTATTCCGCCAAGACCAAATATATTAACATTGTCATGTACATTACCATGCCAATGCCTCCGAGAGTTGTCATGACAGAAATATTACACATTTTTTCCCAGCTATATAATATATAATTTTAGATGGACTAATGAGGGATTTTCCTTGGTATAATCTTAGAAAACATTATGCTTGTATTTTATTTTATTTTTTTAACTGAAGTAGGGCTTTGTGATGAATTCCTGCAGCATGAAGTGACCAGTACGAGCACCAGAAGAATGGACCTTTGTACCGTGCATTACCTGATTTTCATTGATAGACATCTACAAAGCTCACATTATGAGGGCCTCTATGCAAAACTCTTTCTGTGCATCAAGAGACTTCCCCTGAACTACATCTACATGTCTATCTTCTCTTCAACAGAGGAAAAAACCCTGTTCAATATAAAAAAAAGCTATGAAACACATACATTACACAAAATCAGCACTTTAAGCATTTATAATAGAACGTGCATAAACTGGGTTCCTATGCCTTCTGAGTTTCTATGACATCTCACTAGAAAAACATATACAATATAGTATTGCTGTAACTTTTCCTTTTCTAGGTCTGGAAATAACATTTTAAACATTAAAATCCTGATATTTACAAGACAGTAGCCCTGTGTAGACGTGAAGCGTGACAAAGCAGGAGTTTGTTCTTGTGTATGGGTTGATGAACACTCACAGGAGCTGTCGGATGTTGCTCCAGTCCACACACATCGTGGGCACTTTGGTGCTGCAATGCTCATGAAACTTGTAGCCGCACGTCTGACATCGGAAGCCGTGCAAAAGAAACTTCTGACATATGTCACAAAAGGCCAACTTCAAAAAGGTTTTTCGTACCTGTGGAGGGGATGGTCATTAGAGAAGTTGTAAAGACAACAATGGCTCAATTTAAACACATTATGGGAACTCACAAAATTGTGCGTAGTCAGGGGTACGTGATCTAAGACTTCAACCAGCAGCTCCTCTCCGACCAGTGAGGTAGAATCAGTGCTCCAATCCATGCGCAACTTTTTACTGAACACAAAGAATGATGCGATTTCATTTAATTGACTTTCAGGGCCAAGATTAAACCAATTGGAGCTTGATTATTTCAGATATTAAACACACAATAACAGTTTTCATAAGTATTCATGCCCCTTTAAGTCATAATTAGCAGCTCTGCATCTATCAGATTTGCTCTGGTCTCTCTGGAAAAACTGCTCTAGCTCAGTCAGGTTACATGATGGGAGACCTTTACAAGTTCACTCATAAACTGGACCGGGATCTGTACTCAGAGTTGGCCACTCCAGGACAACAATGCTGATTTTAAGCCATTACTAGAGGTTTTCCTCTAGGATATCACAGTCATTCCCAAATGAATCGGAATTAACTCTTGTGAGCTTGTAAAATGGTCTATACCAAAATCCAGCATCAGATAGGTCATCAACTAGATTTTATGAAGTTGAGTTTATTCCTTCTCTGTCAACCTCCTTGGTTTTGGCTATACAATTTATCATCAATTCGTAGATGTTTGTCCCGGTCACATTCCTCTCCCTGATTTCACAATCCCCAATACACGCTACTATTATTTTGTTGCGTTAAATTCTACATACACAACTTTTTATTGGAACTGCATGTTGATGGCCACATGCAAACAGTGAAGACAAGGCGATAAACTTTGTTGTCAATAATATCACAGTGCTCAGTCTTTCTCACTATATTCAATTCAGACTGCAAGCTCACAACATGTTTTTTTTTTACCATAGGCCACAACTTACAATGGATGTTCTCGATGAAGCTTGAAAACAGCACAGCATTCCGGCTGAAGCCCACGGACTTTCAGGGCTTTGATGAGGCAGTTGCGTAGCGTCATACCTGGTCGCACGTTCACCTATTACAACACAAGTTAATCACTTAAAAAATCACTTAAATTGAAGTGAAAGCATGTTAAGGTTGTGTAGATGAAAGGAACAATCCAGGCTGCCTCTTTGGCATTATATCGACAAGCACTTTGTGAATTTGTAATAACAAACTGCTCATTCATCATGGCGCTTACAGCGTAAGTCTATGGGTCAAGACACTGCACCAGGATAATCTCATGCTCATCGTATTGTGTCAAACATTCACTGAAAGTGTTCGAAAATAACACAGATTATTTTATTGTTACCACAGTCCGCTGTTTGTTGGGCAGGTAGACGCGGATTGTGCTGCTAGTTTTCGAGTCTGGGATTCTCCCGTCATCTGATAATCTCCGGTACGAGAAGTTCTTGAGAACGGTGGGAGACATGCAGGATTCTTCAAATACCGAGTCTTTGCATCCAAACCCGTGACTGATGCTTTTCCAGGCCCCTTGAATATGCTCCATCACGGCGGGCAGCAGCAGACTTCAATAATCTAGCATGAGAACAGAACAAATAGAAATGACCCGACCTCACAAATACTGATCTGAAATGAGGAACGTGGCCGAAACAATGGTCCTGAAAGGAATAGTTCACACAAAAATGAACATTTGCTTAAAATGTACTCACCCTCCGGCCATCCCAGATCAGGATGAGTTTGTGTCTTCATCAGGTTTGGAGAAATGTAGCACTGCATCAGTGTCTCAGCAATGGATGCTCTGCAGTGAATGGGTGCCAGCAGCTGATAAAAACATCACAATAATCCACAAGTAATCCACAGCACTCCAGTCCATCAGTTAACATCTGGAGAAGACAAAAGCTGAAACACATCCAGCATTAAAGGGATAGTTCACCCAAAAATGAAAAGTGATGTTTATCTGCTTACCCCCAGGGCATCAAAATGTAGGTGACTTTGTTTCTTCAGTAGAACACATTTGATGATTTTTAACTCCAGCCGTTGCGGTCTATCAGTCGTATAATTGTTAATGGAAATGGTAACAAAAATTATGAGAGTAAAAAAAACATGCACAGACAAAGCCAAATTAAACCCTGCGGCTCGTGACGACACATTGATGTCCTAAGACACGAAACGATCGGTTTGTGACAGAAACCAAACAGTATTTATATAATATTTTACCTCTAATACAGCACTATGTCTTTGTGCGCGCGCACGGCATCCGGTGCGTGATGTGTGTATGCGCTCTGGCGTAGTTTACGTTAAAGGCTGTGTTGATATCCAGCCGAAGAGCAATCAACCCTAACTTCAGGCGAGCAGGCTCAGAAGATGGGAATACGTGGAAAGTCACCAAACCTGAATAAGTTTGCGCAAGAGAAAATAATCTTTTAGTTTTAAGTCGGTTTCAACAATCCAGTTAAGCGCAAGTAAGTACCATTTTGATTAGCTGTCGTACCTACAATGACACTGTGTAAACAATGAGTGACGTATACGCGTGAGAGATCACTTCCGGCGCTTGCGTAAACTACGCCAGAGCGCGTACACACCTCACGCACCGGATGCCGTGCGCGCACTCAAAGAAAGTTGGACATAGTGGTTTATTAGAGGTAAAAAACTATATAAATACGGTTTAGTTTCTTGCACACAAAACCATCGTTCGTGTGTGGGACATGAAATGTATCGTCACGAGCCGCAGGGTCAGGCGTTTAATTTGGATTTCGTTGTGCATGTTTCTTTTACCTATAGAATTTGTTACCCCGGGTTTTTGACATCCATTATATGATTGACAGACTGCAACGGTTAAAGTTAAATCTTCGTTTGTGTTCTACTGAAGAAACAAAGTCACCTACATCTTGGATGCCCTGCGGGTAAGCAGATAAACATCACATTTTCATTTTTGGGTGAACTATCCCTTTAAGACGTTATTAACTGAAAAGAGCCATATCATAAAAAAAAAACCCCCACTTCCTCCAGTGTCAGTGAAAAGGTGCATCTACTGTCGTTTCTCACATCAAAACCCTGACACGTGTGTTTACTTTAGACCTGTTTTTGGACTGTTTTGGCTTGTAAACCACCACTTTTCACTGGACATTATGGACTTGTATTTTAGTTAAAAACGTCTTAATGATGGATGTGTCTCAGTTTTTGTCTTCACAAGATGTTAATTGATTGACGAGCTTTGTGGATTTTTGTGATGTTTTTATCAGCTCTCATTCTGACGGCACCCATTCACTGCAGAGGATCCATTGGTGAACAAGTGATGCAAAGCTACATTTTTCCAAACCTGATGAAGAAACAAACTCATCCTAATCTGGGATGGTCAGAGGGAAAGTAAAACAAATCTTTAACAAACAAGACATGAATTATAATATATGGTTAAAAACATTATTTCCTATATCCATTACTCTCATATAGTACCTAGCAACTCTGAAGTGGGTATTGTAATTGTAATGTGACTACGTGACTCAATAACCCTCCAAAACAGCACAGCATACAGTTTATAAACAAGGTCACCCGCAAGTCAAGACTGAATCTAATGTCATGTAATGCAGTCTTTCTATTACAGCTCGCAACATGAGAGTGAAGCTCCTGATAAGTCAAGGACAAATCTCTCTGACAGGGTCCTCCGAACAGAATCATTCAAAAGAACACCCAGGTAGTCTTCAGATGATAATAATAAAATCATAATGTTTGATGATTAGTATTTCTACAGCACACTTCTGCTTTCTGCTTCATCAAAGACGGGTCAGTCTTTCTGCAAAATAATTCTTGTGTAAAAATGAGTATAAACTTTTGTATTTATTACAGTTTTTCTATAACATTCAACATCCAACCAGGACGGTTTATCTAAATAATAGATGAATCTAAAGCCATTCACTCAGAAGTCATGATAATAATAACACAGAACAACAGCCCAATTTTGAGCTTGATAATAACAACAACGATAAAATTAATAACTTAACTGCCTGAAAATGGTAAGGACAGATGATCGACAGGCCAAGACTATTTCCACCGCTTCTCAGGACAAAGCACACACATAAAATGCCCAACAACACATCTGATGAAGTGTTCTAGGACACACTTTTGTTGTTGCAAGAAACATTAGCCATCACGTCTTTGCCGCTAAGAAGAGCAGAAACGCAGATGGTGACAGATATCACGTCAATAACTGTGTCTGAAAAGAAGCCATTACGACTTACAGTAGAATGAAAGTAATCCAAAATTGTTGGATTACTGCTATTCTGAGTTTCCTAACCGTTCTGTGTATGAAGAACTGGCAATATTTCATGTCCTTTCACAATCACAATGGTTTGTCCACACTGCGGCCAGCTCACGATACAAGTCACGCAAGTCACACAGTATTCGTGGCCAAGCGTTTCTCACCCATTTTGCATGAGCCACAGAGATATCCACCTGTTCTCGCTCAGAAAGTAACTGTGTAACTATGTTGGGTTTAACTGCTGTGGCCTGCTGATCCTTTTTTAGGTCTTCATTGTTCTGACATCAGAAACCTGTCGAGCAGGTCTGAGCAGCTATCAGAGACAGATACTCTCTGCTGATCTGATGCTAATGCTGTGAGAAACACAAATGAGTCCGGAGTAAAACACTCTCAGTGTTAGGTTTACAAGTCAAATCGCTGCCCTCAATTTTACAACACGCTGTCAAAAATGTCATAATGTTACTTCAATATCTTGAAGCTACCTAACGAAGTGTTTGTGTGTGCATATTATAATATGATATAAATGTATGAATATCTTTGCGTTAGACAAGTGTGAAAATACTGTTTTGGCCACTAAACACCAATTAACCAAAGTTTGTTTTTCAATTTGAAACTTTTAAAATATTCAATATTTATTCATTTTATGATTTCTATATGTGACCCTGGACCAAGGTCAGAAAGGGAATAAAGTACAGCTTTACCAGTGAGTAAGTTGTATAGGGATGTGAGGACCACCATCATTTGAGATGAGATACAATATTTGTAAATCTGGAATCTGAAGGTGCAAAAATCTAAATATTGAGAAATCATCTTTAAAGTTGTTCAAATGAAGTCTTTAGCAATGCATATTACAAATCAAAATTAAGTTTTGATATATTTATGGTAGGAAATTTACAAAGTATCTTCATGGAAAATGATCTTTACTTAATATCTTAATGATTTTTGGCAATAAAAGAGAAATGTATAATTGGACCCATACAAGATTCGTTGGTATTGCTACAAATATCCCCCAGCGACTCAACACTGCTTCTGTGCTGCAGGGACACAGATCAGTAACTATTCTTGAAATATGGCTCTTTGCATTGGGGATAAAAGTCAATAATGACTGTTATTATAATACAACTACTAAAAAATATCCACAATTATGGATTAAAGATACGTACGAATAGAAAAGCATTAGTGTTTAGACTAAATGGTTCGATACAACCATATTCGAACCCTCTTTAGAACTCTGAAGACGAGTTATAAATACTATTGCATACAGAACAGTTGATGAAGAGCCATTAGAGGAACGTGCTGATAGATGATGATGGACCTACAGATCAACTCGGAGAGCTGAAACCCAGAAACCTAAAGAGAGAAGCAGTTTGCTTGGGTTCAGACTCATCTGCAATGCAGCCGGATTCAGTAGCTAGTACAATAAATGCAGAACAGTACAGACAGGCTTCATGAAACTGCAGTCTGAGGAAACAAATGTGTTTTTAAAAATGCATTCAAAGGACATCTGGGTAATTCTATAAACAAACATTTAACACAACTTGATCAAACGGAGAAGATTTGTGCAATTGAGATTTGTACTGGAGGAAAAACTAGAGAACAATGAAGAGGGTTGTTAATGTTTCATGTTGGCAGTAATTCATGTCACACAGTTACACTTCATTTGTTTCAATATATCAGACCTTGTTACATTAAACCCGCTCGTTCACACTCCTGGCATTATTTACCGACACAAGAAATGATATTGATACACTAATGTTTTAGCAAAGTCCATGTAGTTGTCCTTTAAGTTTAAGCAGCTATACTCGCTGGATCTGTGTGGCAAGAAGACACGCAGCTGACTAACTACACGACTACAGAAAGAAAGGGGAAGATTTACCCGTGTTTACTAACACATTCTCTAGTACACTTCACACAAACACTGATGTTTCAGCGCAACAGCGAGCGTCTGTAGCGTTACTGAGCCCCGAGTCATTGCGACCCGATCCGCGGCGAGGAGCGCACCAAGCCTGCGAGGAGTCCAGAGAGCAAGGGCTTTACTCACCAGAGAAAGTTGTTGAATTGTTGATCCGCCATGATTTTCATCACTGCAGCGACGCGAAGAGCTCGCTGGTTTTTGTCCAATGCTTCAAGCGGTCGCGTGATATGGCAAGCTTCACTAACATTTAATGGCCCAGGTTTCGACTCGTCTAAACTCCAGGACCAGATGACTCATGTGCAGTGTGATTGGTAGGCTAAAAATATGAATTGAAGATGTCTACATTGCAAGTTTGACTAGTCACAGCACACATAGTTGCTTTCTATAATTTTTGTTTTGTAGCTGTGTTGGGTACAACAAACCTTGGGAAGGTTACTTTAGAAATGTACCGTATTGTCCCGAATATAAGACGATGTTTTTTTGTTGGAAATGCATCTGAAAAAACGCGGTCGTCTTATATTCGGGGTCTAGACTTTGACATGTCAATAATACACCCACAACAATAGGTGCCACCAAATACGCATAAAACGAGTGTGCCATGAAATACGTAATGTAATGCGTGTTGTAAAGATCGCGAGTAAAAACAAAAGAGAAGGAAAAGCTTACAGATGCATGAGTCGTGACTGTCACGTTAGCCTGATGGCACCAAACTCTCTTCGTGATTTTAAAACGTAAGACAGTACCCAGATTTGAAGACGACAGTAAGATTTAACTTCTGACTTCTTGTTGGTACATTTGACCAGTTGTTACCATACTTTCAAAACAAAAATTAAAATAGGACAAATAGGCAATATGAAAATATGCAAGACAAAATGTTTTTACTGAGGAAAAAAAAAACAATATTTGTTTTTTAACAAAAAGACTTTTTCCAAAAGGTACAATCTGGGGAAAAAGGGGGTGTTCGTGGGGTCGTATCACTCCCCCACCCCCCCCTAAGCCCCCCACCCACCACCACAGGCCCCCGCCTTCGTCTTATATTCGGGCCAATATGGTAATAAGTTACCGGATTATTATATTTAATGAGAGTAATCAACGGCCTTACATTTGATACTTTTTAAATTTCTAATGTTTTTCAACTGTTAATCATTTCGACATGTCTCGAAGAAATTAAGATTTCAAGTACAATTTCGTGAAAAATAAATTCAGATTGTAACACAACTTTTGTCCATATAGTCACTGGTAATTTAATAACACCGGTTTTTTTGTCCAAGCGTAACTGTAAATTATGTTAAGTGTAACTAGTACTCCCCATAACTAATTATTTAAGGGTTTTCCTAGTCACCGAGACACCAAAAAAATTGGACAAATTATGTTCATTTAAATTCTCACAAATAACTTAATTCTAACCGTAAGCCCTAGTCATTCCTCGGAACACAAAATGAAGTAATCTGATGCATTTTGAAGCGACTATCTGACCCTCCCATAGACAGCAATGTAATTAAACACCGAATCAAGGCCAGAACGTGGCACAGGGATCGTTAAAATAAGCCAGTGAACATAAGGGGTTCACAGGAATTGTAAGATAGCTGACATTGAAGATAATACGTCGGTGCGGGGAAATGAAAAAATAATCTAATAACAACTTTAGTCAAACAATTACGTCCATCGCGTCACCCTAGCACCATTGGAAGGATCCACGGAACGCAAACAGAGGATGTGTTTTGTGTCAGCCGCACCACAAGGATACGTTGTTTTCGTTCAAATCAAAGCACAAACAACGTAGAAAACGTTGTGGTGCGGCTGACAGAATAAAGTCTTTTTTTTCCTTCTTTTGCGCACAAAAATGATAGTCCGGAGCGGAGATGTGGAAGGAGGAGGGACGGGGTGGTGGAAAAACGGGGTCAAATGGAAGGGAAGGGGAAAGAGCGACAGTAGCTCACAGAGGTTCCTGGGAAGGGGAAGGGGGGGGGTGAGTACAAGTGCGTGAGATTAGGGGGAGGGGCAGAGCAGAGCTCGCAGAGGAGAGGCAGAAAATAAATGATCGGAATGGTGGGGGCGGAACGAGGAGGAGACGAAAGGCGGAAAGGGGGGGGTTGTGTAGAACGAGGATAGAGGGTGAGGAAAAAGAATGAAAGAATGTTGTCATTGTAACTTGGTAATGGAGACTCCACAAAAAAGTGAACATTTCTTATCATGTTTAATGCCCTCATGTTGTCCCAGATGTAGACAGTTCTTCTAAGAATAAACAAAGATCTCCATGTGGGGCAATATAAATGAAAGTGGAGGGGACAAATCAAGAGGGAAAAAACCAAGCAAGAAACAAACATACAAACCAAGTATTCTGAAGCAAAACCATAGATTGTTTCGAATAGCAAACGCTTTTAGGTTATATATTTCACCTTCGTGTGTGAGTCCACTTATTGTTTGGACGGATGCGTTCGCGCAGATTGGCCCTGATGTTTTTTGCCCCCCATTTGCCTCGACCTATGACGCAGCAACGATGCAGGGCCACCCCCCTTGCCCTTTTTTTTTTTCTACCCCCCCGCCTTCCCCATTCCCGCCCGTCTTTGGTGTTCCGCACACGCGTCGGCGCGCGGGGCCCCCCCCCTGCCGTCATGCTAAACTTTGCTCCTCACTCAGGCAAAGTGACACAAGGTTAGCTCGACTGTTCGTACGAATGGATGTGTATAGTTTAAGAAGGCATTGAAATTTGTATTTTTATAATCCATCATATGTTCAGAAGACATGTGAGTCGGACATGACGTTTGCTCGTATTGTATACCGCCGCGCGAGTTCGGCAGAGGGCGCTTTTTTGCTGTGTCGATTTTAAAGGCCTGATGTTTAACTCAAGTGTCACTAGTGTTGTGCCGCACTTGCATTTTGCCCCGCCCGCGCGACAGCTCTGCCCTCGATTTCCGCATTTGCCTGTGCCTTCCCGTTACCCCTCCCGTTCATTTTCTCGTTTTTTTTTGGGGGTGGTCCACAGAAGAGAAAATTCATAGCCGTCTTCGACGCCATAAGGGTACTGCATGAGTAAATGGATGAGGACAAGTCAGTGTTTTGCTGTGGAGTTAAAGTTTTCAGTATGACTGCTACCATGACTCCAGCATCTTTTCCATTTTCCTGGTACCCTGACCCCAATCCTCACGGCCGTTTTGTGTTTTTTTTTTTTTTCAAGCTTTCCCTTTCCCCTGAGCCTCCATGGTCCGGCTTGCCCTTACCGCTCTGTTTGCGGCTTACCTTCACTTTTTTTATGCTCCCTTGTCTTCCCGTGGATCCCGGTTGTACAGGGTTCCCGTCAGCACCTGTCGCATTCGTGCGTTCCATGTCCGGGGTGGTTAATATATATTTTGGATAAAAAGAAAGTGTCGAATATAAGTGTTAGAGCTCAGTTTGTCACTCGCACAAAGGCCTCTAATGTGGGGCCCCCGCTTAGCCAAACAAGCATGTTGTAGCCCCTAGGTTAGACTCCGTGGCATCATATCCAATACTACTGTGATATGAGTATACAGAGTTTTGGTATATGTCCACTCATACAGAATGTTTTTAGTGATCATGACTTCTTGTTTCACTGGGGTATGAATATGAAGTGACACGCACACCAGATTCCTCTGCTAGTGCTTCGAGGCTCTGGTTCATGCTCACATGTTGGTGGCAGAAATGCACAAGCACTGGTGCAGTCTGCTGAAAAAAAGCATATTTGCATTATCAGGGCAAAGTTTAAATCAACTGGATGTGTTAACAGTCATCCTGCAAGAGGATGTTTGCCTGTATTGCCCCCAAACACAGTGAGGAGGAGGATGGTTCCAGTGGTCAAACAATCTGTTGGAGGATTGCAGACGGTAGTGTCTCAAATGGCAAGCTAAACACCCTTGAGCTTACAGCCTTTGAGTTTACACTTTTGTGACGTAAAGCCACTTTGACTGTTGAGTCTGCTGCATCGAGAGCGGATAGTGCAAAGGGAGTGCTCATGAGCACCGTTCTGAAAACGAAAATGACAAATGGGGCACCCCTTTGGACCAAATGGACACACGCACATGGCGGCCATTGTAAGTCTGCAAGACCCATTTGGGACATGGCCAGTAGGGTCTTGAGGTCTCCAAAACTACAACCAGAGGACATAAACACAACTTGTGTGGAGCAGGCTGCAATAAAGAACCATTTACTGTCATCAAACAGCAAACTCATGCACCTCCAGTTTGCCCAATGTTACTCGGTCATATGATGTTGCTAAAAAGAACATTATTTTGTGTATTTGGTGTAATGAAATGTGTTTATGCGGTTTAAAGTAAAAAAAACATTATTTTCCACATACTGTACATTATTGTTTCTCCTCTATGCCCCACCTTTTTGAAACGCGTCGATTTTTACAAAGCTCATCGGTCTGACAAGCGAGGTGTGCTGTGATTGGCCAGCTATCCAGTGCGTTGTGATTGGCCGAATACCTCAAGTGAGAGACGGAAATGTTAGCGCCAGCTCACCCATACCTTGTGTGATGCCCTGTCGGCCGGAGCAACGAGACAAAAACATTAAAACCATTATAAAATAGGCATTCGTTGCATCCAGTGGGGACAATATTACGCATTATGATGACTTATACTGTCCTTTGTGTTACGAGTTGCGTTGCATTGAATCGTGATCGTAAACAGAAAACCTCTGTACTGCATGTTGTGATTCGTGCGAAAAGAAAGACAAACAACAATGTGCTACTCCATGCACTGCCAAAACTCTGGGACCGGAATCAGCATCAGTGGCTCACGTAGTCAGAACTGCTGGCATTTTAGTCTAAGGTTACTCTCCAAGGATCAGTAAACAGTCCTTCATAAAATGTGCCGGCGATCCACAGCACAAAGTTAATGTATTCCCTCAGCGACCAACACAGATCAGCTCCAGGCATGACGAAGCGGATATCGTGCCTCTTTTGGAAGACCAAACAAAGTGTTTTCGCTTTCACAACAAAACACACAGCGGCCTAGCGTGAGCGAAATTCCCGGCTTAGCGTGAGCTGAAGCCGGTCAAGAGTGAGCTGAGGTGGCGGGGTCGAGAACGACAGTCCCGGCGAAGGAGCTGTGAAAACGGTGAAACGGTGGAACAGAGACGATCCGAGTGATCACAGCACTCAGGTGAGTCTGTATGTCCTCAGCGACCAGCACAGATCAGCTAAAGGCATGACGAAGCGGATATCATCCTATTTTGGAAGACCAAACAAAGTAATTTAGCTTTCACAACAAAACACACAGAGTATTCTACGAGCCATGGCTTGGCGGTCCCGTGGCGGCGGCAACAATAATACAGCGAGAATAAAAGTTATGCCTTCTTTCTGTGCTGTGAACATTTGGGCGGCGTTATGAAATCTTCCCACATAGTGAGGTCGATATGTGGGGGCGTGTTAGAACGAGCGGTTTTAGGTAGGCGTGGCTGACTCTTAAAATTTATTAAGAATATCTCTTTGGATTTGAAACTTTAGTTTTTGCAACTTTACAGATCTTCTTTATGCACCAAGAGTTGAACACCCCCCCCCCCCCCCCCCCCTCCAAAGAGAAAGGAAAAAAATGAATATATATGACCCCTTTAAATGGCATGCAAATTGTATGGATAGATGAGAACAAAGCAGAGTTTTGGAAGCAAACACCAGAGTTGGGTTTTGGTAGATAGAACAGAAAGTTGAGTACCAACACCGGTGGTTATCTTTAATGTTGTTGGGCTGTTTTTCTTCCAAAGGTCCTAGACAACTTGTTAGGATACATGGTCTCATGGACTTATCCCAGAAGACATTCAACTTGACTGCCTCTGCCAGTAAATCACACATTAAAATCAATACAAAAATGTCCACATCATGTTCCACTGACCCAAAGCCTGGGCTGAGCTTAAGAGTCCACAAGATCTGATGCATCTGGAGAGGTTCTGTATGGAGAAACAGTCTCAGATCCCGTGCCATGTGCTCTTCAAGCTTATGAAGCATTAGGAGAAGAGTTAGCACTATCTTGGCAAAGGGAGGATGCACAAAGAATTAAATGAAGGAGTGCCAATAATTGTGGCTAACGCATTTTTCTTTTTTTTTATATATATATCGAAGGGGGATTAGATTTGCTTAAGAATAGGGTGAGATTTTAAAGATGAAGAGGTTTAACAGCATTTTCCACAGTATATTTTTCTCATATTTACTGTACAAGTCTATTAATTGGCCTTTTTATGTCCCAGAACAGTGATAGGTCTAGGAGGATTTCAACATTTAATAAACATTTAGAATCAATAGAACCAAGTTACTGTTCTACAGTCAGTATTAGGATTACTGTAAACTGGAATAATGTTTGGTTAATGGGTGTATGGTTCAAAAAATTGATATTGTCAAAGAGCCTAGAAGTTTTATTGATACCAATCGTGCTACCATTGCTGTTATAGTGCTTGTTAATATATATATATCTTTAGATACAGTTTCTTTTGGTTCAAGGCGAACTAATTAGAAATTAAGTTTTTTTCTGAGGAATAAACGAGCAGGTGCGCCATCCACACCTTGGCCTATGAGAGCTATAGGGCACAAAGGCACCCAAAATAACACCATGATTGGTCTCAATAAATTCAATCATTGGGTAGGAACTGTGAAAAACAATTCTTAAACTGCAGGTAATCGCAAATAAAACATTTTACAGAATATAACCTGCATCAGCGATATGAGTGCCAACACTATATTACTACATCAGACTCATAACTGTTCAGTTTTTGAACTGGCTGCTATTATAGAATATGCATTCGATGACCACTACAAATTACTGTAGATTAGTACCATCTTACAAGCACAAGTTGGATTGTGTGTATTGTGTTTTTTGTCCAAGGATAGGTAAACAAGGGCGAATTAGATTTAAAACAAGATAATAAACAAAGGTTACTTCCACAGCAATCAATGTACCACCACTCTCTCACCATCTTAGCTTAAGTTGAGTGAGTGAAGCCAAGAATGGTGTTCCATACTCAGAATTCCCTGATCTGCATATTAAACATCAAGTGCCACACAAGTAGGTGCCACACACCCGGAGAAGTGGGCAGCCATTTTTGCTGTGGCGCAGTTGGGGGTTTGGTTCTTGCTCAAGGGTCTCACCTCCCCCCACCGACAATCCTTGCATTGCTACAAGACGCTAGAACCAGAGAGTCCAACTCTCACTAACTCATGGCTCAAGTGGAACTCCATGGACCAACATAACTAGCTATGTTAAAATGAGTTTATCGGGTTCTATATCTTCCTTACAGTTACTCACCTGAATCAAGAAGGGCTGGTCAAATCCATCCATGTCAGATTACCTTCTCATTTCCAACCATAGTTCCGTCAAATGCGCTGTTTGACTCTTTCTCTTCACCCCCATCTTCAATTCATTCACAGCAGGGAAAAGCCAAACAATTTGGGCCTTCTCTCCTATAATACAAATCCAGTGAAATGGCACTTCTGCTCATAAATGGGCCCAGTGTGCTGCTGAGCTGCGGCTCAGTGTCAAATGGAGGCTCTCTGTGTATAAATCCCAGAGCATCTCAAATGCACTCTGCTCTCATAGAGATGGAGGCGGGGAGAACGGATGTAGGACCTCAAGCTTGCATCATCTGACAACAGCGCCAGGCTACAGACAAAACAAAGCCGCACCAGGATTTCATGCGGTCTTGGCAGAAACTGGGCTAAACGTCTGTATGTTTGATCATTTATATCCAAGTCACAAGCATGAGTTTGTTTCGTATCATGTTCTTTATCAATTTATTTAAAGCTATTCCTATCGATTGTTTTATCATTATTATTTATATATGTTGACAAGCATGCAGAAAGAAAGCACATACAGGGCTGTAAAGCTCCAGATATACAAACCACCTTAACGGTAAGAGATGACCACAGCTCTGAGCGTATTGATTCTGGCAGAGACATGCTGGAATAGTCTGCTCCATCAGTAAGTCGACTCTGCTATAAAAGCCTCCAGGACAGCAGTACATCTCCTGTCTCTCTCTCTCACACACACACAAACAAAATGCCTACATGATTGTGTGGTGTGTGTGGGACGTCAAATGGATAAATCTGGTGTTGGACAGAGTAAGTACAGCATGGATGAACATCCATATGTATTATTTATTCCAAAAACTATTCATGAGCTACTGGATGCACCGGCATGAATAATTTATTTGGGTGCATTGTAGGAGTTTGCCCTTAGTATCTGTCGAGTCTGTAGCGCAGAGTGGGCGCTTATAGTTGTTCTTGATTAGGGCTGAAAACTATATTAGTAATAATCTAGGTTACTCATTTTAGGTAATGCATACTGAGTACTTTTTTAGATTACTTTTTTCTGATCAAACTTGCTTTAAACTTAACATTAAATGTACCATATTGATATAAAAAAAGCAAAGAGAACAAAAATATATTCCTTTATTTTATATCAAGATCATGAAATGCATTAAACATTACATTTCACCAGGGTTTGTGATGTGAAAAGCTTATATAATTCCATCTACAAAGGTCAAATATAGTAACATAATTTAAACATTCCAAGATTGCAGCACTTAAAAAAATATAAAATATTATATTTGTTTACCTGCATTGTTAAATGCGACCAGTTTGAGCGACATCAAACTATAACAATTATAAAGTGTGTTTTTAACTGATTGAAAATACTTCCTCAAATATATTTCAAGTAAATATTTAGTGTCAAAGGGGTTTGGCTGACAAAAAAAAAAAATACGTGTTGACCGTCATGCGGCCGTATTGGCGAATAGCCCGGGCGTCCATTGATGTCATAGGTGTCAACGTCTACAGTGAACGCGTCCTTATTAGGCTATGTAAAGATCGCAAACCAGCAAATGGGTCCCCAAGGGGGTTTTAGAACGTTTTTTGTCCCGCGCTCAGACATCGACCGTCTACTGAAAGCTCCACCGCAGCGGATATGATGATGACTAGTGTTTCTACAGATATTACCTCAACAGTGTTTGGTAATCTGCACTAATATGTTTCATACTGGGATAATTGCTTCAGAGGGGTGTTTTTTTTACATTTACATGGCCATTCTATTTTGTGAATATAGTCAAAGCTAAAGCTTATGTCCAGAATTATTAGGCAAGTGAGTATTTTGCCCATATCATCATTTTTATGCATATTTTCAAACTCCAAGCTGTATAAACTGGAATGTTTATTGTATTTAAGCATATCAGGTGATGTGTATTTGTGTAATGAGGGAGGGTGAGGCCTAAGGAGATCAACACCCTGTATCGAGGTGTGGATCATTATTAGGTAGCTCCTTTTCCTCGGGCAAAATGGGCCAAAAAAGAAATTTAACTGACTCTGAAAAGTCAAAAATGGTAAAAAGTCGTTCAGTGGGATGCAGCACTCTTTGCAGATATTGGGGCGTAGTCGATTCAAGCGAAGACACACAGTCGACGTTTTGTGTACAAATATGTCAACAGTGGTCGCAAAATGACTGGAGCGAAGAGTGGCTTGAGCAAGGAGGAAGCCGCAAATTACCTGCCAAAGATTTGAGAAGAATCAAACGTGAAGCCATTATACTCCAGTGCGGTCATATTCCAGAACTGCAACCTACCTGGAGTGCCCAGAAGTGCAAGCTGTTCAGTGCTCGGAGACATGGACGAGGTGAGGAAGGCCACCATCACTGAACAAGACACATAAGCTGAAACCTCAAGACTGGGCCAAGAAATATCTGAAGACAGATTTTTCAAAGGTTTTATGGACTGATGAGATGAGAGTGACTCTTGATGGACCAGATGGATGGCTGGATCAGTAACGAGCACAGAGCTCCACTTCGACTCACAAATCTTTATTTGTAGATTGAGTTGTTTGTTTATTATTCTCACATTAACAGATGAAAATAAACAAGTGATGGGTCGTTTTTCATTTAATTGCAATTCTGCACATTAATAGTTGCCCAATAATTGTGCACACATAGCCAAAACGTCACTTTTACTTTCTTAAATATTCAGGTTTGAAGTTTATTAACATTTTGGATTGACCGAGAGCACTGTAGTTGTTCAATGATAAAATTAATCCTCAAAAATATGACTTGCCTATTTTTTAGGTAATGTAATCAGACTACTTTTTGTTTACTTTTAGAAAATTTGACTAAATGTTATCACGTGATAAGTATAATTGATATCCGCGGTGAAAATGCAAAGAAAAAATAAAATCTATTCCATTCATTGTTCGTAACAACACGGATTAAACATCACAGTATGCGTTCGTGAAGGAACTGCAGGGGATTCATGAATTTAATGAAAAGCTAATAATTAAACCATAAAATGAAAATAAATATTTTAAAAATGACATCAATCAAAATAAAACACTTACTAAAAAATGAAATATTTTATTTGTTTACCTGCATGTCATTACCTGTGAACATGTAAATGTGCATAATGAAATATTATGGGTATATATTGTTTTAAATTATATTTTTTATATTTGAAGGTAATATATGGGGGGGGGGGGGGGGGACTCTGAACAAAATAAAATAATAAACTAATAATAATAATAATTGGTTTGATCCCTCTCAACCAGGAGAGACCCCCCAAACAATCAGATTGAAAAGACCAAGACTACACAATAAAGTGCTATAGATGCATAATTCATTAATTCATTCAATAATAATAATAATAAATAAAAAATACCCAATAGGGAAAAATCCTGCAATAAGAAATATGGTAAAACTGTGATTTGGCTTACTGTTTGAAAGACAAAAGCCTTCCAAAGACATTGTAATAAAAGTGTTCATCAATAGTTGATGCAATGCTGAAATGTTGAGAAAACACTTCTTGAAATGGAAATGGTTTTTGTAAATCCAGAGGTCAGATGCTGCGTGGCCTCTCAGTTTTCTGTGTAATTATAGCCACCTGACTAATGACTGGTCTTTGTGTGAATGTCAACAAAACTGGAAGACTTTCTGAATGTTTATTAGCAGTAAGGAACATTTTAAAAGATGAAAAAGAGGAATTAGGGAGAATAAATCAATTATGAATAATTTATTCCTATTGTGTAAATAATATGTAATCATGAAATCAATAAAAAATGTAACTGTAGTCTGATTAGGAGTATTATAAAATGGAACATAGTCTAATTACCAGTACTTCACTTCCGGGCTCTGACTAGGGCTACGTAAATCCGATTACACTCAATCAGTAACTACCAGCTCATAGAGGCCTATAGATACATACTCACAGTGTGGTGTGTGGACTGTGTGTGTGTGTGTTCTGGTATTTATGGTTTATGAGGACACAAATAAACCAAAAGGCTTAAAAACATACTAAATTGTGTTTTATTAAATAAAAAATTGCCAGTAGTTTTCTGTGAGAGGTAGGTTTAGGTGTAGGGCGAAAGAAAATACAGTTTGTACAGTATAATAACAGCACAGGATGATTGTGTGTGGTGTGGAGTGTAGCATGTCGGTGATGAGGTGAGCAGAGAGAGACGTGTGATGTGGTGAGTGTGTGTGGGGTTGTGAGAAAGTGTGTGTGTGTGTCTGTGTGTGTTGTGTGTGTGTGTGTGACAGAGAGTGTGTGTGTCGGTGATGTGAGTGAGCTGTGTGTGTGTGTGTGTGTGGAGAGGAGAGAGAGGGGTGTGTGTGTGTGTGAGGAGAGAGTGTTGGTGTGAGCAGGAGAGAGAGTGGTGTGTCAGAAGTCTTGTGTGCGTGGCGTGTGAGAACTGTGTGTGTGTATATGTGTGTGTCTGAGAGAAAGGGTGTGTGTGTGTGTGAGTGAGTGAGGGTGTGTGTGTGTGTGTGAGAGAGAGAGCGTGAAAGTGTGTGTGTGTGTGAGAGAGTGTGAGTGTGTGTGTGAGAGAGTGAGTGTGTGTGTAGTGAGTGAGTGAGTTGTGTGTGAGAGAGAGAGAGTGTGTGTGTGAGAGAGAGAGTGTGAGTGTGTGTGTGAGAGAGAGTGTGTGTGTGTGTGTGAGTGAGTGAGTGTGTGTGTGTGTGTGGGAGAGCAGAGTGTGTGGTGTGAGAGAGTGTGTGTGTGTAGTGAGTGTGCGTGTGACGGAGAATGGGGGGTGTGAGTGGTGAGTGTTGTGTGTTGTGTGAGAGAGAGTGCGGTGTGTGTGTGGAGAGGAGTGTGAGGTGTGTTGTGAGAAGCCGTGTGTGTGTGTGTGTGAGAGAGAGAGTGTGAGAGAGAGTGTGTGTGTGTTGTGTGTGTGTGGAGAGAGAGAGAGTGTGTTGTGTGGCTGGTGTGTGTGTGTGTGTGTGTGAGTGTGTTTGTGTGTGTGGGTGTGTGTGTGTGTGGCTGTGTGTGTGTGTCTGTGTGTGTGTGTGAGAGAGCGGGTGTGTGGAGAGAGATGTGTGTGTGAGAGCGAGATGTGTGTGAGAGGAGTGTTGTGTGAGTGTGTGTGTGTGTGTGTGTGTGAGAGAGAGAGAGTGTTCTGTTGTTGTTGGTTGTGAGAGAGTGTTTTTGTGTGGTAGAGATGAGTTGTGTTGAGTGTGTGTGTGTGTGAGCGAGAGTGTGTGTGAGAGAGAGTGTGTGTGAGTGAGTGAGTGAGTGAGGTGCTGTGTTGTGTGTGTGTGCGAGAGAAAGAGAGTGTGTGTGTGTGGTGAGAGAGAAGAGTGTGTGTGTAGTGTGGTGTGAGAGAGAGTGTGAGGAGAGAGTGTGTGTGTGTGTGTGTGTGAGAGAGAGTGTGTGTGTGTGTGTGTGTGTGAGGAGAGTGTGTGTGAGAGAGAGTGTGTGTGTGTGTGTGTGTGTGTGTGATTGAGAGAGAGCGGTGGGGTGGTGTGAGAGACGTGTGTGTGAGAGAGAAGTGTGTGTGAGGTGGTGTGGAGAGAGTAGTGTAGTGGAGTGTGTGTTGTTTGTGATGTGAGGAGAGAGAGTGGTGTGTGTGTGGTTGAGGAGAGAGAGTGTGTGAGAGAGCGTGTTGTGTGTGTGTGTGGGTGAGAGAGAAGTGTGTTGTGGGGAGAGGAGTTGTTGTGAGAGAGAGTGTGTGTGTGTGTGTGTGTGTGTGTGTGAGAGAGAGAGTGTGTGTGTGTGTGTGTGTGTGTGTGTGTGTGAGAGAGAGTGTGTGTTAGTGTGTGAGAGAGAGTGTGTGTGAGTGTGTGTGTGTGTAGTGTGTGTGAGTGTGTGTGTGTGTATATGTCGCGGCTGACGCATCACAGCTGGCCCCGTGTGTCTCGGCTGCGAGCGGGCCGTGTGCAGAGCGCGGTGGGCGGGGCGGAAGGAGTCGGCTGTGAGCGTGCCGTGCGCAAACCGCGTGTGGCGCAGCGCAGAGAGGAGGAACCGAAAATAAACAGCAACGAGTCACGTCGCCGAGGTGAGTTCCCTTAAAGGACGAAAATACGACATTTAACTCGACGCACACGGTGTGGTGGCACCGCCAGGCTCTCGGAGAGAGTCTCCGCTGTCTGGAGATGCCAGAGCTGTGTCTGTAAGGCGGATCGTTGAGGTCGAACGCGTCCAGAAAGGTTCAGGAGTGAGGTTTTCTGACGGCGCACTTTGGCCTACTGCGACAGGCTGCGAGCGGGGGAGTCGTGCCACTGCCGCAGCGCGTGATCGCAGGGTTGCGATGATGAGATTTGTAATTAGCGAGTGCAGCACAAAGCTGAAGGATAGATCTATCATGAATGTAGTGTCGTCGCGGGACTGGATGGTCTCCCTAAGCGCGAGCCAGCGTGACGGACAGGCCACAGGTCAGCCCTGAAGACTGCTGCGGCGTCCACGTCGTCTTGTTTCGCTCTCTGCGTGTAAGTGCCGATACTGTAGCGATGAGCTCCGCGTTAGTATCACATCTGCGCTTGCACAGCCTGCCTAGGCAGCGTTTTCTCCTCAGCAGGCGCCTTCTGACTCTCGAGTCGCGCGGTTTTCTGGCATCGTTCCCAGCTTTCCTCTGGAACAGCGTTGGGGCTCCGATTTGAACCGTTCGCAGGTTTTGACATGTTTAAGTAGTTTATGCATAAATGCACCACGTGAGCTGTGACCATTGGCAGTTGCAGCGGAGTCCAGTTCCTGAACGGATCTTTTTTTTAAGAGTCGAATCTTGAATCTTTTGAATCGAGCGGATCTCGAGTCAAGAACTAAAACATGTTTAGGACTTTCGCCAGCGTACCTGTACCATGAAACGAGTTATTTTGGAAATGGCATTTTATTTAAAACTATAAAAACTTTTTTTTTATTTATGTAAATTAATTTAAAGTGAATGCAAATTATATTGGTTTATGAAATTTGCTCATTTAAGACTTTACTTGCAAGTGCAATTCATGTTTTTATGTGTATTTTCATGAGCGTGGCCTTCTAGGTTTGTGTTCATTGAATATCTGAGCACGTGTTGCTCATCTGTGTGAACTTCACAGAGACCGTATACCTGTTTATTTCCATGAAGTTTAATCTTTAATCAGTTGTAGGGTGCAGTCAGAGGCTATGAGCAGCAACGAGTGTTTTGGTTGCGGCCGCACTGGCCATTGGATCAAGAACTGTCCGAATGCTGGCCGTGGCCGGGGAAAGGGCCGTGGCAGAGGGAAAGGTGAGAGCCGCTCACTGTTGTGAACTGATCTGAACACTGATATTTGCTGAACTGATTTGGTAAATAATGTGTTTCTCCTGCCCTGCCCTAGATCTGTTCTGCTATCGCTGTGGAGAACCAGGCCACGTTGCGAGGGACTGTGAGAGGACCGAGGATGGTAAGGGCATAAAATGTTAAAAAATGGGCTCTTATTCATTGTTTAAATGTCTGTTACATGTGTTGAATGTAGACATTTAGCATATCAGTCTGTCAGACACTCATTGTGGGTTTTTTTGTACACTGGAAAAAAAATGGTATAGAGAAAATTCAGTCAGCTAGTAAATTTCACAAATAATTGCATGGACGGTGATTAAACACTATTTGGTTCAGTTTAAATGGTTCGGTGGTGTTAACGATGCACTTTTTTGACAGGTACACTACAATAATAAAGGAGTGTATGACTATTTTGGTTCGAAATGAAGTAAAGTCAACAAATTACAAAGAAATGGCTAGGAACACATGGAATTAAACATGACATTTTGAAGCCGAAAGACTGAATGTGTGTGTGTGTGTGTGTGTGTGTTTTAATGTAACTCAAATAATCTGTTTTATTTACAGTTCAGATTTTTAAAGCTTGAATGCTGACAAGAGTGAAACTCAAGTGTGAATATGTAAGCCTTTGTGCAGTATGCATGTCCATTCAGCATTGGGTTAGTTGACATGGTGCATCTTTTTTTCCTCATGCTGTAAAAACACTCAACTTTTTTTTTTTTTTTCTTTCCCCAAAGTAAATAAAACCGATTATTTGGGTGTTTTACCAGAAAATACTATTTTATGTCTTTCCACTTCCAAATTTCACATTTAATTCAAGGCAGCGGCTATTCACACTAAGTGCAAATAGCTATAGATTAAATTTACACTGTTAAAATAGCAAGATTTTCGGCTATTTATGATACTTGTTGCAAATAGTGGCAATTACCTGCACCTCAGTATTGTAGTACATTATAAAACAGTACGCAGTAATAACGTATTGAATGTAAATGATCATTTTAATTATTAAACGGATGCCACCTTATTAGGACAATAAAGCCCTCCCTAACCCTACCTGATACTTTTTCAACTTTTTGATTATTTCCTTCATTTTCATTGAAAATAAATGCCTTTCCGATGCGATATGAGATTTGAAAAGGGAGAAAAAAAGTTCGTCAGAAGGCGGGTTCGAACTCGGGTCGATAGGAGCGACCATCTAACGCCACGAAGTGAGTTAAAAAGAGTTCTGTTTCAGTGTTGACTGGACAATCCACACGTGGTGGCGGCGTTCTGTAAATGGGTTTGCCACCAAGGCGGGCCTATGACGTAGTGTAAACAGACACTCCGTTAATTCAATGTTACTTGTTGTTTCTTTGTCTGCATTTAAATCCAGACTCAAAACTCGTCTGTTTAGCTGTGCATTTATTGAATGAGCACTGTGCTACGTCCGAACTGATTGCACTGTATTTTATGTATAATCGTTTTCTATTTTCTACTGTTTTAAATTAATTTGAAATCAATTTCTAAGTCATTTTAAAAATTAAGTTCCCCGTTTTATTGTTGATTATTTTTGACTATTTTACTTCCTTTTATGTAAAGCACGTTGAATTACCATTGTGTATGCAATGTGCTATATAAATAAACTTGCCTTGAAATTGAAAAATCACAGAATTTTGTGTGCATGTAAAAATAAATTTAAAAAATGCACACTGCCAAACCATTTAAAATGAACCAATAAAGTGTTTGAAGAATGTGAGAAGGCTGACCAGTCCCAGCAAATAGAGTTTTTCTGAGCGCGGTGTTTTAATGAGCTGTTTTGTGTTGCAGCGTGCTACAACTGCGGCAGGGGCGGCCACATCTCCAGGGACTGCAAGGAGCCCAAGAAGGAGCGCGAGCAGGTCTGCTACAACTGCGGCAAAGCCGGCCACATGGCCCGCGACTGCGATCACGCCAACGAGCAGAAGTGCTACTCCTGCGGCGGCTTCGGACACATCCAGAAGGGCTGTGAGAAAGTCAAGTGCTACAGGTGAGGCCCGATCCTCAATGCTTCGGAGGCGAATGAGCCATGCCTGACCTGTGCTTCTGCTCCTCTCAGGTGTGGAGAGATCGGCCACGTCGCCGTACAGTGCAGCAAGGCCAGCGAAGTCAACTGCTACAACTGCGGAAAATCTGGCCACGTGGCGAAAGAATGCACCATTGAGGCCACCGCTTAGTCCCGTCTCCTCGTTCGCCCCTCCTTTTTCTGATTGATGGTTGTATTATTTTCTCTGAATCCTCTTCACTGGCCAACGGTTGGCAGATAGAGGCTATTCCCAGGCCAGTGAGCTCTTGACATGTAAAAGGAGGAAAGGGGTGGAAAAAAACTTTCCACTTTCTGCATTTAATACAAAAAATGTTTATGTTTAGTTTGGTAGAGGTGTTATGTATAATGCTTTGTTAAAGAACCCCCTTTCCGTGCCACTGGTGAACAGGGATGTGTGAGATGTGTTGAGTGGAAGAGCGTTTGTCGAGTAGGCCTCTAGAGGCTCGTGGATCACAGCCTCGGAGAGATCGGGAGAAAAAAAAACCATAATAAAAAAGAACCATACAGAGATCAGGGAAGCGCTCGCTTCTGAATGATTTGCATTTTTTGTTTTAGCAGTGAGACTGAGGTAGCCTACGAGTGATTGACCTGGAAAAGCAGCACAGGACACATACGGTCGGGTCTATCCAGGCCAAACCAGCAGTACGCAGCTATGTGGAGAAAACAACAACAAAATACAAAACGTGTAACATAGCATATTCTGGAAACCTTGTGTAATAATAGATTCAGAAAATGACATCCTTTTGTAAAACAGGGGCTGTTTGATCATTCGAGACAGCCGCGACGTCGAAAACCTAGTTCAGGATCCCAAGCGATACGGAGGGATGGAGTTTAGGTCGCTCTGCCCAAGCTGGAAACTTCAATAAAATAACAATAAAAGAAGAAAGAAAAAGAAAAAAAAGGTCATAAAACAGATTTGGAGTTGGAAGAAAGGTGAATGTTTTCACAGAAATCAAAATGTTATTTTTGTACAATATCACGTAAGACTACTCTAAAAATAATAATAATAATAAAAAAACTATCATTTGCTTGTACTCTGTTTTTAAGTCGGAAGGTAAATGCAATTGAAGTTCTAGGACATAGAAATGTAATTTTAAACTATCAATAAATCTGGAGGAGGAAGGGGTGTGAAGACTGGCGTTTCTTTTCTGAGTGGTCTCATTTTACTGTTTCATTCCAGGAATACACACATTTTTCATGATTGTTTTGGTTTATAGATTGTATTTGGGATTTTCCGCTATCTGTTTGCACATTTTGGCCATATATATATATATATGTATTGTTTTTTTGTGTGAGTGCTGAGCCTTGCAAATGAATGCGGACTATACTGTGTATGTAAGATCTCCTAGCATGATTTTATTTGTTTTTATATATTTTGTAACATGACTTTAAAAAAAAAAAAAAAAGTATAAATAACATTTTGATTTTTTTTTTTTTTACAAAATAATTTTTTGAATTTAAAGTGGTAATGAAAACAAATACAGTCTCTTCTTCGGTGTGCAGCCGAACTTCGATTCGTTTACTATGGTGGCTATTCAGAGTTATAATATCTCGATGCAACAGCTGGTCTGCGAGCTATCTGATGAACCATAACTTAAGGAATGAATTTCTTCAGTAAATTATTCAACAGCACATTTTACTTAAAGTTACGTTTCCTTGTTCATACAAACACTAATGGATGGCATTACAAAAAGCAATATAATGAAACCGAAGCAGGGCTGAATTTAGCTGCTGGTGTCATGTGACTAATAAGAGTATATAGAAACTTTATTTTTTAGGTCTCTTGAAGCCAAATGAGATGGCAAAGTAATGTCAGGGGGGTGTGATGTGCTCTGGGGTTACCACGGATCAATAAGAGCAGAGCTAAGCATAGCTTCAATGTAACTGGAGACCTGTAGCTCAGTTTTTCAGCATGATGCAGTCTTTTTCTGTCTGGCTCTCAGTGAAGGATTCATGTAGCATGCCATCACATGCATCCAAGCAAGCTCCTTTCAGCAGATGTGTCTTATGTGATCGTGCTAAAGTCTGGTGACGAGTGTTTTCACCTGGTTTGAAATGATGAAAATGCCAGATAGAGGGGGACTACTATATTCTCCATTCCTTCACTGCAGTTGAAGACTGAACTTAAGGACGAACCAAACATAACCAAGCTGAGACCTCAGTCACAGTGGAGTTTACCGCTTCAAGCATGACTTCTACAAGAGAAATGGTGAATTGGAGAATGCATTTAGTGTAAAAGAGTGGCAACCCAGTTGAGATTGGTGACTAAAAACATGGAAAGTTCAGGTGGTGCTCTTCAACAAACCCTCAAGCCACAACGCTCCGGTTACTAATGTAACCTTGGTTTCCTGAGATGTGGGAGCGAACATTGCGTTGACACACTTATGGGGAAACTTCTGTTTACTCTGATACTGAAGCCTGGGCTGCGTTCAGCCCAG
The DNA here is from genome assembly GCA_018155175.1 of Sinocyclocheilus anophthalmus. NCBI lineage: Eukaryota > Metazoa > Chordata > Actinopteri > Cypriniformes > Cyprinidae > Sinocyclocheilus > Sinocyclocheilus anophthalmus. Next base: position 104,133 of record JADLZN010001098.1, on the reverse strand, counting down.
ACAAAAATGGTGCAAAACGTTTTTTAAACGGAAACGGTGGTGCGTTGAACACCCTGTTCTGATGACGCGAGAGTTGCAGCTATGGCAGCTGAGAAGGCCTTTTTGAAGAATTTTCGGAGCCTGATGAAATCGGTATAAATACGTGTTTAATACTGCAAAATATGCTCGATGGTAGGCTACAGTCATTGCCCTTGCCCTCCAGAATAAAAGAGAACATCTTAATCAAATGAAGGGATTTGTGGAAACTGTGGTTTCTAATTATTGTGATCCAACATTTGCCTCACATTTCAGGATGAAAAGACAAACATTTCAGGTGAAGGATAATCCACTTCTTACCTCCGAGACTGTGCTATGATCTGTATGACCTCATTATTTTTATTATAAGTATTAAGCTTATCATTATTGCTGATCACTGTTCTTGTGCTATGATATTGTAATATTTACCATTATATAATCAGAGCGGTATAGAAAAGTTTATGAAAGTGTCACTCCATAATACAATAGCAAAATATATAAATATTTATAGTATTTTTGTTACGTTAATCAGTATTTGGCACACCTTCCTAAGGAAAGGATATGGACCAGAAGACATTGCAATTACTAAATGATACTGTATTCAGACAGACTTAAAGAAGTTCCAGATCTATACTTGTGCTCTTATTATTTCAGTTATTTTGCCTTTAATGTAAATAAACTTGTGCACACAATATTCTTGCTCTTGTGAATTTATTTGGATGTTAATTACATTGATGCGAGCTGTCTCTTTAATACCGCGTGGTTTATATACATGTTGCTGCTGATTGGGCTGACATGTTTGACACACCCACCAAACAAGAGAAAACGCATCTCAAACCCCGTTGCACACCGTTTCCAGGAAACATGTCGTTCAAACCGGAAACTGTAGCAAAATGGTGCACACCAGTTTGAACTTGAACTTGCCCCTGATTTGTTCATGTTCATGTAGCTGCACGAACCAACGCAACGCTTGTTCCCTTATATCAGGGAACCGAGGTCATGTTAGTAACCGTAGCATTCCCTATCCAACTTTCTCTCCCGTTGCATTTAACATGCTTATAGGGAATGCGTCCAATAGCGCCGAGCTATGAGCAAGTGCAGAACGAAGCTGCTCTGCAAGCCCAGTCCTGGAGCACTCATGCTAAAGGCTCCTGTAAGCTTGAGACCAAAGCCGTTTAACCTGAAGACTACATAATATAACCCTCTCCACTTACAAAGAATTAAGCAGACAAGATCCATGCCTGCAGGGCAGGGACGTCCAAGTTATAAAAACTAGTGAAGGTTATAGCATCCACTATCCAGCGAGATCCGGAGTGTCTCTGCTTCGTCTCTGGCTGCCCTTTAGAGCGGCCTCCGAAACACACAAAGAGCTGCTCTTGAGTGTCTAAACAGGCCAGAGCGCTCAATTAACTTATGAGAGGCAAGAACCGGGCAGAGTGGATTGGGACCCTGCTCACCATCTGGTTTGGGGAGTGCTAGAAGGTGATTACTTGTGCTCTAAACAGAGTGGAGAGCACTTTAGGCACATAGCCTTGTCTCGGTTTGAGGATGACTCTACAGTCGTTAGGCCCTAACTCAAGACAGGACGCACTGACTGACAGTGCTTGCAGGTCACTAGGGATGGGCGTATCGATCCAAAGTATCAATATATCGATATTTTTTTTGGATAATGATGTGGTATCGAAAGATAGATAAACAAAAATATCGATATAAGGGGTATGTATTTACAGTGATTTTGTAATTAACAAAATATAAGCATACAAATGATTGAATTGGACGAAATAACCTTTGTAGCGGTAATTGTGTCGGACAGAACTATTTCCTGCTCATCTGAACAAGCAAATGTTGCAAGACAGAACCAATCAATCACAGAAAGCGTTCACTCACTTCTGACTGTGTGCATGGGCTGCGTTTCCCAAAAGTATCATAGGAAAGCATTAAAGCTTTTGGGAATGGTAGCCCTGAACAATGCTTATCAGAGGACAGAGAACAGAGTTATTTCACAATAATTTAACAAACTGAAATTGTAGCCTACATAGTTTGTGAATTACAGGTATTTGAATTGAATGTTGAAAGATAATATTGATCATGTTCTATTCTGTAATGTTAATAGAAATCATACACGGTCAGAATAAAAAGGCTGCATTTTATGCATGCAACACGGGTAATGGCAGTCCCTATAACAGGAACCATGGTTTTACTAAAGTGACCGTAGTTCAACTGTAGTATTTATAGATTTGAATCTGGTTAGACAACAAAAGAATATCCGGATACCACGGGAGACAAAAACATATCTGAACCAAGTGTAGACAAAAATATAACCTAAGAAGTTACAATTAAGGCGTATTGAATGTTAAAATGCGTTTTAAACAAAGTTAAGTGCTTGATATACCCATTGACTATCGTTAATATTTTAATAATTGATACCATTAGCATTAGAAAGTTTAGGTGCAGAAGTAGTAGCAACGGTCGGATATCGATATCGACGATACTGCCTTGAAAAATATCGGTATCGTATCGAAAACAAAATAAGTGGTATCATCCATCCCTATAGGTCACCCACTGCTTGACCGACTTATATAGAGGTCGGCTCCTCCCCTTTTGGCGGGTTGAAATGCCATTGGTTCGTGCAGCTACACGAACATGAACAAATCAGGCTTCAGTATCAGGAGTTTCCCCATAAGCGTAGCAGCGCAACGTGAGAGACCGTTCCACACTGTTTCAGTGTTTGATGATGCCACGAGTTATTACAGACACTAGGAATGTAGAGCATGAAGTCCCAGTTCAACTTTGCCTCAAGAAGCTCTAAAATTCCTGTGTAAATAGCCAAAACGAGGCCAGCTGGCCTGCCGACAGAGACAGCATAGAGAGGAAATTACATGATGCCGGTTCATACTGGCAAGCTATTCTGAAATAGATGTATTTATGTTCCCCCCCCACTCATCTCTGGATGCACTGTGCTTTATTTACTTGTAAGATACACGTGTAGCAAAGCTGGTTCTCATTTTACACCTGAAGGGGACATTCTGACTTCAATCTTATATAATAGATCATGCTAGTTCACTGAAAAAGTCTGGCCTACAGAAAATGGTCAATATTAGATAAAGGCGTTGAGTTTACTTTTATTGTAAATCATAATATTAATGAGCTAAAGAAGGCCTACTGATCTTAACTAAAGAGAAAACTCAAACGAAGGTCAATCTCTGGAACTGCAGTTTTATCTCTCACCAGTAGATGGTACATAAGACGCCTTTTGAAAACATTTTTTTTTTGCGTTTACTCATGACCTCGTGATCATTTCAAAGTAGTACTAGTTAGCACCATGAATACGCCAAATAAATAAATATATAAATAAACCCACCCTGCGATTTTTTTTGCGTGCTCTGTCATCGCTTGGCGCGCCGGAAGTCGTCCACACGTCATCTTCATGCGTCGGTCAGCGTTGCGCTCACGCAGGTCCAGGTTGAACGTCTGAACTACAAACATGGTAAAATACATATTCTTCTTTAGCTAATGGGTTTTAAGTGCACATACTTGTGTTAGTGCACATTTATAAAAGTAACTACATCGCGTACATTCTCCGAAAACGACTGTATCTTCTGTAATAAGACGCGAAACCGCTGATAAACATTAGTAACCAGATGTAATAATAAACATTACGCAGTTCCTCTGATCAGATGCTTATAAGGTTTCTCAAGTATATATATGTTATTCCGTAACGCTACATGTGAGCACCTGCTTTATTGAACTATTGCTGTTTGTGTTTCCAGGCTCGGAACGCAGAAAAGGCCATGTGAGTGTTGTATTCCTCTTATATTCCTGTCAGAACTTTCTCTCGTGTCCTCTGCAGAGTCTCCTAGCAATGCTTCCCCTTTGTTCTGCAGGACGGCCTTGGCCCGGTTTCGTCAAGCCCAGCTTGAAGAGGGAAGGATTAAAGTGAGTGCCCTTCTTCATCTGAACACTGATGTGCTGAGAGCATCTCTATGGCTTGTGTTGACCTGATCATGTGCCACCTTCACAGGAAAGAAGACCCTTTCTTGCTTCAGAGTGCAACGAGTTGCCTAAAGCAGAGAAGTGGAGGAGACAGGTCAGAAGATTCTGGTTAAATGCTATAAAGCTGCATATGCATATTAACTCGGTGTTTGTCTTGCACTTCTAGATTATCAGTGAGATTTCAAAGAAAGTCGCGCAGATTCAAAACGGTGAGACTCTGTGAAAGGGGGGGAAAAAAGCAGACATTACATGTACACGTGGCGTTTACTGACTAGACTCCTGCCTGTGTTCCTCAGCCGGTTTGGGGGAGTTTAAGATCCGTGATTTGAATGATGAGATCAACAAGCTGCTCCGAGAGAAAGGACACTGGGAAGTCCGCATCAAGGAACTGGGAGGCCCTGACTATAGGGTAAGAATATGATTTTTATTGCATTTTTTGTCCGTTTCATCTCAAATCATATTACATTTCATGCATATGGTTGCTGTATTAAATCAAATCAATTACAGCTGTATGCTATTATTTTATCAGAATGTGCTTTGGTCACAAAGTGTGTGCAAACACGCAAGGAATTTGTTGTTTTGTTTTCATAGCATCTACAGTGCTCTGAGACAACCGGTGAAAATAGTTCGGTTTTGCATGTTTCCAGTTTAATAAAAGATTCGATCGGCGGCATAAACTGATGTCAAACATGAACACGAGAATGTTTCAGCGTTTGGTTTGTCTTTTTGCGTTAATGGAGCGGACGCAAACACGACCTGAGATCACCCGAGCAATGCCACACATTTACATTTAGTGGCTTTAAAATATTGAAATGTATCCGAAATACCTCGTCTCTGTTTTATGTAATGATACTGGTTTGAATTCTTCAAAATCATACAATATTTGGTCTATTTCCGTGTGTAATTCCCAGGTTGTTCATGTAGTCTCAGAGGTTTAAACTGCGCTGTATTTGCTTTATGGCAGTGTTTCATATTTGTCAGCACGGCTTGAGCGTATGTGTTTGTGTTTAATAGAGAGTGGGGCCGAAGATGTTGGACCATGAGGGTAAAGAGGTGCCAGGAAACAGAGGATACAAGTATTTCGGTGCGGCAAAAGACTTACCAGGAGTCCGAGAGCTGTTCGAAAAAGAGCGTACGTACAGTCACATAATAACTGCTTGAGATCTGCTGGTTTCTATTAATATTAGAACTGTGTGTGATGATATGTTGTAGCTGAGAGGTTAATGCTATCTCTGGTTTAATAAAAACATTGTGACTTGCTGTGAACTATTGCTGTCAGCATGTTTTGACGCCCAGTTCCTTTGACCAGAAATGTGCATTTTAGGCATCCTGTATAACATGATGATCATCTGAATATGTGAACATCTGCCTGACATTTATCTGTTTGAGTTTCCATTGCAGCTGTAGCACCACCCAGAAAAACACGAGCGGAGCTGATGAAGGACATAGACGCTGACTATTATGGTTATAGAGACGAGGACGACGGTGCTTTAGTACCATTGGAACAGGAATATGAGAAACAAGGTGGGGCAAGTTCAGCTAAACACTAGAAATACATAGTTTATCAGTGACTGTGTTGACCAACACGGATGGTTTTTTTTTTTATACCTAAGATTACAATATAGAGAAATTTTGGCAGCTGTGCATGTTGATTCAAGTTAGGGTCATCTGGGGTCCTCGCAGGGGTCAGCATCATCTCTTCACAGGTGTGGGCTCATCTGAAGTCTTTCTATGAGGCTGGATCCACGCTGGAGCTGGTGTAATCTCTAGATACCTCGAGATGGGCATCCCGGAGTAGTAACAGAAAGGCAGATGGAAAATAATTAGCGTGGCTGCTGTTCATAACGTTTCAAGCAAAAAATATGTTTGTGATTTTTATCTGATCTAACTGGGAACAAGGGTGAGATTGAGATTCATTATGCAAATGCTTGTCTGAAGAAAGTCCTACTAAAAGTCCAGAGTTTGGAGACCTTAAAGGGTCATGAGCCCCCCGTTTCAGCACTGGTTAGTTCTCACCACAGTTTTAAAAAATGCTAAAAAAGTGGGCGTGGTGCGGAGCGGAGGGGAAAAGGGTAGACAACACACACAGCTTCGGGTTCAGACGGTTTCATTTCGCTTTTTTTTTTTTTTTTCCACAGTTAAAAACACAAATAATGCACACAATTGCACTCTGCATGGAAAACATACAGTATATATGAACGTGCTGTTGCACGTCTGAGAACTTTTAAGGCTTATTCTGTGCGTTTATATAAGCCTTTTGACGGGTTATTGTGTCACAGAGCTGTAAAAACGGTTATACTCACCAAGTGAATGAATCGCATTTGTGCCGAACTCTTAGTGCTGGGCGGTATATAACCCTATTGATACCGGTTCATACCGAATACTGGTGTTTATTTTTATGATATGAATTTTTTAAATACCGCAATACCGGTGTATGTCGCTTAAACAACGTTGGGAACGCGACACTGTTTGAAAGGCGTCCCTTTTCACTGTTGCACTGTGGTGAGGGAACAGCTGTATGTGTTACTAAGCGTGAAAGTTCAGAAACTGAAGCTGTAGAACTAATAGAACGTGATGACACAGAAGAAATCATCCACACGACAGCCAAGAGCCACGCCGCGCGGCGCTCCCGTGTCTCACACACACACGAGCGCGACTTTAGTAATAGATTTAGCAACTTTCAGACCCTTTAGTGGCTTCTTTCTATAGAACATTCATACTGACAAACCTAACGACTTTTTTTGGATAAACCTTAGCTATGGCTCAGTTGGAAAATTTCGCCAGTGCTGTCCCGCGAACGCGAGGTCTGACTTTCCCGGAGAAGTGTTGCCTCTCTCGGCGTGTGTTCTGTGCAGCGAGCGGCAGAGAAGCACCGCTGCCGACTCGTCAATAAATGAGAACAACACAGCGTTTCCTATCACCTGTCGTTTACTGATTGTTTGTTATCATCAGCATAGCAGTGGAAACTAATCCCGTACTTTCTAATAATATTACCAAGGGGCAACATGTATATTGAAAATAACAGAGGGCCTAACACGGAACCATAGTTTTCTGATGTTAACTTAGATTTTTCACCATTTAAGTAGACAAAATTGTAACGTCCTGCTAAGTACGATCTAAACCACCGTAATGCCTGTCCCTGAATACCAGTGCAATTTTGTAGTCAGCTTAAGAGTATCATGGTCTATACTCTATAGTGTCAAACGCAGCACTAAGATCAAGTAAAACAAGTATTGATATACATCCTTGGTCTGAAACAAGAAGTAAGTCATTTGTTATTTTAACAAGTGCAGTTCTGTGCTATGATGAGGCCTGAATCCAGACTGAAATTCTTCATAGAGATAATTTTTTTTGCAGGATGGAGCACAATTGAGCAGACACAACTTTTTCTAATATTTTAGACATAAACGAAAGATTTGAAATGGGTCTGTAAGTTGCGGTTTCTTAATGAGAGGCTTAATAACGGAACATGAGTTAGAGATCGTCAAGTTTATTGTAAATAATTGCACAACTGTTGAAATGCTGTGTTGAAGGCAAGAGTAAATCAACTGCATCACTCACTTTACTTTAATTAGTGCTGATGACCATTAGCAAGAGCAAAACAAACCTCGTGCCTTTAGATGAACTGAACAACCACAAGGTCCCGCTCGCTCTGAAACAAGATTTAGGGTGTCGTAGACACTCGCACACTGGCATCATCTGGATGAAGCACTGCATTGTGTGAATGTACGCTGTGGTACAGTTGTGGCATTGTGTGCTGATAGCATTTCCTGACATGTGTTTCCCATTTGTGTCTGTTAAAGCACATGCTAGACGTGCAGCAGAAGGTTTGGTGCGACTCATAAGAAGCATCACTCTGCAGCTGACTGTCCAGTGACCTGAAGCGCACGCTCGCGTCACATGACCGCTGCGTTCCACATCACATTCATTCACTTAAACCCTCTGCAGTTGTAGTTTAAAATACATGCACCGTTCAGACAAAGCATATTCTATGTTCTAGAATTTAGTGTGTATATATATATATGTTAGGAGTGTATGTATGGTGTATATTTTCTACAATTGTAAAAATGACAGCGGGGAGAGAGTTTGCCTCATATGTGTCGCTGCAGCACAAAAGCAGTGTCAAGTCGCTGGGGTATATTTGTAGCAATAGCCAACAATACATTGTATGGGTCAGAATTATACATTTCTCTTTTATGCCAAAAATCATCAGAATCAGAATCAGAATGAGCTTTATTGCCAGGTATGTTTACATACGAGGAATTGTTTTCGTGATGACCAGAGTTCCACAGGTACAGACTGACAGTGACCCGAAAAAAACAACCAGATAATAAAATAAAAATAAGAACAAGTAGATAAGGAATACAAAAATATAATTGACAATTGTGTGTGAGGATCTTACAAGGTCCCTATATAGCTCTATATATCTATATATCTATCTATATATATATATATTATTTATTTATTTTTGGTAAAGGTACTGTATCGTTGTGCCAAATTTAGTGTAGGTGAGTATGAGTGTTAGATACTAAGTGTAGGAGTGAATAAATGTGTGTGTTCCTGGTTATTGTTCAGGCTGAATATAGCCTGTGGGAAAAAACTGTTCTTGTGCCTGGTTGTTCTGGTGGTCAGTGCTCTGTAGCGTAGACCAGATGGCAACAGTTCAAAGAGGGAGTGTGTTGGATATGAGGGGTCCAGAGTGATTCTGCCAGACCTTTTGCTCACTCTGGACGAGTACAGTTCTTGGAGAGAAGGAAGAGTTTTGTACCAATGATTCGCTCAGCAGTCCGGACTACACTTTGTAGTCTTCTGAGGTCAGATTTGGTTGCTGAGCTGAACCAGACAGTTACTGACGTGCAGAGGATGGATTCAATGATGGCGAAGTAGACCTGTTTCAGCAGCTCCTGTGGCAGGTTGAACTTCCTCAGCTGGCGAAGGAAGTACAACCCCTGCTGGGCCTTTTTCACAATGGAGTCAATGGAGTGTCCCACTTCGGTCTGAGAGATTGTGGTGCCCAGGAACCAGAATGACTCCACTGCAGCCACAGTGCAGTTCATGATGGTGAGTGGGGGAAGTGCAGAGGGGTTTCTCCTGAAGTCAACGGTCATCTCCACAGTTTTTAGCGTATTGAGCACCAGGTTGTTGAGACTGCACCAGACAACCAGCTCTTTAACCTCCTATCTGTAAGCAGACTCATCATCGTCCTGAATGAGGCCGATGAGTGTGGTATCATCTGCAAACTTCAGGAGCTTGACAGAGGGGTCTTTAGAGGTGCAGTCGTTGGTGTACAGGGAGAAGAGTAGTGGAGAGAGAACACAACCCTGAGGAGCACCAGTGCTGATCGCACGGGTGCTGGATGTGAGTTTTCCCAACCTCACTAGCTGCTTGCCTGTCTGTCAGGAAGCTGTTGATAAACCCGACAGACGGAGGTGGGCATGGAGAGCCGAGTTAATTTGGGCAAGAGGAGGTTTGGGATGATAGAGTTAAACGCCGAGCTGAAGTCCACAAACATGATCCTCACAAGTCCCTGGTCTGTCTAGATGTTGCAAAACATAATGCAGTCCCATGTTTACTGCATCGTCCACAGACCTGTTTGCTCTGTAGGCAAACTGAAGAGGATCCAGCAAGGGTCCAGTGATGTCCTTCAGGTGGGCCAGCACCAGTCTTTCAAAAGACTTCATGACCACAGACGTTAGAGCCACAGGTCTGTAGTCATTAAGTCCAGTAATTTGGGTTTCTTTGGGACGGGGATGATGTTGGAGCGTTTGAAGCATGAAGGGACTGCGCACAGCTCCAGTGATCTGTTGAAGATCTGCACGAAGATGGGGGCCAGCTGGTCAGCCGGATTGCAGAAGACTGGTTGTAACACAGTGGGCAACTGGGCGCGTTTATCCCTTTCTGGCTTAGGAAGACCTGCGCCCTATCTTCATGACTCGAATTGCAGTGTGGGGGAGAGGGGGGGGAGGGTTGAGGCGGTGTGAATGGTGGTGTGGAGAGGGTTCAGGCGGGTGGGGGGCTTCCTGTCTTTTAAAACCTGCAGTAGAAACTGTTCAGTTCTGCCAGGTGTTGATTCTCCACAGTTTTGGGGGATGGTGTCTTGTAGTTGGTGCTTTCTTTTAGACTTTTCCACACTGATGCCAAGTCACTGGAAGAGAATTTAATCCTTAATTTTTCTGAATAATTCCTCTTTGCCAATCTGATCTCCTTTTCCAGTGTGTATTTAGCCTGTTTATACAAGACATTATCCCCCTTCCTGTAAGCATCTTCTTTGGCCTGACGGAGCTGTCGGAGTTTTGCAGTGAACCATGGTTTGTCAGTGTTGTAGGTTAAATGAGTCCTGGTAAGAATGCACATATCTTCACAGAAACTGATATAAGAAGTTACAGTCTCATTGAGCTCGTCCAGATCGGTGGCAGCAGCTTAAAAAACGCTCCAATCAGTGAGGTCAAGCTTGTAAATCCTGCTCTGCTTCTTTAGTCCATATTTTTACAGTCCTTAAAACAGGTTTAGCTGATTTCAGAAGAGTTTGTCTGTTTGTGGGGTAAGGAGAGGAGGTCGCCAGAGGCATGTAGGCAACGGCGTCATGAATCCGCGCTCGGCCTGAGCTTCACGAGCGCGCCGGCTCGATTCCCCCGTCTGCGCGTCCTGAAGCGATTAATCAGCGCCACAGCTCCCCCGACAACAATGTCCAGCAAAACATCAGAATAGTCGAAAACCGGTGAAATATCGGATGATGTGTACTGCCAAATGTCCAGCAATTCATCTCTGGTGAAACTGAATGCAGGGATATAACTAAAGACAGGACAAACTAACAAAAACACAAAAACAACTGCGGAGCACGCCACGGAGGCAGCCATCAGCGTCGGCGCCATCCTGTATGACAACATGACTTTACTTAGGATATTATGTTTCATGTGTACAGACTTCAAATAGTTGTATCTCAGCCAAATATTGTCATATTCTAACAAACCATACATTAATGGAAAGCTTATTTATTTAGCTTTCATGGTGTATAAATCTCAATTCGAAAAATTGACCCTTATGACTGCTTTTGTGCTCCAGGGTCACATATAAGACTTTGCTTCCACCGCCTCCTCTGAGTTGCATGTAATGCATAAGTATTAATCCTGATTTGTGTTTTTTGTTCTGGCAGTCATAGCAGAGGCTGTTGAGAAATGGAAAGCAGACAAAGAGGCTCGCTCAGCTGTTGGTGGAGGCGAGAAAGACACGGAAGAGGAGGAGGAATATATTTACGCTGTCAGAGATGAAGAGGTAAACATATCCGTCCGTGCTGCTCTGTTTAATTAAATTTCTGCTACTACATTTATTACATTTGTCTCATTTTGTAATATATTTTGAGCAGTCTGATGATGAGATGGGAGAACAGATGGAGGGAGAAGATGGTTCACAGTCGTTCATCTCTCATGTTCCCGTTCCCTCGCAGAAGGAGGTTTGTTTCAGTTCAGTCCATTTTAAACCACAAAAAAAACAAAAACAAGTTTCATTTTGATTAAGGCAGCCTAAAGTGAAGGAATCATCATCCAGAAATGAAAGTACCGTAATTTACTCGCCCTCATGTCCTTCCAAACCCACATGACTTCCATGAAATACAAAAGGGGAATCTGTGAAGCTCAGAAAAGCGAGAAAAGCACCATAAAAGTAGTCCAAATGATTTATGCACCATATTCCGAGTCACTTTTTATAAAAAATACCATTATTTATTATTTGAAAATGTACCTTAAGTAAACTTTTCGCTACAGCTTTCAGATCTGTGAACTGTGATGATTGTGAACTAAAACAGAAAAAACAAAGCTGTTGCAACAACAATCTCCATTGAGAATTTTGCGTTGAAATGACAATTTTAGTTTTTGGGTGAACTGTTTCTTTAATTAATCACGACATTTAAAGTGTGTAACGTAAAAATAATGTTCTTGTGGATCACAGATTGAGGAAGCCCTGGTGAGACGGAAGAAAATGGAGCTGCTGCAGAAATACGCCAGTGAGAGCTTGATGGCACAGAGTGAAGAGGCCAAAGCATTACTTGGTTTATAGTGGGATCAGTGTGTTGGGTTGGAATGGGTTCATATTCCTTTGTGGCGTGTACAGTCTTACACAGCCATGACTCTTAATGTGAACGAACGTTGAGGCCAGAGCTGAGCACAAGATGTATAAGAAACAGAGAAATTGATGTGGTTGAAGATGCTTCTGAACATCGAAGTGTGCAAGCCAGGCACAAAAAAAGCTGAAATTATTTGTCTAGATTAACTTGACATGATCAGTATGACGCCGATTAACTGTAGTTACCATTTAGTCGTTAAGCTGTGTTACATCTGTGCTATTTGGACCATACCTGATCATGTCAAAATGTGTGTTACGTTTAGGTATTTTTTGCAAATTGGTTTTTGAAAATGGAAAAACAATTGAATTTATTCAACCTGTGGAAGCACAGAAATCTCTCTAAATATTTTGTATAGCATGTTCACTTACCCTTCTTGGACGAGTAAACTGCTTTTTTACAAAACTCTGTATACTGTTAATGTGCTTCCTTTTGTAAATGCATTTGAAAAGTACTAACACACCGAAAATATTCACACGTTACATTAAGGAACAAACCATTCTCTGATGAGAGACCGTCAGGTTCATGTGACCAGCCAAACCGAAGTTACTCAAATAAACCACAGTCACATTTACACAATCTGCTAAATCTAATATTCTTGTTCAGCCAAAGTGACCTTTTTCTGCTGTGCAAACGACGTAATACACAGACTTTGTGTCTTTTTGTATTTTTTATATATAATCAAAACATATTCAACAACATTATATTAAAGTTAGTGCTGGGGCAACGATTAATCGCATCCAAAATAAAAGTTTTTGTTTACGTAGTATATATGTGTGTACTGTGTATATTTATTATGAATATATAAAGACACGCATACAGTATATATTGAAAATATTTAAATGTATTTATATTCTATAGGTAATATATACAATAATTTTCTTATAAATCTATATATATATATATACATATTAAATATACACAGTACACATACATATATTGTGTAAACAAAAACTTTATTTTGGATGCGATTAATCGTTGCCCCAGCATTAATTAAAATGTACAAAAAAATTTAAATATCAATTTAAAATAAAAAAATTGTGATCAATTTCAAAAAATGCATTAAATCTGCTTCAACGGCATGTTTTTCCCCTCTCAGTTTTTTTTTCTGACATCTGATCTTATTTTATTAATTGTTGCTTGTTGATTGATTGATTGATTGATGCACTCAGTAAGCTTGGCTCTTATCTGTGGTTTAGGACTTCATAAGAGACACCTTTTTCTCTTCATCTTTAGGCTACATAAAGTTATAATAACTCCGTAGTAGCAGTCTCTAATAGGTGCTGATAGTTTCTGTGCACACAATTAGCAAATAAATAAATATAAATACAGAACGCACATTTAAAGTAACAGCGAGGAAACATTTCTTCACGTTATGATTCCTCATGTCTTTTTTACTGGCAAACCCGTTCATTATTTAGTAAATCGCGGTTCCCGGCGGTGACGTCACTAGTAGCCCACTTCCACATGGCCGCAGTAGTAGGCTTCGTTTCGATTCGCACACCCTCCCCCGGTCCTTCATGACAACATTCAGCTTTGTGGGTCCTTTTATTGCTCTTCGTCGCGTGCATGTTGCTGTAGGACGGCTAGCGTCTCGAAGTGAATACCAGTGCTGTCTGCTATCTAGTGGAGGTGGCGGGTCCGTCTGGCGGGGGGTGTCTCATTCCTCCAGCAGCCGGCGCGGACGCTGTGGGTTTCCTGACTGCACTCGGACCGCCTCCTCTCTGTCGTCACGCCGCGCCGCTACAAAAGCCTCATGGAGACACTGGGAGCAGTCGCGTCGAAATGAAGCTCTTGGTCAACGCGCTGCTGAGGTCGGCGAGCGTCGGGGGGTCGCGGCGATGCGGACTGTGCAGTAAGGTATGGGACGTGTTTACATTCCTACACCAGCATCATGTGATGTTTGCTCAGCCGCTGGATCCATTGTTAGAGCGCGTTTAACTCAGAAATGCGTGTTCATTCCTCGTCTGTAGTCGTTTTCATTTCCCAATTGTTATTCCAAACAGGACCTCGCTTGAGAATGAACTCAAGCCCCCCCCCCGTGTACTGATGAATGTGAATATTAGATTGCTCAGCCCTGCATGAAGCGGCTGTAGTTCCTCTATGTGCAGCTCTCGGCGTTATGGCACACAGTGTACAGCTGTGCAGGTATTGATCCTGTCTGCAGGGCTTTAGATTCACAATCAGTATCCTGACATCTGCCGATATCACCAGCGTGTTAAATGCGTGAAATGATATTTTGATCCTGTCCCTTGTTTATGTCATTACACTGTAACTACAAGGTTAGTACACTTCATGTTGTCGCTCTGAGCAAAAGCAGTATCATATATATATATACTTGCATAGATATATTAATCTGTCAAAATAGTTTTTTGTTATAATACAGATTTATATTACAGATTGTATTCTGACTGGTTCACATGTCTGATAGCTAAAATACAAAACATAATATTCATTTTTGATATTTTATTAATGTGCAAGCAGCAATGATGGGCCCAAGCCATTGGCGCAACCGCTACACCGGTGGCACAGCAGGCACATGCATTTACTGAAACCCGCTGGCAGTCTGGTTTTAAGGGTTACGGCTATGAAAGGGATGCACACACACACACACACACACACACAGAGAGAACAATATATAAAACTTGCTATAAAAAATATATTGTTCATGTTAGGTAATGCATTAACTAATGTTAACAAATTAGACCTTATTGTTTTCAAAACTTTTAATTATCTGTAATATTATGAAATAATGATATAAAACTATATTACCAATATAGTGCATATTAACTTTAATGTATTAAAGTTAATATGATGTATTTAATTAATTTTATGTATTTGTTTGCCATTTAATTGAACTGAGCAGTAAGCGATGCTTAAATGCTTAAAATATTTCATATCTGAGTGAGAGAGGGTAGGATATATAAAACTTTTAATGATCTATAAGATTTTTAAAAAATGATTTTAATGCTCTGTAAGATATAAGAAAATTACTGTTATATTTTTTACTGTTATTTAATACATCGCTGTGGAAACACCATTCAAGAAATCCAAAATTTGTTTGCAATTTGTTTTGCAATTTCAGAATCTTGGCATCATGTTGACAAAGTTTGGTGTGAATTGCTTGATTCTCTTAGGAGGAGTATGCAATAATGCACAGCCTGAATTAAAAGAAATACCAAAATCCACAAACCAAAATAGCCGACTTCCTGTTGGTCGTAGCTAATGACTGTAAATTAGAAAGTTGTCTGGCTTGATGAGAACAATATATGTCCCGAGTTTGGTGTCTGTAGGAAAAACTACCCCCCCCCACACACACTTTTGTCAAAAGGTGGCGCTATAGAGCGCCTGCTCCACACCCATTTATGAGCTTTTGCCAGTGTCTGTCTATCATTAATACTGATGTGTGTGGAGTTTCATGACATTCTAAGCATGTTAAGTGCCTTAAAAACACCTGTGGAAAAAAACAATATCAGTTTGACCCGTGGCCATGGCAACAGTATTCAAGATGATCAAGAATCTCTTTGCCGTTTTACATCTGCCGTGTTTTGACATTATTCTGATGAAGTTTAAGAAAACAGAGTAAAAATACGAGGCTAATTTCAAAGCATTTAGAAAATGACACACTTCCTGCTGCTAGTTGGTGGCGCTATAACTTTGACTCCTAATAGTCACAGTAGTCATCTATGTAATCGGCCTCATACAACGAACAAACTGCTTAAGTTTGACAAAGTGTGCAAAAGTTATTAGACACTTCCTGTTTCTCATTTCTCTCCATAAATTCATCACCTTGCCACGAGCAAACCGTTCGAGATATCAAAAATCCCTTTGCAATTTAGCATCCCCAAAGGGTGTGCAAAGTTTCAAGAGTTTGAGCATGTTTGGGCCCTCAAAAATAAGATTCATTTTGGAGAAGAAGAAGAAACAGAGCAATTCCAATAGGCTCCTCACACCATTGGTGCTTGGGCCCTAATAATCCTTAAGAAAATAATAGGGCCCTTCTCCCCCTAGGGGCTTGGGCCCTAATTAGTTAGTTTGCCTGTGAATATCATTGTTGGGTTCCTTTTTTGAGACCCATCAACATTTAACATTTGACTAATCAAGTTGAAAAGTGTCAAAAGGATTATTGGTGTTATCTTGCTCTGTACAGTGAAATCCTTTAGATTTGTGACTGACTGATACAGATTTTTTAATCCATGAGCTCGGCGTGCCATATTCAATATTATGTAGACTATATGATACAATCTAATAATAGTAAATGTACTCAAAATTACTGAAATTGAGCAAATATATATTTTACACAGTGTTCAATGCAATACATTGACTCGGGGTTATTATAGATAAGTAAAATAGAAAAAGAAAAACATTTTCGTGAATTGGAATAAAATGAACATTAACTAAAATAAAATATAAAACCTTTTTATTTCAGCTAGATGCCAAGGCAACAGTTCTTATTTTAATTTAATTTGTTGTTGTACTAAAATAACTAAAGTTGAAATATAATGACTGAAATGTATATATACAGTTGGGGTCGAAATTGTACACACACTTTGCGGTATCTGCAAAATGATGATTATTTAACCGAAATACGAGGGATCATACAAAATGCGTTATTTTTTTATTTAGTATTTTTATAAAACTATTATTTTCTCTTGTGGACTATATGTAGGCTAAACGTCTTTTATGTGAAATATCTTATTCAGGTCAGTACTAAATATGCATTTTGTATGATCCCTCTAATCTTGGTAAAATAATTAGGCTAACATTTTGCAGATACTAAAATTTTGACTTCCGAGAGACCACCTACCATATATGTTGAATGTATTTAAAGTATTCATAAAAAATAAATAGTATCTGAAATAGCACTGTATTGATACATTTTTGCAGTCAATATCAATATTCACAATGCATAATACTTTTTCTGTAACTTTTAACATTGCTTGAGGCATACATTAGATGCAAATGCGTTTTTTTTTCAAATTGCTCAGTGAAGTTCAGTGCTGTGCAAAATCAGTATTACAAACTTTCAGACTAAAGCTGTGTGTCTGTTATCACCGTCTCAGCAGTTTGTTGTTGACCATGCATGACCAATTCATTGCACACACAGTGAAACCAAACCTCTTCCCCATACTGAAGATGTGCGTATCTTAAGAAAAATCTAATAAATATCATGCAGTTGCTATGGTCTTGCTATGCTCTGTTTCTTCTGTAGTCTTCTGTCATATGTAAGAGCTGCAGTGACATCAATGAGAAAAACACAAAAGCTCCCTAAGGGGAAGTGCAGCTGTTTCATTTGAGCAGATTGAAGCGAACTGGCCCTAATCCTCAAGTGATCGCAGACAGAAACCAAGGGACAAATGTCCAGCAGGGGTCAAGTGTGACGCAGCATCATCTTCTCTTGTGCGTAATCGTGTGTGATCTAATCTGTCTTGGGAAAGAGGTTATGCATTGTGTAGGTGACTTAGTATTTTATTCTGTTAGATCATGTAAATTGTATTATTTCATGTTGCCAAAGCATCAATTTAAACATTCAGGATCGCTTTCTTTGTATTTAAAACAGTCGTAACAGTAAATAATGTGTAATTACAAGCAGCTAACACTAAACCCCTAAACCTGAAGTAAATACATGTTGTTAATTAATTCTATTTATGTAATTACGTTATGTTTTAGAACTTTATATATATACTTCTTTGTGTGATTACACTGTATCAAGGACGCCTTAAAATAAACGACACCACTCTTTTTTTTTTTTTTACGGCGAAATTTCTCTGGCAAACTTGAGCCTGTTGCGAAATCTTTTGTTCTTGCATGAAATACCTGATCGTGTGGATTCCTGTTGAAATGAATGGATTTCACCAAATGTGATCGCGCCTTTAGTCTTAGTGTCACTTTACGGCTGACTCTCATGACAAATGACAAGAACATGTCTTGGACATATTTCATCCCAAAATCAAATACTTGATCAAATTCTTATCGTTTTTTTTTTTAATATATATATACTGTATAATTATAGATATATATATATATATATAATATATTATATATATATATATATCTAATTTATAGTTCAGTGAGTGAAATAAGCAACTCTTAGTGAATGGTCAAGTGAATCACTCAGTCACTCAGGGTTTGAGTATGTAACAAAAACATTCCTTGTTATTGTAATAAGTAATAGAAATTTTTCTCAATTGAGTCAAAATGTAGTTATTTGGGTTTATTGTTCACAATATATTTTTGTTGTGTTTTCAGTGCTTCCATGCAGGGTTATTATTATTAACAGAAACTCAAACTAAAACCATACAAACCCTAACACACACACACACACTTCTTTCATACAAAGATGGGTTCAAGTTGACTACAAGTGGTAACTAAATACATGTTTTTAATACAGAGATAGTATGTTAAAAGCACATTTTAGTTCATATACATGGTGTCTCAAAATAGCACAGTTGAGTACACGTAGATGCTCTTAAGATTATCTTAAGAAGTACTAAAGACTAATTATTAATATATTCAGTACAAAATTAGTGCACGAAATTAGAGCACTTTAAGTACTTTTCTTTTCACCTGGGGCATTATATTTTTAAATTGGGCTATAATGGTGCACACATTTCACAGTTCAGTATGCACCTCAGTGTTCAGGTCACGGTTTGGTTTCGAAGCAGCAGGGTGAGCAAAGCATCTGTCTTAAGCTGCCTGTCTGCGAGACAGTGGAACACAGACAAGCTTAGTATACTTTGAGTGATTTACAGTAATAACAATCATGTGCAAAAACGAGTCCTGTGTGCTTCATTCCCTTTAGGCATTGCAGAATTTAATTTCTCATCCTTATGTTGTAATCTCCTCAACAGTCCGAGCCGAGCTTTGGGTTGCTGTTTGACATCGATGGGGTCTTGGTGCGAGGAAAGACCCCCATCCCAGCAGCAAAGAGAGCTTTCCAGAAGCTGGTGGACGCGAAGGGACAGTTCGTGGTTCCGGTTGTCTTTGTCACCAATGCTGGCAACTGCTTACGACAGAAGAAGGCCGATCAGCTGTCTCACATACTGGGTGTTCCTGTGAGTTCTGCTCGCTCATATTCATGATGACAATTCTGACATGCAGCCTGCTTGATGCATGCATTGCAGCTTTTTATATGCAATTCATTCAGCTTGATTCTCAGTTCACTGAAGGCACAGGGCTCGAATCATGACAAATCAAAGTAACCTTGATATTTTGAGATGTACTGTACAAAGTTCACTTACCTTTCCACATTTACACTTCAGAAACATGGCCTGTTCGGTCATACAGAGGTATTTGGGTTAGAGCTGAATATCATTGCTGCACACCAGCAGAACGAAGCACGAAAGTTTGTCGAAACAACACATTTGTGTTTCTTTTTTTTTTAAATTGCTGAAGAGTGTTGAACTTTCTTCTCCTGCGTCCTGTTCTTCATGCAATCTAGAATAGCAGCACAACTGAAAGGTTTGAGCGGCGCCATCTACTGTACAGACGTGAATTTACATTTCCTCCTTCACTTCACTTATTCAGGCTTATTCACTTCACTTCTGGTGTGAAAGGGCTTTTACATTTGCCAAAATTGTAGTATAATTGTATTTATATTAAATTGTAATTATATTAAAAACAAACAGATGCCCAGATGAGAAAAAGAAGCACAAATGTAAACCAACAACGCATTCTTCCATAAAAGTAATACGTAAAGCAATTAGTTACTTTAGGGTGGGTAAAAAAAATAGGGGGGAACAATTATTCCCCCTCGATATTAATCGATTCTCATTTTTACGGAACGATATCGATTCTTAAATCCCAAGAATCAATTATTCTAGCCTGTTTTCATTTAATGGACGGAACATTGAAGGGCACCACCCATCCAATAAATCGCAAAAAGCATTGTGCTTTGGTACTTTTAATATGAAACAAAGCCTCAGATTTCAATTTATGTCCATTGTATTGCAGTATTCAAACAATAAATTCCATTTTGGCACTGTTTAATGTGGAGTGACAAATCGCTGTAGCGCCTCAGTTCAACAGACGCAGCAGCGCGAGGCGCACGTGAACAGATCATCTCCTCCACATTAATACGTTTCAGCACAAAATAAACATGACTAAACATCCGAAGGTAAGTTAAAAGAAAGAGTACAACTTTACTATCTGTATCCCGTCTCAAATAATCACTCAATCAGTGTTTCAGTCGCGCAAAGACGTCATAACGGCTTGTAAACAATGTCACGTCACATTTACCTCAGAAAAAACAAATTCGGTGACCATAAACTCGTTAGTCAACTAGAAAAAAAGTGTCTAGAGGGGCATTTTGCAAATATATGCACCGAAATAATAATCATAATTGTACTGTTCTCATGTTCATTTGTTTGAATTAAACCAATCCAGTTTTTGACAGCCACCATTTAAATGTTTATATTTCAAAAAACGAATTGAAGTAGAAGTATTATTATGTAGCTAATTGTAACTTCATTATTTTAAAAACTTCATTAAGTGTAATTTTAACAAATCAGTCAATTTTAACCTTCAATATTATAGTAATGTAGTACCAATTGACTCTCATGTATATTTTACAGCATTAGTTGAGATTTTTTTTCCTTGAGACAATTTGGTATGTACTGTACCTGATATATATCCAAAATAATCGATATCGCATCGAATCGAATCGCAAGCTTGTGAATGAGAATCGAATCGAATCGTGAAATTTGTGTCAAAACCCAGCCTAGTACTTATGGAGTAACGCAATATTGTAATGCATTACTGTACTAGGTGTTTCAAATAAATTTCTGTCAAAAAAAAAATCATAAAAAGGTAAACCTCACATTTCAGCCTTTAAATCAGGGTGGGAAAACTCAGTTTCTGGAGGGCCGGGGTCTTGCAGAAGTTAGATTCAACCCTAATTAAACACACCAGATCTAGCTAATCAAGTCCTTCAGGCTTATTTGAAAACGACATGGTTTGTGTGTTGGAGCAGCGCTGGCTCCGGCCCTCCAGAAATTGAGTTTGACACCCCTGCTTTAAATCATCTTTAGGAAAAGGATGAGTCAAAATGATAAATTATAGGCATTTTATCTGCTCCATAAACTATTCTACATAGGCTGCCTTATTATCTAAAGTGTTGAGATTTTTTGAATGCACATTAGTTTGTTTTTCATGTACCAGTTAAGACATTGGTCCAGTTTTCGCATGGGTCTGAAAGCAATCAGCAGACAGGCCGAATAAAAGTGTAAATCCGCTGTCTGACAGAAGGTGGCGCTTATGGAACAGCAGAAATAGAGCCGTTTCCACGGTAACCTCTGTAGCTACTGCTTTATCAGGCACTTGCTTAATGCTGAGAAGTATTTACTGCGGGTTTTTCAATTCAGGATAATCAAAGACGGCTTTAATGATAATTAAAATAAGAAACCGCGTTACTGCCCATAGGGACTTTTTATTGTGGTTTATCGTCAAACCGATAGCCGTTTCATGCCTAGAATCCTCTGGGTTTGGTCATGTTATTTAAAAAGTTTAAATACGATTTTTGTTACATGCTCCAAACCATAAAGCATTTATGTATGGTTTATAACCATTGATATGCATGATAATCTGCTTGTTTGATTTGTAGATATCGCAAGACCAAGTCATGATGTCTCACAGCCCTTTGCGAATGTTCAAGAAATATCACGACAAGCACGTTCTGGTGTCTGGACAAGGTCCTGTGCTCGACATCGCCAAAAAGTATCCTTGCCTGTCCAGTGTCTTCAGGTTCTTCTCTGTCGATCCGATGGCTGCATTTTAGTGAAATAAATATACAGACAAATAACCGCACTAGTTCGAACAAAGCCTGAGTTGCTGGCTAGTTGTGTAACAAGTACTTGGATTCATGGCAGCAGGGTGAACAGCTAGCACACATTTATGAGCTAAACAAATGAAACAACTGTGATGCTTTTTATCGAGAGCCCACAGAAAACATCAAAGATTTTGAACATGGATGTACATGACCACTGAGAGAAGGCGATCATCTCTGGTCTGTGTGATTATGACAGTCTCTCTGGCTTTTGCTGGCCTTTCCAGCATCTCCGTGATATCGTTAGATGTGACCATATTATATTGATATACCGTATTATGTGATAGTGTTTACAAGCTTTCCACGAGGAATAGGATTATCGTAATCCTTCAAATCTCCTGTATTTGTTTGTGAATACAAATGTTCATCCATGAGTAAAATGAATTCTTGACTCACTGAATCAGTGTGGGCTTCACAAACGTGGTCAGTATCGACATGCTGCGCGAATCTTTCCCTCTGCTGGACATGGTGGACCACAACAGACGGCCCAAACTACCGGTAAATCAGTAACTATACACGTCTTATCAATATTCACTCTGCTTTGATTATTTCTTTTGATTATTACTTACTAAATGATGCATCACGAAATCTGAATTCTGGAGCAGTTTGATTTAACTTGATTGCTTTGGTACAATTCACAGTAAAAAAACAAATGCACACTAGCATTTAAAAGTACAGTTTCTTCTTAAAGAAATTAATACTTTTATTCAGAAAAAGAGCATTAAATTAAGACATTAATAAATTTATAATGTCAAGGTTTCTAGTTCAAATAAATGCTGTTCTTTTGAGCTTTCTGTTCATCAAAGAAACCTGAAAAATAAAATGTATCACAGTTTCTACAAAATGATGAAGCAGCTCAACATTGATAATAATCAGAAATGTTTCTCGAGCAGCAAATCAGCGTATTAGAATGATTTCTGAAGATCATGTGACACTGAAGACTGCAGTAATGATGCTGAAAATACAGCTGCGCATCACAGAAATACATTACAGTTTAAAGGGGTCATATAATGCTACATGCACTTTTACAAGTTGTTTACCCTATTGTTGTTACCTGTTACCCTATAATGATAAAAATCCACCCAGTGGTTTTTTGTTAATCTACTAAAATCTTTACCCTTTTCTCAAATCAAGCCGATCTCAGATGTCTGTCTGTGTGACATCACAAAAACAGGCCCACCCACGATAGTTTGATTGACAGTAGCGTTTCAGCACAGACTGGACTGGACTTAGCTCCGCCCCTGAGTGACTGTCATCAGTCCGCCCATTGTTCACCGCCGGAGCAGATGTAGACAAAAATGACTCCTAACAAGCGATTGAGGTGTTCTGTTGTTGGATGTAATAATGAACAGCAGTCGTCATTTAACTCCCCCCCGGGACATCTGAGCCGCTGAACTCGGGGGGCCCTTATGTTTGTTTCTGAAGGGAATGCGCCACCGATCTACATAAATGCATTTATGTTCGCGCGCAATCATTGTGATCAAGCTTCACCTCCAGAAAAGGTGTAAGGTTTTATGAACTTTGCACATCGCCTTTCCTAATAAGGTGTGATTAGCAGTTTCACCCATGGAATGCGGCTAAAGTGAACAGTCTCTCAGAGAGCGTCTCGGAAGAGAGGGGCGGAGCCAGCAGAGCTCATTAACATTTAAAGGAAAATGCTACAAAAACGGCTTGATCTGAAAAGAGCTGGTTTTGACAGGGTAAAGGTGTTTTTTACACTACCATTGAGACATTTTAACCAAACTATGTTACAGACTTTTCATTAAGACCCTAAAGAATCATATCAACTTGTGGAAAATGGGCATCATATGACCCCTTTAACAGATATTCACATAGAAAACAGTTATTTTAAATTGTAATAATATTTCACAATATTGCTGTTTTTACTGTATTTTTGATCAAATAAATGCAGCCCTGGTGAGCAGAAGAGACTTGATTCAAAAACATTCAAAAATCATACCAGCCCCAAAACTATTGAATGGTGGTCTAGACATACAGTTCACACTGTGGAATATTGACAAAACATTGTAAATATTGGATTGCATGAAATTAATAATGGAGTAATTATTAATTAAATAAATTTAAATTCCATAATCAATGCTTTTTTGTCTACTCGAGATAATTAGGGTTGTTGTAAGTTTGTGCTTTATACTCTAATAATACCTTTTTATTCTGTAACCAGTTCTGGCACTTGCCTAGGTTTATGCAGTATGTGCATGTGTTATTCACCGTCAGGTTAGAACAGGTCAAACATAAATGCAATGTGAAGAGATTGGCCAGTGGCAATGATATGTATAGGATAAAACACAAGCCCCCTTGTTGTAAACTGGACAAATAGAAGATTATGCTGAATTTGCAGATTTCCCGTCCTGTTTTTCGTGCATGTGACTGCGTATTTGAAGATTTTAAAATGGTTTGTACTTGTATATAGTCTCATGGTTTTTCTAAATCCCCAAACCTGTTGTTCTGTGAGGGAATCGGCTGCTGGATAGTTTATGAGATCGGTCAGATGACATATAATGGCAGATATGAAAGAAACCGGATACTTTCCTTGTTGTTTCAGTCTTCGCCTGTGGTGAACCTCCCCAGGGTTGAAGGTAAGATATTTCTGGAGATAACTGGACAGTTGTGGGATGTGCTGCGTAACATGGCATGGCTGTACTGTAACCATATATTCAGCTTTACCATGAAATCAAGATCTTTTTTTTATTTATTTTTTTAAATTCACGTGTTCTTGTAGTCTTTACACAAAAACGTGTCCCTGGCAATGACACTAACATGAGATCACAGCAGTTAACGAATGAGCCAATGATTGAGTCAATCCTGTCAGTCCCCACTGGACAAACTCTTTATTTTTCCTCACTCAGATACAGGCTACACCACTATAGTAAAGAAAAGACAGCTGCAATTATCAAACAATGTCGACTTTAATTGATTCTGCGCTCTAGCTGTGCAGATGAGAATCTATTTTCTGTGAATATTTTTTGTGAAACTGGTCTGAATGATTGACTAATCTGTCTGATCCAGCTCAATACGTCCAAATGTACATGTACACCAGAAAGCTTGTTATTATCCTAAACTACAATAAAAAGTTTGGGGTCTGTAATACTTTTTGAAATAAATAAATACTTTTATTCATCAAGGACGCATTGAATTGATCAAAAGTGACAGTAAAGACATTCATAATGTTACAAAAGATTTCTATTTCAAATAAATGCTGTTCTTTGAACTTTAACATCAAAGAATCCTGATGTTAAAGTTGCGGCACAACTGTTTTCAGCATTGACAATAATCAGAAATGTTTCTTGAGCAGCATATTATACTGATTTCTGAAGATCATGTGACACTGAAGACTGGAGGAATGATGCTGAAAATACAGCTGCGCATCACAGAAATACATTACAGTTTAACAGAGATTCACAGAGAAAACAGCTGTTTTAAATTGTAATAATATTTCACAATATTACTGATTTTACACTTTTTTTTTTTTTACAAATTAAAAAAACCTTACCGACCCCAAACTTTGAACGGTAGTCTATATGTACTTGATATGTATTAAGCTGTATTATAAAATAAAAATCAAACAATAATGCAATCAAATAAATAATAGAGTGAAAGACAGACAATGGCTTTAATTAGCCTCTTTTCTCCTGTTCTAGCTGTAGTTCTGTTTGGGGAGCCCATTCGATGGGAAACGAACTTACAGCTCATCATTGATGTCCTTCTCACCAACGGCAATCTGAGCAACGCCTATGAAACCACTCTCTCCGCTCATCTGCCGCTCTTGGCCTGTAACATGGATCTCATGTGGATGGCAGAGGCACATTCTGCGAGGTGATCAGCTCGCTCTAAATGCTGATTTATTAGGGAGACTGGGGCTAGTTGTCAGACTTTTTACCCCAGTGAGTATTTCTAAGCAGAGGGTTAAGTCAGTTCCTGTATAGATATACAATGTTTAAAGTCTCGACTACAACAAACCTGTTTGGCACATATTTACATTTTGTGACACTATGCTCCAATAGCAGTTTTATTGTGTTGGCTTGTTGCATCATAACCATAAAGGACTTACAATCTCTTATACACTCTTAAAAATAACGCTTCTTTATTGGCTCTGATGGTTCCATGAAGAACATTTAACATCCATGGAACCTTTATTGTTATATGATGGATCTCATATAAATACACATACAATGGGGCAAAAAAGTATTTAGTCAGCCACCAATTGTGCAAGTTCTCCCACTTAAAAAGATGAGAGAGGCCTGTAATTTTCATCATAGGTATACCGCAACTATGAGAGACAAAATGAGAAAAAAAAATCAGAAGAGAAAATCACATTGTCGGATTTTTAAAGAATTAATTGGTAAAAAAACTCGGTAAAATAAGTATTTGGTCACCAACAAACAAGCAAAATTTCTGGCTCTCACAGACCTGTAACAAACTTATTTAAGAGGCTCCTCTGTCCTCCACCAGTTACCTGTATAAATGGCATCTGTTTGAACTCGTTATCAGTATAAAAGACACTGGTCCACAACCTCAAACAGTCACACTCCAAAATCCACCATGGCCAAGACCAAAGAGCTGTCAAAGGACACCAGAAACAAAATTGTAGACCTGCAACAGGCTGGGAAGACTAAATCTGCAATAGGTAAGCAGCTTGGTGAAGAAAGAAATCAAATGTGGGAGCAATTATTAGAAAATGGAAGACATGCAAGACCACTGATAATCTTCCTCGATCTTGGGCTCCACGCAAGATCTCACCCCGTGGGTCAAAATGATCACAAGAACTGTGAGAAAAAAATCCCAGAACCACACGGGGGGGGGACCTAGTGAATGACCTGCAGAGTGCTGGGACCAAAGTAACAAAGGCTACATCAGTAACACACTGCGCCGCCAGGGACTCAAACCTGCAGTTCCAGACGTGTCCCCCTGCTTAAGCCAGGACATGTCCAGGCCCGTCTGAAGTTTGATAGAGAGCATTTGGATGATCCAGAAGAGGATTGGAGAATGTCATATGGTCAGATGAAACAAAATAGAACTTTTTGGTAAAAACTAAACTTGTCGTGTTTGGAGGAGAAAGAAAGCTGAGTTGCATCCAAAGAACACCATACCTACTGTAAAGCATGGGGGTGGAAAGATCATGCTTTGGGGCTGTTTTTCTGCAAAGGGACAAAGACGACTGATCTGTGTAAACGAAAGAACGAATGGGGCCATGTATCCCATGTATTTTGAGTGAAAACCTCCTTCCATCAGAAGGGCATTGAAGATGAAACGTGGCTGGGTCTTTCAGCTTGACAATGATCCCAAACACACTGCCCGGGCAAAGAAGGAGTGGCTTCGTTAGAAGCATTTCAAGGTCCTGGAGTGGTCTAGCCAGTCTCCAGATCTCAACCCCATAGAAAATCTTTGGAGGGAGTTGAAATCCGTGTTGCCCAGCGACTCCTCAGCCCCAAAACATACTGCTCTAGAGGAGATCTGCATGGAGGAATGGACCAAAATACCAGCAACAGTGTGTGAAAACCTTGTGAAAAACGTTTGACCTCTGTCATTGCCAAAAAAAGGGTATATAACAAAGTATTGAGAAGAAATTTTGTTATTGACCAAATACTTATTTTCAACCATAATTTGCAAATAAATTCTTTAAAATCCTACAATGTGATTTTCTGATTTTCTCATTTTGTCTCTCATAGTTGAAGTATACATATGATGAAAATTACAGGCCTCTCTCATCGTTTTTTAATTGGGAGAACTTGCACAATTGGTGGCTGACTAAATACTTTTTTGCCCCACTGTACTGGTAAATGCATTCTGCTCATATGTGACCCTGGAGCACAAAACCAGTCATAAGGGTCAATTTTTTGAAATTGTTATTTATGAAATTATCATCCTGAAAGCTGAATAAATAAGCTCTCCGGTGATGTATGGTTTGTTAGGATAGGACATATTTGGCTGAGATACAACTGTTTGAAAATCTGGAATCTGAGGGTGCAAAAAAATCTAAATATTGAGAAAATAAATGGTGTTTAAAGCTGTCCAAATGAAGTTCTTAGCCATGCATATTATTAATAAAAAATTAAGTTTTGATATATTTACGGTAGGAAATTTACAAAATATCTTCAAGAAGCATGATCTTTACTTAATATCCTAATGATTTTTGGCATAAAAGAAAAATCTATAATTTTGACCCATACAATGTATATACAATGTACTGGTTTTGTGCTCCAGGGTCACATATATACATATAGACAATGTAGGTATGATGCATTGAAGTGTAGCAGTAAATTGAGCAAAGCCACCTCCAATGATCTGAGACTGGCCAATTAATGAATGAAAAATCTCCCATCAACAGATTCGGTCACGGCACTTTCATGGTGTGTTTGGAGAACATCTATAAGAAGATCACTGGCAAAGATCTGAAGTACAAGGCCCTCATGGGGAAGCCCAGTGAACTGACCTACCATTTTGCTGAGTTCCTCATTCGAGAACAAGCTGCTGAGAGAGGCTGGAGGGCACCGATCAGATCCCTGTATGCTATCGGGTGAGACACATGCACAGTGTAACGGGCCAGTGTGGATGTGAGAGGATTTCAAACATGAGCTTGCAGACGAAACACAAAGTCTACCCCGTGCCTACACTGCTTGTTTAAAAAAAAGTGTTGTTTTATGCTTAGGATATTATTTCTCATATCCAGTTTGCAGAGCAAAATATATAGTGCCATGCAAATGTCTTAGGCGTGTTTGATTTTTCAATACATTCCTTTTTTTTGACAAATGGTCCACATACATATCTGATCTAAGAATCATCCAGTGTGTCTGTAATTACATGAAGAGATGAAACATCTTAAGACACTTGGAGAAATTTACCTGCAAAGCTACAGTACTGTGAAAAGTTTCAGGCAATTGTGGGGGAAAAAAAAGTAAAGTAAGCGTGTTTTCAAAAATAATGCCATAGACAGATTTTATGTTAACTTCTATGAAGTACATCACTTCAGTATTTGATATGACCATCCTTTAGCCTTTAAAACAGTTTTGTTCTTATTAAAATTGTAGTTTTTAAATGTAGTTTTGCAAGTAGATTTCTCCCAGCATGAAATTTGCACACTAAAGCAAAATATATAAAATAACCGTAAAAAAAAAAAATATATATATTTTTTAAGAATCTAACATTAATTTTGCACAGTACATGTCTGATCGTATTTATCTCATATGGGATTTGTGCTTATTCCATTATAGATGTGTCCAATCAAACATTAATCTCCCTTAAAAAAAACTACAAAACTTTCTGTGTGAATGGAGGAAGGAATAGTTCACCCAAAAAGGGAAATTTGTTGGAAATGTACTCACCCTCAGGACATCCAAACTGTAGACGAGTTTGTTTCTTCATCGGATTTGGAGAAATGTAGCATTGCATCACTTGCTCACCAACGGATGCTCTGCAGTGAATGGGTACCGTCAGAAAGAGAGTCCAAACAGCTGATAAAAAACATCACAATAATCCACAAGCACTCCAGTCCATCAGTTAACATCTTGTGATGTGAAAAGTTGTGTGTTTGTAATAAACAAATTCATCAAGACGTTTTTAACTTCAAACAGTTGCTTCCAGCTAAAATATGAGTCCATAATTCATAACGCTTCATAAAGTGAAAAAGTCCTGTTCTTCACATCAAAATCCTCCCATATATTTGTTTAGAGCGGTTTTGCTTGTAAAACTGGAGCTGGCAGGAGTATCCCCTGATTTAGACCAGACCAACTTTTTCACTGGAGATGCCATATTATGAAGTATGGAAATTGTATTAGCTAGAAGATAACAACGTGGTAATGTTGGATGTGTTTCAGCTTTGGTCTTCTCCAGATGTTAACTGCTGGACTGGAGTGCTGTGGATTATTGTGATGTTTTATCAGCTCTCGTTCTGACGGCACCCATCCACCGCAGAGCATCCATGCTGAGGGACAATGATGCAGTGTACATTCTTTACAAACCTGACGCAAGGAAGAAAGAGAAACCCAAACTTACCACTGCACATGGCCAAGAAAACTTTAGGGTTAACTACTACTGTAAGGGTACAACAGATTTTAGTGGACAGTAAATATTTAGAGGCCAAGCACAAGAAAAGGTGGTAGATATCTTTTAGGTTTTTTGCGAAAAGCGTATTGCCCTCTAGAACCGGTATAGCGAAAAGCAAATTGTGCCCTTCTTGACTTTTTTACTCGTCCTTTCACTGTATTCACGGTGAAACATCATCAGAAACATTAAACGAATAACCACTAGGAAACTGACCCGGTGAAGTCATTCACAAAGCAAAAGCTGTGCTGGTTGATCTTGACTCTTGCAAACATCGTTACTTATGCAATTTGGAACACCTAAAAAAATACATTTATGAATCAAAATAAAAGACCCAGTGTTGGGGTAACGAATTACAAGTAACGTGAGTTTACGTAATCAGATTACTTTTTTTCAAGTAACTAGTAAAGAAACACATTACTTTTTAATTTACAAGAGAATATCTGTGTTACTTTTTCAAATAAGTAACGCAAGTGACTTTTGTTTTTCCAATTTATTGATTGACAGCTATGGGGTCGCCATGGCGACAGAAAGGAAATCAGGAAGATGTTTTTTTTAACTGTTAGTAAAAAAGGCATCACAAAAAATAAATATGAATATGCATTAATTCATCTCTCTCACAAAACACACCGATTCAGTATTCCTCAAAATGAATAAAAATAACGCAACTCAGAATATGACGCAAACCTGCAATAATTAAATGTTAAACAACACAAATATGCTTTATGTATTAATCCCATTCTATTAACCAATGTCTTTGCTTCTGACCTTCGATGATCCAGTTACACAAATTACTCTAGACAAAACTCTAGACAAAATATGGGTGTCTTGTTATGTGCGAAGGTGTTGAAAAGTTCTTCTTCTGCACTATAACTGTGCTTCCCTTCAGCTTGAGGCGCATTCATTTCACTTTTGGTGTGAAAAGGATTTTATATTTGCCAAAAATATAATTTTTTTTAAAAAACAAACAAGCAAGCCCCGTCCAGATTTAAAAAGTAACGCAACTCATTACTTTCCATAAAAAGTAACTAAGTACCGTAATTAGTTACTTTTTTTATGGAGTAACGCAATATTGTAATGCATTACTTTTAAAAGTAACTTTCCCCAACACTGAGAATAAATGTACATCAAATCAACCATGACAGAAAACAAAACAGAATACCAAACGTGTCTATTCAATTCAAGAAATGGACATTTTTAGGAATGAATGAAATCTGTTGTAGGGCTGCACAATTAACCCGAAATGTCTAATAGGCGATTACAATGAGGGGCACAAGTTAGCGTATCGGTTCAAAGCGGCAATTACGTTCAAAGTCACTTATTTATCTGAAGCTAAGATATGTTTTTTTATTTCTACATGTGTTATCTTAAGGGTTTTTCCATTGTTGTAGTTTTAGTATAACATTATAATACCATTCATATTTTTACTTTTTTTTATAATTTAAAGAAGAAACCAATCCGATGTTTAGTTGACATTTGAGGCTTAATACTGTAGAAAAGCACTAAAGGTTTTTCAGTTTTCAGCTTGTTTATTCTCATATAAAAATACAGCATGCAGTTGCATCAAACAATGGTATAAACATCATTCAATGTAAATTGTGATAATCGTAATTAATAATTGCAATTACAATTTCAAGGGAATAATCGACAATTGTGATTTTTGTCATAATCGTGCAGCCATAATCTGTTGCTAATCTTCTATATGCAATTAGGGACAACCTGATGACTGATATTTATGGTGCCAACCTCTACAACCGCTACCTCGATGAACGGATGGCCAGGAAGTCCACCAAAGCAGTGGCGAACATGGTGACTGGAGCAGGGACGCCCGCCAGCGTCCCTCAGGAGGTGGACATGGACAACGGCTGGGAAAGTGAGCTTGCGTCGCCCTCCGCCACGTCCTGCAAGTCCATCCTGGTGTGCACAGGCGTCTACAACCCCCACATGGAGTTACCTAAAGACGCCAACCAGTGCATCAAAGAGACCGTCTTCCACGGCCACCGCGACTTCCGCTTCGACCCGGCTCTGGTGGAGCCAGAGAAGATCGCCGAGGACGTGGACGCTGCTGTCCAGCTCATCTTTGAGATGGAGAAGTTCGGGACTGCAGTTTAGTGACGTAAATATAGTGATGCTATTGATTTAATATCAACAGTCTGTATGAATCCGCCTTTCCATTTTAGTATGTGTTTTATGGAGAAACCTCCACAGATGAGCACAATGCGTAACTGAGGAAACAGGAGCGATCATTAAAGATCTCGTGGCATTTTTAGCTTTACTGGATTGCATGATTTCATTTTAACTGTCAGGTGTTCGTGGTCCAACAGTATTTTTTCAGAAGCTCATGTGCATGTTCTACTCTCTAGTGTGAGTCGAGAGGCATGAGAGGTGATGAAATTACAGTGTTCCAGCTGTAGACTGATGTGGGGTGATTAAAATAAGGGCAAAACTGTGGCAGAAGCACACAATGGATTGAATCTGTGACCTTCTGGAAGCTACTCTTCTGCACCCCTGGATTGCAAGGGCTATCAGTCTGCCTTTTTATAATAGACTGTGTCTTAGACCAGGGATCCTCAAATCTGGCCCACAAGATCCACTTTCGTGCAGAGTTTAGCTCTACTAACCCTAATCAAACACACCGGAGCATGCTAATCAATGTCTTCAGGATCATTAGAAAATCACAGGTAGCTGAGTTTGATCAGGGTTGGAGCTAAACTCAAACCCTGATCGTTGGCGCTCCAGGGCAAGATTTGAGGAACGCTGTCCTAGACCATTAGTACTTGTATTATTTTGTTCACAGTTAGTTTAACATTGTTAAAATCATATTACAGTAACTTGCCGTTTAAGCATTGCAAGTCCCATAAATTCTACCATTTTTATAGAGTTGTGTAATACCTCATATTAATTCAACATGTTCCGTATTGTTACCTTTCGTTGTGCCATTATTACATAGATAATTGTTACATTGCTATGCCTCCATTCTTTTTTTTATTAGGTTATTTATGTTCATTATGGTTACTGTTACACTGTAACATTATGGTGAGATTTGCACTGGGGGGGGGTGGTGTTTACCAGTAAACGATCTTGTGCAAGGTTTACAACTCCAATATACAAATCTTCTAGTACTTGAGATAGTTGTGACCATTAAAGACGTGTTTTTCCCCCCCTACATTAATTAAACATTTAAAACAAACATAATTCTGTTGTAAATTCTTAAAGTCTTACATACAAGTTATGCTGTGACAGTTTTATTGATAAAATAATATAAGAACAATTTATTACCAAATACAAATTGATCATGTTTCTCAAAACATTGCAAAATGCATAGTAATACCATGATGACAATACTAACAAACTACAACGATATTAAAAAGGCACTATAAATGATCTGAAGAATTTACCTTCTAGTTCATCTGTCAATATCATATTTCAGATACTGTCTTCTTTCACTCGTATACTTCATCAACAATTCTGTATAACGAAAAAGCTCATCATTTTTTTCCAAACTACACATTTGTGAAACTGAAGACTTGACATTCTTAAAGGCTGCCACCATACCATATCCTAAATATATATTTTGATTTAAAAGACGCATGTGTCGGTCAGTGATATATAAAAAGTACCAAACTGAGCTCTTAACCTTAAGAAGATATTGCAGGCAAATACAAATACGCTATTGCATGTAAAACGGCTCTGGTTATTCATGCTTGCTTGAGATGTAACGGCAATTGATGTTACTTCCAAATCTTCTCACAAATTACACATGGAACAATATTATAACTTTTTTGCAAGTTTAAAAAGCTAGTTTATTATACTCTTATAATTTAACAAGGCTTTGTGGTACTAAATGAATGCAAAACACAAAATACCAATGCCCATGTGACATCTATAATAAAACGTCAGTTCAAAAGGGTTGCAAGAACAGTCTGCATTTAAAAAATTTGCCAGTTTATAAAAAACGCACACGTTATCACAAAATAGTACATAATTAGAGTGTAAAGTAACCCATCATGGCAGCCGTTCAACACACTGTATTCAAACCAATGTACCCTAGAGAACTGCAGATGGCCACTCGTTTACAACAGAACCTGGCTACCTTCATTATTGAATGCACTCTTAAAAATGTTGCATTTTTTAACATTTTTCTTTAAATCTTAAAAACGTACTGAAAACATTGGCAAAATGTCTTAGGACCGTGGCTGTTGATACCACACTCTAAAAAATGCTGGGTTGTTTCAGCCCAACTGTTGGGTTAAATTTTGGTTACATTTTTAAATTCGCTTTTTAACCCAACAGTTGGGTTAGTCCATATTTGACCCAACATTGGGTTGAAACAACCCAGCATTTTTTAGAGTGCATGCTGAGAATTCAGGTCAGTCAAGTCAATAATGAGAGATTTCTGGTCACGAACCCAATAACCTCTACAGAAACTCCCTTCCGTGGAATAGAAGTGATTCGTCTCTGTGTTCTGGTGCAAATTTCCATTTCAACATTTTCACACTACCACTGCTGCATCTGCACTTGAAATCTTGAGTAGCTATAACATGTCGAAATATTGATGACAATGACTTACGCCTTGCTGAGCCGCTGTTACTAAAGGTCTTGAAACGGTTACATAACTATTAGGAAGATTAAGCAAGTGGCAGTGGACCTTAGTCTGGCTAGACGACACATTTCTTTTACTACAAATGGAATGTGAAATAGTTCAGTGTCGATCAAACAGATGACAAAGCATTCAAATGATGTCCACTGTCTAACCCTCACAGCCTCGTTTCATTTGCATCAAATAAATGTGGTATCTTTCCCAGATAAGCTCCACGGGCAACCAAAACATACAGTACAAAACTTCTGCTGAGATGTACATGTGTCACCTACTGTACATGTGTAATCTTAACAGCCGGTCCAACAAGCGATAGGATATTTTATCAACAGCTTGGTTTCTATTTGTTAGTTGTTGCTCTAGGAAGCCCCGCCCACTGTGAAATCTCATTTGTCCAAAGTCTTGCTACACATAACTGCAAACATCAAACACGACCTGATTGGCTGATTGTGTCACGTCGCACAGCAATTTTGCGTTCAATGGAGAAACAAATGGTTTTTTACTGGGTTTTGAAAAGAATTGAACATAAATTTTGGCTGGTTATGATTTTTAAATAAAGCGTGGCAATTTTGTGCTTGGCAATCAAACTGGTCTCTACCCAGCATCTTCACTGTTACGTTCAACTGTAGGTTTATAAAATCACATGGTGCTGTTTTGTGGGTCTTTTATAAGCCACTCCTAGAAATGTATCCTCAGCGTCTCGCGCTTCAAATTCAGCATCTGCCTGACAGGACCCAATTTATATAACTGAGTGAGTGGTAAGAACCAAAGCTTTTTATTGCTTTCTGAACAGTCATCAACACCCACATCCCCAGCCCTCATTGGTCACATCCTTGCTGTTGAGTTTAAAGCTGTCTGTTACATTTTCAGTGAACATGGGCCCGCCATGTCTGAGAATGAGCTCACTGGCCATTTTGTTAAATGCCTCTTCCACATTGCTAGAGTCCTTGGCTGAAGTCTCGATGGCACTAACAAAATCCAGCTGATGAGCCATGGTCTGTGCATCCTCAAGTGGAACTTCACGCAAGTCGGGCAAGTCTGATTTATTACCTGGGATGCAAAAAGAATTGAAGAGATTTAATCACGAGACTTTCCTAAAACAGTTTCTTTAGAGGAATAGTTCACCCCAAACGGCACATTTGCTGAAAATGTGCTCACCCTCCGGCCATCCCAGATCAGGATGGGTTAGTTTCTTCATCAGGTTTGTAGAAATGTAGCATTGCATCAGTGTCTCAGCAGTGAATGGGTGCCGTCAGAATGAGAGCTGACAAAAACATCACAATGTTTTGGACTGTTTTTGCTTGGAAAAGGTTCTTGATCTGGTCAGATTTCTCTCCTGATTCAGACAAGATGGACTTTTTCACTGGAGAATTATGCACTCGATTTGAGTTAAAAACGTCTTGATGGATTTGTTTCAGCTTTTGGCTGCACAAGACCTGATGGACTGGAGTGGTGTGGATTATTGTGATGTTTTGATCAGCTCTCATTCTGACGGCACCCATTCACTGCTGAGACACTGGTGCAATGCTACATTTCTCCAAATCTGATGGAGACACAAACTCATCTAAATCTGGGATGGCCTGAGGGTGAGCACATTTTCAGCTCATTCCAGTTTTCAGGGTGATCTATTTCTTTAAAGCAATTAGAATTCATAAAGGAAGCATGTCAGACACACTCATTGCACTCACCAAATAACAGAGAACAATGTTGGAACCCCCATATTTCTGCACATCCTCCATCCACTTGGGCACAGACATGAAAGAGGCTCTCTTCGTGATGTCGTAAGTGATGATGGCACCATTGGCGCTGCGGTAGTAACTCTGTGTGATCGTGCGAAACCGCTCCTGTCCAGCTGTATCCCAAATCTGTAACTATACCACAAATTATATTTATTGTATTGTACTTCTATGGTGCTTATACAATTGCACCCACTCTATATTAGGTGTCTTTTTAACCAATATGTACTTATTTACATTGAAATTGTACGTACAATGTACTTATTATCACTAATTCAATCTGAAGTTAACAAATTACAGAACTGGTCATGCCCGACTCATCGCTACAATGATGATGTTTGCTGTTGTTTATTGTAAATGGAAACCACTTTTAGATAGTAAAGGATTATAAGTTGTGCAGAAACTAGGCAAATAATCTTGGCATGTAAAAGACATTAGACACGGCCTCAACACGGACAATAAAAAGTGCTGACCTTCGCTGAGTCAGCCAATGAAACACAGTGAGATTTCACAATCGAGTCCCATACTGGCTGAGCTAGCATCACGCCGCCGCTAACAGGACAGTATTTAAGCGCTCACTACAGTACCAAATCAACACAAGCTCATTATTTGAAAGGAACCGGTCTATATGAGAATGGCTTTACATTAAGCTCTTCATATAACATGACTGACGGTTTTGTATGCAGTATCTATGAAAAAAACTGACGTGCAATGTGCAAAACATGTCTGTTGCTTTGTTTCACAATGCTCTGACCTCTCTGCTCGACATTTACTTTTGACTCATATCGTATTTAGGGATGCACCGATATGAAAATTTAGGCCGTGGATACCGTATTCTTTATTTTTGAAAGCGATAACGGATGTTGGCCGATAAATCTCTATCCACATTTTTATGTATTTTTTGAGAGCCTGATTACAAAAAAGTTCTCATCATTAAAAGCCACATCCCAAACACTTCAACATAAGCAGCCTAGTTTGAACGGTGTACGTTTTAAAAATATTTTTACTCTCCCATTACCAAATTTAGTCATAAAAAAGTCTTACAAATAAATAAAATAATGCATAAATAATGCAAACAAGTCACTGGACATCATTACACGTGTAAAGAATCAAAATGAATGCACCACAGATAAATAAAACGGAATAGCCTCTGCACGGAAAATAATTAAATGATTTTAATTACTAAAACATATTGTTGATGAAAATAATAAGAGAAAAAATACAAGTGGTTGTTATTATTAAAAATGTATCAATGATTTTGAAAAAGTAAATTAATACCACTGTTTTAAATAGCAGCCGTTGAGCTGCGCGTGCTGAAGCTGAAGAGCTGAATGAACACGGTAAACTGAAGCGTTTTGCTGGCAGCTTATTTAACTCAAGGAAATGCATCCTGAGATTAATATTAATACAACATAAACATAATATTACAACTTATATATGTACAAAATGATGCAGTTATTGCGTGCTATAGTCAGAATGTGTGATCCTGTTGTGGATGCGCTCTTCCCATATCAACCCGGGGGGGGGCTTTTGTTTTGTTGAAACACAGCAACTAAACACAAAAGAAATGACAAGTTTTATTAATAATAAGTTCTCATTAGAATGTTATATCAGCACAGTCCAATCATGTTATTTTATGTTGTGCACGGCTGTTTGAGCTGCGTGCGCTGAGCTAAAGATGATCACCGGTAACTGAAGCGCTCTTTTAACTTAACCAAACGCATTCTATATGAGATAAATCAGATATACATCAAATAAACACAATATTACAACGTACAATTGCACAAAAGGCTGCAAACGAACAGCGCGCATCTGAAGTGTCTCTGAAGGAAATAAAGCATTATTTATCGGCTTTAAGATATCGGCCAAATTTTCTTATCAGGCCGGTACCGATAAACAGAAAAAATGAGCATGTATCGGCCGATACCGATATGGTGGCCAATATATCGTGCATCCCTAATGATTGAGTATGGAAAGCGAACTGCCTTCCCAGATAGCACACGTACATCTGCAAGAGGTCTGTTAAAGGGGTCATATGATGTTGCTAAAAATAACACTATTTTGTGTATTTGGTATAATGAAACGTTTTTATGCAGTTTAAGGCTCAAAAAACACATTATTTTCCACATAATGTACATTATTGTTTATATTTAGATGGCCCCGGCACACTGTTAACTGAAAAACGCTCGAGCGATTTTTACGAAGCACACAGCGACTTCCACGACATGGGCAACGAAGACGCCAGCAACAATAATACATCGAGAATAAAAGTTACTCCTTCTTTCTTTGCATGAACATTTGGACGGCATTATGCAAATATTTCCACATAGTGAGGTAGGTATGTGGGGCGTGTTAGAACGAGCCGTTAGGTAGGCGTGGTTAACTCTAATTTTATAAAGAATAATACTCGTGGATTTGAGCTTTAGTCTTTGAAACCCCCTTTACAGATCTTCTTAAGCACAAGAGCTGGTAACACTCCAAGAGAAAGGAACATTTAAACTGCATCCTATGACCCGCCTTTAAGATCTGGGGGAGCATATGCCTGTGAATACAAACAGCTGCTAGACGTATGTAAGATGTCAGTTTACATACATTATAAATCTTAAATCTTATGGGAAATATTGTTAGACGGTCTATTTGACATCTGAAGGGAAAACACGGCCTATAGAAGTCTTGCAGATATGAAACAAATTACTATCAGGAAAACAAGAATAAACAAAACCACAACTTACATCAGATGTCAACAGAAAGAATGCTGAGGGAAAAAGTGAGTTTTTAGTTGAGATTGCTAATACTACCACCAACCTCCATGAGGAGTCTCTGTGGGTCAGATCCAGCAGTCACCTACTGTCCGTGTTTGCGGCTTATGCTTATAAATTTGCCAAACGTGTATAGAGGGAATGCAGTTAAATGGATCTTTAGTCTCGAGCAGGGCTGCACAGACAGGGTTCAGTTAGGACATGGTTTTACAGCTTAAGAACAGCTACCTGGCTATTGCACAATAACTGCCAATAAAAAAACAGTTGTGTGCCGACTTTAAGCCTAATAGCCAAACAACTAAACTACTTACAGTTAAGCACACACAAAATGATTCGAATTGAAACCCTAAATGAAACGTGATGCAGTAATAACAATTAAGCGCCTCCTTAGATAAGGAGATTTTTGGTTCCACAATGTGGAGGATAGGGGGTACTCCGAGCAGCTGTGGCCAGGAGGCTATCGGCATCCACACCAATAGGTTCAGAGAATATAAAGGCTAAAACCACACCAGTTATGATATAACAATATTGACTAGAATTGTCACTCTAAGAAAGAAATAAAAACACTACTCCTGACACTATGCTGGCTCTCTCTAAAGTCAAGTAACACCAGCACCCCGCCCCCCAATATGAGTGATAAGCAGAGGAATGCTGACACACATGCATTGAGAAAATTTCTTCCTGTACTTCTTATCACCTGTTTTCGCTATGTTCTTTTCCAAAAAACGCTATAAATACTAGGGGAAATCTTTCAAACTTATTAGTATACATGTAGAGACATGGAAAACAAATTACGAAAGCCGAGGGGCATTGAAGCGTGTGACCTTAGGAGAAGTTGCAGGGCTACACCATTCACTTTATACTGAGAGTATCCTGATCACGACTTGCAAGATGTGCAGTTACATGACAATCATGCCTAAACAGACTGGGACGGTTGCGTATTATTAACTAGAACCTATTAAAAAAAAAAGGTCCGTGTTTTTTTTTTTGTTTTAGTTTCAGTACCTATCCAGGTATCAGATTAGTGTAACCTGAGTAAAGTGTTGCAGAGAATACATTGTAAGTGTGCTGTATGTGCGCAGACGCATGGGAACAGGGGTGTGTATGTAGTCTTCAGGGCACGTGTTCTCT
This sequence comes from Sinocyclocheilus anophthalmus, assembly GCA_018155175.1. Lineage (NCBI taxonomy): Eukaryota > Metazoa > Chordata > Actinopteri > Cypriniformes > Cyprinidae > Sinocyclocheilus > Sinocyclocheilus anophthalmus. The sequence goes on along the minus strand of JADLZN010001098.1, from coordinate 63,905 downwards.
TCCACACTGTACGGCTTGACATGTACAAACAGCTCCTGTTTTATTTTAAACAAACTCCAGACAAACCTACTGACCCACATTCACAAATACACACAAACACAAATTACTGTTCCTGTAACATTCCGTGCCTGAGAGGCATAATAAAGACTAATTAGCAGAATGAGCATGTGTTGAATGCATTTTTAAGTGTGTTTGTGCAAAGGTTATAAAGGTTATAAAGCCATTTCTAAAGCATTGGGACTCCAGCGAACCACAGTGAGAACAATTATTCACAAATGGCAAAAACATGGAAAAATGGAGAACCTTCCCAGGAGTGGCCAGCCAACAAAAA